>OX376657.1:4598306-6998306 GCA_947386135.1 Melanchra persicariae | reverse complement strand
ACTTTGACTAGGATCTCTATGGTGTGGCGATTATAGTTTTAATGATGTTCAGGGTCGTCTTCAAAACTCGACATATTTATGGGAATTTGTGAGTAAAACATGTCATGGCTTGGTATTATGTGTTTATATAATACCAAGCTACGATCCTTTATGCTCACTTTCCATCCATATATTAAGATATTATTTTAGAACATATTGGACAGAATATATTTCAGAAGTGATGCAAAAATAGACTTCCAGACCTCCTATAAGTCACGTTCCCCGCTCTGAAGGTACATAAATAATACTCAAGTTATGATAAATTGCGCAACACGAGAGGGTAGGTACAATCATTACCTACCCTTGCGATTCGCAAGATAGGCGATTTCGTGATCATCTTGCAAGAAGTGGAATTGGGTTCTTGAGATATATGGAATTTTTATGTACAATTTCAATAGTAGGGTTTAAGGATTTTTGCTTTTGGTTTTTGATATTGAGAAATATCAATGACATAATTATTAAACAAATTTTGATCTAAAATCAGGGAGGAATCTGATTTTGAAATAAAGTTCAATGAAAAGCGACTAACGAAAAAACAATAACTAACTATACATACTTCGGAGAAAAATATGCATTTTACTTCCATGGAATCAGTAGGTATCAATCGTTAATAGGAGATATTTCACAAAAAAAAATGTATCTTATTTTTATTTTTGAAGAATTGGCATCAGACCTTTATGAGTGATATAACGTCTGACTCATCGTCAGAGAGTTAGGAGTGATATAACATTTTGTTCTAAACATGATAAAACAAAAAATACGAGTATTTTTTTGTTTCATCATGTAGAAATTTGCGCACTGTCTTCGTAGTAACCCTGTATAAGAAACAGCTGAATAACAATAATTAAAAGTATAAAAAAATACCTATTTAAATAAAAAAACATTCGCTTAAATTGAAATTACATCGATCCAAAATACCAAAGTTCTCGATGAAAATGGAAGCCACTTGAATGATCTTGAAATTCAATTCATTGGATTTGAAACAAGTCTTGAACAATACTTCAATGGATCTTGTCCTTCGTCTTATAAGAGAAACTTGAGTGTTTGATCTCATTCATATACGTTGGGTAAATGGTCCTAAAAGCCTTTGAAGTGGTGTTATAATGATGAAGTATACAATGTTATTAATTACGAAAATCCAAATCTCCAATATTGAATCAAAAGATGGCTCATCAAGAAAAAAAAAACGTAAAGTAAGTAAATACAGGACTTACGCATAAGCAATGTAATGGGATTGTAAAGTAAGCAAAAATTTTGTCAAACATTACACGCCACTGAAAAAAATTAAATCAAAATGCAAATTAATACACAGGAAAGCTTTTATAAGTTCTTGCAACACCAATCAAATTAAAAAGAAAAAAGGAGCAACACCATTTAATTTCTAAAATACTCACTTCATCTAAACTAAAATGTCTGGTGATAGTGATGTCCATTTTGCAGATTTTTCCAAATGAGATGTCGATTTAAAAAATAATTTAAATATCCGGCAAGGTAGCAACGGGCGGTCCGCGCGGCGTCTGAACTGAGACTGACGGAAAATAGGAAATGGATGTGACGCGTGCCTTCACACAGAATGAAACGTTTGTGGTCCAAGTCACAAAGGATTTAATATGAAAATTACAGCACAATTTCATGGAGCATTTGGGATTTAGTCGTTTCACATGATCATGTTGTGATTTTTGGTCTTTATTATATTGTCTACTACTACTAGGACTATAGGGACATTGACAACACACACACAACAAACTATTGTGTTTTAACTTCATACGACAATTTAGAATCCTTTTTGCGTATCATCTCTGAGAATTGGTAGTAGAGAATTACAACAAAAGAAAAAATATTAATTTTTGTGCATTTTAGACTGTAAGGATAGCGTTTGGTAGTACGCAATCTTCTTAGACTTAATTTACCATTTCCTTTGCGGTACTTCTTTTCACGTAGTGGTCATGGACATGGGATTAATTTTGTACGGACTGCATCATTCTTCTTCATTTATTACAAAGTTGTACAATGTTGTTTTTGTTGTTAAATTGTTGTGTTGTTGTGTGTATTGTCGAAAACCAGCAATTTGGAGTTTAATTAAAGAATAATTTACATCGTTATACCCTTAGTTTTGCCCTATTTCCCACGAGCAAGCTTCAGAATGCTTTTCTTGAGACTTAATCACGCTCCCTCAAATTTCATAGAATAACACAGAAAAGCTATTTAAAACTTAAAGGATTACTTCTTGCGTCATCCACAGCTTCAAAGAAGTCAACAACTTCTTCAATACTTAGAAACATAAAAGAGAAAACACGTAAGAAACAGTTTCTTTTGCAACGGAAGTAGTAAGAGCAACGGAAATTTTCCTCAAAGAAAATGAAATGTGGTACTTCGTTGCTTTCAAGTTTATTTCTTTGACTTTTCGCTGTTGATTATAAAGCAAGATTCTACTGAATTTCAGCTTTCAGCTCTTTGAGAGTTTGGTTAGATATTGGTGCTGATTGAAAAATATAACCTCGATAACTTTGATTTCAAGGTTTGATGTTTGGGAGGTGGAATTGGGAATTTAAATTTTGAAGGTGTTCGATGAAAGTTGGGCAGTTGAAAGTTTATTAAATTCCAGAGACAAGATAAAAACTTCATAACTTGTGCCATGCATAGGATACATTTTTTCGATACATTTTTGTTTCATTCCTGACGTTTGTCTCATCGAATTTCCAATTTAGAGCCGATACAGATGTCTACCTCAAAGGCATAATGAATGAAAATTGTACCATGCACGCCGGTTTTAGTGCGTCTACGTCGACTGCACAGGTCGATGAAAATGATTTAATTACGATAGAACCCTATCGAGTGGGTCTATGAGTTTATTCATGCCTGACTGACGCAATTTGGCCTGTCCTGATAAGACTATTACGTTATTGAATGTTGAATCATTTATTATGTTTGATCATCATAATTACATATATTATATGTAAATGTTTTTTATTTATTATATACTTTATTGTACTCCTCACAACAATCACAGGAAAAACGTTTATAAAAACAAGTGTACAATAGGCGGTCTTATCGCACAGGGTAATCTCTTACAGACAACCTTTAAATGTAATGTTTTTTTTTTTTCATTGTCGTCACATAAATGTTTTATTTTTTTCACTTTTTCTTTCTTTACATACGAGTAGATAGGTCCGGTTTTTTTTCCACAAAAACTGTGAGGCTGACAAGCGCTTGCAGTTCAATTTCCGATTCCAAAAAATTATGTAAATTTTCTTACAAGGTATCAATCTTCATACACTAAATAATTTGCTACTAAGAATATCATCAAAATTAGCACGAATAAAAGCTGCCGCAGACAGGTGGGACATGAGCTTGAGAAGATAATTTCTTTTAGAAATAGTGCGACGCGTAATATATCCGTAGCAATGTCTTTGAAATCTGGTTGTCGCATCATCATGTTTTATCTGTCTGTGGAAGCTTTTAAGATTCACGCTTATCCGGTGGAGCCTTAAGTCATCTCGTAAAAATGTACACGCAGGAAAACCTTTCATTATTTACACGAGAAAAGAACATTCATCTTCATTATTTTTCTTGGGCTCTTAATTGAAAACAAAGGCGATGGAAATGGAATTCCTCAACAGATCAAATGCGCGCCTTGTTAGTGCTTGAAGGAAACGGGATTCATTTCCTTGAAATATTTGCGTTGAGCAAACAGCAATTTAATTCCGCAGAATGCGAAACTGTTTAAAATGTAAATGAATATTTGCATAGCAGTCATCAAAAAGATTTGGAAATCAAGTCGGAGTTAATGTTTTCACACCGTTTTGTGTGTTTAGATGAATACATGAAACTGTATAATTACGTTGGTATATTAGTTTGTATTTTAGTTGTGGGTTCACTAATTGAGCGTCGCTTGATATTTATAATACATTAACGTTTTGGATTTTCATTATGGTTGGCCGAAATTTTCGTTTGTGATACATTATTATTTCTAATTACCTTTTTAAAACATGACAATGAAAATATATCGCGAGGTGTTAGTTTGTTTTTACTATAGAAATGAACATGATTTTTACTAAATATTGACTTTTTGTTTATAAATCGATGATAAACACTAAATTAGTGTGAAGAAGTCGGAAAAAAAAAAAGAAAAAAAAAGAAGTATCTTTCTGCTACACTTTTCAAACTCAACATTAATTGTTGAGTTTGAAAAGTGTTTAAAATACTCAATTAATAAACGGGGGCATAAAGTGTTGTCATATTATTTACCCTTGATTATCTGGTAGAGAATAAAATAAAAATTAAGTTCGACTTTACTATTTCTGTTGTTTCAATAAATAATAATACTTCAAACCAGTGAAAAATGTTAATACTTTGCTTCACAGTAATAGCAGCTTTCAATACCCATTAGTGTATTTGTAAAATATCCATCAGTCACTGTAGTTTTCAACGGAAATTGATGGATGCGTCCAATTAGTCACTGGAAGGTTTCTGGCAAATCCGTTTGAGAGCTGTCAATATTTCTTTTGTTTTTTGTACATATCACTGTATCAGTAGGTCATCAATCATTCAATTAATATTCGAAAAGATTCACCAAAATACGACTGAGTATTTAGTATTATATATTCAGTATTTATTGATGTCTGTATTACATTTTGATGCCTTCCAGATGATTTCCGCTTAAGTTAAGGCTGGGGAGTTAAGTTTTCTTTGGCCAACGAATTAGCATTGTCATTCAACGTGTCGATTCGACAAGTGTTCTGGGCTTTTTCCCGTTGACAGCGATGTAGACGAATTTTTGATGCCCTATGAGTCTTCCCCTCACCCCTTTTTACCTCGCTTGTACATTTATTTATATTTTCTACTAGTAATAAGTTTGTACCCGTGTATTAAATTAAAAACGGATATGTAATATCGTTTAGTTCTCAATGTAGAACTGTGTTGCAAACTTGTACCAGCTCTTAACCTGCTCTTTTGCCCCAAAACATACGGTAAAACCTCTGAACTGCCACTAATGACTCCTTAAAGGGTAAAGTATCGGCTAAACTAAATTTTAATTACAGTCGCACCAGCGCCAATAAGAATAAAAAGTTACTATATATTATTTTTACTAGTTTGGGTTCAGGAAATGTAAGACATTGCAAAATTTAATAATATTTGTTGAATCAACCTGGTGCAACTAGCGGGAACCGGGGATTTATGTTTCTTTGAAACTTCTAATTGAAATTGTGCCAACTACGACTTTTTATGTATCCTCGTTGAGCCTTGCTACTAACCACTTGCCACCTAGGAGAAAATGTAACTGCCAACTAATAGGTCAGTTTTAATTAATATTTTCAAACATCCTTCTTATTGAGGAGATCGTGGTTAAATTATAACAGCCGCACGGGCCAATCTTCAAGGATAAGCAACGCTTGCTGAGGGTGGTCTCCGACCATATTAACATACCGAGACTCCTCTGTGTCTCAGAAGGCACGTTAAGCCGTTGGTCCGGCTGTCTTTTGTGGACCTTTGTCAGTCAGTTACGGATTGTCAGACGCCAGAAACTTTTACACCAGTCTTGCCAAGAAGTAGGTACCGTGTTACCTAGTTAATGGGTTGTGGAGGTCTGGTAGGCAGTCGCTCCACGTAAAATACTGGTATTCAGCTGTATCCGGTTTGACTGGGAGCTGACCCCAATATATTTGGGAAAAGGCTAGGTAGATTATGATCCTTTTTATTCTATAGTACAGTTAATTGTTAATTTAAATCACTTCGCTACAATTTTCAATAATTTTATAGAAAAATAAACGCACGTCGTTTGTTTTTGACGTAAACCTAATTATTAAACTTCTCGTAAACTTAATCAAGTGAACGGGGTGCAACGGATGTAGGTAGTTAATACCTGTAGAGGATCGTTAACGGGTTCCTGTATATAGGACAAGAGCAACGACCCGTAAGCGTTTGAAGCGTACCCAATAGTCAATATTGATTTTCTATGAATTTACACTTAACAAGGTGTGGGTTTGGTTTTGAGAGGACGTGAATAGCATACTGATGATTGACAAACTTTTTACATGCAAAAAGGTTAATATGTTTAAGCACATACATTTTGCCGCATGAGAGTGCACGTCGTCACGACAAACGGGGTAAATAGGAATGCAGGGGTGAATCGGCACAACACTATGAAGGTGATTTTTACGAAATTTAAATTTAGTTTGCAGCATTAGCGGTCTCCAATTTGATTGAATTGATATAAGTAAAATAAATTATAGAAATTATATTAAAGTGAAAAACCATGTTTTCATGAAAATCTTAGATAATCATGTTAAAATACTACAAGCTGTTATATTGATACTTGGTCAATTTAATGCATACTAATTTACTAAAATACTAAAATAATATCTCAAAAAAAAAACTGTTAAAATAATGTTTTATCTAATAACTATTTTGTAGCTCCGATAGTGTAAAACGTAAGGACATGACGTCATTAACTAACATACTTATCAAGATCAACTTAAACGCTAAAATCAATTGCAGGTGCGGTTCGAAATATGTAACGCCTAGTATAGATACATTTATATGCAGTAGAAAAACTAACGTCTTTCATCGTATTATACAATAGCGAACAAAGTTATCTTCGACAATCCAAGTCATTTGCATTTGTCTGCCACAAGCATCGTATTTGAATCGTTCGTGAGTTGAATTTATTTATCGTCGTTCAGTCTACGACGAGCCAGATGTTCCACCCACGCAGTTTGTCTGGAGTAACGCCCACTACCACCGTACATCTATACGTTTATCATCAGATAACTACAAGCAAACAAAACCTACCTGTTGATGTATCACCTTATACACTTCAATGAAACAGTTCTTTGAATTATTAACGTGCGGCAAATCTAAACTGAATGGAAAATGTTTTATCAATTACACTGCATTTGTTAGTCCAAAAATCGTTTGCACACCACACTTTATCGTCCATATAGACTAAACTGTAGAAAGAAGAATCTACTGAAATAAAAGTAACTACGGAATGTATTTAAAACACGTTTAGAAAGCCATTTCAGTATAATGCAGACTTATTATTGCAGCTTGACAGGTTTTGGTACATGAAAGTACACAGTATACACAACATTTTGATCTGGTTGTACGCATGCGCGATATCCAGTGCGCATGCTCCAGGATGATATCAATATGACGCTGTCGCGACAGAAGGTCGTTGTTCAATGGGTGAAGGTGAAATTCATGAATGAAACGGAGCTAGTGAAAGCTTTATTTCAATTGCGAAAATTAAGCAACGTGCCATAATTGGTCAGCTTGAATTGTTAGATTGCAAAATCCCAAGTCGGCAAAGAAAATTATTATAATATTTATAGAGACGTCCAAGCATCTAGTGGTATTATTGTGTTATTTATAATTATTATAAAAAACGAAGACAGCATGTAAAAACTACATACAACTATGCATTTTGTAGGTACTTATGACAGAGACACATTTCTATTGCAGAACCATAACCATACCTACATTTTGCTACATTTTTACTTTTTGTACTTTTTTATAAAATCATTTTTATTATTATTTATTAAAGAACATGTTGATGAAAACAATTATGAAAATCGCATACTGTTAGAATAATTAAGAGGGTTTAAATTTATTTAATCTATAATTGTCCGTTCATGACAAAAGAAAATAGATAAATTTATGAATGTGATGGTATTGTGCTAATAGCTACAGTGCAGCAGTTTGATGGTTTGGCTATGAGTGAGCTACATTTTCTGGTCATGTTTTCAGTTACTTTTTTACGACAATATGGAAAAACAAAACAGTGTCTCAAGCAGTAAAAAACAATACGGATTTTTAGAAATTTGTTCTCTTTCCTTCAAAAGTAATTGAAGTTTATTACAAAAAAGAAAAATGAGTACTTAACAATAACTGAGTAGGTATTTACGAATAAAGCTATTAAACTAAAAACTGGCCAATAATAGTATCTGTTGTAGGTACATTTTAATGTGGCTCGTAACTTCAACTCGATCTTAAGTAGGTAAACTAACTAAAATATAATTGTATTCTTTAGTAATTTTATAATCTTTCAGTGATAAGTAGGTACCACTCAGAGTCTTATCACTGAGCAAAAATGAGAGCCATCTATATAAACGTAAAGGAACGTTTGAATAAGCAAGGTTATTTGAATGGAAGAGAGTACTTGGGTTGGCCGCCCATGATGCTCCCACAAAGGGCGGGCGGAATTTCACTACCTTGCTTGCGTTCGTTCAAAGTAGTCTCAGCAGATGGCGGTGTTTAAACTATTTAAAAACAAACATTATGACAGACATATTGTGCTATATTTTTGAACAATTTTTTTTTTAAATGTGTAGGTACTGAAAATAAATGCAGGTTTGAATTATAAAAGAAAAAAAGATTGACAGACTTCAGACGACTAACCCATAAAACTAATACAAAATTTAAAATCCACTAAAATTAAACTGACACAACCCGAGTTAATCCTTAAAACTATCTTAAAGCTCATACTATAAAACCTAAGTCAGCTGTTAAATTAACGTTCACCTAAGGGGTAGCAGCTGAATTTAATTCTCGGTACCATTTAAGACATCTTGAAGGGACGGTTGTATGTACGCCATTAATTAGAGGCATCAGCGTGGAATCTCATACGATTAGTAGTGTAATGGAGCGAGGAGACGCGGGAGACGTTGATGTATGTACGTTTAGCACACGTGGTAGGTACGTATGTATATAGTACGTGCTTGGCAAATGATGTGTGTTCTTCTTGATATTTCAGTCATGCGATGTGGTTAGCGTGTTGGGGTTTTGTTTGTAGGTTGTTTTTTATTTTTGGGTGGGCAGCCAAAGTTATATTTTACATAAACAAATGCGAAAGTAACTCTGTCTGTCTATTACGCTTTCATGCTAAAACGACTAAACGGATCGTCATGAAATTTGGCAGAAATACAGCCTGGGTATGAAGATAGACAAAGGCTACTTTTTTACGCGATAACCGACACCCACGGGGGGCGGAGCCGGAAAAAGCTAGTTAGAACAATGGACGAGTTTTCCTCCGAGCGGTGGGTAAGGTATAGTGTCAGGATATTGGCATCCCCATTTCATTGGGATAAACAAGACAGTATATCAATAACAAGAGTCTAATTACACTTTAAAAACACACACACAATAAAAACAGTAAGTAATAGAAATACAGTCACTCGAACAGACCTTTAAGGTCACAGTTCGTACAGAGGCCTAAGCCACCCAAGTACAAAGTGTATCAGCTTTATTTAAAATAGGTACCGTAACCAGCAACACTAAAGTAGAGATCTGTTACTGTTGTAACACAAAAATAACAAATCCAAATATCTGTTATCAATACCTAACTAAATTGTTTTTTGTAAATATCTGTTATTATAAATATGTCTCACCTATACACTAAAGCTTATCAAGTGATAGTCAACATGAGAATAACAGCCTTAACACAAGGAAATTAAACCTTTACTACATTATTGTGTCTGTCAATATAACGAAAACTGTCGACGATTAATATCGTATTATCTTTGACATTTTCTTCAAATGTGTTTGAAGTTTAAAATAAAGCAATTGTTTTAAACGAAAATAATACTTAATCCCAAACTCAAAGTTTTGAACAGTTATTCTGAAGACAATGCCAACATTTTCTAAAACCATTTCCAACTGAGTGCACTCCAAAAGTCTATTATCATAAGAGAACTTGGTTGCAGATATATTAAATCCCTTCTCTCGGGAAGTTCCCAGCTCCACAGAATAGATTTATGCAGAAGGAAAACGCAGACAAGCTTAGAAAGGTACACAAAGGCGACATTTGAAGCACAAAGGGCCCGTTCCCACTCAGATGGACCGTCTGTTTTCCCGGTAGTACAATTTATTTGAAACTGTTCACATTTAGACGGATCCGAGAAAAGAACGAATCTGAGTTTTTCGACGGACGTTTTGCCTCTGCGAAGAGCCATCTAAAAGCCCGGATCGATGTAGTGTGAATTAGTCTGCCAAAGAGACGGCACCTTTGTGCCGGACTCCACCGTCTTCCGTTTAAACAGACGGTCCGTCTAAGTGAGAACGGGCCCTAAGATGATGATACTACATTCAACTAACATTGCTATAGTTCGGTGGATAGGATGGGAAACTGTTAAACAGGGCTGGTATGGAAAGAAAAGCGTAATTTAAACTATACTTAGTAAGTTTGACTGTGTATTTAACAACACAGTACGGTTTAATCGTAGTAATAGGCAGACGAATGTCAGTCATAATACTTCATCAACGAAAATATCCCGGCGCTGTTTCTGTCAAAGTGTTACCATGTTTTATATGAGTTTGAAATTTATGCCAAGAAGATGAAATGAAATAAAGACGACCAATCACGGTAACTATAAAACACTAGCTTTTGCCTGTGGCTCCGTCCGCGTGGAAAAGTAGCCTATGTCCTTTTCGATATCCCAGGCTATATATCTGCAAATTTCATGACGATCCGTTCAGCCGTTTTAGCATGAAAGCGTAACAGACCGCATTTATAATAATAAGTAGGGATTGTTTATTTTTGCAAATTTTCAAAACCTACAGTCTTACAGAAGTGGTTTGGTAAAACTGTATGTAATATGGTCCCATAATTATGTAAAATCCTTATTCAATACTGATTGCACACTGAGCCTTCTGTATCTTTCCATTGGATCCGATACGGTGCTTCAATGTCTCATGTTGATGTGACGACCCCATTTCACGCTTAATTGCTCAAGAGCCTTTTTGTTTTCAAATGTAAATCGATAAGGACATGGCTTGGTTACGTTATTGATTTTGGTTCTTGTTTGAGCATTTAATTAAGCATTGTTATATTTGGAAATTGTGGTGATATTTAAATTTGTTGGCCTGCGTGTATTTGTGCCGCCTTTGTACCTATGTGCATGAAGTAAAAAACATCGAAGACAAGCGACTAATCTACCAATCTACATTCACTGGCCCGCCTGGTGCATAATTGCCTACTTCCTGACGTAGAGGAGACTTGTGTCCCTGTTATAGTGGGAACATTATAGACTGATTACTCTTATGTTAAATGTATTTATGATAAGGATTACAATATTATAAGATAATTAGACTGCTATTACGAGTACTTACTTTTTTTTTAACGATGCGAAATCTAATGTCTCCTTCTACTCTGGGCGGAGCGGAAGGGAGTGTCAGATTCTTACTGACTAAAACCCATCCGTGTTCCTAAATGCTTTTTTTTCTAAATGCTTTATGCGTTTCAGGGCCGCGGTGACTCTTTCGTTCAAATTCCGCAATACGAGAAAAAACCGCAATTTGGTATACATGTATGATTCATTCAAGCTCGGTAATGAGATCTATTACTAAAATTTCTGAATGAAACTCAGCAAACATTACACTACCGTTCCTTACTTTCTTCAAAACTACTTCTATGCTTCTTGAATACTTGTAAAAGATTTTCTAGATATTCGAACTCAAAATGTCCCTGCTATCACCAAATGTCGTCACGTCTGTGTATCCCACATCGCAAAATTCAGAGTTCCACAATGCTGCATAAAAACGCCCAACGGAAAGCGTGCCTTGTTTGGACTGCCTGATGAGTTGTTTGCCTTGTAAACGAGACCCGTATTTATTAAATATATTCCTTCCTTTTATATATCGTGAATCAGAGATGGAGAGCTTGCTAGACACTTAGTTTGGTACATAATTCTTCTTAGTTTAGATCATCACTGTATACTCGTATTCTCGATCGTATCCAAGTTCATCATTAATATAACACGTGTTATATTAATGATGAACTTGGATACGAATAATATAAAAATAAAAATAAAATAAAATAAAATAAAAATAATCCCAAAGGTACCTTTGGGATTATTTATCCAATCGTAAATATGTACTTGATGTGCGTCTACAATTTAATCGCAATTTTTTTGTAAGAAGTGGTTATCTTTTTTAATAATAATACTCACTTGTTCTCCAAACCAATTGCAAAATTATTACCAAATAAACATCTTTTAACAACTCCAACAAAATTTTCTCTCAAAAACCTAATATCAACAAAGATCCGTCACTACGAAAAATCCTTGTCTTATATAAGTACTAGTTTTAGCCCGCGACTTTGCTCGCTTGCTTATGAGAGTAGAAAACGATCCCAAGGGAACCTACTCCCGAGTTGAAAAGTATCCTATGTCTTATTTCAGAACGAAGTCTACCCGTGATACATCAAAATCCGTTCAGCCGTTAAGGCGTAAAGAGTTAACAAACATACAGACAGCGTTACCTTCAAAATATTGATAGTGTGAATTTTTAACCCATGCTCTCGGCATATTTATTACCGTGAAACAAATATTAAGATATTTCTAAATAACAATACTTGTTACCAAAACCAATTACAAATAATTTCTAAATAAACGTCTCTTTTCATCCCTAACAACATTTTGTTCCAAAAAGCCTATTCAGGTCTGTCACTACGCAAAATCCTCATCTTATATTTTCCCATTTTTATGATTTCCCTTACTTATGAGCGGACCTCTAGATTGTCTCTTTCTAAGATCCATTCCAACTTACCCTAGATTTAGAACATATTTTTTGTTATTTGTGCGAAACATCATTCTTTGCGGACTTCACTTAAGTTTCGCCCTTATGTCCAACTGCTCCAGTATTTTATTTTTTTGATAAAGTGATCCCAAAAATCATAAAGAACAATTTCCTTTGTTATTTGTTTTATTTTCGTATACTTGTGTTACTTCTTGACCTTTAGTGACTTCAATTTTTATATTGTCTTTATTTCTTCTATCCTTATTAATTTCAACGTTATTTCTATCATACAATTTGTTTACAGTCTTTTCTTTTTTCATTAAAATCCTTGAACTTCATAGGTACCTACTTAGCACTAACATTGTAACGTAGATCTTGGCTCTTAGTAACAGCGCAGTATTTTATTTTTTTGATAGAAGTGATTCCAAAAAACATAAAGAACAATTTCCTTTGTCATTTGTTTTATTTGCGTATACTTGTGTTACTTCTTGACCTTTAGTGACTTCATTTTCTATATTGTCTTCATTTCTTCTATCCTTATTCATTTCAACGTTATTTGTATCATACAATTTGTTTACAGTCTTTTCATTTTTCCTTAAAGTCCTTGAACTTCATAGGTACCTACTTAGCACTAACGTTGTAACGTAGATCTTGGCTCTTAGTATCTGCGCAATCAATCACTTGATAAGCTACCCATACACCGGCACGCAGTCGGAAACGCCAGTAATGAATGGCCTGAAGATATAACGTGTCTCTATATTAATTCATGACTTTGGACAAGACGTTGCCGTTTTGTTTTAGAACAATGCTTTAAGGAAATGAACTTAAGATTATCTCTGAAATTAAATTAAGTAGCGGCTAATTTAAAATAATAAGTTTCATTGCTTTTAATATTTTTACGTAGTTTTGTGTCATCAACGAAATTGTTTTTACTATATTGCCTAAAAGTATTAAGCGCACCTTAATTGTGATCATCAACAGAATATCAAAATACGTTACGTCGATCCTTAGCACCATCATGGGTAATATTAGCCGTAATTTTCCATCCATTACTCTGTTATCTGTAGTTCCCGCCACTAAACCACCTCCGCTTATCTCTGACGTCACGTAGACGGTACCTTGCATCACGTGCTCATTACGTTCCCCAAATTAAAGATAATTTGCGCCACCCAGATTACGTTATAATGTGAAGATGTAATCCGAGTCACCTGACGTCGAGATAAATTTGGGGTCGTATTAGATGAATAGTTCCGCCTCCCTTCCATCGAATCCCACTAAAAGATGGATTACCGGCCAAACTGAGATTAATTACCTTGGTTTCTATACAGAGATCGTCTATAGCTTCAATTAGGTACAGACATTATTCAAGAGAAAGCCTAGATTAGGTTTTTGTTTAAGGTCGAGGTTTTTCTTGGCCGAATAGCCTTAATGCCTTAGACGAAAGTTTCTTCTCGAGTTTTAATACTGTATTTTTATTCATCACTGTTAAGTCAAACAAAGGACTCATCTAAAGCTCACTTTTTTGAGACTTACTTAGTTGTTTTTGTGTTTTGCTGAAAGCGGATTAAAATTTCAAGTAATGGTTGCCTTGTAAATCTAGTTTGTATGATGAAAATAAAACATATTAAGAATCCGTATACATGACTTATTATTTTACAAAGATGTTTTGTTTTCATAGTACCTACACACAAGTATCATATCTATGGTGTCAAAATTATTTAAGTAAATGTTAACTTGAACACTGTTTATATTTTCGTTACTTTACGTGTACGCACACTGTCTCATTCAACTCAGCACACAACACTTTAAACATAGCAGCACACATATTAAATGAAATAGCAAAATAAAATCGGGCATACATGGAGCATACCGCGCTTAATTACTGGGAGCCAGCAAACCGCGAGCGGGGGCGGGGGGGCAGAAATTATATCCCAGATAATGGCGAACATTCAGACCTACGGCGACATCTATTGTGTCCCAGTGCACAACATGTGCATGCACTATGTAGCTGGGAAATGGAAATTGTGGATTAAGTATAATTATTTTGGTAATATGGTGTTAATGTTTGAATGCTTATTTTTGTAGTGGAAAATGTTGAGCAAATTGCTGCTGTAGCTCTTTTAATTTAAGTTATATTATTGAACAATTATGGTAGACATGAATTATCAAAAACACTGTGAAAGAGTTTCTTAGTCGCTTCATGTAAAATACTCTGGTTCTTAGCTATGTAGCTGAGTACCAGTATTCACACCGTTTACAGTTACCCGTTAAAGTAGAAGCTGACCCGAAAATAGTTAGGAAAAGGTTATGCAGTTTGATTTAGACTGTAAAAAAATGTTTTATCTCTTTTTATAAGAAGTTGGTAACCCGGTTTCAGTTATTGTCTTTAATCTTGACAATACTGAACCAAATCTATTTGGGTTCTGTATTGCTGTACCGCGTTCTCCGTCTATAAATCTAAATGTCATCACGAATATTCGTTTTTGTAGTGAAGCTGTTCTTGAAATCCCTAAAGTTTTATTGCGATTGTCTAAGTGGCATTATAAAAATCTTTAATGCCTTGGAAAAACCAAAGATTGAAATGTCCAAATCTTTCGTCATCATCATTGTCATCATCCTTCTTTGATTTCGATTCTTCCATTCTCGCCCTCCCATGATGCTATTTCGTATCAAAACCAAAATCATTCCCCAACTCTACCCGCAGCATACCCACATCAACCTATATTATAACGACCAAAACATATAACCCAGTACATATGCATTCACAACATGATGTTCGCGAGCCGAGTCAAGATAGAGCGGTTTACTAAGGAAATACGCTCTGAAGCGTATATAGGAGTTGACGCCTTTGAATTTATGAACGCTCGAATTTTATGCACAAAAGTGGAACTGAATAGTATCCTGGTGAAGAGTAGGCGATGGTTGGTGTCGGAATTTGTAGTGTTGGCGGAAATTGAGAAGTGGTATCGTTGGATCGATTCTTTGACAGTGTTTTTTATGAAACTGTATGTTTGGGTGTTTTTTGATGATTGATGTCAATAAAAAAAACTAGAACTAGCCTATGAAAAAGCGGCGGAAATGTTTACTAATAATGGAGTTAAGAATTTTTAGCTTGTACTTGTCCTGTCGGGTCACCTCATGTTTCTTTTTTGTTTCATGGAACTAGCCGAATTATGATGAGCAAGCGCATGTTGATTGTCCCTGCCAATTGATTCACAAGACTAGTCAGAGACGCTTCTTCCTACATAATATATATTTCTATCAGAGTTCCAGCGCAGCCTAATTTTTTTTAATATCGTAAAACTCACTTTATCTTGCTCTCACTCTCAATTAAACTCACTTCATGTTTACTAAGTTGGACTAACTATTCCTGTCACTGCAATATTTTTTTTCCCACTTCATCCTGTCGGCAACTGAACAGTTTTACGAGCCGGAGCATTTCTCACCGTAAGATCTTAATATTTATAACCTGTACCACATCACGTGCATTAAAATGACATAAAAATGATTATAGCCATTAACATTCCTTATTATAATGCTATTTGAAATCACAAGAGCGCACTGAAATGCTTCCCGTAGTTACGAGCTTTATCTACCTCCCCGTCTTATACAATGCACCTGCCGGGACCCATTCAACTTCGCAATTGTGCTGTTATGTCAGTTTATTTAAACCTTTAGATAGCCTTGGGAGTCGTTAAAACTATTATAAGTGTCTTCAAAATAAAAGTTAGTGGCTTTTCTGAAGTTCCTGGTGATATGTAAATAAAAAGGTGGACAAAATGTAGTAGGTAATTTAAGATGCCTCATTGGTCTCAGAAATAAGTTCAGGACCAAGACGGACCTTCTCAGTTGATCAGTTATGATTTCTTATAACAAAAATACTTCAAACTGGAAGTCTAGTCTTTATCAAGTACTGGAAATATAGTGGTAGAAAATACTTGCTGCTAGAGATAAAATTTTTTAATCATCATGTTTCTGGTCCACTGTTTCGTGATATGGTCCAGAATTAAAGTAGGTACTGTAAACTCCTTACCTGCCACCAAGTTTGTCGTTTGTATTTTGGAAGCGTCCAGCAGAAAAATAAATAGTATTTTAAATTAGGAATGAAAATAAATGTGATTGTTTTATAAGAGTGTCATGTAGTAGCTAGCTTCTGAGCCAGATGACATAAATTAGTAATCAGTTTTATCTTAAACGGTGTTTTATTTATTAACATACATAAGTAGTAACACGGCCGCAGCCCTGTGGTATTACAGTAAATATCTACGTTATTAGGGTTGCGTACCCAAAGGGAGAAAACGGGACCCTATTACTAAGTCTCCGCTGTCTGTCCGTCTGTCTGTCCGTCTGTCACCAGGCTGTATCTCATGAACCGTAATAGTAAGACAGTTGATTTTCACAAATGATGTGTTTCTGTTGCCGCTATAACAACAAATACTAAAAAGCAGAATAAAATAAATGTTTAAGGGGGCTCCCATACAACAAACGTGACTTTTTTGCCGTTTTTTATAGATAATGGTGCGGAACCCTTCGTGCGCGAATCCAATTCGCAGTTGGCCGGTTTTTTAATCTTCTTAGTAGCCAACCCTCAATGAACAAAAATAACTCTCCTAGTAACAGGCGTGAAGTGAAACTCCCAACAAATCATTGCCAAATGTGTTTCCACATTTCTATAAAATTATTTTCTAAAGCAAGTCTGAACTCCTAAAAAATCTTCACCAAGTTGTTTTGGTTTTAATTCAAAACTTCTTACTGTTTATAAAATATAACTTCGAGCTGTTAGAATTTCATTTTCCACGTAGTTCTGAAGTTATTTTCAACGAAACAAGAAACTAAGTTGTTGACTCGCCTCGACTTTATGAAATAGGAATGTGGAGACTTTATTTCATAATGTTTAATATTTATGTCAATATTCCGAAGTAATTTTGAAGCTAGTAATTGAAGAGTTGGCAGTTCTTTTATGTTTTAGTCAAAATGAAAAAGTATGCTTTTGTCGCTTCAGTGGAAATGCGATCTGTCTTTCATCTATGGTAATCATAGTGTCTACTGATCTGTACTTTCTGATCTATGTCATCTAGAATTAGAAATTGAGAGGTAAATTTTCTTTTTAAGTTACTTATTTGTTTATAGTAAAGTAAAGATAGTTCGTGCAGCTAATAGGAAAGAGAAAGCGAACTCAGATACAATTTTATTAAGTCAATAGTGAATAGGTTACGTGCCCCATTGGCAACCAAATCGTCGGTTTTCCACTGGGTGTCATTATTATTACTATATATAGGCGTAAGAGGCGACTAAGGGACTCACCAGGGAATGGGCAGCAGCATTCTCTGGAGGTACATTGCAACAGCTGCATTGTGATCGCCATCCCGTCTGCCAAGCGTGGCGATTATGGCAAACCCCCCTCTCCATCTGAGGTAGGCCCGTGTCTTTCAGCTGATATGATGATGAGCCTATAATATAATAAGTTAAAAATTAAGTATTTCTGATAGATCTCATAAATGTTTGCTGGTTCACTCACATTGATTAATATTATCTTTAAAGCACTCCCATTAAGTTTTTCCTTGACATTTTATTTTAACTTAAATTAATTAATTACTTTTAACAATTTTATTTTTTTAATTGTCAATTTTAAATTATTTCAATTTTTAATCCATATTTAATTTATTTCGTATAAGAGACTATCATATTTATAAACATAACTAACATAGTATTAAGTGCTACTAACACCTACTGTGGACCAAAAGTTGTCTTGTTCATGAATAAATAATAATAATAATTAAGTTAGAATTACATCCGAAGCCACATAGTATTCTCAGGGTCTATAAGACCTTTCATGTCATTTTATAGCACATGTAATATTTTAACTCGCAAAAAACTAGTGTCCAAAGCAATTACAGATATAATCATTAATTAATTAAATACTATTCTGCACTTAAAGCAGATTTACATTTTCAACACATTATTTTTATTGCGCCACAACAATTTCTACACCGACCATAATAAAAAGAAATAAACTCATTAGTACCGCCAATTGCCACAAAGTTGAGATTTTTCCCGTTCTTAACTACCTACAGGCAGACATTTTAGTATTTTCCCGCTAATTATCTGTTCCTCTTCCGTTCAATTAAAGGTTCTGTTACGACGTCATTTTGTTTTATGAAGAAGAATAACGAAATAACGAAAACAAAATGTTGCCACCTTCACACAAACTAACAAGTTTGTGTGAAGGTGGCAACATTTTGTTTTTCTTTTTTCACTTCAAAGGAGGAGGTTTTATTTTTTTATGTATATCGGCCATAACTCTGTCATATTATAAACAGATTTTCAAAATTTTATTCTTTTTTGTCGGAAGTTTATTCCGAAATGGTCGGGAAAAATAATAATAATAATCATTTTATTTCAAGTTTCACAGACTCATTAACATTAATAATCATTCACACTCAGTCACATTCATTTTTAACAAATATAAATTACATATTTAAATGTGTTTATTTTTATTTTTGTAGAAATTAAAAAAAAAAATAATTTATATTTTTTAAAAATGAATAAAGGAAATAATAATAATCATTTTATTTCAAGTTTTACATACTCATTAAGATTAATAATCATTCACACTCAGTCACATTAAATAAACAAATACTTACATAGCAATAAAAATATTCAAAGGAGATTATCAAATCAAACAGTGTCCAAATTTTGTAAAGATCTGATGAAGAACTTAAACTTGTACTACTAACTTATAGAACGAAAATAGATTATTAAATTCATATGGACTAGTTGGAATGTTTGGAATGTTAGGATTCAACAGGACTGAGTGAAAAATAAAAGTTGCTTGTATTTTTTTGTAAAAAAATTAATACTAGGTCTTTGGCTATGAAATTGTTGTTTTATAATACTGGTTAGTTTGAATTTTGATGTCTACTATGACGGAGTGCTCTGAGCTGGGTAAGCAGCTCAAGCTGTTAGCAGATTAGGTAGTGTGTGGACATTAATATTTAATTAGAAAGTAACAGTTGCACGAAAATGAAAAATTGTAGCACAGGAAATGGGTGTAAACTGCAGACTCAACATTCACACACATGGTTGTCAGAAGAATAAAGATGGGCCAATCACAATTACTCGTAGTTGGATTCGGTACAACAACATAATACTCTGTAAAATCAGAAAACATTTATTTTCCTTTGCTATGAAGAAAATTGAACAGGAAAACAACTTGCCACGTGTAATGAACAACATGTCCATGACCATTTCTGATTTACAACACATACTGACAGAGTCATTATTTCGTGATTTATTAAACTTTTACATCCCCCGACATTTCAGGGCTCATTTCATTGCCCCCAAACATCATTTCCGTAAAGTTGCCCGCACTGAAACTAATTAAAAACAGTTTTATAAAACTTTCGATTCAACTCATGCGAGATGAAGTTAGATCGGCAAATAAACATCTCAAATGTGAAAAAGCCAAGAGATGTGTTGAAATCCCCATCGAAGTCTTCAAGGCGGTGAGAGAATCGGGGGTCGATGTCTTATTTACTATTTGCAGTAAAATATATGAGACAGGCGCAGGGCCAGATTGGTCGTATTCCGTTTTTATTCCACTGCACAAAAAAAGGGTTCACCAAGAAATGTAACAACTATCGACTCATTTCCTTAATATCACATGAAAGTAAGCTGACGCTTCATATTATCAATGCAACACTGTTGGTATACCTCTAAAGGTAAATTTTGCATGTGCACTTATGCATGCCGAGTGTGTAAAAGGGAAGAGGAATCGCGGACAAATTCTAAAATTGCGTCAGATGCCACTTTGTCATTGCTACGCGTTGCCGCTACGGCAACATGCTACGGTGCTACGAACTGACCGCGGCCTACGTGGCTAGGCGAGACGCTCGGCGGACAAGCCAAACTAACCGCGAATTAAATTTTGTTTGATCAAAAAGCTTAAGATTACCTTTTTATTTACTACGCATCTAGCTCTCACACAAACAAACAAAATACTAGTTTTTTCCCGCAGTTTCGCGCTCGATGAAGTAACCTATAACTATCACCAGTGTCCCGTGTTTGTTTTATCTCTGTACTAAAATTCATCAAAATCGGTTTAGCGATGTAGGCCTGAAAGCGTAACAAACCAATTAACTCACTTTTCCATTTCTAATATCAGTTGGGAATACTTCAAAGGTGCCGCGAGACGCTAGGCGGACAAGCCAAACTAACCGCGAATTAAATTTCGTTTAATCAAAAAGCTTAAGATTACCTTTTTATTTACTACGCATCTAGCTCTCACACAAACAAACAAAATACTAGTTTTTTCCCGCAGTTTTGCGCTCGATGAAGTAACCTATAACTATCACCAGTGTCCAGTGTTTGTTTTATCTCTGTACTAAAATTCATTAAAATCGGTTCAGCGATGTAAGCGTGAAAGCGTAACAAACCAATTGACTCACTTTTCTATTTCTAATATCAGTTGGAAATACTTCAAAGGTACCCTAGCTTTGAACTGGCCAGGCCCAGGACGACGGCGCGTTGTGTTCCACGCGCGCCTCAAAGAGATGTCAGCATAGGAGTAGGAGCCCGTTAGGGCCAGTGCCTGCCAAGGTCGCGGATTTTGTTCGAAAGAGTTACCGCGGTCCTGGAACGCAAAAGGCACTAGGAGGAGCATGGGTGGGTTTTAGTCATTAAGAGTCTGACACTCCCTGCCGCTCCACCCAGAGCGGAAGGGGTCATTTGATGATTTCCCAACCTTAAAAAAAAAAAAAGAAAGCTTTGAACTGACCGCGGCCTACCCGGCTACGCAACAACCCATTCGAACTGTTTAGGAATATTATTGATTGAATAAGGTTTCCGTGTTTTTTGGCACGCATGTATTTTGCTCACTCAAACAAACATTTAAACATAACTCTAAAGGTGTGTTTCAAAATTTTTCACCCTAGTATTTAAAGCGTTTAATTTCTTACACTCACTTGAAAACAATAAATACCAAGACGCGCTAATCAGTCTTTAAGGCTCTCGTCCCAAAAACGCGAGATACTAAACCATTTCAAGTGAAATTAAAACCACCAGTTACGTTTAAATGGATACTTTGTTACCACGAAACATTAATTACAGCGGACTGGGAACACGAAAGTAAATGGATAAGAATGTATCAGCCTATGTGAAAAATGTACTGTACTAAGACATAGTGTATGTTTCCCTCGTGTGAGACCGAGCCTACTCGACGAGTATGAAAGAAGTATATGAGCTAAAAGCTAAGTATAAGTCCGTAAGAATGATAAATTATACTGACCAAATAATCTATTTATGTAACTTGTCCGTGTAGTGATAAATAATATATTTTTTAATTCGTTCGTCGTCTTAGGTCGTCAATTTTACCCAGATAAGGCCGGAATTTCTTTGCTAACAACTTTTTTTCATGCCGCCGCACTTGCCCCCAAACACTGCAACTCCTGAAAGCCAGAATCAACCGAGGCAACCACCAGAAAAACGCTGAGTTAATTAAGTTCAACGAGTCCCGGAGTCTTTTAATTTTTCCGGGACTTTTAATTTTTTCCGGGAATTTTAATTTTTCCGGGACTTTTAATTTTTTCGGGACTTTGACTGACTTAATTTTTCCGTTTTTCCGGGACTTTTAAGAGTTTAATGAAAAATTAAACTTTTTAACTCAAATAATTTTGATAAAACTTTTTCACAAAAAAAAGAAACCGACTTCCAAAAAACACTACAAAGTTCAAAATAACTTTAATTTCGGAAGTCGGTGTTTTTGGTTGCTTCTTCGTTATTTGACACCGACTTCCGAAATTAAAGTTATTTTGAACTTTGTAGTGTTTTTTGGAAGTCGGTTTCTTTTTTTTGTGAAAAAGTTTTTTATTTTTCACTTTTTAGTGGTACCCCACACCTAACAACACCACTGGAAAGTGACAGGAAAGCAAAAATACGCAATTTCGTATACATAGATGATTTTTCCACATATTTTTTCCAGCTATTTGGATTTAATTACCAAACTACTGAACCGATTTTGCTAAAATTTCAATGGGACCATTTGGAAAGGGACCCTTTTCAAATCGGTTGGCAAGCGACGGAGTTATGCCCGAACAAACATAAAAAAAAAAAAAATCCAAACATCCGAATTGAGAACCTCCTCCTTTTTTAGAAGTCGGTTATAAATTGCAGGATCCAAAGAAAAAATATTAATATGACGACAGTCCATCACGCACATAAACATTCCAAGCTCCGTGCTGTCACAGAGAAATTCCTTATAGAAACCCCTAATGACACTTTTAATATGTGCGACACGGCATCTTATCTGCAACACGTCCTCTTTAATTAATTAAACCCACACCCAGAAGACAATATCTTAAAACTGTTACAATCTACCTTTGCTTCGTACATCCACTCTGTCCAGTAGCGAAGAGAAATTATTTTTAATTAAAGTTAAAATTAACAACTACTAGAGTGGACGTCGTGGTCCGCAGTTAAAAGCTAGCTTATTTAATATTATATATAAACCAATCCCGTTTTACGAAACCACTTGACAACTTACAAATGGGTGAAGTAAAAATACTTATTAAAGTGTTGCAGTTATTTTGTCCAGTTTTGAGCGTTGTGTTTTAATGTAATGCGGTAGGTAGTATTTATATTTATGCTCAATTAATTTTATAAGCTAGTTTAAAAAATAAAAATGTGTCAACACAGAAAGCATTATAATCCCGCGTTCGCATTTTAAAGTAATAGAAAAGTACATATTTGTACATGGGTTAAAAGTTAGGAAAATGTTGAACTGTAATTATTTTTTTTAAATTTTACCTTTCTACGAAAAAAAAGTACCTACCTACGTGTTTATGCATTCGCCTTTTTACTCATATTTGGAACATTACATTGTGAGTGTAGATAAAGACAAATATGCAACACTTTAGGAAGAGTTGTCAAAATTGAAACACGTTGATTTAATACAATCACACCTCAAACAACTGAACGAATATTAATGAAATTTAGAATACGAATAGACCATTCCCTGGATGTGACACTGACACTGTTTATGAAGATGATACATTAATGAAACATTTTCGACCCAGGCGAAACAACGACCTTAAATAAATCTGACACCTATCAGAAATAAGACAACTCATGCCATAAGTTCTTAACAGCAGATTCCGTTGAGCTTGATCAGGCCGCGTTTTTTGTTCAATAAATTCAAAGTCAAACTTTTTCTACACTGTGACCACCCATATTTCACATGAGAAAGTAAAACAAACCACAAAGTTTCTACCTTGCCAAAAAACAATACATCTTCTCACAAATGAAACAAAAAGAAACAAAGGCTAATAAATAATTCATTATATTATAATAAACATTTACGTACGTACGTGTCTTCATGAAAATTGAAATTCTCGTAGCGGCCTTTTTTTTTTCCACGTAGATATAATAATGCAAAGGTTTTAGTTAAAATTCCGCGTCGGTCTTGCCATTACCCTATCAACCACGTGACAGACAGACAGAAGATAACATAGACGTGACAAATGTGTTTAGTGTTGCCCTTTTTCGGGGTAGAAAAAAGAATATTTGGGTATTAAAAATTATTCATTTGCTTTTACCTGTGATATAATTTTGAAAGAGTGGTTAGTGATTTGATGAAGACATACAAAAACTTATATTATCAATTGAGTTTTTCTAAAAGTATTTAGAAAGAATAGTTCAAAAAACAAAAAAATGCGGTAGTATCAGTTTAAATAAACGGAAAACAACTTCGTCTTTGTGTGAAAACCAACAACTAACCATACTACTATTTATTCAATTTAAATGGACCATTTTGTAGCATGGCAACCCCAATTACAGTGAGTTCCTTCTTATTCTAAAAGCGTACGTCTTTGCGAACGCCTACCCGTAAGACGAACGGTTAAATAAGGCCTACATGTTGCAAGAAAATCGTAAACGTAATAAAATATGTTACGGATCATCCTAAAAATTTACAGCCACGTAATAATAAAATATTTTTATCCTGTTATTATGTATCTATGAGTATCCTATCCTATAGCTTTTTTTAGGGGCTATTGTTTTTTAAATAAAAGTACCACGATGACCCGTTTTTATTTTTGGAAACACGCATAAAACTGCGTTTTCTAATAATGAAACCTAGATCTATTCGATCGATTTATCGCCCCCGAAACCCCCTGCATACTAAATTTTATGAAAATCGTTGGAGCCGTTTCTGAGATTCTGTTTATTTATATAACATATACAAGAATTGCTCGTTTATAGGTATTAGATAGATTGGTGCTAAGTAGGACCTAATTCTTATCCAGTTTTTTTTCTGACTTATTAATTTTCAGTAATTATTTTCTTCAACTAATCATGATTTACAGCCAGCATTAGTTTTGAAAGAAAATTTAGTTTTGCTTCGATCTAAAAACGAGAACAGATATAAAATTACTTGTTGCAAATAAAAATTCACCGGCTAAACTGATAAAATATTCAAAAGTATTTAAAACCATAACGAAGGAATAGCAGCCAAAAGTTTTTCCCACTGAATTTTTGAAGAGGCTTTTCGTAAAAAACAATTTGTTTTCGCATCCAAGCCGGATTTGTTCGGCCATAACAAACCTGATTACGTCTTTAAAAATATTGTTTAACAAAGAAATCTGCCAAACAAATCTGGTTTTTACCGGTTCCCACCGGTTTTAAGTTAAACGAATCGGCGGAACTTTGATTCGTTCGCACGAAGTTCTGACGAGATTCACCGAAGTTTGCGAATTTTCGTTGGGACTTGTCTAAGTTACTGTTAGCTATTCAATTATAGAGGTGTTTGGGGATATAAATATGCTAATATTTTTTTTTGTCCTGCTAGATTTGTTTTTTTTTCAAGGATGTCGTCGGGTTTGATTGATAAAAAATTACGATTTTTTTTTACTGTTTTTCAAAGTTGTGGTTTTTAAACCTTTAAAAAATACAATACAAATCCAAAAAAGAAAATTGCAGGCAAAAAAAGTTTTCCTAGATAAGTACATTTTTTTATCTTCATACATTCCTTCGATATTTCACCAAACCTCGATACTATAACTTGAGATAGATACGTAGCTGTTATTCACCGAAAGTATTGTCTACGTGAGATGTGTGAGCAAAAACTTTCTTTATTTATTTTTATTTTTGTTTTTTATTTTAGACGCCTATAAATAAATAGAGATGTATCGCTCGTTGTAGGCGAAACCTTGCGAAAGGAAAACAGTTTTCTTTTCGTTTCTTGTTGACCTTGCAAAGTTTTCTGCCTTGTATTAATGTGTTTATGTTCTCGGTATTTTCAACTTTCCTACACATTCCACAGAAGTGTATCAAATATTTTAGAAACCAAACTACAAGTTGGGCTTGTTGAGTCTATCAAAGGATGTCAAGCAATTTATAAACCTTGGTAAAGTGATCAAACGATTTAAACACAGTGAAGTTTAATTTTTGGAGGCAAATTCACGTACAGCCGTAAGTAACAATAGATATACTTTGACCATGAGAAACTGTCATACTATCTGACAGAACCGAATCTTTAATACATCTATCTTTTCGGGTATGGTTTCCGCACATAGTCCTGATGTTGGACCACTGTGCATGAGCCATGGCGGCCGTCATTCCAACCACTGTTTTAATAGATACCATTCAACTTTTCTCTTTTATCCAGAGGTTTAATAAATTAAATGTAAAGGCGTCATCTTACTATAAACGTGTGGCATACTCGGTCGCATCGTCGCGCCGATAGAGGGCGCCTTCCGATTTTGCGGCAGGAATTAACGTGACGATCGCGTATTCGCGCGATGATCGATTTGTTTTACGACGACGCCGAAGAAATAATGTGAAAGGCCCGTAACAATAAAAGATTTACAAAGGTAGCCGGAACCAACGGCTGATCATGCTTCCCATCCGAGACAAGCAAGAGACTCGGTTTGTAGATGAAAACCCAAGTTACCTTTCCTACCTTGTAACTAATCCAATTCGCACTAAGCGTTTACAAACGTCTTTTGTAATGCGCACAGCAAAGGAGTGGAATTGTATACCTGCGTCTGTTTCCGAACGCATACAACCCTAATCTCTTCAAAGTTAGAGTGCGTGCTTCTTCTGGGTAAGCTCACTCCACCGTTGACTTTGTCTCTGTCATCTCTGAACCAGACTTACCTAGAGTCAAGAACAAACCCATCTCAAATAAAAAAAAAACCGTGGGCTTAGGCACGAGCTCTTCTTGAAAACTCCCATTACCTACATAAAAATATCGTTACACACAGCTATGTAGCGTTATTAAAAGACTGACAAAAATAACCGCAACGCCACCTATCCCGCTGCAAACTAACTGAACATGTACAACAGTCGGAAAATCAACTATCGGGCAGTTGCCCACCAGATACAATGACCGTCTGGTCGAAGGATCCTCCCTTTTTAATGGAGGTTTGCTGGTCTTTACTCTCTGTTCCGCATAACCTCTATTGATTTCCAGCTAATATAATTTCATTATGTTCACTGCAAGTTCGCTGTAACACAACTTAATATCCACAATGTTACACAACGGTGTAAGAGTGACTCTATTATCTCGCTGTCAGTACAGACATATACAAAATTGTTTTCCCGGTAGTATAGTCGAGTCGTGACGTGAATTGTGATCATACACTTGTTTACTTGACGATACTTTTTGTCACACGAGGAGTTTTTGTGGCTCGTGGGCGTATTAATGGCTTTTAAAGTGATTCAATCAAGCGTTCATGTTTTACTCAAGCTTCTTACTTTTGGGCGAAGGTAAAGATCGTAGGAAGCCTAGAATTGTGGACATCTAAATTTCTGACAAAATAAAGCGATAGAGTTGTGATGAATTTTCCGGAAAGTGAAGTTAGAGAGAACATCAACAATCATTTTGAAAAGGCCTCGCAGAAAGTTCAAAATTTGTAGTTTTCTATACCTACGAGTACTCGTATAGAAATCTCTCATATACAATTTTAATTCATACTTTATAAATGCATGAGTAACTCTGTCTGTCTGTTTGTCTGTCTGAATTGTTGTTACCTGTTGACGTTTTAACGGATTTAGATTAAACTTATTATGTACTAAGTTTCATCCAAATCCGTTAAAACGTGAACAGGTAAAATTTGTCCCAAGGGAACATATAATATAGTCTGTCTACCCATGTGGATAGACAGACTATGTTTGTTCCCTTGGGACAATTTTTCAACTATGACGCGGGTGGAGCCGCGAACAGCAGCTAGTATCAAATAAGTATCAAAATAACTAACATATTGATGCTAACCATTACCCTCATTGTATACATAGGAAGGGTCGCCTATTTGTAGCCCAAAACCACACGGCACAAATTTATCGATATTTCGATGACCTTCTCAAAATGTATTTATACCTATGAAAGTATCTTTGGGCTGTAGGATTAATATTTGATTGTCATAACAAAACGTTGGTCTAATTATTATACATCGCGACGACCATTGAACGAATGTTGGTCTGTTTCCAGTTACTGGGAATTGATTCTGTATTAGAGGAAATATATTTAAATAAGGGGTTTTTCAATTTCAATAAAGTAGGCGTTTGAATGTTTGTTAGAACATAAAAAATATCTCCCAACATTTTAACGAACATACTTAATAAAATCAAAACAAATTCCAGGAACCCATTAGGTACGCAAAATGCAAACAAAATTCGGGAGGGCTTTATGCAATAGCTAGTCACCACTTAATCCATAAAATTGTATAATCGTCATTCGTTCGCGCCCATTGCGCGCTAAATGGACTTTAAACGATTGACGTAAAGGATGATTTGATGCATTTGTGCCGAGCGTTGGTGAAACGCAAATTGGTGCGATGCGGTCGACAGAGCCAGCCTTTCTGTTTAATCAGCTTGGTTACATCGCTGATTGTACCGTCCATGTTTTTGGGGATTTAATACGGGATTACTTTTTGTACGAGACAATTATGTTTTGAGAAAATATATTTGTTTTTCTGAGATAGCATAACAAAACACCTGTTATTCCTAAAAGGTTAGTCAGAAGTATTTCTAAGTAATGAATACTTCGGTATTCCGTCAGTGATGTTTAAGACCCATACAAATAGTATGTTTATATGGTCATTTATCTATAAAATTAAATAATCGACCCTCACACCCATCTATCACTTTGAGAACGATTCTCAGTGCGAAACTTGACTACCGACAGCATTAAATATATAAAATGAATAACTGGCATAATAACATTTACTCTTCACATAACACTAACAAACATTATTAAACAAACAACTTTTCCGCAGAAATCCAGCAGAATCTCAGCATGAGGTCTATTTCCTGACATGCTGAGCTGACGGACTCCCTTTAGCGCACCCTTGAGCGATCAATCGGGCACACATCCAAACCCGGGCTACTGCTGAGGTACAGACCTCAAGCTGATGGCTATTTCAATAATTTTTACAAGTCAAGACACGATATAACATACAATTCTTTTACAAAATAGAAGTTTAAAACACTTTTATAAAAAAAGTTTAAAAAAAACCGGCCAAATGCGAGTAGGCCTTGTTGTTCCGTACGGCAAAAAAATCACGTTTATTTAATTCTGTTTTTAGAATTTTTTGTTATAGCGGCAAAAAAAATATCTGTGAAAATTTCAACTGTCTAGCTATCACGGTTCATGAGATACAGCCTGGTGACAGACAGACAGACGGACAGCGGAGTCTTAGTAATAGGTTCCCGTTTTTAACCTTTGGGTACGGAACTCTAAAAACGAACCAAGCTGAAAACAAAATCAAGTCACACAATTTTCACATCATATTTGCACATCACAAACCGCTCATTATAAGCCGTAGTAGGAGTTCTTATCACTAACTGAAGACAGGCCAAAAATCCCAATAAATAGTGACCTTACACTTTGTAAGCCGATAACGTCCAGTGGAAAGGCGTTGATTGATCCCATTACTGGCCCGAGAAAGAAACGGGTGAGTGAATGATTTGTTAAATGTTCCAAAGGTTAGACTACAAGATTTTTCACTGTCACCCAACCATTTCGGTCAGTCTTGGAACGAAACGTGAGCGAAATTACGATGTTCCAGCGTTCTAGCGTGTGGGACTGCTTCTATTTTGGAATCAGGAAAATAGTGGTTCTATCTTCGTTGATGGTTTTGGATCAAGTTTTAGTATGGGTTGTTAAAAGTTTTTTAAAAATAGATTGCTAAAAGCAACTCAATAGGAGTGTCAATTCTACTAATTTTTAAGCAAAATTTGCATTCACGTCTCAGTGGCAATCTATCAAAAACGTATGCAATTGACATGCGAATGTGAACGTTGACCCTCTGATCAAAACCCCTGAAATACTTAGAATTTTAAATATTTTTCGCTGATATGATTGCTAGAAGGCTTTGAAGATGGTGGGATGAGCTAAACAGAACAAGACCAAAGCAAAGTAACCCTACTTTGCTTTGGTCTTGTTCTGTTTAGCTGTTTAGCACCAGTCCATTATTGTGGAACTGTTTGAAAGAGTAACCACGGCCCTGAAACGCAAAGGATATTTAAAGGAACACTGGTGGGTTTTAGTCGGTAAGTGTCGGATATTCCTTGCCGTTCCGCCCAGACTGGGAGAAAACATGTGATCACGTCAGCGTCAGCCTTTAATCGAAAGACCCGAAAGATATGGGGAGAAGCCTGTTGAGCTAAGGCAGACTGTCAGTAACAGTAACTGTCATGTAAATAACGTAATAATTATTAATATTTTTTTTTATAAACGTGGCCCCACACCAGGATTTTCTCCTGTATTGTGGGTGCGTTAACAAACATAAACTCACATACACAAACAGCCAGACCCGGAACAACTCTCTGTAGGCCATAAAAATATTTGTTCCGTGCGGGAATCGAACCCGCGACACGCTGCGCAGCAGTCGATCGTTCAACCACTGCGCCAACCGTGGCGTCAAATAATATGTATTATTATTCTTATTCTTATAAATATAATTTGTTAGTAGGTATACACCAAATTATATTTATAAGATTTATACCTTACACACGTACGTTACGTTTTATAGGCAGTTTCAATACAGGGCTATTTTTAAAACACCAACAACCTTCCAGTGGGTGAAAGTACTCATAATTATAAACAACTTTTACTTTGGGACCAACTCAGAAATATCAAAAAATAAATCGGCTGTTTCATACAAAATGCAATATTCACCCGATGAGAATGTTTGAAACAGTAGATGATTTTCGTTTTTTCAGGGTTGCTCTCATAACAAAAGTTGTTAATAATCTTGAGTACTTTCACCCACTGAAAGATTGTTGGTGTTTTACAAATAACCCTGTATACAAACACAAACTCTATTATAAAAATATTCTAAGGGCTAAAATAGCCTGAAATAAAGAGGTTATTATTGTTATAAAATTACAATTTAAAATAAAATTGTGGCCGTTTTTTTTTATCCAACTTGAAATCGAATAAGATAAACGAAATGGTTCACTGAAATGATTTCATTTCGAAATAAGAGCCACGAGAATGGTTCACTGTATTATTTTGGAACTGTTCATCCACTTCGCAACAGGGCGTCACAAAATGAGTTTTATTTTATTATCTGTAATGTGCACTGACCCAATATCGACGAAAAAATGTAGTAATGTAATGTATGTATCAGTACATATACCTACGGGTATAAATAGTGTAAATGAGCACTAATTTTTTAATAGCTTTTTTTTATGCCCAGGTACTGATGGTAAGAAAACTGTACATCCTCCACACTGTTTTGCGTCGTTATTCCATGATGCCACTAGATACGAACTTGACATGAGTCACACAACATCACACTTTTCTGTAATGAATCCTTCCTGAACATACAATCACCTACACACCACATACACACCATCACAAAATACACACACACACACCGTTACTTGTACAGACATCCATACGAGGACTATAGCTGTAAGTCACCATCCGAGGACCTTCTAGAAAACCATGTTAACGACGACTTACGACTTTATTAACAAGACAGAAAGAAAGAGAAAACAATATTTAGGTTGATGAGCCTATTCGTATAGCGCTATCTCAATCTTTTTTGGTATGACTTCCTATGAACAGTGCGAGGACCTAAATACATTCGAAAACCCGCCTGAGAAGTACCATCCGAGGACCTGTGTGTGAGCCAAACGAGGACCTTAACCATCTGACCAGGGACACCAATGCGAGGACCTAATTTAACACACTTTTTCTCATTTCTTGTACAATGTGAGGACGCAGTACTAGACTTTTCATGATCAGTACGAGGACGTTTTTCCGAGTAGACGGTGTACAAAGCGAGGACCTTTTGAAAATTTCCTATAAAGTTTTTTAACACACTTATAATTTTACCATAATAATATTTGAATCATCTTCATGTAGGCAATTCTATTAACACACGTCAATTTCTTGATTTAAGTACCATCAGAGGACCTTATTTGATTTTAACTGACAAACGTTCAAAATGTAAGTGTGATATAACAATATTATAATCATGGTGATTTTATGAAGCTTTCGCTGGAGTTGTCTCCTCAACGGTTACTAGTAACGTCTTGAAACTTTGTGTGCTATTTGTTGATATTACATTTCATAGTAATACATCTGTTATGGTGATGTTATGTAGCTGCTGCTGGAATTGTCTCCATGTGAGACAACTCTTCAACGGTTACTTGTAGCGTCTTGAAACTCTTGTGTGCTTTTTGTTGATATTTCATAGCAATACATAGTCATGGTGATGTTATGTAGCTGCTGCTCAAACGGAGAGGAGAACTACTGCTACCATAATTCTGGAGCTCGAAAGACAATATTGTTCAAGCGCACCCCCGACTATCATCGTCGCACACCATCACCTAATGTGGCTGATTCAACGACCGCAGCAGCACATACTCCCATAAAAGGCATCATCATCTGCCTTGCCTTTTCCCAACTATATTGGGGTCGGCTCCCAGTCAAACCGGATTCAGCTGAATACCAGTATTTTACGAGGAGCGGCTGCCTACCAGACCTCCACAACCCATTAACTGAGTAACACGGTACTTCTTGGTAACACTGGTGTCAGATTTTCTGGCTTCTGACAATCCGTAACGACTGCCAAAGATCTACAAATGGCAGCCAAGACCAACGGCTTAACGTGCTTTCCAAGGCACGGAGGAGTCTCGGTATGTTAATATGGTATAATATCCTCCCATAAAAGGCATTCACGTAACATATTGCTCAATGGCTCTTTAGGCCTCACAGGTCAGGCAACGTCTCCGCCCAAAGTTCGACGTCCCTTTCCTCATGGTGCCCGGAGATCGTTGAGCTCCCGTCAACGCACGGTTGTCTTTCTGGGGCAGGTGGAGTGAGAGGTATGTTCTCTTTCCCTCTCCGACGTCTCCTTTGAATGTATCTTTGACGGCATTCCACGAAGACGGAAGCGATAGACCATCAGACCACCCCCAGCGTCCTCGCTGAACGTTCCTCCACCGTATGCTGCACGGTGTCCTCGGGACATTCCACGCATTGGTGACAAACAAGCATCCGCTTCCGACTCATGCGACGCAGGTACTTCCCAAAGCATCCGTATCCAGTAAGCACCTGAGTCAGCTGGAAACTGAGGGCGCCATGTCGCTTATCCAGTCACTCATGAACCTAATAACCATCGCTTTCTGCGGTCTTCGCAGTGCCACGGCGTTTCGGGCTATTAGGTTTACCGCCCACACAGGCGCCCCATAAATGGCAGGTGGGCGGGCAATGGACCGCACGATCCCCACATAGTCTCCTGCAGGAAGCGTTCGGCCCTGCTAAATTGGGTACAAGCCACGAAAGAGCATCTACAATGCACAACAACCTGGGATCCAGCCGCTGAATGTGCGACTCAAAGTCACATTGGCTATCGAAGACGTGTCCAAGGTACTTCGTCATCGGCTCGAAACTGATGTGAACGCCACCGACCACTATATGTGAATCCCGAGGTGGCTTGTTCCTAGGTTTCCATAGGGAAACAGAGGGTTTCGGACTTATGCAAAGCCACTCTTCAAGACCCAAACGCCGGATTCTTCCAACGACCTGCATAACCCCTGCCGTGGCCAGTATTACCGCTTGCCAATGTCATTGCCCCCGGACCGTCACCAGGGTATCATCAGCATAACATATCTCATCGACACCGTTAAGAAGTGAACCCAGTCATATCCAGTTCAATATTCCACAGCGGTAGCTCTAGGACCGAGCCCTGTTGTTTCTGGCCAGCCATAAGGATGATGGTTGAATAAATGTAGTAGTGTTGCAACAGTGATTGTCATTGATTACAGCTGTACAGCCAGGTTGGGGGCAGTTAAAAAAAGTTTTACTTGTTTTCAGTGTTATCTTTGCTCCAATTTACAACCTAAAATGCTAAAGGGAGTTCTATAGATTTAACCATAAAAAAAAATTAACGTGCACACTTAATTAAAATAACAGAACGGTGGAGCAAGCTCCGACGCGATCTGATATTGGTATGGAATAAGCGACTGTCGCAATCGCAACCCAGCGCTGGGCCCACCACAATCGTGTCGTATTCGACGACACGGTAATGCATGCGATGGAGGTCTGTTCTTGTAGCGGCGATCTGCGGTGGTGACCTCTCGCGTTCGGCTCTGGTCCAATCCATGGTCCGGAGTGAGAGGGCTATAGGAAACAGTCACCTCCTTCTGCAAAATAGAAATGCAAGCGAAGGAGGAGGCGAGATGGATGAGGAAGAGGCAATCCTCACGTCCCAGCCGCTGAAGGAGACGCACTGTGCATCAGCAGTCGCCCTCAAGCTCCGCCCAGAGCGGGAGAAGTCATTTAATGATTTCACATCCAAAGAAAAATTTATTTATTTATTTATTTAAACTCTATGTACAATAGTGGTACATGGGCGGACTTAATGCAACAAGGCATTCTCTACCAGTCAACATTTGGGTCAAAAAAAAAAAAAAAAAAAAATGGGTATGGTTCTAGAGTTTCAAAAGCTTTTTGTCTCGTACTGTAAATATGACGTACTTTCATGCAAATGGTCATCCCCAATTTCACCATCATAGGACGAGAGTTCTGTTACAATGGAAAAATTACCCAATTTCATTGTTACGTAGTTTAAAGCCTCTGTAGATTGATTTTATTTTGATCACTCGAGAAATAAGTGATTTTATAAAATCAGACAATTTTGAAACAATTAAAAGCCCAATACACATGGAAATCTATCCAAATGGGGACCTGAATACACATGTTCGGAAAAGCTATCAATATGAGGACTTTTAAACACACTGCGTGGAAAAACTTCCATCCGAGGACATATGTGTGAAAAATAACACATAAGTCCCCGCAAGGTACTTAAAATATGACTGAAGTGTAAATGTAGTGTGTTAAAAATTTATGAGAGCTCACACACGTTCGGAATGTGAACATGAATTTCCGCGATCAAACCGAGGTCCACCGAGGTCGACATCAAGTTTCCCTTATTAAGTATATAGAAAGGCTCAAAATCGAATGGAGAATACGATGAATTGGTCGGGTCAATCCGAGGACGTACGAAAAGGTCCTCGGATTGAAAATGTCCTCGGATGTGCCTTGTGTATTCAGGTGCATGTCCTCGCATGGTACTTAAAACAAACACACTTTTACAGGCTTCCAAATAAAAATGTTTTTTGTTTTCTTTTATTATTTGTTTATTGTTTAGTTTTAAATCGTTTTTTTATGTTTCTGATTGCATAAAAACTAATTGTATCACTTTTCAGGAGAGGGCACTGGATCCTGTAACACAGGTTTATCACCTAGCACAGGAGTCAGGGACTTCACTGATTTTGTACCTTTATTATGCAAATAAAGATTATTAATATTATTTTGGGTAAACGTGTAGATTTTCTTAGCTCTAGGCTAGTTTTAATATTATTATTATTTTAGCTTGTACTTAATTTTTCACGTTAACTAAAGATGAGAGATGATGATTAATATTAGATTTAAATTGAGTACCTGGTCTTTTATAATGTATTGTAATTAATGATGAATAAAAACGCTGTACTTAATATTTTAAACAACCTTTTTTTCAATAATCCTCTCAGAAAACACTTTCATTATATACTTATACCTTATCATGAGGTTGCATAAAATATAATAATTGAACTGCCATCTTTGGGAGTCCGCTTTATTTTGAATTTAGATTGATGTCACTTACGGCCGCTTTCTATAATATATCTCAATCCCAATCTTGATCCCGATCCTTGTCTGTAACCAATCAAAGGTGAGGATTGTGTGGTGAAGGACACAAACTCGGCCGTTGATTGGTTACAGACAAGGATCGGGATCAAGATTGGGATTGAGATATATTATAGAAAACGGCCGTTAGCTAACCATGCATTAATACCCAAACCAAGCGTGTACCTATGCAAAGTGTACCGTGCCTGCCAGGGTTGCGAAATTTGTTCGGAAGAGTTTCCGCGGCCCTGGAACGCAAAAGGCATTTGCAGGAACACGGGTGGGTTTTAATCAGTAAGAGACTGTCACTCCCTTCTGCTTAATGCAGAGTGGAAGGAGTCATTTGATGATTTACCATCCCAAAAACGGGCAAAATGTATAAAAACCCATATATACTTAGTTACAAACATACCAATAAGGCAAATTAAAATAGAAGCTTGTGAAAATAGGTTCTTGGTAAAGACCCACGTTTACAGAAACGAATATTTTTAGCACTAACACGACTGTTTCAGGCGATAAAGAAGACGTTCTTGTCCGTAATATAGGCTGTACATATTAGTTTCATTCATCAAATCATCAACCTTGTACTTTTCACAAAATGTTACCGTGTAAGTTCTTATTTATTTATTAGAGTAGAGCAGTTTATGTAGGCACTTATTTTTAAGTCACTAATGCATGTTGAGACGGAAGTGGATGTAGAATCTAAGTTCTTGTGACTAGGCCTATGGCCAGAAGATGATGATGAAAGGTCTAGAATCAGTTTAAAACTGCAATGAACTGAAAAAAAAAACAGAAAAAACAAAAACTTTACCTACACTCCGGTATTTTCGTTATGGGACCGGCCTGCCATGTCGTGGTTATAAACATTGTTGCTTTTGTAACCACCACTTTTCCTGAAAACCAGAATCCTATCGATCAATGCAGTTCCATGAGTCCTGGAAAAACCACTATCTCGGACCCCACGACGAAATTACTCAGAAAAATATTGGCATACCTACCGGAGAAGTAACAAAATACATAATTTCCATTTCATTTCAAATTTCCGTTGGTATACGTTTCAGGGGGCCTACCACAACCTCTTAAAACAATATTACTTTAATATTACTTTGCGTTCCGCTCTGTTGGATTTTCAACGCTCGGATCAGCGCCGAGAGTTGAAAATGCAATAACAGAAATTACAAAGTAATATTAAAATAATATTGTTTTAAGAGGTTGTGGTAGGCCTCCAGATGACATCTAGCTATAGTTAACTCCCATCCTGTATAATATTGTAACATATTATTTTAACGATCTCATCATGTTTGCGGGGAAAGCTTGGCCAGAGATAGCCCAAGACGGAGGTTGGACGGAGGTCGGTGAGGTTTGGAAGGAGAAGGGGGAGGCCTTTGCTCAGCAGTGGGACACAAAAGTAGGCTAGAAAAAAAAAAAAAAAATATTTTAACGAAACAATTTAGGACCCAGTCGTAAATCGTAGAATCCTTTCGAATGACTAGCAATTTATTAAAGTAAATAAACATAACATTCATATCTGTAATTACTTGTTTATTTTGTACATGTAAATACTTTTATTTATGTAGGTACTAACTTGGTATGTCTCGTTTATACTGGCTTAATTTGCTTATAATTGGTTCCTTTGTGAATTTTTAATTACGAATTTTATTTAATGTTTGTAGAATAAGCAATGATTTCATTGCTTACTTTTATAATTATTATTAAAGTAAGCAAATAAAATTTTTAATATCTTTTTAGATATTTACAGCTAATATGATGTTTGCATTCACAACCAGTCACGCAAAATGATAGGTAAATATTATTTATATGTGAGACAGACAACTGTTTAACTGTATACTTTATTTTCACGACTGTTTATTTTCTATAGAAAACTTATAGTGGCTCTGATTGTCTCGCTAAACTCATTTTCGAAAAAAATCTTGACCAAGAATCTTGCGGGTGTGTATCAAGTTATACTAAAAGTTCATTCATTTCCAAGAATAAGTACTCGCGATTTTGTTATAAAGTATCGTGTTGACTAAACGCTCTTTCAACGAAATAATAGTACATTACTGTAGCGGCCAGCAAAAAAGGCATTGATGAACGAACGTGTAAATGTGGGCCGAAGTGAAGCCAAGGCACACATACGTAAGTCCATCAATGCGTAGTTGTGGCCAAGGCTTGTATAGTACTTTTATCAAATAATGCGCGGAAATTAAAACTAAGTAGTACCTAGAAAATTAATTAATGACGAACAACGAACAACAATAATTATTCCCGCGTTAAAGGGTTAATTTGATTTTTTTTTTTCAATAAAAAGCTTTCTATTTGCAAGCCACCTCAAAATTTTAATAAAACCTTTTGATAAGTTACCTCCTTGGTTGCCATGTTTCGGAGTTTACGATCGTTCCATTTTTAAATTACACGACAGATTTATGAGTTTACTATGTAATTTATTTGTCCGCTAAAACACGACAGATATGGATTTTCATGCAACATTTGCCGGCCGCTGGTCGCTTGTATTTGGCCAGTACAGCAATTTTGATGTATCTCGAAGAAGGTTGTCAAAATAATGCTGAAATTTCCAAGCATGTTTGAGAAATAATAATTTAAAATAAATTCAATTCAATTCTTAATCATGAAAACGAACCAAAGCAGTAGTGCTTAAAATGCAAAAATATAATTTCTTGGAGTAACCTCCAACATAAAACAGTCAGTGGAATGAAAAGAAAATGAAGTTCCAAAAAGTAAAAAGCACATCAGCAGAACCAGAAAAATCCAGTTCTTCCACCACAGCCAGTGTTGATATTTTAAATAAAGTTCACCTCTATTAAACCCTCCAACGCTCACGTTCGCAACTTTTTTACGAGCGGACAACTTCTAAAGGCAGCGCTTATTAAGGTCAAGCTAGCCCAAAGGGCAATAAGGCCATGCATAAAGCAGCCCTACAAAAACTTTTCCATTTAACTTGGCCCGTGTCATCCTGATTATATCTGCTCATACTGACCCGACCTGACTTCACTCGGGAGCAATTTTTGACTGACAAGCACCTTAGTGGCCGCTTTTTCGGGGCCTTTATGGGGCCGTATGAGAATGGAGTGTAGCATGAAAATTTTCTGAATATTTCGAAACAGGAAAAACTTATTTTTCATGCAGAATATGTTCTTGTATTCCTAATGTTATTTTGGAATGTCATTGATGACTGAACGGCACTTGAATTTTTCACAAAGATTACAATAACGAGACGGTTGGCGCAGTGGTTGAGCGATTGGCTGCTCCGCTGCGTGTCACGGATTCAATTCCAGCACGGAACAATTATTTGTAATGCCTACGGATAGTTGTTCCGGGTCTGGCCGTTTATGTATGTGAGCTTATGTCTTTAAACGTACCCACGAGACAGGATAAATTCCTAGATTGGGGCAACGTTTAAAAAAAAACGAAAAAAAAAATGGTTAAACCACAATAGGAAAGTTTAAGAATATTCTGACTATCTACAAAATAGATGCTTGGCTTCAGACGGACAAAGATACCTTTTTCACTCTGCAGGAATGATCCTTATCTAAAATTCCGGGAGGGGATGATAAAAGTTAACAAAACGTAACAAACTTAGATTAACTACATAAAGGACGCCGATTTGGCTAAGTAATTTGGAATTTTTGGTTTCGGAGGCCCAAAAAGGTTTCAAGTAAAAATATTGAAATTTTAATGCGATTTGAAAATTCTTCTGTTATTGTTCTTTTTGTTTTGTTACGAAGTGCGAAATTTTCCTCGCTTCAGGTAAAATTGTTCCACGTGTAAGAGCATGGTTTAATCTTTCTGTATTACATAAGATTTAATGTTGAGGGATGATGTTTTCGAAGCAACTCAAAGTATCTCACGTCTTCACTTTTTGCAAGTAATCAATAGATCCATATCAGATTGAAAGTCTCTTTGTAGAATTTACAAATCTCGTAGACTATTTTCTATCAGAGATACCTAAAAACTTCATCTTGTTTCGAAAAGATTCAATATGTTCAACTTAAGCAACTTCTTCATAATAAAGGTTTCTCGGCGATATTATGGCCATACATTTTCTAGATGAAGTTACAGAATCCAATCTTTGACGTGAAGGGTCCTCGACCAAAATTATTAACCTCTATATTTTATTACGTCCAAGCAATATTATAAGTTGCTTGCGTAATACGAGTATGTGATAGGTATTTTATTGTTATTTTTATGTTAACATAGTCACGTAAACATATTATATTAGTATAAGTAATAATTAATTTAGAAAATAATATAATAGTTATAAAAAAGATTTTGGAATTCACAAATATTTAATATTTCAATTTATTTTAAAATGTAACATAATAAGATTTATTATGTTTTTTTAAAAATACATTAAATATTTAGCATACCACTTCTGAAATAAATACTATATATTATATTTTATTTTTTTTTATTTATAAAAAACATACCCCCTTTGTATGTACGTTGAATTTATCCCTTTGCAGAATAGCTGTCACCAAAGAGTCGCGAACAGTCATTTACACGGTGCTAGTTTTTCAAACAAGATTTTGAAATTGTGTGTATTACAGTATAAATTTTTGTATGAGCCAAGCCAGGGCATTACTTGTTCCCTATTGAAGTTTTAAGAAATAACCTTATGTAATCCAAGCATTATTGTACTGCTGCTTGCTTAAAAAATTTGTCGATGCGATTAGGTTGTATAATGCCATTAAGAGTCTTACATGTAGATACATGTAAGACTCTTAATGTCATTATCAAAATTAGTTTTCCGGATCACGAACCAATAATGAAGATTCATTATTGCTTCGTGGTCCGGAAAACTGTTTTTAACAATGATTTTTCTCAGGAAAATACACTATATCCCTACTTATTCTCACTCGTCAAAAATTCTTCTTGCCATTGCAAAATATCCCCGTTTCATTCCACAATTTAAGCCGTAACCTTAACATGTCTGTTAGCATCTTATCCAACCGCAGCAGTTCCTCAAAATAACATTAATAACAATACATTAGATTCAGCAGTCGAGAACGGTGTTACAATTTATTATAACAAATGATACCGGTTGCTTGTGCGGAAGGATCAGTAGGATCTCATCGTTTATCATCTCAAGTGATGGAGTTATGAATGTACAAAATATGGGTTTTGTTGTGTTCCCTTTCATTGTTGTAAATGTGTTAAGCCTTTTGTAGTTTCGGAATAGAAACTATCTTTTTGATTCATATAATATGGGATAGAATTTGTACGTTTTTTGCTTTATGAAGTATAAAGAGAGCAGCCAAAACTGTGGGCTCAATTTTATTCTTAAACATTTTTAGACATCTTATTAGCTACAGCCCAACATTTTTTTTATAAAATAATCTTTAGTTTTGTTATTTAACTTGAAAAATTGTCGAAGGAAGTAACGGTGTAATTTTGTTAGTTCTCCTTAGCATAACAGCTGCCATCGCGTCATCGTGCCTTATGTAACGTTTGTACAATTTTTTTTTTGATAGTCCGGTTAAGCAGTTAGCTCTAGCGTGTTAACCTGCTCACTCCTAAAAAAAAAACATTTTTTGTATTTTGCTCACTTTTTCGACGTTATCCATTTTTACTACATCCACAGCACACGAGCTTTGCAAACTAACCCAGCTTGCAAAGGCCGCCGTACAAGAATAAAATAAATGTAACTAAGGGTCTCAGTCCAACAAGGGCATTCTTCGGCCATTTGTATGGATAGGATCAATCGGCCAACTTTAACTTCCGACGTGGGATATCGGTCCGAAAAGTTTTTGCTTAATTTCACCCAACATTTTTATCGGTCGGGTGATCGTACGGGGATCGATTTGGAGCCGGATTTGCGTTGAAAATTTGTGTTTGAGTTGGTATGTGTGTTTATCCAACATAGTAGTTATTAGGGTTCAGTTGCGATTTAATTGTAATATTTTTCATAACCGTATAAAGCAAAAAATAAAATAGATTACAAAATTGTAACAAAACATTTTTTTTTGTTTTTTAGCTCAAATTTACCTGCATATTCGGTTCATAATTTGTTCTCAACAAGCTTTTTTAATAAAGCGAATTAATAAAACATTATTTCCGAAGAAATAAACAGTAGCAAATCTATTTTCATTGAATAAATTAATATTTATTTTTGAAGATCATTATTTCCTTCCATCACGGACCAACTGTACCGTGGATGATGTACAATTTAGTTTCTGTAATAAACCTTAGCCAATACGACCAAATTGATGTTGACCTCTTGTAGAACCCAATATTGACAAGAAGATTAGGTTTAATTTGCATAAGTTAATGGAAATATTAAACCAGTTTCCAATTGTTTACAATAGATAAGCTATCTCTGATGACATGACCAGACTTACTTAGAAAGAGGTAGATTATTATAGTAATGGAAGTAAGAAACACTGCTGATGCTATCTAAACAGCAGTGTTTCTTCAATCAGGAGAACAGAGGAGACAATCTCCATGCTGTATTACGTAAAGCGAGGGCCTCCTCTAAGAGCCGTGTACATGATTCTGACAATTGAGAGCCAAATGTGAAGCTAATTATTTCTTTGTACCTATATGGCTGTCAATATGCCTGCTAACAGTTTTGATTTTGAATTGGAATGGAAATGAATTTTTATCTTATTTATTTTATAATGTGTGGTTTTAATGAAATTAATTTCGTATTTTCGTAATTATTTTCCTCATGTTCCCTGAATTTAATGATTTTAATTTAATTTAATTAAATCGATTTTGATCACGGCAACCACATTCGTCAATTCCTTATGGTAGTTGCGATCACAGATTAATCGAAAATCTTTTAATAACCACGAATTCCACTTTTTGTCGTCTATATCCATACAGAAAATATAATTTATAATATTTATCGACGGATTTCTAGCCAATTTACACAGCATCACTCTCGTATTTTTCTCGCGTTTGATTTCGCATCGCAGTATATATAATTTTATATAAATTTGTCAAAAAAATACTCCACTATGGAAAGTTTTATTGACATTGGTTAAGTCGCTGTGATGATATTACGACTGGAATTTGAACGATTTTATTCATATGTTATTAAGAACCAGAATTGGCCTTCTTATGTCGTTTCGTGTCAAATAAAAAAAAAATCGCAACCTCCTATTTTCTGTCTACCCAGTTTTAAAAGAACTACGTCTGTGCAGTGAACACTGTTTTATTAAAAAGTCACCTAGAATCTACCCAGCCTGTAGTGACGGTCAAAAATTCAATTTAAGTCCACGTGGGCCCAGCTCGTGTCCATGATTTATCGTCCGGCTTGGCTGATGTCAAGCACGAAACTCCTGGACGCACGTGACGACCCAGCAAACATGCTACAAGCCTTATTTTTACTTTAGAACTTCCTATAGCAAATTGAACTTTAGCGCACAGGGCGTAAGGCTAAATTTTACCATGTAATGGCACATGGGATGTTTCGCCTGAAAAGTTTTGAATTCATACAGTCAGGATTATTTTTCTTTGCCTGAAAATCTGAAATAATACGCCAAAGTGGTTTACCTTAATTGAATATCATCATGGGAACGAAAGGTGAGAAACATTCCCCTATTCATACAATGTAACGATCATACTGTGGCAAATCATCGTTTGTAAACACCCTTTGCAATATATAAGCATAAAAGATACATAGACATTTTTGTCGCTGCAATGGAAAAATATTGATAGGTAATTAAATTCTGTAAAAGCTTTTTACTTTTCTAATCTTGTAATATTTATATTTTTTAATTATGTCCATATTTTTTGCTTATTTATAAAAGCAAAGAACTAACAGGATTATTCGTAAAAACATCCAAACTTTTTTACAAGAATTAAATAATTTAAACAAGTAAATATTAGCATTAATACTAATAAAAAGAAGGAGATAATACTAAAACTTTTTTACAAAAAAAAGAAACTACTATTATGTATGAAATAACTAACTTTGGACGTCGGTATCACAAACGAAGAAACAAAGCCAGAAACACTGATTTCCAAAATTCAAGTTATTTTATACTTAGTAGTAGTAGTAGTCGTTATTTGGAAGTCGGTTGTATTTTTTGTCTTTAATTTTTTTTAATGGATTTACTCTTGACTCTGTGGGTCTAGGTCAGAGAGGACAGAAACAAAGTCGACGATGGAGCGTGTTTACCTAGAGGAAGACTGTTCACTCGTAACTTTAAAGAGATTAGGAATGTATACAATCAGAAACACAGACACAGGTAGAGTTTCCACTCCTTTGCTGTGCGCATTATTTATAAAAGCCATTTGGAAACACTTAGTGCAAATTGGTGGTGTAACAAGTGAGGGACGGTAATTTTCAGCGCGTCTAGACGTCTGATGGTATAGGGGGCCGGTGGGATGAGGTCGTGGAGTTCTTGGGCACGCTCACCGAATTACAATCTATAGAAGACTGAGAAGCAGGGAACCTTGCGGCGGTGAGTCCAGCTGTGAAGCATGGCATTCACCAGTTTTACGTTGCCAATGAGCCTCCTAGCTCTACGTTCCACCGAGTCAATTGTGGCGCTGAAGTTGAGACTGGATGTAGACTCCAAGTCAACTCCATTACACCCATAATGAGTCATTTGCCGTTAGTTCCTATATTTTAATGCACTGGTTTATCTTTGAAGTTCAATAATGTAGCTATAACTAAACCTAAATCAAAAATAATCATCAAGAATAGATAACCACAAAAACATGGAAATCGAACATAATTAGTGAGGTAGTAGTAGACTAGATGCGAAATTTGTTCGAAAGTGTCACCGCGGCCCTGAAACGCAAAAGGCATTAGGAACAATATGGATCGGTTTTAGTCAGTAAGAATGACACTCCAGTCATTTGATGATTTCCCATCCTTAAAAAAGGGGGGTATACCGTATACACGTACCTCTTCATAGTCGGCGTAGTCACGTGATGTATGTTATGAACTGAAAGCCAATTCTATTAATTTTTATTTTAAAGTAAATATTTAAAAGTAATTTTTAAATTTAAAGTAACGTTGGCATGCACATGTCGGTCGCAATCTGTCAAAAATGTATGAAAATTGAGGTTTTTTGACCAATTGAGACTAAAATGCGAATGCAAACGTTACTTTAAATTTATAGAATTGGTACACTCTAGTGTAAACAGAAAACAGACATGCGATTTCAGCAATCCCGGGCCATTTACTATCATTTATTGAAGAGTTTCGTTGCCTATCTCCGAAGTTCTTCATCAGATCTTCATCAAATTGAAATGTGAGTACTCCGAGAAAATATTTTTCCAAAAAAATATTGAAATCCGTTGACAATTAGCGAAGATATCACTGAACAAACACATATAAAAAAAAAAAAACATTCAGTCGAATTGAGAATCTCCTTCTTTTTTAAGCGGGTTAAAACCCAACCACACGCTTCATCATCATCATCAAAGGACCAAAGGCTACAAAGAACGTACTTTCCGAGGCAAAGAGGAATCTCGATGGTCACCCTTCGACAGACCGACCATGGCATGCGTTGCTTAACGTTGTCGTTTTTTATATCAACTCTAATACAAACTGTTATTAAAGATATTTTAACTAACCATAAAAAGTTTTCAAAATAAAAGAAGACGATAAAGATATCGGTCATACTTATCGGTTTAAATTGATAAGTATTCATAACTTAAAAACTTCAATACGTTCAAAGACATATCATACCAGATTCCCCACGAACTATGCCAAAATATATTTCAAGCAAAACAGATATTGTAAATCACGGTAACGCAGCCATCCATTTTGTGAAATAAACGTATTTTTTTCTTTTCATCCCCGATTTTGCTCATTTCACCATCTTTTTTAGTAGAAGTTTCATAGGATAAAATAGAGGCTCGCTTTGATTATTTATCATCGTTATTTCGTAAAAAGCTAGGTATTCACTTTGGGTAATTATTTTGCACCTACTGTTCAAGGAAATAAAAGTTAAACTAAGTTTATTGTCGACATTTGCCATCGTTTTGAAACCAAGTTTTTATCATATTGAAACATCCAACAAAGAAAAGAAAAAAAGAAAAGTTTTTAATACAGAATTGTCATACATCATCATCTGGCTAGCCTTTTCACACAACTACATTGGAGTCGGATCCCAGTCAAATCGGTTTCAGCTGAATACCAGTATTTTTCTTGAAACTGCTGCCTATCAGACCTCATTATCATCATCATATCTGCCGAAAGACGTCCACTGCTGGACATAGGCCTACCCCAAGTGTCGCCACAATAACCGGTCCTGTGCGTCTTGCATCCATCGGCTACCAGCGACCCTCACCAGGTCATTGGTCCATGTTCCGGTATTTTTTGGAGTAGCCGGATCGACTCCGGGGATTCTTCGCACCCCTTGCCTCGCCGTGACCTTGACCGCTACCGGAGTCAAGGAAAGACGGGCTGCCGGGCACTAGTGGCCATTTTTTGGTTCTCATAAGGGAGGTTTTGCCATAATCGCCACGCTTGGCAGGCGGGTTCACGATCGCAGTGTAGCTGTTGAAAGATACAGAGAATGCTGCTGCCCATTCTTTGGCGAGTCCCTTAGTCGCCTCTTACGACACCCTCGGGAAGTGATGGGATGGTGATATTCTTTTATGTCCGACACCATATGGAACAGACCTCCACAACCCATTAACTGGGTAACACGGTACTTCTTGGCAAGTTTGGTGTCAAGGCAAGGCTGGTTTCTGATAATCCGTAACGACTGCTAAAGATCTCCAAATGACAGCCAGGACCAACGGCTTAAAGTGCTTTTCGAGGCACGGAGGAGTCTCAGTATGTTAAGATGGTCACCAATTCACAGACCAACCTGAGCAAGCGTTGCTTAACCTTAGAGATAGCCAGCTGTGGCTGTTATAATTTACAATTCTATGTCAATAAACTTTTTAAAATTGTAATTACTCTCTTTTACCGTAATTTTTATCGACATGTAACAGATTATCATCAGTACTCGTTAATATCTAATCCTAGTATAAAACACAAACAAATGCGATGCAAACAATCTTTTATTAAAACTTTATTACTATGCAATCAAGCATTAATATTTATCAGCTAACTTCAAAAAACTTGACCGAAATTTTCCTTTACCAAAAAGCTGGTCATTTTAAAACAACACTGTGTGCGCCAGTTGTTACACGATAAATTAATCTTGTCAATGAACCGATCGGCTCCGCTACGATACTATTGAAAAACGGCGCTTTCACGTTGACATATGGCCGGGGAAGGCCACGTCGCTGTTTTCCATTTTTTAAATTTTTGGTAGATAGAAAATTTTTGGGCAACGAGCAAACTGGAAATTGTTCGTCAAAGTCTTTATGAATATCTATGAGGTACGTGCTGGTTTCTTTATTGGATAGAAAGTGAATTGTTGAAGAATTTTTGGTCCCTGAAATATGTGGGTAGCGTAGTTAGCTGTCGCAGCAGTAAACCACATTTTTATTTTTCAAGTCTTATTTTATGAATAACTTACAATAAGAATAAATATCACAGAATCTAAACTAGTCGTATAAATGATTGAAACAAACTCTCACAAGCAAAGAAAGTAACTGGGAAAGGAATATACGAATTTACAAGTACCTAAGACGCCGAAGAAAAAACAATTCATAAGAGAGAAAACACGAACTCATCCAACACTGACACAACGATAATCCCTACAGAAATAAAGAAAGAAGAAAAAAGCAATACGTTTCAGGATGCAATCCGAATAAACACACAAAGTTTTCCTCGCAACGTTTGCTAAAAAGTCGAAGCAACTTCAGCTAGTCTAGATATTACCTTCGGAAATGAAGCTCGGTACAGTCGCGACGAAAGCTAACATTGTATTGAAATAGAAACCGACGGAGAGCCTCAATGTTTTTATTTGGAAGCAAGTTGGTAACGAAGCGAGTTGTACAAAGAAACTCGGTGGCGTTTCTGTTGCGTTTTTTCTTGAAATTGAATTTGGAAGTTTTGGGAAAGTTAGGTGATGGAAACTTAAAGTAGACTCAAGATTTATCCTTACTTATTTATAAGTAGTTACTGACAGCGGCTTCGATTGCGTGACAGTAGGAAATTATCACACACACAGGGTGTGAAGTCCCGAAACCTCCTTAGATAAGACAGGACACTCCGTCAAGACGAGACGGTTGCCTTTTGGGCAATTGCTCTATGGTTCTTGCCAGACAACAGCTCGACGAAAGTTCTTTTATAATGCGATATTATGATTAGTTCAATGTCAGGTTTATACCGCTACAGTCTTTAAAGCATGAATGATTTGAAGCTATTATTTTCTGCATCACCCAAAGGTTGACTGGTAGAAAATGCCTAAGGCATTAAGTCCACCTCTGTACATCTGTGTGCGTAAAGTGTAAATAAATAAATAAATAAATGATAAATACAATTTTAGACTTTCACATTTCTAACATTTGTAGCAAATTAAAGACATCACCCAGTGAGCCAAGTAATCTAAGTAAGATCGAAAGGTTCTCAGAACTTCAGAGTTCAGCTAAAGTTAAGGGATTAAGTGCCTTATGACAGCTAGTTTGAATGAAGGAGGTTCAAGGGGAAGTCGTTAGACAGATGTGGCGTAAGCGCAATACAAGTAGGCCATTCATATTTGTCTCTAATGTAGTTGAGATGGCAGTTGAATTTCCTAAATTTTCAGGTAGAAACTTATGATGAGACTAGGTTCTGCCTGCAACTTCGTCTGCGTGAAATTTGAGAAATTGCTCCAGAGAGGAATAAATGTGTAATCTGACTAGTATTTTAAATTAATGTGAAATTTGAAATCATGTTTACGGTCTCTTCCTGGTACTGGTGAATCTTTATTACAGCCCCGGAAATAATTCAGCATGTTTCTGGTCTCCTGGTACTTCTGAATCTTTAGCACTCAGCTAGCAGCGGCTGTGAATTTCCACTTCCTCCTCAGCCTCCGCTAAGTTATCTCATCTATCGGAATAAAAAGTAGTTTATGTCCAAATCCATTTAGCCGTTTGTAAGTTTGATGCGCACAAACGCACTGAGAGTTACAGATTTATTTTTATGTATCCTCCTAATATTATAGAGGTGAAAGTTTGTGTTTGTATGTTTGCATGTTTGCATGTTTGCATGTTTGTATGTTTGTATGTTTGTATGTTTGTATGTTTGTATGTTTGTATGTTTGTATGTTTGTATGTTTGTATGTTTGTATGTTTGTATGTTTGTATGTTTGTATGTTTGTATGTTTGTGTAACAATCAGGCAAAAACGGCTGAAGGGATTTGGATGAAATTTGGCACACATGTAGTTCATATCCTGGAATAAAAAATAAGCTACTTTTATCCCAGTAAATGGCATGGATTAATGGAGACTGAGGAGGAAGTGGACACGCTGCCTTAGTACTTCAGATTCACAAGTACCAGGAGACCAGAAACATGTCATAGTATTTTTGGGCTGGTATAATTATGTAGGTAGGGTAGGTGTAGGGTATGTGTAGGGCAGGTGTAGGGTTGGTGTAGGGTAGGTGTTTAAAGGGTAGGTGTAGGGTAGGTGTAGGGTAGGTGTAGGGTAGGTGTAGGGTAGGTGTAGGGTAGGTGTAGGGTTGGTGTAGGGTAGGTGTAAGGCAGGTTCGGGGTAGGTGTAGGGTAGGTGTAGGGTAGGTGTAAGGTAGGTGTAGGGTAGGTGTAAGGTAGGTGTAGGGTGGGTGTTTCCTGAGTAAAAAATTTAAAATACAAATCAGGAAACCTTGCTATTTCCGATATTCACGCGGGCGAAGCCGCAGCTGGTAGAAGCTAGTATTTATTTAAATGTATAGATTGTTGAAAAGTTTGACAATTGGTCTAATCAAAGGGCCTCAGTTATTGCAATTTTGATGAAATAAGTGTTTTACGATTAAGTTTAATTGCATAAGGTTCTAGCCAAATGACATTATATCTGCGATAACGATTGTCAAAATTCCGAAATGTTTGGGACTGATAACATGACATTTCGGAAACCAAGTCAATAAATACCTAATTTTGAAATTGTTGAAAACGATGTACCTATGTTTCTAATAGAAAAATATATTTTTTTCTTTTTCAGGAGGAACACCACACCCATACATAACTTTGCTCTGAAAATTTTTAAGTAGCAGTAAAAGTAAAATTAATTACGATCAACAGTGCCACAGAAAACGTGAAAAAAAAAATTCGCAATTAATTTTCCCGTAGCAACTCGGTCGTCTCACAAAATTTTTCATAAACTTTAATTACGACATCGATGACCAAAATAAGTACCTGTACTAAATGTAAATGACGGGATATTTACCTCTCAAAAGGACGGTAATTAGCGAGGTCTATTTAAAAGAAAAATCTTTCTACTTAATTTATTTTGTGGACTTCTTTTTTACTGGAATGGCCAGTGAGACCGACCGACGTAATTACGGACAAGCGGGGTCGCGTTGCGAATTAAAGAATAACTTTTTTACCCAAAAATTTTGAAGAAACAGAAAATTAAACAATTGAGTGTGCCAAAATAAACATTGGTCGTTTGGCTGAAAGAAAATTTTATTTTCGCTCAAATTTTCCGCACTTTGGGTTAGGTAATACCTACTGATTTTATCAAGTGGCAGAGATTATGCGTAGTTTATTATTTAACCGTAGTTGTGAGGTTTTCTATGGATTAATAAGTTCAATTTTGCGGATTTTGTTCGAAAGAGTCACCACGGCCCTGGAAAGCAAAGGGCACTACGAGGAGCACGGATGGGTTTTAGTCAGTAAGAGTTTGACACTCCCTCCCGCTCCACCCAGAGCGGCAGGAGTTATTTGATGATTCCCCATCCATAAAAAGAAGGAAAAAGAAAAGGGCTTAAAACTTGGTTATACAATTTCACATTTCACTTCATAAAATAGAAGCACTTAGTGTTTTCTTTTTCCATTCCCGCCATCTTATGAAAGTGCTTAAACTTGTGTATAAGCCAGCATTATCCTGTTATCATCGAAATAAGTCGTCAAATGTTCTTTTATTAAACACCAATCTTGCTGGAGCTCGTAACTCGCGTGCGTTTCATGTCAAAACTTCAACATGGAGTTGTGAAGAAACGTAAGTGCTTTTCTGTTTTTGGATGTGTTCGTGTGTTCAAAATTATTAACTTTCGGCGTGGAAGCATACGGTCTGTGCGAGATACTTGATGCTAAGGCACTCCTTTCCAAGTAGGTATCAGTAATTTTCGAGAAAAGAGCTTTACTTAGAAAATTAGAAGAGGTCAATCTCCATTAATTTTAGGTATCCTGATAAATGGTAAAATAAAGCTAACTGCTGGAATATGTGACCTATGGTAAGGCTTTCTTATGAATTCATTTGTTCTTCACTTATTCTAGTTACCCAGGGAATCGTTTATCGATGTACTATATTAGGTTGCGCGACATACGAGCGGATACAAAGCAGAAGAGTCTTTTTGTTTGAACGCGAAATGCTTAGCACGGCAGTGTGGGCCGTGCTAAGCGCAAAAGCAGAAGAGTGTACGAAGTCGCGGGCAAAAACTAGTTAGCAAATCAAATACCATTGGTATTGCTGCTCATAGTATTTTATTGCAGAAGTCATGGAAAAAAATCCAAGTCATGTCCACGAGCACACTCCGCAACGCTCAATGTTCTCATGTATCCAGGAGTGCGAACTTTTACCAGGTAGGACCAAAGTTTGATTGAATATTTCAGGAGGGTAAGCCAACTTTTTCGCTTTCTTCACTCAAATTGCATAGGATTAGATTGGCATGCGTTGCCTTGATTCTATTCACATTTTTATGTAAATACAGAACAAATTCAATTTGTCGAGTGTTTTCTTTATTTTGTTTGTATTAGATGCTATTTTCAGGGGAAAAATACTTTTTGATGGATACATGTTATTTTTTGTGGCTTTGCGGACATCTTTTTGGTAGTTACTTCACTTTGTCACTACACATTATGGCCCATATTCCAAAACGTAAACTCCAACTCAACTCGAACTCCAACTCCATCGGAGCTTGTCATAAATTGAAGTTTTAGCATTTGTTTGCTCATCTCTAGAGTACGAAAACGTCAATTAGATAAGCTTTCATTGATATTCTCGTGCTCATGTTTGTTGGAGTTCAAGTTGAGTTGGAGTTTACGTTTTGGAATATGGGCCTATGTCAATGTAATTATAGTGTAGGTTTTAGTTAAGCGAATGTGATTTATTTTATAATGCAAGTCCCAATATAGCATTAATTTACTTGAAAATATGATCCACTAATTTCACCAAAGTTGAACTTAGTCATACACTCATACCATTACCTACTATATAATGTAAAACATAATTCCACCAAGTTTTTTTTTAACATCCCCTTGATAGAAATTGTATTTATTTCCTTTCAAATAATTTATTGAGACTCCTTTCAATTGCAACAAAAATGATGATAAAATCTCGAATCCTTTTAAGGCCATCTCACAGAGCGTTCTTTCGACGGTTATCAGACTCTCCTCGGGTCTCACCTTGCAGTGTATCGGCTGATCCAACTTTGATGAAGCCTAACTTTATTTCTAACTCAATTTCACTTCGGTCTCAAGTTAATACAATGTCTGCTAGTGCCTTCCGTTCAGTTTGCTCGCGTAAAAGGATTTTGGTATCGTATTTCATACTGGCTAGATTTTTTGCTGTCTAGTTAAAAAATATTAGAATTAGATTTGAAATATTCTAGTTTTTAATTGATTATAAAACATGTTTTTTACAAATCTTTACTTCTATACTAATATACAAATAATATTTTACAGAGATAAAGTTTGTGAGTTTGTGAGGTTGTAAGGGGGTAATTTCTGGATCTACTGAACCAATTTTAAAAATTCTTTTTGTATATGATAGCCACATTCATGAGAAAAGCTATACGAGAATGGAAAATTTGAACGGTATCGGGAAACAACGGGATATACGCGTACGAAGTCGCGGGAAAAAGCTAGTGCATTTATATAAGAGGGAAATTTACTGACTGACATATCAACACGCAGCTGAAATCACTGAGTCTAAGAACACGAAAATTTTGCACATGTCTTCGTTTTATGATGTGGTGAGCACTACAAAAGGATACAGGGAACGTAAATCGGGCAAAGTGTACGTACGTATGAACCGATTAATAAAGCTTAATAGGCACACAGAAGTTATTTAGATCTAAAAAATCAATAGGAACTTCTACCAGAACGTGTTCAGATAAAGTGAAATATAACTCTGACGTTTTCTCTCGAAACTGTAAAGAAGAAAAAAGTATCTAGGTACCAGCTATCTATGATAGGCGTAAAGTACATTGATATTTTCGTAGATACTCAAACAATAAATTATGAACCGTTTTTCATTACTAGAGAACGTAACGGATCACGACAGAAGTCGATTCAGAACAGCTTTATGTCTTCATGTTTTTGATATTAAGAAAGTCAATAAATGTACGTGGGTCAGTGACCGTTATTGCAGATTTATCTGGTGTCTACCATAGAGGTAGATAATCTAAGTCCACACACACCTAATAAGCTGTATAATTTTCTAATTTAAGTTTCGTCATCCAATTCCATGTAACTTCTTGAACTTATTTTATTCAAGGCACCGCATTTACACGAAGTTTACCGATTAGCGACTACGAATAGCGACTCTGGTAATTCGGAGGATAACACAAAATGGACGCCGTCATCGAATTTCAGGATAATTCGGTTTCGTTGGTTTACCAATATGTGTCTCGAAAATGCACGCATCAGTGAACATTGAAAAATAAATCGACAAATAAATCGAATAACTTGATTTTCATGTCAGAGTATCGATAGCTTGAATATTTTCATGCATCGAGGTCAATTTTGTGGGTAGTTATTAAACGGGGTTTGATTTTATATTATGGTTTTGTGAAATATGAATTACCGTTCAGTACACCTCCTGTTCGCATAACTCGAGAAAATTATGGGAACAGCAGATGTTTAACCGACTGAGGAGGTTCTCAATTCAGAAGATTAAAAAAATTCAAAGGTTTCACAGTGCAAGTTGTTCATGTTTTAAATACTTTTACACCTTGAAAAAAATGCAAATGAATTTAAAAGTCACCTTTTATTAGCAACGTGACTAATGCCCAGTTTCCGAGGTTTTTATCTGTCGTTATCTATCCGTTAATCGCTAACTAACCAATGGTGTTATGACAAATAGCGTAAACGGTACGACCGATAAAAACAACAAAAACCGGGCAATAGTCAGTCAGTTGACAGTCGATTTACAAAGAACCTCATATTGTACTGATTTAACTATATACACTTAAAATAAAAACTCCTACAAAAAATATGGCGTCAAAAAATTCATCCGAATCACCGTCGACTGGAAGTGAGCCCAAAAGACTGGCGGCATTGCCACGTTGTATGGCAATGCTTAACCTTTGTCCGAGGTAAAAGCCAGCCCTTGGGTCATGCAAGTGTGCACTAAGTATTTAGCAAGTTCTTTAAATAACGCATGAGCAGTCGGACCCTCCAGTCCAAGAGCTTCAATCCCAAACGGCTCGAAAATATATTTGCCAACAAGGTTATTATATAGTAAACCGAAAAAGAAGAATCACTACCTGGTGATTCTCTCATTTCCATATTTCATCAAAGTCCTTCGTTTAATACAATAAAACTGTCCACTTACAAAATAATTTGATGACATTATTTCGAACGTGAAAAAAAAGATTTCCGTGAAAAAAAAAGAAATTACACCTTGAACATTGTAGGAATGATGTGAACGCAATTTAATAATTCGTTGTAAGGGCTGTTCCATGACGTACCGATAGGTATCTGGCTTTAAATGAAAATTGCGAAAGGATCTTTTATAATTTTATTTTTGTGTACATTTTCAACCGTAATAACATCATATTGTTATGTTGTGGAAAACGTTTTTAAATAAAAACGTGGTGAGTTTTTAAACCAGGAAGCATAAAATCGTTGAAAAATATGTGCAGTAAATATGTAAAAATTGTTTCAGCGAATTTACTTACTGGATAAATACGTAGAGATGATGTTTAAATATTCCAAAGACAGCTGAATGTAAAATGTAGATTGGTAAACTAGGTATATAGTCTATACAAACTGAAAGTTAAAAAATGTCTGTTATTCCCAATTTTTGAGGTTTTTATCGGTTGCTTATCTATCCGTTTAACAATAACCAACCAATGGCGTTATGACAAATAGCGTTAACGGACAGATAAACGACCAATAAAAACCTTAGAAACCGATAACCAGACCGGAACTGGACTTGATATACAAAGCGGACAGGGCGCAAGACCAGGGCGTCAAAGGAACGAAATATACATAGCGTCGCGGGCGCACGGCCAGACGCTATACATTATGTATGTTTTAGTTTTAAGTTTCCTTTTTGTTCTACTTTTGGGATGCGAGACGCACAGGACCGGTTGTTGTGGCGACGCTTGGGGGAGGCCTATGTCCAGCAGTGGACGTCTTTCGGCTGATATGATGATGATGATGATGATATAATGTATAATAAATAAATAAATAAATCATTTGTGAAAATTTTAACGGTCTAACTATCACGGTTCATGAGATACAGCCTGGTGCCAGACGGACGGACAGCGGATTCTTAGTAATAGAGTCCCGTTTTACCCTTTGGGTAGAGAGACGAAAATACGAATATTAAAAGTAGATAGGTACGCGGTAGTTCTTTTGAATTTTATTACCCTTACAAATACATCACATTTTCCTTCAGGTCCTTTCATCGGAGACCACATTTATCCAAAAAAAATATTCGAAAAAAAATATTCACGAAAAATTATTATTATGAACGCGTAAAGCGAAGTCTATTATATAAAGGTATCTACCCATATTATTGCGCTGACACTTCCCCTTGGGGGTCGGCAGGCTATATCGTTTTTATGTGTTCTCTTTACGGTCCGGCAGTTGATGTGGCTCTATTTTCACGACTTTATGTGGATTAAAAACACGTAATGCTCACTTTATTATGCATTAGCAATGGCATTTAAGTTGAGAAAAAGCGATGTTTTAGTTAAGATATAAAATGGTTATGTCTATGTAATTTTATAATACCCATCTTTATACAACGAACCAAATACAACGCTGAATATTGTTTTTTGTGCAGATATTTATAGGAATGTTTTATCTACTTTTGCTTTTCGGAATTCACCGAACAGCAAAAGTAGATAACCAAATACCTACAGTTATGTGGTTTGATTGAGACAAGTGTGTATACGTTGAGTCCTAATAAACGGTGAAACATTGCGTATATAAAACTGTCTTCGTTATTTAAATCTAACAATATGTTATGCGCAATTTTCGTAACTTTTTATTCCGTAAGAACCGTATAAAAAGTATTAGAAAACATTAAAAAAAGATTAATGAAATCGGTAAAGTCGTTCTCAAGTTATGGAGTGACCAAGAGGAACAGCCGGTCGATTCTGTAGACATCTCACGGTGTACACCTAGGCGGAGTGAACGACAAGTGAGCTGTCATTCCATCTTATTTGTATGGTTTGACAACTCACCCGTCGTGCACTCCGCCCAAGTGTTCACTTCGACATGTTTACAGAATTCACTGCAGGAATTCTTTTTTATATAATATGTTTATTTATAACGGTATATGAGTTATTCTTCTATTATCATCATTTTAGCCGGAACATATCCACCGCATGGCCTTGCCTAGCCGTGACTAAATGGCCCGGTCCTGTGTTTCTCACATCCAGCATGAATCTTTCGTCCTTAAATAAGTGTTACAAAAATAACGCAAGGTTTAAAAAAATTGCTTTCCAGTACTTTTTAGCAAAAATTAAGGATAAGTAAGAAGTGAGGATGAGTGCAATGACCCCTTTTCAGTTTTTGCGTTGTCTGTAACTTCGTTTATATGAGTTGCCTTATTTTGTACTCCACCAGTGCCAAAAACACAAACAAAAATTAAATAAATAATGTGAGCCTGAAGAGTCACACTCACAACAATGATTAAGGTTCTTCAACTAGGAATCTTTTTCTAAAACCACGAACAAGGAACTCACAAAATAAAACTTGCAAGAGCCAAGTCCACATAAACCTGCAAGTTTGCAGGACATGGATTTACGAGCTCATGTAAATCTTCTAGTTACACTAAGTGCAACAAAATATGTTGTTGCTGAATATTCATAGATGTTTGGTAGTTTGCAACAAGTTTTTGGGTAAACTGGGTGTAGGATAAGTGATCCTCTAGTTACATGTTTAGTATGTAAATAAGATAATGTTAGTCTGGTATGGCTAATACTAGTCCGCTTTCGACAGCTTTCAATACCTACTTCATTTTATTTGGGATTACACGACGTTGACGACATGGTTGGCGCAATGGTTGAGCGATCGACTGCTGCGCTACGTGTCGTGGATAGATAACCGCACGGAACAAATATTTGTATGGCCTAGAGATAGTTTTTCTGGATCTGGTTGTTTGTGTATATGAGTTTATAATGTCTGTAAACGCACCCACGATACAGGACGTTGCGTTCTAGGGCAGCGGTGACTCATCGATCAGATTCTGCAACCGAAAAAAAATACGCTACAATACAGTAGCTACTTACGGCGTTCAAATCAGCGTCTTCATTACATCCGCATCACATACTCGTTATTTTAAGTCACCCCTTGAAAAATAAATGGCTTATTTTAGCCTGGGATTAACACGACGTATTATCGTGTATAATTTTGTAGATTTACAAAAAATAAACCAACAAATATAATATATCACAAAGCCAGGTGCCTAGCATAGCAATAGACGTGAAAATCGTCCGTTCATAAATTCTGAACGCCCGTAACATATTTGTTAACCCTCATTCTGCTCTTCATTTAAGTGGAAACACGCCAATCAATTTTGAACCCTATACCTTTCCAATAAGGGTTATATGTAACATGTAAATTAAAGGTTCCAGTTTTCAGGCCGCGATGCTGAAGCAATTTTTCTTCATCCCTCCCTTCAATATGTTGGGAAGCCCCTGGAAAACGTCGTATATCTTCCTATGTGCCCATTATGCAAATCAGCGAGAGGCAAATATATGTGGCTGGACATATATTCAGGATTCAATGTGAGCTGTAAAAGTTTTCCGTTTAATTGAATTACTTTTGTGGGCGATTAGGTGCAGTTTATTGCTTGGAAATAATACTTTAAAAGCCAGATGTTTTAAAATATAGTTTTTAGTTAAACAAAAAGCTTGGTATACGAGCATCGAGGAATTTTGAAATTTGTAAAATGAATTACCTTCTTTTTAGGGTTCCGTAGTCAAATGGCAAAAAACGGAACTCTTATAGATTCGTCATGTCTGTCTGTCTGTCCGTCCGTATGTCACAGCTACTTTTTTCCAAAGCTATATGAACTATACTGTTGAAACTTGGTAATAGTAGATGTATTCTGTGAAACGCATTAAGATTTTCGCACAAAAATAGAAAAAAAAAACAATAAATTTTGGGGGTTCCCCATACTTAGAACTGAAACTCAAAAATTTTTTTTTGATCAAACCATACGTGTCTATCTACGGATGAGTCTTCAAAAATGATATGGAGGTTTCCACTATCATTTTTTTCTAAACTGAATAGTTTGTGCGAGAGACACTTCCAAAGTGGTAAAATGTGTCCCCCCCCTGTAACTTCTAAAACAAGAAAATGATAAAACTAAAAAAAAATATATGATGTACATAACCATGTAAACTTTCACTGAAAATTGATTAGAACGAGATCTAGTTAGTAGTTTTTTTTTAATAAGTCATAAATCGTAAACCGCAATTTACCTTTTACTTGCAGCTACGGAACCCTTCATGGGCGAGTCCGACTCGCACTTGGCCGGTTATTTTAATAAGTTTATTTTTTTTAAAAACTTGTTATATACTTCACTCTTTTTTTGTAATTAAAATTTCAGTAATCTGCGTTTGATTCAGCACATTTTTTTTTCTTTTCAACCATTTTTTTTTATTTTAAACAATGTCGTGAGTTAAATGCACTGCTGTCTTGTCTGTTACACTATTAAGTACCCATAAAAGTGTACTTTTAGCATAAAAAGTTATTCCGCACTAAATTTTTGAAAATGTTAGAAGTCTGCTCCAAAGATTTAATTTCATTGCGGGTAAACAGATTTCTGAGACATGCTTCGATGTTGCAAGAAGATACTCCGGCAATTAAGTACCTAACAATTTAAGCCACTCCATTGATGTTTGGTCTCAGTTTACTTGGCATTACTAGGCTGCCTCTACAGCCATTAATACTAACAACATATAAACATAATTATGGCAAGCGAACAATAAAATATTAACCTTTTTTCATTAAAAGAGAACGTTAAGAATTACGATACAAGTCGATTTAGGATAGCTTTGTCATCATTTCTGTTTTTGATTAAAAAAGTCAAAAAATGTATGTGCGTCAATGACCGTTATTGCACTATTATCTGGTCCAGAGGTCCTAGACAATGTGCCTTTCAATAAGCGAATGCAACTGTCGAAATGCCAAAATGTAGGGATTGGATCACGAGTCGATTGGATAGCATCCGTCAATCCCATACATTTTTGACATATTGACAATCGCCTTCGCCACGCTACCGTTGACAGAATCACTTGTCTCGAGCCCAGGTGTCTACCATAGGTATTAGCTACCATCGGTTTCAATATCACGTTTTGGTGAACTTTTACCTTTAGAATCTCTCAACGGAAAATCATATTATATAGGTATCACTGACATGAGCACATAAGATTGTCCAAGTTGTCATTTGCCTAGCGTTTTCCTAACTTTTGAGGTCAGCTCCCAGTCAAACTGGGTTCAGCTGCATATCAGTATTTTACATGGGGCGACTACCTATCTGGGGGCCTACCACAACCTCTTAAAACAATATTACTTTAATATTACTTTGCGTTCCGCTCTGTTGGATTTTCAACGCTCGGATCAGCGCCGAGAGTTGAAAATGCAACAACAGAAATTACAAAGTAATACTAAAATAATATTGTTTTAAGAGGTTGTGGTAGGCCTCCTGATCTCCACAACCCAGTAACTGGGTAACACGGTACTTCTTGGCAAGTTGCTGCCAGATTTTCTTCTGACAATTCATAACAACTGCTTAAGATCTACAAATGACAGCCGGGACTGACGGCTTAACGTGCTTCCTAAGGCACGAAGGAGTCTCGGTATGTTAAGATAGATGATTTTCAAAGGTAAGTATGTGAATTTGAGAATCACGAGTAATAGAAATTAGGACGTTGTAGTATACGACTATAATAATGTCAATTGTTAAAGCTAAATAAAGCCACATGTTAAATAGTAAAGTCGATGGATCACTCACTCACTTCTAATCTGCAGAACCGCAGAAAACACAGATTATCTCCTTGGTGATATCGCATTCAGAATTTATCTTTACAGCTATTTTTAACTTATTTTCTCAACCCTACCACCAACTTTAATTACTCATCACAGAATATCGCAAAACAAACTCCACAGTGCAGCAACACTGTGCCGTAAACTCATTCACTTTGCGGCTATCGGTGAGTGCTGGACCCATCGCTCAGGTTAAATGGAAAGCATCGAACACTCAGCTCAGTATTACCTGTGTAGCTGCTGCTTTGAAAAACAGCAATTTGTTAAATTAAAAATGAGGTCAATCCGAGTAATGGCTTTGATAGGAAAAAATCAGGTCTTTCGTTCTGAAGAATATGTTAATGATCATTATTTTGATGGTCGTACTCCAAATGAAGGATCAAGCAATTTACTTGGTAAACTAAATAATACATATTTAAATATGCCACTTATGTACCTACATTGTTTTCTCATCATCATCATCACATTAGCCTAAAGGCGTCCACTGCTGTACATAGGCCTCCACCAAATGGGGGTGTTTGCCATAATCACCACGCTTGGCAGGTGGGATGGCGATCGCAGTGTAGCTGTTGCAATGTACCTACAGAGAATGCTGTTGCCCATTCTCTGGTGAGTCCCTTAGTCACCTCTTACGACACCCAAGGAAAGTGATGGGAAAGGGTCAGAGCCCATTCGTCCCCTAAAATTCGTCCCCCAGCATAAAAGTTGTAGATTCGGCCCCTATATAGGTGCCCATTGGTCTCCTGGTAGGGCACCAATTAATATTTTAATAAAAAATATTATTTTTAAGGTACCCATTCGTCCCCTCTAATATACATACAATATAAGTTAAAGATTCGGCACCTATTCAGGTGCCTATTGGTCCCCTGAGATAAAATTAGCTATATTTTACATAAGAAACGGTTAGCATAGTACACTTGTGAACAGTTTATTAACGGAATTAATTTAATAAATCATAACAGATCATTGAAAAAAGAGCTATGATGAATGATAATCCGTCATGATAATAATATAACCTGTCGAGGCTTACGATGTAAAATTGTCTCACTACGAATGGCTTGTTAAAAAAACGGGTTACAAATAATAGATAAGGTGTTTAAAATTGGTAAGTACTCTCCAGAAGTGCGCGGGGTGTGGAATGCCGAAGCGGGAGGGGTAATCTTAGCCAGAGTATCTGCGCGCGAGCAAATAATTTTTTGATTTTAGTCATTTTTTGTTATTGTAGTTATAGTTTGTTAGATTTAAGTTATTATGATTTTGCATGTAGTTGGTAAATATACAAAAAATACGGTGATTTTAGCCAATTTTTATGTAGGTACTTCTAGTTACAATTTATTAGATTTAAGTTATTACGATTTTGCATGTAGTTGGTTAATATACAAAAAAATGTATGTTGATTTATCTAGTCTTCAATAATTACCGTGATTTTAGTATTTTTTTTGTACTGTTATAATTTTTTAGATTTAAGTTATTATGATTTTGCATGTATGTAGTTGGTAAATATACAAAAAAATAAGAAGTGATTATTTACTGTTGATATGTGTTCTACTTTTTTTGCATATTTTATATTTAATGTTGATTTATATGATGGTCAATCAAGGCTGATTTTTGTAAAAGAGTTGTATTTTTTTAGTTTCTAGGACATTGTGATTTTGTATGTGTTAATCTTATTTGAAATAAACATGATATCTACCGAATTACTATATTTTTTATTTTAGCCTTTTCTGCGCGACTGTACCAGGACTACCAAGCTGCAGTATACACATATACATGTACTTATATTAGAAGAATGAATAAAAATAAATATTCTTCAGGGGACGAATGGGCCCCTCAAAAGTTCCAGGGGACGAGTGGGCACAGGGTGCGAATCTTAGGGGACGAATGGGCTCTGACCCATGGGAAACGGAAAGTCATTTTTTTCTTTACCTAATAAATACCAAAAATATTAGAACAAATAATTAATTACTGTAAAAATAAACTTAGCCACATTTTTACCGTAATTAATTATTTGTTTGCTGTTGTTCACTTAGTAATTAACAAGAGCGTGAATAATCGATACCTAGTTACCACTTAGAATTTCGGCTCATTATTTCATCCGAAAGACGTCCACTGATGGACATTGGCCTCCCCCAAAGGGTGGGTTTGCCATAATCACCATGCTTGGCAAGTGGGTTGGCGATTGCAGTGTAGCTGTTGCAAAGTACAGAGAATGCTGCTGCCTATTCTCTGGCGAGTCCTTTGGTCGCCTCTTACGACACCCACGAAGTGATGGGATGGTGCTATTCTTTTACGTCCGACATCATACAGAACAATTTCGGCTACTACGGTAGAAACAGATGAATAGGTTCTAAAGAAAATATGAGTATTTAATACATCAGCATCTCCCTAGCCTTTTCCCAACTATATTGGGGTCGGCTTCTAGTCGAAACTGGATTCAGTTGAATACCAGTATAAAATACTGATATTCAACTGAATCCACACAATGTAGAGTGACTGCCTATTTGACGTCCACAAAGTAGTAACAGGGTAACACGGTAATTTAAATCAAGACTGGAGTCAGATTTTCTGTCTTCTGACTGCCTAGAGATCTACAAATAACAGCCAAAACCAAAGGCTTCAGGTGGCGACTAAAACAGCCAGTTTGACAATTATTTTTCTTGTACAGTACCGGTACTAGAGATTTCTAAAGGAATACACGATGTCAAGAAATTTTCTAAAAAAATAAAATGCAAAGTTCGATCTATCTTTTTACCATTTACAATGTAATGGATTAATACATTAGATATATTTTATGAAATGTTTTTAAATGTAGAAAATAACCTAATCCAGATAAAAACCCAACAGGTTTTAATTTCATTTTACTTTTATGTTACAAAATTCGTAAATTATTGTTGACACTTGCGTTATTTATTTCGAGCCGCAAAATAAGAGTATTTTGCCTATTTATAGTAGATTATGCACCCAGGGGAGTATCAGGGCAGCATCTTAAGTCACGGTCGTCATATTGCATCCCGAACGCAATGAAGGATTCGGGAGTCAACTCCCGAGCGTAGCGGGGGAGTTTAGAGTTTTACTCACAAGCGAAGTGAGAGTTAATTAATACAAGAATCTTGAATGCAAGCTAGCCCGAGACAAAGAGATCTTTATCTCCGAGGAGGATACTCGACTTTTTACACTAACTGTGATAAAATAATATGTGCCATGGTACTAAAATCACCTAGACAATATTTAGAATTACATAATTATATACACTTACAAAATGTTAGTAAAATAGCCTAGGGATCTGCAATATTCATGCCTTTCTTGCGTTCCAATCACTCGGTATAAGTACCTACCACTTGACCACGCATGACAATGATTTTCGAATTTGTTTTTTTTTGTTACTTTCTGATTTGTAATTGAAATGTATCTACTCGCCATTTATGTTAAAACCGCGTTCATCCCGCTTATCAGAATTTAGTTGCATAATTATGCTCTAAACGCGCTTTCCAAAGCATGGTATATTAAAATGGTCACACATTCACTGACGGACAAACCATGACTAACTTTGAAGATCATTTATTACGAGCGAAATTCTAATAGGTACCCAAACTAAAAATTCTAATTATTCCTTAAAAATACAGACTAATAAAAAACGCCTTACCAACAACCCTTTGCCCTAAGTATTTAGGCCAGAAATTAAATTCCTTTAGCAGCAACTATTTCAAGGCTCCTAAATCCTTTATACCGCCTTTTAAGTATTTTAAAGTATCTCCCATGAGCCCTGCTTAGAGAATTAATCCTTCCTCTCTGACCACATGAGTTGGTATCTGTTTCTGCTTGCCCCTAATTTAGTTTAGTGGCCATTATTTTGTCGAGATTTTGGAGCAAGCAAAGTGGTGACTATTTTCGGATAGTGTTTGTCTGAATTTAGGTTTGATGGAGCAATCATTGTATTTTTGAGCAATAAGTTTTTGTCTGATTTGTTCCATACATTTTTGTTTTTAGGGTTCTGTACCCGAAGGGTCACCAACGGAACCCTATTACTAAGCCTACGTTGTCTGTCAGTCTGTCAGCGGGCTGTATCTCATGTACCAAAACAGGGTGATAGTTGAAATTTTCAATGTGTCTTTCTATTACGGCTATAACAAAAAAAACGACTTCGGTGTATGAAACGGAACTCTTTGTGTGCAAGTCCTACTCGCTTTGTGCGGTTTTAATATCCATTTTTATCTAGTCTGTACCTCTCATCCAAATAGAGCTTACAGAATAATGTTGTAAAATAGAAGCTTTAATTTAAAAATACAACTAAAGACTCTGAATTCATAAAGTCAAAGTATAAAACCAACTCGACAAAACACACATTCAAAGTTAAATCAAATAAAAAAAAACAACGAAACTACAAACCCTTGCTCGCAAGCAGACCGCACCACTTTCTCTTCCAAAATTCTGCTCAAATTGTGGGCCTTGTAATTTATTTTGGTTGGCCAAAAACAACAACTAAAATCCGACATAATCTTCTAAGGTTAAAACAAAAAACCTTCCCTGAAAATTTTGTTTCGGCGAAATATTTTATTTTATAGCCACAATTAAGTTAATCCGTAGATAACGCCTACTTTTACAAAAAGGTACATTATAAATTTCCAACTTCGTGTTTTCATTTTACCTACTGACTAGGCTTTTTGCAGATTAAGAAAGTCTGACTAGAACACGTGTGAACAGGGCTTCATTTGTGTTTTTTGTGGACTGTTAGCGTGTTTTTCAATTTAAGCGCTTTTGAACAGTGAGTGAGAATGTTAATGAAAAATTTTACAGTAATGTATTTCGAAACTAACTTTTGGACACCTTTATTGTGTCTGCTAATTTGAGTCAGTTTATCAGCAGGTTAGCCTATATCAGCTGTGAAAGAAATACCTAGGAGTTTAATACGTCTATTACAGAGCAATCAATAATATAAAAGTTAAACGATTCACTAACGGTTATGATCAATAGTTGCCAATGCATTTAAAAGTTTATGTAGACAGACCCTCTCTTCAGATGCATAAGTCGTAAGTCATATGTTAATTCATTTGTTAACGTAGGTAAAATAAATACCAAGTTGTTACAAAAACATTAAAAGCGCGCTATTTTATACCCGAAGGCGTACAAATATTTATAGAGGTAATTAATCATTGATTTTGAAAAAAAAAAACAAAGAAAAAATATAAATGTCAAAAGGTAATCTAAAACAACGTCAATAAAAAATAATAGAAAATGTCCTGCAAAAATAATAACAACGTTTAAAAAATCCCAAGAAACCATAGTCTACTAGATGCCACCTGTTGCTTTACCTTGGTACCACTGCACTGTTGGTATAAAAAGTATCTTAAGTTACACTTTCGTATTTATAATATTTCTAGCTTTTGCCCGCGGCTCTGCCCGCGTGTATATCGGTTCTCGCGTTAAAAAGGAGCCTAAGCCCTTTTCCATATCCTAGGCTATATATCTGCTAAATTTCATGACGATCCGTTCAGCCGTTTTAGCGTGAAAGCGAAACTAACTCACTTTCGCATTTACAATATTAGTTAGGATTATAAATATATATTGTGATCCCTAATTTATTTTTACCATAATTACCTTACACTAAAAAGAGATTTCTGTATTTTTAATTGGGTAGTATTTAAACGAGTGACTGTAATGTAAATTAATGTTTTAAGTGACAAAAATAATTAATTTACGTTATAGTATTACTAAGTGAGCGACTGACAGCGAGTGACGAGAAATCAACAGAACAGCAACTTACAAACATTAATAAATGAGAAGCTTTATAATATTTGAGCGACCTAATATTTGTTTGAGTGTCAACGTTACGTCCTGCATTTTTTTAAATATTTGGCAAATGATATTTCTGGGTGGTTTAAAAAAAAATAACCACGAAAGGGCGGTCCGGTTGTTGTGGCGACGCTTGGGGGAGGCCTATGTCCAGCAGTGGACGTCTTTCGGCTGATATGATGATGATGATGAACCACGAAAGGGATGGCGGGGTCTGTTCGCTCGCTTCGCTCGCTCACTTGACCCCGCCATCTCCTTCTAACCTAACCTATCCAAGTCGGGGGCCCCAAATCCCGAGCTCGCATTACTCGCTCTTGCGCACCAAATAACATATTTGGTGCGCAAGAGCGAGTGATGCGAGCAAAATGTTAAAACCTCAATTGGAAAAATCGTCTCTATCTTAATATTGAAGTTGCCCTTTCTGTATTTCTAGTCGCTCACTTAGTAATTTAGTCGCACGGGTAGAATTTTAATATCTGAAATGGATTAATCACAACCCACTTTTTGTAAGCTCGTTCTGGATTTTATTATTAATCAATATTCGTCGTTAGTTTAGTTAATTTTTCGCTTACTCAAATTCATACCGCTCAAGTTATTAAAACAGTATCTCATCATCAGTCGCTACGTTATTATTTTATTCGATCGTTTCATAATTTCCCTTTTTAATTTTCTTAGATATAAATAAAGCTTACATTTCTTAAACTGTATAAATTATCTTATTGTATACGGAAGCTGGGTATAATTGTGTAAAACTCCTAAAAGCGACAGGCAGACAGATAATTGCCGTATTTATCATTAAAACAAACAGCCGGTACGACACTGAGTAAAATTAATTAGTGTTTGTTCAAAGATAATAAGTTTTAATTAATGCGTTCGCTTAGTGTACCTTAGTCAGTTTTAAATCTTAATAAATTCTTCGAAGTTCTATTTATTCTTTGTGCTTACAGCTTTGGAAAAGTTTTACGTAAACATTTTAAAGGCAATTTTATTTAGGTTACTATTTAATAATAGGTATCTTATTTGATTCTCATTTTAGTACGTTTCTCAGGTTTAATTAAAAAAACAGATGCAGTTTTTTAGGTCAATTTGTAAAAGCACAAAAAAATATTTCAACGTCTGCTCTAAAAAACAAATGCACGCAAAAAAAACTTTATGTTACATTCCATATTTTTATTTTACCGTCAAAATACGGCTAGCATTCACATTTGGAACAAAGCAAATTCTCCTTTGTGCTACGTTACTGTGCTTTTTCCTTCAAACCACAATAATGCTACTGTAGTCAAACGGGGCTCCTCATTTGAGGTTGGGGTTAGTCGTAGTAAAAAGGACTGTAATAAAATTCTTTTAGGGACATAACGAGCTCTGTGGTTTGGATATACCACCTTTGCTCTTACCGTGGGTGGTTCAAAGGGCGAGTGGTGCCTTTGGCAGGAAAACAGCAAGTAAACATTTTTACTGTGGTAGGTATCACCATGTTTGATGCAACGTTTTTCAATTTGTCTTTCCGCTTTTCGATTTACCAATGCCACCACAGTTTCGTTTAAAAAAAGGAATAATTTTAGGCATCTTATATAGCTTAATCTCAGTCGTTACGGGTTGTCAGAAGCCTGAAAATCTGACACCATTCTTGCCAAGAAGTACCGTGTTACCCAGTTAATGGGTTGTGGAGGTTTGGTAGGCAGCCGCTCCACGTAAAATACCGGTATTCAGCTGAATCCGGTTTGACTGGGAGCCGACCCCAATTTGGTCAGGAAAAGGCTAGGCAGATGATGATATAGCTCAATCTTCTATCGGAATCATGACGGTTTTAAGACCACATAGTACCCCATCCTGAAGATTTCAAATGCGACAATTTTATCTATAAAATATAATAATGAAAAATAAGTACCCAAACATTGATTTTTATTTTTGACTTCTCATTTTAATCCTAGACTTAAAAATAAAATTAGAAAACTAAATAAAACACTTTCTCTTATTTTAACCTATAGGGAGAATGCAACTTTTCCAACAGAATTATGGTCCAAAAAACTCAAACATATTGCCCCGAGAAGCTTATATTTATAGTCAATATACTGTCCAGCATTTAGCTTATGTAATATTGTAAAAAGATTGTCATCCCATCTTGTAACAATAGGGATGATTCCTGGTGAAAAAAAATATGATTCTATTAACCGCTGCGGCCCCGACATGTGAAAATTCCCAAATAAAAAATAAATCTTATGTAATTGGTAAATAAATATTAAAGTAGCGATTAATTCGGCGCACAATGGCGCGGTGTGTTGCCGGTTTTTTATTCGATTATCGAAAAATATTGGACACGTGTTTTTTTTTTACCAAATCAATAAAAAAGACGAAGATAAAACGCATCAAAGATCAGGAGTGGTCACACATGAGGTATGAGTTTTCAACGCTCTGTATCGTTTTCATTTCTTGTTTACGTGAAAAAAGAAAAAATACGTGTCTGATATTTTTTGGAAATCTATCTGACGGACTAAATAGATATTTTTAGTCATCTTCCCTATTATCATTTTTTTGCCGAGACAGACTTGCCTGTACTAACCCATAAAAAGGTTACGTTTGACGACATGACTTTTCCACGTAACTTAAAAGAAAGAAGTCAATAATTTTGCATTATCCTCTCGCTAAGTTCTCCCAATCAGTCATTCCAATCTGCATTTGTGGAGCAAGTCTGTCGAACTTAAAATGTTCCATAATCCATTTCTGCGATGTTGAAGGAGAGCATTCTGTTAAAATTAACTTTATGCCTTCGTCGAATCTGGCAATGTTCAAACACTGTTCTGTCACCATGTGCCTTATTACTTGTGACTGAAAAATAAAAAGTCAGTGTTTAGTTTAGACACCTACAGGGAAGGGTAGGCGGGTATAGATTTCAGTTCTTTGGTAAAATTAGGGATCATTTCAGCCGGATGACGACGAATACTGCTGGATAAAGGCCGCGTCCTTACATCAACCAGTCTTGTGCTTCTAGGATCATAGCTTCCAGCGGACTCCCATGGCTTTCACCAGATTATCAGTCCGACTTGTAGGAGGCCTTTCAACGCTGCGTCTAGTACGCAATCACCACTCCAAAAATATTTTGGCCCCATCGGCTATCCGTCCTGCCCAATACCACTTGTTTGGAAATTTATGGGCTTTGTCGGTTACTTATAATGTTAATTATGATCATAATATATAATTACCTTTTGACTATACAACCAAACTTGTGAAGCCGAATTCCTACAGAAGAATAATGTGATACAATTGAGTATGAAGTCGAGACAAAATCCGTCACGTCGTATTTCTCCATTCCTGCTGTACGTCCAAAACTGAAAATATTAATAGGTCAGTTATCAATCATAGCGAAATAATTGCTTTAGTATGAAAAAAAATCTTTACTAATACAGTAAACCGTCTTAAACTGTTGGTAGGCTTTTTCTTGTTGCGGAATTTGTTGGAAAGAGTCAGTGCGGTCAGGAGAAACAACCCGGATGGGTTTTAGTCAGTAAGAGTCTGACACTCCCTCCCGCTCCACCCAGAGCGGAAGGAGTCATTTGATGATTTCTCATCCTTAAAACAAAAAAAAAAAAAATGTAAAAAAAAATATAATAATAATAATTATTATTATTATTAAAAAAGGCTTTTTCCAAATATAGCTGCAATAGATATTTATTATTCCTTTCACTTACCATTTTTCTGTTAAAACTGTACTAAAGTACTGCCAAAAAGTAATTGTATAACAATGCAACTCATAGCCAAGCAGTGGTGACAGTTGCGGCAGTGAAATCAACCCTGACATACTTATTGTAGGTCGTGGATTTGAAACCAGGCAGGCACTTTAGTTTGTGAATATGGCGATGAAATAATTCACTTTCATAGCCATATTTCCATCGAAATTTTAAAAACATCGAAAGGAAACCTATATGTTCTAAATCCAAAAAATTGAAGCCATGTGCATCCACCAATCCGTACTGGGCCCGCGAGGCCCATTCCCTCTCACAGAGGTTAGACATCATGTATCACAGCTTGCAGCAGGGTGGGAACATGATTGGGCTAAGTCACAGCTACTGTGGCATTTGCCACAGTGTGTTGGAAAGCAGTAGTGAAGTTATATTAACTTTGCAATGTAGTTGATATGTGGTATGTAACTGCGATGATAAAATAAAATACGAATTTATGCTTACCTGATTACCGCCTTGAAAATGGCAAGGCAATAGTTGCACTGCTTCGTGAAACTTCTCCGACGCTGGGTGTGCGTCTAAGCATATACCAGGATGACTTACACTGTAGATCTGTAAAAGTCAATATCTTATTAATTTTGGTTCAAGGAAAATATGTATTTGTGAGCCAAACACAAAAAATCTGCGCTTTTATTATATCATATCGATTAGGAGCTATCTCAATATGTACTTTTTTCTTTTGATATTCTTCAAAGCGTAAAAAATCAGTACACATAGCGTGGCAATTAGATTAGATTTAAAACAATAAGAAGAAGTATTCATTTTATTTATTGCCAATTCAGTGACGCGTTTGGAGATGCGATTGTAATTAATTTAAAAGTAATATAAAAAGTAACTTCAGGTCCAATATAATAGCATCAAATCCTAATGGCATGTGCCCTTAGATTGAATATTTACATGTTGGAATTCATGTATATGTATAGTCGTCCATTTAAATTCCTTTTAAATTCATTGAAAACTTTACCTGTGTTGACCTTAAGTGTATCCAATGATACAGTTAGGGTCAACTTCAGTAAAGTTTTTGTATGATTATGAAACAACAATAGACCTTAGGATTGATACCGAGTGACATTTTATTGATGATAACGATATATCTCCTGTTTACCCAAAGTTAGGCTGACAGTCCACTGGAGTGGAGATGACAGGGGCGGAGTGAAGCTGTGCCAATATTTACCAATAGAACTGCATAAAATCTCCGCTCCGCTTCGGTGGGCAGGGATTTGTGAACTAGTTTAAAAATTCATACAGAATCGGGAAGCAGAGCGAGACAGCGGAGCGGAGAAGCGGAATGGGGATACAGAAAAAAACAGCATTTCGTTAAAATAACTGGTCACGTGACCTCCGCTCAGTCAGCAACTCCGCTCCGCACTACATCGCTCCGCATCCATGGACAGGCCTTGGCCAGAAAGAGGTGCACCTGTAGAACACCCACATTTAGGCTCTGTTGACGATGTACGTATGTGCAATCGATGTATGCGTATAACATACAATCTTAGGATTATAAAGACAAGGTCGGTTATACAATACATATTATATAGAAAAAATTAGGTACTTACTTGACCACTAGCAACATACTTGTCAGGCAATTCCAATTGTGGGTATACATTTTCTAAATACCACTTGAAAGGTTTACAATTCAATCTCTTACGAAGATCTATTCTTGCTGACACATTGCCAAAGTCAAATTTTTGGTTTCCTGCTCTTTCAAAGTAGTATTTCGCGTAATCGTCAAGCCAAACCTGCAAAACAAAAGGATTTTTTTACATCTCAGGGATTATCCGAAAATAAATATTGCTGTTTGACATATAAACAAAAACTGTCGAACTCGTCATATAAAAGTTATTTGACTATTCAGAAATTGGCCCAAATAACATTACATGTCTTCTGAGTGTCCTGAAGTTGATCAAAGAGTATTATTTGTTAAGTACTAAGTCTCATGTTATAAGGGCCAAGCTCAATATCATACATCGGGTACACCACGCTTCGGGCAACTTTTATTTTCAGTTTGCTTATGCTATGCGTGGTATGAACGGAACAGTTGTTAAACTTAGGCCCGCTTGCACAACTCGATTATCTTTTAACTCCCGATTTAGTTGCTAACTCGGTACGATTATGCATGAAATAATTGTTACTTTTCACCTCGTATTAGCAACTAGCTCTGGGTTAAGTTTTGTGCCAATTGAACCTTAGATAAAATGAAACAATTTACCGTGGCCAATCGCGCGTAATTTTTCTTCAGTGTATTCTTAATCTCATCATAAGGTATCCTTTTTCTAAACAAATGGCCAACGTGAGAACATGGAATAATTTCCAACGTTCCACCACACATCCAAGTTTTGAACGACAGTTCCAAGTTCTCTGCGCCCCATACTTCAAATCCATCGTCATAGTAACCGATTTTTTTGAAGAAATTTTTGTGAATTGCAAAAAGTCCACCAGCAATTGTTGGGGTTTTTAAAGGAGCCATTTGATTGGTTCGTTTCATATATTCGTCTTGAGGAATGCCAATCCAGTTGAATCGTAGATCCCAATTAAATCCACCGAGCCGAAGGTCGTTAGCATCTTGGGCTATGTACTCAAAAGTGGTATCATGAATATTATCGATCACCGGGCTGACTACTGCAGTAGGATCATCTTTAATGCGTTGTAATAACGGTTCTAGCCATCCTGAAATAAAAATAAATGCCATTGATGACTTTCTGTTTACCAGGTGTGTGTATTATTTATAGCATCATCATCATTTCACGTCTACTGCTAGACATAGGCCTCCGGTAAGTGTGCGTACTGAGTTGACCGGTGCTATGCGTTTCGCATCCAGCGGATACTTAAGGTCTTCATCTCTTCTTCTTCTATCATCTTATCGGTCTACCTTGTGGGAAGGCTTTCAACGTTGCAGCTTCAATAGAACTTTTTCATCCCATCAACTATCTGTTCTGAGACCAATGGCCCTCTGCTACTTAAGTTTGATTGAAAAAAATATTTCTTTCAATACAAAAATCTGCATGCGGTGCATGCACTTAAGAAAAACAAGAAATATGACTAATAATAAACTCACCCTGGGCACACTCACAATGACTGTCAAGATAAAAAACAACTGGTGTGGTCACATACTTTATCGGTAACAATCTTGCCCTAATAATTCCTTCACGACGTTCCGCACGTATCAACTTCACTTTAGGTGTTGCGATAACATAATCATCTAATTTCTTTTTAAGATGATCTGAAAGATGTAGTTTTATTTTAAAATAGAGATTATAGACACTTTTCCCTTCCTTCTACCTCTTTAAAAATAACATTTTCAAGGGTTAGGCAGAGTCTTTCCGATTACATTTAGTAGTCCCAAATTTCGCTAGTACTACTTCATGGGGCGAGTCTAATCAGCCGGGTGCAAATCCAGACTGGTCTGCTGCTGAGAAATTCCAAATGGAAAACCCAATAGCTCTTTGTTCAACAAGAGGATCGAACGTAGGTACTCATCCACAGAAGTCACGCTTGCGAGTTTGCGACCACTAGAGCAACGAGCAATAAATACGGAAACAGTTCTCCTAAACAAGAAATCAGTTTCTTGATTGAATGTATTACTTTGTTAAATCTCTGAGCACATACCCATTTTGGAGAAGTCATCCACTAATATTACTTGTTCAATAAGTTCCGGTGGGCTTCTAGTCAAAACTGACGTTATTGTCCGGATGAGCGTTGACCATGCTTCGTCATAAAAGCATATTATAACAGTCACTTTTGGTAAATCTTTTGAAAATGTTTGATTTTTACACCTGAAATAACATTGACATGATCAAGATGGAATCTACACTAATATTATAAAGAGGAAAGATTTGTTTGTTTGTTTGTTTGTTTGTTTGTTTGAAATGAATAGGCTCCGAAACTACTGGACCGATTTGAAAAATTCTTTCACCAGTAGAATTGTACATTATCGATGATGGACATAGGCTATAGAATATTTTCAAAAAGTTAGGGATCCGTATGAAAACTTCGATAATGTAACCCAAGGTGTGAGAAAAAATCCTTATATCGCGTACGCTGCGGAATCTATTGACAATAGAGCAAAGTGATGTACTACAGTTTTATAGAGGTCATCAATGTCTACAAAAAAGTCTGCGATACCATATGTCTAACTATTATGGTTAAGTCACCATGACCGCTTTTTGTTCAAATTATTCAAGCAAATCCTTGGTGATTTGAAAAAATGGTGATTTCGGTAGCATGATATCAATCCTTATGCATTTAAATGGTTTAATAATTAAGGTTGATTATTTTCGTGTAAATTACACTTTAAATTATTCAAATCGGACCTTTCCTTCAAAAGTTACGACGGTAATAAACATGCTCGGAGTAAGAAAAATGTCGCGGCTTGAGCGAACTGGGAAGAATCTTATCAATGCTTGGTCCGATGAAGTTGAAAATGATTTCGATAAAACAATAAGAATAACAAATGTTTGGATTTTTCGCAAATAAACTACATACCTACATAATAAGGAGTGAAGCAGGGGTGATTAAGTTTTTAGGGGAGGACATTATTGCTTGCTTTAATTTACGTCGGGATGCCATGAACAAACTAAAAATGGGATTATTGAAACAGATGTACCTAACAATTTTTGCATAATCAACTCCTGACGGGGTGAACGGGGTGAACAGTTGCGCTGAACCTGAGACCATAGAATAAGTAGAAATGGCTAAGTAATAAATGTAAATTAATGAAAATCGTTGTGCTTAATTTTCCAAAACTAACCTTTATAAGGGGGTATAGGGGGCGTTGAAGTTTGTGGAGTACCTAATAAATCCGCGCGGACGAAGTCGCGGGCGAAGTGCTAGTAAATAAATAAAATAAGAGTGGGTCAATCTCAGCAAGAAGCGTAGTTATTTTTTGACTTCATTGTAATCATCAACAATCCGATTTAGCCCACTACTGGATATATGCCTTATCTTGTGCCCATCCCGACGTTCCTGTGTAAACCTCTTCCAGGGTCTATATATAGGTAACTTGTAATATTTCAAATTTTCTTTAAGATTGTAAATAAGTTCCTAGCCTATTTGTCACAAAACCATAAAAAACCTCTAAAGTGTTGTACCCTTTGTAACAACCTCTATCAAGTTAATGCTTCAAAGGTCTTACCATGGCTCTCTTACATCTAAAAGGGTTCTGTTCACTGGTATCAAATCACTGACAAATCTATTGAAGGCATGTTCTCTCCAGCCTTTACGTATATCCTGTCTAATATAATATCTCAAAGTGTCTTCTAAGACGACAGGTCTACCATCAACACCTGAAAGAATAAAAAAGGCTATAAAGACTGGAGCGAAACAAACTAGAAATAGTTAGTAAAAGGCCTATGCGAGTGGAACAAGGCTGCCAACGACGATGATAATTATAATAATAATTCTAGAGTTCGATCTAAATGCTGCTCAAAATTGAATGCAGGTTATCTGCTCGCTTACATTGGGTTGTCTGTATCTATATGATACCTTTAAACGAGCAATTCTCGTATATTTGTACAATTTGAATTTCGAAAAAGGCTCCAACGTTTTTTTTAAATTTAGTATGCAAGTTTCGGAGGCGATAAATCGATTTAGCTAGGTTTCATTTTTAGAAAACGTTGTTAAATCCGTGTTTCCAAAAAAAATTAAAGCGAGCTCGGTCATCCAGATACTTAATCTTAAAATCAAGTACTCGTATTATCAAAATCTGTCCCGGTGTTTAAAAAAAAACAACTTTGTGCTCATGTCCCATGCTATTAGGGCTCGGGGCAGCACGTTTTCTTTTTATAATATGTTCCCCTGTCCCCCACTTAATCCATGTACATTAATATGTTTATCACTTTTTTAGTCACACGTATTTCATCCCTCTTGCCCTTGCTCTTTCTTTGCTGTCATCGTCGCTACTTTATAACTTCCTGTATTGGTATTTATTTCCGATTTTTACATTTTCGTGAATCCACACATCCATCGACAAACGGTGCTTGTTAAATACAAGTTTTGATTTAAAATCATGCATGCTTACCTGGTGGATATTCATCACCTTTGATGATATGATCTTTTTCATCTTCGGAAACTCCTTGTTGTGCTTCTGGGAGAATATTCCATGCTGAAAAAATAAATATTTGCATATCTATGTTTATTTAATGTAAAGTTGATCTGCAATAGGCCACCCTACTGCAGATTGGCATAATATTCTAACTATAAGTTAAGCAGTCAATTTTTGTAATGGTGTAAATACTGAAACTAAAAATACAAGAGTGTGGATAATTTATGATTTCCCCACGATCTCAATATTTTTTACACTAATCTCTTCAAAGTTAGAGTGAACAGGCTCCTTCTGGGTAAGCTCGCTCCATCGTAGACTTTGTCTCTGTCCTCTCTGACATTGACTAGAGTCAAGAGCAAACCAATCTCTAATAAAATTAAAATAAATAAAAAAAAACGGTTTATTATAAAACAGTTTTGACTTTACAAAAGAAACAAAGTTTATCATGGGAAATTATCCAGAAGAAATGAATGAAAGACAAGAACGAATGTCCTAGATATTATATCTATATATAAAACTTAAATAAAGAAATCCACCTTACCTCGAAATACAGTACTGCTATTATCGAACTTCTTTCTGAATCTGTTCAAAGCTTGTTCATAAGACAAATCTTTACCACTTAACATATTACTGTCACCATACGCAAAAGTATGAGGTGTTCGAAATTCCCTGACTATCGTTAAACATGAAACCATCCACATGGCAACTACAAGTGATAATATCTTTATAGCCTTCTTGAGCATGTTGTAAGCCTGTGTCTATATCAGTGACTCGATTAAAAATGACGCTTGCACTGAGTTTACCGCTATTATCACTGTTACCGGTAAGTAATATACACGTACTAAGAAGTTCCTCTTTCCCACAGAATGAAGGCAAATATTGATTGTTTCGAACAATGAAATAGTCACTGAAATCGTTTATGAAGTGGTTTGTCTTTTGTTTTTGGAATTGGCAAATATTGTGTCTACTTGTTTGAAGTAGATTATGAACGTTCGTTGGTATGGAACTTGTCGTGTAGTCTAGCATTTAGCTACAGATTACGGAGTAGTCATGGTTTAAGTTGAGCACTCGTTTCTGCTCCCATAGATTAAGTTGGGATTGTCATGTTCTTTAAATTTATATTAGTAAACGGTGACAATCATTGACATGCTACAAAAAAAAATGTGTATAAGCTAGTTATATGATAAATTGTAAGCATATAATAACTGTTCTACACTATTGTATTAGGGAAGCCTGTGATTATAGTTGTATGTCTTACATAAATAAATAAATAAATGCTTTTTCTGTATGAATAGTTTTGACAATGACGTCTCTAACAGTGGCCGCCGGGGCGTCTCGGAGTTCAGTGAGCATTCCTATTTTTCGGTTAATTAATTACCAATGGTCTTCTAAAATCATGCTTAATTTTTTAATTCATTTTGAGACAACATACTATTTCTTATTCGCTATTAATACAATAGTGGTTACAACACATTCTAACGATATACTGCATAAAATTTGTCCGTTTTACCAAATTATCATTCAGTTCATGAAGAATGTCGACTAAAAAAGTAAACATTCAGTGTATTCAAAGAAAATTTACCAACAGAGCTTGTCTTGTCTTAATTAAATGCCGCTTGGTAAACCTTACCCTTTTGAAAAACCTTCATTAGACTCATTACTACGATAATATACAATGATATCGTGATAAAAACATGCAAAACGATTTTAAACCTTAAACAGATGAAAATAAGAGCTTTTGTTTTGACGATATCGGTTTAGCAAATGAAAATTTAAATTGGTTCCTTACTACAAGAGTCACCCACAAAAAAGACTGGTCTCCTTAGATTTACAAGGGCATCGTTAAAGAAAATTGAGGTTAAGGTGGGCAAATACTGAACTTAACGAGGTACCCCGAACCAAAAAAAGCGAATTGCTGAAAGAAATTAGACGCTACGGTCCTTTTTTAAATGAAACTCCCTTTTTTTGTTTAATTGTTCTTTAGTTTGGGATACTTGCTTTCATTGGGCATCTTATTTTATTTTATATTTATATTATTGTAATTGAGTTAATTTTATGTAAATACCAGCTTTTGCCCGCGACTCTGCCCGCGTGAATGTCGGTTATTGCGTAAAAAAGGCTGTCCTTTTCCATATCCTAGGCTATATATCCACCAAATTTCATGACGATCCATTCAGCCGTTTTAGCGTGAATGCCTAACAGACAGATAGCCAGACAGAGTTACTTTCGCATTTATAATATTATTATAGGCAATAGGGATTAGTCGGGATATAATTTCTTGTGCCTTATGATGCTAAAATGAACATGCAATTATTTTAACCGAATTTAAAACTCGTAAGCGGAAAGGAAAACAAAATCGTAGTCCTAAAGGCATAAGTACGCTCACAGGTACCTATACTTTGTGCCAGATAAACTTGCAATAAAGTACATTGACCTTTCCCTAATATCCCTTCGTAGATACCCGAACAATACATTATGAACCATTTTACATTACTAGAGAACATAAAAGATCACGATAGAAGTAGGTTCAGGACTGCTCTAAGTCTTTATTTCTGTTTTTGATTTTAAGAAAGTCAATAAATGTACCCACATACATTTGACCGTTATTACACATTTATCTGGAATCTACTATAGTCTCAGCTTATTGCCTTCATTCCATATGAAAACTCAAAAACATTTTCACAGACCCGGGAATAGAACCAAAGCCCTCATGCTCAGCAGTAACGCTACCAACCACTAGATAAACGAGGCAAAAAATACTGAAATCAGTATTATCAGATCCAGCGTTTTCTTTACATTTATTGCAGTTTATAAAGTGCCTTGCGCATTCGTTTTTATGTTGTACAATTTTTGCTTCAGAATTCAGTCACATCATCTTCATCTGCCTTGCCGTTTCCAAACTAGACTATTTCAGAGTAAACCTTGGCAGCCAGTATTTTGAATGGAGCAACTGCCTGACTAACCTGCCTAGTGATGTAATGATCTCGAAATTTTTCAAACCGACTTAATCCGGTTTGAAGATTCATGCAGACCGACTTGTAAACTAAACCGTAAAAAAACAATGTTAACCGGTTTCAAATCGAGTTACAAACCGAAATGACAAATTCAATGCGACAAACCAATTTGTATTGTAGGTATTGGGTTTTGTTACAATTTTTATAATAAGGGAACCGGATTATTAATACAAATTTAACTCATTCGTTTCTGGTAGAGACCAAGAAAAAATTAAAATAGACTTTTTCAAGTCAGACTCTAATCGCACTGAAAAATAAAACACTAAACACAACACTCCTGCCGGTCGATTCTGTCGACATCTCCCGGTGTTCACCTAGGCGAAGTGAACGACAATTGAGCTGTCATTCCATCTTATTTGTATGGTTTGACAACTCCCCGTCGTGCGCCCCGGCCAAGCGTTTACAGAATCGCACTGCTGTAGGTACTTGCTCAACCACAAGTCCCAACTTGCTCGATTAGTTATTCGTTCAAAATCGGCGACACCCGTCGTCCCCCGTAACCCGCGACCCGCGCGCGCCTTACGCGAGTTGAGGAAGGGCAGCAATCTACAAACCGCTCGCTCAGCTCGTCCAGATCGGTTTGATCGGTTTGTAGCTCAGATCGGTTTGAACCGGGTTGTTAGATCGAGTCGTAACATCAATAAACCTGCCTGCCTGTTACTGGACACAACTGCCTAACAACCAAATAACAGGATTGTGCACGGGGTTTTACGATGAGGTATGATGTTTCATATTGCTTGAACCGGTTGCCAGGCTTTCTATGCTATAACTTCTCTTATGTCACGTTTCATCTCATCTTCCTTTTCAATAACTAACAAAATAACCACCCTCTTCTATTCATACCACATCAGCAGTTCTCAAACAAATTACTTTCCAAAAACAAAAAGGTCGAAAGTTGCAATTCATCAAGTCTACATTAGACTGGACATTGCCTTACAAAAAACTCGTGATTTACAACCAAAGTTCCCGTTTAATAGAATCAAGAGTGAATTTGGTACCGTTTCAAAAAACTTTTTCCCACTAATGATCGCCATTGTGAGTGTCCCTTAGTTTTTTCCATTAGCACTCTTTAATTGAAAGTAAAAATTTTAAGGAAGTTCTATGCAGTGGAGTTTACTAAGACGGCGACTTCTTGGCATTATCTTTTTCATTTGAAAATGCAGGAAGTAGGGCTGTCAGTTGGTGCCGTTGGACGTAATGGGCTGGTCTTATGTTAGTGGCTTGGAGTGCTCTAATTAGGGCTGTCTCGTAGACTTTTTTAAGAGAATTTTATTTAAACAGGATTACTTTGTTTCTTTTGTTTTGCTTAGGGATATGCGATAGACTAATTTGAATGCTAGCAAGTGCATGGGGTTGTATACTGACGGAAACATACGAGACCGTTTCGTATAGAAAGTTATTTGGGCAGTTCATGTTTGTCAACGGACGTTTATAAACTGATAGTGACAAAATCACAACACAAACTAGAAGATGTCGCCAAATAGAGCAGTATAATTGACTTTAGAATTTCAAAATCAAACACACTACGACATTTAGAAGACAAAGTGACGAAAAATATCCAAACATCAATATTGAATCAAAATAAGTTTTACTAAAATTATGCAACAGCGCATCCCTAATCCAAAAGCTAAACGCACAAAAGCAAGCATCACCATTCACACCGCCAGCGCCATCATTATCTCTGACGTCACCCAGATTTGACACCGCCGTAGAAGAAAGACGAACGCATTTAGTAGAAAATAAAGACGACACTCGGTTGCCATTTGCAGTCTCAGCTAACGACCGCATCATTAATCATACAAAACAGTGGCTGTCTCGCACTTGACTTGCTTGCTAAGTTATTGTACGATATAAGCTACTGGCAGACCCAGATGCGTACTAAATTATGACGTCACGGGAGGATTTTGTTCTGTTTCTTGGATGTGTTCTGAATTTAAATGTTTCTTTGGAAATACTGTTATAAATTAATGAAGTGAATACGTTTTAGTTGCTTCAGATTGGTTTGGTTTCAAAGTGCATCTTTTCTTATCCTCCTGTTACTAATATTTTAATTATCTAAGTCTCCATAATTATGAGTCAATCAATGGGACTTTTAATCAATGATAAAATGTCTGTTATACTTTAATCCCGGTATTTTTTTTCTTCGGAATAATATTTGACTTTCTAGTGGGTTGCCGCTGAAGAAAGCATGTGTAGACTGTAGAAATAAAACACACAAATACAAACACAATTTTAACAACTTACCTTACGACTTAATATGCATTGCATTTGTAAAGTTTATTCAAACGCGTTCAAGTTCTTGTAACATCCCACGACGCATAACTGAATGTAATGTCAGAATCTGAAACAATGCATGTAGGTATAATATCACGCCTCTCACAGCCACAACTAGAGTCACAACTCTTACATGGTAAGTAATTGTACTTATGTAAAAGTATTCAATGTCCTAATCCAAGAAATGGTCTATCTGCTCTCTAGTTTCATCCAAATTCTATAAAACGTAAAGAGGTAAAAAACAGACAGGCAGTACTTTTAAATTTGTATATTTTTTTTGTATGATTATAATATTTAATACTAGCTGAACGGCTTTGCTCCTGGCAATTGGCTACCCTACCTGCCCTTTTTTATGGATGGAGTCCATCTCATGACTCCTGATCAAATGACTCCTGCCGCTATGGGTGGAGCGGGAGGGAGTGTCAGAAAACCCATCCGTGCTCCTCGTAGTGCCCTTTGCTTTCTGAGGCCACGGAAACCCTACCTCCTCTACCAACCCTATTTACCCTACCTAACCTACCCTACGAAACCCAGGAACGTTTTGGGAAAATTATTTTTCTTTTATATTTTTTTTTTGTCAATTTTCCATTGTTTTTAATATTTATTCTGCTATTAGAGGCGGAGACATAATCCAACAAATCAAAAACCATGAAAATCGGTCCAGCAGTTCTCGAGTTATAGGTGTTGTGACAAACCCGACTTTGTTTTATATGACGGCGCATCGACTAGCGCCATCTATGAAATTACTTTCGAACAAGACTGACAGCGGTTGGTCCAGCAGAGCGTTGATTGGTTGACGGCGTATTGACTAGCGCCGTCTATCGAATTACTACCGAACAAGACTGACAACGGTCGGTCTAGCGGAGCGTCGATTGGTTGGTGAAGCGGCCATGTTGAGACAGGGGGGATTCTCGTCTGGCAACGGCGACGGTTCACCATGAATACGACGAATCGCTAATATTCGGTGTAATCGTTTAATGATTCGTGATTAGTTTGATCCATTGTTACTCGTAATTCTACTAAGATGTTAATGTTATAATTATTTGGAGAACCAATTATAAGAAATTGATTGTGTGACATCTTACAAGACTTTGATTAAAACTACGCCCATAAATACCCGCGCCAACGCTATGGCTGATCCTGAAGACATTTCTGATACTCTTATATCAGAAGTGGGATAGAACGGGCAACGACAACAGATGTCGGGTGAAAACAGTGGTATAAAATTATTAAATAGCATGGAAACTCTACTGACACGAGTGTTGGGTATGTCACAAAGTTCAAACGTGAGTACAAAAATGAACCCAATATCTTGTAGAGTTTAACCCAGATGATTCGGACACGGATATAGAAGGCTGGCGTGAAGTTACCGATCATGTTGTTTATAAAAAAAAAAACACTCGAAGGTGTGGATTTATTACTAGCACTTACCAGAGCACTCAAGGGCCGTGCGCTAAATGTCGTACGAGACTTAACTTAAAATAATTGAAATGGGATGTGGTTAACCAAACTTTGTTTGCAAGGTGCTCTAAGCCAAATCTACTTCAAGATCATTTCGATGAAATCTTGCGTTTCCAAATCGGAATAAAAGAAACGGCATCTGAGTATGCTGTGCCATTGTGGAATATGATTGAAGACTGAAATGGCCGAAGAAACAATAACGGGATTTTTCGTATCAGTGCTACGTCAAAAGGACAATCTGGTTCTTCGAGGGTTATGTGCACATGTCATCATTACCCGGGCTCAAATATTTAGAATACAAGTTAAAAGAAGACAAGAAAGGCGAGCGAAATTCCAGACCCTGAAGCAAAACAAGCCCGTATGACGGATTTAAGATTTACCGGCAGACGTCATCGGTGTGGAATTCTTGGACATCAAATTTCTGAATACAGACAGCGACGTGATGCCCCTGAGCACCAAGAAAAAGTGATAGCTCCGCTACTACACCGACAACTACAACACACACGCTGAAGAAAACTAAGGTTGTATACTCCTACACCTGTGGCAAACCCGGTCATCTAGCCACAGTTTTTCCTGACAAGATCAATGGTGATAGAGCTGCAACAAGCGAGGTCAACCTCTGCGAGCAGCGCCTGTCGAGAGGCACCTTGAGGACGCCATCTGGTGAGCCAGTCTCGTTTCTTATTTGATAGTGGATATTAAATAGTGGTTAGTACAAGAGTACTGTGCGCGCTTGTGTTGTAGAGGTGATGAAATAACCTCCATGATTCAGATTTGCAGTGAATGTCATTAACTTCATCTGTTCTGTGGTATTGATTATAGAAAACTCAATTCTAATACCTCAAGGACGCAAAAGATTGCTAGAGATGGCTACATAGTTTAGTAAATTATGAGGAGGCCGAGACGGCGCCAGGAGTCATAGAACTCAATTCAGGTTCTCTTGCTAGGTTAAGTAGCTGTGATACATTGACAGTAGAATCAGATATTATTAAGGTTGATTCTAAAACCGTTGCTGCAAATTTAGATTTAGATTCTCTCAGTGTCACCTCAGCCCACGAAATTATTGAGCACGAAGTTATAATTCACGCTGAGCAAGATGATCTGTGACTGTTGGTAAGTCTCATCTTATTGATCCTATTTTATTGTGTACTGATTGATAATGATAACCCATAAGATGTGAATTAAAAGCAAAGCTGGACAAAAGGACAGTGTCGTACCGGGTCATACCTGTGTGGTTGATTGAATGGACACACTCGTTCGGTCCAGGCTTCTGTTATATTATTGACTTGATTGGAAGACAGTGTCGTACCGGGCCATACTTGTGTAGTTGGTTGAAAGGACACACTTGTCTCTTTGAGTTTTCAATGAAGGTGTCGTACCGGGCCATACCTGTGTGGTTGGTTGAAAGGACACACCTGTGAGTGTCGTACCGGGCCATACTTGTGTAGTTGGTTGAAAGGACACACTTGCCTCTTTGAGTTTTCCATGAAGGTGTCGTACCGGGCCATACCTGTGTGGTTGGTTGAAAGGACACACCTGTGCTGACCAAGCTATGCTTTCTTACTTTAATTTAAGACTGATTTACTGATCCTAATACTGGATCTTGTTGAACAGCCTGTCAGGTTGGACGAGCGGATTATGGAATTTATAAAGTAGCTGATGCTTGCAAACCTTGATTGCAGGATTACTTCAAGAAGCGCCCGAGGACGGTCGCAGGTCAGTCCGGCCGTGACGGCGCATCGACTAGCGCCATCTATGAAATTACTTTCGAACAAGACTGACAGCGGTTGGTCCAGCAGAGCGTTGATTGGTTGACGGCGTATTGACTAGCGCCGTCTATCGAATTACTACCGAACAAGACTGACAACGGTCGGTCTAGCGGAGCGTCGATTGGTTGGTGAAGCGGCCATGTTGAGACAGGGGGGATTCTCGTCTGGCAACGGCGACGGTTCACCATGAATACGACGAATCGCTAATATTCGGTGTAATCGTTTAATGATTCGTGATTAGTTTGATCCATTGTTACTCGTAATTCTACTAAGATGTTAATGTTATAATTATTTGGAGAACCAATTATAAGAAATTGATTGTGTGACATCTTACAAGACTTTGATTAAAACTACGCCCATAAATACCCGCGCCAACGCTATGGCTGATCCTGAAGACATTTCTGATACTCTTATATATATATTTAGAACATTACAGATAATTTATTAAAAGATTCGATTTCAAAACATTTACTCCAAAGTATAACCTAGCTCACATTTGATTAATTTAATTCTAAACTAACCTTGTTTATAATCTCCTTAGCAAGTTTCAGTCGAAACTTTGTCTTAACAACTATGTTAATAGGCAGTGATAGTCGCGGAAAGAAGTTTTAATTAATTATAACTTTATAACTACGCTTTATGAAGATTCTTCCAAGGTGTAAATTAAACCAAAGCAAGTTTGAAATTGAGTGAAGCTAAGACAAGCAATTATGAAAAATATTTCTATAAAGAAATTACTTGAATTAACTGACTCAAACGCATTCGTGACTGAGCATGGAGTCATAGTGAACAAAATTGTGTATTTTAATGTGAATGAAAATTCAGGTATCTATGCCAATCCCCTTAAAGTTCCCTCAGACGGGATCGATGCGACAATGTAACAAATATGGGATGATGACGCGTTGTGACGCAAGGGTGTCGCAAGTCGCAACGTTGTAGCATTGTCGCGACGCGTTTGTTTATGAAAACCATGAATTAAAATAATGTTAAAAAATACATAGACCGTCGCGTTGACTAAAAATTAAAACTATTAGTCGATCGATACGACCCAGTTTCCCACTTTTTTGTCAGAATCAATTTGTTGCGCGGTCTTCTATTTTGGTGCCCATTAATAATTCAACTTAACTGTCGACCTCTAATTGTGTAGTCCGCAGAGTACCTTAAAATTAACGTGTTTTTGTCGAATAGAGCGGAGTGTAGGCGTTAAAAGGTTTAGCTTTTCTAAGCGTTTTAATAAAGCCAAAGTTAAAAGTGAATTAAATGGGTTACTGGCTGTTTTAAAATAGCTTTTTTTAAAAGCTTTTATTTAACTTGACTTGTGTGTATGTCTACAAATCTTGCAAGTTTAATTTGACCCACTTTCCGGTATCCGATTGAGCTGAAATTTTGCATGCTGGTCCAAAACCGATGACACTGCATGTTAATCGTAAACGTGACCTTATGCTGCTGCCAGGATCGGCTCCGTACGAGAGATCTTCTCAGCGGTAAATAGCAGGGACACGAAATTTTGTATACGAATTCGATTATGACAGGCAGTTGGTAGGCACACCATGAAATAGATGCCATATCCAGAGTAGTCTTCAAACTATGGAACTCCTCAATATTCAATTGCTGGGACTTAAAATTTTGTATACGCATTCGTTGATAGGCCCACCATGAAATAGATGCCACATCAAGGGGTAATAGTTTTCCCCGTTCCTTAAGTTTTTCTGTTGAAGGACTCTCAGTTTTATAGATGGACTTTCGTATTGATCGATAACTATCGATTGAAACTAAAAAATATAAAATAAAATAATAATAAATAAACTTTAAAAAAAAAGCTTTTATTTAAGTGCCCTAAAACGATCAAAATAAAATTTTAAATCACTTTAACCACATTCATTTATGACTTTACAGAATTGAAATTATAATAATAGCTTGTCGCGATGCCTAGAAGAAATCTCTACATATTCAGTCAGATGAAATTTAAATTAAGAAACATTGTGACAGATCAACTAGGGTACCTACTGCAATAAATTTCAAACCCGATAAATCCTATGTACGCAAAAAAGTTATTATTGAATAATAAGCAAAATATGAAAAGCAAAAATAAATTAATCGTTATAACAATACATTTACCTGTGAAGACGACTATAACATGAAGAAAATAAAAACAGTTGTCAAATAAAAGAAAAGTAGGTCGTGGAAAACGATATCGTTTAATAATAGTTGCTGATTTGACTATTGTAGTACTGAGGTGGTGGTAAATACCGTGACGTCAGTTGTTAGTTGTAATGGCGGCACGTGGACAGAGTCGTGTTGGAGATGGGACTTGCCGAAACCACTTTAGACTCGAGACACTAAACAGAACATCAGCACACTCCTCCAGAACGAAACTGTCGCTTGACCTATTTTCATTGTATTGTATGATCATCACAGTTAATAAAGTAAGGTTAAAATTGCGTTGTAAATTATTAGTCTACAATGAACCCGATACCACCGAACCCAAACAAAGACGCTACTATCGCTCAGCCGTCGCTGAAGCCGTCAAGTAAATTATTATCCTATTTATGCAAGCACACTCTTTTGTCTAAAAAAGTACAAATTATTTTCTACATATTTTCATCCTTAAGATAAAGTTATCATGCGGATAAAACAATAAGTTACCAAAGTATTATAATTTTTTAACCAATATTATAATATTTTACTCAAAGTATACAAAATCTGTACACTCCCCAAAAGAACGCAGCAGCTCTATGTACCGGCAATGTCTATGAGTCTCGGCTGCATCATTTAACGTGTTAATTGAAATAACTGCTAAACGCCATTACTGTTAATATCATGCGCAGTGCTAAGGGCTAGCGGTAAATACAAGGGCTAAAGTGGCAACACAAAATATGGTACATAGTTTCTTGAGTGCTAACCATCCGTCGTTCTTATAGACCCATTCTTTTATGATTGTGTTTTGTTCTCAGCTACAATGAAATTCTAAACGTACGCGTTAACTTGGCAATTTCGATTAAAGTAATATAAATGCGACGGTAAGAGTGATGCTAATGCGTTTATACTGTTTTCATCGAAATCTACTAGTTCAATTTAAATTAAAATCTCAAAACGTCATTCGAAATGTGTCGAGGCAGGTGCCAAGTTAACGCGTACGGGTATTACCTATGACACGCCATCTATTAATGTCATGCGCAGTGGGAGCTAATGGCAGATACAAGGGGGCTGAAGTGGCAAGACAGAAGACAGTTTCTTCAGTGTCATCATGAGTGGTAACCATAGGTCCTTCTTCTAGACTCATTCTTCTTGTGATTATGTTTTGTTTTCGGCTGGTAGCGACATTGCACGTTGCATTATTTATTTTGGTTTATTCGCCTCAAGTTTTCGCCATACTTTTAATATATGACGGCGCTTCGACCTTTTTAGAGTGTCAAGAAACGTCAAGAATGACAGCGGACATTTTGACAAGCGCGGGTTGACGTTTCTTCGCTCTGACGCAACTCCGGGCTCTTTTGCACGCGGCCGTCAGACGAATAAGAATTCGTTTGCATTGCGCTCAAGTAAAACGTGTTCGGTGGAGCGTCGTTGTATTCTAGTTAATTAGAAAGTGCTGATTGCAATAATTCTGTTAATGTTCTGTTAAAATAATAATCGTGCACCGTTAATAATCTTCAACACGTGGTTTTGCTTCTCCTCGCCCGCCTACCCACGACAGCTCGGCAGCCGCAATGAACCCAGAATTGACTGATGATGGCTATGTGCCTTTATATACATAAATCCTCTCTTTTTGGAGATTGGAGCTAAAATAATAATAATAAATAATAAAGATTTATTTTTCTGCAGGTCTGGAAAATGGTTAAAAATGCCGAAGAAATTCTTATTTTCTATAGAAAAAGGTCCGTAACAAATTAAAATCGTGAAAGAATTTTTTTTTTTTAATGACTAACCAAATGAAAGACGAGTCGGGTTTAAGTAGGAAAATTCTTTAGAAAAATATTTTATTGAAAAGGTAAGATCTATTACAATACTATCCATGTTTCTGCGACTCAAACTTATCTACTACCTACACATGACATATAAAAATACAATAATTAATCATATCTTTCGCATAAAAATACCTAAGTAGATATTATGAGCTAGTTAAGCAACGGAGCTAAAGGTCTTTTTTTTGGACGGGAAATCATCAAATGACTTCTCTCACTTTGGGTGAGTGTCAGACTCTCACTGAATAAAACCACGGTAAAAAGTTATTTGTACTGTTCCTTAGAATGTCCTTTGCGTTCCAGGGGGTCTACTCTCTAAGCCTGAAGTCCGTAGTTTCGGCCTTAGTTACGGGCGTTTTCTCCTACGTATCACCTATGAAGTTACTATTCGAACTAAGAACGAATGACAGCACGATTTGACAGTTGTTCTCAGTTCGAGCTTAGAGAGTAGACCCCCAGAGCCTATTCCAGGACATGACTACCCTTTTGCTAAGTTTCATCCAAATACGTTTACTAAAACATACAGAGGTAAAAATATGGTAAAACAGACTTGCTTTCACTGTTTATGATTTTAGTAATGTCTCTTGTTTTAAAATCATCATTAATATTTCAAAGTATCATAAAAAAAACTGTGTAGATTACAGGACACACACACAGACAGTGAAGGCAACAGACTTACCTTCACTGTTTATGATTTTAGTAATGTCTCTTGTAATAAAATCACCATTCACATTTAAAAAGTCTCGTTAAAAAAAACTAGATTACTGAATGACAGTTTCTAGTACAGATACGAGTACCATTCTCCTACAAAACAGTAATAATTATTTATCTAATTATACTTCTAATCATATTTAAAAAAGGTAATCATATTTTTTTTCTTTTATACATCTTATTTGCCATACCTTGTAGTCACCTCGTCTAGCCATTTCATCATTCACACAATTCATTCATCATTCTGAAGTCTTTCTTAAGTCTTTCTTTGCTCTCGTAACCAACGAAATTCCTACCAAAAGTTTTCCTTGTAACAGGTTTCTCATTCATTCATTCATTCAAAAAATAGTACGTACTTAAATCATTAGTAAAATGACTTATCACTGAATTTTGCGTGGGCGACAAACATTTCCGTCGCAAATGTAAATGTCGGTGAGAAAACGTAGCGAACCCGCGGCTTAACGCCCACGCTACGCGTAGATCAAGGTACAATGTTATAATAGCATCACTAATATCTATGAAAGCGTTCCTTTCTAAATTTAAACGCAAAAAAATTCGCAATGAATGAATGTCAAAGGTTATTTTTATTACTTACAACGTGCTCAGCAGATTGATTTGTGTTTTTATCGTTTTTCAGAAACAGACAAGTCCACCACACTATCTATTCCAAACCATTGTAACTTCTGAAAGTCAGAATCCACTAAAGAGGCCACCATCAGAAAAGGGCCGAGATAAGGAACTTCACTGAATCCCAGAAAAATAATTCAACGGTCTTGGATTTCGCAGCAAAATTAATAAGAAAAGAACCGGGGGTTCTTCTTCATCTTTAATAATAATACATCTTCTTTCGTTCTGAGGCGGTTCAGGGACTTTCAAATGGACTTGCGGGAAGATGTTCGCTTGGTTGTAAATAGTTAATGGGTGGGGGAGAAGTGTCCTGCTACAGTTTGCAGCGGGCGTCGGCTGGGTTTCCTTACAGCGAAACTGCCGATTTGAGGAAGATATGTCTGCCTTTGAGTTGGTAGTTGTACGACATATAGTAGGTGTCTATGGTGCCACATTCTTGTTTCGTTTTTCGACTGCACTAGCAACTTATCTTCTAAATTGTGGGGATCATAAGATAACGGGGTAGCTTGAGTGTCATGGTACGGCATGTCTCGTTCAGACCAACATCCACTTTCGTGGCGGGGGCAAAGCGGTGCTACACTGAGCTTGCATATTTGCCCGCAGAGAAGCAGAGTGTTAGACCGGTAGAGCCCCCCAGGTGGAAGAAGTTAGGCGCCTGAGAAAATTGGTGGAGGATTAAAAAAAACCTGATTAGTACTTAAGCATACATTCGTATAAACTGTACGAGCTATGAGTGACGGTGAAGATTATTATCACTTATTCTCCACAGCAAAGAGAAGCCAATAATTATCCAATCTTAAAACATCATCATCAAAAATATGCGCAAGAATGATGAAAAGCAAGCAATGAAGGCGAGTTTTGTGATCCGTATTAAACGAATTAGTTAAAAATTTTGCACACGTTAAAATGATTTTTTGGCCAATTTTTAGTTACTAATTGTTTTTAACGAATAGTTATTTATTTGACCATTGGTTAAATTAGATAACCATAATTTTTACTCAATTTATTCGTAGTTCCTCTAAACATTTTTACGGGAACTACGAACAAAAAAACTCGTCCTCAGACAACGACAACGTAATATCACACCTGTATATATTTATATGAAGACATTATAAAGTCCTTAATTAGGTGCCACACATTAACACTGCCTTTACTCTCTTTTCTCGCTCCGAAGTTAAACCGCTCAACGTCATACCCACTCCTCTTCATATATCACATAAGTACGAGCCTTTTTACTCCATATTTTTATGCGCATAACGGCGCAATTCCCAAAACTAGAGAGCAAAAGTTTCCCACTTCCCCAATGTTTAGTGACGGCATTACATCAAGTGAACGCCTGACGGAATCAGCCCTGCTATTGTGGCGAACAATAGTTCTGATATAAGTTGCAGGAAAAGGATTTTCCTTTGGCGAATTATTTCTAACAATACACATGTGTTTAAGGTAAATGTGAGGCGTTGTGGGGGTTATGTTTTGATTCGGGTGGTTATCGTTTGTGGTGAAATGTTGTGATTCAATGGTTCTGTAATAATCTCGATTCACCCAGTGGAAAAATTATTACTGACGCAATGAATATGTCTTTACCTATCTACTAACGGCCGCTTTCTATAACATATCTCAATCCCAATCTTGATCCCGATCCTTGTCTGTAACCAATCAACGGCCGAGTTTGTGTCCTTCACCACACAATCCTCACCTTTGATTGGTTACAGACAAGGATCGGGATCAAGATTGGGATTGAGATATATTATAGAAAGCGGCCGTAAAACAATTGAACTACTAATACAATTCTATGAATAGGTAAGCCATTTGAAGGTAAAAAAATCAACAAGGTTTTATTCTCCAGAATTTAAACAAAAGTTTGCTTGTTGTCTCACTCGTTTTTCCATAGCTCATCTGACATTAGCAGAATTGTCGACATCGGCATCATTGACATTAACAAAAATAGAATTGAAGGTAAAAAAATGAAAATGGTAGATGTTTAAAAAAAGGGTGTTATTAAATGGTGATGATTTTTGCTATGAATAAAAATAAATAATAAAAGCGGAATATCTCACACAGTAATGTTGAATGAATTATCATTATTAAATTGTAATGCAATTGGGCAAAAGCATATTGAAAAAGTAATTACCCGTTGGCATTCAGACTAAGTTTTACCGCTTGCATCAAAATGTACTACTTATTTTAATTCACAATGACGCCATCAATTTATTGCAAAACGTCAATAACCCAAATCACGCCTAATATCACTCAATATCTCAAAAACACTGACGCAAATCTGAACTATCGTGATTAAACCATAATTAAAGTTGGTCCGTTCTTGGCAAAGTTTCGGGGATCAGCTAATCCGGGGTGACCTACCAAGAGCCCGTTTAATATTCAGTGTCACACTTGAACTCATCCTGGGATTAGAATGTAATGCATGCCCGAGACGGCCGCCGCACCACTATTCGGTGCTTTGCACTTAATATATGGTGAAAGGAATCGGTGGAACGCAGCGCTTGAGAGTTTGGTGGTGCAGCGCTGGTAAAGTTAAAGCGCTTTATTTTCATGACTGTTCTAATTTGTCTTTTGTTTGGAGATTGTAACACAATGCTTTGGTTACTGGCAAAGTAGAGGCCAGACATAAAATCTTTCACTCGTCAGTCATATTAGATTTTTATTTTCGTCTGTACAATCTCACTTTCAGCAACGATGAAAAGAATCACAATGCCAAAGGCGCCTTCAAACGAATGTTATTTTCGTTAGCCAAGGTATGATGATACAACAAATTATAAACAAATTTGTACTTGGTAACATTTGAGAGTCTTCAAATTCGACTCCTGAATAGTACTATCCTCAAGCCCACGCAAAACACATTTCTGCTGTCTACAGAATAGGGACGCGACGTCGACAAATCTGAGATATTAGACGCGATATAACTAGATATCCCGACGACTAAATTCAGTCCTAGGTCGAGTAACGTTCAAGTCATGAGAGACTATCTTAAAGTTAGTACTGCTATATGTTGAGCGAGACTAAATAGATGTGCTATAATACCATGCGCCAGTTGGGAGTTTGACGTTGCATCATGAGCTGGCTAATTTGGAATAGCATTTTGATTTTGTAAAGAAAACTTTGTTTGGACTTTGTGTTTGTCGTTGTTTTTTCGTAATTTAGCACCGATTTCCGAAATTAAAGTTATTTTGTACATTGTATTGTTCTTTTTGGAAGCCGGTTTTTTTGTGATTTTTTTTTATTTTTACTTTTTAGTTTTTTTTGTTTCCTACAACCAACAAAACCACTGAAAAGTCACAGGAAAGCAGAATACGCAATTTCGAATATAAAGATGATTTTTCCTCATGTTTTCCAGTTAATTGGATTTAAAAACCAAACTACGGAACCGATTTTGATGAAATTTCAATGGGACCAATCGAGAAGTATATCCTTTCACATAAAACTTTTAAAATCGGTTTATAAATTTCGGAGATATGAGGTAACAAACATAAAAAAACAACCAAATTTAGAACCTCCTCTTTTTTTTTAAGTCAGTGAATGGTTCGGATGTCTCTAAAATTAGAGTTAAAATTTGGTGCATAAGATAGTAGTACACTAAGTTATATTAAAATATAAGGTGTATTTCCGCAATTAAATGAAAAATAATTTTGACAAAACGATTTCTTAAGCAATAATATTTGTGTGTGTGTGTGTGTGTGTGTCACCTTTGTTTTTAATAACCCTGATGAAGCAAGCATAAATGAAGGCCAGATACACGAAAGCTTCAAAATGCATCCTTTTTGATAAGTAGGATCATTCTAATAGACAATCTCCAAAATATTTAGGTCAAATGACGTAACAAACTTTGCAAATCCACGTAAGCCATTCAAGTCTATATTATTTGAATCTGTGCCAAAGACTATGGACGTTTACCCATCAGACGCATGCCAAAGTGCCCCAAATATAATAGTATGGGTGGTATGAACCATAACGCCGCGCGCCGTGCCCTGAATACCAACGGATGATTAACTTAATACGCGTAATGAACATCACCGTTTAAGTTGGGATTTCGGTGTGATATATACGTTAATCTATAGAATAGAATAGAATAGATAGAATAGATTTATTTATTTGCAATGAATGTAGGTACATATTATTAGGTGTTACCGAGTTTTGTGGTTCCTTGTACATTCTACCTTAATTGGCATGCAAATTTTAATTTTAAAAGAATTTAATAAAACTTATCACCTAAGAATTCTTGTACTGAATAATAACACTTGTGTAAAAGTAATTCTGTAACATGCTTTTTAAATTTTGTTAGTGGTTGTTCCTTGACATTATTTGGTAACTTATTATAAACAAGTGGTGCCATACAAATAACACTTTTTCTTAAAAGGACCCGTGCTTAAAAGATTTTTATATTGGGATCTAATACTTATTGTTCTATTTCGAGTTTCTTTCAAGGTGGTAAACAAGTGTGAGTTCGTTTTAACAAATATACATAATTCCAATATGTAAAGACATGGGAAGGTTAAGAGTTTATGAGACTGAAATATAGGTAGACAACTGTCAGTTACTTTTAGGGCGAACATAGCTCTGATACAGCGTTTTTGAGCTTTAAAAATACTTTCTTTCTCGCTACAATTGCCCCAGAAAATTACACCAAACCTCAAAAGTGAAATAACTAATCCGTGGTAGGCAACCAACACGCTAGACAGATCCACTTTTTTGGACAAATTGTGCAGCATGAAAGCCGATGTACTCAATCTCTTACAAATACTCTCTGCTTGAGGCTTCCAAGTGAGTTGGCTATCAATTAATATACCCAAAAATTTTGCAACATCCACTGTGCCTACAGCTTGACCATTGTGGTTTATATTCATGTCATTAGGGGAGATTCTTTGGAAAAAATGCATAACTTTGGTCTTTTGAAGATTTATTAATAAATTATTATGATTTAGCCAATTTATTAGAGAACCGAGTGTGTTATTAATATCTTCACATTCACTTCACAAACTGGATAGAATTTTTTGTTTCTGTTAAAGCTTTTGTACTTTTTGGAGAATAAATATTATTATTATTATTATCTTGTTCATAATTTTGTTTATTGGTACATTTTATTAAAGACGTACTATCATCGGCGAATAATACCATTGGATTTGGTGTTTGGCGGGGGAGGTCGTTTATATACAGTAGAAACAACAAAGGGCCTAGGACGCTGCCCTGAGGGACGCCATATTTGATTACTCTGTATGAAGATCTGTATTTTAATTCATTTTTTGTTTTTGGACATATCCATATATAAATGGTAGGTTAACTAGATATTAGTTCCAGTTAACCTTTCATTTGTAGATTATAAACTAAACGGGGTTGGAAGTTTAATACCTCATTTTAAAAACATGGAGTTTAAACCAGCAGTGCGATTCTGTAAACATGTCGAAGTGAACACTAGGGCGGGGTGCACGACGGGTGAGTTGTCAAACCATACAAATAAGATGGAATGACAGCTCAGTTGTCGTTCACTCCGCCTAGGTGAACACCGTGAGATGTCGATAGAATCGACCGGCTGTTTGTTTATGTACTACTAACACTAATAACAAACTAAACTATATGGTTGTCCAAGGCGAATAAATAAATAAAATATAGTTAAATTCAAATTGGCCTACGCCAAATAGGCTGCTCAAGGGTGTGAATAACACGTAAATAATTTTAAAAATAGTTGTAAGTATATTTTGAACATCTAGGTAAATGAGAGAAAGTATAGTAAATTTTTAATTGAAGCATTATTTAAAACGTAAAATCTAGTGTATGTAACTAGTCTAGTCTAGTGTATTTTTAAGGTTCCGTGCCAAAGGCCAAAGGGACCCTATTACTAAGCCTCCGCTGTCCGTGCGTCCGTCCGTCTAACCATCCGTCTGTCTGCCAGCGGGCTGTTTCTCTTTAACCGTAAGAGACAGATAGTTGAAATTTTCACAGAGTGCGTATTGTATTGTTACCACTATATCAATATTTTCCTTTATTTACCCTACTAGAAATAAATTTTTATGGCGTTTTTTTCTCGATCTTACGACCTGTTACCATACAGGTAGACGCTTGAAATGCTCACAGAGTTGGTTTTTAACCGACTTCTAAAATAGGAGGAGGTTCTCAATTCGGATGCTTGCATTTTTTTTTTGTTTTTTGTTCGTGCATAACTCCGTCGCTTGCCAACCGATTTGAAAAAATTTTATTGGAAAGGGTATACTTTCCAAATGGTCACATTATTATTTTATTTTTTTATCAAAACCGGTTCAGTAGTTTGGTTTTTAAATCCAAATAGCTGGAAAAAATATGTGGAAAAATCATCCATGTATACGAAATTGCACATTTTTGCTTTCCTGTGACTTTCCAGTGGTGTTGTTAGGGACGGAATACTACTAAAAAGTGAAGAATAAAAACTTTTTCAAAAAAAAGAAACCGACTTCCAAAAAACACTACTAAGTTCAAAATAACTTTAATTTCGGTAGTCGGTGTTTTTGGTTGCTTCTTCGTTATTTGACACCAACTTCCGAAATTAAAGTTATTTTGAACTTTGTAGTGTTTTTTGGAAGTCGGTTTCTTGTTTTTGAAAAAGTTTTATTCTTCAGTCGGTAAGTCGGTTTCTTTTTTTTTGCTCCATTTTCACAGCATACACGGTAATGGTACGGAACCCTTTATGCGCGAATCCCACTCGCACTAGGCCGGTTTTTTCAAATTCTAATTCTTCATAGAAATTAAAAAATTAAAAATCTGCTAATTAGTGGTTAACTTGATCAGATGGATAGAAAGTTTTATATTGATAAAATGATAAGGCCTATAGACTACCAGTAATAAGTTCAAAGTTAATAAAAAGGAATAAAGCAAAATTTGACATGTCATAAGAAGAATATGAGCCCTAAAAAAAAAAAAGAACCCCTAGTCGGATATAGGTGCTATATTTTATTTCTTTCTTGGAACCAAGCAGCACATTTACATAGAAATTGGAAACACAGGTAAAAAGTACGTACCTATAGAACTGCTGAATTGCTTCCAATTATGGGATAATTTGTACCGAAAAATAATATGCCAAAAGCAACAAAGTACACATACAGTGTTTATCTTGCGATCAAAACAAAAACAAATCAGGAAAATGAAACGTGCCATAAAATGAATGCCCAATGGAGAACCAAACATCCAATCGTCCTAATTGCGTAAGAATTCCGATATTTACATTTTTCTTTCGGCAAAATAACATAGGTTATTTACTTTTGTTTATTTTCACCGTTTCTACTCCGTCATATCAAATTATCCCGCTGTCAGATATCGCGAAATGGATTTTCGGCTGTCAGAATCGGGGAACATTTTCGCTGAAGTATCCCATTTGTTGTAGACCGTGTTACAAAAAGGTTTGGTAGGCGTTTAATAGGTTATCGACCGGCTTATTTGGTCCTAAACTAGGCCCCTAGGGGTAGGTTAAGCTGATATTGGTAGAAAAAAAGGAGAGAAGTGTATTAATTTAGTTTTTTATGAACGTTTCTTCTATTGACAGTTATGTGTTTTTACGTTGGGTAACGGAGAAATAAAATGTGCAAAAGGCTACTTTTTTCAGAGCAATATTCTATAGAAATTGATGAGCTAACTTCTAAAAAAACTACCGTTTGCAACTGGAACATTTTAGTGCATCATTTATTTACCAGGATAAATCACTACAAACAAACATACAAAGCACAGTTCACCCAGTCCACTAAGCACAAGTTTTCGTCCAAACCGCCAACATTCGGCGAACTCGCCACACGTATTTCAACGTCCAACCTGCAATTATTCTACCGTCCAGAAATTATTAAACTCAGCAAGTAGGAAGGAGACTTTGCACAAAAGGTTGGCACCACTGTTCTCAACAATAATTGGTTTTCGGACCGCGTCGGGAAATTCAAAGTGTACGTTATGATGGTTTAGCAGACGGCGACGTGGGACAGTTTGTTTGTTCGTTAACTTTCAGATGTTTAATAGGAACTGTCTTAATCTGTCGCCTTGAGTTCCAAAGTTTGGGTTTTGGTGCTGGTTTTAATCTAAACTTTAGATGCGTCGGGTTGTGTTTCAGTTTAATATTTTGTAGAATTTAAATTTAATTTAGGTACTGGCTTTGGGCTGAGGAAGAAATTGAAGGTCTGAATTGAATTTAATTTGGAGACCTGTAATTTTTACAATCTTTTGTTGATGAAGTTTAGAGGAATCAAAATATTTTGATTTGACAATGTTAACAATCCTAATGGACTTTTGAAATTCATTAACATTTTTGCATATTCATTTAAAAATCATTACTTATTTGATTTTTCGGTTGCTCATAAATATTGTGCCAAACAAATCAAAATTAAGCATACTAGTGTTACCAAAGAACCATTAAAACAAAAAATGAAAACCTATGTGCCTTCCCAAAAACAAAACACACCAAAGATCTAATCAGGAAGCGAACCAGCACAATGAAATTAGCGAAATTAATTTTGATTCGTGAAGAATTTAATACAGAATCCATCCGGAGGCACTCTCGTTCTATAATTACGACGGTACCAGATGAAATTTATGAAGTGAAATATCTGTGACCCTGTTCCCGGGAATAGTGATGGTCGATCCCGGGATTTTCGAGGGACTTTTAGGTCCTTCCAACCGTTTTTGAGGCTTTCCGCTGCTGCGATGGAATTCCAATTTTTGGCGGCATGTCGTGGTATTTTTCAATTTTGTTACTTTACCTATCTGTTGTGCAGGAAAGTAAAAATTTGACGACGCGCTAATTTAGTTCTAGATAGAATGTAGATTGTAAAATATCATTGCATTTGCAATTGATTAGATTTTTTCTTTCTCTTTAGATTAATTGAATATACCTTATTGTACAACATTCATAATTCTATGGGTAAAATGTCAGTCTTACAATGACATAATTTTTCTTCTTCTTCGTCGTCACACTCTTGGCAGAGTGGTCGTGGTCGTCACATCAGGGACATAATACTAGACAATAAACACACTTTATTTTCCACAACGAAGTTCCTAACCTTGAATTCCGTTCTTGGCATCCCAGTTATTCTGGTTATACTCTATATTGGTCTTGACAACACTATTGCGGACAAAGCCAGAGGCCTGATACCAGCAAATTGAATTCCACTGCAGCCCGCTTCGGAAAATCTTCCATGTTATGAGATCGTCAGGACAAAACAAAATTTATCTCTTATTTTTATTTCTTGTTGATTCGTGGTCAACAAGGTTCGAAAGTGATTGATTCCCGAAATTATTGAATATTTTTCAATGGAGTGAATTTTCTTAAATAGAATTTTGGTCAGATGTTGACTGAGTGGAATGTTTTGTACTTTGGAAAGCATTAAATTTTATTTTAGTGTATTTTGTAATGTGGTCGCTGTGAATGTGTTTATTTTAATTTAATAATTCAGTCTTAAAATTCAGACTATGACTATTTTCTGATAAATAAGATATGTAGGTACTCTGTTAAATACTTAGTACTTAAAAAAAATACTACTTGGCAGGGCACGTTCTGGCTTTACCATTAGCATACAAAAAACAAGCACAAAAACTTTCACAAGCTGAAAAACTGTTTAATTCACTCAACTTGTAATTTAGCACGAAATTATTCTCAAAGTAGAAATTTAGATGAGCATGAAAATTCCACAACTCTCTTACTTAGCGACTCAAAAAATAATTGCAATACATAAATTCCTGTCTGCACTAAAACATGCTTCACACGGGACGGCATTATGCACCAAGATAACAAGATTTTCGCCTTTTTCTTACAAATTTTGCTTAAAGGCAACGAACAGAATATTTCTGAGTTAACGAAAATTCTCGAATAACATCTTTCGCCTGCTTCTGGGTCACTATCTAAATTGAATAGCCTGCATAGTCTTTGCACTGCCTTTAAAACAACAGCTAGCCTTTTTCAAACTGAATGAAATCCTCTTTTCGCTATTTTTTTCGTGTTTCGAAAACAATATGGCGCATGTTTGGTAGAATTTTATTCTTTGTATTGCAGTATTTGTGTATCAGATTTGGATTAGCTTTTACGGGTTGGTTTAAAATAACTGCTCGTAATAGTGATTTTCTTTAAGAGAAAACTGATTGTACTATTATTGTATATTCGATAATCGGGGAAAATAAAGAACAAAACTAACACGACGACGTAGTCGTGACATAAATATTTTTTTCTGAAAACGATATGCTATCAAAGCGTTTTTAAAGTAAGAAAAGGGGAGACTTAGAATAGAACCCATCTGCATATTTTTTTTTTTTTGTTGCATCCCTTACCTGCTGACAGAGACCAAGCTCAAGAATACTATACAAATGCATAAAGTTTCAAACCTGAAACAATTGTTTACCTTCAATTATTATTATTACGAGTAGCGAAGCATATTAATAATAAGAACTTTTAATAGCTCTGCATGAAAATAACAAAATATACAATACGGGGTGAATTTTTAAATCAGCGTGGATGGCCAAAATAATACAGGGTGTGTTTTTTTTTAAATCTACCGTTTCGATTCCGGGCTAGTAATACCGATTTTTCAAATATTCAATGATGCAGTTTTAGTTTTCATCAAAATCGGGCTCGAGACTCCTTTCAGTGTTTTTAGATATTCCTCATAATTTCGGATTTGGCCATCCACGCACACTTAAAAAATTCACCCCGTATACGTGTTTAACGAGCGTCATTGAAGGAGAACCAAAGTTTTCCTAAGATTTTGAGTTTGAAGAACTCGCTAAGAATATAAACTTTAGACTCATTAACGCTAGTCCGCAAAATGTCGAGGAAACAGACTTATCCAGGATTATATCACAACGACGGAGTTTGTGTGTTTTTGAATTAACTTTAGAGTTAATTGATTCGAAAAGTTTGCGCGTAATTTTGGGTTGAATGTCTCGGGAGATGTGAGCAGTTTGGCTGCATGGATTGTGTGTTTTGTAATATATATGTCGCAGCAAATTAGCTTAATCAGCCGTTTCATTAAAAGCCTAAAAAGCCTTTTCATTTAAATGCGCCAAATTTTCAGCGACCTAAGTTTAATGACCTGCCCATGTCACTTAATTATGACGCTGATTAAACAGCGTAATTCAATGAAAAACCTATGCTTTTAATGAAACGGCTGATTCAAGCCAGTTGACTGCGACATATACATTTTATGATTGTGTTCTGCTATACTCGTACATAATAAACAAAATTGTGAAGTATGTTTTATGGTGTCGTCTTCATCAAACAGTTAGTGGTTCAAAATTACTTCAGTTTAAATGTATTTTTTATGAGACTACCAAGATACTTTTGAAACTCCTAAAAAGTAAACAAATGTTTTTGAATAATCAAATTGGTTTTACCTACCTTTGTTATTTTATATTGGTAGGTATTACCATTTGTAATACCTACCAATTCGTTTATGCAACATAATTTGTTTAATAATTAATATAACTCATTAGTTATATTAATTATTTTAAGCAAGCGAAAATAAACAGCTGTCCAAAAAAATGCAATTAAACCATTCAATCACACCAATAAACATCACAACATCAAACAAGCTCTGCTGTCATTCCGATTTCAAACGATTCACAGGCACACACCATATTGTCATTGTCCCACATAATCCACAAACTCAAAAAAAAAAAATTAAACTAAAAAAGGACGGTGGTTTATTTTTTAAAAGAACCTTGCCAAACTCAGACCACAAACGCTAAAAAACTCACACAGTCATGCGCGATTCTCCCGCATGGTCGCATCTTATCCTACAAAAGCGATGTTTACTGAACTAAAGAGCCTCTGCATTTTTAGTCAGCCCGTCAGATGCACCGCCTCTCATAATAGGAACTAACTTCACTGACATACTCGTATCCCGTATAGTTTTAAAGTTTCGTGGTAAAAATGAGAAGTTTTTTGGCGATGTCTGTTTCTCTGTGTCCAAAAACACGGGGATAAAGTTGTAGAATTAAAAAAAAGTTTTTTACAAAAAAATACAAAAAAAAACAACAGAATTCGAAAATAGTAATTATTTTTTTGATTTTTCGCTTTTTAACGATGGAAAAAGATTCATCAAAATTGGTTCTTAAAACAATAAAGTAATGCCCGAATAGATATCCCCAAAATCGTGGTTGACTTGTACACATCTGCGTACCCCCTCACAACGTACACAGCGTGATATTATGTTATGAACTGGTGTAAACAATAAACAGACATGCAATTTTAGTAATTCCCGGCAGGTTTTCTATCATTTATTGAAGAGTTCCGTTACCTATCTCCAAAGTTCTTCATTAGATCTTCACCAAATTGAAATAGGACCGGTCCAGGAAGATAGGTACTATTCCAAACAAAACAAAAATCAAAATCGATTGACAATAATTGGCGAGAATATCGCTGAACAAAAAAAAAACAAAAAAAAACATGTAGAATTGAGAACCTCCTCCTTTATTGGAAGTCGGTTAAAAATCAGAAGTTTTTATTTATTCCAAAACATTATCTTGTTTAGGTGATCTTCTGGAAGATAATTATTAAAAGCCTTGATTAATTAACCAACCAACTAAGAGTGGATTTCACCAATGAAACTGAACATGATCAGTACATCAAAATTGCGTTCAAGAGCTGTCAGTGTAAATATTCCATAGAAAAATAATGACACTGACAGCTCATAAACCTGGTTTACTCGCTGATCGCGTTCAGTTTCATTGGTGAAATTGGCCCTAAGTGCGAGTTGGTCTCGTACACGAAGGGTTCCGTATCATGAACAGAAAAAAACAAGATTCTTGCATGGGCCCCTTTAATTTTTATTTCGTGTTGTTATAGCGACAAAAGTGGGTACTAATACATACTCTATGAAATTGTCAACGGTTTGCATATCACCGTTCATAAATACAGCCCGCTAACTGACACATAGACGAACGAACAGCGGAGACTTAGTAATGGTCCAGGAATTGATCACTGACAAACAATTTTTATTTCTGCCGGTCTATTCTGTCAAAATCTCACCATGTTCACTTAGGTGGGTAAGCATGAAGTGAACTGTCATTTCATCTTGTTTGTCACAGCTCACGTCATGTTCACTTCACAGGCTTACACGGTGGGAAGTAAACATAATCGCACTGTCTTAAGTAATTAAAACGGTAGCAAGCTTGGACATAAAAAAATCTCACAACATTTTGATAATAGTTTCAGTCCTAGTCCTTTTATACGGAAAGTCCCAAATTAGGACATGTTACATGCATACTAACAATTGTAAACTCATTCATCACGCGTATTCATATCTCGACAAATTATTGATTTATAATCGACATGGTCATAAATTATACAAATACATATAGTTATACGTACAACGCATTGTGTAATATCGCTCGTTTAACTATCAGTTGGTGCAGTTCACATAATTGGATTAAGTTGTATTCAATTATGCCGATCTAATGCTGCGGGCATATTATTGCTGATTCAATTAATTGCATATCAGTAAATGTTGCATCAGACAACAAAGGCATGATGAGTGGTTGTATTTCTCATTTTGAATTCACAAATAATTACTTTTAACCCACTTCAAAAAAGGAGTAGGTTATCAATTCTGATGTTTTTTTTTAATGTTTGTTGGGTCATAACACCGCAGTTATTTTTATTTGAAAGAGGTTTATTCTGAAATGGTCCCAAATTAATTTAAAAAAAAAACAATGTTCGCATTTGTATGTAAGTCACAAACTGTCCTCTGTACATTTTTGACAGATTGCAATTGAGATGCGAATGTTGCTAAAAATTAGTTTATTGGCCCTCAGTTACCTCAAGCAAACTCAACCTCGCATAAACATGATAGGCTGCCATAACCTTCGTATCTTGGAGATCACCAATCCATCTTTTAAGGTCAGTGAGACGGTGAAAATACCTCTGTGACTATTTCTGAGACTTTCGACAAGTGACAAGGCAAAGGCGATTTTCAGAGGGATTGACAAAAACTGACAAAATGCTACGTGATCAATCCTATTTAATTTGCCATTTTGACAGTCACGTTTGTTTCTAGCTGGAGGTTTTGACAGCTGAGAGTATTATAATGAACTAAAATAAGATTGCATAAACATTTAATTTTTAATTTTCTAATTCACCACGGTCAACTGAGGGTGCATGTTGTTAAAGATTCATTTACTTGATAAGGTAAGCTGAGATTTAGCGACGGAGCTCAAATATCATTTGTTTGATAAGCTAAGCGAAGATGTAAGCGATTAGGCACACAATTTGTAATTCAGCTCACGTCACGGTTGGACATTAGTATGTGTGCTTTGAGGCGACTTGGTAAGTTTGGGACTTAGGCTAAAATAGTTAAACGTAAGAACCTAAGTATATGATGACTATATACTTATACTGACGATGACTATATACTATATACTTACCTAGATTCTTATGTTTAACTATTTACGCGATCCAAGAATGAAAGCTTGCTTGGATCGTATCTTAATATATACCAGTCTAAAGACGGCCACTACTGCACATAGTTGCGCCATATAATGTTCAAAGTCATAATTTTCTTCTGTATGTGCGCTTATTTTCACTCAACTAATTGTTTTTACTTCATTTTGATTATTTCTTCCCGAGGCTCATAAGATAGCTTAAAGTCACCCAAAGGGCTTAGGAAAGGGTTATGCTTGGTGGTTGTTCTGTGAATTCACAGGAAAACGAAAGTTATCTCCTTAGCCCAAAGACTCACCAAACTTCAATGGCAGCGGGTAAGGCACATAGCTGGTTGATGTTCGTCGCAGACAGTCGATGGGGTCTAAAGTTTCTGGCAACCGCTTACTGGAAGTGGCAGTGTGGGGAGGCGTCCCACAAGGTTGATCGAAGACCTGGTTAAGGCCGGGGAAATCCGCTACATTCGGAAAGCACAGGACCTGTCGATGTGGCACTTGAAGGAGGCCTATGTCCAGCAGTGGACGTCTTTTGGCTGAAATAATTGGAATGATTATTATATTCTTCCGGAAGGTTTGAAAAGCTTACAGAAAAAGCCGTCATAATAACCGTTACATGCAAATGGTTTAGTCAGTAGAATGTAGTTTATCTTATGAGATTTACTTACATAAATAAAAATTATTTCATCCTAGACTTCCCCAACATCTCCACAATTAATAGCTCTGTGCTTCCCTTATGCAGAGGATCCGCGCAAACTTCACCAAGCCAACACACACGATGGTTTCCTTAAGAATCCGAGATCTTTTTTTTTTCATGGATGGGAAATCATCAAATGACTCCATACCACTCTGGGTACTTAAAAAAACCTATCCGTGTTCCTCCTAGTGCTCTTTGCGTTCCATGCCCGCGGTGACTCTATCGGACAAAATCCGCAACCCTGGCAGGAAGAATCTAAGCCCTTAGTTTTGCAAATAATAGCTATAAAATCTTTTAGGTAAATTATCTGAACAGAACATAATCAACACCGTTCTCCACTACTCTTTAAGAGCGTTTACGCGGTACGGCTTTTCATACAATCTTTCAAATCCTTATTCTTCAAAATGAATGAACCGATTTTAACGAAACTTGGTATGCGTACGCTAGATATCCAGGTCTAAATAGTTATCAGAAAACATTTTTGAAAAAGATTTCAGAGGGAGAGAGAGCGATTTTAAGTTTTCTATAGAAAGTGAAAAATCACTTTATCCTTCCCGCTGAACTATTTTTCAAAAATGTTTTCTGATAACTATTTAGACCTGGATATCTAGCGTATGTATACCAAGTTTCGTTAAAATCGGTTCATTCATTTTGAAGAATAAGGACTTGAAAGTTTGTATGAAATGACATACGGCGTACACGCTCTTAACCTTTTTCAGCCATTAATTTGACACAAAACTTGGAGCTTTTTCCTACAAATTCTCAAGTCAACAGCTTACCAACTCTGCTAGTACAAAAGTGCATCGTAACGACGGGAGCTAACGAGCGATCATTACAGCACGTGCGCTGCGCGATATTACATGTGCGGACAATGTCACATAACATCTGGGAAATGTCTGAACTCACATAATGTAATTGGATGAAGTGTGTATGATTGACGATAAATGTGTCTGGTTTGTCTAAATTTATTGATTGTAATAAAGCTTGATTACATTATAATTTCTCGTTAACCCATCAAAATTCAATAGTTTCCAATACATCCGTGTCTTATTTAGAAAAAATAGTTTACAATTTCACGCGATATTTTGCAAACTTACGGCGTTTACCATTTTCCGGTGACATATAATAATAATAATATAGACATCCTAATGATTTATACCAAACACACATAGATAAGGAAGCTTCCAACAAATGGCTCGAATTGAGTGGCCTGTTTCCTGAAACAGAAGGATTCATGCTAGCCATTCAAGACCAAGTCATAAATACAAAGAATTATAAAAAATACATACTAAAAGATAGTACAGTTAGGAACGACTTATGTAGAAAATGTCACAGCAAACCCGAAACAATACAACATATCACAGGAGCTTGTATGACACTGACTCAAAACGACTACACTCACCGACATAATCAACTAGTTAACATCATCCACCAAAAACTCACAACTAAACTTAAACTCATGCAGGACCCATACACGCCGTATTACAAATATTCACCAAGAGCGGTTTTAGAAAACCAATTTTACAAAGTATACTATGACCGCACCATAATGACAGATCACACAATATATAACAATAGACCAGATATTACACTGGTTGATAAAGATAACAAACACACATACATAATAGATATAGCAGTCCCAAACACTAATAACATACAGAAAACCATCACAGAAAAAATCAGGAAGTACACAGAGTTACAAGAAGAAATTACCAGAGTTTGGAAAATGAATAGAGTCACCATTGTGCCAATAGTAGTATCTACAACTGGTGTTATACCAAAACAAATATTCAATAGTTTTAATGCACTCAACCTATCTAAATATACATACCTTACACTACAAAAAGCTGCCATATTAAATACTTGCCGGATAGTTAGAAAATTTTTACAAATTGATTTAGACAATAATTTGACTGCAGTACAGAATAACACACCATCAAATAATGATAATAATAACTAGGATCTCACCTTGGTTCACACCCGTGAGATTCTAGCAAATACCAGGTACTTACCTGAGAAAAATAAATTTAAAAAAACAAAATAATAATAATAATAATAATAATAATCTTTAATGCTCATAATATACATAATTAAATCAGATAGATCACTGGTCTCCACACTAGGATTCCCTGTGTCGTGGAGGCCAGTCTCTCATTGTGGCTAAAAAAAAATACAGCGTAAAAACGTATGTAGATAACTAAGGGAAACTTAAACAAAAACAAAAATTATATGGGGATACATGGCGTTTTGTAGTGAGTGTGTACAAAAGTGTGAGTCGTGAGGTGATGGTGCGTGTATGTGTGTGGGTGGGTGTGATGGTGTGTGAGTGTGAGGTATTGTACGTGTGTGGGTGTGGGTGTGATGGTGTGTGAGTGTGAGGTATGGTACGTGTATGGGAGTGGGAGTGATGGTGTGTGTGTGTGTATGTGTTACGGTGCGTGTATGCGTGTGTGCTTGTTTCATGCCTTAGAAGTAAGATTCGGAAAAACAGTAATATGATTGAGTGGTTTAAAAAGTATTTAATAGTTTCTCTGTGTCGCCGTAATCCAGACCTTTTAGGTAGGTTTTGATGTGTGATTTGCATTTCGATTTTGTCATAGGTAATAAATTAATTATGTCGTTAAGTTTATTGTAAAGGAATGGCCCCATATAGTGAAAACACCTCTTACCAAAATCAAGTTTTCGTTTTGGTTTATGCCATCCAGGCCTCCTTCGGGAATACGCTCTAGACTCCACTTTGACTAAAGCCTCTTTATGGAACCTTAGAGCTACGTTCATAATATATATCTGTCGCACGCGCATTGTACCCGTCTCTTGGTATAAGGTGCTTGTTGGGAATCGCCTTGGTTTTTTATTATATAAATTGGATTAAAATTATTACTTTTAGTATTACCTTAAATTGTAATCATCATCATCATCATCATATCAGCCGAAAGACGTCCACTGCTGGACATAGGCCTCCCCCAACTGTCGCCACAACAACCGGTCCTGTGCGTCTCGCATCCATCGGTTACCCGCGACCCTCACCAGGTCATCGGTCCACCTTGTGGGAGGCCTTCCAACGCTGCGTCTTTTTCATTGTAATATTAGGTCTTTACCTATGAAATTTCCGTTCTGCAGTACTGGCCATTTCAAATCAAAATAATTTTTGTTTGGCTAAGAATTCTAATTTCAAATTAATTTTATTTTAAAAACATGGTTTTTTTTTCCGAAAGTAGTCATTTGTTTATTGATTGGTGTTACATTTTCATCGCATTTCAATCTTTTTCGTCATCATGGATACGTTAAAAATTCGAGTAATTATGGAATATGAGTACCGTCGTGGCAGCAACGCGGCACAAGCGACACGCAACATCAACGACGTTTACGGAGCTAACACTACAAACCAATGCACCACCTGTTATTGGTTTGCTCGCTTCCGTTCTGGAAATTTCGACCTGAAAAATGAACCTCGCGGTCGTCCGAAGACTTTGGTCGACAATGACGAATTAAAGGCGATTGTGGAAGCTGATGATACACAATCTACGGCTGAATTAGCAGCAGCTTTCGACGTTAGCGTCAAAACAATATTGGTCCATTTGCGTCAAATTGGCAAGGTAAAAAAGCTTGACAAATGGGTGCCCCACGATCTCAATGATCGCCAGCGCGAAGTACGCGTCGAGACGTGCCTTGCACTGCTCAACAGATACACAAATGAAGGAATTTTGAACCGCATTGTTACCTGCGATGAAAAATGGATTCTGTTTGATAACCGCAAGCGCTCAGCAAGTTAGTTGGATCCTGGTTCAGCACCTAAACTTACCCCTAGAAAAGTGATAGTCACTGTTTGGTGGTCTAGCGCCGGTGTGATTCATCACAGCTTCTTACCAAACGGGGTGAGCACTACTGCAGATGTGTACTGTGAAGAACTGAACACAATGATGGAGAAGCTGGCACATCTCCAACCAGCATTGGTCAATCGCTCGTCTCCGCTGCTCCTGCACGACAACGCGCGACCTCATACTGCACAGCAGACGGTCTCCAAGTTGCAAGAACTGAGGTTGGAAGCTCTCCGTCATCCGCCCTACTCACCAGACCTTGCGCCTACAGACTACTACTTTTTCCTGAATTTGGATAACTTCTTGGCGAGAAAAAAATTTAATACCCGAGAGGCAGTACAAAATGCCTTTGAAGAATTTGTTGCCTCCCGTCCAGCTGATTTATTTAAGAAGAGCATCAATAAACTGCCACTGCGTTGGCAAAGATGCATGATGATTGCATGGGTGATTACTTCGATTTATACAAATAAAAAATACATGAAAAAAATTCATTTAAATTTTTTCATACAAAACGGCAATTTCATAGGTAAACACCTATTATTTTGGATTAATATTATAAACGCGAAGTAACTGTGCCTGTTTATTTGTTACATTTTCAAGCTTAACCCCTGAACCAATTTAGATGTATTTCGATGTACCTAGAAATGATAGGTTTGACTTTGGATACGGACTTAGGATACTTTTTTACGTTTATCCCGAGAGACGATTTTCACGAGGAAAGCCGCTGACAGAAGCTGGATTCGGTATAATTTACTTCACAAATGATGAAACATACATGTATTTTGAATCTATTACCTTAGCAGCCTAGTTGGAATACACTTAATATTTCTCTGTAGGTTGGTCGAACGGTATTCCATATAAACTTTCAAGTCTTTGTTTTTTTTTAATGAATGCACCAATTGTAATGAAACTTCCTACGCTGGCAGGATACATAGGTCTAAAAAGTTAATTGAGAACATTTTCAAAAAATAGTGTTGCACTCAAACTACCGACCGATTTTGAATTTTCCACAGAACCATTTCGAAAATGATTTTAACTAACTCCTGCTTATGCGTAGGAAGTTTCATTAAAATCGGATCATTTATTTCAAAAACTAAGACTTGAAAGTTAGTATAAAATGCCGCACGTCGTAATCTTCAGTAGACGAAAATAGAGTTTGTCTAGCCCGATGAACTATTTATATCAAAGTGGATTGTAATGGAGCTAGACTTCATTCGTTAAAGTACCGGCACCATTATTATTCATCTCAATTGTCAAATCAGATCAAATCAAATCCATTTATTTGCCAGAATGTAGGTTTACATTGTATGATCTTAAAACTCTAATCGCCCCTTTACATTTTACCATTACATTTTAAGGTGTGCAAATCTTTAAATTAGAATCTACACAATATCACTCAATTAATTAGGAACAACATTTAAAAAAAATAAAGTAAAAGAACAGTACTTATTATACCATCACAACAAATATGATATCGTGCATAAATATTTTTAGGAACAAATTAATTTAATTGATGTCAAGTTTTACGTAGGTATATCAGCTCAAGGGATAAAAATAAAATAAAATGTCCGATGTCATCAATTTGATTATTTAAAATTTTAAGTTCTTCTCTTTGTCACAGAAATGAAAGGCGTCCATATCCTGAACTACCTTGGAAAACTTCTATTACCATATCGCCAACAACAAACAAAATATTTTATTCTCCCCACAAACAGGTAAGGCAGTGTGGCAAACGTGAAAATTGCAATATATCCTTGGACAGGAAACCCCTGTCGTGGCAAGAAACGTTTCTGGTGTAACTAGCGTTCCAGCTGTATATAGGGTTGCCATCGTCAACACGTTCTGGCTAGGAAATGTTTGAAATTGGAGGAGTTATGCTGAATAGTTTAAACATAACATTGTACATAATAGGGATGTTTGATGCTGAGTTAAAAAAAATATGATTCTAATTAGTTCGTTAATTAGCTTATCAAAAAATATTGGAGACGTATTTTTTTGTTTTATCAAATCAATAAAAAATTACGAAGACAAAACGCATCACAAACCAGGGGTTGTGACGTCACTTTCCGGTAAAAAAATGTATTGGTCTGTGGCGTCACACGAGTTTTCAACGCACTGTACTGTTTTCATTTATTGTTTACGTGAAAAATAAAAAAATACGTGTCCTTTATTTTTTGAAAATTTATCTGACCGACTAATTAGATTTTTTCAGGAATCCTTTTTAAGCTAATGACTTCTTAGTTTCATATTAAAATATTGTAGTTACCTATGTTTTCTGGAGTTAATAATAATTTTTCCAACGTAGTTAGACTAAGAGCTGACTTCAACATAGTCGGGAAAAGGTTAGGCAGATTGATTGATAAATTTATCAATCAATCTGCCTCAGGGTGTTCCTACACTAATCGATCGATCGTCGATCGATGCCATCAATCGACATCGATTGACGTTGATCGATTGGTGAGGTAGCTTTGACTGATAGACTTTCGCGATCGCGTTGGATTTAATTTTCATAACGTTTGTAATTTTACAATTTTAGGTTTCTGAATTTCTCCACATAATTCCGTTATAATATTCATTTTATTTATTGGTAACTAAATAAATTAGGTGTAATTTATCTATAATATCTATCTTAATATTTAATTTTAAAAATAGCAACTACTTTTTTTATTTTTGAAGAAAACGACCTGGACAATTTTTTTTCAGAACATTTCGACTGGTTCCATATCCACCATTATATGGCATCCTTAAAGCTATTCCACTGAGCTGTATACCAAATGAGCTCGTGTTTTATTCCAAGCAAGCCGACGGTAGTTTTGTTCAAGCATACTCTGGACGATTGTCTACTTGAACGTGGATGTACGCGCTAATTTTTACTACTGTTTTTATTTTTCCAACTCGTTGGAGACATAGAGCTAGAGAAAACATTACTATTTCATGAACTAAAGCCAAGAGGCAGTTTTGGAACTGAACGCTTTTGGCCGCTCTTTAGATGTATTAATTCGCCCTAAGGTTATAAAATAGTTACGTTTGTCAGTAAGACTAACAGTAATATTGTAATGACGAAGGCTAACCTATTGTTATTTTTTGTAACGGTAACGAGTATCTGTCAGCTGTCATATACACGTAAACAGTCTTGTATTTTCGTCTAGTAACATTGACAGCTACCAGTCACTAAAGTTGTAATCGACTAATAAGAATATTGTTTGGCTGTTTGAGTGGTGATACTTGTGCTTCGATTATTTTTGAATTGTGTCAGTTGCTGTTTTGACAGAGCGCTGATAATTTGTTATGAGAATTATATCGAAGATCATCTTTACGATCGTTGTTTCATTTCTGTGTTGAGGTTTAGTTCTCACAGGTCTAAGATATTGGTTTGATTGGCGACTTTCTCTTTGACCTTGTGAACGCTAGCGCTATTACCGCGCTCTAGACCTTTTTTTTTTTTTTTTTCGAGGATGTTGGGTTACATTCTCAGGCCAGGTAGCGTCATTTTTGATACGTTTATCAATCTGAAATTTTCTGGTAGCAGTCTAAAGCCTGAATTTGTACACGTTTTTTTGTTAATGTTGGGTTCGTGTTTGACTACAATCTCAGAATCATCACTCATTAAAGACGGGACGGCGGGCAATTCCTATACATAATCTATAGAATCCCATTTAGCCAAGTTTGGCTTGCAGCTGCCTTGCGGTGCTTTCCATATAGGCACTACAGTTCACCCAGTCCAGGTGGTAGATATTCCTGGGATTTCAGGTTCGTCCAACCGCTTGGTTGTCTACCTAAAATCTGGAGACAGACGCTTTTTGTAAAATTTAGTTTTCGAACCGTAGAACATATGAAAACAAGTTGTCGCTTCGTTGCCGCATTATAGCATCTGCGGGAACATTAAATCGAGCCCTAAACTCTTATCCACATCTTATTTCAGAAACAGGAAAATAAAGCTATCAACACTCCACCACACCTCAATTAATAACACCTTCCAAACATAATAAAATAGCCTCGCCATAATTCATAAATATACCAATACCACATTAAGGTACCCTCTCACGGTTCAACCCGCAATGAGATATTAATCTACAGTTCTTAACCCGTGCCCCGTTATTAACCGTTCAAACGGCTCGCAAACTGGCAGTCATTTATTTTAAACTAGCTGCTGGTTTTAGTCAATTATTGTGTTGAAGAAAAGGGTTAATAATAAACTATTGAATCGTAGGGCTAGCTGGTTAAGGCGAGTCGTTATCTAAACTTTAAGTGTATTTTACCTATTTCTTTTTTCCGCTCTGGGTGGAGCAAAAGGGAGTGTCAGAACACTCCCTTTCGCTCCACCCAGAGCGATCTTGCATACCATACACGTATATATTGACTAAAACCCATCCGTGTTCCTCCAAATGCCCTTTGCGTTCCAGGGACGCGGTGACTCTTTCGAACAAAATCCGTAAAATTGCTGGAGGTTCGGATGTGATTCCGCAAATGTTTAGTTGACAGAAAGGCATACTATCCCCACGCCATGCCATGTTATATTCCTAATACATAAAATTCTGAGACACAGCGCACAGCTGAAACTATTGCTCGTAGAAAGCTGAAATTTGGCATCTAGGTTCCTGGGGAGCACTAAGAGAATAAGAGAGGATTCCCGAAATTCCTACGGAAACAGGAACGAACGATGCACGTAAGAAGTCGCGGGCAAAAGCAATTTTTTTTATAATCCGGGATTTTTTCTATGTTTTGGATTTTTAGTGTTAAATAAATAAATTGTTGAACTACATACCTACTACAATATAGCTCACCCAAAGTTTTCTTAGGTAGGTACATAAATATTTGGTCAATCACAATTTCACAAGCACCTATGTCATAGCGACCAGAACATGGGAAATTGAAGGCAGTGGAAGTGGAATTTCAAAAGGCAGAGGAAGTGGAATTTCAAAATACGTTTTAAAAAGATATTTCCGGTGATATTTTGTTTTTTTTTTTATCGTAAAAATGGAAATTCAATAAAACATCATCTCATCATCATCTCATGCATGGTGCTAATATAATAAATAAATATAACAACAAATATTAAAATCCCGTATGCAATGGCTACGTATGGATTGGCAATACCTGGCAATTGCGTCGACCTAGAATCATAAAATGTCGAAGCAAAAAGCAAGTCTTCTATTGGCATAAAAAACTTCCTTAAGCGAGTCATCTTGCTGGAGGAGCTAGTGGCTAAATAATAACAGCCGCACGGGTCGATCTTCAAGGGTAAAGCAACTCTTGCAACGGTCGGTCTGTGGATGGGTGACCCTCTTAACATACCGAGATTCCTCCGTGCGTTGAAAAGCACGTTAAGCCGTTGGTCCCGGCTGTCATTTCTGGATCTTTGGCAGTCGTTACGGATTGTCAGAAGCCAGAAAATCTTACTCCAGTCTTGCCAAGAAGTAGGTACCGTGTTACCCGGTTGTGGAGGTCTGGTAGGCAGCCGTTCGACATAAAATACTGGCATTCAGCTGAATCCGGTTTGACTGGAAGCCGACACCAATAAAGTTGGGAAAAGGCTAGGAAGATGATGTTGCGAGTCGACTTGCACTTGAGTGTTTTTTATTTGGCTATTCTTTCCCTGTTCTTCCATCCAAACTTTTCCAAACGTATTGAAGCTTATATTATCATTTTTATCTTTTTTTAACCGACTTCAAAAACAGAAGGAGAGATTCTCAATTCAGTTGATTTTTTTTAAGTTAGTTACCTCATAACTTCGTCATTATGAACCGACTTGAAAAAAATATTTTATGTGAAAGGATAATACTTCACGGTAGGTCCCATTGAAATTTCATCAAAATCGGTTCAGTGGTTTGGTTTTTAAATCCAAATAACTGGAAAAAATATGTCATCCAAGTAAACTAAATCGCGTATTTTGCTTTCCTGTGACTTTACAGTGGTGTTGTAAAGTGTGGGATACCACTAAATGGTGATAAATAAAAAACTCTTACAGTTAAAATGATAAATGATTATCTCACAAGACTAGAAACTGGGCCAAACAGTCTACCTTTTGGACATAGGACAAACTTATCATACCCATTATACATACGAACAATGGATGACCCCATTATATCAGCGGGTTCCGGACACGACTATATTGGAAAACCCTTTGTTTTATTGCCAAAGTTTGAGTTATTTCCAGTTTAGAGTACTGATGTGGTTTAGTCCTTGGTAGGTAAACTATCCTAGAATGTATAAAGGTTTGACCCACATAGTGGAGATGAGTTTATCTTGCTTTATGTACGTGTAATATAATGCTCATATTTACATTCATGGTCAAGCATAACGGATATATTGCAAACAATCTCAGTTCATGAACTCACAGAGAGTATCCAGTCCATGAATATATCGTGGATATTTCGCTATAGATGGATATCAAAGTTTTTACTACAGAGCAGATGTAAGTTTTTGGTAGTCATAAATGCAATGTCTAAGGAAGCGAGCTTAATGCCATAATTTCTATTAATTGAGCATAAATAAGTCTCCACATAGCAACTGTGAAAACCCGAATAACACTTTAACCGTTCTTGGAATGAAACCTAGGACCTCATCTGCCAGGGTTGCGGAATTTGTTCGAAAGAGTCACCGCGGCCCTGGAACACAAAAGGCGTTAGGAGGAACAAGAATGGGTTTTAGTCAGTAAGATTCTGACACTCCCTTCCAAAACGGAAGAAGTTATTTGATGATTATGACCTTAAAAAAAGAAAAAGGACCTAATGCTGAGCTGTAACACTAGAACGACGCTCATAGCCAAAAAATAATAATATCTATATCACTATGTTTGAAATACTATATTCTTTGTTCCTTTTGAGATTTGAAATGCTAAAGTAGTACTATTATTAGCATCATTGAAATTATTTCCAAACGTATTCACTTATGAATAAATGAATAAGACCTCTATTTATTCATGTTATAAACTCGTAGGTCTAAGAAGAAGCATAAACCACTAGCCGGGTGTGGATGACATGTAAGGATCCACTGTATCCTTCTCATGTTAGGATCATCTGCTTAGTTTATTGTTTAGGTTTGGGATATTTTACTAGGCTTTTGTGGCTTCAGAGGCCTACCGTTTTGTTACGTAAGGCTTCATTGATACGTGACCTATTTTGTTATACTGAAGCTCGTTTTATCTCCATAAAATATCCTATGATGATTTCTTCAAAAATTTTTTTTTTATTATAATCGAGTAGGTATACTTTATGATCCAATAATTGGATAGTAGATTGGAGCAATCATAACGTTAAAAAATATGACCCCTACTATGACGTGCAATTGACATCATGATTCCGTAGTGAAAAAGGGACAGTGATATTTGCGTTGTACACTGCACAAGCAAAATAGCGAGATGACAGAGAGGGACAAAGCTGTACAATGTACAGCTTTGTCTCTCTCCCACAGCGTTATTATAGCGGCATCTACGTTAGACCATACTAACTAAAACAACTGACGTTGTAGCGACATCGACTTTACCGCCAGATACGAACGAAACACCTGACGTCACGCAAATCCTGCTTCGCGGTATCAAAGTTTTCCGTGCGATTTAAACACAACAGCCCAAATATCAACCATCGGGAAATTCCACCATCACCGGACACAAAATGATCGTCCCCCCTTTTTAATGGAGGTTTGTGCGGTACTGAACACCCTGTTACGTGTACCTATATAATATCATGATGGCTTTGGCACATTATTTATTTATTTATTTATTTAAACTCTATGTAGGTACAATAGTGGTACATGGGCAGACTTAATGCAACAAGGCATTCTCTACCAGTCAACCTTTGGGTCAAAAAGACTACACTGTGGTAGGTGTACAACAAATAAATAAGATTTAAATATAATTTTAAATCTTATTAATTATTCTTTTTAATTATAGTAGGTTTGGTTTCGGAATTTGTTCGAAAGAGTCACCGCAGCCCTGGAATGCAAAGGGTATTAAGAGGAACACGGATGGGATTTAGTTAGTAAGAGTCTGACACTCCATTCCACTCCACTCATAGGGGAAGGAGTCATTAGATAATCTCGCATTTAAAAAAAAAGGGGGCTGGTTTGGGACTTAACAATAAAGCCCTAGATAATTCCTGCCTAGTATGTTGTATAACGCCTTCGCAGGTACTAATCTGGCTTTTATACAACGTGTAACAGAATAAACGCAATACCTCTAAAGGGGTCATTGTATTAATTATTACGAACAACTTTAAGTATGGCGCCAACCACGAAATCGCAAAATAAAAAATAAGCTGTTCAGTACATTTTGTCGAGTTATGCGCACAGAAATGTATGGGACAGTCGATTTTTTTTCACGTTTTCGGGGTTGGTCCCAAAGTAAAAGTTGTTCATAATGATGATACAATGACCTCTTAAGAGGTATTGCGTTTATTCTGTTACACGTTATTTATTCCTTATAATTCTATCGTCAACTACAATTTCATTAATATCACGTAATACATGACACAATCCATTTCATTCCAAACAATCTTCACAATAAACAAACTTAAATATTTTAATATCCATTTCGTTACACTAAAGAGGAAGTTACAAAACATTATCGTGTTTATGCAAAGTTTTAACTTAGTTACGTCCGGCGCTTCTCTCTAGCTTCATAACCAGATTTGTATGACATTGTTTGTATAAATTGGTTTTTGTTGGTGCAGTGCACGCGACCGACTTCGTAATAATGATGTTTTAGTTTTTGTGCTATACAAGTATGGTAACTAAATGTAATAGTGCTCCTGTAAAGTTGGCCTTGAACTGTTAGTTTCAACGTCCTGATAATTTTTTTCAGAGGGTAACTATTCAACGACCAGTATATTTTTTCCAGGTATTAGCTATTCATAAAAGACATGATTTATGTAAAAATTAAATACCAAAAAAAAAAAATGATGAAATGAAATGAATGAAAAATGTTTGATTGAAATGTACGTAATGCTTAAAAATAACTGGCTGGTCATTAAAAACTATCAGCCACTTTTTACACACTTTTCACAGCCAATTTATTGGTGTTTATTTTTGCTTGTAAGACTAACCTCAGTTGACTTTGTTGGCTAAATATCAGTTTCAGTAAAAAACCTTAAGAATGAATAGAGCAAGTAAAAGCTTCTGAGCAGAGGTAGATTAAATTGTAGCCCAGTGAGTTATTCGAAACAAATAAGTACATACTTATCTAGGTTGTAAGTATGTAGCGCAATCTTAACCGCCACAAAAAACGAAAGCAGCGGCATCTACATCCCCAGCAACGAACTCCAACGAGTTTTTCGTTTGATTTGAACAGCCTAAACCACAATCATCGGGCAGTTGTCTAACGGACACGCTACCGAGCCGTCGGAGGATCTCCCATTTCCATGGAGATTTGAGGGACTTTACACTGCAATCACTCTATAGGTATATTATTTTATTATACAACTTTTCCCATAAATTCATCGGTCACTCACATCGGTCTGTGAGGGAGGTAATCCCTCACAGAATTGAGTCAGCATACCAATAGGTCTTAAATGCATGAAAGTACTTCAAGTGCCCGCGGAGCTCCGCTTCCTCGCTTAGCTGGCTTTGGTGTATATTAAATGAGGTTTTTCCCACACCGATACGTATCTTTTTAAAATGTCACATGAAGTATTCCTTTCATGAATTTTACGGCAAATAATTCCGGAATACTGTGGAGTTTTACGCTTTTATGTCTGATTCTTGCCGACCGTTCTGTTATTTGAGATCAAGTATTGCGGATAATACTCTTCTATTATATCTTCTTTTCCTACTTTTGCTGCATTTGTGATTACAATTGCATCCACAATCTTGCCAAATCTTCCAGTTCAAGGTTTAATCAAGAATCGACAAAGTTTTTCAAGGTTTTCCCCCTTTTTGCTGATACAAAACATTATACAACTCTTTAACTTATACTATCCAGCACATTATTTCCGGTTTCGTGAGCAGCGTGTCCTGTGGGCTCTTCCAGCTGTTTCCATTCCGCTCTATGTTAGCTTTTCGTGACTAGTTTCTCCTTTCAATAATCTTGATGTCATGTGTACTCTGTTAGCTTTTCCATCTCTTTTTCTTTTGCCATCACGTACCTTGTGATCATTTTAATTTTTGCAAAGGTTGTATGATTCTATATTTTATTTACAAAGAAATCTGACCCCAGAATCGTAAAATACACAGCAGAAATAAATAAATGATCCTCATAATAAGCTTACATTACAGATTAAACATTAATATATTATGTTTTGTTTGACTAGTATAAAGACTCCACAATACAGCCTTCAAGACGAATACTTGACATATCAAACAGAGTGGAGATCTAATGAAGGGTCGCTCTTCAAAGGGTCTTAGGTCTAAGTTCAAGCTCTCGCCTTTGAAGATCTTAACCTTAAAGTTAAGTAAGGTTTAATTACTAAACGTATTAATTACACATATAAATGTAGAGGTAACCTTCTTCATGTGTTAACGGTTCTCTTATAATTTTGCTATTCAGTTGTAAATAGAAAGTTAAAGATTTAAAAAAGACGCAAGCTACATAATAAACGGTTTTCGATAAAACCGTGTCAAAATCATTACAGTTACTCATTTACGCACGACGCACAGCTTGGATTTATTTAATGAATTAGTTTTTATAATTTGTTATGAAACGACATTTTTGTTTATTTTTGTCTTCACTGTCAGTAGAGTAGCTATGCCATAGACAACTGTAACTCAGGAACTATGTTGTCTGTGTTCGGTTGTCGGGTCTATCTTTGGTGTGACCAGAGTACAGAACACATAGATTATAGTATCGTGGCTAATGCCCGGTCCTCACATAGTGAAATTTGTTTTAGTTTTATAATTTGTGCTTTTATTTTGCATTTATTTTTCTTTTTGTGCGTCTTTTCGGGGAGAATAAAAGTGTTTTCTTTCTTCTTTCTTTCTTTAATTTGATCATAATCTTCATATGACGTGGTCAAAATAATATCTGGGGCCCTACTATGACCTCATATTATCATAGATCATGATTTCAGTGTGGGAGGAAGACGCAGCTGTACAAGATATACATAGCTTTCCTTTTTTCACAACGAAATCATGATGGTTTTGGCACGTCATAGGCAGGGGCTCGACTTTAAAAGAGTGTAGTCTCTCGAGTTCTCTTTCGATATTCCTCACATAAAGTTTTCTTCAGAGTAGTCAGATTGGAAACATCGGCCTCACCTAGTTTTTAAAGTTCCGTAACCAAAACTGGACCCTATTACTAAGACTCCGCTGTCCATCTGTCTGTCTGTCAGTCACCAGGCTGTATCGCATGAACCGTGATAACTAGACAGTTGAAATTTTCACAGAGTATGTATTTCTGTACAAATACTAAAAACAGAATAAAACAAATGTTAAGTGGAGCTCCAATAAAACAAACGTGATTTCTTGCCGATTTTATAGATAATTGTACGGAACCCTTCGTGCACGAGTCCGACTCGCACGTGGCCGGTTTTTTTTTGTTTTGTTTGGCATGCGAGATTATAATTATTACAATTTTTCAAAGAACAGAGACTTCTTCTTCGTGACTGTAATAACAACATTAATATGCTAACGACCACCCCAACCCCAGTCTTCCATAGCACAAATTCACTCAATAAAACTGACTGAAGAGCTGAAAACTTAGCTGAGAATCTCACAGATTCCCCTCAGACAAGGTATGATTAATGGCTGTATCAATAGAGATCGCCAGTGGACTATCCGGGTTCCGTCCCCGAGTGATGTATTGCTCCCACGCTGGTTAGCTCCTATCGCAATTTGAGACTTTAAATATAGATATTTTCATGCTGGAAGTTTTGTGAATAAAGATGTTTATAGTGGTGAGATCTTTGTTTTAAAGGTAGTTAAAATTTTGCTTTACACGATTAGGCCCATTTTTTTCTTTGATTAGTTTGAAGTTCGTATGAATGTGGAAAAGTATAGAGGAATACCAATGTAACGATGGATGGATTAATATAATGGAAATAAGGTAAGTATATAAATAGGGTTAGGGCAGGAAGATAATAATTATTGACAACGCACATGTAAACCTAATGTTAAACAATGTGATTTCGAAGAAATAATATAAATAGGTTGTAAAGTTATTTAAAAAAGGCGTTTTATTGAGATAAGAACGGGCGAAAGCTTCCTTAAAGCCAAAGTTTGACAGGTTTTCAGGCCAAAGAAGAACTTGTCAATTACTGAACTTCAAATTCTTAATTCCGAAAACTGAAGTGAACAACAGCCGTCTTAACTAAAGACACTAACTCTTTTTGAAGGAATAATGTGGATAGCATATCTACATTATTTCTTAATAACATGATTGTAAAGGTACTCTGAAGTTAGTCTGAAACATAATTTTAACCTGGTGAGTTACTAGCAAACTAATTCAAGGGTCGTCAAAATGGCGGTGTTATCAATATCAGTTGCGGAATTTGTTTCGAAAGAGACACCGCGGGCCTGGAACGTAATGGGCATGAGGAGAAACACGGATGGGTTTTAGTTTTAGTTAGTAAGAGTCTGACACTCCCTTCTATTTCCCCTAGAGCGGAAAAAGTCATTTGATGATTTCCCATCCATAAAAAACGATATGAATAATCTTGCGTTACATCTTCATTCTGAATGGCAGAGCATATTAAGAAGACAAACTTAGTGTAATTGCTTGTTTGGCTGTACCTCCCATAAAAACCTTTAGTGCTTAAATCAAACTCCGATAAAATCGATATTCTTAGCTGCGTTTCCCTTTGGTATCTCTTGATACTGAATTAATGCATGAAATTCAGGTACTTATGTATTCTTTTTACAAGTTGATACTATCGGGATTTGGCCGCTAGACGTATTCTTTTCTACTTCAGGCACTGCAAACGTGTTTGCAACACTACACTTAACGTGCAGTGGACGTAGATAAAGTTATAGAAATAGTTTTATCTGGCAAAGTCTGCCTAGTTCTGATATGTCAGAATATCATCATCCATAGAGCTGTTTCTTAAAATTTTCTATTTTATGCAAATAAAGGCTCAAAAAGTCAGATTTCACGGAAATGACATAGGCATATAGACTGACATAGGCAAATAATAGACTTAAGCATTTTTATTTTTGAGGTAAAAATCTCAAAAATAAAAATGCTTAAGTATCAGATTTTATATAAAAAAATAAAATCAAACATGCATATTATTGTTCTTCAGTTAATTTTAGAACTGATTGAAAAACAGCCCTTAAATAAAATATTATGTCTCTGTCGTTCATGTTTGATCAGTTGAACCAATGATTTATGACCCATTCGCTCCGTGCCACCAAAAAATCACATGCTTTTGTATTTTTTGGCACAAATTCATCAATTTCCAAAACATTAGTATTTGGTCACGTCAAAGCGATAAATCTGTGAAACGTATACACGTCGGTGAAGCGTAGACAAAAGGACGGCAGCTGTCGTGAGTACAGATGACAAATTGCAGTGTCGCATGTTGTTCCAACTCACTCTTTGCGATTCAGGTTTGTGTTAGCAAGAGGATGACTTTTGGACTTTAAAAAAAATGCACTTATTTAAACCTGGTGAAGACTGCAGGAACCTGCTTAGTGCGAATTGCACAGGACCGGTCGATGTGGCAGTACAGGGGGAGGCCTATGTCCAGCAGTGTACGTCTTCGCCTGAAATGATGATAATGGTCTTTTTTAATAATTATGGGATCGCTTGATGGTAAGCGATGATGTGGTCGACGGTGGAGCACTTTTGCCTAGAAGTAACGACGAATGAAATACGTAAAATGACGAAAAAAATAGAAATATTTCCATATTTTTAATCATTTAAATAAATTAGATTTCACGGATTTTTCTGAAATGTTAAAATATTTTTCTCCATCAATTTTTTTTGGCCTTTAGAGGGGCTAAGTGATGATGGACTATATGTTGATACTTAAACTATACGACGGATATTTACTAATTCAGGTAAACTGTATAAAATTTTACGTATGCCTCAGCCATAACTTTTTACTTACCGCTCCGACGCGTTTTACGGAGCGTATGCGTTTAATAGGTCAAATATAAAACAGTAAGGATCTCCCAAAGCCACGGTAAATGTCCCAATAAGCCCCCATAGTGTCCGTTCTAAACTATTGAGCGCTTCTGTACGTACATGTGTGGAGGGGTATACGTAGGTACGTTAAAGTGTTTACGGTCGCCTGTACAGTTGGTAACGGAAGTCTTTATACTTTTTGAGAGTTTTAAATATGTATGAAGGTTCTGGTATTCAGCTGGATCCACTTTGACTGGAAGCCAACTCCTACATATCTTATTATGTAGTTGGTCAATTTGATTGTTTTTTTTATATACGATGCCCCACACTAGGAATTTCCCCCTATCGTGGGTGCATTTACAAACATAAAAACTCACAGACAAAAACAGCCAGACCCGGAACAACTATATGTAGGCCATACAAATATTGTTGTCAGATTGGAGTTGTAGTCAAAGAGTTAGTAAATATATACATACAACTCGTGCGAGTTAACTTAACACCTGGCTCGGAAGTCTATACTCCCCATACTCCTCTAGTAGCGTTATCATCACTGTTACTGTTGCGTTTATATTATTTTCATCGAAAACGAATTTATCAATTTTTCAATCTTGACTCCAGTTTCAGATTCCTAGTATTTACAGTACAGATTAGCAGTAGTATATGCTATTCTACTGTTTAGTAACATATAATCAAAAATATTAGGAAATTATTTTTAGGAAATATTGATAATAATCATAATAACTATGATTACTATCAATGTTTCCTTGAAAATATGTAGATCGTGGTATCATATATAAAGATTTGAATGGCTTAATATTATCTGGGTAAATTCAAGATACTACTAATACCGTTTCATATTTATATATTGCCTATATTTCGATTTATATATTTTTAAAAATAATATACTCTTTTAAGATAATGATTAATATAATATACCTACCAACCTACATTAAAGATATTTTTTTAAACTTGTACATTATAAGTTTAAAAATATAAATATAAATAATTATCTTAATTATATATAAGTAGTTTAAAAGAATATGAAATGGAAACAAAAATGTTGTTGCACACTGTACTTTACCCAAACGTCATTCGAGGCAGGTGTCAAGTTGCAATTTGAATGGTTTGGTTGGGAACATTGGAACCCAACCCTGTTGGGGAAAAACATGGCAAATTGTTTTACCAACAATTAAGACTAAAGTAATGTATGTTAAACGAATTGTTATATCGGTTGGCCATACTGAACTCCTGCAATCGTGTACCTTGTTGAAACAAATATAATGCAATGTATACAACCGAACACTTTAAACATTTAAAAGCTGTCCTAAGAATCTCAGCAATGCATAAAAAAAATCTTTTTTTTCCCATTCTCTTTTCGACTGTACTGTACATACGTACACAGCGCTTTCAAGTGCGACTACACTCCCCTATCGATGGCGCTAAGAGCCACTGAACTTTTGATGGCGACGGTACTATTTACACTTTACTTTTTTTCTGGTCTAGCAGTAACGTGATTTTTATGTAGTGTCGGTTTTTGTTAGGCTAGACGTGGTCAGCTGGTGGGATGTGGTGGCGTGAAATATTTTATGGTTAGATTGGATACAGCGGTAGTTGAAAAAAGTGCATCATTGGAATTTGTGAGTTGAATTTGAATTGTTTTATATTACCATGAGGCTTAACTTATTGGTGATTTCGGTGTTTTGGTCATTTGTTTGGCTTATGCAGTTGTAAGGTTAATTTTAAAGAGACAACCGTGAGTAGATGTCATTATTACCGCCAATTACGCCTTTGCATCTACAGTACCGTGTTAAGCTGATTTTTTATGAAACTACAACGGACACGTTTTTTTTTTATCCCGGGTGCTGCATTCCCAGCAGCCTATAAAACCTTCCATAAAAATACCAAAAAAAAATCGCAAAATATAAACTCAAAATGTCGCATAGAAACGACAATCATCGCTAAGATTTCGCTCGTTATTGTTTCGCGTCTATTGTTGAGTTCGAAACTTTTAGTTTTGCTCGCAAAGAATGCACTTTGCGACTTTTATTGCATAGGTAACATGAGTAGGTCCTAGTATTGTGTACCTATTGTTCAGTAATACTCATACGACTAGAGTGGTTTCGACTTGCATCATACTTAGACTTGCTTGTTCGTAGTCGGTGAAAAGGAAAATAAAAAGTAAATATGGAATGTGTATCCTTGTTTTGGAGTATCGTGAGAGTATAGAACTGGTGCTTGCTACGATTTGAATAGATTTGTTTTGTCTTCGGTACATACATTTCAGATTTCAGTTTAAATAATTGCAGTTTACGTCCACAAATATTGTATGTAATATACAGTTCTCGTAAAATAACTTTGCCCCTCTGAAGCTAGCCATTTGCAAAGATCGCGCAGGTGCAGTCACGTACACGGGAGCAAACGGGACGCAAGCATGCATCGAACGTAAACGAGTGACTGAGACATAAAATCGCGCCCCGCCCCCATGTCTCTTACGCATGCGCAGTTGCAGTGTGTTCGTAATTTTGACTACTACGCAGCCACTCGACACAACTTCAGAGGGGCAAAGTTATTTGACGAGAACTGTACATATTTGTATGCATTACATTACATTGAAAACAATGTTGAAAAACGCAAGCAACTTTTCAAAACAAAACAACCAACACCAACATAGTTATTTTCTAAAGTTCTTCAAACAAAATTTCCCAAAATGAATAACCAAAATTAAAACACGGGTAAGTGTTTTATTTCGCAGCAAGAAAACCTTTACATGATTTCATAGAAAAACTTCCATCAATATTACCTGAGCAATTTTTCACAACGGCCCACACAATAAGGGCCAACTTTCCGTTTCTTCGAAGTTTTGAGCACGTTAATTGAAAGGCTGCTTATCCGGCTGAAAACGCGGTAAAAACGTAACAGGATGAGTTTTATGAATATTCTCAAAAACCGTCTTATCTTCTAAAGGAAACATAATCCCTTGTTGGTTGCATGACTTATAATATTAACATATTATGCTAAGAAGATCCGTTTGGAAGGTTTGTCTTGTGTTTTATAAGAACGTGAAAAGTTGAGTTGAAGTGTTTAGTGTTAACGTCCTGTGCCTACCGCAAAAGAAATTTAAGCAAAAAAAAATATCGATGTGTGACGAAAAAAAGTGATACAACACAAAAAAAAAAACACAAAAGCATACTGCTAATTTTACCGTTGGAACAACCATAGTGCGGTGCGCGCTTCAAGGTTGCATAAATGAGAGTCAAGGGCAGCATGTGTCATGCAAACATACCTGATGTTGATATCCTGCTGGATCCATGCGTTGGCATACGAACATCCAGCTGAATTTGTGGAAGAAAAGTTGTGTTTGTACACTATGTGTAACAATAAATGCGATACCTGAGAATGGGTCATTGCACTCATCATTATGAACAACTTTTACTATGGCACCAACATTGAACTATGCTCACAGCTTGACAAAATATACCTACCTACCTGAACAGCCGATTTTTTTTTCGCGATCTCGGGGAACAGAATTCTGTTACACGTTTTATAATATGTTAAGTGTCATGTGAAGAGTGACTTCAGTAAGTATACTTGTAAATAATTAATATGATGTGGGTCGTGATGATCTTTAGTACTTGTTTGATACGCAAAATTTTACAAGACATTTAGTTAAACTAACTTGGTATAAATGACTGAAATATTAAAAAAAAATGGAATTACTTCCCTGACAAGTAATCATTTCACGGCGATTCTTGCAATAAAAAACAATATACAACTTCCCATGGATCCTATTTCCTTATAAGGAGTTAAAAATCTCCATCCTACACTCTCTGTCTAGATTGAAACATCGTAGGTTATTCACGAATACGCGTAGACGAAAGTTTATCGAACTCCAAGTTTTAATTTCCTGCCAAAGGGTACGGGACGACTTTATTTGCGAAAGCGAGTCCCCAGTTAGGGATTTCAATTTTTTACTCCCGCTCAAATAGACAGACGTGTATTTTTTACCAGATATTTTTGTAATTCTTTTTCAGCCGTAACATAACGCAGGTAACTGATTTTTCTGGGTGACTGAAAAGTTAGACTCCGCTGTCCGTCTGTCTGTCACCAGGCTATATCATGTGAACCGGGATAGCTAGTAACAACAAAGAGAAAAAAAAAATAGAATAGAATTAAATAAATATTTAAGTGGGGCTCCAATACAACAAACGTGATTTTTTTGCCATTTTTTATAGATAATGGGTACGGAACCCTTTGTGCGCGAGTCCGACTCGCACTTGGCCGGTTTTTTAATCAGTCCGATACACGTGCCATTAAGTAGTTTTCACAATAAAACACGTGACTTAAGTTGGGCAGCTAAAATCATTCTCTCAAACACAGATTTACCTAGAACAGAGTACAAATAGGAAAAATCCGAATCTCATCCGATTCCTCTATCGCTTAACGAAATTGATTAGCAAATACTCGAAGCAATAAAAGCCTACAAACTGAAGCCTTTCAAAGAAGCAAATCGACAAAGCCACTTCGTCTGAAAGCCTCTCACTCCTGGGTGATTTTCAGAAAAATTGACCCTGTGACGATCAGGAATATTTTTTTTTTCATTTTATGAAATTGTTTAAATTGACTCTGGTATTAAATAGTATATTATTAAGTATCTAAATATGCTATTTATATTAAAATTAAACCATAAACATCAGAAATATTCAAGATTTTCTGTCAGCATATAGTATATCACGTGACGCACAGGATGTGACAGTTTCATCCCTCAAAACTTTTAAAATTAAAAATAACTAATATTTCGTTAAATTACCGTGTTTTTACCTTCACTAATCTAAAATAGGTTAGTTTATTGTTTTAAATTCAATAAGATAAAGTAAAGAAAACGAGTTTATTTACCTTAAAATACTGCTACTATCCAGAAAACTTTTTCTGTGCACCGAAGACACCAACACTTTCGTCTCAGTTTTTGTCGCAACTGACGTTTAAAACAAGAAAAGCAGTACCATAAACGATCACAATGTTGCCAGGGAGGCAGAAAAAATACTAATTAGTAGATTTTGTCTTGTGTAAGATATCAAATTCACCGTGACGAAACCGGATTTTCCGGTACTATCGTTTTCGTAGGACAACATTAAAATAATGATATTTCGTAAAATAACTATAAATTTATCACATATTAAATGAAAATACACTTATAGACTTACAGAGACTATGTTCAAATACTAAAACATACTCAAACACTAATATTCTTTAAGTGAGATGTGTTTGAAATCACCGAGACCACCGTGGGACACGCGAAATTTTCACCTTTTATTTTGCTTTTTTTTTATTATAAAAATAACTGTCTACTTTTTATGGTATTTTTTAATTTAATTCAATGTAGAAACATTTACTTTAGTCATATAAAATTTCATTTCGACACATGCCATATAAAAAACTTTTAATAAAAATGTTTAAAGTCGTGGGACAGCCCGATTTTGCTATGGTCATTTTTTGTGAAAAACACCCTCCTACCAATTAATAAAAAACAAAACACAACCGGACCACCACGGATAACCAAAGACTCCTCTATTTTTCTTCGCATTCATCGGATAAATTTTCAAACGTCTGCTCTATCAATTAATATTGATTGATAGGTTTTATTGTCTATATTGCTTTAGCAATCTGTTGGATAACAATTCAATTAGAATTTCCATTCTCATGACGTTCTTTATTGAAGGGGCTCGCTGAATGAAATAAAAATATTGAATGAAAAATATAAAGGAGAGAAACTATGTTGTGCTTTAGTCTCTTTACGTGCCCTTATTTGTTTATGAATGCAATTTATTTTTTATTTATTTTTGCTTATTAAAGGAAAAATCTAAATCGTGTTTTTTTTTTTTGCAACTTGTGAACTTTTCGCTGTGCAAGTATTGGATTTATTATTAAACCTATGAACACCTGATTTTAGAGTGCCCGCTTAAACTATGGCGCCAGATAAATGTGCAATAACGATCATTGACCCACATACTTACATTTATTGACTTTCTTAATATGAAAAACAGAACTATAGAGACATAAAGCTGTCCTGAATCGACTTCTATCGTGATCCTTTATAATCTCTAGTAATGAAAAACCGTTCATAATTTATTGTTCGGGTATCTACGAAGGGATATTAGGAAAAGGTCAATGTACATTATCACAAGTTTATTTGGCACCTACCATAACATATTTTTAGAAGTATCAAGTGAAAAAAATACATATATGGTTAGTTCATAACCTATGATTGATTATAAACATATTAGCCAAATGTAGGTGCATTATTTATTACACCTTAGCATTTTGAAAAAAAAAAACAAAATCGTGTATATTTTTTCGTTAATCCTGAGAAAGTGAGGCTTATAATAATATTATCCTAACAGATATTCAGGTACCTAACTGTTCCAATGTTTTTAAAGGTACTTTATTATATGAAACGCGAACATTCAGAATCACATTTAAAATTAGATGTTCACAGTACAAGTCGATATAGTTTCGTACTTTCGAAACAATCTGTGACTGAGTGGGAACTTAGTTCGACTTTCCCACTTGTTCCGAACTAAGCTAGGTTTCACGATAACTTGAACTTACGCGCCTGGCACGTAAAGTGTTAAAATAAATTATTGCTTCATGAGTTGTGTTCAGTAAGCGGAAAACATAATAATTATGAGTACAAGGTCTTAGCTGATCTGCCAGGGTTGCGGATTTTGTTCGAAAGAGTTACCTTTTTCTTCTTCTTAGTCTTCTTATCGTGTAGCCAGTAAGGTCTAAAGACCCCACACACCCTAGTGTCAGAGATTCTAAGCCGCCTCAAGGGCCTCTGACATTAGGCTCTAGACAAGTGATATTCTGTCAGGGTGCGAAGGCGATCAAAACGTCAAAAATGTATGGGATTGACAAACTCTGTCGAAATGTCACTTGCAGTTTGGCATTTCGACAGTGGCCATCGCTCATATAATTAAAAAAAAAAAAAAACAAAATCATTTATTTGCATAAATAAGGTACAGAAGGTTGGTAAAATTTACGAAATTGTTCTCTTATTCTGCCTTTAATTTCGGCGTGCAAATATAAAATACTTTTACTTTTTATTATAATATATATATTATAATTGCCCTTTGTCTAGAGCCTATGGTTTATTAAACGACCTCCATTTGGCGGCCGGGACTGGAGGCTTATACGTGCCTTCCGAAGCACGGAATCATCCTTTTATCAGACAATCAGGTGATTCAAGCCTGTAATGTCCTAGCCAAACTGGAAACAACTTTTCAAAGTATGCTTCCCGTGGGAATCCAACCCACAACCACCGGATCACAAGGCAAACGCCTAAACCAGTCGACCACGGAGGCAGTTAAAGGAAAGAGTTACAGCGGCCCTGGAAAGCAAAGGGCACTAGGAGGAGCACGGATGGGTTTTAGTCAGTAAGATTCTGACACTCCCTCCCGCTCTTCCCAGAGTGGAGTGGCAGGAGTCATTTGATAATTTCTCATCCATAAAAAAGGCTTGTACACAACTCGACCGATTACTAAGTGGTTGTTTAACTTAGACAAGTGATTTCCAGTACCTACATGATGTCCGATCGAACCATATTCAATGTACTAATAAGTACATCATTATCCTATTTGATTTAATTATTAGTTTTTTTTTGTATTAACAGTGACAAAGTTTAATAATAATTATATTTAGATCTTTATAATAATATATTTTTTTATTGTTGACATGATTACGAGTATTGTATAAAAGTTTTAAACAACATATTTTGATTTTTGATTTTTTTGTTTTATTATTAGTGATGGGTTTGCTCTTGACTCTAGTCAATGTCAGATATGACAGAGACAAAGTCTTTGTTTCAAACTTGTTACAATTGTATTAGTGTTATTTACTTAATTTATTTATATAAAAGAGAATGTTTGAATTAATAATATTTTTTGACATTTGCACGTCACATCATGTGGCGAACATATCTATACCTACTTAATGTTGTTACTATCTTGCATGCATGTCTTTACTTGTATGTATGGCACATGTTTAAGCAAACAAATATTATCTTATCTTATTATTCGATATAGTATTTGATAGTAGGTATATCGGATAGTGAAAATCATTAACTAGCAAACTTGGTAATTGTTGTACATTAAAAAACGGTTTCAGTACGAACTTAGTTGCGAAGTAGGTACCTACTATTCTGATGATAAGTGATTCTTACGTGTGATGAAACAGCTGCGGCTGGTATCTGACTTCTGCTGCCTAATTCTTGGCCACTGCCCATTTTAGGTCAGATTCTTTGGGCAGCCTTTTGATCTACTGACAAGGAAAATACCGTCATATCTGCATGAGTACTATATTATCTTCTTATAATTACTATAGTACATTACTGCAGCGGCCAGCAAAAGAGGGATTGATGGACGGACGTATAAAAGTGGGCCGAGGCAAGGCACACATATTTGAGAAAACATTATTACAAAGCGCTGTGATTTAAAACTGAAAAGCTTTGCCGCTGTGGAGAGCTACTCTGAGAGCGATATTTGTTTTCATTCAGCAACACTAAGATTACCGAAGTGCAAACCTTTTCCAGCTTAACTGTATTGAACTTGAGCGACAGCGGGAACGGACAGGGCGCTGACAACATGAAATTCATGGAGTCATAGGAACGAAATATACCTAATTAGCGTCGCGGGCGCTCGGCCAATCTCCATACATTTTCGTCGCCGCACGCAGCCCGCAGCGTTTGTATATGAAGTCCTTAAGTAAGTATAAATCAATGAACAAAACTAAAAAAATTGTATGAAAAGTGAAACAAAACACAGTCGTACAGAAGCACGTTCGAACATATGAAAACAAAACTAGAACAAAAGCGGGCCCTGTCACAGAAGTTCCATACATCGACTTACTTCCACCCGGGCGCGCCTATTCAATGAAAAACGAACGTCCGCTCAGCCGTGAGCTGATATGTTTCTATGTCTTGTGTCTATCATATCCTGGGCTTAAAGTTTATTTATTTAACAGTTTGTACACACATTTAGCAAATAGATAAGACAGAAAAATAGGTACCAAGGTGATCCTTATTTCTAATGAAATCTCTTCCATCCAACATACCTGCCAAAGGATAGTCGAATAAAAGAGATGTAGACACGTAAGAAAAAAAAATCTAACATAAAATACATAAAATATAATTAAAAAAAAAAAATATGACACTAATACATACTAAACAATATTATAAGATAAATAATAATACATACGTATACGAGTCTATGCAACTATGACGGTACGGAAAGGTAGTGTTTTTTCATTCTTCTTTCAAAAACTGTAAGCGTTTTGCAGTCCTTAATGTCTGTCATGCGGCAGTGAATTCCACAAACATACCCGTTTATTGTATTTATGCGAGACATGGACTAACTCGCTGAGCCTGAACTTGGGATACATATTTTTTTTTTTTTCCTGACCTCAAAAGTACCGGAAACAAATAAATATGCAAAGAAAACAAAAATGTGCAGCAAAACGTGAGTTCAAAACATTTTTTTTTCTTCTTGCCTCTTTTTCTTTCTTGTTGACCAAATCCGTAGCATCTGGCTACGGATGAGGTCAACAGCTTTGAAACAAACGAGGCCAGAAGATCCTCTAGCAAATTAGTAGTAGCATTAGTAGTCGACACGGTTGGAGCAGGGTTCGATTACCGAAGGGGCAAAAACAAATTTGTATGGCCTACAGATAGTTGTTCCGGGTCTGGCTGTTTGTGTATGTGAATTTATATTATGTTTATAAACATACCCACGATAGAGGAGAACTAGTGCGGGGAAGGTTTTTTTTAAACATCTATAGGTACATATAATAAAACAGTAACGAAAGAAAAACTGTACATTGAGCATTTTCGAGAAAAAATAAGTGGCTTTTGTTAGAAAAACGTAACTGATGACAAAAAGTGACTTTTTAGAATTTTTGTCTGTTTGTCTGTTTGTATGTGTGTATGGTACGGCTTCACGCCAAAACTACTAGATAAATTGAATTAAAATTCAGCAAAAATGTTCTTTGTAAACCAAGGAAGACTTTAGGCTACATATTATCACGCCGTATGTTATGGGGAGTAAGCAATATTGATTTTAAAAGGTTTTTGTTCGTAATTGAATGCACAAAATGACATGTTAGTTAGTTACAAAACCATTTAGATAATTTTTACACATAAACCTGATTTGAATTGAGGCAATCTAGAAGAAATCAACTTATTATCTACATAATTCAGATACCCGTAATGCCATCTGTTGACCGAAAAAAGTACTAAGTATCAAAAGCATGAGAATTACACCAAAATATATTTTAAGTTACTAATGGTACTTTTAAAACGTCATAAACAGTGATTCTTTTGATACAAAACTTACCGTTATGCATTTGATGCATAACAAAAAAAAAAGATTTGGTCTGATTGCGCCACTGACGTTATTTTAATTTTTTTTTGAACGGTTAATTCTCTCCACTCAAAGTCAAAGTCAAAGCATTTATTTCAATTAGACCATTTACAGGCACTTTTGAATTGTCAAGGTCGGTCGGTCAAAAAGATGAAGCTATTTACACGTTCCAAAGCGTAGATCTCTATGGAGAAGAACGTACAAGAAACTCCACGGACACTCTTTTAAAAATAATATTTTGTTACAAAATTATGGTTACATCATTCATATTGAAATTATACATATATGTGAGAACGGTGTAAAAGACGTGCAGGATAAGAGTCCGGAGTATAAAAGCAACAATTAAAATAGACCATGGCAGCCGAGAGATGACCAGTCTCAGCTGACGGCGCCCGTTCACGAACATGACGCATACGCTAGCACCATTCGGCTCAACCATTTTTAAGGGAGCCAAATGATCCAACGCATGCGCCACCATCAGCCAGACTTTTGAGTGAGCATGACATCCCCAATCGCCAGGGTACATTCCAAGTCAAAGACCTGCCCAAAATCATCATTATTGTTCAAAGGTACACAGTACTCACACATGTGCATGAAATTATACAACACTAAATAAGTTGAGTCTATACAATAAAAAAGATTTGCATTCTTACAATCTTCAGCCGGTCCAACAATATTACGAAATGCTAACAGATTACTTTGAGTCCTTAGTGGTTACCTAGAGGCGTTGTGGAGCAGGACCAGCAGCCTGTACACTTGGACGGAGCTAGGCCGGCAAACTTAGCCAGGACACCTACGCACAACGGAGTCCATTCTCTACTCTATCCGTTGCAAGGTTTTTTTTTATGGATGGGAAATAATCAAAATTACTTCTTCCGCTCTGGGTAGACTGGAAGGGACCGGACCAGTGGTGCTATATAGGACCATCCCTCCTTCTCGCTCGAACGAGTCACGCTTTAACACGTCATGGTAGGGCCGCTGGTTGTTATCGGGCCGCGAGCCACCCAACGCTCGCCGTCCTCAGGCCCGTGCCTACGGTGGCCGAGAATCGCTCTGCGACTCCTGACGCCTGGGGCGTCTTCTTCTGTTTCGGCGGCTAAGGCGTGACGTTTGCCTCTCCTTCACCTTTACTAGCAGTACTGGCTGTACCGTTGCTCCATATCTTCAACAGCTGTCTGAAGGCGGCCGTGTTTCCAGAGAGATGGAAAACCACTCGTGTCGTGCCGGTACCGAAAGGAGGTTCAAGTAAGGACAATGTTAGTGGGTACAGACCTATTGCAGTACTGTCGTCACCGGCTAAAGTGTTGGAGTGTGCTATCCATAACAGCATTTTTATGCAGGTGAGAACGCAACTCTCAGATGCACAGCACGGGTTTAGACCAATGAGGAGCACCACTAGTAACTTACTGAGTTACATGGCTCATGTGTTGCCGATTGTGGATGGTGGGGGGCAGGCTGACGCTGCTTACTTCGATTTCAAAAAAGCATTTGACCTGGTCGATAATGACGTGTTGCTCAAGAAGTTAGCAGCCGTTGGTTTCACTCCGCACCTACTTCATTTCTTTGCCAGTTACATGAGGGATAGGCAGCAATACGTAGAGTACGAGGGACACAAGTCTGAGCCGTACTTTACGTGGTCGGGGGTAAGCCAGGGGACTAACCTCGGACCTCTGCAATTTATAATTATGGTAAACGATTTGCCCGAAGTCGTTAAGGAGGCAAATTGTTTATTATTTGCAGACGACCTAAAGTTATCCATGGCAGTGAGGGGTGATGAGGACTGTGAACGCTTGCAGAAGGCCATAGATAGCGTAGTTACTTGGAGCAAGGAAAACCTTCTGCAATTCAACGCCCAAAAATGTGTCACCATAACTTTCTCGCGTGCACGTAGTCCTATTGTGCATGATTACAGCATTGATGGGATGCCGATGATCAGGGTTACAGAGGTTAGGGACTTAGGAGTTAGTCTTAACGCGGGGCTAGCGTTTCGTGATCACATAGTCAAGTGCTGTAAAAAGGCCTACAGAAATTTGGGGTTTATTATGCGTACTGTTCGTGGTTTCACAAATATTACGGCGGTTATCGCATTATATAACACTTTGGTGAGAAGCCAATTAGAATGCAACGCAGTCATCTGGGCCCCACATGAGACTAAATATAGTCTCATGTTGGAGCGAATACAAAATAAATTTGTTAGATTTTTATATTTGAGGCTCTATGGAGTATATCCTTTTTACCCGCTTATGTATCCAACCTTGTTTATATTAGGCATGGTTGGATACAATGAGCTGAGAGTTAGGCGTGAGTTCGCACTTGTCTCTTATTTATTTAAAGTAATTAGAGGCAAGATACATAACGCCGACATATTAGGGTTGGTGTGTTTGAGTGTGCCCGACAGATATGTGTGGCGGCGACGGCGGCCTCAGCTGCTGGCTATACCTCGTGGCCGCACTAATCTGTTAAATGAGGCGCCCCTGACGCGGGCTCTTCGCACTCTTAACCTTGTAGCAGAGGAGATAGACGTTTTTGCGTGTACACTAAGTGAATTCACAAGGATAACATTATATGTAATAAGTTTTAGATAATAAGTTTTTAAGTTTGCTTCACTATTGCATTGGGTTATACCTGTAAAAATAGTTGTAAGTGAGGATATAAATAAATAAATAAATAAATAAAAAAAATTACTGTTTCGCAAAAAGAGGTGACGGCTTCCCACGCCTCCGCGCTCTGGACCATGGAGTGAACCAGAGCCGGTAGCGAGAGGTCGCCGTCGCTGATCGCCTCGACGAGGACATGGTGGTGCTCCGCCCAAGCAGGGCAGACCTTCACCGTATGCTCCGCCGTGTCCTCTGCGGGGGTTGACTTCTCTTCTGGTTGGTTTTCCCATGGACAACTTTATGTAGTTCTATCGCGTGTTAACAAACTTAGCAAGTTTCATCAACATCGTGTATCATCATCATTATCCACAGTCCAACTTCGCTCACTGCTCAGCATAGGCCTCTCTTTTTGTGTGCCAATCCCCACGTTCCTGTGCCAGCCTCATCCAGGTTGTACCCACCCCACGATGGCAACAATATCGTCCGCCCATCTCGTTGCCGGTCGACCAATACTTTTTCTTCCAGTCCTCGGACGCCACTCAGTCACTGCCTTACTCCACCTATCATCACCGCGCCTTGCCAAGTGTCCTGCCCAGTTCCACTTTAGTTCTACAATTCGTTTTCCGATGTTGAAAACCTTCGGACGTCTTCGGATCTCGACGACGTACCTCTACCAAGCATGGAACGCTCCATGGCTCTCTGTGCAACTATCAGTCTGTACACAGCCTAATGCGTGAGCGTCCATGTAAGTAAGTAAGGCATGGTGGGAAAAGCACACTGGTTATAAAGGCGGGAATTGAGACATTGCGGAATTTTGGCAGGCTTCAGAATGTCGTCCATTTTGATAAAAGCGGCCCATCCAAGGTGTGTCCCTCTCGATACCTCCGTTTGTTGATTTTCTTTGCCAATTGAAAGGATATGGTCAAGATAAACATATCGGTTAATCATTTCCAACAATTCATTTCCAGATTTGAATCGCTGAAGGTGTTTGCCATAACCTTCGTCTTGGTCATATTCATCCCAAGACCCAACTTAAAAGAAGCATCTTAAAGATGTTGAAGCATTTTCTGGGGGTCATTGAAGTTCTCAGTGAAAACCACAAAGTCATCTGCAAATCTTAAGTGAGACAGTTGGGCAGAAAATTGACGTTAATACCGCTATAGTCCCATTCTGGTATAGATTGGGACTATAGCGGTATTAACGTCAATTTTTAACGACATCTTCTAGGACTGCTGTGAATAGTTTCACACAGATGAAATGAAAGAAGCATTATCATTACAACGTTTCTCACGAAAAATTATTTGAACAGAAGAGGTGATAGTCGACGGCGCTTTGTGTTCCACGCGCGTCACAAAAAGATGTCAGCATAAAGACGAGGCCCGCTAGGGCCAGTGCCTGCCAGGGTTGCGGAATTTGTTTGAAAGAGTCACCGCGGCCTTGGAACGCAAAGGGCATTAGGAGGAACACAGATGGGTTTTAGTCAGTAAGAGTCTGAGACTCCCTTCCATTCCGCCCAGAGCGAAAGGAGTCATTTAATGTTTTTCCATACATAAAAAAGAGGCAAGCAATGATAGATATTGACTGTTCGTATTAGATATACGAACACATTTATTTTACCTCGCCACATCATTTTACAATACATACACGCGAACGAAGTCGCGGGCAACAGCTAGTATAGAAATATAATTATTTATATTTACTTATATTCTTGGTTTTGCTAGAGAAGAGTCTAGAGAAGATTAGTTTCTGTAGTGTATTTCGATGAGGTCGAAGGGTTCTGGAATACGAAGTGTTGGGAGGCCTCCCAAAAACAGACCGAATACCTGGTGAAGGCCGCAAGAATCCGTTGTATGCGAGACGCACAGGATCGGTTGATATAGCAACACTTAGGGAGGCCTATGTGATGTCCAGCAGTGGACGTATTTAAGATGATGAATTCAATGTGACATGAGCTTATGCTGCAAGGCACCAATGCGGCCTGCAAAATTCAACTGATTTTATAACGTTCCTGACGACAAAACGACGGACGTTATAAAATCAGTTGAATACACACATAAACAAAAGACAATTAAGTAATGTTTACTTTTATTCTGTTTGTTTTTATATCGTTCTTTCTACCAACTAAAAGTTCTGTTAAGTAAAATGTGGATAACGTTGTGAGTAGTGTATTTGTTACGTCTATTATTTTTAACCCTAGTTTTAACCCTTGTTTACTTATTATTCCACTGCTGTTTGTTATCTATACATATAATAAAACAGTAACGAAAGAAAAACTGTACATTGAGAATTTTTGAGAAAAATAAGTGGCTTTTGTTAGAAAAACGTAACTGATGACAAAAAGTGACTTTTTAGAATTTTTGTCTGTTTGTATGTGTTTATGGTACGGCTTCACGCCAAACCTACTGGATAGATTGAATTGAAATTCAGCAAAAATGTTCTTTGTAAACCAAGGAAGGCTTTAGGCTACATATTATCACGCTGTATGTTATGGGAGGTAAGCAATATTGATTTTAAAAGGTTTTTGTTCGTAATTGAATGCACAAAATGACATGTTAGTTAGTTACAAAACCCGTTTTCCCATACATAAAAAAGGAGGCAAGCAATGATAGATATTGACTGTTCGTATTAGATATATGAACACATTGATCTTACTTAGCCACATCATTTTACATTACATATACGCGAACGAAGTCGCGGGCAACAGTTAGTCCTTAATAAATAAATACACAGCTTATAGTTTTTACCGAACATGAAAACCTTTTCGCTGTTCCTAATCAATGCAAACCAATATCCTTTCACGTTTATTTAAATCCGAGTTGAACTAGGTACTCCAATTGGACCTTATTTTACCCAACGTCAATAAAACCTTTCATGAAATAATTTCAGTCGAGTGCAACAATATTTTTTATTATTTTTCAATGCAGCTTCGGAGCGATTAAACACTGAATATTTAATTTTCAATACGCTGCAGTTTCCAAGCTTTTTTATGCAAAAGGTAGAACGTTGACGAAATGCAATTGGTGGAGTTAGATATTAGATTTTACGAAACAGCTATGTGCATAAATACGTATTTTCGCTTACGCAAGTATTTCTATCTCCTATAATATTCGTAGAAATAGATGTTGGGAGCAAAATATTATGAAATAGATCTTGGGCCAATCCCCACGTTCCTTTGCCAACCTTGTACGTCTAATAAAGCACCATATTTAAGTTAAAACTTAAAATTATCAAAAAAAAAGCGAAGGGTTTTTGCTACTCCATTTAAGTGTTGACAGTATTAACGCTCTGATGAACCCCTAATTGAAAAACGTCATCAAAGGCTTTTTAACTGATACTTTAATAAGCACTCGTATGATTAATTTGCATAATAACAGTATATTTTAAATTTTAATTACAGTGAAGCATCCTTTATGAATATTTTACTGTAATTAAATTCGTAGGTTTGCCCATAATTACCGGCAGAGATGTAAAAGATTCGCAAATATTTTCGCAATAAATGGGTAATTGTACTAAATTGGGTTCTGTATTCGAGCATAATGTGCATGGTAAGTATTGTTTCAAAGGATATCATGAAATGAATATTTTGAAAAAAAGTAAGAAGTTTTAAAAGTTTTCGTCCTGGTTTGATTGGCAACAGCAGTGCGATTCTGTAAGCATGTCGAAGTGAACACTTGGGCGGGGCGCACGACGGGTGAGTTGTCAAATCATTAAGATGGAATGACAGCGCTCTTGTCGTTCACTCCGCCTAGGTGAACACCGTGAGATGTCGACAGAATCAACCGGCTGTAGTTTTATCAATGCGCTTTTTTGTTCTTACCGAAAAATACTTACGTACTTATTCATAATAATTATACTGATGAAATGGTAAGGACAGCAATTTTCTCACTAAATCGTAATCAATCACAAAGAAACTAGATTTGAAATTAACCATCTCTCATAAGATTTAATGGCCAAATTCCTTTATATAATTCAACAAATAGTAACTTGACCACCAACAAAGCAGTCAAAGTCAAAAGTCATTTATTCAAATGAGGCTGAGAGCCAGCACTTTTTGAACGTAAAATTTTACATAAACACCCCCCAAAACGGCCCGCCCGTCACCACTTCCTTGTGTTTTAGCTGTGAAGAAGAAGTGGAGCAACAGACGCCCCAGCAATGTCTTAAAGAGTCTTCGTAGCTTTGCATCAAATGATTTCCTCCTTTATAGCATACTACACAAGTAAGTAGACTGAGTTTATTGTAGTAGTGAATCAGCGAAAAAACTCAGATTGTTTCTATCAGACCAAAAACCGATTTTTTGGTGGTCAGATAACTTTTACCTGAATTTTGTGAACAAAATATGTCTAACAGCCACATTTATTTTTCAGTTTTGAAATATCAGACCATTGAAAAATCAGCAAAATTAGAAAACCAAAATTATGTCTAGATGGAGGAGATTAAACACAATAATTTATCATCTGCGATTCCAGTTTCGTCTTTTCGAACCACCTCCATTAAATAGTTACGAGTACTTATATCTACAGAATCACTAACTCCACAAATATTTTCCAAAAATCCAAACACTTTCCTGAAAAGAAAAGACTTTTTCCTGGAAATATTTTTTCCTCAACATAGAAAAAAAATCCCAAATTCCCGATCCTTCTCCCTATTCATGTTCGGCCATCAAACGTCCATTTTACCGCTGATTTGCCTGTAGTACACTGGCGTACATAACTCAACTTGACACATCAATAATAAAAACCTTGCCAAGCGTAAGCAACCTACATCTCGACAAGGGTCTTGCCATTTTCTTGTAGCCATTGTGTTCGTCCACAACAATATATTTTACATTTGCGATTTATTTTTTCCTAGTCACGCATTTGTTGCTGTATTTTTGGTAGGCCAGGTAGGTTTGGGTGTAATATGTTTTTGGCATGTATGATATATATTATAGAGATGTATACATGTATAGTGCATGCTGAATTAGCGCAGCTCAGGTGAAGTCCCAGCACAATTAATAATTCTGTGGAAACTATTATTTTAAAATTTCTCTAGAAAGGAGACGGTTCATGGTTCTTAGAAATTGAACGCAGCTCCGGTGCAAATAGAGTAAAAAACTAGTAAATAAAATACCATCACCATCGTTCCAGCTACAGTGGATAACAGGATTTTATTCCACAGAAAAGTTTGTAGGTCGAGTTGTTTTGCAAAGCCTTAACGACTTGATGATTTTCGCCTTGATACACTGAGTGTTACGTGCTAAGGATTTTCAAAAGAAGAGAACAAAATGGCGGGTGCAATGTCGTCGTATTTTTTTTTTCTTACGAGATATTAAAATAAAAGGCTTGATGAGACGATTTTCATGTCATTGAATTGGCAAAAAAAAAATGGTACCAAAAAGTGTTGGTTCTTAATTGTTATTAAAACAAATATATAGGGATTTATTTTCCTCTAATTATAATCCAATTTTGAATTGTGTTTGACTTCAAGGTTAAGGAATAAGCGTGTATGTATTCAAATAACATACTAATTATGAATAATTTGGTCCAAAACGAGTTTACCTATGTGAAAAAAGATTAACAAACTTGCTCGAGTAATTAAAAATTATATTAGTGTACTAAATTACCCCACTGATGGGTACCAGTGGGGTTATTTAGTACACTAATCCAATTAAACCCTAAGTAAAAATACCCTACTAGTGGGGCAGAATACTCTCGCATGAAATCTTAGTCTATTTGGCCCCATTATGGGTGACACTGTTGGAATCAAAAATATGTACAAGTATATTATATTCAACATATTAAATTGAGCTTTACAAAATTATTTTACTTTAAATAACATAACAAACAACAGACGATAGTGGGGCAGAGTAGACTCATCCAAAAATTTGTTAGCCGCACGAAAGAGAGATAGCGGCAGTATATTCTATCACTACTCTTCCTACTCTATAATCTGAGATATAAATCATCAGGACTGGAACTCCTCACGCCGCAGCCACCGCAACAGAAGAAGACGCCCCGGGCGTCGGGAGACGCAGGGAGATTCCCGGCCACCGTAGGCGCGAGCGGCGAGCAATGGGTGGTTCGCCGTTCGATAAGGACCAGGCCCGGATCTACGGCTCGTTGTGATCCACGAGCGCCTCAAAGAGATGTCAGCATAGTGGATGAGGCCCGCTAGGGCCAGGGCCTGCCAGGGTCGCGGAATTTGTTGGAGAGAGTCACCACGGCCCTCGAACGCAAAGGGCATTTAGAAGAACACGGATGGGGATTTAGTCAGTTAGAGTCTGACACTCCCTTCCGGTCCACCCAGAGCGGCGGAGTCATTTGATGATTTTCACTCACTATTTTTTTAAAGCCCTGGAGCTGGGTTTATTTTGTACCTTATCCTTTAGTCTATTGGTAAGTCGGTAGTAAAGCAAAACAGTGTAAAATGTGTGATTGCAGTGCCCCTTTTCAGAACACGAGCCACATGAGGACTGAATGAATGCCACCGATGCTGCAATTAATGTAGCCACCTACTGGACTCAAACAATTTAAGGAGTTATTCATCGATTCGAAAAGAAGTTGCAAAAATGAGAAAAATATTTCCTTTAGTTACCTAAACGTAAGCAAACGTCTAAAAATCCTATAAAGAATATTAATGTAAAGTTACTTCACCAACTCTCAACAATTTGTTTACAAATGTGATCATCCCAATGATATTTCTTTTTCCTTTTCTCCGCTGATTCAATCTTAACTGAAGGAAATTGTATGACACCGGTTTTATTTTTACATGATATTTTTACAGGACAAATTTATGAAAAATATTTACAGTACTTTTTTCTATTGTTCTGCCCGAGGTTTATCTGAATTGCGTTATACGTGTAACAGAATTAACGGAATACCTGAAAAAGTCACTGTACTCATCATATTGATATTGACCAAAAAGTAATTGCACGTAATTTAGTGTGTATTTTGATGATCAACATTAACGCTCGATATCTATGTTTGGTTGAATGAGTTTTCAACAGACTATCATCATCACTTGACTTGTGTTTTATTTATAACGGGCCCATAAGTTCAGGAGTTCCAGAAATTACAAACATGATTCATAAACAAACAAGTAAACAAACTTTCTTCTCTATATTATGAGTTCAGAAAACTCAAAATGTTTCTCCTTCCTCTCCATTCCAAAGGGAACATTAAAAATTTATGTTGAACTTAATTCAAACTCATACATTGTACTCCATAGCCAGCCGTCCCATTTCTTGACGTCTAGCGCCCTCTATGCTAGTTGCACTGACGTTTTCATTTCCCGCGTGTGTTAACGTTTACAGGAGAGCCTGTCTCTTTGAATACTTGCCTTACATAATTCTTTCTTAGAATTTTCTTCTCTACAATATACTTATTACATGCTCAGCGACAGAGTTTTAAAGAGAAAGATGATTTTAGTATGCGGTTGCATTTTGTTGAAAGAATATTAGTTTATATTATATGAGTTTGTATCATTTTGTTTTCCATATCAGTTTGGTAATACTTTAACCGACTTCGTGAACTGTAAACAAAGTGACCGATCCATCAATTTTGGTCATTAGGTAATTCCCAATACCATTTCAAGATACGACAGTTTCATTACTCGATTAGTTTCGAGCAAAAAGAAAATTCTAGAACCGTTTCATCGATGTTTTTGTAGCAAGGATACTGTCAATGGCTGAATTGATGAGATTAGGTCTCTTTTGTGTTTTTCTAGACAAAAAATAATGCAAACGAACACAAGGGAGTAGTGTTCCATGTTTATTTCATACTATGTAAGCACTATTAGCAGAAAATGTTAATACAGCCAGAGCTGGGGTTTCAGATTAGCGCTTAAAAATAAAGACAAACGTGATAAGTACTTTTATTTTTAATGCATTCAAGTCTGTACATACTCATATTTGCTTAGGTACCACAGTATTCGTGTGGTGAACCCGTTATTTTTTATTGTGGAAACACACCTCTGGTAAGTAGCGTTGCTGCGTTGGTGACTTAGCCCGACACTCTAGGCGAGCCGGATTGTCTGACATTGCTGTGCAACTTTGAATTGACAAAACGAGTAAAAAAGTACAGAATGGTCGGGGAAAAAGTTTTGTGTCTGAGGCCGGCCGGCGGCTAACGCGACGTATTGTCTAAGCCAGCCAGTTTCGCCTTTTTGTGAAGCTTCAGCTTTTTACACTGTTTAATCGGGTTGACTGCGCTGGACTCGTATTGATCTATGTTCTTTGGTGTTCATTCGATTGGAAGTATTCGTGAATGGGTCTTTGAAGCATTAGCCTTTGGTTGAACTTATTTCGTTGGGTGGTGGTGCGTGTTTTGTACAGGAAATTAAATATATGATCCGTAATTTATTTAATTAGCAATTACGTTTTATTTTTTGTACAAGTTTGGGTTTGACAACGAGTTTTAAGAGTAAGGCAAAGAAAGGATGGATAAACTGAGTGAAAGATGGAAGATATGGTGAATAAACGGTTTTTCATTCTGGTAGACAAAACGGATGAAACCATGTTGCGTTAACTCCAAATAAACTGGGATAGAATGGATGTAATGAATTTTATAACAGGCGGTGGTAAGTATAAAATCAATATTTAAGAATTCAGCATACTTAAAACTAAAGACAATTTTGAATAAAAATGCCAAAACGCAATGGAAAATCAATTCGTTCCGTTTGTCTGTCCCATCCTTAAATAATAACGAAAAAAAAATCTAAACCGGCATAAAATGTGTCAATGATTTCCCAAGTCGGTCCTTCCGACAAAAAATGTAAGCCGTTAGCTTACCCCTGTTTTTGCGGTGCGACGATTCTTCGACGCATTGACGAATCTTATCGAAGTCCCAGCGGGCTTGGTTGCCTTATCGCGACACGGTACACGCTACTTTGCGAAACAATACCGAGAGTCAGGATCGAAGAAGACGTGGATGTGAAGGACAGAAATTGCAGACTTGTATGTTTGCTAAGTGGCGGATAACTTGGGCTATAGTGATGTGTTTCTTTGGGATGCTAATGCAATTGTTGGGACCAGGTCTTTTTGTCCAGGTTTACAAGCAACTTTTTCAACATTGCAGTCATCATCATCATCATTTATTATTATCAGCCGAAATACGTCTTCTGCTGAACATAGGCTTCCCCCAAATATCGCCATCTAGGAAACCTTTATCAGAGTTTCACATGAAATTATCATAAGTACGAGTAAGTACTTTGATTAGTACATATATTCGTGTGTTCAATTCATGAAAGTCACAAAAAGCGCTGCATTCTTTATCAAAAAACTACTTTTCCTTCGTTTCTCTCCAAACAGTTTTCTCACAGACATTTAACTTTCAAAGGAAAAACAACCACTTAAAAATACTTTAATTAAACCACACTCCTTGCTTCGTCGATCTTCGTGTCAAGATATCGTTGCTCTCCAGTTTACGCGACCATGTCTCCGTCGCGTAAAGCTTCCAACATGATAAGATGGATGGATACATCATTCAGGCACGATGCTTTTGTGTACCAGTTTTATGGCCCAAGAAGTTTGGGAGCAAGGAGGCCCTTAAATTATTTAAGAAGTAGGAATGAGCGTTAGGAATTGAATATAGAGTACTGAAGTAGTTATTGGTGACTGGTAGACGCATTGCGGATAGATAGAAAGAGTTTTAAGTTCAAACTAGATTCTCGGAGTTACTGTTGCGAGACGGGTGGCGTTGCGGTTTTTTATTTTTTTCTTCTGTATTACATATTATTTTTTTTTTTCAGGGTACGAGTAAATTGTTACAAGAGATTGGGCTGAGCTGAATTAAGAACATTAGATTTAGTGTCTCTCAAAGAATAGTACCTAGATGTTTATCAAATTTTAAATATTATTTTCTACTGGACTTTATTCAGAAACTACGAGTATTACCTTTTATACGTAAAACAGTATCAAAAAGTCATTTTCGCCCAAATGTCCTTTACGACCTTTGAGCCCAGAGGTATCGACATCTGTACAATTCCAGCTCAGTCTGCACAGCAAAGAGAGGTGGATTTGAATGACTGATTTTTGCACATGCAAATAAGGGAGGATATTCGTGAAAATCCGAAAACGCCAACCTTACTGCAGCTGAAAAATTCATCACACAGCAAACAGGTATACATCGCAAACGAAATTCAATTACGAATTATTTGTGATACCGAAACCGAACCGGTATCCAAGTGTAACGAATAACTGAAAGTGTGCAACTTTACGATTCCCCACTCTGGGGTAAACGAGGTTACTTTTATGACCCCTTTCTATGCGGAGGTGGATGTAGAATAGACGCGTCTATTTTACAACGGCGCGCTCATGTTTATTTGATTTTAAAGATGGTTGTAAAAGGAACATGTATTCTTGAAGAGTGGGTACTTTTGTATAATATATTGGTGTTGCGTTTTGTTTTGATATCTTTATTATTTGTTTTGAAGACGTTTTTATTTCGACGTTTAGGTCTGTAACTGGCTGTGTATCTGGCAATGCGTCTCTAAAAAGATGTTAGAAAACTTCGTCGTCGGAGTCATGTTGCTGCGTTTAACAAGAATTTTTATTATATTGTTTTTCCATTTTAATTATTTCTTGTGCAAGTTAATGCTCATATACTTTTCTGTTCCACCTTTTTATTGTAATTAAAAAACATACAAAAGGGGCTTAGTACCTGTGCTATGATTCAAAAATATGTTTGCAACCTTAACTGAGCTTAGTACAATCCCAGCCTTAAGGCGAGCCTGACTTGAGCGCGTAGGCATCTAACGCTTACCCCAGGCCCCGCAAGGAGTAGCAATACGTAATAAGTTACGATGCGCGGGAGACGCGCGCACCAAGCGCACCGCTCGCTTATGAGTTCACGAACTCGGGTAGGTACTAAGTTCCGTCACAGGATAAAGTAATGCAGTAGATCAACTTGAATTGATTAGTATATGTTTATTTTGTTTTATTTTTCTATTAAGTATTTTTTAAGGTTATAGATGGATTAAGTACGTATTGTACAAACTTGAATCCAATTACTAATCATTAAAAATCAGTAATAATACTTATTTATTTTAGAGTATATGGTGGATTTAAAATCTGACTGACACGAAAATTATGAATACGAGTACGATACAAAAATATGCGTCGCGCGCTATTTGGCTTTGGTGCGATACCTTCGTAAAAGTCAAGTAGTAGGTAGGCACACTTACTTTAGGAAAATTATGTTACAATTCTTGAATATTATAATTCAAGAAAGCTTAGAAGTATAAATGGTTTGGAATTTGCCTAGATGCTATTTAAAAAAAAACAAAAACGTTTTTATATTTTTTAATCAAATAGTTAACATAATAAAAGTTACCAATGCAACTGGCTAAAATTCGTTGAACTGTAGCTGTCTCGATTTGCATGGACCTAGCTGAGTATGAGATTGACACGGAATATGGTCCTTGGATTTGCTTGGACCTGGCTGCACAGGCTTATCATTAACATTTTCTTTGTTTTCTTTCAATATTATGTCTCGTATTGGCATACCGCGATTTTGGCGCGGATCCACAATCTCTGGCAATATACATTTCAAATAAAAATCTATAATTTTTTTCTCCATATGCACCCGCCAAAATTCGTCATCTCTTGAAATATTTTCTACTACTAGTTTTCACCAAACCATATTCCAAAAATGCATTGGTTCCTTTCTGTTACATGAAGTTGACCCTGCACTTGGTAATACCAATTACTTTTTTTGTTTATAACCCTGGTATGTTTTATTCTATCGAATTTAAATATATGTATTTTACTTTCTTCAATAGCAGCATTTCCCTTTTCTAAATGCCGTTATTGGACATTTAATTTCAACAATGGTGTCGTTATATTATACCAACTATACCGTCGGGGGTAACCCCAATAAATGAGTATTATTTTGGAGACAAGTCACGCCCTTCCGCATGCTCTATTGCCCTGTAACGCAAATTTTGATTTTGATTTGTTGGTAATTAACAAGTAAAATTTTAAAAACTTACAAAATATCCCTGTTCAATAAAGATAACGGAGCTACAGTGCCAAAGACAGATACACAGGCACACAGACGCACGTACACAGAAACATAGATAGCAAACCGTTATAAATAAATAGGATAGAATTGTAATATGGTGTGTGTTTAATTTCTTTATGTATTTTATGGTGTTACAATAATGATAATGAGATACTACTTTATTCAAATCTATACTAAATAATATTATAAAGTGGAAGTGCGCTAAGTGCGCTGTGGTAATAGCTAATTATACGTAAGTACCATGTACAACAAAGATATTGTTTTTCATTCGATCTAAAAAAAAGTCCGCGACGTTACACCTATATCTATCTCTTATAAATATGCCACACTAAGGCATTTTATGTCAAATAATTTATTTAAAAATTAAAGGTGGTTTTTCAGCATTAATATTAGGCAGGCATATTAATCCTTACTAGCGAAAGTTACTTCATCATCAAGATAATTTTATGAAGATAAACTTTGTCTTTTACAGCATGTTATTTGAAGTCACCGTTTAGGAGATAATGTAAAATTAAAATAATTCAACAATATTATTAAATCGAACGGGCGGTGCGCGAGACGCGGCCACCAAACGAGAACGCGTCGAGCCTGCGTGACTGCGTGCGACGCGGTGCAAGAAATTCTTTTTTGTATTATGATTATGAATTTATGATAGTTACATTCATGGGGAAGGCTGTACGGCTATACGGGAACGGGAATTCCTACGGGAATGAAGAGTTCCGTTACCTGTCTCCGAAGTTCTTCATCAGATCTTCACCAAATTGAAATGGGATCAGTCCGGGAAGATACACTTCCAAAAAAAATAGAATCATCAAAATCGATTGACAATTGGCGAAAATATCGCTGAGCAAACATACAACAAAAAAAAACAGTCGATTTGAGAACCTCTTCTTTTTTGGAAGTCGGTTAATAATATACAATACAATAGTCAATTAAAAACAGTTTAGTGTATGTAATTTATAATTTCTATACATTTTTCCTCTTGCCAATAAACACCGATAAAGTAACGCATTGGATTGGAAAAACTATCCAAACTGACCACATAGTTTTTTGTATGTCTTGTCATAACTTGATACATTGTTAGTAATTAGTAAGAGGATGGACTCTAGTGTACAGCGCATAAATGAGCTGGTCCGGTAGCCTAAACGTTACCAAAAGTATGTTATTATAATATTTTCATAGGAAATGGTCATACTGTAACACTTTTACACTATGGCACGCGACTCACGAGTGCGCTGCGCGTATTGTTTGGCATAGACGAGACCTACACAAACGTTGCGGACACCATAAATATTATTATTTGTTGTGTTGTGGTGGCTGTGAGTAGGTACCCACCTAGCGTATAACTACACTTATATTTCTTCTCTACATGAACACCACAACATTATTGCACCGATATTCAACTCTCATGTAGGAAATACGAGCTATTATTTTTGCATTTGTTTAGGAGTAAGATAAGTGAAAACGGACATTTCTAATAAATAACAAATATTATAAGACTTATACAAACTCTCCGAAACCATCAAGACTAACGTAGCGGGGTGAACTACCTATTTGACATTTGAAAACAGTAAATCATTGTATCATGTGCGCGCGAGGTGGCTTTATGCACTCTGAAATAGGGTTCAAATTCAATTGTTTTACATACTCGATGCGGTTGGTAAATCTATTCCGCGCGAAAACTAAACCACTAAAGCGCACGTCTTTATGCGTACTGAAATAAGGTTTAAATTAAACTGTTTACACACATGTTTGCGGTGTGGAAATTTATCTGTTTCGTGTCGGTACTTACCTAGTTAGTAAAGTAAATGATGTATATACCTATATACCTTTTTGTTTATTCAGCCAAAGTTTATAAAAAAAAGTAGTCACCGCTGCAACGAAGAGCCGTGACAACTTTTTTTTCCCCCATTTTTTTTTACAAAATTATAGCTACATCTAATAAAAACTAACTATATTACAACTGTTTGAACACTAAATTGTATACAAGTATTATTATTTAACCACTCGACACGTGAAAATTCCAAAATAAAAAATAAATCTTACGTAAATAAACATAAACATTAAATTCGCGGCACACTGGTGTGCCGGCAGTGCTAGAGCGGTAATCAATTTAGGCTTAGCCAGTAACAGAACTTAGCGGGGGTGGCGGGATCGCAAAAATTTGGCACACGTCCGACCTCCAACACGTTCCGCTCGGGACTAAATGACACGGGGCGCGCTCATGAAACGACAAAATCACTTGATTTTGGAATTAGTGGGATACGTATTTTCATATTTCACATTATGACGGCCGATTTATATCACATTTTTTACGACCTTTATTGTGGTATAAGTTTTATTACTCAAAACCTTATATAACTCAAATGAAATGATAATTACATCTTGATTTTGACTTGTCTTTGCGATTTAATTGGATGCAGTAAAGTGCAAGTAATCGTGTATCGCACGGCCGAAATCGCAAGATCGAAGTGTGAAATATGTAATATATTTTTTTCAAAATTTAAATCCGTGTTGTTTACGAATAAAACACAATTTTACACAATGCAAAACAACGTTTTTCCAGAAAACCTGGCCTTAATCACTAAATCTCTGTTTCTATATGTTATCTAAGAGGAAGATCGATAGTTTCTCCGCTTGACCAATTTAACTTTTTGGAAAACCTGGAAAAGATTGCACGAAATGGCTAGAAGCTAGAAGCCTTAGTCGCTTTATATTTTATAGATAAAGGTCTCATCATCATCATATCAGCCGACAGACGTCCACTGTTGGACATAGGCCTCCCCCAAAAGGGGGGGTTAACCATAATCGCCACGCTTGACAGGCGATTTGGCGATCGCAGTGTAGATGTTGCAATGTACCTATAGAGAATGCTGCTGCCCATTCTCTGGTGAATCCCTTAGTTTTACGACACCCACAGGAAGTGCTGGGATGGTGCTATTATTTTACGTCCCACACCAGACGGAACAGGAGGTCTTTTATTTTTTAAATTGTAATTTCTAATAGTATGATTTTGCAAGCAATTATAGAAATTAAAAATATTAAATACTAAATTAAAATTACTGTAATTGTCTTGTGAACAGAGCGGTGTGGGAGACGGATATTTAAGCGTGTCAGTGCGTGAACATCTACCTCAGGCACTGACTCAATTAAACGGTAAGTTTAGATTCAGTAGTTTCATCATCATCATTTCAGCCGAAAGACGTTCACTGCCACAAATAAACCTCTGTCACATCGACTGATACTGCTCTTCTCGGATCCAGCGGCTCTAACTTTCAGGCGTCCGCTCCGCCGGGATGCAGAATTTCACTTGCACGACCATAGGATCCATGCAAAGTGAAGAACTTTTTGATAATCGTCATCTTTGACAATTCTATCAGGAATGACGATTTACGAGGAACGACAATTCTATCAAATTATGGATTTGACAAGTACCGAAATAATGCAAGGGAAATCTTTTACGTGTTGGTTCTTCGACAGTCGCTAAAACTGATAAATTTACGTCTAGAGCTTCACATTATCAGATATTTTTGTAGTAGACCTTCCAACGCTCCGCTTTTGCAGTCAGTACAGTTAGGTAACGTATTAATTCTCCAATACCATTCAGGCAGATATGTAGTTTTAACAGCGTACTTCGCAAACTTTGTACGTACAAGACGCGTGTTTTCGCTACAATGTCTAAGTAAAGGGACGGTTTTCTATTCCCCCCTCTCCCCTCTAGTGATATATCGAGGTAGGACACGCGATCCGCATACGTCACTGTCTCAACTGACGTTTATAGACAACAGTAGACACAAATGCGGGTTACTTTTGGTCCCTTTAGTGTTTGGAAGGTTCAAGTTATTTGGTTCTCAGTCCTGACTGTAGGTATCAAATTGTTACGACAAAATGAACAAAGCGTCAAGACAAAGGTACATTCTAGTAGCGATAACGTTAGTCGTGTAGTCCAATATGACGGCCGGTCGTATTTCAAAGCTTTCAAATTAAAAAGCAATATCGCTTCGGCGACAATGATCGTCAAAACCTTGTCAAAATGTAGAAAAAATTGAGTTGTGTTTTTATGTTTGCTATTGTGATGCGAATGCGTACGTCCCATGCGTACCGTCAAACGGGGTGAATAGAAACGGAGGGTGAATAGAAACAAAAGTTTGATAAGGTTTTTCACTTTCAATTCAGTTAAATTTCTTTATTTTAACAATTATTGGATCACATTATTATGTTAACATTATAATTTAAATACTTATAATTTATTACTTGATGTATGTACCTCAAGTAAAAACTATCAGAAAAATCAGACAAAACACAACACAAAATTCCATTATTACATAGATACTCGTACTTAAAATTAAATTGGCAATGTCAACCAATTAAAATTAGAAATAAATATAAATCACAAATGTCACATAAATACACATTATAATTTAAAAATGAGAAGTATATTTAATAATTACCATTTATTCAATTTTCTAAAATAGACAAGAGGGAACATTTAAATATTGTAAAATAGAAAAGAGGGACAGATAATGAACAATAATGTGTCATGATTTTCTCACTTTAATATCCTAATATTGGTTGTCTAAGAAAGCAACTTTATTTTATTTAAATCAATTAAATAAATTTTGTGCCAATTTACCCCTGCATTCACATTCACCCCGTTAATAGATATTTACCATATACAACGTGTAACAGAATAAACGCAAAACCTCTTAGGGGGTCATTGTACTCAACATCTCATGAACAACTTTTACTATGGGACCAACCCCGAAATCGCGAAAAAAATCAGCTGCTCAGTACATTTTGTCGAGTTATGCGCACAGAAATGTATGGGGCAGTCGACTTTTTTTTCGCGATTTCAGATTTAGAGAGATTTTATAACTCTATTAATACTTTAACGCAAGGTATTTTATAGGATGTTGATGTTTGACGCGCGCAATCCTTAAGAGCGTTTACGCGGTACGGCTTTTCATACAAGCTTTCAAATCCTTATTTTTCGAAATTAATAAACCGAAAACACTATAGAAAACTTAAAATCGCTCTCTCTCCAAAAAATGTTTTTTGATAACTATTTAGACCTGGATATCTAGCGTATGCATACCAAGTTTGATTAAAATCAGTTCATTTATTTCGAAAAATAAGGATTTGAAAGTTTTTATGAAAAGCCGTACCGCGTAAACGCTCAAACTTCACTTAAAAATCAACCTACCTAAAGTACCTACATGAAATTTTAAACTGTAAAGTTATGTTCTCCCAATTTCTAAAACAGATTTATATTTATTTTCTATTCATACAATTATATTATATAGTAAGACCAGGGTTGCGGAATTTGTTCGAAAGAGTTACCGCGGCCCTGGAACACAAAGGGCACTAGGAGGAGCAGTGGAGGGTTTTAGTCAGTAAGAGTCTCACACTCCCTCCCGATCCACCCAGAGCGGTAGGAGTAATTTGATGATTTCCCATCCATAAAAAAGCCACAAGAACTAAAAAGTCTATGAAGACTTGACATTCCCGAATGAAAATAAATTCAAGACAAAAATTCAAGGCCTGGCTCCTACAACAAAGATAGCAATAAAATTGTCAACTCATGTAGGTCTAGTTAAAAATGTAAACAGCCAGACAAGTAGTGTTGCGGCAAACGTAACTTTGGTAGGTTACGACTGAATTCAAAGTAACTCTCGTCTCGGGTGAACTTTGTAAGCTTCCATGTTACGTAGTCCATGAGAATAGAGATGATTTGAATTTTTTAGGTGTTTTTAAATGGTCTTATTGGTGAAATTGTATTTTGTGGTGTCTCCATTTGGAGATTTTGAATATATATTAAGGAGAGATAGTTCGTACTTGGGCAGAAAGGGTTGATGAGCCAAGTTAAAACTGACGTGTAATTTTATAATTAATAGTTTTACAGTAGCTACTCATAAAAGTTTGTACTGAAGAGCTAATGTATATGACAATTACGTTGTCAACCGACGTATTTATCACCTCCTCATTCAATTATTGGGAATCATGCAAGGAAAGAAAGTAAAAAAATGTTTATTAGGGACTCGCACAAATCAGACAAAAAGTACCTATCTAATAGTGGATCCACACAGCCCGGCGGCACTGCCGGCGTCTTGACCACAAGCAAAGCTGCCGCCGACAAGCCCGCTGGCAGAAGCTGGCAAGTGCGGCTCTCATCGAAAGCCGTGAACGAACTGTTCCCAGCGGCAGAACAGTGGCCTCGCCGGCAAACTGGCCGCCGGCTTTGTTGCGATTGCCGCACGTGAAATCGGCGGCCGGGCCGCCAGCCATGCCGCCGGCACATGCCACCGGGCTATGTGGATCCACTACCGATAAAATAAATTAAAAACTATACAAAAATAAAAACTAGCTGTACCTAATGATTAATTAATTTATAACAATATGGATTTTATCAGTCGAGGCCAAAAAAGGTCCCTACCAGGTCTCAGTATGCTGAGATATAAAAAAAAAAAAATAACAGAGCGAGGAGGAAGATGGTGGCAGGGAAGAGATAGCGGGACGACCTAGATGTCTTCCTTACGAATTGAAAGGAAGAGGCACACACCGTAAGCGTCGGAAGGAATGGAGGGACGCTTTTGCCCAGAAGTGGGACAGCAACGGGCTAGTAATAATAAAGAAAATCGCGCTGAAGAAAAAAGCGCTGGTATTCTGATAGGGCTTGCTGTGATGCCACGGATACTCAATATCCACACGACAAGACAAACACCACACTTTCTTGTAAATCTGCAAAGCTAATTTAAAGGAAGTGGGTGGAAGGAACGTGTATAAATTCCAAATACATCAATAGCTGTCGAGAAAAGGTTAGGTGCAGATAGATGTATCGATAAAACAGCACTAAAGCAAACTATTATACGTCTCTTCTAGTCACAACATAGCCAGTAAGTTCATGTTTCATGTTAATACTAATAGAAAAAATGTATACAACCCAGGTCATGGTTAAAAATACTTCAAACAAAATATCCACCACAAGAACTAAAACTAGAAGTCAACCCGTCGAAACCTCAGTGCTTTGTGAATAAAAATGTTGGACAAGGTAAGCAAAGCTCTGAAACTGAAAGGCGCTGAGAAAGCGGAACTAGACTGAAAGCCAGGTCGAAAGTAAGTAAGCCGGTCTTACGGCTTGCCAAAGTCTTGGCTAGGACTTTCTAAAGCCGTATTGTATTGGAAAAGGGTGGTGTAATACTTTAACGAGGTTCCAGCGAAGATTATTAACGGTGGAATAGTTTTGTAAAAGTTGGATTTTGTTAAGAAAGGAGTAAAGAGTTGTTTGTTTTGTTGAATTGGTTGCAAGAAGAGGATTGGTTTGTGGATCTTGGAACGAATGCAGTGGGATTATTTGAAGTAACTTTTTATTTTTTGCTTTCGAAATGTCTTTCACTAACATGATGGAGCTGATATCTTTGCAGCAAGAAATAATTATATTAATTTTGTGTGGATATTGTTTTCGTCCAGGGGTGTTATTAAGAATATGAATATTTATGAATATCTATAATAAAAAAAGATTGCAGAAATTCAATCAATAGTTTCGAGTGTTGTAAACACCTGGTAAGTCAAGGTATTTTATGAATGAAAATTGTAACACAAACAACCTATTGAAAGCTCCATAACATGTCAGCCATTTCCTTACACCGCAATCAATCAAACTTTTTGAGTTAAACTTCCACGATTTTACATTGCTAGAATATTGTTCAATGATTCTATTCGTCAATCCAAAAGAAAAATAAGTAACAAAGTGTTTTTAAACTCATCTAGGCGGAAGTGGGTAACTTTACATACCTTTAGTAAACAGTAATCACCAACATCACAGTTGATCATTCTTATCATTTAGCTTTGATACCGAAGTACATCCCTACCGTGCCAAACTGACGTTTCGAATTTAATATTGTTTTTTTTCGGTGTTACTTGCAGACATAACATGTGGACAATACATGTGTGTAGTTCCAAATGATGGTATTCGACTATTGCTGTTAAGTAACAAATTATTGTGAAAAATGTATCACGGATATTCGTGCGGTTTGAATTTTTTTTTACTATTGATGAGGCACGCGTTTGACCACTATCTCACCTGATGGTGAGCGATGATGTCGTCGAAGATGGAGCACGCTTGCTTAGAAGTAACTTAGCATTCTTGACTTAAAGACTCCCAGGTTGTAGCTATGCTATAGCTTACAAAAATATGACTAATATGGATAAGGATTACATGCCACTTTTCTTGAATTATGAGTAACACATTACAAACTATAATCAACATAGACAGTACAGAAAGTGCACAGAGTATTAGCTGTTCCCCTGAAGATCTTAATCGATTAATAAAACGAAATCCCGCGGATATAACCATCGTGACACAAAACATACGAAGCATTTACTCCAACTACAACGATCTGCTACTCAACCTACAGAGTTTGAAAACAGATATAGATCTAATAACATTAACCGAATGTAGACTCGACATCTCCAAACCCATACCCCAGATACAAAATTATCTATCCTACCAAACTGCCAATCACTTAAACAAAGCCGACGGAGTTGTTGTCTATGTTAAAAATACTCATAACATCTCAGTAAAGGAAGTAAAACTGACACATGCATCATGCCTTCAAATTAACTTTCACCCTGAGCTAACAAACAGTCTTGGCTATCTACAGGTCACCTTCAAAACCAAAATCTGATGAATTCATAAATTCATTAAATAATCATTTAATTACTATTGCGCCGAGTAAAAACATAATAGTCACAGGAGATATAAATATAAATTTGATTTATAATGAGGCTGAACACTCCTATGATCGGTCAAACAGGTTGACCTATCTGAACATGCTGGCGATGCACGGCCTACTGCCAGGGCATTCACTACCCACTAGATGCAAAAACTGTTTGGACCACTTCATGGTAAAACTTGACCCCATAAATACTACTGCGACCGTAGCTGTATTAAACACAACCATAACAGATCATTCAATGATTTTCTTAAAATTATCAAACAAAAAATATATACGTAATATCGCTAAAACTAAAACCATGATTAACTTTGATAAAGCATTAGAAAACCTAGCTGAATGTGACTTACATCAATTGTTAAACCTTAACGATCCAAATACAATTTGTGACCGATTAATACATTTTATACAAACTTGCCTTAGAAATAACACCATTACGACAGTAATACCGCAAAAATGTAGACTAATAAAACCATGGATGACGGCGGGATTACTGCGCTGTATACGTAACCGGAATGACATGCAACTTAAGTTAAAGTTTGAGCCTCATAACGAAATATTAAAGATCACCTTCAGAAGGTACAGAAACTATTGCAACTGTATTATTAAAAAGCTAAAGCGGAAACACGATCGAGATCAGCTATCCAAAGCGTATAAAAATCCCAAAAAAATATGGGAAACTATAAATAACATTACTCATCGTAAGCCAAGCAAAACTCCCAATACGGATCTATTAGAAATTAAGGCAACTCCAAAAGAGTCAGCTGACACTGTAAACAAATACTTTTCCAACATAGGTAAAATTCTTGCGAACGAGATAATTGCCAACACCACTACAGGGTTTGGCCAAAACTATAGTTATGACTCACCTAATATTCTACCTCTCTCATCCTTTGCACTATTAAACACGGACCAGGATGAAGTTCACCGCGTATTAATGTCTCTGAAATCAGATAGTGCTCCTGGCTGGGATGGCATAACCGTCAATTTCCTAAAGACCGCTCATGCTTTGGTCGTTCCAATTATTACCCACTTAGCGAATCAGTGCTTTGAGCACGCTATTTACCCGAACGCCTTAAAACTCGCTGTTATAACACCAGTGCACAAGAGTGGAGACAGAACTAATCCGTCGAACTATAGGCCTATATCTGTACTGCCATCAATATCTAAAATAATAGAAAGATTAATAAATTCACGTCTCTTATCTTACCTTAACAAAAACAACTTTCTATCATCCTCGCAGTACGGTTTCAGGCAAAAAAGGTCTACGGAGGACGCAGTACTGGCGCTTGCCTCCGCTGTAACCAGTCAAGTGGACAGAGGAGGTAAGTGCCTTGCTGTCTTCCTGGATCTCCAAAAGGCTTTCGACACAGTTTCTGTTTCTACTCTGCTGGATAGGCTGGAATCAATTGGAGTAAGAGGTGTTCCCCACGCCTTGTTAAAAAACTATCTAAGCGAGCGTAAACAAAAGGTTAAGATAGGCAATATCATTAGCTCTGAAGAAACCGTCCAGTTCGGAGTTGGACAGGGTAGTGTGCTCGGACCGACATTGTTCCTTATATATATAAATACCCTATGTAGCATGAAAATCATAGACGGACACATTCTTTCATACGCAGATGACACCGCTATAGTGTTTAGTGCTGCTACCTGGGACAATCTCCGGATAACTACCGAGCGTGGACTGGCAAGGATAGCAGCTTGGCTTGATCTTAACCTTTTAACCTTAAATACTGCCAAAACCAACTTTATCTGCTTCACAAAGTACAACACCTCTCAACCCCCCCCACAGTTCAAAATCAAGATTCACAAATGCTTTTATCCTGTAAACTCAAATTGTACTTGCACAGAAATTACTAGAGTAGAATCCATCAAATATTTGGGTATTATGGTTGATCAAAGATTATCCTGGCACAATCACACGGAACTAATAATGAAGCGAATACGGAAATTAATCTGGACTTTCAAGACATTGCGTCATGTAGCCTCGAAAAAACTCCTGCTACAGATTTACATCTCACTTGCCCAGTCTGTCCTGGCATATTGCTTACCTGTTTGGGGAGGTGCCACGAAAATTAAATTCCTAGACCTCGAGAGGGCTCAGAGGTCGCTACTAAAAGTTATGTTTTTTAATCCCTTCAGATTTTCAACTGAGAATCTTTATCGTACATCAGATCTTCTGACAGTTAGAAAGCTTTACGTGCTTCATATAATACTAACTAAGCATAAAACCCTATCGTTCAACCCACAGAAAACAAAAGGCAGAAGAAAAAACACGGTTGCTCCTACTATCCTAGCAAAGTCCACATTCGCAAAAAGACAATATCCTAGGCAATCATCCCATTTATATAATCTTCTTAATACAGAACTTGACATATACCCACTAACCTACCGCGAATGCAAAAACGCCTTGACAAAATGGCTCAAGTCGAAGACCTATGACGAAGTGGAAAATATGGTACAAGTGATGAGAACATAGTATGCATAAAATTATAACATATGCACCTACATTACGCTATGACACTTCTGCCGCTAATGGTACAACCCTCACTCCCACACCTACTCACACTCACTACTCAACACACATTCACCCCCACACATAACACACACAACCCAGCGCGTTTTCTGTTTTCATTCCATTTTATTATATTCAATTTAATTATTATTATTATTTTTTTTTTTTTTAATTTTTGTTTTCATTTTAATTTTTCACTTTTGTTTTCATTTGTGTTTTCAATCAGTTTTATTTTTTATATTTGTATAAGTTGACACTTATCCTGAACAAGCTCATTAACTTTGTAGTCATTATTATACTATAACCTAGATAATGGCAGAGCTTCCTAACACAAGCAAACTATTTGCTTAAAAGGATGCTCCTTTTGTAAATAGAATAAGAATTTCAGTTGATGCAATAAACATATTATTATTATATTATTATTAGCTATCAGGAAACACATACTCAGGCAGGGAATTCCACTCCTTAGATGTACGCACAATGAATGTGTTTCAAAAACGTTTCGTGCGTGTGGGTGGGATGTCCACCATGTACCGGTGGCGCATGGCCGTACATGTTGTGGTCTGATGATGGAACGGGCTTGGCGAATTAAACTAAGCAATTCCGTTGCATACTCCCCAAAAATTTACCAATAGAAAACCGACAGGCTAGTAACTGAATGGCGACCAGTAAGAGGAGCTCGACGACCAGCCTGTCTTTATAAATATGATTGAATAGATACGAGCTGGCCGGTGCACTTTTGTGCACACACAAAAGTCAGGAGGATCTTGTTTTCGTGTACATATGTATGTTGAAAAATCTATTATAGCAACTACTAAGGTTTAGCAAAATATCGTAACGTATTCTGGTCATAATCAGTGAACAGTTACCAATATGCAATGTTCACTCAAAATATGTTCGTTGTATAATTTTTTACTGAAGAGACCTTTGACCTTAGTTGGGTTAAACAGGCTGAAATTGTTACACAGGTTGTTACTGTAAAATTGAGAAATAATCATATTATTATTGCTCCAAACTTCATAAACTTTGAAAGTTAGTAAAAGGTCTTAGGAAGTATGAAAGTCAGTGTGGGCGTCAAAATATAGGCCTTTGAATTATTTATTGTCCATTATTAGAAGTTATTATTCTTTTGTTATTATTGGCACATTGGGATTTCTCCAAAAGTGATGGTGAAGAGAAATTAAACCACAGAACAGGCAGAAAATGGCTTAGTAAAACTGATGTGAGTGGCTGACTACTGTGATTGGTGGAATGATTTTTCAACAGCGTATTTCTTGGTTTACGTTTAATTTGGGGCGCAACGATAATTATATTTTTCTAGAAAGAAAAGAACCACACAAAGCGTAGGGGGCTAGGGGCGGGCGTAATAGAAGTTCTAATGCATGCCGCCATGATACCATCGTGCAAAAGGGGTAATGCTATTCGACCTATTTAGCTCCTGTGGATTGTCCTCAACCAACCAGAAATAAGTCAACCTAGCTAAATAGCTATTTAAAAACACAACCATATAGGGTGCATATGGTTGTGTTTTTAAATAGCTATTTGCAGTATCTTTTGCATTGCAGTATCTTATGAGAAAGGTTTTAGTACTAGCAAGTAACTAAAGTAGGTAGGTTATATTCTTGAAACGTTCAAACGTACGTTATTTTACGCATGTTAGCTTCAATCAACATTTCTCAAGTCTAGGTATTTAGGACGTAAGTACAGCCAGCGACAAAAATGAGTAACACTGCTACTTTTACACATAATTTTAATTGACAGAAGATGATTCGATAGTCTGGTTTTTACCAATATATGACAGCTACGTGGTTCTAATGTAAACTAAATAATAATGTATTTTGCTAAAAAAGAATCGACTTTTGTTGCTAACTGTACCGAATATACGAAGCTAGCTGTTAGAATTTCAAGACCTCTTAGGGTATTTATTACGAACGTTTCTGAATATTTAATATCATATTGTGGTGAAATATTATTACGATGTTTTTTTATTATTCGAACGGATACGACGAAGATTTTTCCTAACCTGTTTAACACTTTAATTGCCACATCACGCGGCGGGCGCACTATGGGACCAAACCGTATTTTCCATCTCGAAAATGGTTTTGGCGAAAGTCGTATATTCATAGATTTTTTTAGGGTTTAATACTCTTAAAGGATGGAACTTACGAATAAATCTCAAAAAAAAAAAAAAAACTTAGTTTTACGTTTATAAACTGAACCTCAAACATTGGGTATAAATATTTTCGTGCCAATTAAATTAGCGTTAAGGAAGTTCAACACAAAATTATTCGGAAGTTTTCCAAGGAAGTATGTTAGTGTTATACATCATAAGAAAGCTTAGAATGTACACTTTCCAACCACGTTCGGTTTTTGTACAAAAATATTTTAGTTTTATTTTATTTTATTTTTTTTAGTGAAGTAAATAAAATTTCGTTTTTGTTTATTTCAATTGGAGTTTTCATTGTTGCCGAAAGCTGCCGGTGTCAAGTTAATCACTCTAGTAGATACCTTACCTATTCAGTAATATGAGGATTGAATAAAAACTTGCGCGTTTTTTGCGCAAGGGTGATTTAGAAGCAATAATGTCAATCAGGGGAAAATAAAAAAATCTCCGAAAATTACGTTCTTCTTTTTTATTATGAAATATTATATTTAATTGTTATATTTTGATGTCTATCTTGTTTTTTTTTATTTATGTTATAGAAGCATATATTTACAAATTAATAGACTACTATTATATTTGAAAGAATCTTCCCATGGCACTTTTGTTTTCGGTGGTCATCTAGAACCACAAGTATGATAAACTATATTGCTACGGAAGTTCTATTTATCTGTTGTGGTAATTATTTACAATCAGTACTGATTACACTATTTCGATGAGAACTGTCATAATCAATTGTCCCATGGTTTTTGCACAAGGCACTAAATTGTTGGTCTTTTATATACCCGTGTTTTCAGCATACTATTCATTCGTGTTCATATACTTTTTTCAACATAGTTCTTTTTAACAGACAAAAACATTATATTATCTAACAATGAGTGAATTCGTTTGTGTTCGACGCGATCTTTGTGATCAAATAATTCGGCCAGTATACATTGATTACCGCGCAATTATATGTAAGCAAATATAACTGGTACTACATGCCATCTTCGGTCCATAAAGTACTTATACATGGTGCTAAAATAATAGAGCATTATGCAGTTTTGCCTATAGGACAATTATCCGAAGATGCCCAGGAAGCCCGAAATAAAGATTACAAGAAATATAGGTTACATCACGCTACGAAGTGTTCCAGATCAGCAACAAACGAAGACGTTCTGCATATTTTATTATATACATCTGATCCTTATATATCTAGCTTGAATAAACCAAGTTTTCTAATATCCAAAGAATTGTTTGACGAAGTTAAAGAATTGTTAGAAATAAAAGGTGATGAATAGTATAAGCGCTAAAATTTTTAATTTTTTTATCATGTAATGTTTGTTTAATAATAATAATTAAGTTTTAAACTTATTTTAAGCAAAAGTGTAACTTCTACTGCTATTTTAATGTTACTGTATAATTTTTTGCATGAAATTTCGTATAACTGTAACTTTGTAATTTTTTTACTAAAAATATATAATTTTTAAAATGTTGATGTTTAATTTCTTTTATTGCCTAGATATTCAGAAATACGCAAAAAAAAATTCAAGGAGAAAAATCACAAAACAACAGAGTTATCGATTTTTGAGATAGAAAACACCGATTGGTCCCATAGTGGGGCGTCGCGTGAAGCGGCCTGCAGTGCGATTCTGGAAACATCGTCGAAGTAAATGCTTGGGTGAAGTCCCGTCAATCCATGCCATGCCGTAATCAAGATAGAATGACAGTTCACCTCGTGATCACTTCGCCCAACCCTTCACCCGACCCGTCGTGCACCCCGCCCAAGTGTTCACTTCGACATGTTTACAGAATTGCAATGTAGATCAATCGCCTGTTGTACTGTGGTCGTTTACACGACGTCGCGTGATGGTGCCTTACAAATAAGTACGAGTCATAAAATAGCGGCGGCAGCGTATTGAGTTCTGTTATGTTTTTGGCCACTAAGGAAGGGAATTACCTATTTATCAGTGGACGTGGCCTGCGGGTAGCCATCTTGCAATTGTTTTGATCGACGAATTCTTTATGTTGGCCATCTGGGTAAGTTCAGCATTTTGGCTTGGCAATTAACGTGAACGTTAAGTGACAAATTTTGTTATTTTTTTTGTGCTAAATAAACACTTTTTCTTCTTAATTGAATTTTAAAAGGTCAAATACCAATAAAACAATTACAAAATGTTTTTATTTTCAAATTGTCGTTCGTTTGATTGTTGATCGTCGTCTGCCTAGCCTTTTCCCAAGTATATTGGGGTCGGCTCCCAGTCAAACTGGATTCAGTTGAATACCAGTATTTTACGTGGAGCGGCTGCCTACCAGACAGCAGATAGCGATAGCTGGCTGATAGTGTTTGATTATTGTAAGGACCATAACGGTGGCGTTCTGTATTTACTTACCATCATGGGAAAACAGCGTGAGTTTATATACAAGGTGTTCCAGAAGTGGGTGATCATATTTAGGTGATTTTTTTATCAAGATTTGATTTTACTACAGACTGTGTCAGCAAATTTCATCTTTCTAACGTTAAACGTCTCTGAGCTCTACCGCGGACGGACAGACGGACGGACATAGTGAAACTATAAGGGTTCCTTGTTGCCTACGGAACCCTAAAAACGGGCCAAGTGCGAGTCGGACTTGCGTGGGTTCCGAAGGACATTAATTTTTTTAACATTTTACTTAAAACTATAGTCTTCTTAGAAGTTCTCCTGTAATCTATACTTATCTACAACCTGCCCCTACCCTATCTACACTCTTCAAATCAAGAGCTGAATAGGTTACTTCTAGGCAAGCGTGCTCCAATCTTCGACCACATCATCGCTTACCATCGATGAGATTGTGGTCAAGCGCGTGCTTATCAATAAAAAAAAAACTACTTATTTCGTAACTGCAAAGTACACAGCTGCAGGAATAACCATGCAAATTAAATCAATCTTACCCTCATTTCAATCTCATTTCGCTAAAACAATTCACTTTTACCTCCACCGTCGTAAACGTCGCAAGTCGCTTCTGACTTATTTTGTCGTAAATCTTTAGCAAGCAGTAAACCTTGAGATAAAATTGATTATCCTTATTCGTGTTTGAAACTTCATAAATTATTATTATGCCTCTCACTTATGTATGTCTCTCACGAGTAGTGGTGGCGTGGCGTCAAGTTTGCATGGAATTAAGTTGTGATTTCCCAATCATAACTGGAAACCTTATAGAACATTTTAATGGCTGTATTATGGGCTTTCACAGTGTATTAAAATGGCCTGATAGTCTGAATATGTACTATCAGGCCATTCAGAAATCAGTTATCTTCTAATGGTCCTTTTGATAGTCTTGTAGGCCCGTTACGCCCAAGGCATAGTCCGCCGTCATACCTTGTTATCTATGCGATCATCGCAATGTCTTGGCAATTGTCATCTATGCGATCATCGCATGAATATGCAATCGACGTGATCGTTTTTTTGGCAATACCGGAAGGCGACTACCTCCACCTCTATTTAATATTTTTGATAGTTAAGGAAATTCCATCGAACACAAGTACATGATTTATTTTAATAAATGAATTAGTAGCACAAATTATCAAAACTATGCCCAAGTATACAGGGTGTTCCAGAAGTCATCATTATCATATCAGCCGAAACGTCCACTGCTGGACATAGACCTCCCCCAAGTGTCACAACAACCGGTCCTGTGCGTCTCGCATCCATCGGCTACCAGCGACCCTCACCAGGTCATTGGTCCACCTTGTGGGAGGTCTTCCAACGCTAAGTCTTCCGGCACGCGGTCGCCACTCCAGAACTTTTCGGCCCCATCTACCATCTGTTCTGCGAGCCCTACCCACTGCCACTTTAATTTGGCGATCCTTCGGGCTATGTCGGTAACCTTGGTTCTCTTTCGGGTATCGTCATTCCTGATTCAAACACGCAAGGAAACTCCGAGCATTGCCCTCTCCATTTCCCTTTGGGTGACTTTTAGCCTTCTGATGAGGCCCATTGTGAGCGACCACGTTCCAAGTCCATAGGTCATAACTGGCAACACGCACTGGTCATAGGCTTCCGTCTTCAGTTCTCGTTCCAGAAGTACGTGGTCATTATTTAAGAGTGGTATTCTGTAGCTGATAAACAGTAAAAACACAATATGAAAATAAAAAAAATATTGACTTTTTTTTTAAACCGGCGTAATCTTATGCAGTTGGTGGCGTCTATTTTAGTTCAATGCCAGCACAGATTCAATGCCAGCAACTGCATCAGACTGCTTGAAAAGTGTTTCTTTTTAGTAGTTTTTCGAGGTCAAGTTTTTTGAAAAAGTCTATTATTTTGTTTATTTTTTTTATAATTTAAGTACACACAGAGAAACAGTTGCAAACATAACATAAAATTAATAGTACAAAGGTACTGCTTATTTCTTAATAAATATCTTCCAGCAAACCTGCGAAAGGAGAAATATAAAATAAATATTTGTGTACATCCACCCCTAACATACGTCACGTAAGCCCGCAATACTGTCAAGGGTGTGATGATACACGAAAATGTATGGCAAGCTAAAGGAACCTACGAAGACCTACAAGCCTAACAGTCCATTCGACCCTAAGCCCTATAAGCCCTACAGCCCTAACCTACCATATACCTAGTATGTGATAAATAATTATATAAATAAGTTCAGGATGTCTGCACCATGCGACCTAAGGTTACAGACGGATAGTAGACAGGAATTTCCAGGTTTGGGAAGGGTACACTCACTGCCAGTCCCGCAGACTCGCGAGACTGATCAGAGATGGCTAAAGGTGTCTTGGCCACAGTGAGGGGTAATGAGACAAGAATATAAAATTCAAATCGAATTTATTTATAAAATGTTCTGCTTATATACTAATTTTTCTTTACACACACTATTGTACATATTATATGTGTCCTATGCGTGTAAGATGCAACCAAATCACTATTTTAACTGGGCCGCGCGTCAGCCAGGCCGAGTGCTGAGTCATGTCCAAAGGTAACATTGAACAATTTTTTTGTCAATATTTTTTTTATTTTGACATTATTTATTTACTGTATAGCAGCTTCAGAACAGCACCCTTAAATTCTTTATCTTCGTCTTCTTAAAAAAAAACTTTTCAATCTACAATCTAGATATTTTATGGAAGCTATTTAAAGAGCGACAACTCAGGCCTAAGTGTTTAAAGCGTCTTACTTTTATAAATAGTGCAACGAACTTTTAAGTCTTTCAGGCTCTACAAAGTTTAGTTATACTACTTTTAGTTTAGCATTTGTTGCCTATGGAGGCGAGGTTTGAGAATACATAATGAATTGGGACAAGAGAACTTTGGAAGGCGCTGGTGTAAGAAGAAATCGGATAAGAAAGATTAATCACAAATCAAACACAATTTCATGGGTATATGCAACCTTTCTACCTAGAATTTTGTTTTTAATGTTGTTTATAATACCATACATGTATAACAATCAAATAGTAGTAAAAATCGTCATATTGAAAGCTAAAACTGAATTCAAAATGAAAAAAGAAACATTCGATATTCAAACCATTCTCGCACTCTTTTAATACAGGGGGCCTACCACAACCTCTTAAAACAATATTACTTTAATATTACTTTGCGTTCCGCTCTGTTGGATTTTCAACGCTCGGATCAGCGCCGAGAGTTGAAAATGCAACAACAGAAATTACAAAGTAATATTAAAATAATATTGTTTTAAGAGGTTGTGGTAGGCCTCCTGCCCCAGTATAGGTGCAATGTAATCTCCTTGGGGAAATGTTTTTTTTTCCTCTTCCTCTATTTGTGGATGATAATGTATTATGGTATAATGTGGACGTTGGTAGGCAAGAGTAGGTAGGAGTATGAATATGTGACAGTGTGATGGAAGGATTATAAGGAATGAGTCACAATACTCAGAGGAAAGTAAAAAAACTGATTCCAGGACTAATTTGTTGTTAAAATAGAGTATTGGATAATGGCAATACTATTAAGGATAGAATAAGATTAAAACGAAACTGAAAACCTGTCGATGATAAAGTAAGATGTCCTATAATAGTTGTGTTCGTGAATTATTACAAAGTGCCTGAATAAAAGTTAATCTAAGACCTTTTCCAAGGTACATTCTATCTTTGTACCCCAATTAATCAAACTTAGCTCAGCGGTTAAGGCTTGAAAACGTCACTAACAATCAGACAGAGTTACTTTCGCGTTTATTGTACAGAAAAAACTTTTTCCAGCAGCTTCACCCGGATGAAAGTTGAAAATTATCCCAAATGAGCAAACTCCTAGTATGAAAGTCGATTATCCTGCGAGGATAGTGATGTCATTGTTTTACTATTGTGTCTGATGCGTTGACAGTTGACAATCTATTGTCTAAACGTTGTTGGATGAAACTTGAAATACAAGAAGACTACACCACCAACCACGGTCACGAAGCCGCTCTGGCAAAAAATAGTTTAAAACAAAATCCAAGATTGAAAAAATAGGGTTCTCAATTCAGGAACATAACTAAAAATAAGTATTTTTATAGAACATCCATAAATTGAAGTACGAAGCAATCAAACTTCTACAAAAAAAAAAGAAATCAATAGCCACAAAATGGGCTATTTCGTTAATACTATATCGTTTTATTGCCCAAACGATTGTGTAACAATAATTCGAAAAGTTCCGAACGACTGAGCAATGATTGCCTATACCCCTATTTTGAAATTCACTCGTATTTCAAGTCGTCAAATAAAGGATGTCGTCTCATGTGTTATTCATCATCTGAAGCGACTGAAAACATCTACTTGGGTACATAAGCTGTTATGGTTTCATAGATATACAGGCTGTGGTAGTATTGAAATCTCTATCATCATCTGCCTAGCCTTTTTATAGCAACTTTATTGGGGTCGGCTCCCAGTCAAACCGGCGTCAGCTGAATACCTGTATTTTAGAACTGAAATCTCTATGGTAGAAAAATATAAGATGACAACCCATAGACAAGGGTAGTAAAAGAAACATCGCGAATTGCGCTTCGTGGCACTTCGTCGTGGCAAAACGTCCAAATCGCGTTGTGGCAATAAAGCAAAATAATGACGCGTTCTGAGCCTGAACTGATGTTATCACTTCTTCATGAAGCTTAGACTGCTGACACCTGGACATTCAACACGCCGGCCCTGCCAGCGTGTTGAATGTCCAGCGGAGTCGCCATCTTTGGTGAAGTTCTTTTTTTTGTAAGTTTCCCACACTTTGAATTTCTCCTGTATCGAACATATATACTCACATACACAAACAGCCATACCCGGAACAACTATCTGTAGGCCATATAAATATTTGTTCCGGGTGGGAATCGAACGTGCCGTCAGAAATTGATAGTCATAAATGGTAGAGCAGACGAGTTCTACAGTAAGACAAGCGTAGCATGAAATGCCCCTCAGCTTGGTGAACCGATGGCATCAAAAAGGTAATTGGGACTTGGGACAGACCGGCTGTTGTGTCATAGTTTAGCAGAGGCCTAAGATTTCACTTAAAAATTAACTCTATTGCCAGACTACGGTAGGCTGAGTTAATTGATTGATTCGGCTTGATAGCGTACCTACTGGGCACAAAATAGAGCTTCAGGCTACTACTCAGAAATAATTCATGCTGTATATGCGAGCATAAAGCGAATTCCTGGAATTATAATTCCTTGTACATATATTTGCGTTAGTTCCTATTTACCTGCTTCTGATGCGCCATCTTGATTCTGTGTTTGGATTGTATCTGCATAAGTTCCTCAATTATAACATTCTACGTCAATCTACGTGATGGATCTGCATAAAGAAAGTATAGTTCTCATGGAAATATAAAAAAATCTATATCTCTTTTTTGAAGTCCTAACAAAATATAGCAATAACTTCGCGGAAAAGACAGTAAGTAAAGTTGTCATTAATTCAGTTGAAAAGCTGAAAAAAAATACATCTAAAATCCAAAAGGATTCCAGTAAGCTCCTACCAACCGTTGATATATTATTCAGTCTGCGTCCGAGAGCGTAAATGAAAAAGTTTTTGTATTCAATGACTATTCGAACACCACCAAAATACTGGTGAACCGGGTAAACCCGAAAGTTTACGAATCGAACCGAAATTACGAGTTTGGAGGAGGCCTAGTTAAATATTCAGCAGGCGTATGTCACTGTATGAAGATTAAGTTGGGGTACAAAATGTTTATTATCTATGTTTTTTGTATTAATCCACGAAACTGTATTCAGAAAGAACTTGCATGAGACAAATTAATAATAATAAAGATGCAGAGATCCCATCTCTTTCTTGATAAGCTTGAGAGGAGTTTTAAAGCATTGCTTTTGTGTGTGCTGTTGTTTCAAATATTCCATACCTAATACTCGTGGGAGCTCTGTAATATTTTTTTTGTTAAATTACATACCTATATTATAAACTGGTTTTATAGTTATTAGTACATCACTATGATTCTTAGTAGACGGATTAAATTCATCTTTTATAAATCATCATCATCAGCATTGACGTGCACATACACATGCATGTTGTTATACACACAAATGTTTGTTGCTGGAAAATAGACGTCAGTATTTATATAATATTGTTAGAAATAATTTTGACTGCATTGATTTGTGTAATATGTTGTGCTATGTGGTTCCTAGGACAGTCCATAGGCGAAAGGAACGCGCTGGCATATTATTTTCAGTGGGCTCTTGCAAGTCCAACTCTGGTTTGCGTTCGCCTGTCCGCAGAATGGTCGAGTCCTATGATAGGACTTTTGAACATAGAGACATTTTTACATGTCCTATCTAAAAACAAAAGAAAAAAGAACAAAAGAGTTAAAAATACATAATTAAGGAGCTTTCATGAATTTCTCATTTTCCTTCTCTCTATTTCTTCAACTTTTTCCCACTATTTATTTCATATTGTAACTTTATCACTTAATTAAACACGACAGTTAAGTAATTTCTATTAAGTATCATCTATCTGCCATCCTAGTGATTTTATCTATGTATCCTACTGATAATCTGTGAACAGCGTTGTGGGCTACAATATTGTGTGTGTTTTGTGTAACTTTGCTTTTTATTATGTATTTTATATTGTGGCTGTTTCTTGTTCCTTTTGAATAAAAATAAAATAAAATAAAATGTTGCACATACAAACTCGAAATAAGACAATCCGTATCACTCACGAAACTAGATATTTTGGTAAAATTACTACGAAGGCGTTTTAGCCTAACTGATAAAATGTCTACTGACGTATTAGCACAAGGTTAGCCCTTAGTTAACCTTAGTAGAGTCAATTATGTAACTTACAAGGTCAGTGAGAAGGCTCGAGATGCTAACGTCTAAGTATGACTATTTAAACAATACTGTCTTATCTCAACGGGTCTAGGCACAAATATAAATGGGCATAAACAACGCAAGAGCAACTACTTCACGTGCCCGTTTCGGTACCCAGCTTACGTACAAAAATCGTAAGCCGCCACTATCACGCTCAGTCTGCATCGGTGTACGCTAGTCGGACGTCAGTAAGGTGTCAGTTAAGTGGTTAGGTCAGTTAGGTGCCACACGTGGCGACATCTCTGAATCGATTTGGTTTTTTCCATCACTTAATTAGTGCTTGTGTGTGTTGTCATAGTAAGTAGTCGAAAATGGCAAGTTCGGTTTTCATACAGAACTATATCTGTGGTTTTAGGAGTGAAAATGGATTGGGTGTCTGTAACCAGAACGGTATTAAAATATAACTATTGATAGGCTTTCGTTTGACAATCTCTCCTGATGGTAACCGATACTGTGGTCGACGATGTTAGCTTGCCTATAACCATTCGGAAACACAGTTTCTGAAAGAGAATTCCTCTCCTTATCTGTCATCATCACCATATCGATACCAGAAGCATAAATTAACGTAAGCGAAATTTTAGAATTTATGATACTGCCACTTGATTAACTGCTGAAACTTAATTGCTGAAAGGTTCATTTTGGCATTTTGGGTAAATGTCCCTTACGTTAACTGATATTTCAGGTATCGATATATATGGCCGAAAGACGTCCACTGCTGGTCGTAAGCACCCCCAAGTGTCGCCACAAGAACGGGTACTGTGTGTCTCGCATCCATCGGCTAACTGTGACCCTCACCGTCCAGGTCATCGGTCCACCTTTTGGGAGGCCTTCCAACACTGCATCCAAAACTTTTCAGCCTTATCTGTACGCTCATTGAAAATATACATAAAACGTTTTGTGCGTAAACGTCTTAGTTGCTAATAACGATGGCTCATCGCCGTAAATCTTGATTTAATCTTCTTTCATTTGCTGATTATTTTTACTCGGCAGTAGTTCAACATTTGTGCTATTTCAATAAACAACAATGAGGACTGTTGAATATTAATGACATTTTAATTAGTACCTACCTATCCTCACTTTTGATTATAAATGTCACCTGTTTGATACCACAATTACAGCAATCTGATACCAAAATTGCTTGCCAACGAATAAGGATCAAGCCACACAAGAAGAACAAAACATTCAGTTTATTTTTATGATTCACCTTTCTTCTAACATTTTGTCGTCTCTCTTATGTTTCTGGTCTCTCTTTTATCTTTTAAAATGCCCATTCCTCAAACTCAGTAAAACATACGCAACCAGCATTTGCAAAATTGTAAGAATCCTTTGGTCCTTGCAATTTCCGATTTCACTCGGTCTGGCAATAATCGGAGCAGTCCAACTCTGAAAAACTTTTCAATGGTACCGCCTTGATTCCACTTTATTCACTGGACCGTGCCTGGAATAAAGTATCTCACGATTCAACATTTAATTTCGTTTGGTTTGACAAATCTGTTTTTTATTTTGCCAACCCTATTTTTTAGGGATTTATTTTGCGATTTCTCGTTATAAGGGTATATCGTTTAGATTATTGTGGATTTGCCAAAGACCTTGCTTTCTGTGTGTTTTTTGATTTGAGGAAAACGATTATGAAACAATTCTAGGTATCTAATTTAAACTGGGTGAGTAATTTTGTGTTCAATATATACTTAAAAGTGTTTGCTAATGAAAATTCAACGACCATGGGACATAATCTAAGAGGGAATATACTATACCTGACCCTTGACCCTAGGTTTTTATTATGAGCGTGTTAGACTGAAATAATAATTACCTAAGATCCATATAGTGCCAAGCAGTGTGTTGTATGTGACTAGTGACTTCAACCGCTCTTTCATAACGAGAGGGCAGACAGAAAATATTACCGTTACGTTTCATTCAAAAGCCAGACCCGGATTAACTAATTGTACCATAGGAATATTTGATCAATCGCAACTCGCAGTGTAGTAGCCAATTCCTTTATTATAAAAAGTTATTTTTTTTATGTTTCTAACCTCTGCCCAAGACAACTTGAAATCTAAGAACTTATACTATGGCCCATATTATTATTCCAAAACATAAACTCCACCTCAACTCGAACTACAACTCCAACATGAGCACTAAAAATAATGTCAATGAAAGCATTGTCTAATTGACTTTTGCGTACTCGAGATATGAGCAAACAAAAACTTCAATTTATGACAAGCTCCGATGGAGTTGGAGTTTACGTTTTGGAATATGGACTTATAGCTAAACCATTGTGAATAAAAATTCTTACCACGTAGGTAACTAAGCAATATCCAAACCTCCAGGATACTACAAAACAAAAACCTAATTTTGATTAATGCCTCCTCCCCAGACATGCCACTGTGCTAATAAACACCCCATGGGGGATGTTTTCATTAGCTTAAAAGCGTATGTAGATTGTTTTTAAACGTCATAACAGTGCCTACAAATTAATTTAGTTAGAGTATAGATAATTTTACGACTGGGAAATAAAACAGAAGAAAATGTCAGGCCTGTCCTTGTTACATTTAGCACAACTCAAAAGAAAATACAACTTCTTAAAAACAAAAAAATGATACAAGGTAAATCCTACTATTTCAAACAAGACTTTTCGCAAGAGGTGCTTTATAAGCGTAAGGAATTACAGGAACAACTTAAAATAGCAATAGAAAATGGAAAAAAGGCTGTCATCAAATATGACAAATAATTTTTCCTGGATGAAAAGGAAAATGGGAAATACTCCCACGAAAAACAAGACAACTTTAAAAATAATAAAAGAAATATGTCGGAATCTCCGGAAAATAACAAAGATACTGATTCTATCGTAAATAAAATTCGTCCAAAAAAGAAAAACAAGACGGCTGATATAATAAATTTCCTTACACCAAGGCCATCAAATAGCAGCACTCAAAACGAAGAAAATAAAAAGTCAAGAAACCAATTACAATAGCAATTAGCAACCCACCCCTCTTCATTCCCAACACGGCTGGTCCCCGCGGGAATTGTAGACCAAAACCCTCCAAGGAAGAAAAACTACTCCTCAAACTCCTCAAACAACTCTACAAAAAAAGAAAATATCGTTTTGTACATAGCCACATACAATGTACGTACTCTGTCGACTTACAGTCGTTTGATAGAGCTAACAGAATCACTGAAAACTATAAAATACGACATTATAAGCCTATCTGAAATCAGAAGACTTGGAAACACAATTGAACAACATAACGACTTTATCCTCTACTACATAGGAGAAACACCGGGACTATACGGTGTAGGTTTCATAGTCAAAAAGCAACTTAAGAATTATATTCAAAGTTTCATAGGTCTGTCTGAAAGAGTAGCGCTACTTAATATAAAAATTAACAATTTCTAAACAAGTATAATTCAAGTTTACTCTCCCACTGAGGCTGCAAGTGATGAAGAATTAGATTCTTTCTACGACACAGTTGATAGAGCTTTACAACTAGCAGGAAGAAATATAATAGTCATGGGGGATTTTAATGCGAAAGTTGGCCAACCGAAACCTAATGAAAAATCAGTCACGAGAAGTCATGGCTATGGAAACAGAAATAGTAGAGGCGATAGACTCGTTGAATTTGCTTACGAATACCACTTAGCAATTATGAACACTTTTTTCAAGAAAAAAAAGAAGAAGAGATGGACTTGGAGATCTCCAGATGGCGCCACGAGAAACGAAATAGACTACATTCTCACTAACAACCACAAAAGTATTCAAAACATTGAAGTATTAAATGTAACTTTCCCTTCAGATCATAGACTTGTCAGAGCCACAATGATGCTTCAATCGAAACATAAAAGTCGAAAGAACTTTAGCAATATACCAAGATATTTATTTAAAACCGAAAAAGATGTCTCAAGGTACAACGAATCACTAAATAGCTATAGAGAGAAACTAGTTCACCAATATCAAGAAACCGACAATGTTCAAGAATACTACGACAAAATATTAAGCGCCATAGACAACAGTTTGAGAAAAGCACATGTACGTACGTCGATGAAAACGAGCATACTATCAGATAACACAAAAAAACTTATGCAACGAAGGAAAATCTTACAATCAACTAAACCAAAGACTCGATCTATGAGAAACGAGCTAAAAGCTTTATACAAACTTATCAGCAAATATATTAAAAACGACTATAAAAACCATCGTACACAAATTATTGAAAAACATCTTAACATTACCGGCAGCGTCAAGAGAGCTTACAAAGAGTTAAGATCACACAAAACATGGATTGAAGGACTTCAAGGACCAACAAATACTACCCAAAATAGGTCAGAAATATTACAAATAGCAACAAATTTCTACAAAAATTTGTACAGTTCACAAAACCAAGTTTGCAACCCTGTTGAATGGATTCAAGTACCTGCAGATGGAAAAGAGATTATCGCGATGGATGAAATCGAAGTGATTAGAGGAATTGACTCACTCAAACATGAGAAAAGCCCCGGTTCTGATATGATCACAAACGAAGCCTTAAAGATAGGACGCACACACCTAGCGACTCCATTAACGCAACTGTTTAATATGGTATTAAAGTTCTCTAGCACCCCCAGACAATGGTCCGAGTCAGACATAATCCTGCTCTACAAAAAAGGTGATCCTAAAAACATTGGCAACTACAGACCAATCAGCTTACTGCCATCGATATACAAATTATTTTCATCCCTAATAGAAAAAAGGATAAGGAAATCTATTGAAAAACACCAACCGATAGAACAGGCGGGTTTTCGAAAAGGCTACTCTACTGTGGACCATATCCACTCACTTGAAATGCTAATCGAGAAATATCAAGAATTCCAAAGGCCCCTATACTTAGTGTTCATAGACTATCAGAAAGCTTTTGATAGTATTCTCCACTCGTCGATATGGGAAGCTCTGCACTCTCAGCAAGTAGAGATTGAATACACAAGAGTTCTCAAACAGCTTTACGACAGTACCACGAGCAGAATAAAACTGGAAACTACAGGACCACCTATACACATAAGAAGAGGTGTAAGACAAGGGGACCCTATATCTCCTACAATCTTCATAGCGGTGCTAGAGTCAATCATTGGCAAACTAGACTGGAATAACCTTGGTCTATATATAAATGGCAAGTACTTAAACCATTTAAGATTCGCAGATGACTTAGTACTGTTTTCCGAGAGTGCAATACAACTACAGTCAATGGTAAACTCACTGTACGAAGGAAGTAAAAAGGCGGGCCTGGAGATAAACCTAAGCAAGACAAACGTCATGACAAATCACATCGAAATACCCATATACGTCGAAAATACACCTTTAAATTATGTCTACAACTACATTTACCTAGGAAAACAAATTTCGTTTGATCGACAAAACAATGAAATGGAAGTCGAAAGAAGAGTAAAAAATACATGGAAAAAGTTTTGGAGTCTCAAAGAAATACTGAAAAGTGAAATGCCTATAAAAACTAAGAAAAAAGTCATGGACACCTGCCTACTGCCCTCCTTGACTTATGCTTGCCAAACATGGAAGTTTACCAGCCGACTACAAACAAAAATAACATCATGTCAGAGAAGCATGGAAAGAAGTGTCATGAAAATACGAAAAATTCAGAAGATACCTCATCACGATATAAGACTCAAAACGAAAGTCATAGATGCTCTTAACTATTCGAAAAAGCTAAAATGGCGATGGGCTGGACACATTGCCAGACTCAATGACGACCGCTGGACTTTAAGAGTCACGTCATGGACGGGCCCGTCAGGCCAAAGGAAAAGAGGAAGGCCCATGGCTCGCTGGGTCGACGATATTGTTAAAGTCGCTGGAAGTCGCTGGATAAGTACAGCAAAAGATAGAGACCGCTGGTCATACCTGGAGGAGGCCTTCACCTTCTAATAAGAGGGGTTCTTGCTTTTTTTGAAACTCGAAATGGACTAACAATGAGAAAGAAATACAATACAATATTTTATTGTTTTATTTTTTATTGCCATATGTATAACGCTTTCTTATATTTTTTCTATTGAAACATAATGATATTTTACAATTAATGTTATTATCTCTATACCGAATTGTTTTGTTTTGTTATTTATTTATTGAATTGAAATTGTAATTATGATTTGATGTTACGTTATAATATCATTGCATGCAGTATGATTTAAAATATTTTTTTGTAATTTATTTTTATAAGCAAGAAATAAAAGGCTATTTTATTTTATTTTATTTTTTATAGATAATTTGCGATGCTTTAGAAACCAACTCACGTTTTGTTTGGTACCTATTATTATTGGAAGTGAGTAAAAATTTAATTAGAGCGATTGTTTATCGTTTTAAAAATACGTGGTTTCGAGTATACCTTACTTTCAGCTGAATAGATAAAAGCTCAAACAATAAAGCACAGCAGAAATAAAAATAAATAAACATGAAACTGACCACAGTAATATTGGGAAAGTTGCTATTTCCTAATTATTGCGCCGGTTGTTTTCTACTTTGCTTTGCCAAGCATATGTATGTCGCAGCCAATTAGCTTAATCAGCCACTTAATTGGTTGCCTAGCCTTTTCATTTAAATGTGCCGACATTTCAGCGACATTAGTGACATATAATATTTTTAATGACTATGTCACTTATGTCGCTGATAAAAAGTCACAGTTCAATGATAATGCTAAACTTTTAATGAAACGACGGATTCAGCTAGTTGACTGCGACATATATACTGCAATGGGACTGGGCAGGACATGTTTACCGAAGGGCTGAAGTAGCACAGAGCTGGTACCTTGACACAGCGAGAAGGGGTGGCGACAGCACACGCAGGAAATGACGAGACGAACTAGATAAATTTTACCAGAACGTGAAACTGAAAGAAGGTAGCGTGGACTCGCAAAAAATGAGGTGGAGAGTGACCTTTGGCCAGGAGTGGGACATAATAGGCTGGCAAAAAATACTCTGTTAACTTCAACTCATTAGTTCATCATCATATCAGCCGAAAGACGTCCACTACTGGACATAGGCCTCCCAAAGAGTCGCCACAACAACCAGTCCTGTGCGTCTCGCATCCATTGGCTACCAGCGACCCTCACCAGGTCATCGGTCCATCTTGTGGGAGGGGAGGCCTTCGCTGCGTCTTCTGGAACTCGGTAACTCATTAGTTATCAAACATATTCCTTTCATCGACTTACAGATCCAACTAAAACCGTACATCTAAAGTACCTACAAAACTCCTGCAGAAAATTGAAGTTTTAAAATTCATGGAATCGTTTTCATACTACCACACATTTATGAAGAAATCTTCCGTACAATCATGCACATGACTGTATATGAGGGAAAATAAGAGATTCTTTTCTTCCTGGATTACTGGCTTTTGACTTTGTTATACTCAACGAAGCTATCACTTATTCATGAGACTGTGAGCAATCTTAAGATTTTTTTCTACGTATGAAAATAGCTGCGCTTGAAATATTCACGACTACATTTTTGCTACGGTTTTGCTCCCGTGGGTTTACCACGGGAACATTGATTTTTCCGGGTTAAAAATCAATCCTGTGGCACTCAGAAATAGTTTAGCTTTGTATCAGTATAATTTTTAACTAATAATATAGTTTTCGTTATTGGATCAGTGCTTCCAGAGATTAATTTCCCAAAACAAATCTAAATCTCATTTTTATTTCAAATGTTTTTTTTTCTCAACCTATGTTGTACCTCTGCTGAGCAAAGGTCTCTCCCATGGCCGCTTCCACTCCTCCTGGTGTTTTGCCTTCTCTGGCCAATTTTCCGCAAGCTTCTCCACATCATCACCCTAGTTTTCTTGGCCTCCGTCGGCGAAGATGCCTGATTCACAATATTTTTTCTGTTGTCAGCCTGATTTGTCCCACTTCTGGGCAAAGTCCTTACCCATTCATTCCATTTCTCCATAGCCCAATGATTAATATTTTTTGAGACGCAAGAAGTCTTGGATAGGATAATCAGCCTCCTTTTTACATCATTAGCTGTAGTAGTTTTTTTAAAAAATGGCAAGCGAGAAGCAGTGTCAAAGGCGTATGAACATGCAACGTAAATGAGTCAACTAGAAAAGCGAATTATCATAGTGCTTTCAGGCGCGTCATCTATCGTTACTTTGCGCGTTAGCTGAAAAGGCCACACTTTTTCAACCTAATTTTATGACACATGTAACTTGATTTATCAGTTTTTTTATGCCCTGATTTCTAGAAAAAAGTCTTTATTATGCTCTTCTTTTTATAATTTTTGACGTGCCAATTTTTAGGCGGCGATTCGATATTCAAGTTAGTCGAGAAAATAATTATTTCTGAAATTTTGAGGCTGCGTTTCACGTTTGGCACATTTCTTTACTTATGAGAGACGAAAAGGGTACTCGTTCGTGCTCCGACGCTAAATCTCTTATTCTATAATTTTAAAGTTTCATTTCTATTACGTGTACAGCGCAGCACGCGCTATTTCTTATTGTAGTCTAAGCATCCAATCAACTTACTTGATTTTCAATCTGTGCGGGAAAAACTAGTTTACTTTATGCCTAAACTATTTTTATTTAGCTTTATTTATTCCCGTGGTCTGTGGATGGGTGACCATCTTAACATACCGAGACTCCTCCATGGCTCGGAAAGCACGTTAGGCCGTTGGTCCCGGCTGTCATTTGGAGATCTTTGGCAGTCGTTACGGATTGTCAACAGCCAGAAAATCTGAGACCAGTCTTGCCAAGAAGTATCGTGTTACCCAATTAATGGGTTGTGGGGGTCTGGTAGGCAGCCGCTTAATCTAAAATACTGATATTCAGCTGAATCCGGTTTGACTGGGAGCCGACCCAATTTAGTTGGGTAAAAGCTAGGCAGATGATGATTAAAAATACCTTGAACACTTAGCGATCCAGTATCGCTGAATACCAAAGTTGCCTATTCTTATTGACGGGTAAGCTTTCTGTGAATGTTATAATTTTCGTAATTATAACATTCACTCATCATTCACTCTTCATTTCTATTCTGTCAATTCTCAACGCACTAGGGAATGACAGTTCACTTCATGCTCATTTCACCTTTCTTTTTCACGGTGACTTGATTATAGAATAGATCGGCAGTACTTCCAGAGATTCCCTACCTTTAGAACATATGAATAAACAAAAACATGCTTTAGTATTTGTTAAGATTTAGATGAAAGCCTACTTTTAAACCAACCTAAAATTGTAAATCTACACGCCACTCTTCTGTCGTAGGGCTTCTGGAAGAAATTTTCGTTTTGACTTCACTCTTCTCGTTGCGCTCTCTGTATATTTTTATAAGTGTTTTGTGTGTGCAAATAAATAAACCCTTTAAATGATGCTGCCTTCGAAAAGCTCTTTAATTGTCTCCTAAAGCCACATGTCCACGGTCCGCTCGTCACATTAAAACTTGGACAAACAAATGGCGAACACGTTTCATCATTATTACTTTTTGTTTGGGCACATCACAATATTCATGATTGGAGTGTTTGAATCGAACTGAGTAACCGAGTGCCTGTTTCGTTGCGTTTGAGAGATTGTACTTTTAACCTCCTTTCATTTATTTATTTGCGTGATGTCAGAATTTATTACTGTGCCTTGTGGCTTGATTTGAAAATCAAAAAGTATTTAAGAAATTTGACTAGCAAATAAACCCAACCAGAAACCTTTTCAAGAGTTGACAATGAATACGATGATCGGTCAAGTGGTAATTATCTAGGGCTACCTAAAAGCGGAGCAAGGAGGATCCCATGCCTCCTCGCTCCGCTTTTAGCCGTCACCTCCTTCTGCGAAGCAGTAATACTAGTGAAGGAGGAGCCGGGCCGCGTGAGGGAGAAGCATACCTCAAGCCCCAGCCTCCGTTACAGAAGAAGACGCCCCGGGCGTCGTCGGTATAGTCCAGTGGCCGGGAGCCGCAGGGCGATTCTCGGCTACCGTAGGCGCAAGCCTGCGGACAGCGAGCGTTGGGTGGCTCGCTGACGATCACAACCAGATCCTGGTCGACGGCACATTGGCGTTGTATTCCACGCACACCTCAATCAGATGTCGGCAAAGTAGGTAGACCCCGTTAGGGTCAGAGCCTGCCAGCGTTGTGGAATTTGTTCGAAAGAGTCACCGCGGCCCTGGAGCGCAAAGGGCATAAGGGGGAACACGGATGGGTTTTAGGGAGTAAGAGTCTGACACTCTCTTCCGCTCCACCCAGAGTGGAAGAAGTCATTTGATGATTTCCCATCCATAAAAAAAAACACCTAAAAGCGCACAAACGGACAGTCAGAAACACGTTGCGTTTACTAAATTGCCAGGGTAAAATATTAAGACGATGTAGTGCGCTGAAATTTCATTCGTTTGATGCATTTTATTTTTGATTTTTATTGATTGGATGCAGTAAGAAATGCGAGTCCAATTTTGTTTGAAAATCTCACTGACAGAATGAATAGAATCATGATTGTTTTATCCAGGAAACATGCCTATTTGTTAAGCCTGTACGATACCTACATAAAAGTTATTCTGTAAATAAATGGATATGTATAGCTTGATCTGAAATATTTATGCAATGTTACAAAAATACTTACCCTTGCACTTTTTCTCGGCATTCGGAAGAGAGTAACCCTAACCCAATTTCAGCGGGAAAACTATTTACGTCATATTTTTATTCTTATAAAGGTTAGCAAGGTGGAATATTGAACGCTGTTGTAGCCAATTTTGATAAACATGACTTTTTAATGGATATCATTCTCTTTAAGATTCTAGATTATTTCTAGCTTCAGTTTACAACTTACTAAAGCTAGAAATAATCTCCAGAATCTTGAATATTACAGATGCACAATTTGAGTATTATTTTCTCTAATGATTTAAATGTGAATATGTGTTATTTTAAGTGTTTCTTAAATAAAAGCAAGAACTTTTGTTGCGTCTACATCTAGATGTTTATTATATAACACAGATTGAAGTACCTTCCTAACGTTCTACATTGAACTAGCGCATATGCCTCAAACACACGACTAAAAAAAGAAACACTTTCATCCGACATAACGAATCGTCTGAATACTAAACAGACCAATCCACAAAACCATGTCTCTTACTAATTGCGAAAAATCCTACAGAAGTCGGGTGTCAAAACTCTGGACTAACACTAATCTCGTGGTTGCAAACTGACGTAAAAATGGAAAAATGCGAGCTACAGTAAGCCATCGGACATAGCCTAAAGCTGGAACGGTCTAGAACATTGCGGTAAAAAGTGGTCCACTACTGGTATACGGGTACATTCTACGCTTGTGACGGTTTTAGAGTGACAGTTCGTTAGTTCAGGTAAATAGTGTATGTAGTGCTTTTTCAATAGCTGCATTTAGGATATGATTGCGAGGAATTGTAGGTAAATTGACTGTGAATACATATTTGATATTGGTTGATTGACTCAAATACTTGTTCTATTTTTGTTTTAAGTATGGGCATGATAATACTTAACTACGTTCCGTATGGTATCCGACATAAAAGAATAGCACCATCCCATTACTTCCCGTGGGTGTCGTAAGAGGCGAATAAGGGACTCACCAGAGAATTGGCAGCAGCATTCTCTGTAGGTACATTTCAACAGCTACACTGCGATCCCCAACCTGCCTGCCAAGCGTGGCGATTATGGCAAACACCCCCCCCCCCCATCTGGGGTAAACCCATGTCCAGCAGTGGACGTCTTTCGGCTGATATGATGATGATGATGATTACCTAATTAACTTTGCTCCTGCACTTAGACCGTGGTTCTTGTTTTGTTTCAATCAATCAAAGTGGCTGAAACATGCTTTTTTCGAGAGACATCAATATTCCTGCACCCTAAACACTTAAAAAGCCCATTTAAAGGCAATTATCAAAATTCCTTATTTTACTGTTTTTCTAAAATTAGCCTGGCCCTAGTATGAGTTTTTAAACGTACACCGTTGCGTAAATTAAAATGTTAACTTGTTAATTTGCAATGTAAAAAAGAGCCTTTTCGTTGTCCAGTGCTTTTCTCTATTCAGTTTCAATACAAATTGACGTTTAGGCTGTCACGGTAGGTACTAAAGCCGACCGCCTCGACGCATAAACGCTGAAACCCCGCCTGCGTCAATTAAGGTGGGTCTCCAGGGTCGCGGGCGCTCAGAGTGGGGACTTTGTCCAACCCAGTGATCCTAGGAAAGGTGGTGGCACAGTGATTACGTGCCGCCGTGAACAGCGAGACTAAGGGGAGACCTCTCTATAGTCTCCCCAGGGATGTGCCCTAACAGGGGTTGCACAGAGGAGGTTCCGGAGTGGTAATTCAAGAGTTGACGGGGCCTCTTTTATGGGCATTGGTGATCACCGGGTGGTTTTAGAGAGGTCAAAATCCCACACTCCCTGATCTTGAACCCAAAAGTCCAGGCGCCTTTTGAAAGATTCCCCCCGAAAAAAAGGGTACCAATTAAGCCTTTGACTGTGTAAAGGAAAAGTTATCACAGAACGATAGCTGAGTAGGCCCGAAGATTAAATACTGTGTCGGTGTTAGTTTAGGTGTTAAACAATTCCACTTAATCTTAGTTAATCTTAAGCCAGCGTTTATAAAGAAGATTAAGCTAAGAGCTTTTGGTAATCTTAAACATTCCATTAAGATTTTTGACGGTTTACGTCATAATGAACGGTCAACAACTTTGGTATTTACTTTTTTTTTGTATCATGAATATACGGGTGACCATATTGTTTTCATCATATCTCTAGTAGGCACTCATCAGTAGAGAGCAGTAATAATCGTGGTCCAACGGTAGCGGCACTAATAATATATGAGCTGTAGTCGTGGGCTCGAATCTATACAATACAGCACTCTAATAGAGGTGGAGGTCGTAGCAGTGAGAATACTGTAAGCTGACTGCACTTGTATCAGGATACAGTTTTGCCTCTATCTACAGGGTGGTCCATAAGTGCGTGGTCATATTTTAGGGTGATGTTGGTGTTGTTGTTTAGGTACGTTAAGGTATTTTTTTTTTCAAAAAACATCGTCCTCTTAAAAGACGACTAAAAAGATACGGAGAAATTACTTTCCAACCAGTTTGTCACAGTTAGTGGCATTTACTAAAGTCTGTGATTGAGCTACCAACTGCATCAGACTGCTTGAAAAGTCATTTCTTCGGAATTTTTAGTCGTTTTTTGCCGTCGATTTTTTTTAAAAGGTCTCATTATGTTTTAATATACCTTTCTTAATGTAAATCAACCCAAAATCACCCTTAAATATGACCACGCGCTTCTAGAACATATACGCCACACAGTGCGGTCTTGTTTGTTTGTTTGTTTAATTTACTGTGTCAATTGCGACCTTATTGTTTCTAATGGAAGTTTCTTTCTAGCAGCAGCTTTCGTAGCAGTGTAGATGCAACTTTTACAAATTAAACGACACAATACAAATCCAACATAATGCTTTATTTTACAAATACTATGTAATCGCCATCTAAATGTTACGCTATAGTACATACCTATTATAATTACATTTGGAGATACCGCATTATATACAGAAATTTCAACATTCAATAATAATTATGTAAAGTTATAAGGCACATTAAAACATCTTATTACATATCTATATACTTTATAATTCTAATAATTTACTAACTATACAATTGTGAATGTACGGATTTTTACGTACAGGGTGTGAAGTTAATGGTGTATTTTTTACCTTTAAAGAGAACAATTGATTTATTTTTCAAAAAAAATTTCTTCTAATTTACACCGAGAACTTAACTAAAAATTTAATACAAAATTTCTCGTTTCTAGTATCCGGCCAAATAAAACCGTGGTAAGCAAATAGAATAACTCAATATTTATGTTAACAAACATTAAACAAAATGAACTTCACACCTCTCACTATCAAAATGACACCATTATTTGGGTATTTTCAACTATAAGAAGCTATTTACATCGAAACTATCGAATAAAATTTCAACTAAAATAATCTCTTCCTCAAAAAATAATATTAACATCTAATGTGAAATTATTTTCTAAGATAGTCTTAAATAATTGTGACATTTTTCAATGCATACGATTTCTATACAAAATTAAAATACATATGAAAGTTAATAAAAATACACATAAAATTTAAAAAAAAAACATGTTTATAGGCTAAATTCATTAATTGAAATTTAATAACACATTACGAATGAACAAACAATTTTCAATAAACGACCTAATAGTAATTTTTCCTCATTTCTATTGTTATCGTAAAAGCTAGCTATAAATAAAATGATTTCAGATGGTTTTCAGAAATGATTTTATTTCTACTCGATTAACGATATTCACAAATTATATTCAGTCAAATATTTACGTTATGTCTAAGCTGTTAGTTGGTTATATAAGAAATTGAAAGAGGAAAGTTTTAAAGCATAAACACTTAGGAAGGAAGACTAATTGGCAGTATCGTGTCTGGTCCGAATTAGAAAAGAAAAGTAAATAAAATACTGGCTCATCGTCAAAAAGCGCTCAACTTCGAAAATCAAATCATTCAAAGCCTTCCCTCGAGTAAATGAGCCTTAAAATGCGTAAGTAGTTCTGTTCTAAGATAACAAAATAATGATATCCTACTTCTTAATTCGTATTAATTTAACGGATATTATAGGTATTCATTAATATAACTTTTGTGTTCGATCACAAAGAGGAATGTTTTATTTTTTATTAGAGACACAATGAAGGAAACTTCGAAGAACAGATAGGTATTAAAACAATTTTACTAAAATGCTTCAGGAATGTACAGAATATTCTATTACGAATTGCTTTGAAGTCGTAAAAACTAGCTAATAATGTCATCAATGTACTTTTGTTAATGTATAGTTTTGAATTAATCTATATTATTTCATCAGTGAATTAAAATGTCTGTTAATTTATTAATTATGTCAAAATTAATATCAGTCACCTTCAAAATAGCTCAATACATGTGACTAAAAAATAAATTCGCTCAGTAACTTATGAGTACAAAAATATTTACTTATTGAATAAGATACCTTTACAAATCTACCATTTATTATTTTACAATTTCACTAAAATTTTTACAATCTACGACGTAAGTCAATACGACTGTGTTGAAGAATATCTTTAAATAAATCACAACTATGTAATTTACATAAAATTAAAAGTCACATTTTTGTTTGAACACTCTATATGTTCCATTGTTGACCGTTGCGTTACAACGCTGCAACGTTGCTTTATGCCATACATAATTTTACATCAATGCATTCGAATGACATAGATATTTCATTCTTTAAATGACATGCTTTTAAAATGGAGACAGAAAATATCAAGTCATATGTGAACAGAAAGTTAAATGCATTGCCTAAAATATGGCGTAAAAGCAGCAATAATAGGGTTTATTTTGACTTTCCTTGTATTGCAGTCACTGACTTATTTCTTAGGTCGTCCATTTTGTAATTTAAGTAATAAATATACCTATAGAAGCATACAGATACTTAAAGATATGTACAGTTCAAGTGTGTACTAAACTCTAATCAGAAGTTAATACTCGATAAAGAATACTATTACAACATGAATTTTTACAGAAAACACTTTTTAAAATTCATAAAAAGACGGCAATAAACATTCATTCTTCTTTAAAATATCGATAAAATGTTTTTATGTAAAGATATGTATAGTTTAGATAAGTTTCCCATTAAACACTATAAGGTAACACTCGCATAGAAAAAGAAAAGAAACGAAATAAAATGGTGATTTTCAACAAGAATATAACAATTTTACAAGAGTAATAAATAAAATTATTTTGCGATAAGACAATCATAGGCAAGCACCATCGATATAACAATTTGATACGAACGTATAAATGTTCACCGTCCACAAATTTTCATATCTTGAACATTTCACACAGAACCTGTAGGAACTAAAGGAATGGCATCCAAGCAAAACTAAAATCGAACACATCAGTCGTTGATAGGCCGAGTTCAACGGGGTTCATACCAGCAATTGAAAAATGTACAACAGCCTGTTTACAAAGCCTTATCGCCTACGATAAACACACGTAGCGTATTCCACTATACAATAAAGTACACATTTAACTACAAGCATTCATTGCATCAGACAACAAGTGAACCATTTAAATTAACACTAACTGACAGTCACATTATAACATTGTCATTGCCGTTTATATGAACAGCACTTCGAAGTACACCTCCGGCTACTCGTCCTGTAACAGCTCAGGAGATATCCTCTCCGGATTGAAGTTCTCCATGCTCCACATTTGCCTTGGCTCGGACTCGCTGCAAGTCTCCATGACTATTTTATCTTTGTTTTTGTTTATCGCCATGCATTTTTCGCTTGAGCCGTGCTTTAGTAACTGAGTCTGTAAACAAATCGTTAATATTATTAATCTTTTCAACTTAGGTAAAATGAATTGTGTGCAATTTGTAACGGACAAATGGGTCAGTTTGTGACTAGCTAACTATTACAAACGTAACTCAAAACTGATATAGACTGCTTTGAAAAGCGCTAACGTAGTCCGAGTCTCATCTGATGCTTCTCGTATTTCTTATGGAATGGGAACATAATTTATATTTTGGTATAAATTATGTTCCCATTCCATAAGAAATAGCATTTCGATAATTTCGCAGATTTAATACTTCTATATTTAGCAGCAGGTACTAAAGGCTTGCTCGTTACGTAACTCCGCAAATTAATTTCGCCAAAATCTTGCAAAGTTAATTATTTCCCACGACAACTTGTCTCAGACTAATCTTATTCAATTAAAATTGTTAAGAAACATTTGTAAAATCTTAAAAGAACTCATTGTTCAAGGAATACCGTTATTTTGTTTAATTACTTTAATTTTGTAGCTTCATTATTAAAATAGAGTATAACCTGGATTTGAAAAGAGGTATCAGCTACAGCAAAAACAAGACAAAAATATAATAATATATTCCTAAACAGGGTGCTAACTGTACTGTATGCTATCTTAGATGTCTTCAATCCTTTCAAACTTCTCTATTTTCACATCGATTCTTTTTTTTATTTTGTAAAACATTTTAAACAAACTTTAATTCTCAAATGTACATTTTTGATGTTAGTCAAATACTCTTTTTATATTATTTTTCTTTATGTTCTATGGGATTTATAAATTTTAATAGATACAGGAGGCATGAAAACTAACCCGAGAATTGTACAGCCATAACTGGTTGCCCTTGGCCCCGTGGCACGGGTACAACACAACATCATGTCCCGAATAATCCAGACACGTCTCGTCACGTCGAATCTCGCCGTTCTTCGAGTACATCCAAAACTGAAAGTTGATTGCAAACATGTCACTTATTATGTTCACGTTATTTCTTAACGATGTCAGTCAATTACAATGATTTTTCGTGATTATTGTATTGTGAAATAGCTATATAAGACTTCAAAAATTGTGTTAAAATAGTCTTTAAAACGAATTTATAAATCGTACAATCTTCTCAAAAAACAAGTAAATTTTGAAGTGTATAAACAGTTATGTGGTTCCTTTAAAAGCTATGATGTTTTGTATTATTTGTGGTGTAGAGTATAATTGAAAATCACTCGATATACACCCAATAACCCGACAAGCCAAAACCATAAAACTCAAATAGGAAACAAAATAAAAATAATTTACAATCAGTTAAAAATAAACAGGGTCGGTTAAACATGAGTTATAAGTAAAAAGGCGTTAAGAGTATAACAAAAAACTTATTTACTAAATAGCCACATAACACAAATAATCACGGCACACTGCAAGCGTAAAACGAAAATGTACGTTTAAAAAACCAGTAATGTTGTGAACGATCATACCGGTGCTAAATGGCTTTAAAAGTTATAATTTACCTCGCGACAGTACCAAAATTGGAAGAGTTAACATACTGTAAAATTCGTATTCTAATCTACCACACTCCATTTTACCCTTTGAAGGATCATAAAAGGTAAAAGCAGGCTCAAGTTCAAACACAGTTGGATCACTTCAGGAAATAAATGAAAAAATGTAATGGCATCTACTGTGTTACAAGCAAACTCAAAAATAATTAACATAATAAATGTTTCAAATTTTATCGCAACAGAACAGAATAGACGAATGAAATTTTATGCAAAACAAATGCGTATCATTATTAAACATGAACACTTTGACGCGCAAACGTTTTACCGATTAGTATCCGAACAATGCATTATTGTGTTAGTCTTTGGTTTGCATTCAAAGCTTTTACGTCAACCACTTACCAAAATGACGATGACCACCAACACCGAACTACGAGATAGAGCGAAAGCGGTAGATTTGAATAATTTGGCGGCCTTCGACAAACCTGATTTCCGTATTCCCCGTGACATGGCCAAAGGTTGACAGGTTTCTTCATTTCTTCGGGACCCGCAGCCGAGTCGACGCACATGTCCGACCCAGGATTCGCGATCTGATGCCATCCATAAGTTATAAAAGGCGTGCCAAAAGCAAGCGTGCTAATCCAACGTCATCATTCAAGTTCATTCAAAATATAAAGTAAGTAGGGAGGTGTGTATAATATGTGTTATAACAACAACAAAAATTAAAAAAAAAAAACTGTGAATGATGATATTGGAACGTTGTGATAATGAAGATGAAAAAAACATGAAAAACTGCTATAATTATAATTTGAACAACATAATCATTCCAGAAGTTAAAAAATCAAACTAGGCATCAGGAAAGCCTCTAACTCCCCAATACAGAAAACAAAGTATTATCAATATCACACTCCTTTGTCTCTTTAGGAGTACCTGATTGCCCCCAGTACGGTGACATCTGCGAATTTTCGCTTTTGGTAGCTTATCGTCTGGAATGTCTTCTGTGACCGCCACACCATCAAGGCAGTAGTTGATGTTATAATTGATTCGAATCTATCGGTGACGGCCATAGGAACAAATTAATGCAAAAAGTGAATTATGAGTGCAATAAAAAAAAAACATCCGTGCTGTCCAACGTGCATGAAAGAGTGCAGTAAATTGAACGAAACCAAAACAAACATTCAAAATTTTGAACAAAAAGCTCCTTCAAAGTGGTACTGCCGCAATCGGTCAAATTGAATTTGACAAAAGACCTGATTTCCTCCCTGCCGGTGACACGGGTATAGGCCGACTGGCTTATGATGATCTGACTTGCGTGTTGGAGAGTCCAAACAAATCTTTTTGAAGCCGACATTTCGGATCTGTACGGGTAATAATTTCGAAGAACACTTTAATTTGCACTCATTGTTGTAATGCAGAACAATTACACAGAAAAAAATATTACCTTGAATAACATGCTTAAATCTCAAGATATATTATTTAGACATTGTAACTCGAGTAAGTAAAACGAACTTACCTCGCCATGAGCAACGGATTCTCCAGGAATGAACAGTTCGGGATAAATGTTCTTCAAATACCACTCGAAAGACTTGCAACCCAACTTTTCTCTCAATTCTGTGCGACTACTGATGTCTCCGTAATCACCCTTATCGTTACCAACACGCTGATAGTAGTACTTTGCATACTCGTCCAACCATACCTAAAACCATCGAAAAATAAAGTTATTTATTTTCCTGTTTAGATCTTAAAGTTTGAAAGACAAACAAAACATCATGTGACAAAATTCTCACCTCAGCTAATCGGACAGAATTTTTCTTTAGTACATTGACACCGGTTCTCCACTTGTAGGGCGATCGCTTCCTGAATATGTGTCCGACGTGTGAACACGGAACTATCTCTAGAGTTCCGCCACACATCCAAGTTTTAAACGACAGCTCCAGATTTTCACCGCCCCAAATGTCGAAACCGCTGTCGTAAGTTCCTAATCTTTCGAAGAAGTCCTTGTCTATAGCAAATAGACCACCAGCCATAGTCGGAGACCAGACAGGCTCCGCAGTATGCTGATGTCTCGCTCGCTCCTTCGCCGGAACAGGATGCCAATTGAACTGGAGATTCCAGTCGAAACCACCAACATTGACTGAAGATGAGTCTCTATAATGATACTCGAGGGTATTGTCGTCGATGACGTCAATTACGGGGCACACAACCGTACTCTTACTACGGGCAATTCTATCTAGTAATGGTTCGAGCCATCCTGGAATGAAATAGCTGAGGTTAACGACTGGTCGTTAAAGACGATTTGTGTTACGCTAATTGTTGGATTTTACCTTCAGTGCACTCGCAATGACTGTCAAGATAGGTAAGCACGGGGGCAGTGACGTATCGGGCCCCTAGGAGACGCGCCCTGATGAGGCCTTCACGTCGAGTTGCTCTGACTATCCTAACTTTTGGTAACGAAGACATGTAGTCGTCTAGCTGCTGCATTAAATGAGCTGCAAGAAAAAAGAAGTTAAATTAAAATAATATTTAATCGAACCATTGAGCAATATGATGAAAAAGTCAAACTATACAATGTACTACATCCAAAATAGTTATTTTTCCGCATTCATCTATTGCAACACAGACTTACGCATATCAGAAAAGTCATCGACGAGAACGATTTCCTTGATCAAATGAGCCGGCGACCGATCCAGCACAGAGTGAACGGTTCTGAGTAGCACCGACCACGCTTCGTTGTGGAAGCATATCACCACAGATGTCTGTGGTAGGTCCTCTAGGTACCTGCCCGGCACTTTGCACCTGTTGGAATAGACACTATAAATTTTCCTTTCAGATTCACTCTGGATTAGGTACATTATTTTTAATTACTTATGAATTAAACGAAATAATGACTTTGTAGCGCATTTAATGTGGTTGGAACAAAAATAAGGTTGGTTTTTGCTAGTGCAAGTCTATATACGTGATAACATAAATAATTTCAGGGGGTCACACTCAAAGAATTTTTTTTAAATTCAATATGCAAGACCAAGTTTAGATTCAATAAGTGATCAATTACAATATTATTAGAAAATAAACAGAAAACAAAACCGAATAAAGATAAACAGATTTTAATCAGTCCAATAATAAATTAACATCACAAAAAACCCACCTACTATTCCAGTAAAAATAATAAAAATCACCAAATATGTTGTGAAATTTAAAAGATCTAAATAAGTTTAGCATATTACCTATATTATATTATGTATAGTATATTATATACCAAACGATACGATAAAAGTATCTGTAACGTTAAAACATAAAATAAAATCCTTATCTTTATACCAAATTATTATTTTCCTCTCAGCAGCGGCGTTGGAAATTTTATTACAAATAGAGTTGGGCCCCGATAAGACTAGGTTACAAAATATAGTATTTTTCACAGGTTTAACTGAGACTTGCGCAGAGGAAATTCTTAGAAGCTGAGAGTATAAGTATATTATATATTTTTTCTTCGTCCAGTATAAAGCAATGCGTTGATTCAGAAAAATACGAGGTAGGATTCACGGAAATCCCTAAGTCCCTTGGGTTGTTCAGAGGTCGTACCTCATACAACATGCTGTACGGATTTAGCATCGTTTTCTTACCATTCGTCCCTTGGGTCCGGCAGCTTTCTCCTAATAGATATCAGGTCACTGACGTATTGGTTGAAGGCGTTCTTTTTCCACCCCTCGGAGACTGCTTGTTTTGCGTCGTCGCTTATGTTCTTCGGGAGGACGACTGGCTTTCCTAGTTCACCAGGGGCATTGTCCGAACCCGGCGCCGCTATCACACCGAGTCCTAAGGGATGACCACTATTAGATCCAACGTTCTTTGGAAACAGCAATTATTTTTCAATTGCAAAATATTTTACTCAATAGTTTTTATAAGAAATCTTGATCGTAAGTTAGAAAGTTGAATATGGAACTGAAGTAATAATGCATCGGAAAATTGTAATGGAAAATGATAGATTTAATTAGATTTTATATTATTCAAATCATGATTTATGTAGTTAAAATACAAATGAATAATTATAATAAGGCAATTAATTATGAAACATCTGCGGTTAATATGTGTAATGGCAGTGTAAATTAGTAATACAGCTGTTAGCTACTGCCCTCCACCAATACAAATATGGCATACAATCTGTTTTATAGGCACAATTAATTACACACTAATGCCCGAAACCACAGAAAAGACACTACCGCTACGTAAAGACTACAATTAAATGGTATAGAACACGGAGTAGTTAACAAATGGAGGAATTATTTACGAACTAATATAGTGTTAGCAACATTTTAGGGTGATTTTTCACCAGAGATGTGTGAGCTACTTAGGTAGTGCGTGAGACATTCCAGCCTGACTTAGCATAGCTCTGGTGAAAAAGCACTAGAGGAGCTAGATATTAAAAACAACAATAAAGTGTAAAATGTGTGCTAGGGATGTGTACGAGAAATGTGCAAACCTTAAAAGAGTGCAATAAATCCTCGCGCCACACCGTTTCACAGTTTTGCTACGCATCGTTTTGATGAAAACAATCACACATTTTCACAGCACCTCTACATATCCTCGCATCTCCTAGCTATCTCATAATAATATATCGCTGAATTCCAAATCGAGAAATTGGTGTAAACAGAGCCGTCAATGCATATGCATACTGAATACTTGACTAAAATTGGACATTAAACCTTTGAGATTCAAAAATCTCTAGCTCTTGCACCGATAGGAATCTCCTAACTACTTTCAGCAACATCAATTTGTTCATCGCGCATTAGCGCTCCATTTGCTCACTACTCCGTGATAAAAACTAACAATGGCCATTAAAAATTACCTTCATTTCCCGCAAGCCGACCGATCCAATCGATCCGCGTTGGTGCTGTGACGGACAAACGCACATTATCATGCAAAATGTCGAAATAAAGGAAGCCACTAACAAACTCTAACATGCAGATCAATAAATCAAGTGAGGGGTGTACGCTTTACAGAAAGTGTGGACCAGGAGACCTATATAATTTATTTTCCCCTATAACACCTACATATTTTATATTAATTTAATTTGAGGGATATTCTTGACAGACTTTGAAGCGATGTTCATCTCAAGATTCTAGATCTATGTCTCGGATTGTCTTAGTTTCAGTCGATGTCAATAGATGGCGTTATTTTTGGCCGGTGCTGTTTCGGACAAAACGTATAATAGAAATAGCTGCCGCCCGCGGCTCCGGCCGCGTGAATGTCGAAAATTATCCCAAGGGAACATACTCTCAGGATAAAAAATATTCTATGTTATTCCAGACTATAATCAACCTCTGTGCCTTTTCAATTTCATCAAGATCCATTCAGCACTTTTTGCGTGAAAGAAATACCATACACACAAATTTTCGCGTTTATAACATTAGTAAAGACATTTTTAATTTAGTAACTACGGTTAAAAACGTACCTGTAACTGCCGATCATAAACGAACCATTGAACAGGACTCTAATTAAAATGATTTTGCTTATGAACTTTAACAAGTTTCCTGCCATTGGTTCTATGGACAGGTATATCGTGCATTTCGAATTTTGTCATATTTCTCCGATGATAGGTGTTGTTATTAGTATCATAATTATTTAAATAAAAATCTGCACTAGAATCTCCGTCATAAGGAGTTTAAGGACTAGCACTGCCAGTCTGTTTGATGTCTATCTTTCTGTTTGGTTCATACCACGCCACGTATAGACCTATCATTGATCTGTCTCCATAAAGAGACTGAATAAAGCTAAAGAGAAGAATGTAAAGGCGATTCATTGTTATAACACTCTTGGGGAAAACCTTATTAGAAATTCACTTTAGTATTCCGTTACGTCTATCCTCATTACCATTTGTATTGCATGTATTAGCCGAAAGACAAGCACATCGGGGACGCGTCTCTAAGAGAATGTTAAGAAAACAAGGAAAGCAATATTTGCAAATGCAAACTAATAGCACTGATGCCATTATAGTTTAAGCAGGATGCTTTTTTCGAAACGGAATAAACAAGAGGAACGAAGAATTCCAAGGTTCACTTACTCCTTCCTTTCCAACCTCAAGGGATGTGATCCACAATTTGATTTCTATACATAGATTTCCTAATCGAAATATACCCAATAAAAGGTATCCTCCCTATCAATTTTGTATTCATCAGATTCTGAATTATTTATAGCGATATTATCGTTAGAGTTATGTTAGTTGGGTGACACAGTGCAATATCGTGTAAAGCTATCGATGTACCTGGTATTTGATTTAACACCTACACCAAGCAAGCTCATGCAGTTTCAATGCATAAATAACACTCACCATCAGATAGGTTATTGACGTAGGTCTCGCTCTTCCTTTTTGTTGATGTGGGCTTCGCCATTTTCAACGGTTTCGCCTCCGCATCATCGTATTCAATCGCTGGTGCAACGATTGAGTTCCTCGACCCGCCATTTGTAGTCAACAACGCGACCATAAACCATATCGCTGTCAGTATGAGTACAGCCTTTAAAATTAGCGTCCGCCTCCGCAGAAAAAACATACTGGCGAATTTCATTTTAAAACTTCTTCCAAGATACAGACTGGATAAAGTTCTATGATTGTTGGCTTCACTCAAAACATTTTTCGAAACTTGAATATTTTAGTCTTATCTCCATTAAAATCTAGGATGTTAAAATCAAAAAATCTTCTTTATAGAATTTGAGCAATAATGTTTACACTATCTATAAATCACAAGAGGGTGACTAGCATAAATAATGAGATATGTCTTCGTGTTTTACGATTGTCACAAGATATGCTTCTTTGATATGACAGTTACACTGATGAAAATAAACTTCACATGACTTTGGTGAATGTATTGGCTATAATTTCGCCTCAGTTTGTTTATGTTTGAAGAGTTTCTTTCTCGTTTTTTGTTTCATTTCCAAGCGCTCATTGAGCATGATTTATCGTCCATATTCTTCAGCACGAGTCCTGGGAACAAAATAGTAGCTTATCAATAACATAACACGCACACTCTGTATAGTTACGTAAATAAAATCCACATAATTTTGATTGATGTTCTTTTCTAAGTATAGCTGTATTTATGGCAGGCGATTTTTTCTCGCCAAATCCCCGACAGTGGCTACTGAAAAGGTAATTGTGTTGGAAGGCCCTTTTAGGGGTTTCTCCACCTCGGATACTATGATTAGAAAATATCGGGCTCAGATTGACGCCTTGTCGTACTAGGAGTAGGGTTATCTCACATGAAAAAAATGTTTTAGTTGATTTAAGAAATACATAAAAATTAGACTGATTTGATTGAAATTATTATAATCTGTATGTTTACTCATATACATAAAAAGAAAAATAATATGTATGCCAATGAATAGGTAGACATAAAATTGACCTCGGTCACAACACAACACAACACAACATACGTTACTAGATAGCGTGCCACGTAAATTACCCGCAACTTCAATTGTATGGAATTAAATATTAAACTCGTATTGACGCCACGAGCTGGAAATTGTAAATTACTTTCTAAAGGGTTAGTGGATATTGTATTGTGAGTGTGCCGTAAAACCGTACAATTAATAATAAGCGGTTACATTCGAAGTTAAATCTACTTTTAATAGTAACCAAAGAATTTTGGAAGGTCCAATAATTCTTTGAACAACGACATAATATAAACCTCAAATAGCGAAAGTTTTGCAGCCCTACGAAGAACTAAAGATGTACAATGGAGCCCTTTTCCAGTGGTATGAGGTGGTGGGTGGTAGTTCCGCCACACGACTGATGGATTGTTCTGCTTCGTACATTATCGGGGCTAGCTGCTAGTGCCATTTTTCAAGTGGTCACACTGCTATTTTGTAGGCTAGAATGGCAACACCCGGTGTCGCTTTTAGTGTTAAAAATTGCTTTGAAATTATTCTATGTCAGTGTTCAAAATATTTTGTGCAGGAACTAGTTTACGAACACATTTAAATATTTTAGGTGTCTGCAACTACTCAGACTAATATTGCAATTTTTGTTATTTTAAAAGATTTTACCATAAAACCTTTAACAAAAACCCGAGAGTTATGTAATGTAATGGAAACAGTCAAAAATACAATTATTCCAAGATTTTTATCTATTTTGATCTTACACTTGACCTTGGAAGTCCAAATAGTTTTAAGCACTAAAATAAAAACACTAACACTTGCCAGACTGAAACATTCTAGTACAAGCACTTAAGTCTAGTTTTATCTAATCATCCTTATTTCATTTGAGAATTTTAATAAAAAATTCAATTGGTCTCATTAATTCAAGAAATGGAAATGAGTGTAAAGGAACCATTCCTTAGGTAATCTGACCTCAATACCCATTGCAGCACACACTTAACCCTAATTATATTCAACTTTTATCTTGAACTTTTTAATTAATCCAACGAGCTTTGCATCATATTAAAGTGTTATTTTACCTTGTAACTGCGATGTTCTTGGGAATTTGGCTCGGTGTCGTATCTGTAACAATCACACAAACATTTGAGCTTCAAGATAAAGATGCGTCAGTGTCAATATACATTTAAAGGGAATGTCGAAATACGAGCAATAAATTAGATAAAATCTTTACGGTCTCAAATTTAACGTAAATAGCACTAAATGGCGAAATATCCGAACATCTGAGACGACTGCTGTAATAAATTCGAGGGAACTCCTCCCGAGGGCTTATAGCAATTTAAGCGAATTGGTATAAATTCAAAATATTCACCGAGATTATTATTTCATCCGTATTGGAAACGTATTTATATGTGGGAAGGAGATTACTCAGTACATCTCTAAAATTAAATTAAGGAAAATGTTTGCTTGTGCTAAAAATATGTCTTAAGCACTTTATAATGATTTAAATGTTTTTAGAAGATAAAAAATATTTCTTACAATAAAAGAAAACGGTTCTACTCTAATTAAAAGAAAAACTTAAATCCAGTTCGAAAACTTTAAAATGGATGTTTTAATTTAAAACTGAAAATAAAAACATCTACTTTAAAGTTTTCAATTTCATTTATCAGAGTCACTAGGTACAGTCAAAATTCTCAGAAACGAGAATAAGCAAATAACTTCAACGTGAGCAATTGGCCGGTTATCAAGTGAATCCGCATTACATTTGGGGTTGAGGCAAGCGGTCAGTTGATTGCAGTTACAAGCATATCGGTTTGGTTACGCCGCGTATTACATACAGCGTATTCATACGCAATGCAGATCCGTAGTTACGAACTTGAGTATAAAAATACGCATTATGTTTCGGTAACAGTTGCCGTAGTTACGTTTCAGTACGCAGCGTATCACATTGGCGTACTGTTCTTTATTTTAATTGTTCACTTCTATTTGCTTATCCATATATCAATAACAATAATTAATTTAGTAATACTATTTGCCAATTTAACGATTCAATTTATTGCCTAAATTCTATGCAGCATTTGAGAATTCAAATTAATAGGTTCATATTTTACGATTAGATTCAATATAGTCGTTAAAATTCGCTGCTAAATATCTGAAATGTAATACTGTAGAAGATTAAACAGCTACCAATTTAGTCTGTAGATAATTAAATAGAATCACACATATATAGGAATGAAGTCAAACCATCGCATAAATTCATTTACGAACAAACGTTTATTATGGAACTATCAATTGAGACAAAATAAGTGTGCATTACTTAAAGTTATCATTTCATTTCATTTCATTTAATTCACATTCCATGTGCAAAATGGAATTTGTAAATCACGTCGTCTGCGTTTCCCTTAGTTGTCGAGATTGCATAGAACAATTTTAATTAAATAGTTTAAGACGATGTCACAATATAATAGTGCAGTGTTTCTAGTAAGCATTTAGATTATTTTGCTGGAGTTTGCAAGCCTGTTAGTTGCGTTTAGAGCCACAACGCGAGCGGAAGAAGAACTTATACAGGCGGCTTGCAAAAGTTGGTCATATTGAATATTGTGTTTCAATAAAGTGGTTAGGTACAGGGGTTAGTTTCTCAAATATAAAACTCTTATAACAGTCAATAGTGTAGAATTATGAAAAATATGACAAAGTCCTTAAATTTAATCGCAGTTTAACTATTAATCTATATTAAAACATGTTTATAGATTAATAGTTCTTAATTAAACATACGATTATGTAGATTAATATATGTTTTAACATTGATTAACAGTTCTGAAAACTAAGAAACAAGAATTTATTTATTTAAACAGACTTCATATACGAAGTGGGTACATCGGTCGATTTCATGCCACACCTCTACCTATCAACGTTTGAGTTAAAAAAAAATAGATAAAACGAATTATTACAAAAACGCGATACGGTATTGCAAAATATACAAGTATACATACAAACATTCTTACAACAGGACCAACCAATAATAATTGAACAATCTCTCGAAAAAACATCAATTCCACACAAAACCCCAACACTACCATTCACCTTCACAATTAATTCATTTAAACTCGTAAACTTGTAAAAAACGTACTTTACTGGCCTCAAACATCGCAAGCGCTGCGTGCGCGCAACCATGACCTAAGCTAACTGCAGTGGCTCCTCCTACCGGTCACGAGCCAAGATGTGCAACTACTAATTTACGTCATTACTTCATTCATCATTTTGTTGTGAATGCAGTCATTAAATTCTGTGACCGGATTGGGGAAATTGAATTTGAAAGATACCGTTTTGATTTGGTATTTTGTAGGAATGAAGAGTAATTAAATTGTTTGTATTTATTTACATCGGAGAACATTACAGTCGATTTCTCTAGTAGAATACGTTATAACTAGTGTTAGTAGTACACAAACAAGGGTGAAAACAGATAATGAAGTAGGTGTCTAAGGCAAGATGTGCACTTGCAGAGAACTATAAAACCAGGAATAATCTACCTGAACATTCTCTCCACATAGTGCGTCAGAATAGGGAAAAAAGGACTTTCCACCACTGTTTTTAGGATGTATTATCACTGACCCGCATTTTACGCATCAATGATGCAACTTTGTTTCGAATCACTGCATTGAAGCTCGGTTCTGAGCGAATATCTCCGATGCGCACTATAGTAGTTTCAACAGATGATGATGAATGATGGCGGGTAATAGAAATGTATTGAAAAATAAGTCATATAATATATGTCAACCCCAAATTGGAATACAGGAATACTTCTGAAATAGTCACGGAGTTAAAAAAAGATACTAGAATACTAGATCCTACTCTGGACAGAGATAAATAAAACCGCAGTTTCTTCTGCCACCTGCTTATATTGATCAGATATGATTATGGTACAGTGCCGGTACAGGTACAGAATGTTATATCTTTGCTAATGAGAGTACGACCTTAAGGTAAACTGAGGAGAGCAGATCATGATAATGGTTTGGGAAGACACTACCAATTTACAAATATTATATTGTTTATTTTGATGAAGTTTTTGTTAAAATCAAACTTTACTTCAATAACCGATCGATTTATAATATTCAAAACGTAGTAAGCACAACTAGAATATCAGACGGATACCCAAAGATATAATCTTGAAAAAAAAAATACAGTTAAAATAAATCCAAAACAAAGATCAAATAATCTCTGACTCATTATTTTCGCAATCCACCTATCGCTCTCAACACGATTAATAGACATTTCCGTAATAAAGATCAGTCTTGATAATAATCCAATTACTTCGTCCCGAAAGAGAAAGATATTAAAAATGTACCCACGTCAGAGGAGAAATCGGTAGTGATCTCGACTAAAACGAAGATAAAATGGCCTAATTTGGCAATCCCTCCCGAGAATTCATTTTCGTTTTTATCGAAGTCGATGGAACCCACTGAGTGACTGACGCCTTCCTTGTAAAAGCCGTTTCAGAAATTCCGAAATTCGGTTTCTAGAAATTCGAAAATTCGACGCTGTTCCTCGAATGGGTAAAATAATTTTGAGCTGTTATCTGAAGTACTGAAAGACAATAGAGAGAGAAAAGATTTTATTATGGTGCTCAAAAGCGATGAGATAGACTTTGGTGCAGTTTTCGTAACACACACAACATTTGTTACATCTTTACGAGGCATTAAAACTTTGGTGTCGTCTGGGCCCTCCTTACGAGAAAAGAAAATAAAATTATGACCGATAAAACATAACGAAAAAACTTTTTGTAATAAACGGAACAGATATAAATAAGGTGTCTTTACAACTCCCATAACAATGTTGATAGAAGTGACGGTGACACGTATTTCAGTACTAACTTTGCTGAAAATATTTTTGTCCGCTTCTTTTTTATCCAAATTAATTTGAGGTTCCTGTCTTCTGATCCCCAGATTTTTACCCAGCTCATAAGTCAGGGCTTTAAATTATATTATTAAAAGTATTGGATTTAAATATAAGACTGCTACTGAAACTTGCGTTAAATCGTTATTGATATAGAGAATTCAACAGGATTATTGCTGTTCTGAATAATCGAATAAAAAATAAAATCGACACACGGAAAATGTACTCGTATAAAATGAGTTGGTTTTAAACCAAATCCCAAGGGGAAAACTTTTCATTAACTATCGCCATTTCCCGAGCAACAGAGATGGCGATGAACACTATGTTTTCAATTTAAAAATCGGACGTAAGCTAACTGAAATAAAAATTGATGATAAACTTAAAATAAATAAAAATTTCTTGCGAAAACATTTTTTCCAAAGAATGAATCTCGAATTGTATTAAGAAATCTTTAGACAGCCAACAGACACCTACCAAACCTACAATTTCAACGAACGAACACCCAAACTGCATTCCTTAAAGCCAAACACCCACCCATCGGAATGGACTAAGCAAGAAAGTCATCGAAGTAAGCACGTAGTAAGATTGCACGCGCACCACACAATGTGGACGAACACCGGTCAGGGGTCACCGACCTCCCCCCAGCTCTAATACCCCCCTCCACACCCCCTAAGAGTCCTGCTAATGACATTTGCGAGGTTTTAAAGCTATACATACCATCACGCCCCGGGTTTGCGATTAAGTGCCTTTTTCTTTCTATTACTGTACCTATACGGCGCGTACAGTGAATTTCAGTACAAAATGTGATTTTATTCTTACAGTAACATTCCATTACCTACCTTACCGATACATGGGTAAGTAAATTTTTATGTATTCTGACAAACAATCTAAGTACCTATTCTTGTAAATGGATGCGTCCAATGACATCATAGACCATTACCCCACCTTATACCAATTTCTGACCTTAAGTTATTTTCTTAATGTCGGAAATCGATTACTTCGTTTTGTGTAGATACGTCCTTTTTTATGACGGCAGAGTTAGGATGATACTTTGTAAGATTTAAAAAATATATATTACTAGTACTGGTAGATAAATCACATAAACACAATATAAAACTCGTATAATTAATAGCAAACTCCATAATAATGTTAAGTGCTCATAATGATGATATTTGTCATTTACCTGGAAGTAATTACTTTCCACTTACACTAATTAATAAAACGATCATTAATTTGTGAAGCACATCATCTATCTACACATACCTACCTGACTACTTACAAAAAACTTTATTATCTGCTCTAATTGCTTAATGTTCGCAGGTACATTTTAAAAGTCCTGTTTAGCCGATAGACGACCACTGTTGGACATAAGCCTTCCCCAAATAGGGGGGATTTACCATAATCGCCACGTTTAGCAGGCGGGTTGGCGATCGCAGTGTAACTGTAGCAATGTACCTACATAGAATGCTGCTGCCCATTCTCTAGTGAGTCCCGTCGTCGCCCGTGGGTGTCGTACCACGGGAAGTGATGGTGAAGTTAGGTTGAGGTGGCCATTTCATGAAGTGATCAACCAAAATGTAAAATGGCCGACCACTTCACGAAATTGCCAACTTCGCTTCGACACATCTATCGCTTCTTTAGTCTATCCTTATAGTCATACACATAATATTCATACTCAAAACCTTCATTACAACATGATTCTTGTCTGAATGTCTATTAAGAGCGTTTACGCCGTTACGCGGTACGGCTTTTCATACAAACTTTCAAATCCTTATTTTTCGAAATTAATGAACCGATTTTAATAAAACTTGGTATGCGTACGCTAAATATCTAGGTATAAATAGTTATTAGAAAAAAAATTCGAAAAATAGTTCAGGGAAAGGGATATAGTTATTTTTCACTTTCTATAGAAAACTTAAAATCGCTCTCTCTCTCCCTCTGAAATCTTTTTCAAAAATGTTTTCTGATAACTATTTAGATCTGGATAACTAGCGTCATACCAAGTTTCGTTGAAATCGGTTCATTCATTTGAAGAATAAGGATTTGAAAGTTTGTATGAAATGACATACGGCGTACACGCTCTTAAGGCTGCAGTCTTGCAAAATTCACTCGCGGCGAATTATTTGCGCAACTTTAAATTCTTTTTCTTTACAAAGTAATGAAATAACATGAAATATTTTTATTGCCCATAAATAACCATAATATAAGTAATAGGTAGTTATTTTTTTTAAGTTCTTCTAGGTGGTTTATGTTAGGTAAATCGAGTGTTAAATACAGCTCTCTCGCGCCCAACATCATTTCGAGTTCTGTTTGGGCGCTCAGTCTATGGCAATGAAGAATTAATTTACAAATCTGTTCAGCGCATAATTAGCTCAATATTCTCGTCTTCAAAATGCGCTGATTAGTTTTTTCTAGTTATGTTTCATTTTCTTAATTCAGAGGTCACACTTTCATCAAAATTCTCTGTTTTCATCTCTTAATAAACGGTTTGTTTCATTATAACTATGCATTGTATGTATGTAATAATTTGATTATTTTAATTCCAAAAGTTCATTAAGCAAATACTTAAAAAAAATAGCACCTAAATCACATTACCCTAACAATAATAATAATCTCAAAAGACCTCCAAAAAACGAGTTCATAAACAAGAATTGAGAGAGAAATTCCTTAGTGGCCGCTGCACGGGCGGAGCGTTCGGACGTGTGGTCCACGACAAATTTTAATTGTTCCCTCTCGCTCTAACATTGCTCCTGCTCTAACGTTGGTTACGCACTGTTATGTATCTAAAGTTGCTCTACTTTATTATTTGTTGTATATAATTTTTCGGGTGTTGTAAATATTTGTGTTTTAGTAATAGTATTGTAAATATTTGATTTCAATGTGGATCGTAAACGTAAAAAAAAATATGCATGCACGAAAAAAAAAATTGGGCTCAAACGTAGAAGTGATGAAGAGAAATAGAATCCAAAGGTAAGTAGAACTGTTTACAGTATTCATGTTTAGGGCCTAACTACAAGGTCAAAATCAATTAGCTAGCGAGACTCCACAGACTTGATGGGTATACGATTTTATCAACTCACACTTCAAGTAACAATACTACCAGCGGTCATTGACCCCAAACAAATCATCAAATCTTTACTGTTTTTTATAAAATTGTTATAATATTGTATACAGGGTCGAATTAAATTAGATAGCAAAAGTCCGCAGAAGTGATGGGTATCAATATATAAGTATGACAAAACAAAAATTAATCAATAGAAGGTATAAAAGAGTGTGGTTGGGGAGGGCGTGAGTGCTTGTGTGGGCATGAGTGTGTGGATGGATGTGTTTGTGGGTTGGTCGGTGTATTTAGTGTCTATGTACATACATAAATAATAAATACACACTACTACTAGCGACCAAAATCGGATCGGCTAATCGGCTAATTTGACCAAAGTCGGATATCTTTTAACCGTGGAATAAAATTAATTAATAATATGACTAATTTATTTTCACAGGTCTGCTGCTGGCTCTCGTCAACCATTTTCAGATGTTAGCAACCTGTCAGAAGCGCTAAATATTAATCCTACCTCTTCTACTATTGGAGTACCAGTGATGATTGAAAATATTGACGGAACTGAAAATGTAACAAACTCAAATAAGAAAATGAACCGGAAGCGAACATTTGAGGAGGCTTTTCCTTTTCGCCGAATTTTCGGAAGGAAACGTCAACAACCTGTAATTGTTAGCGACGACCAACAGCTGCAAATTGATAATGAAACAGAAATGACCAATGATGAGGAACTGTTTTGCCTAGAAGGGCGCAGAATCGTATCGATCAAAAATTTTTTAGAAATTTTGGGGAAGATTGCTGATCATAACGAAAAATCTTTTGGATGCAGGTATACAAATTTGAAATGTATCGGTGAACGACGTAAAGGTTTTATATCAAAACTGCATTTCAAGTGCGAACTCTGTAATTCCGAATTTGACATAAGCACTGAAGATCCGTCTAACACTTGTGATGTGAACCACGGTATAGTTGCAGGTATTATTAGTATTGGCTGTGGGTTGGGAAATTTAAATGAATTGGCAGGTAATGCTGATATACCTGGCATGTCAAAAAATTTATATGCTCAGACAAGCAAAAAAGTTTACGAATGGTTCCATAAGACGGCAGTAGAAGAAATGGCCAAGGCAGGCATCGAAGAGGCAGAACATGCGACAGAAATTGGCAGTGTCGATTGTGATGGTACACCAATGATTGATGTAATAGCTGACGGGTGTTGGTCCAAAAGATCTTTCCGTAATAACTATTCAGCATCATCAGGTGCAGCAGCAATAATCGGTGCATACAGTGGTAAAATTTTATATCTTGGTGTAAAAAATAAATACTGCATAGTATGTGCAAAAGCTGAAAATAAAAAAAATAAACCTGCAAATCATATTTGCTACAAGAACTATTCTGGTAGTTCTTCCAGTATGGAGTCAACGTCGCTTGTTGAAGGATTTGGTAACTCTCTTGAATCTCATGGTTTAATATATGCTAGACTAATATCAGATGGTGATTCAAGTACTCATAAAAAAATATTAGAAAGCAATCCATATAAAAACTGCAAGGTTCAGAAGATCGAGTGCAGAAACCATCTGTTAAGAAATCTATGTAACAAACTGAGAGCACTTACTAAAGATACTCATATTCCTATTCAATTAAGGAAACTTTTAACTGACTTCAAAATCATGAAGTTACGCAGATACACAGTGCGGGCTATAAAGTTGAGGAAACACGAAGACATTTCTGACAGTCAAAAAATGGTAAAACTTCGTACAGATATTTTGAATGCATTACACCATTCTTTTGGTAGTCACTCTGATTGCGATGACGCTATATGCCCAGCAACTGATAAAACTGACCGAAATACGGCACTTGATGTAGCTAACACAGTTTTGTGGAGGAAAATGAGTCAAATTGTCTTGTTTTTGGCTGCAAACGCTAAAAGTCTAATTTTTGACGTCGATAGCAATCCTGCTGAGACATTCAATTCAGTGATTGCCAAATATGTGGGGGGGAAAAGAATTAATTACACACTTAAGAATTAATACCAGGAAAGGTGTTCCGCTTCAGTTATTTCCTTTAACACCAAGCGACCAATAAACGCTATCCATAAATGCATATTTGGTAAACCTACTGGCAAATACACAAATGTATATGAGGTACAAAAAGCGAAAAGAAAAGTTTACAAAAGATTATTTAGAAAAAAAATCCGTAGAAATAGGAACGATCCAGATTATGGACAGAAAGCTCAAAGACCAGATATGACCGATGAAGATTTTCAGATAACAAAAAATGAATTTCTTAAACAAACGGAGCTTTCTGACCAGCAAAGAGACGAACTACAGAAACAGACGATAGACCAAAGTTCCAGTCAAGAATGGTTAGAAAACAGAAAAAATAGATTAACCGCGTCTATGTTTGGAAAAATATGTAAACGTAAAGAAAACGTTAGCTGCGCTCCTTTAGTGAAAGCTATTGTGAAACCACAAAAGTTGTCAAATGTCCCATCGATCACATATGGTAGAGATTATGAACAAATAGCATTAACCCAATTATCTCTGCAGGAAAACGTCACAATTACCCGCTGCGGTCTTTATATTCATAAAACACTCCAATATTTAGGAGCAAGTCCCGATGGTATTTATAAAGACAAAGATGGAAAAACAGGACTGGTAGAAGTAAAATGCCCATTTTCTGCAAAAAATATGCAAGCTGAAGAAGCTATAAAAGCAAAAAAAATAAAATTGTGGAAATGTAACACTAAGAAAAATACGTTTGTGATTGACAAAAACCACGATTATTATTTTCAAATTCAGGGCCAATTAAACATTACGGAGATGGATATGTGCTTATTTGCCGTATGGACTGGAGAGGAGTACTCAATGAAAGTCGATTATATAAAAAGAGACCCTACGTTCTGGCACGAAAAAATGGTAGGCCCATTGTCTAAATTTTATTTGCATTGTCTGCTTCCTGAGTTAATTGATTCCCGCCTTGAACGCTCGATGCCAATAAAAGACCCGCCATATATCATTCAAGCTATTGAGAAAAAAGTAAAAAAAAATAAGAACGCGTCCACGTCTTCTACCGCAGACGCTGTCGTTCAGGATAATTAATTCCTGAAAGAAAAGAAAGAAAGAAAAAGTATTTGTTGTGACTCGTACAGGAAGATCTAAACAAAACAAATTCAAAAATAAAAAACCGGCCAAGTGCTAGTCGGACTCGCGCACGAAGGGTTCCGTACCATTAACTACAAAAATCACGTCTGTTGTATGGGAATAAAATAAATATTTATTTTATTTTGTTTTTAGTATTTTGTTGTTATAGCGGCAACAGAAATACATAATTTGTGAAAATTTCAACTGTCTAGCTATCGCGGTTCTTGAGATACAGGCTGGTGATAGACAGACGGACAAACAGCGAAGTCTTAGTAATCGGATACCGTATTTGCCCTTTGGGCACGGAACCCTAAAAAGTAACAAAGAAAAAGAGTAATCGGTGCACAGAGTTACGTATAATTTGAAAAATAAGAAACAACAATTTTGTGTTTAATAACTTTTTATTTATTCAGCCATTTTTTTGTCCCACTGCAGGGCAAAGGCCTCCCTTCCCTCCTTCCACTTATCGCCAATCCTTGTGAAAAGGGTCGAGCTCGTCCCGCCATCTCATTCTGGGCCTGCCGCGTTGTCGTTTGCTGCTGTTTGGGACCCATTGTGTGGTTATTTTAGCCCATAGCCCCTCCGGCATGCGACAGATGTGACCAGCCTTCCATTTTAGCTTGGCAGCCGTGTGACCTACATGGGCATTTTGAGTTTTAGAACGCAGTATCGAGTTCCTTATACGATCAGAAAGTTTAACTCCAAGGATACTGCGCTCCATTGCTCGCTGACAGACCCCGAGTGCGGACTTTTGACGATTGGTTAGTGGCCATGTCTGCGCTCCATAGGTGAGGGTAGGAAGAATGCACATGTCCATGAGTTTTCTCTTTAGTGAGAGAGGGAGAGTTCCTTTCAGTATTTGCTTCATCGACCAATAGCTCTTCCAGGCGTTCTCGGTGCGTCGAGCAACTTCTTTATCGTATCTTGCCTGGAAGGAGACTATTTGGCCGAGGTATATAAACTCATGGACATATTCAATACCCGCACCCCCAATTCCTATGTTACCTTGGTCTTCGTCATATTCATCGCGAGTCCAACCTCGAGGCTGGCACTGCTCAGTTGGTCGAGCATTAGGCCTAACTCGGCTGCCGTGGAGGAGAAAAGAACAATATCGTCGGCGAAGCGGTGATTAGTTAATCTTCTATCGCCCACGACGATGCCCTTGTCCCTCCAATTGCTTTTTAGTTTTCTAAAGACTTCTTCAAGCGTGGCTGTAAAGAGCTTTGGAGCAAGCGGGTCGCCCTGTTTAACCCCTTTATGGATAGTGAATGATGGTCTTGTGGTTTTTATTTTTAAAGGCTGCTGTGCTATTTTGGTATACCTATTTTTTGTAGTAGGTTAATTTATGTAGGTTCGATATCTTGGTTTTGAAGAGATTTAAATATGGCGTTGTGCGATAAACTGACAAATGCTTTAGAGTAGTCGACAAATGCGAGGTATAAAGGTAAGTTGAATTCTAAATGTTTTTCTATAACTTGATTAAGGGACTGTAAATGGTCAGTAGTGGATAGGCCATGGCGGAACCCGGCTTGTTCGGGAGTTTGATGTTGATTGAATTGGCCAGAAATGCAATTTTCAAGAATTTTTATGAATATTTTGTAAAGGTGTGAGATGTGGCTGATGGAGCGGTAATTGCCGATGTCGGTCTTATCACCTTTTAATGAAGGATGATAACATTTGAGTGGCAGAAACTACTCGGAAAATCACCTTTTTGTAATATTGAATTAAATAAGTTCCTTATGTATGGCAACAAGATAGGCTCCGCGGCTCGAAGTGATTCGGTTGTAATACCATCTTCGCCGGGACTTTTATTGTACTTCATGCCTCTGAGAGCCCGGTGTACTTCATAGCCAGATATTACCGGGACCTCCTCAGGACATCAGTAAACTTCGGTTGTTTTTTGGGATGTTTGGTCGTTGGAATATAGAGATTTATGCAACTCGGTACTTATCCCAAGAATTTTTGCCCTATCTCCTTGTTTAACACCATTTACCATACCACGCATAGCTGATCTTAGGGATCGGTTGTTTGTCAATGCGGTAGCCAGCAGATTGGTACGTTACATTCTGTCGCTCTTCTATAAGACGTGTTGTGCTGTCAGTAAGTTTTGTTTTCTTTTTCTTGAGGCACACAATTTTTTGACTGGCGATTTTAATAGCTTCCTTTATGTTTTTATACTGTACATGTACGTCCTCTGAATCTGTGTCTAATAAACTGAAAGTGTTTTTAATATTTATGTCAAACTGTTCTTTATTTGCAATTAGTGTACATCTATCTGAACTTTTGATTGTTTTTTGTTGCGATGTAATTTCAAATCAAAATTTGCTGTCCGGTGATCGGAGCTGATAACTACTTCATAAAAAATTATAATAAACTTACTTTACACAAAAATATGGCGTATTCTTTTAACACTCATTGGCTGGCCCCACTATCATTTTTTATGTCTACTACGATACTACGGAACACACAAAAACACTACATCCAGACCCAAAGTACCATTAAAATTTAAATAAATATTGAATAATACTTAGTAGAGCAACTTTCCGACCGTGTCAAATTTTGTTTTAAATTTTACGCTAGGTAGGATGAATGCGGGGACTGCGGGGAGCCCGGGTGCAGACGCTCGGCGCGTGGACTCGCTGCACGCGATTCTTATATTGTGCACTAGAAGACTAAGCCCTTAAGGCACAACAACTGACTTCTAAATGAAAAATATCGGAAAACAATTTCACTATTTTCAATTCTGTAGGTAGGTAGAGAGAGAATAGGCAAATAAAAAAATGTTTCCGACGAATTGTACCTCCTCCTTTTTTTAAGTCGGTTAATGACGATACTTTCAACCGTAGAATTACCATTACAAAATAATCATAAGCTTGCTTACGATTATCGATTACGAAACAAAGGTTGCATGCCCAGTTGAATGGAGAATCGATTAATTCGCAATTGAAATGCGTTCCTATTAATTTGGTTAAATCTCTCTCATTTGGATAATGAATGGACTTTGCTTTACTAAATTAAACGTTTTACACAATTTCGTTCATAAAACTAAGTAATCTTAATGGAATTAAACATGAAATTTGTCATGTTTTTCTGTTATGGTAGGCAAAAACTGAATACCCACCAAGCACCTGATTCGTCTACTGCTTGTAAAAATGACTTTATAAAGCATCTACCTGTTGCCAATATTAAGATCGGGTAAAACATGGCAAAAAAACAAATAAAGCCCCTTCGATTTTTTATTTATTTTTATAATTTGTTGTTATAGCAGAAACAGAAATACACACTGAAAATTACAACTGTCTACCTATTACGGTTCATGAGATACATACCACTGACAGAAAGACAGGCGGACGGACGGATAGTGGAGGCTTAGCTATAGGGTCCCGTCGAGCTTTGTGTGTGGTACCCATAAAAGTATTGCTTTTCTTGTTTAAAAATAAAAATAAAGGACGATAAATCTTAAAAGAGACTGCACAGGTTGTATTTAAAATTGATTAGAGTAGTGAAAAAACTTGCATCAAGCCTTAAAAACAACAGTCCGATATCTCCCCAGTAAAAATGTACAAAAAACGGTCATTCTCATTTAAAATATTTCAGTCCAAAGCAACCCACAAAACATTTTAAGCAAACGATATTAAGAAACAGAGAGTCCTTTATCAGCTGTACTAATGCCGGCTCCACAAAACATTAAACTAGAAGTTTTACACTTCATGCGCCCTTAACAAAGTGCCACTTCAAGGGACACAGAGGTATTAAAGAAACAAAGTTGGTGCTTTTATCAGGACAAATAGTTCACATTGTTCTAGTGTGTTTTCGTTATCTAGACGTGCTGGATAAGTTTACCCAGTTTTTCACTAAAATGTTGACGTTTCGCAGTATGAACTCTGAGCTGTCGGGTCTAGTGTTACTTTGTGATGTTTGTCTATGTTGAATAGTTTAGGGGATTTTCAAGAGGCAAAATGAGATGACCTGCAGGTTGTATTTATTTATCAATATATATAAACTCTTCCATTACTGAGTTACGGACAACGCACAGCCGAAACTACTGGTAGTAGAAAGCTGAAATTTAGCATGTAGGTTCCTTAAGGAGTGCAAGGAGCACTGAGAGAGGATTTTCCGAAATTCCTACAGGAACGCAACGATACGGGACGTAACAGTAAAACGGGATATACGCGTACGAAAGCTAGTTTAATATAAATAACTGTTTATTTATTAGATATTTTATGTTTGCAGGGCGAAAAGCCAATCAGCATAGTTAAAACAAAAAAAAAATAACTACCGAATATAAGTACATAAAAATCAATATGTGTGAGAGATGATATAGCAATCCATAATGATTATGATAACGATGGTGATACATAAGAAGCAGAAGACATTGCGCTTACCCCAAATAAATTGGAACTAACCATGAAAATGATAAACAAGCCAAAAACGAACGTCATTTTATGATGATGATGATACCTACATATTGAAAATAGTAACATCATTGCTGCTTAAGCATGCAGAATGATCACAAGCCTATACAGTATATTCAATAAAATATTGACGTTCGACTGTCACTACCAATATTCCCCACACGTAACATAAGAACGATATGCGTACATTTAGCTCTAAAATATTCATATTGCTTTATCCTTACGCAGCTACGTGAGAACATCGTCACTTGTTTTTTTTTATAACTTTTATTGTTAGTTACCTATTCATTATTAAATAGACTGTCACATGCAAAAGTTAGAACTTTGATATAAATAGCAATAGCACATTCAATAACTTATGTTTAAAAGAAAGCAGCATTGTTTCTTTTGAAAAATATGGATGGCGTAAAGAAAAAAAAGCTCATGAGACATTTTTAAGCAACGCGTTCACAACCCATGGGTTGATTAACCACCAATTTCTACTACTTTAGACTGAAAACCAATCAAATTTTGTCGTTCAAGTATAGTTCGACACGTTCCTCACTGCAAATACTTAATAATTCGGAAACCTGGTCTTTACCAGGGTTTCGAATGATTGATTTTTAGTGGAGGTGATGGTTACTTCGTTCCATCAGATGGTCGTTTGATCTTATTTATTATTTACCATCCATATTAGGTAAGCCATTGAACGTCATACAACAGTAGAAGACACAATGAAAAATCTATTGTCACCTCTCGCTGGTTATTCTGATTTATCTGCAAGCTCAAAGTTTCAAAAAGTAACCAAAAATTACGAAAGCAGCCGATAATAATTATTCAGGCATTGCATTCATGTACTATATTTTAAAGCATCGTAACCGAGATAAACACACAATGTATGAGCTGGTATCATTACCAACTTTGCCCACTCGGGCGCTGTAAATTCGCACCGCAAATAAAGTTCTCATTGTTTACCGAAAATCGTGGGAATTTGTAAAAGTTCAAACGGTAACTGACTACTTCATTTTTGAAGGAAAACTTTCATGAATGAAGTATGTTTTCCGTTCAGTCTGTTTATTTACCTCGTGTTTTATTGAAGGAATATTTGTATAGTAGATTTTTCCCAGTTATTTTGTACTAAAATGGTGTTTAGTTCTATTGTCCTCTTATTTGAAAGTTACAAACACAGGTTATATTTTTAGAAAGGTTTTATAAACGACAAGTACTTGTTCTCAAGTTTTGTGTGAAATGGGTTAGTCGGGTTATAAATTAGAGTGAAAATGTACAAAGTCCAATAGTTTTTTCTGTTATGGATTACAGTAAAGTTATAGAGACATTTTAGTTAAGTTAGCAAATCTCTAGAAAATTGTTCACGTAACATTAGAAGGGAAACGATGAACTCCAGCGACGTGATCCGAACTAAAACTACCGAGAATCGAAGTAGTGTTGTATTTTATACGGAAGCAATATATAACAGGAACATCCCTATTTAAAGCACGTTCTAAAGTCACGCACTTCGAGACCGCACGTGTTTAATGCATTCACTATAAAGGTGAGTCCCGGCCCCGCCCGACAATACTTAAATTACTTTTCTCTCCAGCGATTTTATTTTTTGCCGTCAGGATTTAGATGGGAAACGAAACAAAAACTAATAGAGGTGTGCTTTTGTTATATTTTTTGCGCCAGCACTAGTTTTCTTGGGACCAATGATTTACGAGAAGATTTTTGTTATTACGTTTCGCAGGTTAATGTTTGAAGTTTTTAGTATACTCTTCATCTCTGTTATGTGTTTGCCTGAAGGCTTTTGCGTACTAAAATCTGAGGAGTTTCAGGTTGTAGGACATTTTCAATTAAAATGTATTGTTTTTACTGGTTTATGTTGATTTCTTTGCTGTCGTTAAGTGAAATTGTGTTCTATCTGTGTGAAAATAATGCTTGACTACACAACGTTCAACGAGAGTTCTAATACGTAAGTTTTATTTATGTAAGACGGCACATAAACCGTTTTATTACTAAAGTAAAATCTGGGCGGCAAATCCAACGATGTAACTATCGAGGACATACAAGATTAAGCAAAGTAGAAAAGACTTTGTCGCATGTAGGATTTTGGCTTCGAACCAGTATAAGTTTACGAACAAGTGAAGCCTTTTCGTGGTTACAAAGAATAATGTTTTGAAGAATTTGAACACGACAATTTTGTTTTAAAACCAGTTTGACATAAACTTTAACAAGTGAGTTTTTTTGGCATCCTTAAACAATTAGATGCTGCAATACTAAATCTGTATCAAAAACACATTTATAAAAAATTGTATTAAGCTAGCATAAATATCCTCAAAAGGCACATTTACTCGTAATTAAATAAAACACAACAGCAATATTTTTCACGACAACATTAAGTTCATTGTGACGACATAATTATTAGGTTTTTTTTTGTTATTATTATTGATAGGCACGCGCTTGACCACTATCTCACCTGATGGTAAGCGACGATGTGGTCGAAGATGAAGCACGCTTGCCTAGAAGTAACCTATTCACTCTTGACTTAAAGACTCCCAGGTTGTAGCTATCAGGAAACACAGACTCCGGCAGGGAATTCCACTCCTTAGCGGTACGCACAATGAATTTATTCCCAAAACGCTTTGTGCGTGTGGGTGGGATATCCACCATAGGTGGACTGTCATCGTTTAAGCTTGGCAAAAGCAGTCATTGGCCCGCCTATTTTTTGTATTATTGATTACTATACGGAAATATACACATACACTGTCCAGAATAGACATCTACCGTGATTATCAATGTTTTTTGCTTATGAAAATCGATACATTCTTTATTTATTAACACTTTACTCACACAGATGTACAGAGGCGGACTTAATGCCTTAGGCAACTTTGCCGACTAGCCTAGGTACCAGAAGACTAGCACACAATCAAAATGGCCGACCAGTTGCTGACTAAAAGTAACGGACAGTCGCCCCATTTCTAATGATTAACTTTTGAACCATTCATGAATATGTGTAGCTTTACTTTGGCGTATATTGTGTATGTCCTACAAGTTCCAGCCTTCGAATCACACTGATCGAGGCGTGTGAGCTCCAGAGTAATTGTTCCAGTCGAGTATGAAACAGTCAGGGATAGAGAAAACACTTGTACAAGGTACGTGTATTTGATTTAGAAACCTCTGAGTAATTGAGAACCTCCTCCTTTCTGGAAGTCGATCAAAAATGACAATCTGGAATGTGCGAATGTCTGCTATTCTCGATATTGACTTCATTCATCATTACAACTGAACTACAATTTAATATACCATTATAAAACTATCAAGTCGTGCAGCTCATCGACTATATGCACGCCATTGTAACCTATTTGCCTCAATTAGCGGCGACACCTTGCACGGCATTGTAAGCAGATTATCTACATTGTTCGTTTTTCTTTCTTCCCTTTGAATATTCACACAAATGTTTACTTTATTACCTTGTTATCTGTCAAACAAATAAACACGCAATAATCACTTAATTAAAATTCAGCTCACTCTTATGTACATAAATAAAGTTGATTGCACACTCCTCCCTACCTGTATGGACATCAGTCAATAATGTACAAAATTCTTTGTCACAAATGACGCTGTGCGGTTCGACGGTTTAATGTGACCACAACTTTACCGCAACGAATTGCCACCAGAGCAGGGCTGGCAGAAGCTTAATTGAGCTGTATTGCACCAGCGATACAGGGCTGCCTCTAAATAGCGCAGTTAAACGTTTAACAGGGACACTTTATACCGGGTTTTTCGTAGCTAATAGCGCTCTAGTATAAAACTTTGAAATAAAATTCAGTGTTCTGGGAAATTGAACGCGCTTAGGAGACAATTTTTTTCGCTTGGACCCTATTACAGTTTCAACGTTACGACATACTAAAATTTTAAACTAGGTATTTAACTGGCTTGTTAGTACATATTTGAGTTTTATTTATCTGCTTGTTAATTATCCATTAGCACATACCAGTCACATAAATTACGCCATCAATGAACTAAAGTGTTTTTAATAAGCTGGTTACATTTGTCCAAATTTCACACCGATGATTGCAAAAATAACTCGTAGTCGAGTTCATCCGAGCACATCTATTCTACCCAAATCCCATCTCTAAATCTCATGACTAAATTTACCAGAATAAGTAGAGAATACGACCATAAACGTTCTCTCAAAATTCTTCCTTCAAATATCGAATAAACCTCTTTATTTACGATCAACGTTATGAGAATCTGGTACTAACACCGAAATGGTTATTAAAAAGTCAGTTATTTATTCCATTCATGAAAACGGTCACATGTCACTTGGGTAAAATAGAATGTGGCGAAAAAGCCACGAGGGCAAAATTTACAGTGGCGGCCCCAAAAATGTATATCCTGCGTTTAATATTTTACACTGTAGTGAAGAGAAAACGACCTTCAAGGCACAAGAAAAACAGCTCTAGGTGTGAGAAGATGATATTTTAACTCGATTACAACACAGACAACATATTTTGTAAATGTTTTTGGTTAAACCGATTTCAGAAGATTGCTTCGTTTGATGAGATTAAATAAGATAAGGGACGATGATGATGAAAAAAATAATGAATTTGTTTAAAATTCAGCTTGGCTTTGTATCACTAGAGTATAGCACGAATCGAAACGTACAATATACGTCTGTATAATTATGTATGTCTGGGTATCTCTTTGAATGCAGTTTCAATGCTTGTAATAAATAAGAAGCTTCAGTTACTGTTTTAATTTACTCTCATGCACCGAAATTCATTTTCCAAACAATTCTGTTATTTCGTCAAAAATTTTCAACCTGCCTTTTAAATTTCCCTGTATAAACACAAGAAAGAAACGAATACTTCAAGTTTACTTTATTTTTAATTCCATTGTCTTAAAATTGAACACTTCGACGTATTTTAAACTCAACGAACACCAGCAGTCGATCAATATTTTCATTAAAGACTTCCTGCTACCATTGAGACAGCCGTTGGAAGCAAGCACCCATCACACAGATCGTGATGTGGTGCGCTCGTGACGCACGCACCCGGTGTGCGGCAGACAAGGTCACGGCTCGTCAGCACACGAGGCCATTACTTCGCTGAACCATAGAATAAATATTTGCTGTGGTTCATCACACAATATTTTTGAGATGTTCATTTCAGACTGTACCAAAGTACCAAAGCTCATGTAAGTCAAAATCTACTGTGGCAATTTATAAAAAAAATTCGAGAAATAGTAATCTTTACTTCAGACACAGGTCCATTTTAACAACTTAAAAAACTTGTATTTAAAGTACAAAACATGTTGGTAGATTGTTAGTAACAACACATACAAATAACAGTAAATTGGTGTTAGTAGTTTGTTAGTATTTCAAAACTAAGCATCTTAATATTACCTATTTCCATGCAGATGACAGATTAAAGATTTATCCACAAATATACGGAGCCGTACCCGGGAATTGTCAAACCACATTGTGATGGATACGTCCCAAGCACGGCCCTGATATGTGTGGATCAACCTTAAAGCTCCACTTTTTTTGAAGGCCACTTCGACCACTGCTTTGAGAAAAGCTAAAGACAGATTGGCCAAGAAAGAGTTCGTCAGAGACTATTAAAGCACAAATAAGAAGAGTGGAAGAGTCTTAGAGGGATATTTTATCTGTTTTGAACCCCACAGCGATACTAGCATGCTGATAACAGTAGAAGAATAAGAAAAACCATAGTTTCTTTATCCATTCTACAGGACTTAAGAAATTACAACAATAACTAAGCTAATAAAATGAAGCTTCGCTGTTCTCTCTGTTTTCTGCTTTTTGAAAGCGATTTCATTGATCGACTATAAAGTAAGAGTAAAGCGGCTAGCCAGTGCATTATACGTACATATTTAAATAAACATAAGTAACTTAACATGTCATTAAGTGATCTCACTTGATCTTCTAAGCCTTTAAAAGTATGTGATGTCATTGTGACATCCGAAGTGGTCAAAAGGATATTGCTGTATCCTTTTAAAGTAATTACTCAATGTATTCAGAAAGAAGACAAGACGTGGCAGAGGATATTTAAATCTTAATCAGCAAAGTAATCGTATTATAATCAACATAGTCCTGTGATCTCGGCAGTTACTAGATGTCCTCACTAGCCTTTGAAGCATCCTGTGTTGTCATCGCTCAATCGGCAGATAAACTCAAGGATAAACCATCGGGACATGACGTTATATCTGGCTAGAACAATGCTTGAGTTACATAGAATAATCTCATGCCTATAAAATATCAGAAATGACCACTAATTCGATCATCTCAGTTTGACAATCATCTCGTCAATGTATGATTATAGCTTTGGCTTGATTTTTTAACTCAGCACATTATAATATCTAAATCTCTTCACTGTAATTAAAACTAAAACCACAAAATGAAATTGATTTCCTCACGACTGTAATTATATCTTTTTTTAACCTGTGATCACAGGCGTGAAGGTTAGCTTAAGGGAATTAAATAAAATCTGATAAGATGAGTCATGTTTAAGTATGAGATTACTACCTACATTATACCGCATGACTTGTGTGAATAATTTATTAAGTACCAAAAACTCTTGGTAAGTAATACCAAATTGAATACGCCTGAAATAATACGTGAAGATTTTAAATAATTTTATGATAAACTTGAAACTAATATCTACTTGACATTAGGAGTATCTAATTGACATTGTCAAGCTCTTTAACACATTATTAGTTTATTAATCAAACAAATAAATTTTAACCAACAATGAAAACACACACGATATAAATATTTTAGAGAAGGTAAAGTTATAATCAAATAAGAATTTCACCTGCATTTATAAGCAACATCGTCCTACTAACAACTTGTTTCATAAACTAACAAACATTAACTAAAGTATACTAAATAGCACTTTCGTGTTCTAAAGCATCTTCGGACAGAGCTACTACAAACGGAAATCTTAGAGAAAGCTTACAACTATACCCAGAAGACAGATTATGTTACATTTTAAACTTGCTTAGTTATTTTGAAAATAAAACTAGTTTTATGCAAGGCTGCTCTTGCACTGTTATAATAATGCAGTTATCCCTTGTTGCTATCAAGATTCTCAAGTATAAAAGAGTAAATTTTAGAATAAATATAAACAAAACAACCATTTCGTTCACATTTGCAAAGTTGTGGGTGTTGTTCTTAAAAGCAATCATCTTAGGTACGTAAGTAATAAATTGATCTATTTCAATCTTAAAGATAACAAGTTATGTAACCAAAAAGTTCACTGAATCTGTATCGAATAAACTCAAACAACATCAGATACAACAAAAAGCAACGAAAATGAGGAAACAAACGATGCCCATCAAGCCACAACAAATAAATCTACTATGATATACGACGGCACTTAATCCTTAGAGGAATACCTAAAACTTTGTATCTCAACACATAATAACAATAATATATTGCGTATATCACGATACAATGACGTCTGTATCAAGTTAAATGTCCATAGTTGCGTAGCCACTAGTGAGAATAGTACCCCAGGGAACTATACTGGGACCAAAATTACGATTTCAGCGTAGGTTTTTTGTATAAAAACAAGCAATAAATATCGCTTGTCTGTATCCAATGACGGTTTTATATTCATTGCGGATGTGATTAAACGTTCCGTTGTCAAATTGGGATTTCATAAATTTAAATCACAAATTAGTGTACGAATCATACTTTGAGCATCAACATCGTTTACGTTTGGCTTCGTTTGCATTGCTTGGATTTAAGACAGATTATGATGAAAAGTATATTTCAGATTTTCAGGTAAATATTGATACTTAATTTTATTTTCAACTCGTTTTCGTAAAATTCAATCTGCTCTCCAAATAAACTTTGTGGTTTTATTTTTTCTTTAAATAATATATCATATTTGAGTGAATTTCAACAGGTCCTATAAAATCTTCATTTCCGTGTATTTTTTTATCTTAAGGTTTTTTTAAAAAAAAAACGCTTTTATTAAAGTTTTTGATAATGTATTGTATTCTTGCTTAATGTCTAGCAGATAACTTAAAAAACTAACGAGATATACAGGATTAAAAATTCCGTGCCACGGCGATGAAACATGCGTGCACGGCAATGAAACAAGCGTCCACGGCAATGAAAAAACTGTGCCATGGGAATGAAATAATCAATCCATGGAAATGAAAAAACATTATATCTCTCCGAGGGGGAAAGGCAAACCCAGACAAATTGTGTATGGGAGTAAGATTTGGATAGATAATATATTACAAAAGGAAGAATGGGAGTATGTATAAGAATAAAGGCTGTAGTATTGAAATCTCTAAGTGTTGCGAGTGTAATTCAACAGTCTTTCTTTACTTATTGTACTCTCATTCTTCTTTTGTAATATTTCCTTGCCCAAATTTTACTCCCACACAAGTGTTGGAAATGTTGGAATCAAGACCTTATTTATCCTCCTATAATATTGCGAAGTCATTGCACTTCGAGGAAGAACTACTCCTGCAGCCTTCTTTTTAAGATATCGTTCTCTTTCTTTTCTTAGATACTCCTCTCTTGATACAGGGTCGCTTCTTAATTTTTGACGTCGCTTTTCTTCCGCCAATCTTTTCCTCTCCTTTCTCACCTCTTTAGATAATTTTGGTTTAGGCATCTTGGCATCCTAAAAATATAAACAATCCATTATTAAAATCAGACTGTAGTATGTGGGGGTGCATGCGTGTGTGAGGGTATATTATACGTGTGATAGAGTACCAAATGTTACATCATTTTGTTATGTTACCATGAAAAAATCTTTTTGTAGTTGACTGTACAGTAAAAACTCATCAAGTCTATCCTTAAATGTTTTATCGCATTGCAGAGAGAGTTAACTTGACGAGTCCTGTAATGTCAGTAATCGGTATTACCTGTATAACAGATAAAAGGTGATAAAGATATTTTCTTTGCCTAATCATACCATGGCGATGAAAACACAAGTCACGGAAATGAAATACCTGGCCACAGCAATGAAAATAAATTGTTTTACAAGGCATGGCAATGAATTTTTTTTCATTGCCGTGTCTTTTTTTTCATTGCCATAGCAAATTTCGCGCACAAACACTACGGCAATGAAAGCACGGCGATGAAAATCAAGGCAAAAAATATAAATAACAAAAAATCTATTAACTATTTAAAGAAATAAACACTTCACAAATAAACATAAACGAAATGGCGTTCTATCGAATGCTTACTCAAGAAGATAAACTTAATTCAAAATGAGGTTATACCTATCCACGGCGATGAAAGAAAAAATGTCCAGTAACATAAAAATTGAATAACTTACATTATGGCTCGAAAACGCAGGCACGTGTGTACGTCCTTCCACGTCGATCACTTAGGCAGCACTAATACGAAACGTTTAGCGCACCGCGGGGGGGACGCAAGTCATTAGGTAAAACAATATCCTTGAACATGATTAGGACACGGCGATGAACGGTAGTTCTGGGACAAATGAATTTTTATTAACCATTCGTTGTATTGTTGAAATATTAGAATAAATATATTCCGTAACAATACTTTAACTATTCATGTATCAAATAAAACTAGGTTTTAATATAAATAACCAATAGATTTTTATCAATGAGGAATAATACACAACAAGGTGACGTGTGGACAAACACGGCAATGAAATATTTCGAGGTTTAATTAATTATTTTGGAGTATCCATTAATCCTATTAATAAAATATTTAGTGCTACACGTGGATTTCTATTTCACCTAACCGGAAAAAAATGTTAGAACATTATAAATTTGTTTTTTAGTACCAATTTCATTGATGCCACGCAATTTTTGGTCCCGGGAAATTCACTCATTTTTCTGATAGCATTTTATCAGTTCCGGTCCGGAAATCAAGGATGATTGCGCTGACATAAATTTTAAACAAGTGTTCATTGCTCTCCATAATTTTAATGTAGCTTACATTAAAATTACATACTGAATTTTGTTACGAAAAAAATATTCATCGGCACACTAGACCAAAAGCCGTACGTGGTTAAGTCACACGGGAATGTACAGAGCAATCAGTTCAGTAGAGCAAGCTGGCCACAAACGGTCCCAGTGCAAACCGTTGCAGTAACTACTGTCGGTTGCTATCGTTCGCAACGCGATTAGCAGTTAAACGCGCTGCAGTAGCGGTGCTTTCAACATGTACAACTTTTATGGCACTATTCTATCATGATCTTCCATTTCGATTCAGCTTCATAGTCTAAAAGCTCTTTGGTGTCTGGGCACGTAGCACATTAAGACTCATCAGAATCGTTGGACGGCCTTGAGGCAATTTTATAGATGGCTCCGCTATTACCTATATATAGGTACCGTTTGATGACAGAGAATCTGATTTTGATTTCTTTCGCAACTTCACAGACACTTCAATACAAATAATATAAATGAGTTCTCAACATTTTATTATTTGTACGAAACCTTGTTTGGACATTCTTGATTCCGATGAATACCCACTGAAAATCAATATTTGAATCTTGTTGAAACAACTGCAAAATCAAACAAAAAAATCAGTGCGTAAAATTTCGAGCACTATCGAAATTTTAATACGAATATTATTTGTCGTATAAACGATGATAGATGACGCGTGTATATGCATACATTAGCTTATCAATGTTAGAATCACGAAACAAAATTCCAATGTAATAAAACAGTCAAAGAGTCGGTGCGGGTAATGGAATAAGCAGTGGCATCCTGCAAGGGGCGATGACCTTGTATTGTAGCAGACACGTGATTAAGTACTTGTTTATCTCCATGACATGTGCCAATGTGGTCTCGATATACTTGAAGAGCCGTTGACGTCAGAAACATCAGCTGTGTCACCAATAGTGGCACTTGTGAAGCGATGAAATTGGTAGGAAGCGTCTGGTTTGTGTTTCATATAAAACAGACGAGTGTAAATCATTTTAAACGCATGTCTTACTTATGAGAACAGAGTTATGTATTATACAAGGCTAACACTACTTTTTAGCAAAATTGAACATTGGAGAATACAACCATGAGAAAAACCAACATGTTACTTTCAAAAGGGCTACCTACACCCCGTCTGGCATTTAAAAGAAGGCTGTATAGTAACTGCTCAACTTCAGTCTAGATGTCAGTGATCAAATAATTTTCGAAATAAACGAAAAACATGTGGACAATAACTTTATTTTTATTTATTAACCTTCACAAACAATGTAGTGACCACAATTATTATGTACTAAAGTACAAATGTCAAGTTAATAATTTAATTTAATAATGTTATAATAACGACATAAAGACTTATTATGATGTAATGATAAATGTTATTGCTGTCATATGACAAACCTATTAACGTTGGAAAAGTATCTCATTAGATATGAGATACTTTTCCAACGTTAATAGGTTTTGCAAAATTAATTATGAATCGCAGTGACATAATATATTTAAAGGGATGCATTCTTCAAAAGGATCAATCATTATACTTCTAAGAATGCCACAAAATCTACTTTGCTCTAAAAAGTTCTACGAGGAACACAAAAAGATAATTTTACAAAGGTAGGTACGCGTCTTATTGGCACAAGAGAGACCTTTAAAATTATAAAAATCAAATCTATATCTATACTAATATAATATTAATTAATGCGAAAGTTTAGATGTTTGGATGGATGTGTGTTACTCAAATACGTCAGAATGGCAAAACGGATATTTATGAAATTTGGCACAGATATAGATTATAGTCTGGAATAACACATAGAATACTTTGGCTAATTATTTTTGAGGCGAATAACAACTTATTAGGCGACTAACTAATTGGTTACAAAAAATAATGACTTGGCGGCTAATATTAACAGTGGGATGTCATACGTATATGTGTTTTAATTGGTGTAAGAGCGAGCGAAGCGAGCTCGGGACTTGGGGCACCTCGACTCGGACAGGTTAGGTTAGAAGACCCCGCCATCCCCTTCGTGGTTATTTTTTTTTAACCACCCAAAAATATTTATTTATTTATACTAGAATCACTGCCAATTTAAATTTAAACAGAGCTCACAACTCTATATAAAGCTGCTACTTTACACTTAAAATGCTACTTCACTGTAGCTGCCAACCTATTATTTTTGCTACCCATCTTAATTATTTTTAAAACCCTATAACAGGTTAGTTTGTCGCCGCGTTAAATACATGCCGAATACTTTTTACTACGGGAATTTATTTTCATCGGATAATTTACAACATTCATGCGGATGGAGCCGCGGGCGGCAGCTAGTTACCTACCCATAAATTATTAGCAGTGACAGATATGGGTTAGTAATCGAAAATCTCGGGTACACTATTGGATAGTTCCATTAAATTTATCAGCAATCTCAATCGAAGGGTCACTATTACTGGCAATAATGTACCTAGTAATGATTGTAGGGCTTTCAGATTCGGACCGTCCCTCCCGAAATGGAGTTGAGCGTTGGGTCAATTGATTAAATCCGTAGCCGATCTGGCTTTACTCACAATAGCCGAATTAATGAAAAAAGAAATGGTAGCAACTGTTGAATTGAATGTATAATTTAATTTTTTACGATATTCATTCGACCCTCATAAAAAAAATGTGATAATAGTTTACCTCTTGAGCAGCAACTGCAAGGATGAAAATCTGTGAACAAAAGAATACATACAATGAATACAACTCGTTTAAAAGTACTAAATATACAGCAAACAATGATAGTTAATAAAACGCCATAACAGCGCACATGATCCAAATTATAAACACAACGGTGGCTGACCGCCCTGTTCCGGCAGTCGGCACGGCCGAAAATCATAGAACACTCAAAGAACGATCTCATAAGACCCTTGACATACACAACTCGTTTTAGAGCCGTACCTAGCCGTTCGCTCCGAGATCGTTCGGGGTCTCGAGAGTCCTCGCAGTCCCTCGTTACAGCGGGGCCCATTAGACCAGGGGGTGCAAACCGCGCCACGATTTTAGTTTCCGACCCAACGCGCCCCCAAGCACTTATATCCGCACATATCCGCCTATATCCACCCCTTAATAAGGGAGTCGGCGCCTAATTGACTTAACATTGGATTAATAACGGTTTAAGTCTGAAATATGTTTACCGATGAATATTATGCTGGTTCGTTTTTAGATTGGCAGGGATTTCGCTTGAAATTAAATTGTTTTCACGAGTAATGTGTTTTTGATTCGCTTTAGTAATCCAAAATTTGCAATTACCGTACTACGTTCAGTTGTAATTAAATACAATCCAGAAACTTACTTAACCCTTAACTTTTCTAATTCATCACAAAATATTCAAGTCGCGTAAGCCATTCCGAATTCACACTTCAAGCGAATTGAAGTAAAGAACAAGATTGAGAGTCTTCACGAAAACCGCTCATTAAATAAACCTTTGGATGAAACTTTTGAGCAAACTCTGGGTGTTGAACACTTTAGTTTTTAATTGATCGCCAGTCATTGAATAGTGGAGTAAGTTTGCGACGGTGGGGACACGTCGGCGAAACTGTAATAAAAGGCTTTCGAGATTCACCTGGAGTTAGGAGGAGTCGTTAAAGCGGTTCATATCTTTGTGTAGATAGGCAGGGCGACGATTTTGTGTTTGTCTTCGGCTTTCTTTTTTTCCTTATTGGACTCTTTTATATTAGAAGAAATATTAGATTCTGGAAGGGTCTGTGCTATTTTTTTATTGAAGAACTTAAATATCGATAATAATGTTTCATTTTTTAGTTTACTTTTTTTGCAATCTTGTACGATGTAATGTTCTGTACTCATACAACACATTGTTAACATACTACACATTATGAACAGTATGTAATCGTATTTAATGGACCAATGTTCCTGATTATTGTAATCACAGTAATTTTCATTGTACATACTCGTACTTCCGCTGTTTATATTACTATGCTGTTTGTATTCAATAGTTCAAGGTTTTTTAAATGTTCCGAGGCGATATTGGTATGTTTTCATCCATCCATCTGCCTAGCATTTTTGTAACTATATTGGGGTCGGTGTCCACTCAAACCGCATTTTTTCATCCAAAAGATAAATGAATTCCACCTAATAAAACAATAAGCACTTCAAAATTGAATTGTTCCAGATTCATTGTATTTACGACTTCAAGGTTCTTGGAACTACTTAACACTTTATGAGTCTGTAAATACTTGTTTAGCCCACTTTCCTTCATCTTCTTAAGGATTCATCAATTAAAAGTTTCACGTTTTGGACGAAATAACTTGGGAATTTACTTGGGCACAGATTTAGCTTTATTTCTACCTGAATTCTGTATTGTTTGACCGAGTTCCTTATTAACAGCTTTTGGTACTAACTCGTCTAAAGCTTAATTGCCACTGAATATCCTTATTTCTACTTCTGGGAATTCTCGTTAAGACGTTAAAACTACTTTATTTTGTGTTAGTTTAGAGAAAACTTTCGTTGATTGTGTAATAGCTTTGAGAGGAATGAAAAAAATACAGTGTGTAATACATTTTTCTTTTACGTTTCGTTATTATTCGTATTCGTGACACAGGTATGGTAAACATTTGGAAGCTTTCACATTCCAATGTCATTGACTGTTGAGGTATGGCACTTTATTGAACAGGAAAACATAATATTTCTTTGAGAATTTAATTATGATTATTTCATCTCGTGACTCGCGATTCATTCTTGTGTTTGTTTTCATTTGTATTTTCGTTATTGAATTTTTTTTCGAAAATCTTTTTTATGTTGTCACTAGAGTCGCCTTTGTACCTATTTTTTGTTTCTTTCTTTTTATTCTTTTGTTAAACGTGTGTACATAAATTATTAAATAAATGGGTAAAGAAATAAATATTATAGAACAATATAATGAGTGATACATGGAGCATCCCGGATTTGCATAGTGAGACAAAGTAATATTTTTAAAATTTAAAGACGCATTCCTTGCCATAGAAAAGAGTTGTCACTAGACTTATGGTTGTTTCTTTGAAGACAACAAGCAAGCCTCTTTCTACATGATGTATTCATTTAGATTCTGTGTTTCTTTCTTGTGTATATTTTTCTTTTGTTTCAATTCTTATTTACAAGTGATAGCATTGCGTGGTATGAACATGTGTGACGTAACGTGTGGGTCTTACAAGTACATTGTCACTTGTCGGCACATGTCATGTTAGCTAGTTTATGATGGTCATGCTAATAAGAACATTGGACAATCTACAGTTCCTGTACAACGTGAAATCACATTATGTATTGAATACTGTTATGTAACAGTTGCATATAATGTAATTCGAGTATATTCATATTATACACGTTAAATAATTTATTTGTTTGTAACATCTATACGACTGCTGAATCGATTTTCACGAAATTAAGAACAAAGATTAAAAAGGCTTAAGAGTTTAGAGGTAGAGCTCTGAACTCTTTTTCGAAAATGTTCTCAACTAACTTTTCAGACCTGGTTGGATGGCGTATGCCAAGTTTCATTCAAATCGGTTCATTCATTTCGAAAAATAAGGACTTGAAATTTTGTGTCAAATGCCATACGGCATAGACGCTCTTAACAAACGTTACAAATGTTATTTTTGTGTTAATGTCCTGTTTTAGATAATAGATGTTAGAATAATCTGTTTATAATGCAAGACACAGAACATGGACAATAGCAAGAAACGATTTAAAAAATCCAAAAAGGTTCATTTTGTGAATACCTATCCATAAAGCCTCTCTCCTGCAAATAACTCGATAGGCCCCTCCGTAGAATTTGGACTTAGTTCTACATCTAGAATTCTAATAACAGACCTTAGGCATTAATAATAAATCTAGCTTAGCTAAAGATTTTGTGTACGAATATTCAACCTACACATTTGTATTATTAGAAATAAAACGTACAGAAGTAGGCATTTATAAAATTAACCAATAAACAAAAAGCAGTTAATATTTCATTCTTAGGTACCTACATAGTTTGAATTCATGTCAAGTATTGAAAAGAAAATCGCCACGTAGAATCAAAAGCGCTGATTTCTCCTTGAATTCAAAAGCTTTGAGAGAAGTTAAGAACTAAGAAAAACTTAGAGTTCCCTCGAGAAATCAGTAAAACCGCTAGCTCAAAAGCAATCAGCCCGTTACATAGGTATAATATTCATTCTACGGTGCCTTTGCTCTTTAAAATGAAAAGTCATTTGTATTTTATGTTGAGTTTAATATTGAAACTGGATACGTACTTTGTTGTTTCAGTCTTGAAGCTCTGAATAGCAAATTTAACAAACTTTAACAAAGATCTTTGTTTTGTGATATTTGCTACTTATAACAACGAGCTTGTGAAAAGCTTTGAAACTAATTGATTGTTAGTTTATGCAGAGGAATACCTCTGCATAAACTAACAATAGCAGTGGGATAGGCTTTATGTGAGAGAAGATCAAAATAATGGATATCTTTTAGCTACAAGTCACTATCACTATCACATATGCAACCAATTATTTGGTTTAAAAAAATAAAACAACGGGTTGCACTCCGGGAGTGCAAGCAGAAGTGAAAACTTGAACATAAACGTTGTGCATTTTTGAATATTTTGGAATGGTTAGGGAATAATTTTGCACGAATTGTTTTATTTATCAGTATAAAAGTACTATCATTTATATGGTTAAATACAATAATTATTTATTGCGATGTCGTACACAAACATGACAATTTATTTATTACATTATCCGTCTTACGAATTTTCGATCAGGTCACGTGTCCTGACGCGAGTTTAACATGTTTTACCCATCCCAAAAGGTGCACGATGCCGCTAAAGAAAAAACTTCTTTAGCGGCGTAGTGCACTGTACACACTTCAAAAACTTGTCTTTTTAGTTCTGTCCTTGTCTTGTCTGTGTTTCTTGTCTTGTCCTGTTTAGCAGTATGGGTTTTTAGAACAAGGCATTCTCTATCAGACAACCTTTGAGTTATAAATACTACATTAAGGCTACATAATTTTGTTGAATTTAAAATGTATAAAATCAAAAATAAAATGTGTTATTTTTATTAGATTGAACTCTAGGTTACATCACTGACGTCACGCACTTATTAATAGTTATAAGTCTTATGCCCGGTTACTGAGATACTTTATAGGTTGTTTACTTGTCTGTGTAGTTATGAAAAATAAAGTTTCGGACAGATAAACGACCGATAAAGTACCTCAGAAACCGGGCATGAGTAAGTTTTTGTAAGTTTTTTCGAGACCCACATTTTATTAATTAGCTTTGATTACTGAAGTTGGTAATCTCTATTGTCTAGTTTGCTTAAATATCTATGCCAATGAAGTACTATACACACTTTCCACCATATTCGAATATTAGGTAGCACCTAAATTCATCGAATATATAATGTTATACATTTCACCTTAATAAAATATCCCAGTCAATTCATAATTCAACTCACTCGCATCATGAATTTGAAATACAGTTATATTAATTACAGCTAACGAGTTCCGAAAGGTGAAGGAAAATCGTGATTCACACACTAAATATATTTTATTATTAGGTATGCGTGTGATATCCAGTGAATAGCGATAGGTCAAGTTGAACGAGATCATTAACTGATGATTAAACTTCTACCTGTACAGCAATATTTATAGCAAAAGTTTGCATAGATCATCAAGATCAGAGTAAATAGGTTACTTCTAGGCAAGCGTGGTCCATCTTCGACCGCATCATCGCTTACCATCAGGTGAGATAGTGGTCAAGCACGTGCCTTAATAATAAAAAAAAGATATTTGAGACTTACACAATTTTATTTACTACAATGTTGTCTAAAGGACTTGATACACAAAGCTCTCCGGGCACGTGGCCAGGGCACTGTGACGAAAATGTATGGCGTCTGGGCACGCGCCTGCGACATTAAGTATTGTATTTCGTTCCGTTGACGCTATACATTTTTATCTTGTCCGCTTTGCATATCAAGTCCCTTAAAGCTGATTTCTGAATTGGGTACTTTGAGTAAAGAATATGTTAAAAACCCAACACAAAAGTTATACAGCCGACAAATTGATTACTTTTCCTGCCTGTCTGTATTCCGAATTGCCACGGAAAAGTGTCAATCACAAGAAAATAAATAGGAAATGTAATTGTTTTCTACAGTAGAATGAAATCCAATTCATACAAAAATAGAATGGTATTTTGCTGCTAATACCAACTTCAGGTTCAGACAAGAAACACGAAATAAAAACCTACACTAACATTTTGTAACTTGTACATATTTTTTCAAAATAAACTCACTGTAGGGACCTGATATGTAATTAAATTACTTCAAAAAAGTTCAATTGTTTTCAAACATTACATTTGTAATCTAAACTTAAAGAACCATCTTATTGCTTCAATCACAAAAAAAACTGTTCATGAAAACGTTAAAAATTCCGAACGATAAATAAAATCCTCATTATCAACGCCTTTTAAAGCTCTCCGAACTCACACTTAGCGTGTTAATGAGTAAGTATTGCCGCGGGAATGCACCGTCAGAATTTTAAGTATGGCAAAGTTTATATAACATTTCCTATGCCTCCTTAGGCTTATTTTAAAAGTATTCTGTCAAATGAGTCCTCTATAGTTCAAGAGCAATAATTATATGCTAAATTGTATATGCAAGATTTGTATCTATTATTTAATGCGAATCACTATCATCATTTAAGTCAAAAGACGTTTCATCAGCATCATCTTCATCATATCAGCCAAAAGACGTCCACTGCTGGACATGGGCCTCCCCCAAGTGTCACCACGACAACCAGTCCTATGCGTCTCGCAACCCATCGGCTATCCGCGACCCTCACCAGGTCATCGGTCCACCTAGTCGGAAGCCTTCCCACGCTGCGTCTTCCGGTACGCGGTCGCCACTTCTACTTCCATCCAGCGTGCTCTTCTCGGCTCTCATCAGGTCATGTTTCCACCAAGACACCTCTAGCTGAGCAAATAATCGTTTGCGACTTTCCTTTACAACCAGGTAATATAACAAGGCGATTCTGTTATTGCATTCGTTTTGCTGGTTTTTTTTTGAACTGTCATTTCCATAAACTTAAGCCTACAAATCCCCTGCTGAATTTATATATCTATCTATTAAACTGTCTACGTACACGGTAGTGTGTCAATAAAGTTCGAATCACTAATAGAATACTAATCTAGCGTTTATATTGACGGCACACTAACCAAAAGAAAAAAAAACAAATAAAAAATTCAAAGTGTGAACCCACGTAATTCTTACGAATACATATTAACCCTAATATAAGATTCGACGACGTGTTCTTTGTGGGTCAAATAAGCTTCGAATAGAATTTCTATGTAAGAACGTTCAACCTTCCGTTTTTACCGTTATTGACATGCGACCTCTCAATTTGATAAGGGAGTAACAGGGTTATAACTATGTTGAGAGCTGTCTGAACAGTGCGCGAACTTTCTTGTCGTACATGACCTAACCTTCCTTGTAATCCCTTTTGGGCGCTTAGTCGAACCCAATACAATAGGTACTTAATATTAGATACTTGTTAAAAGATTAAAATCGCTAGAATTACCCCTACTGTGTCAGTAGATGGTCGTGTTTCTGCTTCATTAAGAAAATTCAGATATCTACCACTTTGGAGAGACATAACTGTCATGAAAATCAAGTATATCTACAGCATTAGGATTGTTTGAGCTTCAAGCTTCTCAGTGTATACACTTTTTTCCCACGTCTTAGAACGTTGACAGCAAATAAGTGGCAATAATCGAAGTTTTTGAACTTACACGTTCGCGCTAGCGGAAGTATCATTATTTGTACTGAAACTGCAGTGTGATTCTGACACACATCTCACCCTGATAACTTAGGTGAAATGAACATGATGTGAGCTTTCAACCCATACAAACAAGATGGAATGAGAGTTCATTTCACGCTCACTCCATTCATGTTTACACGGTGAGATATTGTCAGAAAAGACCAGCTGGACAAGCGCTGATTGGTGAAAACAAAAGTGTTGAATTAAGTCAACGTTAACGAAAGAGCCTAGTGGAGGCCCAATGACGGTTTAAATCTTGGACTTGTTCGATAAACGGATACCTACGTGGCTCCACGACAGCTCTATTAATTGAAGTCGATTTCCCTCAGTGCTCCCCCTTCCCCTACTTCCAGTTAGTCGTAACATCCCGTAATATTTAGGTCAGTACGATACACACGTTCGTACCGAGGTGCATTTTTAAATTGAAATAAAAGAGAGATTCATTTTCGCTCCAATTCACCAAAAGCTAGTAGGCAAGAATATGTCTGACTGGTTTTAATGAGAGAAATTTAATTATTCTTTCTTTTAGCGATTTATTCGTAGCCGATTTTTCATTAGGTAAAACGTTTAGAGAAGGCGTGAAATGGAACTTGTATTTTTGTGTACGACATGGAAAATGATGTTCGTTATAAAACTTTGAAAAGGCCCATCTAAACCTCTAAAGAAAGTGATGGACACTGTATCTACTATAACGACTTTGTTCACTTAAAATGATTACGTCTAAAGAGTGAAGGTAAATAGTTAATCCATCTACGTCTTTCACTTTTAGACTAACGTAGAAATCTAGAAAGTCTCGGTACTAGATATTATCAAGTTACAAAATGTTAGTGTAGGTTTTTATTTCGTGTTTCTTGTCTGAACTTGAAGTTGGTATTAGCAGCAAAATACTATTCTATTTTTGTATAAACTGGATTAAGTAATACCCTTTTAATTCTATTGTATAAAACAATTCCATTTTCTATTTGTTTTCTCGTGATTGACACTTTTCCGAGGCAATTCGGAAAGGCTATTGATTTGGCAACTTTTGATTGGGCATTTTAGAAGCTCAATGAAAGGGTTGAACCTCAAAACCTTATATGGGTATTTTTTAAGAATTAATATATTCACTGGTTTAGTACAGTAGTGAATACATAGTTCTTCTTCACCAGAATTTTGAATAATAAATTAAATAGAACATAGTTGTTTAGAGATAAAAAAAACTAAACACATTCAATATTTAAGTGACTTTTGCAGTTTAAAATCCTAGATGTTATCCATGCAAAGAGTATGCATGATACTAATAAATAAAATATGAATGAGCCTTTGTGAAATGTTAAAACGAGCTCAAATAAACAGCATCCAGTGAAATTAAAAAAAAACTGTGAATAGAAGAAAAATAAACCAGTTGACTCGCACTCTAATATAATATGATTTATGCTGGAAAAATCTCAGCCAGTATCATTACCATAATGAGAAATTTCTTCAATGGCAACACTCATTTATCGCTTTGAGAGATATTACATAGGGTGACGAGAGCACAGCTGAAAAATGGGTGGCCTTTCAACTAATTTTTCTTAAAAGTATAAAGGATGATGAAATAAATGAAAAAATATTAAATAAGTACGCGTTTTGGGTAAAAATCGTGACAATAATTACATTTTGTATTTTTTAAGGAGTTCCTAAATTTTACAAGTACCATTAGGTACTATCGTCATTTTACTGATATATACAGAATTCTTCCCATGTGTTTTAAATTGGAATTGATTGTTCAAAAACTACTTATTTGTACTACGTCTGCTCATAATAAACCTTTATATCACTAAATAATATTTTGCTTCTTTGATCCATCCAATTAAAATCCTTTTCCCGGAAGATATCAGATGACATCATTATCGATATTTCTTCTTCAGATACAAACTCTTAATAATTACTGTAGTTGCTTCGCAAAATTATAAATATTGGGTAATTTATATAATTATTATAACAGCCACATTTTAATTTTTCAAACTATTTACGTACTCCAATCTAAAAACCCAGTAACTTTCGACATCCACGTGAAGAATACATTACTTAGTTTTCAAGTCATCTATAAAAAAATTACCCTATTGCTACTTTCAGTTTAGTTTCACGTCTGCTTACTGAAAGTAATTCTCGATTAATAATATTATTTATAAGGTAATTAAAAAATACTTTCTTCAACACAAGTCAATGAAACGATCACTTCGTAAATAAGCCTCATCAAAATATCCTACATAATATTCACTTCGAATCCTTCAAAAACTCTCAAGTTATCAAGGAAACACTCGACAATAATCCTCTTTCATACCCCGATCACTATGGTAAAGAGAGGGAATATTATGAGATATTTTTCTTAGAAATCAGTGATTTGCGCGGCCACCTCAGCCGCTGAAACTTCATATTCAATGGCGTCTGGCTCGAATAAATCAAAAACGCTGCGACGTCGAGTAAGCACTTCCGTCTTTTGAAAGCGACTTTCTGAGATTGCGCGTTTTATATTTCGCCTCTTATCTTTATGTTGTAGATATTTCACTCGATATTGCTTTGATGATTGATTGGTTTTTAAGTAATTATTATGGCTGTTTATCTTTGAAGAAAATTTGCGTTTCGTATCTCTCTTAATATGGCTTTTGAAACTGTCGCTGTTAAATTGATGTACATATCGACGGCGAAGTGCCAGTAACACCTAATTGACAAAGTCAAAAATTAACACAAACTGATATGTTAAAATTTAGTATATATTATATTCATTAATTTAGAATAATAATAATGCTGTGGCAATTAAAAATACGCTAAGGAAACTTTACTAAAACATGCGAATAATTCAAAATAAAAAAAGCTAATTTCTCGAAAATTTCTGTTAGGAGGTGTTGACTTTTAGCCGTAGATAATATATCAAGATATACGAGTAGCACGAGTGTCGATAAACGAGTAGAGACCTACCTACAAATCGATGTCTTCAATAGTCACTGTACAAGAGAAGATAAAATCGATGATACCTATTCAGAAAAAATAAAGTTAGAACCCAGCATAGCTTAGCTAATAAACATAAGTAAGTAAGTATCCGTTGCGTTGGTACAGTCAATGTACCCTATAAATAATTCCAATAAAACTAACATACACGTACATACATTAAAGAAATAAACACAAGTTGACACACATCGTAAATTGAAATCTAAATGGTACATAGAAATATTGTTTTTGGAAATGACCTACTCACGTATATATGAAATTAGGTAATCTGACGACCGTTTCATTTCCGGCTTATTACAATAAATTTCCTATATTTGTACCTAAAATTACTTCAGGCATTAGCACGATTATTTAGGGTTCTTTCGACAGCACATTAGGAACTTAAACGCACTTGGGCATGTTTGTGGGGCATGTGTTCTACGGGGCACCGAGAAACCATTAAGAGAGAAAACCATTAAGTCTTAGTCTGGTCAATAAAACCCGAAACGCCACTGATGCTGCTATAAGCGTGGCTACCTACTTCTTCTTTAGTTTCGATGGCAAAAATAAAATGTTTGGCCCAGGATTCAGCAACGGTAACACCATTCGCTCACGCAGCCATAAGGTCCTGACATGTACAGGTAACAGGGTATGAGGCGCAATACAAAAGGTGGGTCTGGACTGCGGAAAGACGCCACACAAACACCGCACCTTCTGGGCACAAATTACATCAAAGTTTACCATCCACTCACAAAAAAGAACAAGTCAAAACAAGCAATCTAAATAACTATGTCAATATCAGACTTTATTTACTTGAAATATCCTTATTTAGAAACTCCCAAAAATATTTTTAATCATAATTCCGTTAGACATAGTACAACCGATCTGAGACGGCTGACCTTTTTGCTTAGCAGTAAAAATCTACAAAAATATTTCGAGACATACTAAAATAGCAGAATCTCTGATGGACGCATCTAATTAATTCGGAGGTCAACCACGTGTTACTAATGTCTAACATCTGGCTTCGAATCGCAAAACTATTGTTTCGGACGAAAAATATTGCGACTGACATAACATTGTGCGCGAACTCACATCTTTCTATATTTCCTTGATTATTGGTTCAGGAAGATTAGTCGCATAAACGGGGCATCAACTTTCTAAGCTAAAAACTGTATTGAAGGCTCCATTGATCTCACGGTCGCAAGTGCGACTGCTTAGCGTAGAGCCCTTTTTTTTTTTTTTTTTTTTTTTTTTTTTTTCTAGGATGGGAAATCATCAAATGACCCCTCCCGCTCTGGGTGGAGCGGCAGGGAGTGTCAGACTTTTACTGACTAAAACCCACCCTTTAGTCCTCCTAGTGCCTTTCTTCCCAGGGCCGCGGTAACTCTTTCGAACAAATCCGCAACCCTGGTAAGCGTGGAGCCCTGGGTTCGATTTCCAGGTCAACCAAATTGTGTTATTGGATTTTTCGAATAGGAATTGCTCTGTGACAGCGCGCAAACAAAGAAACCATCTCATATAATATAAAACAATACACGGAATTAAATTGAAAATTGATGATCTAGAAAACAACGAAATAACATAAATTGTAAAGTTCAATGTTCAGTCATTAAATCGATTGACATTGATATTTCAAAGCTCAAAACAAAGGTAGCATTCAAGCAATTCAACAAAACATTATTAAAATAATATTTTTTCTGCGCACCCTTATTCTGAAACTCACGTCCGACCACGTTTTAACATAATTTATGTCGTATCTCGTATCTTGTGTCGATTGCTTGCTTCTGGGGCATTACGAGTGCGAGCCAGATGTCGCTACGGTCGAAACGGTAACACGATATCGGTCCGCGTGGATTTCAAACGAGATTTATTGGACAAACCGATAGTGTTCTATTAAAAATTCGATTCTTATTAGGGTTGTCAATATTTAGAAAGCAGGTGAGATGATCTGGAACCTAAAATTGAACAAAAAAAATAAAATATAGTAAGTATGCAACCAGCTGTTTGTCACAGATTTAAACTGAGCTTTTAACGTAAGTAAGTTACTATATATAATAATAATATTTTTACTATGGAAATGTTTTTTTTCATTATCACCACATATTTTCGGCATCACTATACTAATACCGAAAACTCACACCATCAAACCTCTCTCAATACTTTACAAGTCAATAACCCAAATTTTCCAATATGCAAGCCCTAATTTCTATTGCAAAGTGCAATTTACGTTAACGCCGACACTAGTGCACGTGTAATTCAGAATCGGTGCGGGAAACGTATTGAATATGTAGCGAGGCATTTTTCTAACAAACGTGACATCTTGGAAATTGCATTTTGCAAATGAATAATGTCTTTTGCACATTCAACGCAATACATTTTAAAATATCTGTTTCTGGCAACAGATTGTTTCAATCACAAAGTTGTCAGACAATGTAGGTATTGCTTTTTTAAATTAAAATACAGAAATGAATAGGATAGACCGTTATTTTGGCAAGCTCTATAATTAACTTTTTAGTTTTTCCATTTGCCTTGGTAAAAGAGAAAATTTATTCAACTAGTTTGTAACTTAACTTGCGAAAGTTACTTCATTAAAAGTTAGTTTTATCATTTAAGATTTCGTTTTTATAATACAACTACAAACCATAAAGAAAAAGGTTAAAGACTTGCCAGTAAATAACTACATTTCACAATAAAAAAATGTATAAGTTCAATCTTCAAGAAATTAACGAATACAAAGGAAAACAATGTATCAACACTTCAAGAAAAGTGTCATAAACCTGTTGTTATTTAATTAATAGAGGCTCAACATTGAGTCCGTGGCATTGAACGTTCTATCATCGATATCCGATTCCAATAATCGAACGATACTCGTTAAACTTGTTTCTAAGTGAAGCCAAAGGAAAAAGCACCACTATTGGCCCAGTTTCACCGTCATAGCACACATTTGCCTCGCACTCGTTCCGCGATATAACGCGAATTTTGCGATATAGCGCGATTTTCGGGAAATAACGCGAAGTTTATGATCAAAAACTACTCGACCATTTCTATTGGCTACACCCTTGAACTTTGTCAAACTCGGTCGCGGGGATTGTGACGTCAGTCTGCCAACCTGTTCTGGCTTCTTATCTCAGAAACTTGGCAAAACAAACCCGTCGTTGTTGAATACTTCGAAGTATGACATCTGTTACAAATGATATAATTTATCGTTTTCGAAACGAAAGTTTTTGTTACGATCGTGGAATTTGTTTGATGATAAATTCGTAATTGTAACTGATATTGTCAGATTTCCTCTTTAATACTTATATAAACTTTGTAATAAGAAATGTAATACCACTTCTTAATTGGCCAAATAAATAACAAAACCAAACAGGAAACCAAATCAACCTTGAGTTTTTCCCCAAACAAAAGCACCATTGCTAACAAAAGTAAACCCATAACTACCCAGCCATTCTTCCGCAAGGAAACAGTAGAAATAAACTTGTTTTTACATTTCAATATTGCTCCTATCAATTTTAAAAGTTAACAGGACCAGGGTTGCCACTAGCCATAATATAAATCCATTTAAGCTGTCATCCAAACAGTCCAAGTACCTCTACAGAGACATTAAATGCATTTTCGCGTCTTGTATACCTCTTTAGATCCCTATATTCGTGAATCTTCAAAGACGCTCCCATTCAGCCAGCAAATGGACTAATATCGTAACTTGAAACGACCGTCCCCTGACAACGTATAGTAAATCGTCATTTAGTCGTTTCGGCTGCTTAATGTGCCAAGTTTCAATTAAAAAGCCATCGCAGTGCCATATATGGGCCATTAGTTCTGATTATTAGCGAGGGTGTATTATGTAGAGTGGATAATTTTATTAAGGTAATGAAGGTAATATCTTCACTGTTATGTTTTGCGTGGGTTGTGAGTTCAATGAAGAGGTAAATGTGAGAGGTACCCTATTCATTAGTAAAAGTTTATTAATGGTGTGGTTTGCCTATTAATGTCATGAAACCTAGATGAACTTTGATATTAAATCTTACTGAATAATATTAGTATTCAGGGGCCCGTAATGTAGTAGTTAACATGTTATAATAAAAAGAAATATGATGTCATGTATTTTTTAATTGGTCATAATTTTGGTACAAAAATAAATAGCAAATGCAATGGCCATACTTGGCAAGAACATTGATCAACATTTCAGTGCTATAAGTAGGGATAAAAATTTATCAATAATCTTGTCGAAGAGCTGAGCAAACACGTGTCAAATAAACGTACCTACAATCGGCGATGAAAAATTACAACTTGTTCCGCATAAAACTTTTCTTCCGACTTTCTCGGAAATTATATTGGAGTGGAAAAGTTGATTTTATTGGTTTCGAGTTAGATAAAGATAATGTCCCTTTCAAAATGAAGTTAAAGACATAATAATTTTGATAGGTAAGCCTGTAGTTAATTTTAATGAGTATAATTTAATTTTATGTTTTATGAACAAACTGGCATTTAGCTAATAATTTCTGATGCAAATACTGGCGCAATTTTAGGAAAATTAAGCACCTGTTTACCGCAAAACCACTGATTACTCGCCGTCCACTAATGGCATCATACATGTGAAACATAACAAAGTACAAAGGTCACTAATGTACCATTAAAATGCCCATATGAAATCTAATTTTGCGAAAATAATTTTCAATGCATCTCAGGGCATAATGTTAGTAAATAATATAGCATAAAACAAAGCCTGTTCACGATCTCGTGGTTTGGTCGTGAGAGCCATCGTCCGGGCTAGTTCACAAGACAGACTAATTCCATCTCTGTCTACTTTACTTAATAAAATAGAGATAGAATATAAGATGATCATCGATTGTGAGGGTAACACTTGGCAGATTGCTATCTCTAAAAAGCACTGACCGTAGCTGTATAGAAAACAATAAATTACAAAAGAGTCACGTCTTTATAATGATAAATATTGAGCCATTAACATTATCGAGTCGTATTTTATTTATCTATTATGAAAATTCAGCATATTGAAGACATTCTCTAACAATTAACCTTCTAGCTACAAAATACCTACCATTGAACTTAAATAGCCGTACTTAAAAGTACCACACGCGTTCTCGATCAATGTAACATCTTTAATAATAAACACACAAAAAAATAACATCTCAAGGTTTCATGATACTTCAATCTAGCTCGACTACACTACTTCTAAACACTTCATTACAGAAAAGCTTAACTGTTTATCTGATTGAAATGCGAGCAGAATGTCAAGCAATCAACTTTTTGTATTTACTTCTCAAGTAATAGTGACTACACATGCAAAGTCAATCTGTCCCTAACAGTATACATGCAATAAAAAGCTCGTTGACAGTCAAATAAAACCATAATACTTAATAGATAAAAATCTTGCAATAAGTTGGGTTGGGAGCAGTCGTAAAATATCAATATTCGTAAGGAATACTTTCCTAGGGAAGTTAGAGGTATGGGAAAAAGACGACAGTATAAAGGGGAATAAATACCACGATAGCTCATAAATCATTTGCGAACATGTTACACTCGACGACAAACACAGTTTCTTATATATTTCATTGTTGCCTTTGCGATTACGAAACTCGCATAAAAAGGGGGAAGAAACACGGAACGACTTTTAGTCACCGAAATGTGATACAATGGGATATGTGCTCGGGGGAATATCTACCTAAGTGTGGCTATATTTTAGTTTTATTTTGTAACTAAAGTTTACAATCTCAAGTCCTTGATTCAAGTCCAATAAGACAAAACTTAAAGTCTGAAAGCTGCAGAAAGGCGGGTCGAAGGCTCTTAAATCGCACAAAATGTTAATCCGCGAAAAGAAGGGGACGGAGCTTCCCCCTACTTACATGGAAAGGGGGAAATTAAAGTCCACATATCCTTGTGCTATGCAAAAATACCTCAACTCCCAAAGAAGAAGGTTTTAAAGATAATTTAAGCGATTCGGGTGAATACATGATATGAGAATTGTTGTCATTTAAATACTCTTTGGAATTTGAGATGACAATATAATTATTTGTTTTTAGTGTTTGAAAACACATAATATATCCTGATGTTCCTTGAAATGAAAAGAGAAATATTTCCATAAATTAAATCATAAATAATAAAATAACCTTGTCGCATTTGAATGTATCAGGACAAAAAATCAAACATATTAACGACGCAAACTTCCATGAGCCAACTTTTCAAATATACCGAATAAATAAAGAAAATCCAAACTTTTATTAGATTCATCGATGCTGATATAAAATTTTCAAATAAAAAACTTGATACGATATAAAATCGAGTGGTGCAAAATCAAGCAAAGCCGACATTAGCTCACTGAAGTAATACTGTGCTCTGCACTATTTTATGTCTGCTGCCAGCCAAGTGAATTTCATTAAAATGGCAAATATTGCATGAAATTTCTGCAGCTCTGCATTTTAACGTTATAGCATTTAGGAGAAAATTTCGTCAAAGAACTTCTGGAAGTTGGTTTTGAATGTAACAATGACTTTGTACATTGTTCTCTGAGAGAACAATTTGGAGAGAAATATTATTTTAGAGGACACTATGGTAAAATTGGAAAATAATATGAACGTCTCATCTCGTTGGTAACCGTAAGTGCCATTGCCCGTAGAGCAATAGGGGTATTTAGTAGTAGTAGATCAGCTCCTCCCCGTTTAGGGAATACATTTATAAGCTGGAATTATCAAACAAAACACTTCTTACCTATTAGCTCAATACCGCAGTCCAAAACGAAAACCCTGAAACAAAAAAAAAAGAAACTTAATTTCGTAGTTCTAAGTTCCTCCAACACATATTTCGGGAGGCTTCAGAAGATTAAACCGTATACTTTCTCAATGGCCTAGCCGAGTGAACTTTGTCAATTCCGTGGCACTATTACACTCGGCCTGAAAACGGCTTTCAGGCCAATAACACCCACTAATGAAAGTGAACAAGAAATGGTCGCACCGTCTTATATTACAGTTATGTACCGTGCACATTTTGCTATTACCCACACTTTATAGTGAAGAGCTTCTGTGGCATTTTCTTTTATTACTAGGTTTATAATGGCTACGGGAAAAGGCTGTGGACTTTCCTAGAGTAATAGACTAGAACATTATTTTAAGTAAAAATGTTGATAAATGAAAAACTGATTTTTAGTATCAAAAAATGGTCTATGTATGTATATACAGCAGTGCGATTCTGTAAACATGTCGAAGTGAACTCCCGAGCGGGGCGCACGACAGGTGAGTTGTCAAACCATACAAATAAGATGGAATGACAGCTCTATTGTCGTTCACTCCGCCTAGGTGAACACCGTCAGATGTCGATAGAATCGACCGGCTGTACACTAAGCCAAGGTGAATGCCATGTATCATGTATGTAATAAACCAATTGAGAATATAATGTGCTTCGACTGATCTCAAAGTAAATTATAAATAATTCATATCGTTAGATCTTCGGCCGTTTCATGCTTACAATTTTTTACTATAATATAGATAAATCCCCACGGGAAATTAAAGAACAATAATAAGTAACAAGAAAACCAAATTAGGCAAAGTAATCCCCGAGATGCTCAAATAACTTTATTGTTTCATAAACGAAACACAGATCGAAGGAGCAGTCTCGGGGATATTGGTAACAATTTGCAAGTATGTGAAACTTCCTTACTTATTGGATCAAACTAACGTTCGCAAGGACCAACTTTCTCCTTTCTCATATAGTTTATCCTGTAATATCTCATAATCATTCATAATTCGATAAGTCACTTGATTCCGTATTCGGCCAATATTTTCTTCTTTGGAGTAGAAACGATCGAGATCAATCTTGTCTAATTTAGCTCTCATTTCTTTCTGTCTGGGGTAATAACATCTCGAAGCTAACTGATCAATTTATGAAAGCTATCGCTTCGAATCGTGAGCCAATTCTTCAGCTGTAATGGGTGAGAGCAGTTTTATTACTTCATTTCCCTCGTGTGTATCGGGATGTTAGTTTGCATTAGAAGTTGCTTCTTTTTATGGAATGGTATTTACCAATACAAGAAACGCGGCTTTCAAAATATTTTCTAGAATATTTGTATGCATAACTAAATTACAGTAATTATAAACGCTAGTTTCCATTAGATCTAATTTATATTTCTTCTAAAGAAGAGAGCTTACATTTCTGCAAAAAACCAAGTATTTCTGTCGCTCGCCGAATAGTTTCCGACGTCATCCTTTGACGACGTTCCCTTTGATTCTGGGAGCCTCATCCTCTCGCACGACGCCTTCAGTATCAAAACAGCCACCGCGCGAAGCTCTCAAAGAAGTGACTCGTCAAAAGGCATTGATATTGGTCTAATCTTTTGCAATGACATTATGCCAATATAATTGTCCAATTTAATTTGTTCCTTTATAAAACCACCCCGTTCATCAATAAAGGCCTCCGTTAAAAATGAAATAAAGTTAATTACACAACATAATTTTTGTATCTCAGTCACGGATAAATTCGTTGTTTCTAACAAACTAACCTAAACATTTCTAACGAATTCATTTTTCTTACTTTTAAAAGTGAAAGTTTCACCTTACAAATGAAGTGACTATAGAAGGAACATTTTACTTCAACTTCGTTGATGTCATTCAGAAATAACTTAGACACATGACATTCACTAGAATAACTTCTGATATTAAAAAGATTTCTTAAATCCTTAAAACACTTTTAACTTACAAGATAATGAACAGAAAGCACAGAGTAACTTAACTAAAAAATGTTAGTAAATGAAGATACAGAACAACATTCGTAAGTAACAAAGAACTCTAAAGTGGTAAAGAAACGAAGCGTGATTTAAAAAAAGGCTAAGTAAGAAAAACAAAGAACAAATAAGAAAATACTGCATCTTATATTACACAAGGCACGAAGAAACGCGTTTTTAGCGAAGACACACCTGTTTGTTGAAGAACTCATAAATAAACTGGAAACAGCTAAACTTGCTGAAACATTTTCAGGGGATTCCGCAAAAACCACGTTTCGTGCGAATGATAGTGCTTTCGAGAAGAATACTGCTGCAAGTGATGTTGGTAAACGAGGGAATACTACAGAAGATATGTTTTTAAGTAGTCTGTTGAAAGTCAAACATTAAAAGCAGTTTTATGAAGAAAGAAACATGCTCTTAGTTTTTAATTATTTTGCACTAGATACGAAAAGTAAAGAACTGAAAGGGCTTAATTTACCAAATTCTTGGAAGTATTTTCAGTCATCTTGAAGTGGCACTTCAAAATGACTTAAACTGGTACTGACAGTAATTCCATAGCCAGTAAATAAAAATAACAAACCACACTTTGCCCAATAAACCTTCATAGCTGTAGGTAATTAAGTAGTCTGAGCTACCGGTCTAACAATTAATTAGGTCCAACCTTTATTAAGGCATTAACGACGCTAACACTTGAATTAAAATAAAATTACGTGGGAAATTATGGGCATGTTAACGTTTTCTTACAAATTAAAAAACAAACAAATATCTGGGAATTTGAAACATAGATGATAGGATGGCAAGAAGGTGTCTATTAAAATACAAGGAAGAATTACTTATTGAACTTAAACAAAGACAATCAATTCAGAGGAATGAATTGTATTTTTCACAAGGCATCCCTCTTTGTCATTTTTTACAAAGCTGTGAAAAGGGATAACGCGTTGAAGAAAAGTAAGCCATACAAGGTTGAAAACAAAAATATCAAATTCCTGTGCTTGATTCACATGCGGAAAGATGACGTATAGGCACCAGCTAGCACATCAAGCTACAATAATCTGTCAAATTTATTTAATAGATTTTCAACTTTATCGCATAAGCATTAGGTTCAAGTTTGATAGGGAAAATTTTACAGTTTCGGGTAGCTGAGCTGGCGTCTGTGCAACAGATTCTACACTCGCAATACGTGGAAGCGAATTAAAAACTTTTTGTAACGCACCTGACGATCTCAACGTAGGTATTATTCATCCACTTCAAATGATTTTCCTGTTTATATCTTATCTAGAATTTTAGTTTACTTATTTAATTACTTACCTATGTATTTATATTTCCATATTTAGTTATTTTCATAATAATATAGTGTGCTAGCTAACATGTGCCATTTAATTTTCTAATTCTATCATAAAATGTTTGATTATACCATTGTTTAAACTCAAGTTCTTCAAACTTAACAGACATGTATTGCTGGGGAGTTTCAGGCGCCACTTCTTCTTCCCAGCTAAATCACTAGGAAGTGGTGACGGCTGAGAAATTTGGGGGACTGTCTTCATGTAAATTTTGACGTTCAAAAAGTGCTGATTTTCAGCCTAGTTTGAATAAAATGACTTTTCATTTGATTTGATATCGAACATGTATTGGTACACAAAAGCAAAATACAACAACTAACTGCATCATGAAACAATCGCACGCATTCTAACCAACACCAATACCAAATGTACTGTAATAGTATTTTATTTCTGTTTTCTATATAAATTCCGCACGCTCGCACTTCTGAACCGTACAAGTTAATATTTTCCACGCAGTCACTACACTCACCACCAGTACTTAACGATGTAGGTACTGTAGGGACCTCACCGAAAATCTATTGAATGACTATTTTTTTTTCGTTTTATACAGCACTCTGTATAAAAGGTAGAACGTGGGTGTAAAAAGAATGTTATTTCATTCTAATGTTGTGTTCTCGGAGAGTAGGCATTTGAAAGGATCTAAAAATAACGTATTTGACATGTTTTGGTAGTCATGACGATAAATAATAAAGCTTGTTTTCTCGTCTAAACGCTACGTAATCTAATATTTATTTTATTTTCTAAAGTGATATACATGTATCACCCCATAAAAATGTACGTCATTTAAAATAAACCTACTTTTATTAAGTTCTATAAAACAGCAATTTTCATCAAACTTTTATCATTATCGCGACCGACATATTATTATGTAATTATTTCGGTAAAATGTCGTCTGTTGCCTTCAATAAAGTGGTTTCATGTTAACACTCTAAAAAATATGATGTGCTAAAATAAAAGAACTTTATTTATGAGTACAGCTCCCAACAAAACGATGTAAGCAGCCCCATACCAGTTAATCTTTTTATGCAATCGTGCCATCCAATGCTCGTACAATGCAAGCAAAAATTTGCTGCAATTTTTCACTTAAACAAAGGAGCGCAAATTCCATTGCCAGTTCTCTCCACTACGTTTTCAAGAAGCACCGTCTAAACGCTGCGGTGGATGTTAATCTCTTCCGTCCGATCGCTCTTTTCAGGGTTAATGGTGTGCGAGAGTCTTCGGTGTGAATTGCGATTACGAAAGATACTCACGTTCCAACGCTGTCCCTTGAGTTTGCGTCTTAACTTCAGGCTTTCTTTATTAGCAAAGTAAAAAATAAACATATATTTCCGTCTTGTTATATGCTACAACTTCGTCGTACTAAAGGAAAATAACTTGGACGTTCCTGACAGAATTTCAATCAAGCGAGAGTAGCTACTTTACTTGTGTAGTGCAAAAAATATTGGAGACATATTTTCTCTAGAGATTTGTCAGAAACGATCATAATTTATTATGTGCTCAAGTTCAGACCGCGTAAATAATACTGAGTGGTTTTTTGTAGAAAACACGGCAGTATATTTTTGTCATTTTGAGAAACAAAATTATATGTACGAACAACCAAGGACTTTATCTTTACGGTACATAATTATTTCTAGATTCAGAAGTTTTTAATCCGTAATCGAATGAAAACACCACAAAAATTAACTATCAACACCTTAAACAGCGCATCGTTCACTTAAAACTGATACTTATAATAACGACAAAATGAAAATAACCCTCGAATAACATGAAAACAAACCGTTTACAATCCCGAAGCTTTCAAGACGTACCGTTGATAATAATGAACTCGGTACGAACAATTTGAAAACAAAACAACGCGAGGCAACGGAAGCTAGAAGAAACAATGTCGCTACCATAGAGCACGGAATCGCAGAGTCAGCAGCGAATAGAGACGCCATTACCAGTAACCGCTCCGGCCCCGGCGACACACCGGTGTGTCGCGAATTAATCGCGAATTTAATGTTTATTTACCTATTACATAAGATTTTTTTTTTTTTGGGAATTCTCACATGTCGGGGCCGCAGCGGGTAATATTTAAATACTCGCACTATGTGCCTGAACACAAGATTTGGTTGTCAAAGTCAACAATCTATTTAGACCCACAATTGTATATCCAAAAATATTGGACACGTATTCTCTCTTTTAAAATACAAAAAATGAAGACTAATAATTAGTCTTCATTTTTTATTTACTCATTAAGTGACGTGAAATTTATTTTATTTTATTCATTTGATTAAGTAAAAAAATAGATGTCCAAATTTTTTTTATAATCAAACGGACTTAGTAGGTACTTATAATCATAATTGTTTAGTCCACAAAATAACCACTTGTTACGGAGCTCATTTTCTATGTATCGTTGACACTGACTAACACGATTGTTCAGAAAATTTTGAGGTTGTCTTCAAAAGCAGAGGCCGTAGAAACATCTCGGTGCTCTGTGGTTACTACCATGATATTATATTATCGCATTGCAAGAACCGAGCTCCGTTGACCGCACGCTATGTCGGGTGACAAATTAAATGAATTTACGGGTTACAGACTTAGGCTGCAAACATATGTTATGCTCTTTGCTGCGATGTAAATACAATATACATGAGTCAGCCTTCTGAGGTCGCTACGCTTCATCGTGATAGGTTTAGTCTTGATCTCCTTGAATTTATCGTTGCTTGGTGTAGGTTTATTAACGGGTAAAATGCGAGCTTTTGTTGGTGGAGAAATACGTAGTATCGTGTGAGGATTGAGAAAGAATTACGGTCACGTAGGAGGTATCTAGAGAGATACACTATAGATGTTGGCTGCGGTTTTGATGTGCATCCTGGATAACTTAGAACTAATAAGTATCATGTTTTAATCCAACTCATAACCTACCTGTAAGCCGATGTTCTAAATGAATCTGTTAAGCAATTTTTGGGTAATTCGATAAAATTTCACATTTAGGATATTATAAGGAAGGATAGATGAATATAATACTTATATAGATACACAGAATATACTCTACTGTATACCAAATTATGTATTTGAACAACTGTTTTACTAGAAATAAGAACGTTGTTGTATTAGAAGAATGTTATGGGTACCTTTGTTTACATTAGTTATACCTTAATTTTGTAGCAGTAATACATAAGTACGTGAATTGCAAAATACATCTTCTATAATCCATGGGGGATCGGAACTGTCACTCCTTCATACAGGTTATACTATAACCTAGTTAGGAGATCAGAGCTGCACCCACTATAATCGTAGCAAATTTGTAATTTTACCATGTTTAAATTAATTATATACCCATGTACTGCAATTCTTGTAAAATATCAATAAAGAATTATTATTATTACAAATGGGTATTATCGCTGACAGCTTATACCAGACCAACCTTTGAATAACATGTAAGAATTCAAAAGCATCATGATGAATCCTTTCACAACGATCATACGTAACGCAGGAAATGAAGAATAATTGACCTATCAGCTAACATTTTAGATATACCTACTCAATCAAAATTTCGAAACTTTATACCGGGCTAATAAACCCGTCTCATCTTTAGGGCCAGGTCAAGGTGTACCATCACAAGTTAAAGCTAGCCAATAAACAACCTAAGTTACAACTTCGGTGACTAACAATGATTGCCTGACTAAATTCCATTTAAGGCACTTAACTTCTTTGTAAAATTCTATCACAGAGCTGTAAGCTTTTATGTTACAAGAAATAGGTCTTTAAATGAGCTTGCAAAACCTTTTTCTTTGGGTTTAAGTAAAAGACTTGGATAATGATCAGGCTTTCCGTCATAATTAATTTTGTAGGGTCAGCAACGAAACGTTTACAACATTTTTTTTTCGATACACCAGGCATTTCATTTTCATGTTGTTACAACTATGTTTTGTTTGGTATTTATTATTTTTATTTACAACTAACTTCTGACCGTGATTTTATACGTGTGTATAGAGAAAATTCTGACCATAGTCAAAAATGTTCCATACAAACTTTTCCACCCTATTTCTTGCTTTAGCTTGAATGTCGAAAATATATCATAGCGTTTTATACGCATTATTATAAAGGGAACTTTTGTTCATAATTTCAGTTTCCTAGGCCCAAGAATTGAGCCCGAACACTGATGAGTCAGTCACATTTTGTGATGTAACAACAGCTGATCAATATATTATTCCCCAGCACATAGACCACCTACCAAACAATAATTGAATGCCATCAAAATCATCTACACGTAAAGCTAATTGAATCACATCCAATTCACACACCATTCAGTCAACAAGTGCACACCAACCATACGGTGACCACAAATTGTTCTTGTTATAAAATACTTACTTACCACTTTATGAGCATAGACTTGCAAATGTGTCGGTTACGGTTGCCGCAAGGTTTATGAATGTCATCGCTATCGCTTACAGGGCTGGCGACGACAAAATATTATGACTGCATTGCGACTTCAATGGAGAAGACGTTTATGTGAATGGAAGGCTTCAGAATTGGTTTTGTTGAAGTGGTTGCTACTTTAGGGTTCGTAAAATTTGGTTTAGTGGGTGGTTAGTCTTGAATATTTCACGGTCTGCCTTAATAACCTGAAGTGGTCTATCATCTTGCGTTTCTTTATGAAATCATTATCTTGTATGACTTCAGTACCTTTTAAGCCAAAGTCAGAAACACGGCCACCACTTATTGTAGTGTTCGTAATCAACCAGCAACGAAAGGGTGGGTGGTCGAGGAATTGATAGGACTAAATTACGACTATTTCCAATTCTCCTTTCACCAATTGATAAGCGCGACAATTGTGTCAATTTTCTCACGCTACGAGTATACATTCCGCTACGCAAATGCATCTCTTTAAAGAAATGATAGGCTCTTCATTGACTGGTACGACCAACACACACGTAGATGACGAAAACAAAAATCTATACATAATTGACTTGGTCGCGTTGGAGTGAAATTATCATAAATTATGAATTCGTATAAATATGACTTTAGCGTTGTATATTTTAAGTGACCATAAGTCAAAAAGGCCTAAAAAAATTATAGGTTGATTTTAAGTAACTGTGCTTTTGTGTATTGTGTTTTATTATCTATCATCCTAAATTAAATAATTATCTCGAATAATTCTGAATTCAAAGTATGTACTATAAGTACCCACGTATTATGTAACCGTAAATATCCGAAATCAGTAAATTTTTACTAGTATATACGCGAAGTATCTAAGAGCTTGGCCCGTAGTTATAAAAATATATAAGTGGCATTCAGCCATTGGGCAGTTGGGCACCCCGACTCGGACAGGTTAGGTTTGAAAGGGATGACGCCATCCTCTTCGTGGTTATTTGTTTTTAAACCCTTGAGCCCCGTCAAGCCCCGCTCCAACTAGTAAAAACGGGTTCATACTGATTTCGGATATTAACGGTAACATATACATACGAAATAGACGTCAAAAACAGAAACTACAGCATGAAATCTGTCAATCAGCACAACAACCCTACTTCATCCAATGAATCTGCTGACGACATGTTCCGAATTTTACGGCTATCCCGAATCTGCAACAAAATAAACCATGACTGGGAACAAATCGACGCGGTCCGGCGTAGATGACATCTCTGACAGGCACTTTGTACTGGGATTGCGTAAACGAAATCGTGTCGGAAAAAAACCGGGAGGAATTGAAAAAACAAGCTTCGCCTGACACTTTCCGTATTAGTTTTCGTGACGTCTAGACTCGTCCTGCTGTTTCGCTTTTGGCTTTTACCTGTAGCTTACGAATCGATTATAACTGTCAACCTTCATAAACAGAACGTGTTTCGTTATATTTTAAGAAACGAACGACACGGACTAGTTTTTGTTTTTTAACCGACTTCAAAGAATGGAGGAGGCTCTCAATTCGACTGTATTTTTTATGTTTATTGCCTCATAACTCCGTCATTTATGAACCGATTTGAATTATTTTTTGTAGTTTGGTATTTAAACCCAAATAGCTGGAAAAAATATGTCATCCAAGTAAACGAAGTAGCGTGTTCTGCTTTCCTGTAACTTTCAAGTGGTGTCGTTAGGTTTGGGGTACTTACCACTGCCTGCCTAGCCTTTTTCCCAACTATATTGAGGTCGGCTCTCAGTCAAACCGGATTCAGCTGAATACCAGTATTTTACGTGGAGCAGCTGCCTACGAGACCTCCACAAAGACTACAATGTACAAAATAACTTTAATTTCGGAAATTGGTGTTGTTCGGTGTACAAAACAAAAAAAATGACTTAGATATTATGTGATACTTTAGAATAGCAGGTGAGGACCTGACTGTTTTATTATCCGAACCCGATCAGCCTTTACTAGATAAGTATAATATTTGGGTAATAGTATAATTAATAATTGGTTACTTTCCTAGCTAGAAAAATAATGATAATTTTTTTTTTATTGAGGCATGGGCTAGCTCTTGACCTCAATCACGTCTGATGGATGAGGTCTATGATGGAGCGAGCATGCCTAGAAGATGCTTTGAGGCACTTGTACTCCCACGGGGCGGCAAAACATAGCAGGCTGCTTGACGCCTACGGCGGGAGGGTGGCCGCGAACCAGGCGGGCGTTAGCCCTACCAACGCAAGGGAAGGATTGGCCAGTCTTATAAGGTGTTAGGTGAGACTGTCCAGCGGCCCTACCATGACGTGTTAAAGCGTGAGTCGTTCAAGCGAGAAGGAGGGATGGAGCTATACACCCTATATATAGCTACATCCCTCCTTCTCGCCCCTGGATGCGCCGAGCGCTCGGTTACGTATTTTTTTTCATTTCAAAACCACAAAAATTTATACAGATGAATGAGCATTAGAGCGGATTTCACCAATTAAACTGAACGCGATCAGTACATCTAAACTGCGTTCAAGAGGTGTCAGCGTCAATATTCCATAGAAAAATAGTGACACTGACAGCTCATAAACGTGGTTTATACGCTGATCGCGATCAGTTTGGCTTGGTGAAAATGGCCCTTAAAGTTCAATAGTTGGGGTTGGTGACGTCACGTTTTAGTAAAAAGTGTATTTAAATGAGATGTCATACGAGTTGTCAACGCACTGTATCGTATTATTTTTAGTTTACGTGAAAAAAGAAAAGATGCGTGTCCAATATTTTTTAGGAAATCTTATCTGACAGACTAATTAGATTTTTTCATGAAAGTACCTACCCAATGCGAAACTTATTATTGTATGCCCATTGCAATAAGCCTATTGCAATAAAATTTGTTAAGAACACAATAAAGAGTATTCCTACTAACTAACTACCTAATATAAGTCTACATAAAACAAACAGAGCAATGAACCTCTAAACAAAACAAACGATCTCAGCCAAACACAGCGACTAAGTTCAAGTTATTTCGTTGCAATTTATGTGGCGACAGTCAATTAGTATCTGTTTCGGAATACGCAACAACTTGCTAACTGCCAAGATTCTTCACGACTTTGTCAACAATTCAGCAGAGTTTAGAAACTCGAGTGCGTATCAGAAACACTCATTACTCGTCAGGTAAAATCGATGGAGGGATTTTGGACATGGATAACGATGCAAAGTTTTCAAAATCTGATAAATGTGATACGAAGTATGCACAATATTCACATGCTTTCGAGAAACGAATGTTTACAATATTTAACGAGGGAAAAGCTACTTTGTGTTTTGATAAAAAAAAAAAACAAACAGCCTAAGAGCGTGCGAAAAGAACGTTTTAATTTAAATTCTCATCTAAAGGATTTTCTACACATCGTGCTAAACGTATTGACCCACAAATCTCCGCCTCACTGACACTCAAAGTCACCCAAAACTCAATTGCAAATCGTCCGACTTGACGAGGGGCTTCTCAATTTTACTCAAATCGACCGTTCATCGAGTCAAAACCTCTATCTTAATTGGCATTTCATCAACGTAGACACACCGCAGAGCCTTCAGAAGAGATAAAATAGATAAATCAATTGATTGACATAATATCCGAAAGACGGAGGGACCTTTAATCAATGGCGAGGAGAAGAAAAGAGCACCAAGCCGATTAAGTCCGGAGGCCGGGATGGAGGGAAAGGGAAATGATTAAACGCGGAATTAGCGGCGATAAGGAAGTGGAAGGCGTCGGTTGATCGGCGCTGTTTTGATACCAAGATTTTCCAACATCGGATTTTATGAATTAATTTTTAATACTTTTATCAAGACATTAGAAAACCAATGAGTTGGTACTCATAATAAAAATCATTTTACCAAATGATACGCAAGTTATTGTGATTATTGATTGTGACAATGTGTAACAATACAAGTTAAAACAGAAAAAAAAGCAACACAAGAACATTTTAACTTAGATTTCTTCTTAGCTTAAATCGAATGAAATCTGGTTTTCTTCAAAACTATACTGTCCTATTGCTGGACAAAGGCCTCCCCCAACTCCTTCCAGATCTTTGTGTCCTGAGCCACCTCGGACCAACCCTCGCAGTAGGTATCTAGGTATAGGTACACTACATTAGGTAAGTATATTCAGTAATCAGAAATGGTGATTACCGATTGCACACGACTTAGCCGTTCCCGATTTTCAAAGCCTTAGGACGAGATAAAGGTCCACAAAGGGAAACCTTACTAAAATTGATATCTCTGCCAATGTGATTACTACTCCGCTACTACATGTTAATATCTCGTAATGTACCCATCTTACCTTTGAAACCCTTCAATAAAAGCTCTTTGAAAGATATTTACTATCTTATTTACTTTGAGTTTATCTGTTTTGGGTTTGTATGAGCTGAACATTAAGATAAAGATTTGGTTCAATTTAGAATATTATAAAACGTTTTTTTTTGCGCAAAATAAACAAAAAGAAATACAGATCAAAACCGAAAATAAACTATATGAAATTGATTAAAAAATAAAAACAGTTTTCCAATAACACTGAAAAACAACAACACGCCAAATCACAAAAAGTAATCTATTCCCAAGCTAAACAATATTCTGAATATCCCCGTGAAACTATCGAAAGTATTAAAATTCAATTTACGTCGACACTCATTTATACAGAGTCCATATTCAACATGATTCACATTGTACGCAGTGGAAAAAATATCAACCCACCCGAACTTCATTGGCAAACAATTCGACCGTGCTCGAGAGCGTTACCGACACTCGGCGGGGTAAAAAAATGGCAATAGGCTAGTCAACATCGCACGCACGGAAAACACGACGGTAGCTTCCGTTCGCACGCAAAATAAAACCCGCCATCCCGATCCGACATCAATGCGCAATACCATACGCTACCCCATACACTTACGGACAAATTACAATACACACGCTCCGAATATTCGACGTTATTGCGTAAACTCGTCCCACATTGTTCGCAGTAACGTAGTTTCGAACGTCCGTGTCGCTCGTAAATCATGAAGGTAATTTAAATTTTGTCATTAGAGCTAAACTTATGTTATTTTGCACCGAAACGTGCACCTGTTGTGAGAGATAACATAAAGTATAAATCAAAATAATGGCATATGAAAAGGAAATTTGTTGCAGTCAGCACACACAGATTTGCGGTAAAAATTAAGTTGCCAAATAAAATGTAGGTAAGTTGCAAAATACCGCAATTTAACGCAAAACAGCTAGTTTTATTTGCTTGTAAACAGTAGGGCTGTGTTTAATCGCTTCATTTAACGGTGTTCCGTGAACGTGGCCGCGAGTGTACAATACATGCGGGTTGGGTGCGCTGCGTTTTATAGCCAAGCCATGTATCAAAGTTTCGCGAGCGGTCTGAATATCTACCAAGAGTCAGGACCTCCCGTCGACAATACACGACCAGACTTTACGGCGAAAATTCGTAAACTTTGTTTAAAATTAGTTTGTGTATACCTTTCTAGTGGGTCGTTACAGGAAGACACGATTGTACTCGGCGCTCGAGAACGTTCGCTTAGAACAACGAGATTTTGTTCTTGAGAGAAGTGTCTGCGATACCATCTTTTGTTAGCACAAGCGACGTTCTAAACTTAATCTGAGAGCAGAAATATGAAAAACCAGAAAATAAAAGTCTGCTACCGTTAAAATTTATGAGAAACAGCTTTGTTCAAATTCTTTGTTGTGAGATAACATGACAACACAGCAAGTACAAAATGTAACAAAAATATTTTTAAACAAAAAACTAAGCCATGGTCTAGACTTATGACAAAAAGTAAACCTCAAATCTTGCGTAAGTAAGCTTGTCTACAAAAGAAATGCAAAGCTTTAAGTTAAAAAAGGAAAATAGTTTTTGGAAATAATTTGAGAGCAAATCCTGCGAATTAATACCAACAATTTTGAAGCATGTCAATCTTGATAAGACAAGTTGGATCTAATTAAAAACAAACCCGCTCTTGTTTTTCGAAATTTAAACGTTACAGAACACACAAAGTCTGATACGATTCAGCAAAACACAACGCAATTTAGTTATTATTCCCTGAGAAATAAGATTCAGCGAGTGTAAATACCAAGTAGGCATTGTAAGCTGGCAGGAACAGTAACCGAGAAAATGCTAGCGGAAAGGCAGCGCTAGAAGCAATGTTGCCATAATTTGAGACGTTTCATCAGAATTACTGAGCTCGAGGTAATCTTCATTTTAGTCAAGTGAACGCAAATTACATCCCTTTGAGAATGTAGGGCGAATAAGTTTTAAACTAACTTACCTAGCTATCTGTTTCCCACGTTACGCCCCGCCTTTTCCAAAAGTTTTTGATAAGTTAATAGCTTAATATTTTTTATCTTCCCCAATATGTTCTGAGTTTTATAAAAGTTTGATAGGTAAAAGAAGAAATATTTACCACCGTGTAACGAATAACGAAGTCTTTAAGCCGCGAAACATTACATAAATCAGAAACAGGGATAATGAGATTTTATACAATTTATGTTTCAAGTTTGTTAAGAGAACATCAATAAGATAGGTTTTAAAGATATAGGTTTATTGAGAACGCCAATTTAGATTCTAAATTGTTTCATTATCTAGATAAACTTTAATCATATAGACGTTTGATCAATCAAATGGAATTGGCTGGTTCTTTCAACTCGGATGAAAAGAAAACCGACTGAATCATATCTTATTCTGAAAGGAAGCTCGAAAATCATTCATCGAGTGAATCTAAAAACAATTCACGTAAAACACGATTCCAGTTTTCCCCCAGTATATCGCAAAGCCACAAAATGAGATTACCAAACGTTTCAACGTACACTCGGATACGTTGGCCAGTTTTACGATTACGACTGTTGCACTAAATAAAACCGTAATACGTTTTGCCATCTATCAGAAACCAAATACGCTTTGTGTCGACACCATAAGGTAGAATTTAATATAAACTGGTTATTTGCTAGTGTAAAATAGCAAGCTAGTAATAAAAATTGCATTTTCCAAACAGGCATAAACTAGCAAATACATTGTGTGAACAGGTTTTAAACATAAACTATGTCTGAATACAAAAATGTCCTAAATTCTAGAAACCTCGATTGCAAGTTGGACCAGACATACAGTTGCATTATGGTAATAATGTTTCTTGGTATTTGTAATCTAGATTGACCTGTGACCCGCAGACTACCTGAAATAGGATACGTGACCAAAATATCCTAAGAAATTCTTTGTTTGACAAATCTGATGACAGTGAGCGACAACATTTTTTGCAAACGAAACTTTAGTTAACTGACATAAAGAAATAGCCAGTAAGAACTTCTACCAAACTTACTATATTTAAGTATGAATGTGTGCTTCTAAACACTATTTTCTGTAAAACGATACGTACACTATATTGTAGCCAACCTAAGCGAAATTTATCCTACATTGTCGAAGTTCATCCATAATGAAACTGTTATCCTGACGTGCCACGTGTTTTCTTTGTACGGGGTATAAAAGGGCCCACTTTGATCCTCCCAGTGCGGCACAGGCTAGTGGCAACAATTCAAACTATTCACGATAAAAGGGGTTTAACTAAAAATAGGTATCTACGTAAACCTCTGGGCACAGGCTTTCAATAAGCACAAGAGAAGAGGGTGATTTTGTTAAGGTTTTTGTCAGTAGAGCATCTTTGTGTCCTTGTTTCAGCCAAGCTGGGGTTGAAATCTTTATTGGGAATATCGTAATTGCAATAAATAACGCCAGCGATAAAACGGTGCGAGCAACATCAATAATTCATCCGAGCCACCAATAAAAGTTGAACACGAAATGAGTTTAAAAATTCTCCCATTTTGTATAGTATTTTGTTTTTGTAAATAATTAAAACTTTACAGACTCTTAAAAGTTGTGCAACTTTAATTTTAATGAATATAAGTATGATAGAAACATTAGAACACATTAGAAACTATCGTTATTAAATTTTGCTCGACATAACTAGTTGGAAACTTCAGTCAGTAATGCTGAACTTTGGTGTTTATGTTAACATAATAATGTTTAATTTATCTTGAGTGCAATCATCGTCAAATAAAGTGGCGATGATGTTGTAATAATGAAATAATATTAGATTTTTATAAGCTGTAAAATACATGACGCAAACTACGAATAGTTAAAATTTGCTTATAAGTAATCAAAAGTTAATATTATTCAATTAGGTGTGAACTGCGTTAACTATAATCATATTTAATTCAGTCAATGTTTTATCTCCAATAAACAGCATAAATTAAGATTGCGTTGACTGCAGCAATTTTAGTTTTACAGTCATAATTTTATGAATGGAAAAATTAATAAATGTTTTGAAAATACGAGTGTAAAAATAAAAAGGGAAACACAAATGCCATCATAAACACCGGTTCTTGGCACGGTATTCCGGCCAGCGAGGTACATTTTACACTTACTTGCGGCCAAACGAAATAGGGCAGGGAATTTCTACACAGAAATTTAGCAGCAAACGCCATATTGCGTACGTACCGTTGGGTTTCTTTAATTTTTCCCTACATTGTTTAAAGTAAATATAAGATAGGCCAAGGGTATTTCGTTGAAATGTCTAAAGACTTAGACGATTTGAGTATTGTAAATTCTTTAAGATTATTTGAAACTTTTTGAAGCTTTAATACCTAAGGTTTATATCCCAAAGTTTGAAGGCTTACCTGAAAGCCACAAAATGTATTTGTAAAATTAGGTGCTTTTAGGTGTTTTTAGATGTTGCTCATTTTTACAATGTGATCTTTGTTGTCATCTATGTTCTGCTTATCAGATCTCTAACCATCTTCTTCAAAACCACACGCTTATGCTTCCAAGTATTCTAAGGGTCCCTTTCAGGAAGAACAAGTACATCCTCGATCGAGGACAAACTTCCTGCGTACAATTAACGCTTTATCAAATTCACTCCCGTTGCTGCATAGTCCTCTTACATAACCTCCACTAAAACTTCGTGAGTTTCTACAAATTACCCCGTTCATGAAGCTTGAAACTAATTGTCAGATTTAGTCCCAACAGACTTGTTCTAGCGTGAGCCCACTCGCTTCCTTAAAATTAGTCTTCTCAAATACTTTCAGGTGTGGGTTTCCACTTAGGCTGTAGGTCGGTTAAACTTCATGAATTTTACCTCAAATTGTAACAGGGTCAAATTCATGATATAACTTGTGATGAAGTTATCATTAAAATAACTTAAAATGCCACTCTTTGTATTAACAATGTCGTATACTACATAAAGCCTTAAGCATTAAGGAAGCTGACCTAAGTAAAGCTTTTGATAGAATGTGACAAAAATTACTTTCAGCTCTTAGAACTTGTCGCGACATACAATTTTGCAGTGGCTCACCGTGAATAAAATTGTGCTCTATTAAGTTTAGCTAATGGAAAATTGAGATTGTTTTCATAAAAAGAACCAAAAATAGGCTACAATTATTTAGAAAAAATACAGGTATCCCACCACCACAGAATAAAATATCTGTAATTAATCAACTAGATCAAAATCATATTCGGAGCATGCTATACTGCCGTCATACTAAAAAAAACATAACTAACATGGGTAAAAACTTAGTTTTCGTTCGTTTTCTTTAACCTTGAGAGTAAACCGTACTAAACACAAGAGCTATGTAGAACATTCGTAGTACAATGTCAACAAAAATGTAAGTGGAATGAAAGTGTCAATAGAATGAAAGAGCAAACGAATGCAGCGTCACGGAGACGCGTGATATATTGACACAATATATTTATTTCCCTTAGAAAGTTTTCTATGTCATGCACATTTTTAGTCATTCATCGCTTGCCCTTTCCTTTTCTTCGGCTTCGACAAACTATCGGATGGAGGCACGGTGCTATTCTCAATGTGCAACTTGACCTAGTTGATCAGTACTACCTAGTAGACCTATCGCAGAAAAGATTTTCCGTCAACCCAAAACAAATAATTGTGAATATGTAAAACTAAAGAATTCAAAAATAGCGTTTGTCTGGTAGTCCATACAGTAAGAATCACTCTGCTTTGCAGTAAAAAAATACGTTCAAGTGTGAGTCGAACACGAACAGTTTTGAACCATGATCCGGGAAAATCATGTTTCTTGTTGAATAAAATGAAATAAAAAGCTCCCTTTAATCTTTAGTTATATTTAATTTGTTGTTCTACATGTAGTGAAAAAACCTACATATTTAGTACCCTTGGCCTTCGGATACGGAACCCTACAAATGAAATCCCAAAATTTTTCCTAAGCAGGTAATAAACTTTTAAAAAGAATAGTTCTAAATGAAGGTGCAAATTACAAGCATGTCGCCAACAAGCACATTAACTAAGCTGACAGTAACAACTTCCGTGTGATGATAAACTGTGTAACTGTGTACGTTTTTACTTCCTTTGCCGGTCAACAGAATATAACTGCACCTGTAATTAATATGAATGAAAACCAATTGTGCGCAATGAATATTACGGCTGGACAACCTGTAATAAGGGATGATAAACGCGCTGTCGACGGTAATTGCAATAGTGATGGTATTGTAATGTATGTCATTAATAATTTCGAGAGCAGAAAAACTGTTGGTGTTAAAACTGTTGTGTGGTTCTCCAATATGATCAATGCTAAATGAAAGATAACAGCTGGAATTTTTTAAACATATTCCGTAAACATTAAATTAAATAATATCACTCAAAAGTTTAGTTATAAGTCATATTGAAGATAGTGATGGATCACAAGCCAAGTTCTATTCCTTAGTTAAATTATACTGACGGTGTTATACGTATTTAAGGGAAAATGATTAGTGGAAGGTTCCAAGAGCAGCAAACCAAATCGCCAATATGAAGGTACAAGTTATTAAAAAAAACTTGGGCTTTACCTGATTAGCATACATGAAAAACCAATACTACTAACCAGCCAGTGATGCGATTGTATCGATGAAATTGAACAGCTCTTGCAGACTTCGTTTTAATATCAAACGCTGAACGTTTATGTTTGAATTTACCTGGAAAGAAAAAAAAAACAAAATTAGATCTAAATTCTAAGTTGTAAATTTACATTATTTTAACTTATTTCATTGTTCCTTTAGCGTATAGTACCTATAGTGCATGTAGTGTTCTTTTTTAAGTGATGAGGCACTTAAACCCTTAATCTGGAATTTCTTGTAAACGTAATAGTGGAATCTTTGTTGTAGAGTCAAATAAAAAATATAGAGTTTTGGCGGTAAGAAAAGGAATCTATCATTAGCAGTGAAATTATTTATTGAATGCTCATTGTTATGAGAAAAATGAATACGAAAATACCTATATGCCATTGAAAACTAAATCTTGACATTTCAACTTTTCAATAGACTCGACATTTCCAAGCATGGACTGAATCTTTTTAATTTGGCACAAAAGTTATCGCTATTAGAATCATACCCTCCGCTGACCTTTCTATCTTTTATTATATTTTCTCTGTAATTTGGTATCCTGATATCTCGAATCATATCTACAGCGATCGAAGAAATTTAAAAAACATGACACAACACTTTCATTTCATCAGAAAATACTACATACTTTCACGCAGCGAATGGAAATTTATCGATATGTTTCGATATCGTCCAATTTCGTCCAAAACAGCTTCATGTGTATTCACATAAGAGTCAGCTATGCCAACACTATCATGCTAAACGGAATAACGGCGGTATCGGTGCTGTTGCGGGGTCCACACGTCCATGATGAGATGACACTCGTTTTACGACCGCCCATTCGCAATCCAACTGGATTCCTGACACAGACACAACATCTAGTGTTAGTGTTTTTGTTTTATTATCTAGTACGTGCGGTGTTTCATGTCGTGATAAAATTGTTATGCACACTGTATCTGGCGGGGTCAGAGTGTAGAAAGTAGTGATTTTATTGCCTGTTCCGGACTTGTCGTGGTTGTTTATTGTCATCAATATATTGGATGGCTTGTTCGTGATTTTTACTTTAGCAGCGACTTCTAAATCTGAGAAATCTGACCGAACTATCAATCCTCGTTTCCTTACAAAAAACTGTTACTTTGCACATTCAATAGTTGCACCATTTGAACGGGTTTCAACTGTGTTACTTTTTACACTATTAATTTTTCAGTGTACATTTCATGTGAACGGTTTTAGTTCTTTACAAAATTTAATATCATTACAGATTCCTTGAAAAGCATTTCTTACTTTTCATGTTTTAGAACCGGGACGGGAAATTTTACGTCAGCAATTTAACATGAAAAGAGCATGCAGAAAATCTTTGAGTCAGGAAACTTTAAGGACTTGTTTGTTAGTATGAAATGTTATTATTGCAGTTTGAAGAACACTGTACTACACCGGGAGAATAGCTGTTCTGCCGACTATGAAATGGAAGCCTGATATGATCATGTCTTTTTAAGAATCAAATGACTGTAGAGGGAATATAATTTGACGTCTGAATCGTGTGGCGCATGTAGTGTTCATAGAAATTGGATCCTGGGACTGTTTCTTAATAATGTTAACTACATACATGTATCGATGACCTATTGTTCTGTAACGTAAAATATTCCTTCCGAGAATTGAAACCGTACCGATTCAACCGAAAATCAAATTTCATTCACAATACCATGCCTCAACTTCAGGTCAAAATCCTACAACACATCTGTAACTTCGCTTACACCTTCCGACTCCACAATACTGTCATCATTAGCATCGTACAAAGGTTGCATGTCCCCTACACGAGTGACTCCTACCACGCCTCGGGGCAAATGTCCCAAAATTGTGACGGCACATTTCCGGCCGGCCGGCACAATTTAGTTAGGGAGGTGCACTGGCTTCAGCCGACCGATATTACGTTGTGACCGTACCTGCTAATCCTATTTTTGTTAACTCGATTGTGTTTCTACGTTGGATATTCGGTTTTTGTTGTATTTGGTTGTTAATGTGTTATTTTGAGACAATTATTTATTGTTTGGTTTTTGGTTCGAGTGGTTTTCAATACCGTGTTAAAATAAGTGATTTTATCTGAAGCTCGAATTTCTGTTAAAAGAGCAGCAACTGAAAAATAATATGAATAAAAATACATATCTAGTATCATAATATGAAATTCGTTCTGGCTTCTCATAAATGAAAAAACGGTAGGTACGTAATACAATGGTATATACCTAACTATAAATATGTAATTCATTTTGACAGGCTGGACAGGTTATTTTACAACTAATTAAATATTCAGCAACATTAATTATTTGAGCATACTTTTGAAAACTATTTATAAATCAAGTGATATTAAACTGGCTTTAAACTTGTTTTACTAAAATAAATCAAAGTGTGTCATAAACTTGTAATCGCCGATTTATTAAATAAATAAGTCTACAATTAAAGTACAGTTAATTAATCAACGGAAATTGTTACGGAAACTAGTATTTGTATTTACAATTCATCATCATCACAATTAATGTTTCTTTATTAGATCAGTATCTAAATAATAATTTATTATTAATAAAAACAAAATAAATCATTGGGCATCAAAAAATTCATCCACATCGTTGTCAATGACAAAAGTACCCAGAATACTGGCAGCTTTGCCACGTTGAATGGCAAATTCATATTATTATTTTATTATTCAATAATATGTAAACAATTTCAATTTCGTATTCAGAACTTTTTACTATGAAAGTATTTAGTTATTTATAATTAAGACATTTTGACTTCTTATTATGTGCACGAAGATTTCCACACATAACTATAAAACTATTTTATCTACACTCACAACGTAATTTTCCAAATATGAGTTCAAAAACGAATGCATAAATACATACTTTTTTTTCGTGCATAGGTAAAATTTAAAAAAAAAACCATTACGATTCAACATTTTCCTTCGATTTTTAAACAACTGCATCATAAAATAACTTTTTAATTTTTATAGCACACTTTTTCTTTTTAATTTTTGGCGCGGGCTCATTGACTTAAGTCAATGAGCCAGCTTTTATCTTTGTCTATGTTTGAGCGCGCTGCGCAGTCATTCGAATACGCAATGAGAATATCCGCCATATTGGAATTAACTATTTTTCGACTTATTTTATTTCAACTGTATGAGTGAAGATAAAATAGTGTATGCAACGGCATATAATTAGGTATTAAAACACTCGTGCGATGCTATTATCACACTCGGCTACGCCTCGTGTGATAAACCCACACTCGTGTTTTAATAACCCTTTTTATATGGTCGTTGCATAAACTACTATTATGAACATTTTTTTTTCAAAAAGAATACAAAAAAATGATAGAATTTGTTTGACTACAGTTCATCAGGTACCTATACACAAAAATAAAACAAAAAAAGTCTTTTAACACATAGTGTGAAACTAAAATAACTAAACCCACTAAGCAAAACGAAATCAAACACACTGTAACACGTAAAACTTACTAAAAACACGCTGTAACACTTACATAACATCACTCAACCCGTTGCCAACCAATGTCATATGAGTGCGTAATAATAATGCAATTTAACCAATCGTAAGACCGCAACGGTTAACCCACATCAGGCCGGCATCAAGGCAAACCGCTGTGTCGTCTCCGACACATACGAGTTGCTAAACTTTACATGTATTGGTAAAGCTTGTGATATAGTCAGGGAGATGGGTAATAATACTTCGGAGTCTTTGCTTTTATTGTGTAACACATTGTATAGTCTAACTAACATATCCGACATGTTATTCTGCCCAAACGTTTGCTTTATATCAGAAAAGAAATCAAGAACCCGATTGTAGCTCCGCTTAGGGACCGCTCAAACACACACAAAAAAATATTGAAATATGTGTGACATACACCAAAAGAATTTTACATACTAAGATAAACACTCTGCATTTTTTTTCCATTCTGTAACATGTGAGTAGTATATTTTCAAATTTCTACATAATATTTAAACCTCAAGCAACGATTACAAATCTGTTTGCTTATGCACAGTTGCAAACAGATCTTGGCAAGATGTCTTTCACGGCCGATTTCATAACATCCCTGCAGACTAAGATTATTTAATGTAATTCTATTCTATCTTATCTAAAGCAATCTTAAAACAAAGCTTAGATTTTGCATCAAAACAATGCGATAAGGACGATTTAATCACTTCCTCACCTTGACCGAGAAAGTCCATGGACTGTGTCGGTCAAGGTTTAAAAGATTTTTCGGTAGTTGCGTGCTTACTTGTGCATTACACGTTGACATTACACACATGCCATAACGAAATAATCGACGTCTCGGCAATTTAAGTGACTTTAAATTGCTGTTACGTATAGCTTGTGCATTGCTCAAGTTTTAAGGAACTTCTTCAGATGTGGTAAAAAGTTTTAAGACGCTTAAGCATTTTTAAGAATCATTTAGGCGTACCAAACATTGATGTTAAAAAAAATGTATAGTATTTGTACTTTGTATCTATCAGACAGTTAATCGTAACCTTTCACAATGACACATGTTTAAACATTAGTATTACCCATAACATTTTTATTTAAAAACTTTAATGTTTGGATACGATTTGAATCACCTATGAAAAAAAAATATACTTGGCATATAATAAAATGAAACGATACGTTGTAAAATAAACAAAACTCCAAGAAATTAATGCTCTTGAATTTCATAACTTTGGATAACAATTTTTCATCAGTCCAATCAAAGCATGAATTTCGTCGTAAAATTCGACACAAAATTTACATGAACCTAGATTTTCACGAGCAGAACTAAAATCACTGATAAATGGGTTACCGGTAGATTAATCAACATAATTAAATTCAATACACCCGACTAACTAAAATCAATAATTCCTCACATATGGACATGACTAATGTGACGCTGAATGATTAGGTAATCATTTATGATTCCGTATGGCGGTGTTTGGTTATGAGACATATTTACATTTAGCTGAACATCATAAATGGGTGAACCATTCAACGATATTAAACCTAGCTAGCTTATTTTACCTAACCGTAAGCTAATTTGGGGCGCGTCAGAATTTAGGCAAAGTTTACGACTTTAACTGACAGAATCTAATTAGAAACTTATACTTACCATATAATTGGATCAGATTCGATATTAAAAGTTTGATCAGGAATGACAGCGTTTTCCTCGCAAAAGTCAAACTTCGAATTACCCAACACATAAGCGAGAGTTTAACATAAGTAAATACTTGAGATTGCACTCTCTTAAACTATTGCATAAATCTAAATATTACTTCAGGAGTAAACTTTGCCACTAAGCATACTTGCTTTGTTTGTTAAGTCAATGTGTCAAAACTTTGTTCAAATATTAAAGAAATAAAGACTTTAATACATTTAGCGGTTTGTCTAGTTCGGAGCCCCCATTAAAGGCCAGATAGATAATGATAATGCCAGCGATACCTTTTTATGGATGGGAAATCTTCAAATTACTTCTTACACTTCAACCTTTCATACGTTTAGTTCCCAATTCCGCCACCTGTCAAACGAGTAGGCCGTACCACGAAGACGTCAGTCTAACAGAATAACCAAATACGAGATGTTGGAATACAGACAGTATACACTCATGCGTCACGAATTAGTACTTACACCGTACATTGAAATTGGATTAGCTTCAACTCGTGTTCCGTTTCCTGTTACGCTGTGGTTTTACTTTGTAAAGGCTGACTGCGAGAGGTGGTTTAATTTTAAGTTCTGCGGTTCACCTATGTAACAGGTGCTATAATTTTGAATTAGGAAGTGATTTTCTCAAATTGAAAATTGTTTGTGTGGTAACTGGTGAGTAAAGTAGATATTCTGAGTGCCTGAAACATTCAAATTCACCAATAGAACCGTTTAAAGGGAAACAGGAAACAATCTTTCTGTCAAAACAAAGTAACACCTCTAAATATATTGCCGTGGGCCAGAAATAACGTGATAAGCTACACTTATAGTCTAACCAAATATTATTTTGACTTTCGACTGTGGGAAATGGCTAAGTATAGTTCAAGCGAGGCAAAGGCGGGCACCAACGTTTACAGACACTATAACATCATGGAGCAATCTTTGAACCCCGCACATTACAGCTTTAACCGTGTTTCAAGATGTACAAACTTGTTTCATATTGCCGCTTCGTGTTCTTGCCAACCCACCAGTAAAATAGTGCTGTGACCACACTTTGACTGGCCTGTTGGTCTAGTGGTTAGTGACCCTGACTGCAAAGCCGGAGGTCGTGGGTTCGATTCCCACCCAGGACAAACTTTGTGTGATGAGCATTATTGTTTGTTCTGTGTCTGGGTGTAATTTATCTGTAATATGTATGTATTTATAAATTATATAAGTATGTATATCAGTTGTCTGGTTACCATAACACAAGCTCTGCTTAGCTTGGGATCAAATGACCGTGTGTGAGTTGTCCCAAGATATTATTATTATTATTTATTATTATATATATTATTATTATATATTACTGGTTGGGAATTAGAATAAAGACGCTTTCATCTTTAAAAACTGGTTTGTTATGTGCATAAATGAAACCTTTTGTCTGTGGTAAAGCTTTGTTTACCAAGAAGCTAGAAAGGCCAATTACCTTGTTTCTTTCTCTAGGGGTCTGTTTAGTGGCTTGTCAAGCGCTACATGCTGTACATGAGGTCTTACGTTCGATTTCCGTGTCTCGAAAAGCGTTAATGAAGTTTTTCATCTTCTGTAGCACACTGGTTCGTACGCAACACAGAAATCCATTCTTATCTACAAATACTAACAGTCCCTGAGGAGATAGAATGCTACTAAGGAAATATAAAGACCGTCTTTTTTCCCATACAAATCGACTAGTGAAAATTCTTTTGCAGACAAACAAAATTAGAAGGCACAAGAGGCCAGATGTTTTACCCTGATAGAAACTGAGTCTTTTGAATTATTATTAAATTATTTGATTGTCTGGGGCAATGGCTCCATTTTTAATAAAAGCAATCTTCATCACGGAAAAAAAACAGTCTCCCGACTGATTGCAAATAACAAATAAGAAAATTCAGTAGTAGTTACTAGTCTGGATTGATAGGGGACGAAAACATTATCTGGCTTTAAATTATCATGTATCGTTTACTGCACATTAGCAATATTTATTTACCTGTATATTTAACACCTTTTTTTTTCTTTTTTTTTTTTAGAGGATGGGAAATCATCAAATGACCCCTCCCGCTCTGGGTGGAGCGGCAGGGAGTGTCAGACTTTTACTGACTAAAACCCACCCTTAGTCCTCCTAGTGCCTTTCTTCCCAGGGCCGCAGTAACTCTTTCGAACATATTCCGCAACCCTGGCAGGATATTTAACACCTTACACTAGGGAGTGCGGGGTCGTTTAGACCTTACTACCCACACGAAGAAGAAGAATACCTTACAAAACTGGTTTACACCCGTACACATCAACGTAAGGTTCAGTTGAAAACCAGCGTCAGGTAGCACCTAGTTGGTCCAGTCCAGTCCATAGGTCCAGTTCAGCAAAATGCCAGACATTTTGCTAAACTGGACCTTTTTGGCGCAGCCGCAGGGCACACAATGTTATTGTTAACAGACTTCATTTTAAAATTCAAGTTTGTTTTTGTTTGTTAGGTACAAACAAAAACAAACTTGAATTTTACGTTGTGTGTATCTGTGTGTGCCAAATAAACTAATTTTCTTTCTTTCTTTATGTTGGTGTACTATCAGGTTTACCTCTGCCTTACTCTTCAGAGTTACAGACGTAATGTTCTGTGGACATCCAAAAGGCGACAGGCACAGCTAGACCCAGTGTGCTATTGGCTTCCGCGCTAAATATTGATTCCCGTTCGGAGCAAATATTTGTAAAGCCCACACAAAGCTGATATTCTAGCTAGCCTGTAGGTGTTTGTTATCCTTCTAGCCCCTTTTACCAACTAAATTAGGTAATTAGATGAGGCTGCCGGACTGATATTAAGCCAGGAAAATAATAAAACGATTAATAATGATCATTGTTAACTGTCATAGGTATTATATTTTTGCGATATTAATCAACAATATACCTATACAACGTTTCAAGGAAGGTCAATTTTAATAGGCTTCAATTGCAGTAAACGAGTGACGTTACATGTGTACATGTCAATAGTATCTTCCTAAAAGCATCTAACCTGGAATTTACTCCAACCCTACCCAACTGCAGTCCTGCCAGCATTACCTACTGTATTTTCACCAAAAGAACGAAAATTCCGTCAATCTCACATACAGAAAATTCATCAAAACCACTGAATATTTTACACTGCGTGCCCATAATGTTTACCGCGCAAGTCACGGGTCGTCGACAGTCCAAGCTCCTTGACCCACAAAATTCTTGGACAATAACACCAAACACTGCGCACGGCATATCCATTAAGTCGACAATACCGTGTATGTGTACCTGCCCTAAGCATAATATATGCCTCTAAACTTAGGTGTTTGAGTCCATTGTGAGCTGCGTTATTAGCCTGTCGTTGAGAATATAATTCACTGCTTTTGTCGTCTTTGTAAATAGTGGGTTGGTCCGTCATAATTTAAATTTTTATCTCGAAAAGGATTCTTGGAAGCTGTTTGTTTAGATTTTAATGTGTACCTTATTACCAGTGAGCTTTATCCAAATATGCTAATGATCATTTTGACATTGAATTTGCAATTACTTACCGTCTCAAGAATTCGCAAAAACAAATCTGGGTATGCACAAATAATTCGAATATTCTCCGTATACAACAATACTTCCTTTCAACTTTTTTGATTTGTTCCAACAAAAACCTTGACAAGATTCCGCTCATAAAAATCATTCAAGATTCCGTGCAAGCCAATCGTGTAATGAAACAAAAAGTATGGTTAATTAGTGACGTAACTGTGCATTACAATCGGTTGCATCGGCGCTTGCGCAACATTCGTATGAGGTCGCGACACGCCGCCGCAACGCTTGCAAGAACTTACGACAAAATATGAATATGCAGATAATCAACATAAAAGAACATGGTGAATGGATAATATACAACAATGAAGTTAATAGCTGTAAGAGATAAATATTAGTGTGCTCTGAAGAATAAACTACCTACTTAATAAAACGTCAAAAATCAGTAAATCTATACTTGTATACTAAATATTTAATGTACTATAATTCCTACTGATGTTATAAATGTGTAAGTAACTCTGTCTGTTACGCTTTCAAGCTAAAACGGCTGAACGGATTATCATGAAATTTGGCAAATATATATAGCCAAAAAAGCATGAAGACAAAGAAAGAAGAAGATGAGATGGAGAAGGACATAGGCTACGTTTTACGCGATAGCCGACATCCACGCGAGCAGAGCCGCGGCCAAAAGCTAGTAATATTATATATGTCAAAGTTTGAATAGATGGATGTTTGTTAATTAATCTCGTCAGAATGGTTGCGCGGATCTTGATGAAATTTAAAGGTAAATTATAGTCTGGAATAACACATAGGATAGTTAAAACTACAATGCAAACGATAATTTCATTTTCAATAGTGTGCAACCGGTCTCAAAAATGCACATAAAATTGATGGCGCGTAGTTGCGTTCGCGCATTCCACAGAGTAATCAGGTGAAGAAGACCAAAGATAACAATGCTTGATAAGAAACTCGTCATGCCATTCATGTTAGGTTTCTTTAAACCCTGCAGACAGATACAGGAGCCCCGCATCAGGGCTCGGTCAGCGAGGTTAGAATGTTGAATTGATTGTTGATTAAATTTATAATTCACAAAATAAAAAAATTGCATACATTATCGTCACACGGTTAACTATGAACGACCTAAACATCTGCCAGCTGTAAATTAAAAGTCTGATTATATAAATGGTAGTCTAGTTAATTTAAGTATTTAATAGGAAAGAAAATATTTTATTTGTTTTTTAATAAATATAAATTCTACGTTTCAAATAAAAGTAATAATAACAAAACCTGCTTTTAATTACTCTCCTCCATAAGTAATAAGCATTATAAATAATGCCCGGATGACTTGATTTTTTAAATAGTTGCTATCATCATTGCCCGCGCTGTTTGAAAAATGCTCAATTAGAGAGGGCAGTCCCTCGTATTGAACATTTTTCAAACAGCGCGGGCAATTTTTTTTACTGTCTTTATTAATCACTTGGTCCATAACATATAATATCTTTATCATATATACCAACTGATATGGTTGTTACTAAAAAAAACTTATGATAATATTTTTTATATTTAAATTATTTTTTTATTGTTTATTAACTAAAACCATTTTTACAATCATTTGTTGAACGTTAATACATACCAACACAAACCATCGCGGGTTTAACAGTGGTATGGCCAGACACAGCAACTTAGTGCTAGGTACAAAATATTATTAAAATAAACAATTTGGTAGGTAGTCATATAAAAATGAATCCCTATTTCCCTTGGTCACGGCATCACGCGTGAACGGCTGGACCAATTTCGCAAATTCTTTTTTTATTGTGTTCGTTATTGTAAGGAGAAGATTCTTATGAAACAAAAAAGGCAGGGTAGGTAGCCAGTTGACAGGAGCGAAGCCGCCACGGGGGACAGCTAGTAATTACATAAAAAATATAATGTAATAAGACTTAAAATATCTAGGTACTGACGATATCATGAATATAGCAATTGAAACACCCTATGACTGACCTTCAAAAGCTATTCTTCGTAAAATAAGTTTGTCGTTCTGCTACAGTCGTTTCCTAAGTGTGGCTGATATTGTTCGAATTTTATTACTGAATTCTTCGTATTGTATCGCAAGCTCAAGTTATGTATGTAGAAACCTATCATTATAATTTATTTACGTACTTACACCGAAACTGTTACTTTATCTTGTACCTTAAAAAAATATTTAATGATAAATTAATTTATCTGGAAATTACCTACTGTTGCTTCAGATGGCATCCAAGGATTTTCGACTATCGATGACGTTTCATTTATAAAAATATATACAACGTAAATACAGTTGTTCAAATTACACAATTTTAATGTATGCTCTACGATTAATTACAAAACCTTGAAGATCATAGACCACTTGTCTAAACATTCGACATGTGTATTTCCTGATAGCTAAACCTGAGAGTCATTGAGTCAAGAGTGATTAGGTTACCGTCTAGGCAACGGTGACCATCTTGAACCGCATCATCGATTACCATCAGGTGAGATAGTGGACAAACACGTGCCTATCGACAGTAGAAAATAATCAAAATTCAAAATTCAAAATTCATTTATTTTGTGAACACAGGGTACAATGATCTTATGTAATTATATAGTGTTTGGTCCAACCTATATATCGCCGACAGGCATACAAAATAGTGATGCTACGATCAAAAACGACATATCTTTGGCATTTTAATAGTTTGATGGGGCTGTTGAAGATTTTAAAGTTGCTAATTACGAATCAAACTTAAAGACATTTACTACAGGATTATCTTTTATCATTGTCATGGTTACAAAGAAAGAAAAAACAAAGGAATTTGTTACTATTTTAAGTGATCAGAATCCTAACAATTAAGTAGGTACCTAATGTTTACTTTTATTTTGTTTGTTTTATATCGTTCTTTCTACCAACTGAAACTTATATTAAGTAATATGTGAATAACGTTATGAGTAGTGTATTTGTTACCTCTATTATTAAGTTCTTACCCATGACTACTTATTTTTACATTGCTGTTTGTTATCCCAAATAATAATAAAATAAACAAACAATCATTAACTTGCGAATTACTTATTATTCCCACCTCAGTAGGAAGCTACTGGGAAATGTTATAGGCAGTAATGAGGAACATTTGGTGCGAAGAGTTTTGAATATGAATTCGGATGGCTATAAAAATAGAATAGACCAGAGAAATGATAAGTAATAGAGGAGTAAGGAGTATATAAATTTGGATAAAGGAAAGAGAATGGCGAGAGACCACCAGAATTGGCAACAACTACTGTTACCAGGCACCACGCCAGTAGAAACAGTCAAATTCGCCCGAAAGTGTCCGCTTGGTAGCGGCCTATTCTCTTTTACAGAGAGAAGTAGCCTGTATGTATTCCATCAGAGGCAATCTTACTGGTAACGGTACCTGGCATCCATAACACGCTAGTAACACGATCAAATGTAAAACCACCATCAAATACACACATTTACCACAGACGAGGCATGAGAGAAATGGAAGAAGACACCATTTTCGCAAACCCAAATAAATTTTGATCATATCATATACCATAAATTCTACTAATTTTTAAGCAACGTTAGCATTCGGATCTCAGTCGCGATCTGTCAAAAAAGCCTCAATTTCCATTTTTGACTGACATTCGAATGCGAACGTTGTTTAAACATTTGTAGAACAGGCCCTCAGCTAGCAAAACAGCTTCAATAATGGAGCAGAGGTCACAGACATACAAATTGGAGGATTCGTAAGTCGTGTATTCGAACCGAAGCAGGCGCTTACTTCCTAAACAGTTAAGACACATAAATGACTACAAAATTCGAAGACATGAAACAGTTCGCCAGTACGGGCCGACATGGCATTACGGCTCATCGAGAGAAGGTCTTTGTCTCATCAGATACCAAATTATAGACTGATGAGTGATTACGCTGCTGGTAACAGTAACAGGTACTCATAACCCGCCAGTAGCTACACGATCAAACATAAAGCCATCATCAAATCACACACATTTACCACAAACGAGGCACGCACGTTACTCAACTATCATTATAATATCGAAGCGTGGGATAGTATTCGCGTGCATCACTCTTAATTGTGCCTCGTACCATCTGTCATTGTGGCGTAATTACTTTCGAATCTTGCCTCCGTAACGCGCTTCCGAAAGCCCATGTTATTAATTATATATGATCGTCAGTATGTGTTCCTATGATTTATTGTGGTGATCATTTCGTTGAGATCTTGGATTGATTTTGATGCTGATATTTGTAATTAGATCTATGGATATAATTGTGTGTTTTTACTAGTTAATCAAAGGATAATGATTAGAATAGTAAGTTACCTGCTCGAGAAAAAAATCTTTCATCAATTGCTTCTGGCCTTATCAATTTAGACAACAAGTCGACCAGGCTTTTTAATAGAAAGAGTGTGCATAGAGTTTCTTATCCGTTTATAATTAAATTCAAGGCATTCTTTATCAATCATACCAATCAGGTAGGCTTTTACAGCCTATTTGAGTTGTCAAGGAATAAGATCAGTCATAATATGATATGAAAACCAAATTATGATAATAATGGACCTACACATATTTGCCTATTCTTATACCTAGATGGCCGAACGTAAACGTAATCTTTTTACTTACTTGACGGATGGACTGCGGACTTATAGGTCCAAAGAGATTTACGTTACGGAGTAGGCAAATTGAAATAATTATGAAAGTAAATAAAAATGCTTTCCATTTTTGAGAAAGTAAGGTATAGAAAAGATTTGTTGAAAATAAAATGCCGTTTTTATGTATAATAATATGTAAATAAACAATGTATATATATACAAAAAAAATAAGTTTCCTGTGAATTTTCCTGTTTTTAGGTTACTTAATATTAGTTCCCTATCTTAAACAATGAATTGCTCTTCGTTAGTCTCGCTAAAACTGGAACACGAACTGGAACGGCTTGACCGATTTGGCTAGTTTTGGTTCTGAAATAGTTGTGGAAGTCGAGGGCAGGTTCAATTAATGAGAAGGAAAAAAATACACCCGGGCGAAGCCGGGGCGGGCAACTAGTAAGTTATAAAAGAAACGGCTAAGCTACACGATAAAGGAAACAAATTTAAGTTTCCTGTTTTTTCAGTTGCTCAATATTATCACAAAGGAAAAGATAAGAAAAAACGGCTAAAAACACGATAAAAATATAATCAAATTAAAAATAATGAACACTTAACTGTTATTTAATTTTTATTAGGTACGTACCTACTGTTTATTTTAAGTAGGATTTTTTTTTTTGTCTTGTGCGAGGCCCAAATAAATATATTTCTTTCTTTTACTACAGACATAACAAACTAAATTTATAGACCACACTACAAATAACTTTCTAGTCGTCATACCTATATACGCCCCTTCTGTATACGTCGGGGTTTATTAATAAATTGGTGGTAGAAGAATCCCTGAATAATCTCAAAAGCAATCACTTAAACACAGTAACCGTTCAACATGATTTGCTTCTCGATAAAAGTTACACAAGTAACCAACTGTTAAAATAAGAAATCACATTGAATTTTGACATAACAGTCCCTCAGTCTCGACAACCAAATATAATCTAGTTAATAAAAAATATTCTTTTCTATTTCCCCACAACGAATAAAAAACTAAACAGTCATAAATTCATAAGTCTTGTAGGAACATCAAGTAGTAAATTAATCATGTCATCGATGCAATACCGGATCGAAGTAACAGACTATAAAGTTGGCTTATCCCCTTATGGCACGATCAGATGATGCTAAGTCATAAAATATCGAGAGCTTTTAATGCCCCGTCATAAAAGGGAAGTCAGAATGCCATCGAGTCTTTGAATTATCAAGTTCTACAAGCGTCTTTATTTTTAGGGTTCTGTAACCATAGGATAAAAACAAGAACCCTTTCGCTTAGTCTCCGCTGTACGTCTTACAGTCAAATCTTCGGAATACTTTGGATCTGTTATAAGAATTCGTACTAAGTAAAAAAAAAGATTAATTTGTCGATATTAGTAGTTTCCAAAATATCCACGCCTTATTTTGAATGAGTTTACAAATTACACGCGATATTTTACAATCTTACGGCGTCAGCAATGTTCCAGTGACATATGCATATGTCGTAGAATAATTTGATACTTCGAATCTTCGCGGAAATCCTAGGGGTTTTGCGAAAACGCGGATAATTAGACATAGGCGAAAAATTATCAAATCTTACTGGACAAAGTCTGGATTTTTGCGAAAAAAAAAATAACCACGAAGGTGATGGCGGGGTCTGTTCGCTCGCTACGCTCGCTCACTTGACCCCGCCATCCCCTTCTAACCTAACCTGTCCGAGTCGGGGTGCCCTAATTGATAATTTTTCGCCTATGTCTAATTATCCGCGTTTTCGCAAAACCCCTAGGATTTCCGCGAAGATTCGAAGTATCAAATTATCCTACGACACATACAAAACACAAAAACTTAGCCAAATGCGAGTTGGTCTTGTGCGCCATGGTTTTGCAATGTCGTATATTTTGAAACTCATAAAAACATGCCAATGAACAAGAATCATGAAATTTTGCAAGAACGAAACTCTTAAGAACGGTCTCTTAATAGTACGGAACCCAGTCATCTTCGTCGCACTTAACCGCATATTTTGTAGTAATAAAATGAAGAAGGGCTTTAATAAGGAATAAATAAAGCCTGTAATTATAGAGCCGTAAATGGACTGAGGTATTCGCGGCGGACTATTGTAATTGGCTATTAATATTAATCTTTTTTTAAACAAGCATAAAACAGCATGCATCTGCGGCTTGCCTTTCAACTATTATTTTATTGTAAATGGGTTTTAAATCCTACGTTAAGTGCTTATCTGTTTGACGTTTAGTAGATATACCAACTTGTTAAATTCCAATAAGTATTTCAACAGGGTGTAAAAAATCCTATCAAGCTTTGTACATTTATCATCATATCAGCTGAAAGACATCCACTGCTGGACATAGGTCTGCATCAAGGGTCGCCACAACAACCGGTCCTGTGCGTCTCGCATCTATCGGTTACCTTATTTGCTTTTTTTATGCACCTGTCATGTTGCCTCTCCACCACCTTTGACTGTTAGAGAATGCCTTAGGTGCCTTGTATCTTTTTGTTGCACAATTTAATTTATAAACAAATAAAATTAACCCAGTGATTTACGTAGCTATGTTTAGTGTTACATAACGTGTGTGGGTAAATTATAGAAATATTTTTTTTCTGCTTTTTCGGATAAACGTCTAGAAAACATGCGTTAACCAGTTTTACATACGTAATTGCACATATTAATCTTCCGACGAACTAGCCGGTTGAGTTCAAGCGAACGCTAAACCACTCATTTCATACGAAATTGTGTACATTTCTCTATGCAATGATAAATAGCAAGACGTTTAGATGCAAATTAACTACATTTGTGACTGAATTAACAATTCTATTGTTTTCGTTATACGTATGAATGTTGAATAACAGGTGAAAATAATGAACGCTGTAACGATGTTCCTAAATATAGACATAATTATTTATGCGTTAATGTTGTGTAACAGATAATTAATTTTAGAATGCAAAATATAAATAGCAATAATTCGTCTTCTGCGTCCTGCAGCTGTAAGGCGCCATTTTGACGAGCCAGTGTCTCGCGGCGATGTTATCGTATTGATAAATCATTCTTTAACAACTCTCTACACTTGTCTCCACACGGCGATAATATTGCGGCGATTTGACAAGTGACATTGACGAGCAAAACGTCAAATCGCGGCGATTCAATCTCTGGTGGAGGCATGAAGTATTAAATCTAAACTGAGTGGGTAAAGATGTTTGTTAAAAGTATTCAGTGGAAGTCCTTACCTGTTGCAAAAATTTCACACACAGAAAGACTACTTTTATACCGGAAAATGCACGGTTGTTGCGGAAAAAGGTACGGGAACCGCCGCGGGAAGAAGCTAGGAGGTAGATACTTAATAAACACCAGCCTGTAGCTACTTAGCGTCAGGACAAATGCCTTTTATAAAATGAAGACGGAAAGGGCATTGACCACGCTTGGTCACTCGGTGTTTTGGCACCAGTCCATCTATTCCAGGTATCTCACGAGGTTCTCGTTGTTCTCGGTAAGTAATGGTATTCTTGGGATAGGTTAGTAGTGAACGTCTTTTATGTAATACGATGTTGTAGTCAAATTGTGTTTCAGCTTCCACTTATAGGTACTTACATAACTTATAGGTACAACAACGAATCCACGACCAAAACCTGAAACACATCTTGAAAAGTTTTTGTCAAATTGATTGTAGCCGATGGGATTACCGCTTCAATCTGAACGGATTGTTTACGAATGAGAATTGATTTTCTGGAGTTATGATATTGAAAATGAAAACAATATTATAATAATAAGAGAGTTTGAAATCTCTATTCATTATGAATACAACATTTTCGGCCGTATCTCTTCATTTTCCTGGATGCGCATTATATTTGACATCACAGCTAAAACACAAAAGGAGTCGAACACAAACAATTATTTTCTAAACCACTGAATCCGAGTGTAAAGCATTTGTTCACGACAGGTAATTACTTATAGCCCATATTGTATGCATTACAGCACATCGTTACAATGTGTACCACTTGGCTGGTCAATTGGCACATATCGATAATGCCAAATGGCGTATTCCTTACCAAATGGCATTATTATGCCATATGCAGCAGTTTGGCAATTGGTCGATCGCCAAACGCCTAGGGGACTCCAGGATCGCTGCGTCTGCGCCAATTTATTGGATCCCTAATGTATCGGTATATTATGGCGACGACGATTTCAGATATAATCAACGTGATAAATGTCTACGTTCCGCCTGTCCATATTGTCTTATGGGGCTATAAATCCTCCTTATATTCGACCAAACTTATCCTCTTTGACGCGAACTCGTACACAACCTCTCACGACGTTAAAGCGTAATATTTTCTCATTTTTCACGCAAATAAAACATTGTAAGGGAAGTACATTAAATATTTTATTTGGGATCGTTTCTTAATGGACAGTTGTTCGAGATTATCCGTAAGCCGTAGACCTCTCAAATTTAATCTTTAAGGAATACAAGTTACGATAGGATAACGCAATAATCTTAGATCATGAGATAACTGAGAGCCTATAAATACAATTCAACAGGTTGCCGATAAACTGACCTTATTTAAAATTAGTGGGTCGAGACTCGAGACGTTAATTTCGTTTGTGGCACGCATAGTTGGAAAGTGGACTATGCGTACCTTCTGACTACATCTTACGAGTATAATAGATAACGATGGTCAAATTATATTTCGAAACTCCGGAGACATAGGCCCATATTCCAAAACGTAAACTCCAACTCAACTTGAACTCCACCTCCATCGGCGCTTGTCATAAATTGAAGTTTTTGCATTTTGTTTGCTCATCTCTCGAGTACGAAAACGTCAACTAGACAAGCATTCATTGACATTTTAGTGCTCATGTTGGAGTTAGAGTTTATGTTTTGGAATATGGGCCATAGTATCGACGGTAAAATAAAGAAAAATTAACGAGTTGGTTATTTCAGCTGCTCACGGGGTCAACGATAGTGTAGTAGGTATGTCTGTGGATCTATGCTCGTTAAATATTTTTTTGTAGATCCTTGAGATATCTCCCTAAGCCACCAAAAAGTCAGCAAAGTTATTTTCGTTTTCAATAGATACCTAGTAGGTCAAAATTTGTTTGCTTCAAATAACAAATTATTTTCCTATTAGGCCCACTCAGATAACTTCGAATAACAAACAATAATAAAAGAAAAAACGAAAAATAACAATAGCATCTTATTTTTTCTTTCTTGGAACTTGGGCTTACCTGTTGCTAATTGAGTCAGATATTTTGAAAACAATATGATCGGAAAAATACGTTGCCAAAACAATATTGTCCTTAAAATCATCTGCAGACAGGCGCGACTTGACAATGCGACAACGCTTTTTCATCGAAGTTGTACGAATAAAGAAAAACTATGTAGGTAAACGTATTGTGGCATTGTCGCGTCACACCCATCTACGGGAGCCCTAATTCCACCGTCAAATGTCCTAAAACATCGAACTGTATACAAACATGCGAAAAATACTTCAATAAATTCCGTCGCCTTGTAGCTAAAAGCTATTTTTGACAATGACATTATTTAGGGCCTTCGTAATAAAATTGTTGTCGCACGCAATGCTTTTCTAGAAATAGGTAAGTGTTAGAACTCCGTGACTGGGTATAAACAAGTTTGGAATAGTCCCATAACATGTTGGATGTTATTGGTGACCCTAAGGGCAGTGGGTGAGTGTGGCCGAGTGGCCTATGCCACGCCAGTTCTACCCGACCGGGCCCTGAGAAAGGTAAAATGGCATTCGCTTTCAAAATCCTGTTTTTGAGGCATTTGGTTGAGAGAGGATTGGTGTCGGTTTGTTATGGTGTGAATAAAGACTTACCATCGATTGTAACATGGAATCACGACTATATTTTCCTGGAGGGTTGGCAGTACTATAGTACACCAAAATGTGGCTATTTAAGTTCAAAGCAATACACTCATGTTTTTTTTTCAAATGATATATATATCATGTTATTAAATATTCTTTTATTCATTGTTGGTATATCTTAAATGTTAACATTAGTATTCATTAGTTTATTTCACCATACTAATTTATACACACACTTAATAAAAAAACTCCCAACTAAAATATGTCGACTGGAAGTGAGCCCAAAAGACTGGTTGCATTGCCACGTTGTATGGCAATGCTTATCCTCTTTCCGAGGTAAAAGCCAGCCCGTGGGTTTATAATTTTATTTCTTATTATGTTGACATTGTTTTATTATTGTGATTTTTATTAATTTAATTTGAGACAGTGATGGTATTTTTTTTTTCTAGTTTCTATTAATCGAGTTATGTGTTTTTATTTCGTTATGTAACTATTCAGATTCAGATATTATGTAAATTGTTATTGAATAAATAAAAATAAATGAAAGCCAATACGCTGCTAAGAATTCCCAGATGGAAATACAAGTGATTCTTTCCCCAACCCGGGACCTTGTGCTCAGCAGTAGCCAGGACAAGAAATAAGCAATTTAAGAGTCTTCCTTAAAAGCTCCATTCAAAAAAAATCTTTGATTCGAATCGAAATAATTCGATTAACTCACAATCACGTTGAGATTGATTACAATAAAATTAAGATTGAAAACTTGCACTTAAATGCCTTTTAAAAAGAGAAGAGGTTTTTTACTACCCTCCGACAAGAAATGATCTCAAACACGACAACTTGTTAAGATAATCGACGCGTCAGTGAAATTAACGACTTCCAAAACTTGCTGCCTCGTAAATCTTTTAACGTGCAGCCGACGGATATCGGATCCATGTCAAACGACCCATAAACTGTTCTTCGATAAATCATCACTACCTACCAATTTCATATTAGCACCAGATTGAGTTTTTTTACAAATCAATGAAACTCCAAAACAAAAGGATGAAGTCAAAATCTAAAATAGACTTAAACTTACTCTAATTTAGACCTTGATGATCCCAATTTAGAAACCATAATTGTTTGAGTTTATACATTGTTTACAATGGCAAGTTTACAATCGCGGCATGCATCGGGAGGTCATTGCTTACATTACCACTTTAGTTAATCCATCGATCGTGCTCGTACATAAAACAACCGGTTAAAAAGCACTTAAAATCCCACATTCTACTCACAATGTTGAAAGATAAGATTTAAATTGATAGAGATTTTGAACCTCCTAATAGAACTCAAAACACAGCAATTTGTTGGTGCGAATCAGAACAATACTGCCAATTATTCGAATAATTCTCGCGTCCCAATTAATCGAGTACCCAAATAGCAATTCAGTGTTTCCGAGTTGAGAACTCGATTTCGACACACAAATTCGAGGTAGAGGATTGTTTAGAATATTTGATAGAATTAACATTTCCAATTATTTGGGCAAAGGGCGGAACTATAAAATTTGGGCCTGGGTATTCTGTAGACTAACTTAATTAACAATTATTTTGACAGGACTGGTTTATTAGAACTGGTATAATTGCTTCCAAATATTATTCATCAAAGGCAGTATTAAATTCGTCGTTGAATTAATTGTTAATCGATTAACGAAATATTTGGGTATCCATCAGCATCAATTATTTAAAAAAGCCAGGTGCATGAGAAAGCTCTGCGGTGTTCCCACAAGCGGAAACAATTTAATAATCGATTTGTTTCGAATCATTCGTCAAATTGGGAATCGAGAGAGTTACAGTACTACCCAACTACGGTACAAAGTACCTTCAAATCCGTAGTGAATATTCTGGAAACTATCCAAGCTTCGTAACTAATTCTCAAGACTCTTATGTCAAAGTTCGTATGCAAATTCTATAATGTCTATCTAACATTACCGTTACCCAGAAGCACTTTACTTTTCTGTCTTCAATTTTCTGAACTTGGAAGTGATGTTTACCTGAGAACAAAATAGAATTTTATTAGTACGAGTACGTTGGCTAGAAATGAAATCGAGTTATTCTACGATGTGTAATATTTTTTGGATCTTAACATAACTATTAAAAAAAATATTTGTACTAATAATTATTGAACGTTGAACTCGCAAATGGCGTTGCGATTAAAAGCCAATAAAGCTTCAGCGCCTGTAACATTCCATCCCTATTGTATTAACATTCATCACCAAAAGCATTGAAGATCAATGCGTAAACCACGTTCAACTTAATACAGAGATACCAATTCAAAGGACAACAGACCCCATTTCCTTAAAACAGATTACCTACCCAATTATTTAAACAAGCCTCCTGACTGACTCAAGACACTTTTAAACTCACTTTCTTCCAAAGGAAACAAAAGGCGTCCGGAATCAGAAAAGCATGGCAGCAAAGCGAGAGTTCAAACAAAAAAAAAAAACGTAGATTTGTTTAACAAACCGTGGCGGGACGCGTTTATCTATCACGCCCACTAGTCGCGATAATGCGCCGCTCGTATTACAAACAGGCGAACTTAATGCTAGTTTTGTAATAGAGAAAAAAACCGACTGTAAAATATGATGCCCTGGTACTTGGATGCTCTAGTTCCAGTTTTGTTATCATGTTTTTAGCTCTTAGGTCACAGCGTGGAAATTTATGCGCTTTATTATTTCCATTTTTGGCGGTGCACTGGTGGCGTGAATATCAGTTGAATTCCAGGCAATAATTTGGTCACATTTATTATTTATCCGCAGTGCACAGATATTTAAAGAATCTATAGAAAATAGATATCGATAGCGTAGAGAAAGGCTGAATTTACGTACAATGAAAAAAACCAACGCAGCTAAGAAGTAAGCAATCATTCATAACGGATTGATTAAAAACATCATCTCGCATAGTACATAGTTACAAGTTGCATTAGCACATCATAATCCATTCCATGATTTGACAGATCACGAATAAATTACTCGATCATCTACATACAAACACCACTACACGTATCCTCATGTTACCCTGGTACTGGGTATATGAATGATAATGCAATCAATTGGATTAGCCACGTGCAATCGCGACAGTTCGGTAACCAATCGGATCAGATTACCGAGTCCGTCTGAGCTTGGCACACATCAATCACGGTGGAATCAATGCTTTCCTCCTTATGATGTCTTAGTACCTCGGGGAAATGGATTGAGGATAATGTTTGGAGTTATGGAGTAATAGCGTCAAAGGGTGAATGAAAAGTATCTATTAGCTGTAAGAGAATTATTGGACTGCTTGTTTGCTATTTTAACATAATATAAATAAAATATTTTAAATCTGCAACATTTTTATTTCCCTTATTCTGGTAAGCTCGATGCTCAAGAATGATAAGTATAATAAACAACGAATTGCTTATTAACATACAGTATATTTGCCTATTAAAGAATGTTAATGAAAAATATTTGTTATTTAATTCCTACGCATGCACGCACTCAAAACATTCAAAACTATTTTTAATTAAAAAATTCCAATGCATTCCTTTTATCATTTTTGTGTGTTTTATGTGTTTCGGACACATAAAACACACAAAAATGATAAAAGGTAACTTATTAATCTACCGCTATTTGAGAAGGTCGTAGAACTCGCCACGCCGAATATCATGGATAATATTATACGGAATTATGTGTAATAGGGCTACGTCAGATGTGATAGCAAGCGAAGTGTGACGACTAATAATCTCTATTCTCCTACAAGCCTGTTAGATCCAATCAGAAGCACGTAGGTACATTGAATATGGAGCCTTCATTGTCAGAGATAGATGCGTTCCCGTTTTGAATAGTGCAAATCTTCATAATTATAACGTGAGCAGCCTGCGTACGTATTGTGCGTCGTGTGTGAAACGCCTTAATTACATTGACAAGTACGAGGCAACTCGATCCAGTAACACAGCCACTCCGATGAATATTAATAAGGGTTTCGTGCTGAACCGGTGTCTAATGGCAAAATGTTATGGACGTATGCATAAGCGTTTGACTACGACGATTATCAGGTTACAAAATTGAATGACTGTTGTGACAAAATTGAAAGAATGTTGAAATGAAATAGGTATTTTAACAAAAAAGCGATGGAAGCTGACAAAAGTTTCAATATTGTCGGTATAGGCGCGATTCGCTACGGGGCTGTTACAAGGTGGGTCGCTGACAAAACAAATTTACATAAATCCGGCTGAATCCGTAAAAATGACGCGCGACAGCCGAGCCGATAAGCCCCGGGTATCATTAGCTCGGGCCAGAGCCAGCGATCGCTCACTTGTGCGGCCTCCGATACGAATGGGCTAGGGAAAAATCCCAAATATCAATCTTCTTTTCCTCATTCTTCGTACGATCAATTCTAAATTGAAAGTCTCGAGAGATGCGGAATCACTCAAGTCTTTATCTTTGAGCTGCGAAAATAAGAATTCGATAACTGGAAGTTATTTGTACTCGTAGTAGGTAACAGCTGAGTCTAAAAAGTCGTAGGAATTATCAATTGGTTTTGGAAGAAAATATTGAAATGGGGATTTTATTGGTATAGTCAACAGGCTTTTACATCGCGGCAGCAGCATCACCCGCGTGAAAGTCAGAAATTATCACAAAGGAACGTTACACACCAGATTAATACTGTCCCAAGTTCCGAACGTGGTCTACACGTGTGCCAAGTTTCATCATCATCTGCCTAACCTTTTCCCAATTATATTGGGGTCGGCTTCCAGTCAAACCGGATACAGCTTTATACCAGTATTTAACGTTGAGCAGCTGCCTATCAGACCTCCGCAACCCATAAACTGGGTAACATGATACTTCTTGGCAAGACTGGAGTCAGATTTTCTGGCTTCTGACAATCCGTAACGACCGCCAAAGATCTACAAATGACAGCCGAGACCAACGGCTTAACATGCTTTCCGAGGCACGGAGGAAACTCGGTCTCGGTATGTTAAGATGGTCACCCATCCACAGACCGACCCCAGCAAGCGTTGCTTAACCTTGAAGATCAACCCGTGCGGCTGTAATTATTTAGCCACGAGCTCCTCCGTGTACTATGTGTGTTTCATCTTAATTGAATTTTCAGTCGCTGATGTGTGATTAGAACAAACAACCAAACCTTTTACATTTATCTACAATATTAGCAGGATGGTAATCGTCCAGATTTCACGAACTATAAGTTACCTTGAAGTTTTACACTAAATTCTTCCGCCATCTGAAAATTACTCTCCAAATTCTCAAAGATGAAGTCATCCGAAAATTATTTCCGATTTTCTTAAAACGTGAACAGCTCCCGTTTATTAAATTAATTCGAATTCTGTCGGTGCACTTCGGGGAAGTTTCATAACGTTTCCAGCTGAACTTTGAAACTGTTCGACTTTACAGTCTTCTTTTATTTCATGAGACACAATCAAACTGGGCTACAACCTAAAGGATTTTCTAGCAATCTCCGACTGCGCTGCAACTCAAAAGGCCTTTGATATAATTTGAGATAAAAACTTTCTTTATGTACCACCATTTTATATAGTTCAAGTCTTGAATGTCTTCTGAAGTTTGTGGTATGTTTGCTTTGAAGCAGTCGCTTTTACAGATATTTTGTAGTTCACTATAATTTTATTTCCAAAGTTTTGTAAAATGTTTGTGCATTTGTCTGAAAACAGTAGTTATAATTTAGATTATCTTTCGTGAGCAGAAATAGCCATAGTTCTTTAATTATTATCACTAGTTCTCAAATTTTAACTTTGAGAACAAGTATAGTTCTTTGTGTCAATCTAACAAGACTTTTGCCAACCAAAATGGGGCCGGCTTCTATTATGTTTGGATGAAGCTAAGGACCAGGACTGTCTATTTGATCTTCACAAGCGTAATTTCTGAAAAATCTAAATATACTCATATCTTTATTCTTCATACAATCAGCAAACAACGAGTTCACGATCTCATCAAAACACGTGAATATGTCTCGAGAAAATCCTCTTTATTCGAAAGAAGTAAATTACAAAAGCTGTTTCGCCTTCGAAGGGGAATGAAGCTGAATCAGCCGAAACACGGATTTGATAATGACATAAAAGAGCAATTCTACTAAATTATCTTGTGATACGCAAGCAAAAAAGATCTTTATTGGTACTTTTATGAGACACAGTGAGTGTCGAAAGATGGTAGTTAGAGTTGTAAAAGAAGCGTAAATTAAATCGCATGTTTGTTTTTACTACATTGGACACTTCAAGCATTTCGAAGCTTTCTAATCGTATGGTTAGAAACCATGGCCCATTCCGCTGAGGAAAAAGCAAACCTGTTTGCTTCTCTGCTTGTGGAAAATTCGCGTCTTGATCCTGGTGGCGCGAGGCCCCCTGCTTTTCCTGTTGGATGCGAGTCGAGTATGTCAAACATTCGCATTCATCAGAAGGACGTTCGTAGGGTATTGCGTAACCTTGACGTGAATAAGGCTAGTGGCCCCGACGGGATACCGGCAATTATACTGAGGACCTGCGCGCCTGAGTTGTCTCCGATCTTGACACGCCTATATCGTCTTTCGTTTGAGACTGGTAAGGTGCCGATGGCTTGGAAGCAAGCTAACGTGCAGCCCGTGCCCAAGAAGGGTAGTCGAGCTGACCCAGCTAATTATAATGCCAATGCTAAAACCCGGTACCTTTGGGTATGCAGACGACAGAACTGTTGCTGAGAGATACGTGTCTAACGCACGAGCTGGTGGATCGCAGATCCGGCCTCTCCGAGAGGCTATGGTTGAGCGCTTGAACTTGTCCCTACAGGCTGTCTCAGAGTGGGGCGATGCCAATCTGGTCAAGTTCAATGCTGCTAAGACCCAGGCGTGTCTTTTTTCCGCTAAAAGGAGCCAATTCCACCCAGCTCCATCTTTCCGAGGTGTAACCGTGCCGATAACCAACCAACTTGACCTTCTTGGTGTGACGTTGACATCTACCCTCAATTTTGGCACATTTATAGAGGCAAAGGCTCAAGTGGCTGCCAAAAAGTTGGGAATTCTAGCAAAGGTGCGACGGTACTTCACGCCGGAACAGCTGCTCAAACTTTATCAAGCGCAAGTTCGATCGTGTATGGAGTACTGCTCGCATCTTTGGGACGGATCAGCCAGATACCAGCTTGATGCCCTTGAGTCAATAGAGAAACGAGCCAAGAGGATCATCGGCAATGATAGGCTCGTCGAGTCGAAGCTCCAAAGTCTCGAGCATCGACGCCGAGTTGCTAGCCTGTCGGTTTTCTATCGGTTGCATTTTGGAGATTGTGCAACGGAATTGCATAGTTTGATTCCGCCTAGCCCGTTCCACCATCGGACCACAAGACGTACGGCGATGCGCCACATGGTGGACATCCCACCCACACGCACAAAGCGTTTTGGGAATACATTCATTGTGCGTACCGCTAAGGAGTGGAATTCCCTGCCGGAATCTGTGTTTCCTGATAGCTACAACCTGGGAGTCTTTAAGTCAAGAGTGAATAGGTTACTTCTAGGCAAGCGTACTCCATCTTCGACCACATCGTCGCATACCATCAGGTGAGATAGTGGTCAAGCGCGTGCCTATCAATAATAATAAAAAAAAATAAAAAAAAAATGGAAGGACTGTGTGAAAGATGATATGGCTAGAACTGGGGTAAAGATTAATGGAGGAATAAAAAATGTTACGCTATCCCCAAATAATTAATTTGGATTGCAAGGAACTGTTTAAATTAACTTAAAAAAGCTAATATTTGAACTGAAATCTTAATCCCGAAATAAGTCAATTCATAAATAAGTTCTGAGCTGCAAGTCCGTTAAAAATAAACGACTTTCTTTTCTTCTTGCTTGAAATATAAACAACTTCTACTTTTTCTTATTATCCAATACCGAAGAAAGGTGTTTAATGTATTAATGTAAAGCTTAAGAAAAATCCTCATTCATTTTATTTTCCATTGACCTTTTCAATATAATCTACAGCATTTATCAAAGTGCCTGAGTCTTTGTAATAGAACATAATATCGGCATTTTTAAAGTAATTTCTTTTGAGAAACCCTATCAGCACTACGGTTGCAAATTCACTTCTAACGCGAATTACATTAAAAAAACGTTTGTCTATTTGTTTTTAAGGAGGTACGAAAGAAGAGTTGCTGAAAGGACTTGAGGAAAATCTTTGCCCAGCAGTGGGGCAGCTAACAAAAATGCCCATTTTACATCATTCCAGATTAAAAAAATTGATGATGGATATACTTCCAAAATACTCCACTGTTATTGCTTTAAATCTTTCATTATGTAAGCAAAGAAACATCACACTGAACGATATTCACGTGAATTTGCGATTTACAATGTTTTGCGGCAATCTGTTGTATACTTAACTAAGTTAAATAACAGTTTCCTCATCTCGTATGCAGATTACATAAATTTCTCTTTCCATTAAGTTAATAGACAGATTTAACGCAGTTTCTGCATAGACTGATAGTTAACGCTCCGTGAAAGATGCACTTGCAAGAAATTAATGTGGCGTTACACCCGGTGTCTTAGACTCAGTTCGGATACTGACCAGAATTTGATGAAAGTAAGAATGGTGCTTAATTTTATGACCAGCGTCATGAGCTCATCTTTATGAATTTGTGAAATTTTCTTTCATAAGAACGCGATTTCGTTATGTGGCATGTCAATAAAATTCAATAGCTTGCTGGTATTTCACGTTTAAACACATGTCATAAAATTATATTTTAATGTAATGTAATGGTTATGTATGCATATTTTTCTTCATACTCAATATGAATTTCATTCACATCATACATTTCATGCATCATTGTTAAGTTGTTTTTAGCATTTTCTATGCACAACAAATAACCTACCTGGATGACCGAGCTTTACTCGGTTTTTTTTTGGACACACGGATAAAATAAAGTTTCCTAAAAAATAAACCTAACTAAATCGATTTGTCGCCCCGAAACCGGCTCCAACGATTTTCATGAAATTTAGTATGCAGGGGACACTAAATTTCAAGAAAATCGTTGGAGCCGTTTTCGAGATTCAAAATATTTATATATAAATATACAAGAATTGTTCGTTTAAAGGTATTAGATAATTGCGAGATCATACTTATTATTCCAATTTCCAACGGTTATGTCCGTCAAGGGGACAAGACCAGCCGATTCCTAAGCCACCCATTGGCTGGCAGCTTACAGACTAAGCGTGGCTATTAACAAGACGTTGAGCGCAATCAGAATACGCAATGAGCGTCCATTGTACCTTCAGACACAAACAAAGACTAAGGATATAGGCTTATACGTCAAAGCCTATTCATTCTTGATAATTCCGAAAACCCGCAAGATAAGGTCATCCGAGTCTTATAAAAGGTCCGCGAGTTATTATGCCCATAATAAATGAACACCCACGTTTATCCTCTTTCTTTATTATGCAAAACTTGTAGGCATAATTATGAAAATTTTCGGTCATACATTCCTTTGCTGGTTTGTAAATAATTAATGAGGTAGCCAGCGTATTGTTACTGAACGAAAAAATGTGAATATTATTTTTTCTGAAATAAATAAATATTTTTCTGGTTTCGCTTGGCTAGCCAACAATATGACATCGTAACGAGTGACACATGAATACGATTATAAAAATCTACAGGTCACCATCGTTTCCGTTTCACATTACACCTTCTTTATCATAATAGAATAAAAATTACTCAAATCATAAAAGTCGAAATTGTAAATCCTTCATATTTTTAACACATTTTCAATCACTCATTTTATCCATAATAAAATTTTCCCAGGAAGATGTTATTAAAAGCGATAATGGGCTTCTTGGAATTTTAATCTCATCTGATAAACTGCAAAGTAGAAATTCGTTCCATCATTTAAATTGTGCTGCATCTACAAAATAAATTACTAAAGTCAAAATTGCTTGAACCTTGGAAGAGCCATGAGAAATCAATTTATTTAACACAATAAGCAACCTACTTCGAAACAGTTATAGGCACATTGGAATCAACTTAATCGGTTTATAAACAATTTGTGATAACCCACTCGTCATTAGCAGTGGCTCATCAAACATGCACCTTAATTCTTTACGCAAAGATTGGAATTCCAATGAGAGGTTCAGAAACGTTGAATCCAAATAGGGGAACCTTACGGTACTTGACGGAGAGTGAAGCGGTACCGCGTCGATCGAGTCAGGTCAAAGGTTGCTTATTCATACATTGTTAGCAATCTTCTTTAAAAGGTGTACCGTTTGTGATTCCTCCATGTGATTGTATCCTCTTAATCTTAATTGAAGACGCCAGGATTGAGAGCTCCACGAATACTCAGGGAATAGCAGATCAACAGTATAATCGTGCACCTGTTTATAATTTTTCTAACAAAGTGGTCCTAAACCAGTTTGCGATGTTATTTCAGGATTCATAAATAATATCCTGTTTATCAAAGAGCATTTAGATGGCATAAACGAGGAAACTGGTCGTTCGCTTACTAACGAGAGCTCTCAAGAATACTCGTTTGAATGAAAAGAAATTCTTTATTATTTTTAGTCTCAGCTTGAAATGGTCTTATATTTTCAGCCTTCCCAACGAAGCGATACCAGTTCAACCAGTCATTATTTACACGCAGTAAATTGCAGAGCTGAACAAAAAAGATCATCGATAGCTACAACTACCGGTATCGGGGCTACTAACACGGCCTGTCGCAACGCAGAACAATTTAATAATACGATAGAGGTCGTCGCATTTATGGTACACGATGATCGGGTAGCATCGGGCCATGCCGATGAAGCAAGCAACTGACCTTTACTACCTCCCCGCTTCCACCTCCCTTCTATTCCCCACCGCAGTCCCCTTTACCAAGTCACATCACGGATATACGAGCAATACCTTTTCCGTTAAGAGCTTTTATACATTTATAACATCGTGATCTAAATTACGTGATGTGTCATCTTTAGACACTTAATTAGATATTGATCTTTCATTAACATTGACATGCTAAACAGCCTTGGTAGTTTCAGATCTGACATTAAAAACTAATTAAGTAACATCTTGATGACTCTTTAAGAACCTTGATTTATGTTTAACATTTGCATAATCATTTAGTATCATATTAATGTTAAATACGACCCAGATTTCGTTGAGTTTTTGGTTGTTGTTATCCACTCATCATAGATTTGATGTAGGTCACTGTCAATTCTAAAACCATTCAGGTTGATTCCGATTCATAATTTGATTATGACCTGCAGTTTTATTTGCCTTTTGAAATGGTTTTTATAACCAGCAATTAAATATCTATACTCGGTTAAAAATCCAGTTAGCAAAGTTCACATACTTTTACAATCTGAACAAAGACTGGTTTACCGCACAGATGGTGAGCATAATGAAACTGTAGTTAGCAGAAAAAATAACGAGTTTGTTCTTAAAATAAACCAAGCGAAAACAAGTCCACAAGTTGGATGCAAATAAACTGCAGGACCTATGAAAAAATAAACTAGTATTGAGTTGAATGTTTTTCCTTCAAATGAATTTGTGGGGATTTTAATCTAGGGACTGGTTAAGCAAAGTAGCAGTTTCATGGGAAGGTAATGCGACGTAAAGCTATGATCCCTATAAACCGGCTGAGGCCGGATGCGACGGTCATATTTCATTACATGCACTTTGAGCAAGACGTGCACGATACTGCAGCGGAACAAATCCCGTAAATTGTTAGTCAAGTTCAAATTGGTAGTGACATAATTCAGATTGCTCCATGCAGATATGAACGATTAGAATTTACCTGTAGGGTAGATTACCAAAGTAATTGTACTTACCCAGTGAAATAATAGAACAAAGCTATGGACAAACCTCACATTTCAAGTGGAATGCTCATAATTTGTGGATCCCTTCAAGAAAACACTAAAAATGTTTGCTTCCGAACACTTTTAAAGCTAACTTAATGAACTCACTTAAACTGCACTCATAATTTTATGCTTTAAACCCGTGATTGACGACCGGAATTGCATTTAAAAATCGCATTAATACGTTGGGAGAATCATTTTTATTTTAGTGCATTTCAAAGTCAAATAAAATGACTTAAACTGTGCGCTTCTGAAACACAATGCTACGGTTTTTACATCATTGCCAAATTCAATTAGTAGGAAGGATATCAATTTAACCACCACCAATGTTATGTTGCGTAAACTTACATCATATTCACAAAGCGTAATACCTCAATACGTCTCCTATGATTCATGAAACTGCAGATGACACCGCCTTCACATCCGGGTCACTAAGATACAATCAGGAGGCTTTTCACATTCCATATCCAGCAAAGCTATAGTATTATTTATTTATATCAGAATGGCATGTCTTCAATGCAAGCCAATCAGACCCAGTCGATCGGAAATTCCGCACGGAGCATCACATGGCATCACACGAAAATAGATAATGCCGATACAAAATGCATAGGTTAGACGGCGCCGAGTTAACATATACAGCTACAGAGATTTGTTTCTAAATTTGAAACGGATGGATATTTTAATTTGATACAAGAACAAGCTATGAACATAGAAACCACGAAATATGGTTATCTTAAAAATAAACACAAGTCGAAGTAATCATTATTGCATATAGCCGTGACGCAAGTGAAAAGTTCAAGCTTCCTAACATAGCTTTGTGAATAAATTGACCTTTAACACACAAAGCAGAAGACATAACGATGACATCCGAAAGTTATGAGTTTTGACCTTTTGGTAATGCAAAAAAATCATTTGTCATACAAGTGTCTATGAATTATAATGATTCGTGGGACGGATTTATATTGGTCTGTGGATATGACTGTGATTAATGGATTATTATTTTGACTATGGCATCATTACATCTACAATTGTAAGAAAGCTTGACGATATTCATCCGAAATTAAACGAATATTTTTTCATATAGCTCTTATTACCTACTTATTATAGAACTTACGCAGCATTTGGGGCACTTAAGTTGTAAGATATTGTCCATGCACAGCGAAAACAGCGTTTAAACACTGCAATTAGTGAACTAATTAGCTTAAAAAGCGTTATAGTAAAAGAAGCAGGTTTAAAATCGTCTACCAACACTATAAACACAGACGCTAGAAGAAAACGAATGTAAAAACAGCCGAACATAATAAAAAATTATTATGGAATATGATTCAGTTCTAAAAGTAGTCAATTATAAGGATGTAACTGGTGATATTAAAGCTAGAACCGACGTCAGACATAATAAATCTAATAGAGGGCCAATCGAAGAATAACAAGAGCAACAGAAATAAAGTTGTGCCCGGCCTATTTCTGTAGACAGTCCGCTAAGCCACATAGATAGCCTGGAATGGTGACTGAAACGCGCTAAAACACAATGCACGGAGATACTCTATTCATAGAAATGTTATTTTTACAAGAGGCAAGTTCTGGCAAATTGATCAGTTTTGTAGTGAAATTTCATGGAAAAACAGGAATAGCCTACCTATATATTTTTGTGAAGGTTCAACGATAATTAAAGAATCGTGTCTTATAAATAAAATCTAATAACGGGAAAATTCTTCAAAAACGGCATTCATAAAGCGATTATAATTTGAACAGGTGCTTCACCAAAATCAAGCTAAAACTTGTTTGTTCAGGTGAAAGCATCAAATTATTTGATTTGCACAGAGATTGTTCACCACATATTCGGAATTTTTCACTTTGCATTCACTTTTGTTCACTAGTTTTTACGAAGTTAGCTATCTTGAGCAGGATGTCGCGATATGCAGAGCGTGAGAACTCGATTGTATCTTAATAAGTTTACCCACGATTCGGATTCACCCAAGAAACGTCATTCAAGCACTCATTTCGTAATGACTCAACTAAAATGGCGATAAATCTGGATCGCTTATTTTTTGCTTTATCGTTTCTTCATAGAATCGATGTGAGCTGAATTAAGGACAAGCATTGAGAATTAACAACTTGATACTTGCCCAATTAGTGAGGCAGTTTTGAGTCACGCAGATACTGTAGTAATACACTTAAAATATTAATTTTATCCAATGTGAATTTGATCCAAAACTAGAATCCATTTCAGTAACAAGATTAAATATTTCTAACACTAACAATAAGAGTCAGCAGAAACCGTCCGGAAAAGTTCAAGATCGCTACTATAAAATTGTACTCCCAATAGTTTTGCTGAGACTAAACAACTTTTGCGAAGTACACTGTATGAAATCCAACTGGGTGAGAAAATAAAAGCTAAAATGTCTAGCAACACAATAACTGTAACAAATAGAGCAGATTGGAAGGAAAACAAAGTTTAGCGCAACGAGTAAGTTTACAGACTTTTGCGAAACGAAAAAGAGGATATGAAATCAATTAGTGTTGCTTTTAACTATTTAAGAATTCAGAGCTTTACTTACTGAGAAACTTGTATTTTTGTAATAGACTCTACATAATAGACAATGATGTCATTATCACTGTTACCAAGCGTATGATAAGAACACGCCTACCGCTTGCAAGATTCAATCATTACGTGAGTGCTTTCAAAAGCAAAAACCCGTAGTCTGATCTGAACACAAAAAGAGGAACATACTTCGTAAGTAATCCATCATTCTCAAACACACGGCATTATGTTATAACGAGTCATCACTAGGATGCATGTTTGTTTAGAAAGTTACATCGCAAGTGCAAAAAGTACGTAAACGTTCATCTTTGCTCAGTTCATATGCCTCTGGTAGTTACACAATTATTGCATAGAGCCTTTCACTGCTTGCAAATCTAGAATACGCATCAAAAATATTGTCTTATCGATAATAATGTTTTATTTTTTAATATTTATTTTAGTTTCAGTTCTGTTTCTGGTAATTATCCAAAAATATTATTCAGATAATAATTTTATCAGCATGTTTTTTTAAAGCATTATTATATTCGTGTAACTGACCATTTGTGTTTACTGTGAATTTATTATTTATTTATTTACGCAAACACATTTATATAAAAAAGACTATAGAGAAAAGAGCACAAAGGTACTGCGACAAAAGAGTGGGATACGAAACGTAGACACAGAGTGTGAAGAGACATAGAAGGAAACTTAAAAGAGACTATATTAACATAACTTAAACATAATTATTATTATCTATTAACTAGCTGCCCGACAGACGTTGTCCTGTCTTAGATATTAATGTTCAATTCGAACTGGAATAAATAATTAAAAATAAAAAAAAAAACATGTTTATTTTCTTACCATTCTTACCGTGAGAAACTTTTACAAAATATAAGAAAACTTTAAAAAAAGGTGAACGAAATCGGTATCTAGTCGTTCTCAAGTCATAGCGTGACCAACCAGAAACTTCATTATGCATACGAACAAATGTGCACAAACAGATAAACCTAAATATATAATTAAAATAAAACAATACATATCTATCACTTACAGAGGATTACAGTATAGTAGAGAGATAATGCTCTTTGACTGCTTTTTGAAGAGAGAAACATTATTACATTCACGCATGTTACATAATATGATTTTTGTGGAAATTAGCTAGGTTTGGTTTGACTTAGAACACAATAACACGGATATCAAACGCACACGTTATCAAAAATATGTTTTCTATAATTTTTCTCAGATGGAATATAATTTTATTGATAACAAAACCCATTTGAAATAATAGGTATGTGTTTCAATTATCCAATAGGCATATGTTTTAATTGGATTTGTAAAAATACCAAATGTAGGTTATTTTCCTGTTTTGTGGAAGATTGTTCTTTTTAATTTTTAAATAAGTTTACCTAAATCAGCCAAATTGATCCTAATCACCTACTGGTATTCAGCTAAATTCGATTTCGCTGAAAGCCGACCCCAACACAGTCGAAAAAGACAAGGTAGATGATGAGCCGAATGGTGCAGCACCATGTGCCTGAGCGAGCGCCGAGCTAGGACTGGTCATCTCACAGCTATCACGGTTTATTTTAATTATTTGTTCTTTGAATTGTTGCTTTTTTACTCCGGACGTGTGATCGTGCAAGTCTTTCTACGTCGTTCTCACATAATTATATGTTCGTATAATTTTCACACGAATGATGTAACCATACCATTGTAAAAAAATATTGATTTAAAAGAGTGTATGGTTCGTGAAGCTTTTGCACGTTCTTCTCCATGGAGACCTTTTGGTACATGCAAATAGCTTTATCTCTTTTGACTGACCGACCTTGACAATTAAAAGGTGCCTGTAAAGGGTTTAATTGAAATAAATTCTTTGAGTTTTGATAAGGCTCAAAACTGATTTAGGTAATCTAAATCAGTTTTGAGCCTTATTATCATTTTAGAAAAAAAATTATTGCGATTTTTTTTCACATTACCTACCAAGTAGCCTATTCATGGGCACTGACTAGCTAAACGAACTGAAGAGATTTTTTCAAAAGTTTCACCTGAAACTTTTACTATCACATTCTCAGTCCCCACAAAAGTTGCATGTCGAACTTCGACATGGATCTCGACTCCCTTCCTAGTTAGTCACTACCCAGAGTATCCACCGTTTGTCTAAACAAAGTGAATTCTAAACTAGAATGGCAAACATACGTGTGTTAGCTGAATCAAACAGAGACTTCCAGAGTTTGAATTGGTTATTTTGACTATACAACAGTTACTAATTGAATTGTGTAGGTGTATACGATGTGCCGTCATTCCAAATACGCGTGCTTTGGTACTCTGTTGGCTATAATTCTAATTCCAATGGTTTTATAGCTTTTTGTTCCTGACTCCTGACGATCAAAGTTTTCAAGAGCGAGTGTGAGAATTTTATGTATCGTTAAAATTGTTTTGCGTTTGCAGCGAGTATTAACATGACTTCAGGTGATATTTTACATAATTAGATGTATATGTCGCAGCCAATTAGCTTAGTCAGCCGTTTAATTGGAGGCCTAGCCTTTTCATTTAACTGCGGCGATTTTACAGCGAGATAAGTGACATCTTTGGTTCAATATCGTTAAATGACTTGTCCATGTCACTTATGTCGCTGATTAAACGGAGCATTTCAATGAAAAGGCTAGGATTTTAATGAAACAGCTGATTAAGCTAGTTGGCTGCGACATACATATACATCAGCGATCGATGTGTGTATAGTATTAATGTGATAAAAAGAATGGTTGACAGACTCGCGTTTAGCCACAATTTCACCTGATAGTATGCAAATATGTGATCAACGGTAGGGCACGCCTTATTATCAAGAAATATAAACTCTCGCAGGAAATTGCAGTCCTTCCACAGCTGTATGAACAATGAACAAAAGGGAAGTAAAGAAAATATGGTATAACCATCATGCTTCAATAACAAAACCTAATCGACTTCCTGCAAAATTTCAAAATCCACCAATCAGTGCAAACAAATTCGAGTCGGAACCCCTCGACAAATCATCTTCTGCTACGTTTTCCCCCTAGCCTTGTTGTTTTCTAATTATCTACTCCATCGCATTCGAACCCTAGACGGTATTGGCGCCCAAAATGTTCCCAATTAAAATACACAGTTACACACACAGAGACAAACGGCACTTCAAAACAAACTCGAGTTTAATGCCTGAGATTGAAAGTTAATTAGATTCCCAATTCCTCCCACTGGGCGAAGCAATTTGAGGCAAAATTAATATGAACGAACAAGGAGAAACAATATCAAATTCGGTTGTTTCTATTTTCTGAACACAATTTTACAACCTGCCAACAATTTTGTAAAACCGAACGGCATTTCGGATTCCAAAAAGTATTTTCCGCAGGGAATTCTAATAAAATTTAATTTAACTAATCAACTTCCTTCATTTGGAAATGGAGTAATACATAGAATCAGTACTATCGGTACCTGTTTTATTAATTGCTTCTTGCAGATTTTTAGTGCCAATAAAAAGTTATACCAATGCCATTGCTGTTGTAAAACACCTTTTAATAAAATTCTTCTTTGTTCTACTATTAATTTTATCTATTACAATTTCATTATTTTTGAAAGAAAGAAAGAAAATTGAGTTTATTGGCATTAAAACACGCTAGAGAAACACCTTAAAATTAAACAAAATTACAAAACTAATAATAAAAAGCTAACAAAGATTATAAGGGTTTAATGACTATAGCAATGTATACTTTTTTCTATACAATACAAGTGTGTTGCGAAGGACCAATTTCCACAAAACAAGAAACGATCTTAGCAATAAATATTTATTAAATCGTGACTTCTAGTGAAAGTGATTGGCCAACTGAAGGCATTGAAAACAACACATCACGACCTTGCAGATCAATCACGCTGATCATTGTGCGTGACTTGTAGCTACTGGCATTTGATTTTTGCAAACCTCTGCGCATGACGTCATAGAGTGACTCAAGCGCAGCGAATCGGATCGTTTGTAAGGTGTCCTTAATTACTTAAGCAGGTACCTACTGAGGTTTACATGTAGGTGCTGGGTCTGTGCTTACAATGTAAGTTATACATCGTGTGCATATAGGTTGATTATTATTGCATACAAATTCTTGTTTGTTGGACATATAGATAAATTTAATTAAAAACAGGCAGTAGTAACAAATACATCCTCATAATCATTTTAGTCAAAAGGCGTTGGACATGGGCCTTCTCAAAATGACGCCACATAGTCCTTTATGCTTCTCACATTGCATTCTGACCATTCTTGTACCTCATCATCTTTCAATCAATTAGGTACAATGCGACTGAATAGTTGAAAAGGCAATAAAATAGTTGATGATGCAATGAAACTGGAAGAAGCTTACTTATGTAACATGGAATCGTTTCATAAATTATTCTTAGTTATAAACCTGCGGCTAGGTAACTCATCGCTTATAATAGCCACTGGAACTTGAATGGTTCCAGTTAGTACTAAGATTTGACGCAATCTTATCTCTATCATTAGAAATGTTAGAATTATCTGTGTCTGAAATTAGACTTGAAGCTTATCTTAGTTGAGAGTCGTTCAATAAATTATTCTTTATCAACCTGTGGCTTTGAAACTTATCGCTTTTAACTACTGATCGGTACTTGAAGATTTGATGCGATTATATCTTTAGCATTAGCAACTATGAGAATTTTCATTGTAGCCTTGGCAGTTTAACACTAACTAATTACATAACAAGTCATTAAACAAAAATCGATAGCCATTTCGAAACCATACAGAAAATAACTTGTATCCACAGTGATGAAAAGTTAAAAATAACTTGTATTCCAATACAGTCGCCCTTTACGTACAAATTACTTGAATGCGCGTCCAATCAATCAAAACTTTTAACAAATCTAAAAGCTAATGGTATAAAAATCAACAACTTGCACGCAAGTGTCATTAATCGAAGATGACAAGCGATAACATTGTGCCACCGTCGCCGCGTCGTCATCAAGTTCGTAAAAGTTCAGTCTCACTAAACGATCAGGGTTTATTATTTGGAAATTGGAACAGATTATTGAGTTAGCTTTAAAATTGCTGTCGATAAATAAAGGAAATTGATTTTTAATAAACATAATGATGAACAAATTGGAAGGATTTAGTAATTGAACATAAAACTGATAGATTTTAGTCATGTGCTGCGGCGGAAAAACGAACATAACGTAGGAAAGGTTTTGAGTCTGAATATAGTGAGGGTAAAAGGAAGATAGGAAGACAAAACAGACGGAGTTTTGAAATTGTTCTGCACAAGGAACAATTTCCACGAAATATAGTTGTCGCATTGTCGCGTCGCGCCTGACTGTGGTCGCCTTTTACAAAAATATAGCAGGATAGAAAGTGACTATTAAGATACCGGAAAATAGAGATATTACGTAAAAGATGCTGCGCTGATTCTGCTAAGGAAAACAATCTTTAAGTAATTCCTAAAAAAAAAGATGAAGCTACTACATGGCAAAGAGGTTAAGTGTCCAAGAATATAAACAAAAACGAGTTTGACCTTGCTGGTTTACAGGACACCAACCAGAAAGGGATACTCGTATAAGCACTTAAATAAATACTTATGGATGTAGCATAATGAGCAATCAAAATACATACACACACGGTACAGTAACGTATTAACATAAACATTATCATGGTATGCATAATATGATATTGCTTCACACGCAGTAAGCACGAAATTAAAATCATAGGTGCTGCTACACATTACTTGTACCAATTTATCATGTTTATTAAGCATAGTGAAAACAGTTCAAATTAAAAACTTGCAGGACTGCATGTCTTTCATTATAGGTTTATCCACTTAAAAGAGAGACTATTTTGCTTTTTTTTAAATTAATAAATATTTAAAAAAAAACTAGCTTCTGCCAGTGGCTTCGCTCGCGTGAATGTCGGAAATAATCCCAAGGTAACATAATCCCGGGAAAAAAGTAAACTTATGTGGTATTCCAGACTATAATCTACCTCTGTGCCAAATTTCGTTCAGATCCGTTTAGACGTTTTGGTGTGATTGAGTAAAATCAAAACTTTCACATTTATAAGAAGTAAAATTCATCCGCTCGCACAGTGGAAACCCCCACTAAAAGCAGTTCTAAAGGTAGCCAGAACACAATAAGCGCTATAACGAACAAGCGAAGTATCAAATGGCGTTCCACCGGCTACTGTGACCATCGCACACGATCTTGATACTTGAATGAGATATTAATGTATTAGATACCGTGATTACATTACTGACTTAGCATTTTGTGTTGGCACGTGATTAGTTTAATGTTATTGAGTTGTTGGAAGGGGATATCGTGGAGTGGGCTTAGAACATTCAGTTTATTTATAAGAAAATGACGAATAGGTTTGTCGTGATACTAATAGTCTGGATCCTGTTACATTTACCTAGATTCCTTCAAGATGATGAAAAAATCTGGTCACTTAAGCAATTTAATACCGATGTACTCGTATATATCATTATATATACATGAACACATTTTGGTTATATTGATTGATTGCTTTTTAGCTATTACTTGACCACTGTTTTGAATTAAATTGTAGTTATATATTTTTGAGCATGGGATGAGCGTATTCACTAAGTTAGTCCTCAGCTGTTTTCGCGAGATTGGTATATTTATTCACATTATATCAGTGAAAACTTGTAATTGGCCATTTTAAGCTGTAAGTTTTCCTAAAAGTACTAAAATAAATAAAATAAAATATATTATTATACATAGGTACTACAGTATAACAAGTTTTGACTGGCCTGCACACAAAATGTGATATCTATGCAAAAGAACTTTTAAAACGTTATGTATTCAAATTAAAATATACAATCACCATAGTCAAGTCTACTTGGGATAAAATATACACTCTGTAGCAAGCAACGAGTAAACCAACTTACATCTAAATATGCCTAAAAATATGAATGAACTATCAGCCAGGTCTTGGTACGACCTTACCCAACAAAATTATACTAATAGCGAGACCCGCATAACTTGCCTCTTTTTTATGAAGGTTAACAATTTCCATACTAACTTTATTACATATCCATAAAATAAAAATATTAGCTAACTATAAAACATAACTCTTTTAGGTCATGTTAATCTTCAGTAAAAAAGCTTTCGTTCACGACTTTTGCCGTCTCAAGGATCATAAAAAACGACAAGATCTTGTTACAGGGTGAGTCGCAGTTTATATGTAATAAAGCCTATTTCTTTCGCGAGTATATCTTTCAACGCTTCATTTTATAGCTGCCTTACTGGCTTAACAGAATCAGTCGTCTTTTGTGAGTGCTCTCGAAACTGCAATGTGGAAGTTTTCTTCATCAATAAAAAAGGGTTAAGTGATTTAGCCTACGTTATTTAATACCGGCCTATCTTTATTGTTTAGTGTGACGAATTCAACCCTATTCTTTAGGGACTTAAGCGTACAAAGAAAATGTTCTGTATCAACCGTTCTCAGCTTCATCGCATTTCGATGTAATAATTGAAGACCTTATTTTTCTTGCTAGTTAAAAAACCCTACCGCTGTTTAAAATAAACCATCACAAAGTTGTTTTAAATTATTATTCTAAACACAGTCTTATTTTTCATTAAAACATCTCGTGGCATATTTTTTTTAAAGTTCTGCTACAAAATATTTCATTACAATATCCTTTGTTTAGCCTTTATAATATTGGAACAGTCTTTCTTCATTTTCGAGCGTTACGTGCATCAAAAGTAGCCGCTAATGAGCTTAGTGTCTGAGAAATTGAGGTCAAACCTGAAACACTTTCGGTAAAATCTTCGAGCCAAAGCAGGTATTATGAAATTCAACGCAACGTTACTGCAGCTTCGTTAACCGACAAGTTGGCAAACTTGGTGTTGATATCACAAGTTTGCAACTCATAAGGAAAAACGATCGTGTTATATGAAACTCACACGCGTGAAATTACTACCCCAAAAGTTTTGCTCAAACTACCTACTTAGGTGTTGGTGAGAACTATGTCATTAATTTTCGAGATTCATTAGAAACTACAGTCAAGGATGAAGTCGGAACTTTTATTTTACTGCGTTAGTTTAAGACTTAGTAAATAAATGTCGTGTAACTTTCTATGCGAAGGCTAAATGGAAGTTTTCCAGACACGCCTTATAAGCCGCATAACCCCTTGAAACGCTTATAGGTAGCCGCACCTCTTACTGAACATTAACTATCCTCAGAATGTACTTGTAGACCCATCGAGAGTGTGGGAGTGTCAAGTAATGATGGCTAGCAACTACTTTAGACACCCCTCGATATATATTAGGGTATTATGACAATAGTCAATAATATTCTGGTTGTTACACATACTTCACTGAAGTGCTAATCCAAATATATTTTGTAGGTGCCCCAAAATAATAAGACAGAATTCAAATGAATATTATTTTTAGCTTCAAACAGCAGACTAGTTTTAAAACCATTTTCGAAATTCAAACAAACATTTTTAGCCGAAAATATAACAGCGAATTTTTAGCCACATTTACAAAATATTCGGTACGGTTTTCCCCAACAAGCTTTACACATCGACACGGCATGCCCAGAGGCCTATGGATGCTCCACAATTTAGTCGAACGTATGCCATTGGATTTAATTAACGGCTTTCGTGGTGACAGGCAACTAAACCCGAGAGTGAACCGGGCATAGCATTTAAGCAGCACTTAATAGTACCAACACTGAAGCAAATTAGGTAGTAGATGCTGAATTAAAGATCATGGCAGTGAAGAGATAAGATATTACTTATGGCAGGTGTGAAACTGTAGACTATTATGGAGATATAGATGCTCATTCTCATAAACCAGTTTTGACAAACCTTTAGATAACTATTTGAACATTTGAGTTTAGTGGAAAACACACAAGACGTTGAAAATTGCGAAGATAATTAATTATATTTTGACAGCCATAACATCGACGTACAATAAATTATGTTTTAAAACATTACTTGTAACGTAAAACACAATTTAATAATGGATGAGAAAACGAAAAGTCTTAAAAATCTCCATTCTTTAGCATCAGTATCATATTACAAGCACGAAGAGTACAAAAATATCACAACCATTGTAATTGACATCATGAAAAATAAATCCAGACAATCATAAAATATTCTACCCAATAAACGAAAAATATAAACACAAAATATTCATATAGCCGCAGGAAACGAGTGTTAATACATCATTGATTACAAATTATAAATTGATTTTGCACATGTTGATATCGCAATCAGGTACATGGTTGCAATATATGAAATTATTAATAACATTTAATGTTACCGCGAATTTCATGGTAATGGTTATGACATTGTGACCAAATCGGTGTATGATTTGATAATGAGCGATGCTTTGTCTCGAAAAATCTTAATGAGTTAGTCATGTGGAAATAGAAAACATTTAAGTAGTAATTTGGTGTTAAATCGTTTGCGTTTGTTGGAATTTTGATGTTATCAGATGCATTATTTTGATGCTCCAAAAGTTTCAAACCAGTAAAAGTACGCGAAGAATAATTTAATTACTTTTAATAAACTTAATAGGTGAAAACAACCAAACCTGTATCCATTTAAATATCAGTACTTGTAGGTACAAAATTAATTCTGTATTGTTTCAATAAATTCATTTGAAGAACACAGCCTACGATACCCAACACATTTCACATATTTTACCAAACAACAATATTCTACCTTCCCTTTAGAATCTTCTGCGAACTCAATTATTGAACATGTTTAAAATTCCTTATGCTACAGAAAATTATTGTGAGTGGAAAATTTCAATAAAATATCAGCAAAATTGAAATAATATTTCATTTTGAACGTCTGTGTTGTGCTCTATGGTACGGTGTACAGCTTTTTGTAGAATTTATAACGATCGACACCTTACCGTTCATGGTTTTACACTCAAGTCTTAATTTATTAAATTTCGTTTGGAAACCGAACAACAGACGCGTATAATTTATTACTACGAAAATAAATCTACTACGACAGTGACGTCACGTAATCATTTGTGTGTTTTTGAGTAATAATTAAAGGTATTATTAAACGCTAGTGCAAATTTCGAAACTGTAATAAAGCTTATTTGTTCAGTTGTATCAGTGATTTTAATGCCGTGGTGGCAATTAAATCTGATGATTTACATGAATGTTTTTTGGTGATAAAGCTGTTTGTTAAATAAATAAAGCTTTGGTATAAATTAACTATCACATAAATTAGCAATTGATTCACAAATTAGCATTACAAATTTTGGTTTAAGACCGTATGACCTTTAATTTTGTTTACCTCTAGTGCAATGAGACACAGAGTCATTAGGTACATACATAAACCATGCACCCAGTGATAGACCCATTCCGACACCTCTGTTTAACCACTATAATTATGCAATTCAATAACCAAAATCACTTCAGTAATCACATCTACGCCAACACAGACATAGATGGCCTCAAAAGCGTAACCCTTCCTTTTAGCGTGTATAATAAAGTTAGAGGAAGTTCCAAGTGAAAGTGTCACGTTACCTCTGCGAGATGTCTCGGCGGGCGCATAACGCGTGCGTCGTGTGCGTAATTACGCGAGTGCTCACCTGAAACAAAGACACATCGTGAATACACGTGCTGATGGTGAAGGATGAAAAGGTGAACCTGTGTATTTGTGTCGAAATTCCAAAGATTTATAAGCTGATAGATGAAACAATTGGAATATTGTTTGTTGGGTTAATTAAAATGGTTTCGTTGATGAATCAGAATTTGTACAGGTAAAATAATATGGAGCAAAATTTTCGAGTCACAGAAGATAATCTTCCACTGTTTAATATTCAATAGATAATTCCCAAAGAGTTTGATTATAAAATTAGAGGATAAATAAAACCGATCTACTTGTCCCTGCAGCTATGTTCTAGTTGCAAGACTTCAATAAAGACAACTAGTTATTGTACTAAAACTTGACACCCAAGGAATGACCGTAACAAGCGCTGAACCGGGAAGCCTGGTACAAAGGGAGACCTTTGTGCAAGACTGGAACATTACAGCTCAGATTACATCTTGAAACTCAATCCTAGCAATTTATTCTATTTAAGTATTCGACTCTTCCTACCATGAATTTTGCAACTGTTATTTATGTATCTTTCTTCCTTGTAGTTTTAAAATTATTGGTAAGAATAAGATTATCTTGACGGTTTTAATTTTGCTTTCGTCATCTGGCCTATTTTCTTTATCCATTATAACTTTTCTGCGAGAATCGATTCTCGTGCAGACTACAAAACACGTCAGCTCAAAGCATACAACCGTGTTAATTCGGAAAATAATGGCACCAATTAAAGTGGTGTTGAAAATATTGTTTTATGGCAAGACTGAATTGAAAATTAATAAACCCACCCAAGGTGTTAGTATTCTCGCAAAAACAATTTCTTGCACGACATTCTTCGAAATACACGGCAAATAAATTGAAACCTACAGTCCGTACTGTTGTACTAGCAATGTTCGTTTCCGGCGGCTCACGATTAAATCTATAAAGGGTTTAGATCACGCACGATACACATTCGTAGTGTTGAAATTATTCATAGACTACACTGAAATATCAAAACTGAATGGTCCTATTTCTGTTTTTATGAATATTGTCATATTTTTCTATTTCCTACGCGTATATCACTCATGTTACCTTCATGATCGTTTCAATTACTTTCAGAGTTACTTTCTTCAAATTTATTTTAACCAGTTTCTTCATTCATAAAAACACTACCTATTAAGTATTCTCCCGTGTCAAATCGATAATAGTTTTATTTCAACAAAAGCGACTCCAATCTTCGAAGCAAGCACGCAATGACAGAATTCTTTTACATAACACGTGATAACTATTGTCTAAATTACGACAGGTGAAACAGTACAAAGTATCATCAATAATATTTCTTAAAAGCTTTAGTGGAACTAATGGAAGACGCTTTGACATTAATTTAATAAGTTTTTTGTGACGTAACACGTCATTTCAATTTCACGGTCTCACTGACATAATCAAGACTATGTCAACAGATAAAAAAGTTTTTCAAAATCGATTTTCGCTAAAAACTTTTTTAGGAAAAATATGGCCAAGTTCTTGTAACTTGTAGAGTGTAAGATTTGGGACAATACTTAAATCAGGTATTATTAATTGCCGGTTTATAGAATAATGTTGATTTCTTTTCACTTTTATGTGTCTACAATCGAATGTGACCTTCGACTTTGTACTTTATTGTAGGCATCGTATACATACTTACAAGTACGAACAATATGAATAACTACTTTTTCTTTTAACTACTTTTCAGTATTCAAAAGGTATTAAGTGTAAAACTTATTTTGATAAAGATGACAGTGCAATTAAATAATAATAATTTATTTATTTCTGAGTACATGGAGATCGTAATATTAAACAGTTTCACATATATACTACCGTTGCCGGTGTAAAAATATTAAAATTAACTAAGTCAAGGTGACCAAGTTCTAAGCCCCAACAATATAATTATAGGAGTTACTTTGTCATCGAAACGCTAAGAAGAAGATCATACAAATCCTTGATATGCATTGAGGACACATAAATTTGTCGAGTTAAATGCAGACTTTTTAATACATTTTCTTTCCAATTTAATTTTTCGTCAAAAACTATTCCCAAGAATAAGGTTGAATAAATGTAGTGTCAATTTATCGACCTACAAAATGTAATTGTATACCCAAAAGCAGTTCAACTTCGTTTTGAATTGGGTCACATATTGAATACCTAAAGGGTTAGACATACCAAGTATCAATCTTTTAGTCAAGATATATCTGTCTGCTCACTCATCGTTAGCACGATAACGTAATTGAAGACCGTTTCTGTATGATTACCGGTTAAATGAATGTAATTGTTTAATTAATTCTCTCTCTTACACCAGTTATTGATGTTCCCTTTTTTTTAGGATGGGAAATCTGACTCCTTCCTGACCAAAAACCCATCAGTGTTCCTAAAAATGACTTTGTCAAAAAACCCGACCGCTAAAAACGACTAAAAAGTTCCAAACAAGTCGCTTTTCAAGCAGTCTTTTTGCATTTTTTATTTTCTACATTTTAGTGAGTTACATTTTTTTCGGGTACCATTTTAAAAATTTATATGGCCTATGTTACTACCACAATTCTGACGAATTCAACGACACCTCATATGTCGAAATCCGTCCAGCCGTTTGGGCTGTAAGGCATGCCAAAGAAATGGACATACATACAAACATACATACATACGTTCGAAAAACATTACCCATCCTGACGCAGTTGGTTAAAATTGCCCTTCCGCAACCCTGGCAGGACCCTAGCGAGCCCCTTCTATTATGCATTGATTTCTCCTATAAAGTTACTTTACTGTTTTGCCTATAACTACACATTAATACAGACATTTAATGTAAGCCAGAATACATTTCTGGCTTACATTAAATGCCTGTATTAATGTTTCATCTGTTAAAGAAAATTTATTTACCGTGACGCCCTCAAAATTCTCGACGCTATAAACACGCTTTAGTCTCCTAAACAACAATTTCACTTTCTTCTATCGTCATCAAGATATCTGCTAATAATATCTAACCTACGACCTCACGTCTGACATTATCTTCAGAACTCGGCACTTCAAAGACTTTCGCTTACGCGTATAAAGTCCGTCCACTTTATGGAATGACATTTTCTTCGATTAACGTGCTAATGCATAGATCACACAAATCACACGTTGGCCTCTGTGGCCGATCGATCGTCGGAACCAGACGAACCCCTTTAGCTGTCAAAGGTCGCAGGTAGCGGTGAAAGTGTGCGATGCTTTCGCTAGGCGGTCCGCCGCGTGATTGTGTCCCCGGCTTAATGTCATGGAAAGTACGCCCGATGACGAAAGCGTTAGATGATATTCTGGAGCTTAAGAAATTAGTGTAGTAACGTGTTTAATAAAATCGAAATATAATAATTATTTTATATGAATCGTTTCTTTAAGTGAATGTATCAATAAATTAAGGTAATACAAGCAAGGCGAATATTTAAATACTTACAACAAAATCAGAATGATGAAGACGGCAGCTCAGAAAGTCAGAAAGCGATAGGCTAAAATTACCACAGATTAAGGACAGTTTTATCTTTTTTAAAACCCTGACTTAAAAATGCCAAATCCCAAAAAGAAGCCTTCTTTGACCGTCATATTTAAAAATTTTGAGCGATTCCTTAGTTTGATACTTTAAAATTGTTTTATATTTTGATAGCAAGACAAAGCTTCTATTCTTTATACCTAGCTGCTAGTCTGTCTCATGGAAACATGAATCCTCCGCAGGGACTGAAGGTAATAAACTAGGGAAAGCTAAAACTTTCCCGACATTAACATTTATTGCTTGTTTGAATTACGCATTTAAAATACATTGGATTAGAGTTATTAAATAATTTTACTTTATGCTGTCAAATACGCCTCAACGAATTTCTGAATATTAAATTAATTGTTACACTATTTTGCCTAATATAAAAATGGTGCCTACGTAAAAATGGCTGTTTGATAAAAGAAAACAGTAAAAGATAAATCATTATTGTTACTACCTGTACCGACAGAGCAATACAAAGACAGAGATGGCACGAGTAAATCAGTGCGGATGATCGCACGACTTAAACGAGCGGACACGAAAAGAGCCGAAGGTTAACAGATAGCAACCGATATAGGGGATTCACTTTCCGAACGCGCGAGGAAAGGTCCATTCGTTTAGAATGATATTTATGTGTACTTGGTCATTTTGGGGACTTTCTATACATTATTATGCCATTACCATTCTCAGATAAGATGGACGTAAGCAAAAATGCTTGGTAAAAGTTATACATCCAAGGAAATTAAATATGTAGGTAACATTTTTATACCTAGTGTGTACTCTCTTTGAAATTCATCAGACACCCATTCAAGACTGGATATCAAACTCACTACAAAGTTTTATTAAAACCTATCCAACAAAGTAATAAAAACAATAAAGTAGATTAAATTGAACAAAATTCATTACAAGACTACAGTGCACCCTCCTTCTACATTAAAATAAACACCTCATTTCCTAAAATTTATAAAGTCCAGCTCATTACTCTTTCTAGGAAAGAAAATACTGCACAGTTGAATTACAGGAACAAAATAATTTACTCAAAGCCGGAGGCTCCAAGCTATTTCAGGCACAATTATTGTCTCAACCAACAGGGGTTAATTTCATCCGAGTGCGAACGAGCAAAAAGGAGGGCTTATTAATTAATTTATCCCAAGTTTCCACATGACCGTATGAAGATTTTTATGACATCGTCGAGGAAATAAAATGGAAATGAAAGAAGTCGAAAACTGAGAAAAGTCAATAAGGGAGTCATTTTCATACATATTAAAACGGTTATGGGGGTCGTGACGTAAAGAATTAACTTGTTGCATGAAATAAAGAAGAGTCTTATAATTTAAATAAACACGAAGGGTTAGCTTTATTTTTCTCTTAAACTATTAAAGCAATTAAAATTTATCATAACTGCTTCACCGCCTGAACCAATCAAGATTTCATGAATTATTTTATCAATACTTTATTAAAAGTCAATGACAAACAATGGCCTTAATAAAACAGCTAATAAGCGTGCTAATAAAATTTTATAATAATTCAGCGATTAAAAGGCAATCAAGCCGGTTAGTATTATTAACATAAAATGTTTAAATTGTTAATTTAGGCATGTATTTGCATAAAAACATGACTTTCTGTCCGCGGGCGGTGCATATTGTCATATATTGTGCAAGCAATTTTACGACGATATCAACTGTTTATTATTATTATTTATTATTATTTTATTTATTATGAGCCTGTACTGTCCCACTGCAGGGCAAAGGCCTCCCTTCCTTGCTTCCACTGTTCTCTGTCTTTTGCCACATCTGGCCAATCCTTTCGGTAGGAGTCTAATTCATCACGCCATCTCCTCTTGGGCCTACCGCGTCGCCGGTTCAACTGTTTGCATAAGCAAAATAGACAAGCGTCGAAATTCAGGATTTGAGTATATGATCAACATGTCTGCTGAACTACACATGGTCATGTCGGTTATACCTACAATTAAATTAGGCACATTAATTATTGAAGTCATGACTTTTGTTTCTTTTTTTATGGGGCATTTTTTCTTTCTTTCAAAATTAACATCGTCTGTCTTCATCTTTAGGGTACATAATCGTTACTAGTTACATAACACTTACGTATGCTAAAAATCTATCTAATTTAGATCACAATCCGATAGCAAGAATCCCTTTAATCGTCTAACCATTTAGTAAATCATTGTCAATCAGCTAACCCCTCACTCAACGTCTCTACCGAACTAAAAATAGATTCGCGAGAACCCGTCATTTTCTTAAGACCGAGTTCGTAGTAGCTGCTCTAAAACATTACTTAGTCAAGTTTCTCCATTATACCGCGTGAAATACCTTATTGTAGTTTCTCATTTAGTCACGTAATACGTTAAATAGGTAGGTCCAAGTGTTTTATACGACTCAAGAAATTAATGTGCCTTATAAACCCGAAAATTATGAGAGCATGAACCTGTTTTCATATACAAGGTGTATTACTTTTATACAGCTTATAATAAAAGTTGTATAAAATGGGAAAACTTGGTGTTAAGAATCATTTGGGTCTAATCTTTATTAAACTTGGGCAGGTTTTGCGGTATATTTCAACAATTAGACGGACTAGCATCCGCCATTTTATATTACACTTTTGTTAATATTAAATTCTACATACCTATTCTATCTCTCATTAGATTTAGATAATAATTATTACATTCAGTTACGTATGTCTAAGACCTAGATCACTCTCGGTCGGGATCCCAGGATCCTGAATCTTGCCCGTTTTTGGCCCCGAAAATCCCGGGACTGTGCTTGGCTATAAATCTCGGAATTTTCGGTATTGCCACAAACAGGTCCATTCTGAGTTAACTCATGGTGTGATTAATTTTTTACAAAATCAACAAAAAGATGGTGAAAATCAGTGATTATAGGATTTGGAATTGCATGAATTACTTCTAGTTCCTATACAAGCTTTAATTGTGTTACAAATAAAGAGTTTTGTTAAAAGACTAAACAGTCGAGATGACACGCGAAAAGGAAGAATATCATGATCACGAACAAATGGTGAGCCAAGGTAACAAACCACAACATTTATTGTCTTCAATCAGTGTAGAACCTGTGCGAGCGTTTTTAGCTGCTACTTATGTTGGCAATAAACACCGAAGTAGGTAGGCTTGAAACTCAAATATTGGATGCTCTGATATCTGCAGCGCTTGTCTTTATGAAGTAGAAAATAGTTCCATGTTTTGTCTTTTTACCCGACTGCGTCAGGAAGAGGGTAATATTTTTCGAGCGTATGTATGTATGTGTGTTTGTATGTATGTCCATTTCTTTGGCACGCTCTACACCCCAAACGGCTGGACGGATTTTGACCTATGAGGTGTCATTGAATTCTTTAGAAATGTTGAATTGTCAATCACAGATCTGAGGCCACAAACTGCATCAGACTGTTTGAAAAGCGACTTGTTTGGAACTTTTTAGTCGTTTTGAGCGGTCGGGTTTTTTTGTTCCATAATTTTGTATACTATGTTTTGCAACAATATTAATTAATTAAGAGTTTTTATTCATATAAGTCCGATTAAAAACCAAATATTCTAATACTGGGATAGTCCCGAGATCCCGGGATTAGAATATTCAAAAACATGCTTGGGATTGCATTTTCTAATCGCACCTAAAAAAAAAGTGGTTAGAATCAGGTAATTGAATAGTGCTAAGTAGGCTGACCTACGTACATATGTTCATACTTATGTAGGTCACCGTTGTTTCCAGTGTAATACTGAAAACCCACCTAATTAAGGTTTTCTACAAAAAAAACATACATAACTAGGTAAAATATGTAAGTATTTGAGGAAAATAATCATTTACAAACCGATAAGATAACATATTTTAAAATTTTAGGGACACAATTTTTTTCCTACATATTTCTTTGCTCACGTGGTGGCCACAGGAAACGTGAATTTTTACTGGCAAAAATTCACGGTTCCTTACTTTCATAAGAAGCTCATTAGTAACATAGCAATTTTATCTCAATATAATATTACTACAAATCAACCAGTAATAATAACCTACATTATAGCTTCTAAATTCATTATTAAATTTTGACTGTTTACGGTTACGATGAATCGGCATTTTCATATGTTTAATTGTCATATTTTTACAATCATCGATTCGATTATCAAAATTACCGGAACCAAGGAAAACTAATCTAATTATGTCACATTTAACGTACACAGCGCTATAACAAAATGTTCTAACAAGTGACAGTTACATGAAAATGTCGTTAGATGTTGATTTATGTCGGCTCGTGACTAATGCGTGAGATGTCAGGGTACACTCTACCTGATTCCATGCTTATCAATATGACAGACGCTGAAAGCTTTGTTTGTATTTGTGTTTGCGTTCAAGAGTGATGGTAAACATTGTAGACATACATGCTGTATGGGGTTGGAACCCGCTGAAAGTTTAAATGGAAATAAGATCGATAAAATATGTATGTGACTAGATGCAAAAACTTTGATAGGAACTATATTCAACAGTAGCTAGATACCAAGATTAAAAAGATAAAAGCATTAAGTCCGCCTCTGTACATTTGTGTGTCTGAAGTTTAAATGAAAGGATCGGCTTGTCAGTAAAACAGCAACATAAAGAAATAATACTATTATCACAACGGCAAAAATCAAAAGTTCTATAATAGCCCAATCGGATTTCGCCTCCAAATTCGAAGAATTGGAAACAGTTATAATCAGCGCCCACAAACACTACAATGGATATTACGCAACGCGATAATTTCCCCCGAACAAAAGACTCAGCGTAATAATAAGTGCACACGGCATACAATGAATGCATTCATCATAATTCAACTTCAATGAAAACATCCAGAGCTGTGGTTGCGAATTCTCAATTGGATATGATTGCTAAACTAAATCTGCAAGTGTAATCACATGTTAAAAAGAGATAAAGTGACGCAGTCATCCGTTCATCACTTATGGAATGGAAATATGGAGGCAACACTGGGTACTCAAGGTCAGGTGATGTGATGCATACAAACTTGATAGACCGCTTTAAAGACGACAACTTTAAACGACATCAACGGTATCCGTTGATGTCGTTTTTTAATATTCAATTATTATTGTGGAATACGAACTGATATAAATAAAATATTGTAAAATATTTTGAATAATAAAAAGCAGGTGTTCACAATCAATGCAAAACATGGAATAACGGAATCAAAAGTACCAACATTACCCAAAAACATGTTTAAATAATACGGCCGTGTTCTCTAAGTTATAGAACACCATCAATGATAAAAAAAACAATAATTGAAGGCAACAACTGCTATGAATATTCATGTTATACTAGAAAACGGCAATTTTCCACGTGAAACACACATCAAAATTGATGAAGAAAATAAAAGTAACGAGGTTAAAGAAAACAGTAATATAGATATTGTACTAGATAGTGAAGAACTGAAGGTTGATAGACATATTACATGTAACGGAACGGGTCCTCACACATCCTATGTCAATGGCCGAGCAGCCTAATCCAATAAAGCGTACATTATACGAGATGCCTCTGTTGACGATACACGTAACGGTAACGTATATTTAACAGGTTTCCCAATACGGTGTGCTAAGCGAGCTTGAAAAGAAACTCATTAATTCATTAGCCGCTATAGTATCGAGTTAGTTGGCTTATTCAGTAGACTTGTTGGTTTCTGTTTGATAAAGAACTTTGTACGACATCAAATTTTGGTTCGTCATTTTTTTTTTTAAGATGTTTGCTTGAATGTTTCTGCTACAGTTATTTCCAATGGATATGAGTGTTTTATCTTGGCGTATTTTATTTCAATAATTTTCTCAATCATTACAAATACTTAAATTAATCATTCCGCTCATAACATAATTAACGTAAATGTCTCATTTATCATTTTCATGGGTTATAATTTATTGTTAGTAAGTCAAAATAAATAATTGCATTCACTTTATTTATGTTTAAAGATTATAAGTTCATTAAAAGTACCATTTAACAGTGTTTTCAACGATCTTTTATTCCAATAAGTGAATAAATGATGTACAGTGGAATAAAAATAAAACAGTAATGTGACATTTATAAAGACGAGAATGCCGTCTGGAACGGTTCCGAAGCCTCTAGCAATGACCCGATCTGAAAATATTCAACGGAGACCAAACCTTACAGGAGTTACGATAAGGATCAGAACCGCTAGGATTTACGACGTGTTTATGGGTCTGATAATAACATTACATATTACCTGCCTTTTTTAAAATGTGATTATCTTTTAATATTGCTTTTTTTGTGATGGGCTTCATGTAAACGCCAACTATGATAACTTTCTCTCTAATACCATTTCTTATTTGACACTTCTGCATATTTTTCCTCTTCTTCCGTTCTACTTACACGCAGACCTAAGGTCAATATAGCACCGTTTATAACGAGAAGCTTTAAGACAACATTCCGAAACAGCCCACACGAAATCGTCAACAATTACCATATTTTATACATATACCATAAATCTCTAATCGTCGGAATGAATTAACTGTCCTACATTTACGGAACCGAACTTTATAAAGACGGTTTTGTAAACACAAAAGTTTTAAGCTAGAATCTTAGAAATCATCCGGCACACTTTAGAAAACCGGTTTCAGATAATATTACAATGAATGTAAAATGTTTATTAATGAGAGTAACAAGACTAGGCGACGGTCAATGGCAGCGGCCTTGGCAAACGCTGCAGGCACACGGTTTGGTATTACATATACAGTTAGATAATTTTGTACTCGCTATAACTTTGGTTCGAGAAATCGAGATCTCATAACGACACTCACAAAGAAATGTAACAAAACAACACAGAATCTTCATTGTCATTTGCTTGTACTTTGTTACTACTAGTAGCTATGGGAGTTATTTTAACACACTCGTCCACGTAACATTGTACACCTGTCATATTGATGCATTGCTTATTATAAGCTTTGCAATTATGTTATTCTCTACATTGCTACCTTATCAATGCAAAGCCTATTCGACGTCTGTAATCACGCTGTCTATACCGGCAATCAATTGTTGGATAAGATTCATGTGCTTGTTTGCACATAATCTCGCGGTGTATATGGTGAAGATAATTATCGCATACAGATGAGGTAACACTACGCCGATGAACATAAATTACTGGGAGTGATGTTGCAGTGTCGTGCCAATTATTAGGAGGCGGCTTTGAAGATGTATAAGTTGGCAGAGCTAAGCAAGTACCTACAGGACTTAACGGATCACATAAGCAACACAGATGAAACCGTGTACGATAGGTCCAATATTCTTTCGTTTAAATATTCGGGAAATTCCTAAACCTCGGGGGTATTGACATGGATTTTGACAAGCCTAAACTATGTTTTTACAGAATTTATTTGCTTTTAAAATTTTGTACAAAGGTTTGTGAGCATTCAACTATTTTGAACTCAGAAAACTGATTCATCAATTTTTTTTAAATGTTACTGTGGCAACAATTAGCTACATTAAAAAAAAATTGTCACTCGACAATATAGTTCATAAATTATTAACATAAACATGGGTTAATACTTCATGTACATGAAAAACACTAGTCTAAAAAATGATAAAAGTAGTATTGTATATCAATCAATGTCGTTGCAAACATTAGGTAAATTGCCTTTAATGGTAGTCTACATTTCGTTAACTATAACTACAATAGTAATTAAGCATTACCACGACTAACAGAGCATTGAAAATAGCTCACATATTAATGTATGTACCTTTCTGTGTTTATTAAACTGATTCTTTATGAAAATGTACGAAAACAATATTATTATAAATACATTGTTTACTATAGCAACAGTATCCAGATCCAGTTGGTTAGATTTTTCTATGACTAGGTTTTGCAGACGCCTAGCGTATTTAGTTTCAGGACCTAGCAACTTTATGAAGTTCTGGTTTGCAACAGTAGCTAAATCACGTGATGGACTTACTCACGGGCCTGCTTGTTGGTCATATCCGTCGGACCGAGATTCTACCAGTCTATCATATGTCTGGCCGTCGCAGGCAGACAGATCTATAGAAGCGAGGTCATGATACGTGAAGAGACATTGCCCGCAGGCATGCCCACTGGCAACTCTGTCTAGTGAATTCCCCACTTTAAAGAAAACGAGATAATCACCAGTCTTTTGTTTTTTTGTTCTAAACTAGTTGGTCTACTTTTAAAAAAATATTACAGCCTCTTCAATGGTAAGATCATTTAAGAAACGACGACAAATGGTGCCGCTTTAGTTTCTAAGTTTGCTGAAGGAAATGGCTCATTATGGTGTTCGAAAGTAGCTAGTAGCGATGAATGGTTTCTAATATAAATATTTATACACTCATATGTTCTATAAAATGTATCTAAACTAACCTATTTTATTGCAATTTACAGGATTTTGAAAATTTTGCTAACAACCATAATCAATGCTTCACCATTGTTGTGATTTCACAGTTATCATCACAGTATTACTAAACTACCATTTCTATTTGAAAAATTGTAATGAAAAATCTGCTATAATTATTATTATCTCATTATAAACAAAACTTATTTTAAAATAGCACATTTTATTCACTCCTGTGGCTTTGACCTAATGAAGTAATGAAGCTAAAAATAAAGTAAACATATTTCAACAGACACGGAAGCGTTTGCTCGCATTAAGACGTGTTTTCACTACGCAAGCCAAAAGAAAACGAAATATTCAACGACTTACATAGTAGGACCGAAGTTGAAACCCATAAAATCTATTCCTGGTTTAGTCACCAACTGCTTCGAGAAACTACAACACGATATTTTAGTTCCGAAAATAAATGGTAATCAGACACTTATTTTGGTATTTTCAGTTGTCCAGAAAAAAGGTCGTGTTGACCAATATTCAGCTCAAGAGTTTAGGTATGCGTATGTTTACCCAGAGACCTTTTTTGAACCGACTAAAGATTCTAACGTTATATTATACAAATCACTACCCAATTTTGTTTGGAATTCACAAGTGGCCTACTTTCCATACTTATACTGTCTATTCCATACTTGTAATGTAAATAGACGTTACGGATATTGGAAATCTTTTTAAACAAAAAAAGTTGGGAATTACCTACCAGGACTTTTGATTCGCGAAATAACAAATATTCAGACAAATAATTGAGCAACTTGTTAATATCCTTCTGTAACGGAAAAATATAGTTTGACATGTTTGTAACGTGCTCGCAAACACGTTTACAGTATGCAAATTACTGCATTCAATGCTCGTTCCGTGTTCGGCATAGTTGAGTCGCACCTTAACATTTTTACTCGTACTTATTTTAAAATTAAATATTACTACAGATTCATAATCTGAGTAGTGGTACACAAATAGGTATCTATTTATGTAGACGTATTTGCAAATTTTATTTCTTTATTGTAAATTGAAACAGTATTTTATATCAAATAAGGTCTGTTTCTGTGTAAAATCAAGCTATCTGGTTTATTTATTTTTAATGTTTTTTTTAAATAAAAGTACCTACTAAATCAATTTCGGAAACCCATTCTTCAATTTCCAAATCAAAAAATGATATACTAGTATGTGTGACACTCATCACTAGCATAATATGTATAATACCTACGTGTTCGAAAAAGAATATAACCAACATTTGCATTTTAAACTGTACCATTGGTAAATCAAAAATCATCGGTCGCTTACCTTTTACCACGGCCATTCCATACGTCACAAGAACAATACAATACGAATGGTCAGGCGCAGGCTAACGGTACGCCCAACCAAGCCACGGTCAAAGATTCTACATATTCAGCCGACGTAACGGTTCCAACGTTTCTTTTTGTTATTTCTACACACGCTCATATGGTAAATTGCTTTATTTCACGGTCCCATTTCAAGCAAACACTCGTTACATTAATATTATTATCATGCATCTGTTTGATTATATCTTTCATTTTACGGAAATAAGGATTATGATAGCAGCACTGATTGAAGTTATCTCGTTTGTTTGATTAAGTCTTATTTTTATCGTGATAAACATTTTAATGGTCGTTCTAAACGTGACGCGTGTCATAACATTTGTATATCATGTAGTCGCGTCGGTTGCGAGAGACAATTAAATTAAACAATGGCTTGTGGGGTGACATTCGATGGACTTTCGGCCTTGTTCATTGCTTGAATCATTTCATCGACATGACAGTAAATTGATGGTGTAATTCAAAACTGACCAAAAACGAAAACAATCTTAAAATAAAAATATGAATAATTTTGATTGATGAAACATTTTTTTGGAAGAAAGAAAACAGGAAAATACATAATAAATAAAATGATTATACAAACGCTTTATCAAATACAACAAAAGCGTTAATTTCCATGATAAAATGAGGATTCATTTTCTCTCAAAAAAGTAAAGTGAGGGCAGTAAACACCATTATCATTGAATCGACACTCGATGCCAACAATGAGAGTAAATCTCATCGGCTCACAATTTCTACGAAGCCGAAGGAGGAAGCGAGAGTGTCCATTTATCAATTGAAGACATCAGTCGGGTACAATAAGATGTGCTTACGAACATTGTGTCTTGAAGAATGAGTCAAGTCTCGGGGTCTTACTGTTGAACAGTTGACACGCATAAAGAAATACGAATGAAGGCAACAATGACACAGCTATAGATGGCACTCGACGACGAAATTATGTCAAAGGACGGCACTTTACATTTGTAGCAGATGAATTAATTAATTTCAAATACAATGCTACAAACACGGATATCAATATCAATTGATTTTAAGATTGTAATTAAAAACGAATCGTAGTCAACATCAACATTTTAATTCAAATAACACCTATACATGCATGATAATTAGAAAAAGATTAAGATAGTATTTCACAGACTGTAATTGTTGAAGCAGCAGTTATAGCTACGTTCATTAATAATAGAGAGAAAACTATACAAAAATTGAGGTTGCCTATCTACAATGAATCAGTTTGGCTCCAAAGTGAATTGAATAGAAGTGACTCATTATTTCCAAACACGATCTTTGACAACACGTGTGGGAACAATGGAGATGGTGCGTCAAGACAAATCAAAACAATACATTATAATAGCAGAGGACCATCCAGAAGCGAATATGATTGCGAGGTGTTATGTGACCCTTGAACTAAGTCTCGAACCGGTCGTGGACGAAGCATTTGAAAGCGGTACGATGACATGAAAGATTTTTTGATTGCTTTAATACAAATTTTTTGATAGTCATATCAAGTGACCTCGATAAGTAAAATCAACAATCAAGGTCAATTTCTCTTTGAGTGTGCCGTATTGTCGTTCTTCGCCGAAATTTAGATGGCAAATTGTAATCAGATAACCTGAAAATATGCGATTAACTTGAGACAATTGGAATGCAAGCAAATAGGGAGTAATTTTAGGAAATGGTCTCCCTTGTTCAATGGAACGGGGGTGAAAAAATTGAATAATAATATTTTTAATTGCAACAAGAAAAAATAGTTTTCACGGAAACTAATAAAATTAAGTATAATTAAATTTGAATCAGATAAACATATAAAAAATCTTTGAAGTTAAGTACTTAACTAAATTATGGATCTTGATAAAAGTAAAAATTACAAAAAAAAATTATGAAGACACATTAGCGCTACCCATTTATCAGTAACACTGATATTACTGTTTTGACGTGGTAAATAATAATAGCTCTACACCGAAACTATAGATACGAGAGTCTGACACTTATCAGTCTACTTATAGATTATGTTATCAAAATCAATAATGCCGTTTATATCGATTTCAAAGAAATCGAAAACGAATTAAGGAAAATGTTAAAGAAGCATTTTGATTTTGATAACGAATAATATTTAGTTCATTTAGTTTTGTAAATTCATTTAGTATCATTTAGTTTTGTAAATTCACGTTTCTTTTGATAATTCTCATTGTTTTAATCCTCAAATTTGACAGAAATACTTGTCTTATTCTTGCGCTTAATCCGTCCTTTACCCGAAAGACGTCTTTTTTTAGCATAATATATCATTTTCGTCTTTCACACAGATAATAAAGAAATTGCTTTTGTCAATATTTCCTTCTCACTGTTTTTTATATTTTTAATATCCACATACAGCTCAATTTTATGTTTACGAGATACCGTATCTTCATCATTTAAATATTAAGTAGATCGTAAAGTAATTTCCTTCTCAAAATCTTACTAAGTACTTTGTCAAATAACTGTCCATTTTCAGTGCCTATATCAATAAGAACCTCTAATTGTGTTCTAGGACTAAGTTATTTATATTCCCAACCCTATTTACTGTACAATAATTTTAACTCAACAATAATTAGCTGCCCTATCCAACCGTACGAAATCATGGTCCTCCAAAATTTGCTCCCAAATCACAACTCTATATCCTTAATCGGTCAAATTCGGCTTATCGTGGGTCCAAACTGGACACTAATGGGCTTTTAAGGTCAATATTTCAGGGCCCCGGTCGGTGGTTCGGTAGTAACGTCCTCAATAATTGGTCCCAAGTCTCGGCGGGCCAAACTCCAGGGAAACATTTAGAGCTAAAACGTGTGTTACAGTTCGGCTGTTAAATTTAAGCACTCCACATAGTTTAGTGTTTCAGGTACTAGTAACGATGCCGATGTAAATAATTTTGAGCTTATTGACAAAGCTAATTATTTGTCATAAACATTTGCTTTTGCGATTTTCACATCTGCTGCGCTATAGAGGAAAATACATAAACCTGGCTTTTTAGAAAAACAAGTGACAAAAATGTTGAGTTGCGAAATCTCCCCTATACCTTAAGAACTTGGTGATGAGAATAGAATCCCTTTGTCTATCAAGTATAAACAAGATAGTAACCCTTTCCGTTGAGTCAACTTTTCTACTCATGCGTGAAAGGAAGATAAACACACATTATGGTAGGCATAATTAAGTTTACGCCTCACGAATGTTAGGAAAATCTGAGTTTACAGAATCTAATTGCTTAAACAAGACAGTTTACTATTGTAACAAATTAATGTAAAATTGCAGAAATTAGGTTAATATAATAATGGCAATTGATGTTTCACAAAAGCCTATTTATACCACATATACCCATTCATAGATATATTTTAAATGATTTCAATGTCTATTCTGTTCAGGCTCAAAGCAATATGGTCCATATAGTTTTCCGTAATCAAAATAACTATAATAAAGTGACATTAACTACAAAAGGGACCTCCAAAGGGCACTTTAATAGGCGTTGTTCTAGTGAGCAAATTGTAGTTAAACTAAGTCTCAACTCAGGGAATAAGGTTTTTAGTCTGGAAACTACTGACCTGTAATTTGACTAATTTTGTGGAAAGTTAGGCAAATGCTTATTATGTTTACGGTCGTGCCCAAAACGATTTATACCTGGAAGAACACTTCAATGGATTATAAAAGGACACGTTTTTAAATCCATGGCCAGATGAAAAAGACAGAGACAGGTAACTTGATAAATAAATTAACAAGAAAAAAAAAAAAATAATAATAATAAATAAAAAAATAATAATAAAAAAAAAATAAAAAAAATAAAATAAAAAATAATAATAAAATAATAATTATAAATGTTTGTCCTGTTCTTGTAATGAGGTGTACAATAAAGTATAAATAAATAAATAAATAAGAAATTAATATTATCAGAAATAGGAACCTGATAAAAAGTCATTTAGAAAAGATTTCACAGTACTTCTAACGTTGATTAGTCTCGATTTATAACACAAACGATAAATTTCATTATGAACATACTTACTTCTAATTAAACTTACGGAGGAACACCTAATAGGCAACGGTTTCAATTAGTGACAAGTACCTGTAATAAAAAAGATCATTTAAATAAATTGTAAAATTTTAATGATACAGCATATTAAGAACTTCATTATTATAATACCATTTCATAATTTCACTTTGAGGAACATCAATATTATATAGATAGGGTGACAGCAAGAGTAAATAATCTAGTAAAACAAGCCTTAAATTAAATTTGCTTATCAGAAAACGAAAAGGTGTTGTACAAATGATAAACCTTTGTTCAGTCTAAAACGTGATCCTTGAATATTGCTAAGGCCTACAATACAGCTTCGAACCGAACCTCCAACCCAATAGATTTGGCCGGAGATAGTCTATGAACATCGTCCTCTTGTAATTCACCTGGCTCGTTTCATGCCAGCCTAGTCCATAGATCCGTTCAATCCGTTGTTACCGTCACAATATGGCCACACAAAGGAGCTGAGAATGTCTAGGTTCGATTGCTTTTACTTCTATATCGGTTTGTTTTCTCGTAACAATCACCGTAGTACATGTTACCTGAGGGCCAAAACTACTAATTTGAAAGCAACGTTCGCATTCCCATCTCAGTCGCAATCTGTCAAAAAAACCAAATTCTTCATAACATTTTGACAGATTGCGACTGAGATGTTGAAAGAAGACTCTGATATATGGAATCTTGACAGGCTATTATGACGGGCAATATATTGGAAGCTACGATTTTCACCAGTAAGGAATCTAATTCAATAGCCATTGTGACCAATATATAGTTTGAATTTGAACTATGTTTAACTTACTGGGTTCCTTATAAATAGTTATCAAAAAATGTGATACACTTTTGCTTCAAGCAAGTCCTGGATTGATTTTGCAAAGCACATTAGTAGCAGTAACAGTGTTAACACTAAATCGGCTAATATTGGCTATTCATCTGACATAATAGCAACCAAAATCCTCGACAACACCCATGGGCTGCGTTACAGTGACGAATTCCTACACACTTACAAACTAGAAACCTAACTACTAACTAACAATACTACACGCCTGAATTCCCATCACGGATATAGGCAGAACTGGTACGCAGAGTGACTCATATAAGCACATGATGAACAAGCAATGAATTAGTAGGCAAGCCCATTGTAATGAACTAAACGCAGGTCCCCCGAGTGGTAACTGAAAAGAAACCTGGTTAGGAAACTCAAAAACCTGCAATTTAACTAACCTGAAGATGGAATCTAATTCTCGCTAGTAGTCTTACCGAGCGACTACTAAACTAACGAAGCAATCTCTTATAAAGGAGATAATAAGATAATAATAATTTCAAAACATCAAACAAACTACGTTTAACATTAAAGTTCTCATAACCCTCCTCTCAGGAGGTACTACAATGTTTATAGTCAGCCGAATGTTTGCAAAACACCACACCGTCATATGACGTGACAATAAATTTGCTTCCCACAAACATTCCCAATCTGCAGCCATTGTTCTACCAACTATGAAATTTTGGAACATTGCAGACGTAATTATAACTGCTTAGATACGCACATACATGGTTCTTTGTTTATAACTAATGGTGCATGTGATAAAAACTATTAGGATTCCTGTTTTTATAATAATGAAATGTTTGATGTATGACGAGGTAAAACGGGGGCATTAGATGATGTTAACATTCTTGATCTTGTTCACAAGATCTTGTTAGTTTTCAGCTCTTTAGACATTTTGCTAGATTTAGGGGAAAATGAAAACTAAGGATGGAGCAGAAGCAGATATAAACTAAAACAAATGCAAATATTAATGCTGCTGCTTCGATATTTCTATTTTCTCTTCTACACTCAGTATTTTTTTTTCACTTACCCACTATACAAAGTTATATATTACAACACATTTTTTACGGCTTTTTTATTGCCACCATTGCAATATTTCATAAATTCAAAAGGAAATATGTTTCCGGAAAACTCGGTTGGCAAATACGAAATTAGCCGCAGCAACATGTATCAAAATACCGCAATACTAAACCCAACAGAAAATCATTTTCTTTTAAAAAACGATGATCACAAAAAATTTACTAAAGAAAGTGACGGAAGAAACAATGTAAGACTACTTAAACAAAATTTCTAACAAATTGCATTACAACGTTAAACATTTTAATTGGATTCCGACATAACTGAAGGAATTGCAGCGATAGTCTAAGATCGGAGATAAGACGATGAAGCTAAAGAACCAATTGTTAGCAACTAGGAAACTGTAACCAATATCATCACGTAGGAAGTACCTACTGAAAATCACGATGTCAAGCAGTGATTGTGTGTTACCTTTACAACCACCACAAAAACGATGTAATAGAAAATTTACATAGCAATACAGTTGATAAGAACATTATTGTTGTTCAAAACGCATTGGCTGCACGATAACTACCGCCCCGGACGATTTTACAACATGTTTTGAAATACGCGAAATTATTGCAAATAGTTTTCTATGGGAAATTGCATTTTGCGTTTAATAACAATGTTGAATTTTGTTTTATTTATGAAATACATTTTGTGTTGTCAGAAAATATTGTTAGCAATTTTATTTGCAGCTTTGAAGCGTCGCCGTCGAGAATAAGTTGGAGCTTTGTATTTCGGGAAACGGTATTTTGTGATCCAGACATGAAATAGCGATGACTACTGTTTTAGTTTTAAATTTAACAGTAACAGTACATAGTGGTTATTAGTGAAACTAATAACCACTACGTATGATATGAATGAACATCGCTAAAATAAAAATTCTTTCCAATCCAGTAGTAGTCTATAATCTCTATTGTTTATACCTACAATGCACGCTCGAATAAATTGAAATAATAAAATTCTGTAATAGTAACATTAAACATTATGTACGATTGCGCAACCTCAAACAAGCAATAGACAATGTAATGAAAACATCGTTCTAAGCTACCGAGCGAAAAATTGCTCCAATGTAATACACATTCATCTTATCTTTAAACATTAATAAAGAACGAGTGTTATGATTGTGTCAATTGTCTGCTTTGCAATAATGATGTCATTCAATTCAATGACCGCCGCGCCGACCGGCTGTAAATATGCCCAGAATTCCGAGATACCACATCCAATTGTTGGCGATTTCTAATCAAGAGTCAACGTAGGGAACTTTCACACAGATATTAAAGTTAGCAATAATCTGGCAAATGGTTGAGCGTTATCTTATCAGCAAGCCGAAGGCGAAAATTGTTAACATTGCAAACAACCTTATGCGGTTAAACAGGTACTCTTGACCGACGAATGGCCTCCGGTGACACCGCAGCGCGTCATTACTACACGTGCCCGGTACCACGCAACCACGATCGATGAAACGCGAACGATCGATCCGAGGTGAAAACACCGATTGCGAGTGCATCGACAACGGACGAAGCAAAGCTTGGTATAGGGTCGATGAAACCTGTTCGACGCTCAGGTCTTGGCAAAGCACTCATTTCTTCAGACGGCTAATGTTTCGATTATAATCTTGGTCTAGTAATGAACGCCTGGACATCCTATGGTGTTTGAAGAGCTGTGTTTATTAGAATTACTGGGCAGATTACGTGACACAACGCTTTGTACTGCAATTCATATAATTGTACCAGATTCAAATGATAACTTTAAAATGCTTTCATCGTGTAGCAGGTATAATGGGCTATTATTAACCCGGGTATGGTAATGCCTAGTTGAGTGATATCGCCTTCAATTAAACAAGACATACAACTCTGCACATTCCTCGCATACGTAAATTTTTCTCACGCTTTTTCTTTGCACATGCACACGCTTCATGATTAATTAATTTGTATTTTTTCCTGTGATTATTGAAGTAAGGAAACTACTTCTTAAGAACACTTACCTATCGTGAATTGGTAGTTCAGTGTAGTATTAACTGCCACAACCCTCTACAAAAAAATATGGGCTATCGAATCACGCGTAAACTCTTTTGTCTTTGGTTATAAATAAATAATAAGTAACGGTTTCAAAGGACTTTTTATCGTCCTTGTCCTACAACAGCAGTTGTTTTTTGCTTAAAAAAGCTTGTAACTTGTTTACTTGTACTTTCAAGCGACACTTTTTTTTTCTTTATTGAAGAATGAGCTTGCTCTTGACCTTTCGTTTTGAAATCAAAAACAACTCCTTAACATTTTCCTGCGTAAACTAACTCACAGCCCACAATCGGAATTTATTCAAACACGACCGTGACTTGACTTGAGTCATAATGACTCAATCGAAACATCAAAGAAAAATTATCCCAATCATTTACAACAAAACACTACCGCACTATATCTTGAATACCGTCTAACACACCAAACGTCTTGTTACTCAAACCACACACAAAATTACGGTCGATGATTACATGTTTCCTTCGACATTTTACGAGGCTTTTTACAGCAGCTTTCGACCCCCTCGTAACGCTAACTAGCATTCTTTACTAATAGGACCCTTGCTTATCTTGTATTAGCCATTCCCAGTGAGCCCGCTAAGGTTTTCGTGTTGTATCAGCATAAAAAATATGTCTTGCTATCGTAAAATTGTTCAATACACTTCAAAGCTGTATTTACGCTCCCTATAAACTTTTTTGGCTTCAGTCGCTTTTGCAAAAATTTCAGAAACATTTTGCTAAGGGAATAATGCTTACATAGAACCTGCTTCTGATATTTCTTCTATTAAGACGTGTTTACTTAATTACTGATAGGTTGGAGGCTCATGACCAGCCAATGCTGATAGCTGGCACGACAATTATTAGGATTTGGGAGGCCCAAAAAATTTCCACTTTTCCGGCATCGCTGGTGGAGCATGCTTTGACAATGACTCCTACTTAAACAATGTTACAATGACTTTGTACCCCTAACATACGTTTGCTGAAACAGCAGCATTTTTATAAAAACTTAGTGACTACTTACTCAAAGTAACATGAATAACAGAAGGAGAAGAAAATAATGCAAAATACAAGACCCAAGTCATATCAAGAGACGATAAGAAATTGTGTCGTTGTTTTAAGTACTGTTATTATTTATGCACCCAACAAGACTGTATGCAACTTCTCAACTACGTAAAGTTGCTAAGAATACTTTTAAAGAATTCTTTCACAAACTTAATAGTCATCTTTCTAGTTTTATGATAAGTTGAAGGCTCAAAGTTGCTTTGAAAGGAGCCGTTGTGTTGCGAATTGAAGATTGCTTTACTTACGCCTGCACATTGAAGCTTAAAAAATTTTGTTGGAAAATGTTATTAAGAATCAACAAAATAAGACCAAGTAAAAGGAATTATCGCATGTATATTGGATGCCATGACCAATTTCCTTATAAGGCTTAGTGGCCATGGTAATAGGAAAAGGTAAAGAATTAGCTAATATTATATGGCAGTATAATAAGGCAATATCTTACAACGATCAAGGAAAACATCTTGAGGAAACTGGCATATCCCAGTACCAAAGATTCTAAGACATGTGTAATGTGACATCAACCAATCAAGAGGAAACGAGAGGTGGCCTGTGCCCCAACAGGGGGAACGCCATGGGCTAAGGCCAAGAAAATACACTAACAAAACATTGCAGATAAACTGTGGAATAATAACACGACTAAACATTTTCCAAGCACTGTGCACTGTCATCATCATCATCATCATATCAGCCGAAAGACGTCCACTGCTGGACATAGGCCTCCTCCAAAAAAAGACAGACTGCCGGGCACTAAATTTAATTTTTTAGTTGATGCCCTATAAGGGGGGGTTTTCCTATTATCGACACGGTTGGCAGGTGGGTTGGCAATCGCAGTGTAGCTTTTGCAATTGACAGAGAATGCTGCTGCCCATTCTCTGTTGAGTCCCTTAGTCGCCTCTTACGACACCTACGGAAGTGATGGGATGGTGCTTTCTTTTTTCGTCCGACACCATACGGAACCTGTGCAGTGTCTTGAATAATTGCTCAAATCCGGTAGGTACTTGACTCCGATCTAATCACACTGTCAGTTTCGGTGTCTCCGAATTTTTATATACATGTATATACCTAATTTATTTTTAAATATTTTATAATCAGGTATTGTGAGTGGCACGTTACGTAATTCGTTTACGTAATAAGAAAAGTTATAAAAATATAGTGCATAGTAAATAGAATCGGATACGGCAATAAAATGATTTTATTACTGTGCAATTACATACTTAAAGAGAAAATAATAGGTGCAATAAAACTAATTACGTTGATAAATAAAATAGTTTACTGTTTCGATATTTACCACATAATGTCTTACAATAAAATACGTTTATTTGCATAAAGGAGTTCATGTTTTATTCATGTGGGCTTAAATTGATCGTTTGTATTGTTGCAGTCAACATAGTAACTTTCACTCTGCCGTAAAAGTTATTTTAAACTGAAAATAAGTGAAACCATATCGAGCGAATGTATGAGTACAATTTCCTAACGCAGTTATAATAATATAAATCGGATGTGTGCATTGCGATTACGTTTGAACGAACAAAGGGACTGTAAAAGTGGCATTTACCCCACTCTGTAGTCAACGCTGTGCTGTTCCATGAAATTAACTTGAAATGTTACGATTATACAGCGTCCTATATTTTTAATCGGTAGTTCTGGAAACTTGGGCGTAGTATGTGCCTAACAAAAAACTTCTATAGACTGAATTGGCTATAAAATCTAGTAAATGAAATAATAATTTGCATCATTATCATCATCATCATCATCTCAGCCCAAAGACGACTGCTGGACATAATTTGCATGAAGCGCATTAATTTTATTATTGAATCAACATATCATCGATTCGCACGCGGTCAAATGAAACTAATGAAATATTTTTTGAACGATTTTTAGAAATTGTAAATGAGAACTGAGGATTCAATGATTCACATGTCAGTCGCAAACTGTCAAAAAAGCCTCAATTTTCATAAATTTTTGACAAATTGCGACTTAGATGCGAACAGTGAACGTTGCTTAAAAATTGGTTGTGGTAGTATAAATCTTAATCTCTGGTGTAGTCATAAATCGGTGTCAGACCGTAAATTTTAAAGCTTTCAGAATACTTCATTGGTCGTTAACTACAAATTGCAAGTATACAGAAATAAAATCCTTACAACAGGTTACTCTCTAGGCGTTGGAAGTCGAAGACCAGCTAAGGAAACAAACGAAGAAACGGTAGTCACAGTCGCAGCTCTTACATACATACATATATATGACAGAAAATAAAGAACAACGTGACACAACAAAAATCAATGTAGTTAACAAGAAAGGATTAGTAGTAGTTAAAGAAATTACAGTAGACACCAGATAAATGTGCAATAACGATCAGAAAGCTGTCCTGAATCAACTTCTATCGGGATACGTTACGTTCTTTATTAATGAAAAACGGATCATAATTTATTGTTCGGGTATCTACGAAGAGATATTAATTGCAAGTTTATCTGGTGCCTACCTTACAGTGAATGATAGCGTGACGATTGACAGGAGGTAAAAGAAGAAGAAAATAAATTGAGAAGATCCCAAGTAACATTGGACAAGGGTGTAAAGATAATGATTGTAGACAAGCTACGCTACATAATGTTGTATCTCGAACACTCGAAAACAATGCTAAGAATCAAAATGTAAATCATTATGTCCATTTCTTAGTATTACTGTTAACAAGTATACATAAGTACGCTACAGAAAATAAATCAAGTTTTACGACATTTTGTTTTATCTCGTTACGTATGAATTAAATCAATTTTCCGCGTTTATATACGCGTTGTGCAATTATTATACGGTTCTAATTGCTGTTTTTTTTACTTGGAAACGTGTGTTGGAACATCAGTGATAAATTACTGAGATATGAATGAATTGTTTGTCACAGGAGAATGTTTTTTTAAATGTTTTTAGAGATTAATCTCTCCGAAAATTAAATTCTCCTTGCTGAGATTTCTTTTTATTTTTTGATAGTCATGTTAACTATCTCCAAGCTATTTAATACCTCATCAAGTCATCATTTATATCAAAAAATAATAAATTATTATTTTTTATATTAATGTTTGATATAAATATCAATATCAATATTGTAGCAATCCATGATGATTCAATCAATGCTGTTTGAAGTAATCGTTCAATGACAGCATTCATATTTGCAAATACTGATTCGCAATGTATGATTTGGATTTTCCTTAACGCGAAAACTTTATTTTTAAACAACTTTCGTATACTTTTATTTTTAAAAAAGAAAGTAACTTAATTCATGGTAACAATATCTAATAGTATCAAACATTTTAAGACTAACTAAACTTTAACTATCTCAAAACAACTATAGCTTCTGACTTAGTGACTTTTCGGTGTACAGTTTAAATATTAATGATGCCAGAAGTATCAATTAACGTAATGGACAGTTCTGCATTATTGGTAAAAATGCCTCGTAACATATTTATTGCTGTAAGGTATATTCTAGCATTTTAGGTAAATGTTCCTTACGTGAACTGATAATTCAGGGTTCGATAATGTAATGTGTCCTTTTATTTACATATAACAAAATATTCAGTGGGAAGCTACTATTGCAATAGCAATTGAAACTATAATAAAATGTTGACTTTATCGTTAGTAACAGGAAATGCTTTATCGCTAGGACATTTAAATAAAAGTATATAATTATGCTCATCCACTATCCGGGCAACGACTACATAAAATTCGTCGGAACTATGCGATAGCACTTAGTAGTTACAAGTTACAATTAAATTATCGTCAATATCGGGTGTCTGTTCCAAATATTAATAATAACACCAATATATAAATTTTATTATTACTTGACATATTTTAAAACAATTCATACTTCTACAGTTTTTTTTTATAAATTTAACTTGTAAAAATCTGTTGCACTTAAAAAAATACATTAATTTTAGTTAATTAAAATGTCATATTAACACTATTTGGTTGCCGGGATTTTATGTTAGGTACTGTGTTTTCAATTTTATTAGGTACTTATTTTTTTATTATCTCCTTTGATATTGGGTTATACCCTTTCAATATTATGTCACTCAAAATAGTCAAACGACAGTAAACAGTTAAAGAGTTCGCGAATATAATCGCGTATTTGTATATTTTGAATAATATAAAAGTGTTTCATGAAAATTAAAATGCAACAAAGTGAAGTAATTACTACACTAATAATATGGCCACCATTTCCTTTCACCATTATTTCGTCTAGTAGGTAGTTGTAGTTTATTTTATCATTCGTTGCTTCAACGTATATACTTTATATACGTTGCTTTGACTCAATAGAACATCTTCGTTTCCTGTAGTTACCTATAGAAAACATTAGCTATCTTTTCCAACACCATTTCATTGCTTCAATATTTTCATATAATGTACAAAGTTGACAATGTATATTTGTTTGCACTTTCCACGTCAAGCCACGTGATATCTCAGAAGTTACAACACTTGCCACGTCATGTGTTTGGCCTCGCTATTACTGTCGCCTAGATCGTAAGTCACTGATAGCCTTTTGATATCGTATTTAGTGCAAGGAGCCCTAGTTCAGTGAATTGAGGCAATAACACTGCAATAAGAATCAATATATAAATATAGGTACTAGCACTTCGCCTGCGGCTTCGTCTGTGCGGATTTAATACAAGTGATTTCCCTCCTCCCTTTTCACCCCTTAAAGGTTGAATTTCCGAAAGAAAGAAAAGGAAGCCTTGTGCCATATTTCATGTTTCTAGTATAATAAAATGTAGATAGATGGGTGTCAATAACATATTTTTAGACTAATCTTAAACTAGCTCGTTGGTCTAGCAACTTCTAGCGCAGTAGCGCTCCCCAAAACGGCCCTTTACTTTTTGACAGCAGGATACAACATTACTTTACTAGTAAGTATGAAAGAGACATGAAATAAATCTCTTTGTTGTATCCTGCTGTCAAAACGAGCCTTTGACAACTATAAACATGATAGTTGAGTTAGTTAGAGTGTATATAGTTGCTACGAGCTAGTCTAAGATTAGTCTTGGGTAGAAAAAGAGCTATCGAATTTTTTTATCTGGAATTTGAATTTGCAACCCAGTAACATGAAGTGTGCCCGGTTGATGGCTATAGTATCTGCACTACGTGGGAATGTTACAGAACTGGTGAATTAAGGGTGTACTATATTAGCTGCAATGCTGGGCAAAGGCCTCCCCCAAGTCTTTCCAAGAATTCTTTTCCCGTGCCACCTCGTACCAGCCCTCACAGTACGCGTCCAGGTGGTCTCGCCACCTCTTTCTGGGCCGGCCTCGGCGGTGCCGTCCATCTTTATACACCACCTTATACTTCAGGGAATATAGGCATGATGTAATGCTATATTATGTATACCTAATCATAGTTATAGAGTACTGTTATCAGATATGAACAGTATGAGCGACACTAATTTGGTTTCAATTGGTAAATGAGTTCGATTATTGAAGATGATGACAATCTAAGCTTCAAGGCCTCAGATAACCGATTCTAATTGCGTAAGTCTCTTGCATATGTACTGCTTACATTTCTAAGAATACAACGATATTTATACACTGTGATTATCTACTTTTTTGAACGGACCTTTTTATACATAACGAGTTTCTTTAGTATTGTCAAAATTGTCATCACTAGGGTTGAGTTCTGCAATTACACTGTTGTAATAAATATGAAGGAACAGATAAAAGTGGTTCCTTTGAAAGTTTGAGGCAAAAAAAAATCTTAGCTGAAGCTATCGATAAAATATAAATAGTCATAACATAACATGTCTTGAATTAGAATCACATACCTACTAAAGTTGTAACATTATACCAACTAGCAACTTCTCTGAGATAACCTAGTGTGCCCTTAACAATGTGTTTAGACTGCCCGAAAGTTTGGTAGATTTAGAATTAGGAATAGCAAGATTTGAATTTTGAACCCTGTAAGCCTATTAGGCGTTTCCATACAACAACTATTAATTTTGTGAAGTTACGTAGTCTGAGTAATGTGTTGATAAACTTGAAATCTCAAGGGATGTGCCACACCAATCGGGGTGAAATGTAATTTATATTGGAGTTCGTGACATATTTCATCATCATCTGCTACTCCTTCGAGACGAACATCGGTATAAAATAAAAGCACGTACAGATTTCTGTTTTCATATAATTTACTGGAAGAGAAATGCGTCGTTTTTCGATTTGCTGGCGTTCTTTCAACTTTGTGAATTCAAAATAATATATCCCTCAGGATATAGGCTTATCTTTTCAAAAGTTATGATTAGAAACTATAAAAAAGTGTAATATTTTTCATCCAATTGTAAATCGATCAATAAAATAAAGCTAAAACAACTGAAATACGAGCCACTGTTTAAGTGCCTCATTTTATTTTCAATATCGATAAAGTTAGTAGTAACATTTCAACTATTATTTCACAATTCACATACGCACACACATAGCAACAATTTCGTCAAAGTCGCTCGATCTAAACCTGAATGAACACGCTTCACAGCCGTTCTATGTAAATAATGTTAACTGCTTGCTAATTACAATTACTCGTTTAACCTATAAATAAATCATGAATATCGTTCAATGACTTCGCGATTCGAAGCGCAAATTTCGACTGAAATCGACTGAAATTCGGCTCGTGATGACGTCACAATGGCAGCAAATGGGGCATACGTAGACAGATGTTAGCTAAACCGCAGGCTGGTGGAGTCCAAGTATTAGAGAACTTATCTGTTATGACCAGAGGTCGGAGTAGGTAGATTGATTTAAGGTCGTTGACGTCAAACGTAGAGGATAATATGGATATGCCTCCAAAATACCGGAACTTCATATTTATTGTGATATTTGTTCCGGAATTTTGAAATTAGCACGAATTTGTGTTTAAGGTGAAAAACGTATTAATAATATCAATCTATGCTGCCAGTGTTAGCTAATGGTGAAAGAAATCAGTATTTTATTTTATACAAAAATACCTTGGAATAGTTACATATATTGTCCCTTACTGTTGAATTAGAAATGACGCTTGACAGTATGAGACAAAACTTAGACAGGGCCTTTTGTTTCTTTATCTCATGTTCATCTATGTTCACAACCCTTTGACCGCACGCAACGACCAATCAGAAGCAAGTATCCTGTATGACTTGAATTCAATCAATCATTCATATAATAAACGATTTTGTTAGCCTATCTGTATGTTTTTTATTTTATTTTATTCCATAATTCCAATCCCGGAACTTTTTCCGGTACTTCCCGCACATTATGGATAAAATGGCATGTCCATATTATAATATCTTGACGCAAGTATATAAAATCAATCTACCTACTCCGACCTCTGGTTATGACCGCAAAACGCAATACACGTTTGCACGAACCTATATTTGAATAATACAAGTTCATTGAAAAACGTCGCATTAGTTATTACCCCAGTTGAATTGGCAGGACGACACTTAATTGCCCAAGATAAGAGAATAGTCCAAAGTAATAAAAAACGATACATTGAATTTGTTCATTCGTTTCACTCTTGTATCTATGCTTAAGTGTCACGGAACACTATGTTGCGTGGTAGGTTTTTAAATGAGAATTATACACCGCCCAGTGGTAGTTTCAATACAGTTAGATCTAGACACGCGGCAGCGTGTCCAGCCAAGTTAAAAAAGGGACCAGCGACGCAGCAGCTATGTGTATTTTGAACACTAGAAAAGTGTTTAATGATTATTAAAATGCACACGAACAATTTCGAGTTACTTTTGACCCTTCAGAACTCGAAACCTTAAACCTAAATACTAGCAATTTGGCACATTAATTTATTAAACCATCTTGCAAACTACCCAAGTCAGATCTGGATCCTTAAATTATCTTAAGTATTTCATGTAGATGTCATTTTTTCAACAATCATGCATTTTAGTAACATTAAACTTGGCTCCCATTTTCACGTACCTACTTAAATGTTTTTGATTGGATCCATAACAACACCAGACGTCCGAATGAAAAAAATTGGAATATAACAAAATCAAAGCAGTCGTGAAAGACAATAATGATACAAAAGCATATGAGTGAATAGTTCCTCAAAATCTTTACATAGAATTAACTAAATCAAAGCTAATGCTCATGGTGGGGTAGGAATACGTACACTGAAGCCAGACATAAATTTACGACTTCGGCTTTAAATTTGAAAACATCAGATCAGATCACTATGATCATCATCGGCATCAGCTATCAGTAATAAACATTTTACTTCACAAACTTACATGCCGTTCTGTTCTAAAATGTTGTCGATATCAATAAAGACCCAAGAAACCATTGCCGCATTACCGCTTACACTTCTTGCAAAATAAATCAAAAGCAAAAGTAAATCCGTCAATTCAGTGATGTTCCCACGACCTGCACCCATTCTGCACCGTGCCACGGTACGGAAGTTAGTCTCCGTATAATTACTCATAGCCCGGCTTTGTCGCTCGAGAAAACTGTATTGCGTCACGTTGACAATTAGAACATGTTTTGTGTATATTACGAAGAACGAATAAATTAGAATGTAAGTGTAACAATAACTGAAAGCGTAGATTGGCTTGGTAATTTCTTCAAAGGAAACGAAAGGATATGAGGAAAGGATATACAGAAATATAACGAATGAATAAGAGACGACTTCTGTTAAAGATGAAACTTCAGCTGTAGGAATAAACTGACGTTTGATTAATTCTATTGTAAAGAAGAACATTACAAAAAACTCATTCTGAGAACTACATTTTTCATAATTGATTGTAAGATGAATGAAGTTCCGTTTTAAATTAGTCATAAAGAACAAGCTCTCTCGTGTTTAGTTATTTAAAACTCGACTGTTCACTGTAGACAGTTTAATAGGTTCGACGCGCGTTAATTTCAGATACTTTAATACGCTAAGCAACACATCTCGTACGATAATAATTTAAATGGGCCGCTCCAAGCCAGACAAACGACTCTTTTGTCCATACCGTATGGGTTTTCAAAGACTTGTATAAATTTAATACTTTGACAGGCCCAGCTGAATTTACGACTATTGTTTTAAGTAGAATCTCACAGTTGACTCTTGAAACAGCTAGAATTGCCTCAGCAGTTGGTCCTAAACGGTGTGGGGGAACAAAACTCGTTACCGAGTACCTACTGAGTTGACGTTTCAGAAATATGGGAGCCGCCGTGCATAATTTTGATTAACTCTTAAACAAAGCGCTTTGAAATTAAGCCACACATTGTTCCCGAGTATTGCTTCGTGCTTACTACTAGGAGCTTAACACAGTTTCACAGTAATGTTATGAAAGCTTAGGTAAAATCTAAGCAATAACCGCGTCTATTTTGTTGGAGGAAAAGTTTTAAAACAACAGCCGGTCGCGGTGCCTGTGAAAACTCGTGATAGAAATATCAACTTTATTATCATAGGTCTAGTACTGAATATTCATAGCGCGATATTTGCTTTGAAACTTTCGATAGCCGTTTATTTGAAAATTTATTTAGGCTTTGGGTCAATATATTTTCTGCGGCTTTTTTTTGTAATCCCGTCCATGGGCTTATTTATTTCCGTATGTGCCCAAAAGATATATTCGGTAGACATGGACTTAAATTACACCCTCTTGAAATCTTGGAACTGTCAAACCTTGCAAAGGTCACATTTTATTCGTTTTGTGTAAAACTTCTCATTCTGAAAATAAAATATGACCACCGAGGACCAAGAATGAATACGTCCAAGGGAATTTTTAACCAACGTTACATTTCCAACCGTAATTTCAATACACAATGTTTGAGTAAGCCACACATGTTTGTGTTACCAGTTTAACCAGCTATTTAAACGCAGCTCATCATTCATTCTATTTAAAGACGTGTTGTTTCTCAGAGTCAGCACCGTCGTTTGGCAAATACTTCCCAATGTTACAACTTCCGTTGTTAGTCGGGAAGCGATCGACACAAATCATTTTGTCGATGGACGTACTCACCTCACTAATTAGCTTTCGGGGCAAAACGTCGGGGGTCTCACCAAGTCCCTGAAACTATTCCACTTTCAATCTTCCGCAGACAGTTCGAAATTATCTGCTGACTTGTAACTGATGACTGGCACATAATGTAATATATTTTAAAGTGTCTGTGCTCGGCATTACAGCTGGCATGGGTTATTTGCGTTCAGTTACTTTAAAAGGGTCACTTTTAATTACATTTAGAATCCTCTATGGTTGAGTTAAATAAGCAATTACATAGAACGGAGCCTATAAATACAAATGAGAGACTATTAAAACATTTACATTTTAGATTCGCTTTAAATACCTATTTGGGAACTTAATAGCATGTTAACCAAAAAGAAAGGACTAGCCAACAAGTTAACTTCACTTCGGTTCGGAACAACTTTAAAAAACGTTTAATAGTTTAAAAGTACTAAATCACGTTTAAAGAAACCAAAAAACCACAACATTTTTTCGACGGCTAACATCCGTAAATTTTTTACTCGTGTTAAATTTGACTGTAGCCTTTCCGTGAGTTAAATTTAACGCCATTTATTAGGTAATTTAGAACGAATTATAAACAGTTATTATGGGACTAATTAGCAGGCGTAGCTTTATGTTAGCACAAATCTTAATCTAGTTGATGAATGTACAGTAAGAAATGTGGACTTTGTAACTTTATGTGTGGTACCAAATCTTTGGTCTTTTCCATAAAAGTTCCAACCAAAAAGTCAAATCATTTCTGTCCATAAGCTAACTCAGAATTAACTACCTCAGAATTTTATCAAGCAGATAAACTGTATCTATTTCTGATTGATCTTTAAGGTGCGTCATACGTGCAAGATCTCAATGGGTAGGAATAGTAGATAAGTTATCAATTTTTAAGTAAGTACATTTTTTAAAGAAAGAAGAAAGTATTAAAGAAAGAGCAAAATTTATTCAGCACATACATGAAACACGGTCCTACATAGAAATAACAAAAAATGGTATGGCAAAAACTATTGTGTGTCTCACGGTTGCACTAAAAGGTATATTTCCCATTATTATAGAAAAATATCATCTTTTCACGCAGAATGGTCCAACATCAAGACTAAGTGCGGAAACCATATCCCAATAGGTATATAATTATCTAAAGCCAGGATAAAGATGATCCAGGATAAGGATGTCTAAGCATTTGAGTCATTGCTTGTATTTCGCCTTGGGCTTCTGAAGGGCTAAAGCCGCAAGAAAGAACAAAATGTTTTGTTTCCTAAAATTGGCAATTTCAAAAATGGCATTGACTTCGTCCCTTTCAGCATGACAAACTGCGCACCTATTACCGTTTCCTTCTTATTTATGGATTCATAATTCAAGGAATTTAGATATGACCATAATTATTTAATAATTGTGTGGTTACCATCAACATTATCAACTTATCCTTGACACAGTAGGAGCCTCTAAAACGGCTTATTGTCAGGTGTAATCACCATGGCAGCAATCAAGTCAAGTAAGTACTTCCCGTGTGAAGGATTCTGATCCATTCATGGGTATTATTGCTATATCATTATCCATAATCACTATCACTATGATTTCAATTGCATTGACTCGGGAGCGATTAAAAGGGAATGTGAGGCGCAAACTGTTACGAAGATGGGTGCAGTAATTGGATGTCATTGAAATATCTCCATTAAACGTAATATTGAGTTCTCAGTGTTTATTGACAACTTCAATAACATTCGTTTTATTGGTATGAATAGAATTGGCACTTTCAAAATAGAAGAAATAGTTTTGCTTTTGCGTAACAACGATATTTGCATAATCAGTTTTATTAATATTTGCTTCAGCTGCAAATACGAATCAGCCACTCGTATATTTTAATGTAGGTAGACACATATTTACCACTTGTGTTAAAACAAAGACCTCTTCGAATAGGAAATATTTAAAAAGGCAGGTATAGGTGAGATCATCTTGACATTAAAATCGAACTTGTAGTGAGTTCGGTTCAACTGCCTCTGTTTCATTTATGAGAATATTTTGTGCAAAACTTCTGGTTTACATCCATTCAGAGCTCTTAGAGTAAACATTTTGCGAGTATTTTTATGAGAACTTTAAACTACTGAAGTGTATATTGAAGACAAAAATATACACATACCTAGGAAGTTAATGGTTCGTTCAGCGATGGTTTTCAGATTGGCATCGAGACTAAAATACTCTATTGTTTCGAAGATAAACAGGAAACTTGCACGTTACTCACTTCGTGCAAAGCCGGAAATGTTGCTATTGAAATCTCCAATATCCGATTGTTCTTTATTTATAGTCAAGTGATGGAAGACTGATCGAGTGAGCGAACCTCGTCTCACGCACCGGTCAAACAACAAAAAATAATTAAAGAAAAAACAAGTCTACTCCGAGACGTCAACGAACTCCAATACACGAACTTTATTAAAGATTTCCTTCACCTCGACAATCCTTTAGTGCCAACTTATAAAGACTGGACGGGTGACATTCCGAATGCATCCAATCACATTACTATTCGCAAAGCATACATAACACACCGACCTTGAATATGATATGTTGCGATTTTCCCGGAACTCGAAACAGGGCAGTGTTAATCCAGGAAAAATCCACAATGTTTATAACGAGTGTATTTTTTTTACTGACACATGTCACTGACAATCCACAGGTAAAATTCGAAAGCTCGCGAGCGGATGCCGAGCGAACGAGGCGTACGTCCGTGCGTCGCGCCGCCCACAGTAAGACTGAGGGAGAATTGAGGTGTAGAGGTCCGTTTGGTCGGAGGTCGGAGGCGATTGGCGGAGGGCCGAGTGAAACGGGATGCGGCAACGAGATGTGCGCATCGGCCGGCTTCCGTTCAACACGTTAGATAAAATTCACTGTGGAAAACTTGAGGACAACTCCGCGCTGGCTAAATGTTGTTACCGCACTAACTTATCTCCACGCGAAGTATGGACGATATCGAAAGATATGCATTGATTGCTTACATATACATATATGGGTAATATTTTGAGCACAAATGTGATAGATAACGTGCGATAAATTAATAATAATGTATTTCTTTTCTGTAGGTGAGTCAACCTCATCGTCTCGGTCTTTAACCTCGCGATTGGAGTAAGCCTGTTTTCATGCTTCGACTGATTTTAGAACAATTGGATAAATAGGTACATCAGAAATTCAGAACTTACGGCTTCATGAAATAATTTTCAATTCTACTTTACAATGCAAGTGTCATTACATTACTCTTCAATTCAATGATAGTCGTTACCACCGTCAAAATAATTGCTAATATTATGTAGACCTCAAATACAATAATGAAGTGATCATCACACAAATTAATTAAAAAATTCTTGTTATTATAGCCATCTTTGCTTATTGACTTGTCTATAAGCAGAAATTCAAGAAAATAACAACAAATTTTCGATACAATTAAAATTCAGTAAGTATTTCAAGCTAGGAAGCTAACAAGTAACACAAATAACATTAAAATGTTTCAGTGCGCGGATTCATTAGATGAATACTAAATAAAAATATCATCGGACCCGAACCGGGGGTTAGGCTGCAATTACTGTCAATGATAAGGAAGTTACAGAAATACAACTGTTGATAAATCATGATTTTCATTCGATAAATCTGCACTGGTAAGTTTATCTTTTGCAGTTATGGGGATCGCAATACCATCAAACCTCCGATTAGAGTAGTCCACTGCAGAAACTGGAAGATTTTATGGCTTTTTTTTACTGTTATTTTTTAATTTATTTGAAAGCAAAGTTTTTTTTTTCAATTTGCACTACACAAACAAGTTATGGGTCAAAGTAAACATAAATGCATATTTGGGTAGAATACGAAAAGATGCTTAGGAGAAGAAAAAAAAAGTGCTATGGAGCGGATAGGTTCAATTGAAAAGAATCCGGAAAATACGTAGCAGTTTCGAACGCTGCCTAAAAAAATCCCTACAGCCATAATTTTTGAACCGGCCATCGTTCACGTGCGTGTATTGCTATATCGTGCATCATCATTATGAAATGAACCTTCTGTAGCAGTTTTAATCAACGTCAATGGGCTCGCGTGTGCATCGTACCCGTTATCAAGTGAACACTTCCCTTATCGGGGACCGGCTTGTAACATCTGGCTATTGCGTTTTATTTATATCGAGTCTATCGAACATCAGTATCTATTACATTGTTCTTTAGCTGACATAACACTACTAAATTGTTATTCGTTGAATTTCTCAGAAGTTTATAGTTAGTATAAAACAATGAACACGAAAATCCATTATATGACGGCAGTCCATTACCATAATCTTTAAACGAAACATGAATTGCGATTACAAATTTTATTTTAGCTATCTTTTAACTGATACTGCAGTAGGAAATTGATAGCGATATTGATTTAAGAATTTGCAGAATTTGTTCGATTGATTTTGAATTTAATTTATTCAAATAAACTAAATTCAAAACGTGGTTAAAGTTATAATTATTATTATGCTTTTGTGTTGGCAATTGTTACGCATGCTTAGCCACTTGGTACTATTGTTGATATATCATATCGAGTGATTGCGTAGCACACTTAAATAGAAAAACAATTCAATTTGATACTTCAACAACGTGACAACGTGCTTTGCCATAGGTAGACATTGACTTTGTTTAGTAGACGAATTTTTCAAATACTTTAAAAACGAAGTTGCTGCTGCACCTCATGAGGTTCGATTTTAGGGCCAAGCAAAGTAATATTGAATTTTTCTATCTGCAATTTCTTAGTACCTAGTCTAATAAGAATTTCAACGTCATTGACGTCTATTAGAATATAGATTTGTGAATGCTGGTTGGTGGCAATAGGCTCGCTCGCCCTTATTACGTGGGACTTAACTGACAAAAATAACACTGACTTCTGAAGTTTTAAAGTTACTTTATACTTTGTAGTGTTCTTTTTATTAATTGGAAGTCGGTTTTTCTTTTGGAAAAAGTTTTTTTATTTAACGCTTTTAGTGGGTACCTACTTTATCACTTTCCGTAAGTCGTAACCACCACTGGAAAGTCGCAGGAAAGCAAAATACGCAATTTCGTTTACTAGGATGACATATTGTTTTTAGCTATTTTAATGTAAAAACGAAACTACAAAACCGATTTTGATAAAATTTCTATGGGACCATTTAGAAACAAAAGATGAACGTTTCGAATCGGTTCATAAACGACGGAGCTATTAGGTGACAAACTTAAAAAAATACTTACAACATAATTGGGAACCTCCTCCTTCTTTGAAGTTGGTTAAAATGAGTGAGTATTATATTATGTAGGTACATCTCGCCGAACCGATCGGGACATACAAGCGTGATCTGACATACCTCCGACGTAAAAGTTACCTAAACAAAAATTCCAATCGCTTTTCATCATTATAAAGGCACGTGCCCATCAAAGCAAACAGCGCGCGTGGCTTAAAGATGAAAGTAACAGCGGCCAACTATTTCGTGAGCGAACGGAACAATATGGACCTGCATCAAACGTCAAGCGCTTAGATGACGGGCAGACGTGTTGGCTATTAAAAGACTGTTAATGGAATTGTTATACCAAGAAGATTGTTCTGTGGTTTAATGATCAGCTTTCACTTGCTTGATCAAGTTAGTATTGTACTGACATTGATGTTGACGAAGATAATATTATAATGGGTTGATAAAGATAAACAAAAAAGATACGAAGCTAACCTGAAGATCTTGAAAAATCTAGCACTAAAAGAGCGCAGGGCTTTAATGAAAACGCTGTTAGGTGAGACTGTGGGTGAGACTGACTTGCCCACTATCCCAATGGCGTAGCAATTAGGTACAGACGCCAGCACATCAAGCTACAATAATCTGTCAAAGGACATTGACCACCAACAGTATCACTTTAAAGAAGAAGAGTATGACCTTAAAAATATACGCATAAATTATAAAATAATTTCTTAGCCTCTCTTAGTTCATTTGGTAGAAATCGTGGGGTTTAATATTTGTATTTAATTAGACATAAACACTATCGGTAAATTATTATCGAGTGAAAAATATCGATATATCAATATATCGTCAGTTTTGGCATGATTATTCGTTCATAGAAAAAATATATTTAAATTTCCATCTTCATCACTAAATAATTAGGTTCAAGGTTGATTGGAATAAAAATACAGTTTCGGGTTGCTTGATGTGCGCCGTACCAAAGTTAGTTTGCAAAAGTGTTTGAAAAAGTCGTTTGCTCATCGAAGTAAAAATAAGGCAATGACCCTAGCTGAACTGTCAAAATTGAGAAGTAGGTATTTCTATTCAAGTGTGATACGTTACTACTGGTTTAGGATATCTACACTAAAAACCAAATGGTGGACATTCACTTTTCTGGGTTGCATTTAAAGTCAAATGTATCTCAAATTAATGTTCTGGTGATCATTGTTTAGGTTCGTTTTAAGTTTTTTACGCATTCTAAAAAAGAAGTCGGTATGATTTGAATTATCAAATAATACCGACTTCTTTTCTAAAATGCGTAACAAACTTAACACAACAGAATTGCTCAATTTGGTTGATCAATATGAATTATCATATTGATCAACCAAATTGAGCAATTCTGTTAGCGCCATAAGAATCACCATTTATGCATAATGTCATGTCATAATATGCGCCCTCAGTGGACGAAACGACGTAATAACGTGTGTTTTTATGAGGTACGTGCGTAATGTTAGACATTTCTTACGTTTTCCTTATAAACGTCTTGCACAACTAAATAGACACAATGTCGTTTTAATTAATCACCAAAAAATCATCATCATCTAAACTAATATCGAATTATTTAAAGATAAAATTGTTTATTTGTCTATTAAAAATAGTCTCTGAATGAACGAAGATTCTTTCTTGCAGGGCCCATTATTTGGCTAAGGCATTGTCATCTGCTAACGCAGTCATTAGGACCTTAGGTTGCAAGGCATATGGTGCTAGATGAAAGGTGGGCCATGACTTGCAGAGAGACGACGGACAAACACTGAAAATCAAAACCGTTCGTGAACCCCGACCTGAGGTATATTGAATGTGTGCTGCGGCCGACCTGACTGCGGAACGAACAAATTCTGTCACTGAAAGAAAATTACAGTATGATTGAATGTAGATCATTTACTAGATAAGTATTGAGTAGGTATGTAACTGCAGCGACCCTAGCGATGCTATTTGCTGAATTGCATTTTTGATATTTTAAAGGAACGCCAGAGCCGGGCACGCTAGTCGCTTACTGCATACCTTCAGCCACGTCCTATTTTACTGTAATAATGTAACCGAGTAATTGTGAACATAATTATATTAAACTTTTATCATATTCCGTACAAACCCAAAATTGCATATAATTTTTTCTGGATTCTAACCATAACAAGCACAACATAACTAGCATTTAATTAAGAATCATCAGTTCAGACGTTAAGTTCGCAAAAGACATACTTAACCAAAAGGCCCGCCAGGAAATTGGCTAGCCTTCTTAGTATAAATAAATTAAGAATGAAAATCTTTCAAACAGAAAATGAAATCTATTTAAGATAGTACTAAGAAAAGTTGGTATCAGCATTTTGTGGTTTGCCTTATTTATTTGAATTCGTTTTCACTATTATTTGATTAGAAAATGAGTTTTACGTTTTCTCTCTCGGAAAATCAATCATTATTATATCTGAGACTCTACAACATTCTTTTTTCAGAAATTAATTAAAATTTCATGGAATATTTTTCATCAACCTAGGTATATTGTCCCACTGCTGGGCAAAGGTATATTGCACACCCACAGCCTCCCCATTCCGCCCTGTGTCTTGTGATCTCCGACCAATTCGTCATGAACGCCTCTAATTCGTCACACCAGCGTATACTTCCAGCAGCCCTACCATGACGTGTTAAAGCTTGAGTAGTTCGAGCGAGAAGGAGGGATGGAGCTATATAGGGTGTATAGCTCCATCCCTCCTTCTCGCTCGAACTACTCACGCTTTAACACGTCATGGTAGGGCCGCAGGTCTTCCTCGGCGACGACGCCCGTTCTCTGGCTCCCACTGCATAACGACTCTGGTCCATCTGTCTGTCTGTACCCAATCCTACTTTACCTTGGCAGCCCTTTTGCCCACATCAGTAAATCATGGTATTGCACCTAGCCTGGCTGTTCCATTGACGAAGATATATAACGCCTCTATACGATCTGGTCAATTCCCTAAAGAGTGGAAACAGGCGAAAGTAGTACCGGTCTACAAGAGTGGAGACCCTTGTGACGTAAAGAACTATAGACCAATATCCATCCTTTCGATTTTCGGTAAAATATTGGAGTCGTTGATTTGTCCACATATACAATGCTATTTTTCCAAGTTCTTAAGCGACCATCAGCATGGCTTTATAAAGAACAGATCCTCAAGTACAAATCTGATGTCCTTTGTTGAAGCCTCATGCGAAGCCATGGATAAAGGTATACAGATTGACGCTGTTTACACGGATTTTAGCAAGGCATTTGATAAGGTTTCACATAAACTGCTTGTTAAAAAACTAGCAACGTACGGCGTCACCGGTAGTCTTCTAAAGTGGTTTGGTTCTTATCTGGCTGGTCGGGAGTTTTATGTTGTTGTCAATGGGTTCCGGTCAGGCAGGTATGCAATTGCCTCGGGTGTCCCTCAAGGTTCTCATCTGGGCCCAGTATTATTCATCATATATATAAATGACGTAACATCATGCTTTCACAATACTAGCATATTTCTTTTTGCAGACGACTTGAAAATTTCAAGAGCCATTAGGTCTCAACAGGACGTAAATCTAATGCAAAAAGATATTGACCAATTATCTGCATGGTGTGATCATAATAAAATCTCGTTGAATAGTTCGAAATGTAGCCACATAAAATTCACCAGGAAAGTAAATACAGTGAACTCGACGTACCAAATAAACGGAGTGAACTTATGCGAGGTGGACGTAGTACGAGATCTGGAGTTATCTTGGACTCTAAACTCACATTTGTACCACATATTGAGAACATAATCAGTCGATCCCAACGTATACTTGGATTTGTCATTCGTAATGGAAAGTATTTCAACGCCCACATACTAAATTAATTCTCTACAATAGCCATATAAGAAGCATCCTGGAATACTGTAGTGTAATTTGGAGGCCTCACTACGCAACCCACTCGCTGCGGATAGAACGAGTCCAAAAAAGGTTTATCCGATACCTGGGGTACTCAAAGGGAAGGCAATTTAAATATCTCTCCTACCTTGATAAACTCGGCTGCTACAAAATGAGTACCCTGGAAGCTCGAAGGGAGCACTTGGATTTGAGATTCGCATATAAACTGCTCAATAACACCATTGACTGTCCACAATTACTAAGTAAGTTCAATTTCAGAGTACCCCGTAGACCACCTCGCAAACCTATAACACCCTTAGCTCCACCTCTTCGCCGTACAGTGTTTGGTGCTAATTCGCCTATACCCCGCATGTGCAAACTCATAAACGAACGCAGCGACCTGGTTGACGTTCACGCAGACTCAATATTGACGTTTGTTAGACGTAAATAGTTTTAGAATTTAATATCATTAGGCATCTAGAATTTTAGTACTTTAAGTCTTTAAAATTAAATTTATAATTAGGTACAAAGAGCATCTTGCATGTGGTGTTTGCCTGTAATTGGTTGTGCAGTTAGATTTAAGACAGAAGATTTATCTGTATAATATCTGTAACAACTGTTGGTGAACCTTAATTAAATTAAAATTAAAAAAAAAAAAAAAAATTAGGTCGCTGAGTTAAATACCACTGTAAATTCTTGGTAACCCTCAATATAAACTGATATTCCAAAAATGTATTTGAACAAAAACCTAAACAGATTGCACTCAATGGTCATTCAACACTACTAAATAGTCGGGATACATGGCACTATTTCTATCAAAGCGGGTCACTCCATTAAATTTATTTTATGTTTTTTGATAACACAATTTGTGTATTTACAAATAGAAAAATTCTGTCGTAAAGTTTGATTTATACAAATATAAATACTACTGTAAAACTTGATAATGTATGATTCTTAACTTGCTTCATATGCTTCAGTGACCTTTAGAAATTTTATTATTACTATAATTATTCTGACTAATACTGATTTGATTTTTATCATATTTCTCTTAAAATTGAACAAACCTGCCCGCCTCGGATTAGAAAAGTTATTGATTCAATTCACAACACAACCCACACACACTACCACCCAACTTTACAATTCATAACTTTCAATTTTGTATCAATGCTTATTTCTTTTCAATTAATTCCCTTCACATTCTGATCGCTACGCAAATTTACAATTTAATAATCAACATCATTTTAAGCATGCAATAGCAAAGGCAAATACTCAAAACCATCGCTCATTTCTGTTGCAAAAAAGCATGGCTAGCGTGTTTGTAAAGTTCATGCGTGTCCGTTGTGTTCGAACCCTTACGCTAAACAATTTAATCCATGGAATAAAGTAAGTTTTCAGAAATAAAGACGTAAGGTTCTTGCACTAATTGAAACTTTCAAGCAAGGGGCTCGGGTCTTGGTAGCACGCAAACTGCAGTACACACTCTTCTAATTACATCGAGACCTTTCTATTCATAGAATGGAATTCTTCACATTATCCTCATTAGTATACTTACTGAGAGTATTATGCTGGTGATCGGTATTATCATTATTTCCTGTGTTCTTGATTTTTTTAATACTATGTGATCTAGTAAATGTATTCTTTTTATGTGTTAATAAAGATTTAAGTCAACTGAGGCAATCTGATTTTAGAAGCTTTTATTAACCTCGTTGATTAGTTTTTATGTAGTCAAATCTTGCAACTGAATTTTAAATAGTTATTCCCCAACAGATGTAGCTACAATTTTGCATATACATTTGGTTTAGATGATTTGTCCAATTTAAATAGGGTAGATGACCAAAAAAATCTAATTAGTCCGTCAGATAGATTTCCAAAAAATGTTTGACACAAATTTTTATTTTTTCACGTAAACAAAAATGAAGATGATACAGTGTGTTGTAAACTTGTGTGACGTCACTTATAAGTACACTGTACATACATGTGACGTCACGAGCCCCCACTCCTGAACTTTGAAGCGTTTTTTCTTCGGCATTTCTTATTGCTTTGATAAAGCAAAAAATAGATTTTAACCAGTAATCAATCCTATTATTGATACGTGCCTCATGTTATGTTAAACTTCAAAATTTTCAACTACTTATCAGAATCACCAAACACTCCATATCCATATCTCATATAAAAAGTCACATTAACACCCTAAACTCCATTAGTAACAGGCAGTAACCCGATAATAATTATTACGTGTACCTCTTCAATTTTATCGTCAACAAGCATACTACACAATGTCATGTCACGCTACACAAACATAGAACGTACAATCGCGTATCTTTTGTAGAACACGAACTCAAAGCTACTAGAAGTACTAAAGCTGTACAACACACTTCCGATTGCACCGACCGTAGTCGAGATAACTTATCAGTCGTCCGTAGGGTCATTACCGTCTCTACCATTATTATTTTTATCCTCACTTACTTTTGTATTGACTTAGGTCGGCAGACCAACATTTTTTTCTACATTTTGTCATCGTTCGTTTGTTTAGGCAGTTTTTATCACGTTATTTCTGTGTGGAATTTTCTTTTTAGAGTCACGGATTGATATTTAGTCATTGTTATCTGTTTTAGTAAGTTCTTTATTTATATTTAATACATGATTGACATGGTTGTTTCCATTGTGATTCAAAGTTCGATTGAAGTTTCTTTCAATATTTACTTTCAATGTACCGCTACAAACGACGGCACTGTTCACATGTGAAGAGTTTGAGATGAGTCATGCAAATCTTGATAACTCATTCAATTTTAGTGTAGAAAATTGAATGGAGTATTATTCATTAAAATTGCGTGTTTATCAATAGTATTTCATTTATTTTGTGTCTGTTTTTTCGGTTGTTGTTATGAATTAAACAATGGATTTGGTAGTAACATTTACGCAAGAAGGTATTCTAGGGTTATTTTAAATTGCTGAGTGGTTCACATGGTTAGGTTCGAGATGGGAGTTTATTTGCACATAATAATGGATAACACAGCTGACTCATATATTTATATTAACTACTTTACTTTCAATATTTAACTACTGCTTGTTAAGATTACGATAAAATAATGTTAAATGAGTATATCTCCTTGTTTTCTCTAAAATCCAAAATCGGTCATCTTTTTCGAATATTTGTACTAAGGAAGATTATTATAGTATGTTGTAAAGAATTAACCAAAACTAAGTAATGGTTCAAAGTGTGCACTTTTAAATGGTTCAAAGTGTGCACTTTTAAATGGTTCAAAGTGTGCACTTTTAAATACTTGGCACATGATTTCAATATTTGCGTCGTCGTATCGTCTGCCCGCATACCTAATATCTAAAGGGAATTCTAGTTTGAAAGCAGAACAATGAAAACCGTGTTAGGAATACTAATATTATGCTCGCCTGTGAATGTAATAATCTCTTGATAACTATTGAGAATATTCGGTATCCGTTCACGGTATTATTTCAACAATGCATTAGAATCTGAACTGAAATGGGCCAGATTTTAACGCTTTGCGGTTTATTTGGGTTTCAAACGCGTTTGTTTGATCGTTTGTATTAAAAGGTTAATTTGGTCAAAGGTTTTATTTAAGTGTGTTTGGTTCAACTGCAAAGTGCCTGCTGATGAATTGACTTTAAAGGCAATTAAATGTTAAAAATCGTTTGACCACTGTTTCACCTGATGGTAAGCGATTACATGTTCGAAGATGGAGCACGCTTGCCTAGAAGTAACCTATTCACTGTTGACTTAAAGACTTCCAGGTTGTAACTATTATGAAACACAAACTCTCGAGCATGTATTATATTTTATTATTTACTAATCCATCAGAGTTCGCATTTGATAACAGCAAAAACAAATAATGGCAGAAGAAGACAGACAGAAAGCAGGACGATAGTGAATCACTTACATATGCTAACGTAGCATGTTTTTTTATTATTTCCAACAAGTAGCATATGTTCCAAAGTTGGCTAAAAAACAGCATCATAAATTAAGAGGTACCTAGGTAGGTTGATAAACCAGTTTCCAAACCCCCGATACCAATAACTATTTTTATCCGCAGATGCGATCACTTAAATATACGAGACTTCGCGATACCAGCCGCCGCTGGATAATAAGCACCCTTTGTAGCCAAGTGTCAAAGAACTGTAAAAGGCGCAAGGCCACCTAGTGTGCATCAGCTATGCAAAATATAACTCAATTATGATTGCCAACACAAACAGTACTGAATAAGGCGATAGAGTAGGAAGATATAGAAGTTTAAGTTTTTTAAATCAGAGTTATTCTCCCATGCCCCACCCACGAGCTGTCTCACTAGTGGGGCAAAGTAAGCAGGCCACATTTTGATGATTAATCTGCTTCACTAAAATTTATTAGTGAGGCAGAATACACTTGCAAAAAGTTTTTGTATAATTTGCCCACTAGGGCTGTCTCTTTTTTTTGCGGAATTGTTTAAAAGAGATACCACGGCCCTGGAACGCTGATGGCAGTTGGAGGAACGTGGGTGGGTTTAGTTAGTAGGAGCCTGACAATCCCTGGCGATGCAGCCAGAGCGGGAGGAGTCATTACATGATTTCCAATCCCAAAAAAAAGGGCTGCCACGTTTACTGGGGCACACTAAACTTCGAAATAGGGCTAGTGGAACAAAGCAAAATAATCCTTATATTAAGACATGCTAGATTGGTTCTACTTCAAAGATGGCTAGAAATCAGATAGTTATTGGGAAGACGAAAATCAGAGATTAATTAAAATAGTAAAACTAAATTGCTGTCGGTCAATTTACAATATTTAGCGTTAAATTAAATTAACCGCAACATACACATACAGACAACTAAACCAGTTGTCTATAACAGGTCTGGGTACTCAGAAGCCAAAAAGTGACACTAGTGTTACCACTAGTTTCGTGTTAGGAACCCAGTAACTGGGTTCTAGAAGTCAGATAGACAGTCGCTCCAAGTAAAATACTGGTTTTCTGCTGCATCCACCCCAATATAGTTGGAGAAAGGCTAAGCAGATTGACTAGCGTAGAACTTCTGCAATAATTTACCTACGTATGCCTTGTTATCTGTTACAGTTTGTTCACCAAATGTTTGCCTACAGACATTATTCTCGTCGGCGTAGTAGAAACTACTGAAATTATATGCACTGTGGCTGAGAATCTATCGTGTTTACATAATTCTGGTATTTTGCTAAAGATGTTGTTAACATTTACTAAATACTTGCAAACCTGATACATAATAATTAGCTATATTATGAAGTACATGCGATCACTACGTAGGAACATATTATACGTAACTAAGTAAATACAGTCATATTAATGCAGTACTTGAATGTGCGAGTATTTCTGAGATCGTAGAACACCAACATAATTATTACAGGTTTATCACGGGTTTTTATTACCTACCCATATTCTACCAGCTACGTTAATGCTATTATTGCACATTAAACAGGTACTTATATAAAATGCGTCATATTTGGCACAAACAAATCATTTCTTTCTGAAACCAAAATCATCACCACGAATTAGGTACCACTAGAAAATAAATGATTAATTCATTGATTGATTTGTACCAAATAAAGAACGGTGACCTGCGGCCCTACCATGACGTGTTAAAGCGTGAGTAGTTCGAGCGAGAAGGAGAGATGGAGCTATACACCCTATATCCATCCCTGATGGGATTGCCTCTGTCATGGTAAGGCCGCAAGGCTCCCAGACAGAGGTAATCCTGACAATTCTAGATGTGTCTAGACGTACCGCCTTCTAAATTAAGCCCTTGATCCAGTCGCCTGACGAAAGCGTCCTAAGATGTTGGTTGAGCCTCGAGCCTATTAGGTCATTGGCTAGCACGACTATCTGTACCCACTATGATGGCCGTATCCACATGCCATATATATCGACCGTAACGCGAGCCAAGTCAAGAGACTTGATTTGCTTATCTACCTCGGTTTTCACAAAGTTCTCGTCATGAGGGGTGTTTTGTCGACAATCATTCCTTGAACTCTCAATTCGGTCCACAACCACAGTATCAGGCTTACTGGCCACAATACTCCTGCCAGTGATGATCGACCGTAATTATTATTAATTTAAAAGGTGATTAATTATTAAAGTTTACGTAAAAGGAATAAAAAAATGTACCTACCGTTTCATTTCAGCTCTTAAAATATTTAATTATTCATATGCCTGAAACGTGAATAATTTAATGAATAATAACGTACGCCGGAATAAAGACCACTTAAAGCTTTATTGATTCCAATAGTCAGAGATGTACGCATAATTATAAATTATTGGTTTTATGCCAAAATCTATGACGGTACTTAATCCTTTTACCGGCCCATTAAGTTTCTTATTAAATAATAAATTGCAATTATAATGTTTTAATGGGTTCCTTGAAACCTGATAATTATTGCTGAATTATTTTCAAGAGCGTTGGAGCGTGATGATTATGTTTACAAAGGTAAGTATTCTGCTAACTTTCGTATTGGTGATTAAATTTGTTCAACCAGTACGTAGTGATCTCCCACCCTCCTAATTTGATGTCCCAACGCCATAATAATTCCGTTGTGAGCACGGTGCGAACACGAAGCCATGTAGGTCGAATAGTAGTACCCCTTTCTCACTCATGACTAGTCATGACAGCAATGATACCTACCTGAGCTGGACGGCATGGTTGTTTGCTGCAAAACCTGGAGGGTATAGGTAGAGTGAAAGAGGGACGATGGCGAGCAGAGAAGATGTGATATATCAGGTAGGAAGGTAGGTAAGGTTTGATAAAATTAAATACAAATCGGATGCCATTTCTGACAGACCCCTCCGCCCGCCCAGGGCGGAGGACATCCATGAGGATTTCCCCCCGTAAAAAAAAAAGGAGGGAGTATCAGACTCTTACTGACTAAAACCCATCCGTGCTCTTTCTAGTGCCCTTTGCTTTTCAGGGCCGCGGTGACTCTTTTGAACAAAATCCGCAAACCGTGATCGACTACTAAGCTTTACTGACTGTTATTTTTGCATAACACAATGTAGATGTAATAAATGTATAGATGACACGGTTGGCGCAGTGGTTGAGCGATCGGCTGCTGCGCTGCGTGTCGCGGGTTCGATTCCCGCACGAAACAAATATTTGTATGGCCTACAGATAGTTGTTCCGGGTCTGGCTGTTTGTGTATGTCACTTTATATGTTTGTAAACGCACCCACAATACAGGAGAAATTCCTAGTGTGGGGCAACGTTTTTATTTAAAAAAAAAAAATGTCCTGAAAGTTGTTCACTATGTTTGTAAGTGTTAAGTTTAGTACCTACCTTCTTTTACCTAAACATTTTAAGTAATTAGACTTAAAACTAAAGTTTGTAAGAAACGCTACAGACTGATAAGCTATCTAAAATAATTTAAAATAAATTAAATTATTGTCCTCCAAATTCGTATTCAATTAGTAGGTAACTTAAAATGAATTCAAAGAAAATTTAATGAAATACTTCGGAAAACTATCTCAATAAACTGTGTTAAGAATATTGCTTAAAATTCAAAACATATTTCGCAAATTCATTTTGTAGTTTACCTTCAATGTATAAACAGGTGAATAACCAGACATTCATAATTTATTTTAATCGTGTCTTGAGCATAATTCATCAGACGAATAGGTATATTCTTTTGAAGCGACGGGATCAACAGAGCAACAATACTCAATCATAACACCAAAAGTAACAAAAACTATAGCAATCCTCTCAGAGCCGGAAAAACCGCCTGAAAAAATACAGCCAGGCGCCAATTTTCTAAACAGAACAAAAAAATAACAATCCGATATCAATCCAATAAAGGGCAGGAAGGAAGCAGCCTCCGACTAAGCAATCACACGTCAGAAAGAGATGGAGCACGATAGAGAAACAGAGTAAGCGAATGATTGTGCGGAGTTTCCAAAGAACGATGTAAACAATAAAAGTTTTTGAAGAAGTTCGCGCTTATTCGGCGCGGGAAAGGGTTCCAGAGTAATGAATAATACAGATAAATTATTCAAAACACAATCGTATTAAATTCGAGTCGCTTTTGATTTTATTACAGGGTGTCCGGAAAGAAAACTTTTCGAGTGGCACTCCACCAATTTATGGACTTTTGTTTCTGTTAAGGAGTAATTAAAAATTTCACGGTAACCAAAGTTATGGCGGGGATTGCTCGTAATTCAATTGTTTTTGCTTAATTTTGTTGTTGTTTAATTTAACTTTGAGCAAACTGTTACATTCAATAAAATAATGGCAAAAATTTTAACATTATTTTGTCTTATATATTTATAACAAGCGCCTCGTGGAGCAAAGCTTTATAATAATATGTACTTGATACAAAGAAAAATTATTTATTTTTAAGTTACTGTTCTTCATGTTATTATACCTTTTCCTTAGCTATAAAACCGTAGGTACTATTTCATTTTCAACATAATTTCGCAAGCGTAGTCTCTGTCATCTCACACTGCTCTGTATTCGGGAACTTTTCATTATTGTTTCTCACCGCTTATCGAAAGTAACCCTCTAAATCAAGGCCAATTGTCTCATTGGCACCAAAAGTCATTTAGGTGCTTCTCTAGAACGTCGTTGGTGGTCGTAGCTTATAGCAGTTTACGTTTAACCTTTGAACAAAGGAATATTAGGGAGCTCAAATGTACGATTAGGAAGGGGATATTTTGAGGCTCTTTTTATTGCGCGTATCTGGGAGGTGCAGTTGTCAATTTTTACGAGTTAATCTGGTTAAGGACAGTTTATGGTATAGCTTTTTTGTTCTCGGTTTTTTTAGTAAATTTTGGGGAAATTATTTTCCAATTTTGCACAAGGACTTGTTCCATAAACTGCCTCAGACAGGTATAATGTGGCAAAACGACAATGCGTTTTCTTTATTAGCTTTTAAAATCAATTTCTGAGATTTAATTTTTTTGCTTCTTCAACATGCATGCATTGTGTCAGTGTCACTTAATACGCGATTTCTTTTAGAATTATTATCCACCTTAATAATTTAAAAATAGGAATTGACTATTCATAAGATTGACATAAAACATAAAACTCTCCCCTCTTCGATATTCAGGTTCAACAAACAAATCGCGTCCATAACCAACAATTACCTTTCATTAGAAATGTCAAACATTCAACGTAATTGAATTGAATTAAGATTAGTACCAAATTATGATGGCCATTATACGATAGTGATCGGTTCTTTAAAACACAATGGTATGTGAATGGGAGATATAACAGTATTATAAATCGTATATGTAGTTTGTTAATAACTTTAAGCGGTTTTAAAGTTATTTTAAGCTTAGTGCATTGACTTAGCCTCAAGATTTGCGAAGAAATAAAATATGTACAGGTAATTTATAAACGCTGATTTAATTAATAAGCTAAAATCATACTCATAAAGTTAGGCAGAGGTGTAACCATTAGTAAACCAGAATTTTCCAAGACATATTTTAACTTTAGGGGGATCTAATTCTTTAAGGAGCGACCATCAACTGTGCACACATCGAAACTGTTCAAATAATTTTAAATTATTTGACCGAATTCAGGACCTCGTGTTCAGCAATTATAGCGCTAACACTACTAGATCAACTAGGAAGAGTGACGCTATATTATCTGTATACTACACGTACCGGTATACGTATCAATAGATATAGCCTTTCTCTCACGAACCAAATCCTGATCACATTTTTGCTAAACTCTTTGATTCGTGAATAAAATACCACAATGCGTTAATTCATGTCTATAAATCCCACGAGATTGCGCACCCGTGTACAATACACAAGTTTTTGTCTAAGGTTTACGCAATAGAGTAATTAGTACCGCAAATTGAAGGGTGAATTGCAACAAAACTGTTTCAATTAAATCAGTTTGTTTCTTTGAACATTTTATACTTCATATTTAGACTTAGAAAATGACAATGGGTATTTTAAATAAAGTTTGAAATGTCCACGCCATTCTTTTCAGAATCCAGATTCATGGCATCACCAATTTGATTGTCTTTAAAGTTGATGATGTTCAAAATGATCTCACAAATGATAAAAACCAAAATTTGTAACGTATTATGCTTACCAACTACAAAATTGGATCACAAGTAACAAAATTTTTTGTACACAATTTAGTTGAAGAACCTGTCTTTGACATCAAGTTAACGGTTGCTACTTATCTAGATTATAGTAGCCTATTTGACTGCATGATTATTCAGTTTAATCTGTTGCCAAATCTAATGTCAACATTCATGATTGGTTCTTGCATAAGATTTGATTTGACCGCAGTTAAGATTATACAAGGTGTATTAAACGCAAAACCTAAAAAGAGGTCATTGTTGGCATTATTATGGACAACTTTTACTATGACGCCAACCCCGAAACACGAAAAAGAAATCAGCTGATCAGGTAATTTTGTCGATATATATGAAAACATAATGAATGGAGTGGTTGTTTTTTTTTCCAGATTACTGGGTTCATTCCACTGTAAAATCGGTTCATAATAATGAGTACGATGACCTCTTATCTCGAATTGTAAATTCAATTTCTGTCTTGTGATCCAGAATATTAAATTCAAGAAAAAACAATTTAATGAAACTTTCATAAACTCTTCGATTATTACTGCACTTTTCTTTTACTCAAAAAAAGGAGTAACCTAACCTAACCTAAAAAAAATCTTCCTGTGAAACTCATACATTTTATTTCCAACAAGTTCCTTAATCAATAACTCGCAGCAGACAAAACAGCATTAAACATTTAGAAGCGTCTGCAAGTGATAGCCCGCCGAGCGAGAAAATAGCCCAACTGTGGGCAAAACATATTGCCCTGTAGTAGCGAGCCATTTCTGACATAACTAAGTAAAGCCAAAGCACCGGGGAGACATGCAAGGCGAAATGATTTAATTAACTGAAGACCTAGGTATATCTAGTTTAGTCTAGGTATCTCTGTTTGTGCCTTGGTCTTAGCTAAGGAAACAAGGCACTAAGGTGTTAGGGAACATTGTCAGGTTTGTATCTTGATTGGAAAATCTGCATATTGGTTTGGGCACAAAACTAGTTACCCACAAATAGAATGATTGAGAAAATGGAAACTAGAAAGGGCTTAGAAATACAACCGACTTCCAAAAAAACCACTACAAAGCACAAAATAGCTTTAGTTTTGGCATTCGGTGTCAAGAATAGAAGAAACCACACCAAAAATATCTTCCAATATTAAAGTTATTTGCTGAGCGATGGCCGTTTTGCGCGTATGTGTAAATAAAGTCTTTTTCTTTCTATTTTGTGCGGTTGTATTGTTTTTTTTTTAAGTTTTCACTTTTTAGTGCTACTCTCCAAAAATTCCAACCAGTTCATATCAATTCGATTGTTAATCTCCAAGTTTGGCAGAAATGTATTATGGGACCGTTTTGGAATAAAGTTCTTTCGAACAAAAAAAAAGAATTTTGGAAATCCGTCTTTACATGACGGAGTTATGCCTGAACAAACATAAAAAAATATAATATACGAGTACATAATAAACAACCCAATTGACAACCTCGCCTTTTTTTTGTAGTCAGAAATACATATTTCTGACTACAAAAAAAAGGCGAGGAAGATACGAACTTCTCCTTCCTTGGCAATGTACGTTTTAAGTCGTTGGTTCCTGCTGCCTGCTGAAGATCTTTGACAGTCGTTACGAATACTCATAAGCCAGAATGTGAAACCAGTGTTGCCAACGGAACCGTATTTTACTCAGGGAGCTAATTGTCTCCCTGGGTAATAAGGTTCCGTTGGCAAGCATAATAAGCTTCGTAAGCAAAATTATCTCAAAACGTACTCAGGTCCTTTTTTTAATGATCATCATATCAGCTGAAAGACGTCCACTACTGGACATAGGCCTCCCTCAAGTGTCGCCACAATAACGTAACCGGTCCTGTGCGTGTCGCATCCATCGGCTACCAGCGACCCTCACAAGGTCATCGGTCCATCTTGTCGGAGGCCTGCCGAAAGACGCAGAGTTGGAGCTGCGTCTTCCGGTACGCGGTCGCCACTATAGAACTTTTCGGCCCATCGACCATCTGTTCTGCGAGCAATGTGCCCTGCCCACTGCTACTCCAGTTTGGCGATCCTTCGGACTATGTCGGTTACCTACCTTGGTTCTCTTGCAGATATCATCATTCCTGATTCGAAACTCCGAGCATTGCCACCTCGATTGCCCTTTGGGTGACTAAGCCTTCTGATGAGACCCATTGTGAGCGTTTCGGTTCTATAAGACATCACTGGCAACACGCACAGTCAGTCACAGTCATAGACTTTCTATTTTATATCACCTATTTTCATATTTTGGGTAGCTATTTTCTTCATTGAACTTTAATATTAAAGTCACACAATTCCATCTTGAACAACATTGTCCAACAAATATTTAGGGCAAAGGTATGTCATTTAGCAACTGTTACAAAAACCCTGCCCCGCGGGGGACCAATAGCTTACAAATGTAACCTTTAGCCGAATGACCTCTCAAAATGGCGGCTTGCCTGCTTTGTCATATACATTTGACACGGAAAAACAAAACTCAGTAGTCGAAGTCAAGTCCTCATCTACTTTTTTATTTTATTTTTATCTGTGACTTTTTCCGCTCTGGACGAAGCAAAAGGGAGTGTCAGACTCTTACTCACTAAAACCTATCCGTGGTCCTCCTTATCCCCTTTGCGTTCTAAGGCTGCGGTGACTCTTTTTCTGGCTTTATATCTGACTGAATAGAAAACTCTTTTAGTCGCACGGGTCGATCTTCAAAGTTAAGTAACGCTTGCCGGGGTCGGTCTGTGAATGGGTGACCATTTAAACATATTGAGTTTCCTCCGTGCCTCGGACATCACGTTAAGCCGTTGGTCCCGTCTGTCATTTGTAGATCTTTGGCAGTCGTTACAGATTGTCAGAAACCAGAAAATCTGACACCAGTCTTGCCAAGAATTGCCGTGTTACCCAGTTAATGGGTTGTGGAGGTCTGGAAGGCAGCCGCTCTACGTAAAATACTGGTATTCAGCTGAATCCTGTTTGACTGGAAGCCGACCAAAATAAAGTTGGGAAAAGGCTAGGCAATTGATGAATCGAAAAATCGCACCCTTGTTATCTATAAATTTTATTATATCTCAAGGGATATTTTGTCTTGCCCACCATCTAGAACTTTTGAACGTGGGCCGCACCAATACAACAGGTTATTGACATTATCGGATTAGTGATAAGCAGCACACTTGAGACGCTATAACACTGCCTATTATTATGTCATCCTCTTGACAAAATCACTCAACCAGTTATTTATATCCATGAGTCGTAGAGATGACCTATCTTTATTCTTATAAATTGAATAATGAAGTCGGTTGTATTTTGATGTAAAAAAAAATATTTTTCACTTTTTAGTGATACCTCCCGAAATTCCAACCAGTCCTTAGCTATTTAGCTGCCTATCTCCGAAATCTTCTTAGAGCCACTACTAATCCTCATGGTTTCCATCATCAGACCCTTTGTTATCAACTACAGTGAATGGTACCTAATCAGTACGATTCAAATGAGCTCAAACATGACCGACTTTCAAGACTGAATGAAAAATAACTTTGCGGTTCTTCGTCTGAAGATATACAACGTGTGTATATTTAATACCTCTTAAGCGGTCATTGTACTCATCATTATGAACAACTTTCACTATGGGGCCAACACCGAAATCGCGAAAAAAAATCAGCAGTTCAGTACATTTTGTCGATTTATGCGCACAGAAATGTATGGGGCAGCCGATTTTTTTTACGCGATTTCAGTGTTGGTCCCATAGTGAAAGTTGTTCTTATTGATGAGTACAATGACGCCTTAAGCGGTATTGCGTTTATTCTGTTACACGTTGTATATCTTCAGACGAAGAACTGAAAAGTTATTTTTCATCCAGTCTTGAAAGTCGGTCATGTTTGAGCTCATTTGAATCGTGCGTTTATTGTTACACGTTGTATATTTATGCGTACAACATCGAAATTGACAAAAAAGATTCTTACCTACATAATTCTTGCTCTGCTTCAGATTACAAAAAAAAAAATATGATAAGTGTTAATTCTGTCGGACTCTGAGTCACAAATAACCATTCTTCTTTCAGCTTGGACTTAGTAGTTTTGACTTTGCGTTGATGAGACAGCAGGACAAACGCTTTTAAAAATATATTATATATGTAGGTATAGAAACAAGCCAGTCTTGCCAAGAAGTACCGTGTTACCCAGTTAATGGGTTGTGGAGGTCTGGTAGGCAGCCGCTTCACGTAAAATATTGGTATTCTGCTGAATCCGGTTTGACTGGGTGCCGCCCACAATTTAGTTGGGACAAGGCTAAGCAGATGTTAGATAGAAACAAGCCTTCTGTTTCTATTTTGTGGACACTATCAAATATTCATACAGAATCATAACATACTACATTATGCCTGCTAAAGGTTAGAGGTATCAAGTCAAACTGTCACATTAAGTTGGGCGTAGCGTTAAAAAACGTTATGCGCGAACACGGCATGACGGCAGGTGATATATTGTCACTCATAACGCGGTTGTCATATTTTTAAGGCAATCTAGAAGAGATACGATTTTAATACTTATTAGTATCGAGTAGTTACTTTTGGTGTACATAAAAAACAAATGTGGGAAGACGAGTAAAATATTTTCAAAAGAAAAGACATATCCAAAGGATAAAGTTACACATTTTTTTGACTAGCCTAAATTGTCCCATTGCTGGTCGTCCCTCAAGTTCCTCCAGAAACTCTTTTCCCGTGCATCCTCAGACCACCGTTGCATTGCATAGGCACACATTGGCCGTTCAAGGCTCCCATTATACATTTCATTTAATACAAAACTGCCTTATTAACATTAATGACGTTATGTTGACCTACCGTCTACCAACGTCATACATAAGTTTCACCTGAATTAATAATTAAAATAACCAGGAAAATCCTTTTTTTTTTGAGGATGGAAAATCATCAAATGACCCCTCCCGCTCTGGGTGGAGCGGCAGGGAGTGTCAGACTTTTATTGACTAAAACCCACCCATAGTCCTCCTAGTCGCAGTAACTCTTTCGAACATTTTCCGCAACCCTGGCAGGCTCTGGCCCTGGCGGGCCCCGTCTCCGTTGCTGACTGCTCTTTCCGGCGCGTTTGGAGTGAAACGCGCCGTCGACTCGGGCCTGATCTGATCGGACAGCGAGCTACCCATTGCTCGCTGACCGCAGGCGTCAATCACTGCGCCTTGCTCAGCGTCAGTTCCTGAGAGGCGCAGTGACTAACTCCCGAGCAGTGGCAGCGGCGGCGACGGTGGCGGCGGCTGCGGCGGAAGCGACGGCGGCTCCGGTGGAGGAGGGTTTTCTCTTTGTCCCGGCCCTGGCGGGTGGACCGCAGGCTTTGCCTCCAGCCCAGTGATCGGCCGGCTTGCCAGCTGCCGCACATGCGAAGCATTGCGGCGCGGCGTTGCACGAGCCGGCCCTGTGACTGGGCGGACCACAGCGGAAGCAGTGGTCACTGCGGTCCACCTCCAAGGTGCAGAGTGCTCCGAAGTGGTTGCCAACTTGGCAACGGAAGCACCTCAGAGGTCTGGGCTCCAGCAGTTTCACCTGCGCGGAGACCCAGCCCACCAAAAGCCTTCGGCCCTCCGAAATTTTTTTGGCCGCCGACACGGGGCAGCTCACCACAACGGTTCGCATGCCCGTGTTTTCAGGAGGGATGGTGCCCACCTTCACCTCCTCTGCGACCAGGAAAATCCTTATCATGATTAAATTGTAGGTTTCTCAGTTATTAGTTTTTTTTTCGGTAACTATTTATAACGCATTATTATGCAAACGCAGATAATCTAATGCGTTGAAAAAACCATAATAAACAACATACCAAGCCACTTAACGCTTATTTTTATTTTCTCAAATGTCATATTTTTAAACCCTCTTATAAACTATTCAGTCTGAAAATACGAGATGGAATTGAAAAACGTAAAAAACTTTTCCAGCGACATGCAAATACCATTATGAATTATTAAACTGTCACCGGAATTTTTATTAGACACCATTGGGCACTTTAGAGAGTTATTTCAACACTTTAGTATAGTTTAATACTTAGGTTTACAACGTATTGTAATTAATTTGGAGCAAAACGTATAGTTTGGAACTTGGTAAACGGAAACACACTATGTTTACGAGTCCATTCATTAAAAGTTACGCTACGGTCTCCAAGACTGGTCCGATTATGAGCGAGCGAATGTGAGCTAGTTGCCAGGTGGAACCAATCTGGCACTGCGTGAATAGAGCAATTGTTCAATAACGTGCATGAATGAACGATTCAGTCAAAGGATCGTTCTATCTAACATTAATAGCACGTGGTGAATGTCTATTGATGAGGATGGCTTTGAGGCTTTAATAGACGATTTGCGAAACAGAATTGATCGTTCCCTAGCTATCTATATAACAAGGAAACTGTCTCGACAAATTCTGTTTCATAAAGTTATTATTAATATTCACTGCATCTGCAGTTCCGAATTGAAGTTATAGTTATTGAGATGATACTTTAATAGAAAGCACTAGATTATCCACATCGAAAATAAGATTGGAATCTACAGTTTCACTCAAAAAATTCACAATACTACCTAAAGGTTTTTTCGTATCGCTTGAAATGCCTGTTATGTCCAGATTAACAAGATATGCCAACTAATACGACTTGCGAAAAAAAAAACACGAAATAAGTTTCTGAAGAACAGAATCAATACCCTATCAACCGCATTATCTGTGTAAAAATCACAGGAGTAAAGTTTATCCGGTTATGTTTTTGTATATCGCTTCTACGTACCTATATCCCGCTACCCGCTTGCATTCGTACCTGAGCGGGTGCAGACTACGTTTTACTTCATACACCACTGGGCGAGATATTCCATAACTTCATTAAATTCTAACTTGGCACATAATACCTTGTAGGCAAAACAGACTTCGCTCAGTATCAGGAGCATATTGAAGATACCTATATGTAAGCCTATAACAGATCCGTAGGGGCTTACGAGGCCATAAGTTTAATTAAATGTCACTGTCGATAGTATTTGAATTTTCTCTTTAACAAATATGCTGACAAAACATTTATTTAAACTAATACTAGAAGCGGTTTGTTCGTAAAAGGTAATCTCTGGAAGTATTAATCTGATGACAAAAAATGTTTCACTCATAGAAAGCTACTATCGTCAAGTGTCTTTTTATAACAGAAAAAACGACGGTTCCAGAGGAGCAAAGCCGTAGGAAATTGTTAAAATTTAATTTATGTCTTTTCAAATATTAAATCTAGTGTAAATTATAATTGTATGTATGTGTGTATCTATATCACAGTGATCCTGTGCCAAAAAAGCGGTAACTTAACTGACCAAGCACGAATTACTGGCCTGTTGGTCTAGTGGTTAGTGACCCTGACTGCAAAGCCGGAGGTCGTGGGTTCGATTCCCACCCAGGACGAACTTTGTGTGATGAGCATTATTGTTTGTTCTGTGTCTGGGTGTAATTTATCTATAATATGTATGTATTTATAAATTATATAAGTATGTTTATCAGTTGTCTGGTTACCATAACACAAGCTCTGCTTAGCTTGGGATCAGATGGCCGTGTGTGAGTTGTCCCAAGATATTATTATTATTATTATTAATTATATTTCTACGGTTTTGTCGTACCTATAGTTAGGTACGTTACAGTATCGTAAACGCAAGTAAATTTTGAATATAAAAAAAAACCGACTTCCAAAAAACACTACAAAGTTCAAAATAACTTTAATTTCGGAAGTCGGTGTTTTTGGTTGCTTCTTCGTTATTTGACACCGACTTCCGAAATTAAAGTTATTTTGAACTTTGTAGTGTTTTTTGGAAGTCGGTTTCTTTTTTTTGTGAAAAAGTTTTTTATTTTTCACTTTTTAGTGGTACCCCACACCTAACAACACCACTGGAAAGTCACAGGAAAGCAAAAATACGCTATTTCGTATACATGGATGATTTTTCCACATATTTTTTCCAGCTATTTGGATTTAATAACCAAACTACCCGATTTTGATAAAATTTCAATAGGACCATTTGGAAAGTATACCCTTTCCAACAAAAAAAAAAAGAGTTTTTCAAATCGGTTGCAAAATAAGTTAAAAAATACAAACATCCGAATTGAGAACCTCCTCCTTTTTTAGAAGTCGGTTAAAAACTACAACCACACAGTATTTTGGATAAATTTTATGCGACATATACAATTTGTATTGTATAATATAAAAATATGAATCCCATTCAAATACAAAAATATTATGTGCGAAACGAGAATTATAGTCGTAGTAAAATGTTACGTTACGTTACTATACGTCAAAAACATTCGTGCTAGGCCCTCTGTGGCCCTACTATGATGTGTTAAAACGTCAGTCGTTCGAGCGAGAAAGAGGGATGGAGTTATATAGGGTGTATAGCTCCATGCCTCTTTCCCGCTCAAACTACTGACGCTTTAACACGTCATGGTACGGCCTCTGATCTCTGGTCACGTAGAAAAAATACTAATAATTTCAGGATGTGTTGAAAAAAGGCCAGCATAGGGTCGTGCAATTCCTTATCTTTCAACCTCAATTAGCTGAGTATGATTAATTAAGGCGGTCAATTTATTAATGTCTTGCCAATTGCTTAACAATAGCTTTTTCACGCGACTTCACTACAGTGCAGTGGCGCATAGTTTTTTTCGGGTAACAAAATAGCTCATGTCACTAGATTTTTGGAAAATTAATTTATAGCAAACAATTTGACCTTTTTATAATATTCATTTGGGTTTAAAAGTTACACAAATAATGAGCATGACAAAATATCGGTAAATAAAATTTTTGTCCTAACTATGAAGCGTGTGGTAATTTTTAATAGTAGGTACTTAGGTACAATTCGATATTCATTGTATTGATTATGACACGAATATGTAAACTCCCTAATGATATACACGTATACCGATAATAATTGGAAGATTACCTATCAGTGACGTGAAACACTTCATAGTTATATGTAAAATTTTATTATTTGCCAGTTAAGACTCATTTTTGAATACGTTTATTTATCATCAACGAAAACATAATCTTTCCATGATATTCAATACTTTAGCAACTAAATGTTTTTTTCTTAAATATTCATAAGAAACTAAAACTGAATACTTGTTCCAGGATGAATCACAGTTGCGGAATTTGTTCGAAAGAGTCACCGCGGCCCTGGAACGTAAAGGGCATTACGAGGAACACGGATGGGTCAGTAAGAGTGATACTCCCTCCCGCTCCACCCAGAGCGGAAGAAGTCATTTGATGATTTCCCATCCAATGTTAAACACAAAAAAGCAGTGCCTGAAGCTTTACATCTCCAAGTACTTTCTGCTGGCTAAATCTGCAGGTAATTTTATAAACAACATGGCCATGACCATTTCAACTTGCCCACGGTCAAAAAGCACTTAATTTTTACAGTATTTTTTCGAAAATAATAAAAACGCTTTTAAAAATCGAAGCGCTCCCTTCACTTTTAAAGCCGACATCCAAAGCATTTCGATGCTAGCCAGCGCCAAAGTTGGTCACAGCCGGTCATTGAATGGCACAATACCGACCAACTTCGTCCGGGCTCCCACTAACACGTATATATCTATCGAACTGTTCTGTATGGGTTCTGAATAGATGTAGATTGGGAATCTTCAATAGATGTTGTTTTGGCTAAGAGTTTGGTGGAAGGGATTCAGTGAGGTAACTTGATTATGGAAGTGAGCATTCTGTGTTTGAGGTGTTTTAGTCAAACTGAAGCTATGCATTTCAACAGCCGTATTATTATGTCGGTACTTTTTAGTCTTTAACAGGCTTGCATATCACCATCCTTTCATGATTCAGATGGTATGCGATGATGTGTTCGAGATGGAGCACCCTTGCCTGTGTTGTATGCTTATTTCAGTTGAACTATAAAACCTATTATTACTAAACTTTTTTGTCACATATTTTATGAATCGTTGTTCGTTCCCTAAGAGAAAAAGGTTCACTATTGACATTTATAAATACCCCCAGATCATAGCTATCAAGAAACAGAGACTCCGGAAGATGAGCCAGCTAACAAGAAAATTGAAGAGAACACTATGCAAGTGACATGGTCAACGCATTTAAAATAACAAAGGTGAATGTTTCCAATTTTCCCTTCACTAAAATGGAGTTCCTTCACTGTGGCTTCTTACAACATTCACAGGTCACTCAGAAGGTACAGTCAACAAAACTATTCGGTATGCAGGCAGCTAACTTGCAACTACTTATAAACAATGTTGCGAGTGAGCTGAGTAGACAATTATTGTACAGCACACTCGTAAGTATGTCATAGGCTTAAAACGTTATAAAGCACACTCACAACATTGTTTTAAATTTTTACATTATTTTACACACGCAATTAGAAAAATAAATTAGCAGTGGTTTTCTTTTTGTGTAAACCAAATAGCGTTGTTGACTGTACCTCTCAATAAAAAAAAAAAAAAATTCAAAATTCAAAATTCAAATTATTTATTTCAAATAAACCATTCACAGGCACTTTTGAATTGTCAAGGTCGGTCAGTCAAAAAGATGAAGCTATTTGCACGTTCCAAAGCGTAGATCTCTATGGAGAAGAACGTGCAAGAAACTCCACGGACACTCTTTTAAATTATTTTTCTTTACAATTTTATGGTTACATCATTCCTGTTGAAATTATACAAACATATATGTGAGAACGATGTAAAAAGAAATGCACGTTAAAGTATCCGGAGTAAAAAAATAAAAATCAACAACAAATTAAAATAACAAATCATTAAAATAAACCGTGGCAGCCGAGAGATGACCAGTCCAAACTGACGGCGTCCGTTCACGAACATGACGCACGCGCTAGCACCATTCGGCTCAACCATATTTAAGGGAGCCAAATGACCCAACACATGCGCCACCATCAGGTAGACTTTTGAGTGAGCATGACACTCCCAACCGCCAGGGCAGTCAAGTCAACTAAAAAATAAATAAAAGTAGTATAAGGTTCACAGTACTCACACATGTGCCGTTAATTAATGAATTTATACAATGCTAATTACATTGAGTCTATACAATGAAAATATAATGTTTTACAGTCTTCAACGGGTCCAACAATATTTATAAATGCCAAAAGATTAGTTTGTGCGGCCTAGTAACTGTGGAGCTGGACCGGCATTGAGCCAAGCATTATTATCTTCAATATAATCCCCCAACTTATAATATACTTTCTTGCATAGTGTGCGTTTGATACAAGATTTAAATTTTGTTTCATTCAGTTCTAATATATTAGGAGGTATTTTATTATAACAGATTATAACATTTTAAACAGTACCCCATGAAAGATGAGGCTACTTTAGCTAGTCTGAAACTTGGTTGAACTAGTTGATCCCTATTTCTAGTAATATAATTATGTCTGTCGCCTCGTCTACTAAAAAGATGGAGATTCTTTCTAACGTACATAATGTTTTCATATATATATTGACAGGGTACCGTCATGATGTTAATATCCTTAAACAGTTCCCTTAGAGAATCACGTCGAAAAATAAAAGATAGTTCTGTTGCTAGTAAGTACCTAACTAGTATCTGCAGTGCTTTCAACAGGCTTGACAAATCGATTACGTCTCTGAATCTGAAGTGCCTTTCATCCCTAATCAAAAGTAGGATAGCTCTTCAAAAAGAAACAAGCTCTGAAGTATGCCTGACAACAACTAGCTGCAACTATGTGGTCATATTAGATGTATGTAATCAACCGTGCACCTGAACCACCTCCGGGAAGTGCATGAATTTGATTCACTTCCTAAGAAAAACACTACTCAATATCGGAGACCACTACCCAATAGTAAAAATAATCAATTCATCTGATATCACACACATGGTACATTAAGATGATGGCACATTAAGGCTGGGTTATTTGAGCCTGTTGTCATTGAAAATGCTACCTCCGAAGGCGATGTTAGAACGACGATGTTATACGATGTCCTGCCGATGACTACCGACCTCTTTGCGAAAAATCTACGCCACTGTATATAATATTTGCAGTAAGTTGATCTACTGACCTGCTTTGCTTTAGACAAAATTTTTTCTATGGAACATTTTATCGGTACTGTTCATATTTTACGACACCTAGTGACCTACCTGTCTGACTTTTCCTTGGATGTATAATTAAATATAGCCTGTGGCCATGTATAATTATGTATCCGTTACCTATTTGAAAAAGACATTTCCTGGGTTCCCATCATCAGATCCTGACTTATACCTTCCAACATCAACTCAGCAACATGAAATAATGATAAAAAAGCACAAATATCTGAATTACGTTAGAATATAATTGATAAACATTGCATTATAAAATTCGCCCTCGATTTCTCTAAGATTCCATCATCAGATTCTGCGTTGCTAACAATACCTCCGGAGTCAGGCTTTCGTGTTATCCTCAACCGGGGCACGAGCCGCTAGATATGTTGTTACATACATTTCTACTAATTTTGACGACGGAGACCAAACGACGCATGGCATAAAAATTGTAATGTACGATGATGGTGAAGCTATGGAAGATTCCAATCATTGGAAACATTCCACCATAAGGACTAAATATTATTGTAAAGAATAGTAAGGACAGCATCTCACGGCCTCGTATAAAAAATTACAAAGACAATAATAGCAGAAAGTGAAAGTGTAAAAAAAAAGAACGGGTTGCACTACCGACGGGAGTGCCGACAGAAGTGAAAACTTGAACATTAACGCTGTGCATTTTTGAATATTTTGGAACGGTTAGGGAATAATTTCGCACGAATTGCTTTATTTATCAGTATAAAAGTACTATAATTTATGTGGTTAAATACAACATTCATTTATTGCGCTATCCTACACAAAAATGACAATTTATATTACATATTACATTATCCGTCTTACGAATTTTCGATCAGGTCACGTGTCCTGACGCGAATTTAACATTTTTTACCCATCCCAAAAAGTGCACGATGACGCACCTAAAGAAGTTTTCACTTCAAAAATACTTTTCTAACAATGACATTCATTAGCTGATCATTAATGAATGTGATTTTGTTTAAATACTTTTGTTAAACGACCTCAGTGTACTCATTAGATTAACTATTCTACCTAATTTTCTAATCATCATTTTATAATTCTTTGCTAGACTATAAATACTGGACATAATTTGAAATTGGGCATCAGTTGGTCTACCAACACCTAACTGTTGCTTACGCTGCTACCTATTTCTTCTTTGCTATAAAGATGGAAAACGTTAGTGAAAAGTGTGAGAATATGGACCTATTCAACGGCGAATTCGATCAAGAACTGACTAAAGTTGGTGAGGAAATCGAGAAACGTGAACTGTTTGATCCATCATATGATGAAGAGTTGTACAACCTCTGTGCGATGGTTGAAGCACGGTTTAAGTAAGTAAAATAAACATAAGTTCTGATTATAATGTTAATCTTTTATTTTTTAATAATATTAAACATTTTTAACAGCCAACCACTAAGACTTGCAAGAGGAATGAAGCGAACGAGCAACGAAGAACCCAATATGATGAAAAAACCAAGAGTTGAAGAAAAAGCGTCTACCTCTGCAGAGGCCTATGGTAGTAACGAAAATCGGGTGGAATGTCCGAAGTGTCTTATGAATAGATTTTGTGTGCGACTCCCACTCACCCGGTTTTTTAGAAAACGAAAAATCGGCGACTAAAGTCTTCGCCTGTGTACCTAGTATTAGATACCATTGTATTAGCATTTGAAGTTCCTTTAATGGTTTTGTAGGCTATTTTATCTGATTACATAAAATAAATAATAAAAAAATCCATTATTATTATTTTTTTTACTAAATGTCGAAAGAGTCAAAGTCAAAGTCAAAGCATTTATTTCAAATAAACCAATCACAGGTACTTTTGAATTGTCAAAGTCAGTCAGTCAAAAACATGAAGCTATTTGCACGTTCCAAAGCGTAGATCTCTATGGAGAAGAACGTACAAGAAACTCCATGGACACTCTTTTAAACCATTTTATGTTTTACAAAAATCCTGGTTACATCATTACTTGTTGCATCTATATGTGAGAACAATGCAAAGAAAGGAAAAAAATAAAAGTATTCCAAGTATCCAATAAGTATTAAATATAGAAATAAGCCAGTGACAGCTAAGATATGACCAGTCTCCACTGACGGCGCCCGTTCACGAACATGACGCGTGCATCAGCACCATTCAGCTCAACCATTTTGAAGGGAACCGAATGATCAAATACACGCGCCACCATCAGCGAGACATTCTAGCGAGCATGACACACCCTCAACTGCCCCTGCTCACTCATGTCAAACAAGGAAACCATCTATATTATTAACAGTATAGGCTCCATGGTCCTCACATTTACAGGATTTTAAAATAAAAAAATGCTTCTACTTTATATAAAACTATGTATATCAATTTTCAAAAACGGAAAAAGAAAAGTAGTATTTAAAACATAACATAAGATAAGAACCAACCTAACCTAACAAAAATGATAGATTACAAATGTTTTGATTTCGAGTAACGTTTATTTCTAATTGAAGACGATACCATAAACTATTGCTAATATGACTTCTGCTTTCATAAGTGCTATCAGAAGACTGCACATTGCTGTGACGCCTCAAGGTGATGAAACGAACGATGTGCACAGTCACAAGAATTCAAAGTAAATAAAGTCTTACTAAAACCTTTTGAAAATGCTGCCCTATTTCAGTTTTGATTCCTACAGCAGACTTTTAAATGTAAAATGTAACTGAAACATTATGGTATGCCATTTATTATCAAAAATCAGGAATATCATAGTGCCATGCAAGCAGAAGGAAGTATTTTCTGCATAAGGCATTTCAATGTTTGTTACGTATCACTTGTACCTATATACTTCAAAGAAATTGAGTCTTCTTTGTCTTGTTTATAAAGAAGAATCTACAATAGATAGAAACTATTCTAGCGGTCTAGAAGGTTCGGTAGAAGGTTCGAATGCTATTCTAAATGTTTGAATGAAAATCGAGTGCTCGTAATAATTGCAGCGACATAGGTTATGCTTACCTTGTGATGTAGTAGTTATAACACTAAATATTATTGTGGCCGACCATGACTTGTTTAACTCGTCTACCAAACAGACACCTTTTAACTAACCTTACAAGCCTTATTGCAGTTCATTATCAAATATTATTATTTTGAACTGCTTGGATCATTATTATTAACAATGAAATGCATGACTAAGTACCGAGTGGGAATATAAAATATAATTACGATAAGCAGCAGGGTAGGTCCTGGTGCCTACCAGGACCTATCCTGCTGCTATTCAGCTGAATCCAGTGTGACTGGGAGCCGACCAAAATAAAATTGGGAAAAGACTAGGCAGAGGATGATGACGATGCAAAGAACAAATAAATATGATATGTGGACTTCAAAAGAGACTGTGACCCCTGAGTTTGTTTCGGTGTTTCTTCTCAGGGTAGTCAGCTAGGAAACACCGGCCTCATCTAGCTTAAAATGACCAAAAAACATTGATGTGTAAAAGTGTTATGTTCAACGTAGGTACTTACAAAATAAATATCATTTATCATTGATGTAGGTACGTAAACGAATCACATATATGCAATGTAGATAGATTGAAAACACGTGTAAGTTAATTTATACCCTTTTTAATACAGAAACGAATTAAAAGAAAAAGGGGACAAATACGGAAGTGTTGCCATATGAGTGACATTGGAAATTACTGCGTATACATTTTGAAGATGTTTAATTAATTTACTTTATACAAGTGCGATGTTTTAAGTAAACTCATATGATGAAGTATCTGCTTGGCTTTTTCAATTTAATTTCAGTACCTACTCTCCTAATTATATTATTCCACCTCTTATTTCTTTTTAGTAGGTGTTAAAAGATTTTTATTTTGCCTGCAAGAGTAACCAAGTACCCATCAACTTTAAAAGACCTTTAACCAACAATAAAAAGAATAAAACAATAACTGACAAGTTCATTTAATAATAAGTTTATTTCCCTCAGCTAGAAAACTCCTGTAGAGCCGCAATAAATTTTAATTCACTACTTGCAGATGCAATGAAACCGTGAATCACGAAGCGAGGCAAAAAATGACATAATTCAGTGGCACAACCCCGCGAAAGGTAAGATAAAGCTAGGACATTCAACGTCCGACTAATTGGTTCATTACCAAATCGCTGCTCTAATCCATCGAGCTATGCGTGGTCTTCAATCATAGCACTAATTGCTTGCTGTATTGACGTTCGATCCACTTGGCTTGTAAGTTTTATGCCAAAGGCAGGATTACAAGCAAAAAAGAGTGGAAAAGACGCTGTCCCTGATCTAATAAGGGTGAATAGACGCCGTCTATGAATCCATAGCAACGTCGCTTTTAATAAGCCGAGCTCTCGCCCCATCAAAAGGGACCTAAAGAACTCGACAACAATAAATCCGATCCGAACATCATAAATCGGCTCAAGGTATTTTCACCTTGGGAAAAGGCCTATTAAACAACAAATTTAAACGTTACAAAAAAAATTAAAATAGGCGTTTTTTTATATTCTAAAGAGGGTTCCTTATCATTGTTTTCTTATCTGGAAGCTCGTTAAGGTAAGTATTTTACGAGCCCTTTAAACAAGGACATAGGACTGCGTTTTTACATTTTACTTGCTTGCCTCGTAAAAATGTAAGTTACGACTGTTATCACACAAAAAGGGGGAAATATTTTTATAGAAACAGAAATTATGTAAGCGCCTGATATTTTATTGCGAGCAATAAAATTTCGGCGCGTTATTTGCTAATGGGTTAAATAAGGCAGTGAGTGCGTATTAAACGTTAATGAATGGAAACCTGAATAAATTGAAAAATAACCTGAAAACAGAATTGCACACTATCATTAATATTATTAACCGTTACTTAATGTACATACCTACCTAGTTTTGTGTTCAGATATTTGAAAATGAAGTAGATTACTTCTTTACATGAAATGTCTTACTTGTTTTAAAAAAAGACATCAAAACCAATGTCTAAAGTACAAAACTGGCATAATAAAACAGAAACTGAGACTAATCAAACTAAAAGTATTCTTATCGATTCAATCACCATGAGTCAATCACAATAACTAAACCCGTGCTAAGGAGTACATTGCAGTTCCCCAGAAAATGAAGCTAGTGTTGAAACTAAATGACTGATTTTCAGTCAGTATACAAAGTTAATTACAGAAATGATTACTACGAACTGAACTGTTATTCAACCTTTCCTATGAAAGCACTAAAGCCTAGGTATTAATTTCATATACCTATTAAATCACCTGACTTTGTTAGAAACGAAACAGTTCACTGATTGGAAAACAATTTTATAGCATGTTCAGTTTTATTTGATGTAGCTAGACGATTCTAATATTCAATTATTATTTGAATGTACGTTGATGTTGTTCGTCCATCTTTGCTGAAAAATAAAATGGCCAGAAGCAGGGTGAAAATCTAAGTTAATCATCACCTGCCTAGCTTTTTTTTCAATTATGTTTCAGTCGACTTCCAGTACGTCTAGAATACCATTATTTTACTTGCCCATCTGACATTCACAGCGAAGATGTTAGGATTTCTAAAAACTGAGAAATAGGTACATTTCTAAGCTTGATTTTTTTAAAGTAAATCGATGTAAAAGAAATGTAAGTCTTTGGGGACTGCCGATAGAAGTGAAAACTAAGTAATATTGTATTGTCTGTGCATGGGAAGCGTGCGGTGATGATGACGCGAGTTTCACGCTTTTTGTTCACCCTAAAAGTACACATATATAATACACAGAATACATAAAGCTCATGGAAAGCATTCGGTGATGATGACGCCAGTTCTATAATTTTTGTTCACCTAAAAAGTGCTCAACGCGCCTTTATTTTTATTTTTGATAGGCACGCGCATGACCTCTATCTCACCTGATGGTAATCGATGATGTGGCCGAAGAGGTTTTCACTTCAATAATTAGAAGAACCACCAGACGACATGGATGAGCTCGTCTTCATCGCCTTGATCTGCCCATCAAGGCGAGAATGAAAGAAGGCTCATCTTCTACAAAAAGAACTGGCCCGCACTATGAAACTACCACTAACAGAAATGTTTGGAAAAGACAAAGTAGGCTACGTAGATGGATAGTTGTAGTGAACCAGAGCTCGCGAAAAGACTGTCTACTGTGTACCATTACCCTATCAGTTTCAAAACAAAATTAAAGGAACAGACAACATCTTTGTCTTCAATTTCACAGTGTCCCTAGTTTCACAGGTAAACGTGTCGGTCTGGTCTCCAGAGCGTCCCACCCTTGCCTTTAACACATACAAACACATTGCGTCGGACTGTCACGTACTCCGCGTTACGTTGGAAATTCCGAACCAGATGTCACAAAAATCCACACGATTGTACAAGAAAGGGTAAAAACTAGATGCAATTTTCATGTGGCAAGATATTACTGGAAAGGTAGAAAAGTACAGAGGTCAATGGCGTCTAATGAGCAATTATAAACTATCGGAATAAAATAATATAATTATGTGATAGTCTGACGATAAAGAAGACTTTACAAGCGTAGTAATTCTCGGCTGACCAACAATTCTTTAGGTGAACGTTCTCTGGTCAAGTGAAAATTAGGCAATCGTGATGTACTCTGGTATATTAACTATATAAACATAAATGAATCGCCGAAGTATATGTGTACGCGCATAACTTGAGAACGACTCCACCGATTTGAATAATTCTTTTTTGTTTGGCTTGCCAGAATACAGGAAAGGTTTTAAAAAAATTGGTAAGTAGGGTAGGGAGGGTATAATTATATTATTTTAATTTTGCTCGTGCTTGACCGCTGTCTCACCCGATGGTACGCGATGATGTGGTCGACTATGGAACACGTTTGTCTAAACGTATCTAACTAATTTCTCAAGACTTAAAGATGAAGATCAGGTTGTAGCTATCAGGCAACACAGACTCTAGCAGGAAATTCCACTGTTTGAACTAATAGGTGACGCAGTCAAAAGCCGTATTATATTTCAATACAACAAGGCCATAGCAAGAAGCTGCTTGAGTGCTTAAAAATATATAAGCTAAGTATAGATAAATATCAGGTAACTCCAAAACATTTAGGACGAACAACTAGGTACCTACGAGTAAGTACTACGATAACCTATCTATTCTTTGTTAAATATTTTCGTTACCGTTTCGAAAGTCTGTTTTACTTTATTTCAGAGAAATGGAATTTTGTTGAACAGATTTCGAAGTTAGTTAAGTTTTATAAAAGCAATCTGAAATAGAAAATGTAATTTGCAATGGAAACGAAGTTCTTTCAATAGAAACGTATAAAATATTTAGGAATCTACAAGCACGGTAGAAAACCAGAAATATGTATTAGTCTTTTAGGGTATTTTTCAAAATTATGAATAAAGCCAAAATTTTGTCAGAAAAGTAATCTGCCATAAACTTTTTATAAAAATAAAAAATACGTAGTAACATACCCTCTTTTTGTATTTTTCATTAATAGATATAGGCAATACATATAAATATTTATGATACATGCCTAAAGTGTTATGTGAATGTTCTTTACATTTTCACAAACAACTACTCTGAAGGTAGGATAAAAAGTATTAAAAACTGCTTATAGCAGTAGTTCCAGAGATGCGTATACTTTAAGTACATAAGCGCAAATAAGTATCTCTACTTGGAAAATATTAAGTCTGCAAGCATGAGAGTAGGGGTGTATTGGGGTACCTGGATCAAGAGATCCAGGCACCCCAATACACTATTCAAAATGAGTGTTCTATTCAGAATCATCTATTCAAAATGAGTAATCTATTCAGAATCATCTATTCAGAATCCTTTATTCAAAATGAGTGTTCTATTCGGAATCATTTATTCAAAATGAGTAATCTACTCAGAATCATCTATTCAGAATCCTCTATTCAAAATGAGTGTTGCATTCAAATCAAAATGAAAACTCTAGCAAGATCATCAAGGTATGTTACCGAACTATTAATCGTTCAATTAATTGTTAAATAAGATGAATAGGTACAATGCTTGCATTAGAATATTTATCTATCTACGATAGCTACGTTATCAAATAACTCTTGTTCCCAAATTCCATCTGTTTAAATAACTTACTAATATGCTTTAATGTATATACCTATATTAAGATCATGTATAATGCACACCAAATGGAGGTATGTTGTGTAAATAAAACAATAGATAATGTGGAACATAATTTATTAACAGATATTTACATTGTTTTGGTCTGTTTGCAGCGGAACACACTCCCCTCTAACCTAATATTTGACAGCTGTCATCTGGTATTTTATTCTTTGAACTGGAGTCGAACTGATACAGTGAAGATAACGGTTTAAAAGAAAATAATTTCATTTCCTGGCTGAATCTGGTAGCACAAAACATCTTCTAAATCAGGTAGAACTGTGTCTGTGGTTTTTGATATATCACTAGATTTTGATGAGCTCGCATCATATTTTTCCTGATCAGTCTGTATGTCGTTTACTTGAGCAAATGTATGAGTATGGCCCTCACTCTTGATTATAATATAATCAGGGTATTCAAACTCAGACTTCGCCGAATCTTGCATCTTGAGGTTAAATAAATCTTTTTTCTGGCTTGTATCACTTTCCTTGTGTTTCATTGAACTTATATTCGGTATTTTCGGGTCAGTCTGCATATCTTGAGTAAATATAATTTCACCGCTAGCATTCTTACAAATAATTTTACGAATGCCTTCGAAATCAGATTTTAATGAATTAGACATTGTGGTTAAAATTTATTTTTAATAAGATGGAAAAGATAAAGTAAAATTGAACCTTCACAATACAATTTCGCTGATTAAATGTCGTTCAAACCTAATTGCAAGCTATTTATAAGTTACTCGGGCTCTAATGCTAGTAACATTTAATTGTAAATTCTATATAATGTGCTGAGTATGCTGTTTCAGGCGAGCCGACGCCTCTATTTTATATTATATTCCTTATGGTTTAACGAAGATGGTATTAAAAATAAAACTATGATTTATATATTTATTTATTTATTTAAATTAAGTACAGCCACATCACGTACATTACACAATTTACCTTAATATTTATACTGCTTTGCTACTTATTATAAAAAACATTATTTTCAACACACCACTTATTTAAACAAAATACATTTTTTAAGGCACAAATATTAGTATGATTGATACAACTTATAATATCAGGTGAAGTTGAATATTGTTTATACAATGCTACTATACTTGGGCACTGCTTACTTTCTAAATTATATACATCATCAATTTTGAATATATCTTTTAACCATAACACTTTTTCACTTCCTTTTGAAAAAACAGCCTTATTTTTAAAAAAATTTGCAAAGTTATTTTTATAGCTGAAATATGGTACAAAACCTTCATTCCAATGTATACCCCTATTTTTTTCAATCCATGCTACTTGTAGCCGTTCTTTTTTCGTCAATTCATAAAATGGTTGTGGTGGTTTTATCAACAGTACTTGTATGCGTCCTTCATACATCATTGCTATTTCTTTTGGAATAAATTCGTTTTCTTCATTCTTAAACCCTTGGACATCCACAATAACATTCATGATAATTTTCTCACAATATTACTCAAAGGTTTGTATTCGAAAAGTCGATCGTTTATTATTAAACAATAAGCAGATGTATTAGCCGGAATATCTTCTGAACATTCAATTTCTATTCGCACGTCGACCGGTCCAGTTTTGAGCGATTCGTTTTGTCTTGAGCAATCAATTACAAAAAGTGGAGCAATTTCCTTAAATTGATTTAAGCTAAGCAATGGATCTATGCCCAAGTTGTAATACGACTGACGAAAGTTAGCATACATTTCGTATAATATACTGTATTTGTTTTCATCAAATTTCAGATTAAGTGAGTCATATGGATAATATTGCGAATTTAAAAATAATTTAATATTGCTTACATTACAATGATCGAATAAGGAAGAACTTTTAGTTTTATTAGTTTTTCGGTTAGTTTGCAAACCAAATATAACGAACCTTGGCTTCTCTAATTGTGAAGTTGTCTTTACCGACCATGAATGCTTTGTTGTTCTTGGTAACAACGGATATTCATACAAATCCCAGTTTCTAAATGCTAACTGAATAGAACGATCTCTCTCCAAACTCTTAAGCAATGATAATTTGTTACGATCAGAAACTTTTATATGTGGCACACGCCATTGTATTTTTTGTATATCTATTTCTAAGATATCATTTTTCTCCATGAGCACACTGTTTAAAGCGGAGCTGCTTCTTTGTAAAATTAGTTCATGTTTACAATTCATTATTATTTTGTTATAATCTTCTGCAAATCCCAAAATTCTATTCAGCGGTACAATAACGCTAAAATGTTCTTTTTCTATTTTCGTACCATTTAAGTTCCACCCCCAAATTGCTGCAGCTTTACTTTCACCTTCATTCATGGAGACATACGATTTCAAAGTTGTTGTGATGCCAGCATTTTTAATCCGATCAATTTCAACACCATTTATTTCGTACCTGATATCTTGAAATAAATATAAGATTGGGTTGTTTATGAAATCAACATCTTTTTTAATTATTTTTCCTGCTGCATCTTTAGTAGATACACTTGCATACCCTTCTATAAAAATGGAACTGCTACAGGGCAATACATACAAATCTTGATGATGAATGGGTATTCTGATTTCATCGTTTTCTTTGAAACTATTATTATACGGATTGTAGCTATGAATCTCATAACTTTCAATAGAATTGTCATGTTGCGCTAAATCTGTTATTTGAAGCATGTTGTTATTATTTCAATTTTAATCCAATATATCTTAGAAATCTTTTATTCTCTTTAGTAATTTTAATTTGTCTTTTAAAGTTTATAGAGTTGATACGTCTGACTTCTTTGGAAACAGGAAGTGAAATATTACATTGACTCCTCACGGTAGGCGTTTTATTGAAAACTAGCATATTGTTTCTATGTATAAACAAAATAGGTAGTATTACTATTATTAAATTTAATTCAATTATTTTTTACAATGTGAGTAGTGATTATCATCACGCGCAATCTAAGAATGTGCGTAGAGTGTCAGGATATAAACTTTTATAACTTGTTCATATAACATCTATTTGTATTAATGAAAACATTGATATGTTATACTATTTTATTGTCTTTCCAAAATGAGTAAAGAAATTTTAAACACAAGTGTCCACAATTATACAAATGATCACGCTGTACGTTTTCATAATTATATTGAATGTTATTTCCTACATATTTCATAAATTCTTTTGGAGGTTTCAAGTTACCATAACTGTCGAAATATTCAATGTAGTCATTTATTTTGCCATAGGCTACCCAATGAGTACCAGAGTTTTCAGAAGAGTCAAGATTGATTACTCCACATTCTATCGGCAAAACTTTATCTGGTAATTTATCTCTCATAAACACACCTCGAAAGAATGGCACATTATTCGAGTGTTTGATTATGTCAATATTGGTTAAAGCTCTATTGGGTAGCCGAGACTTCAGTTTTTTTTCTGTGATATGTAAATGCCTAAACCATCCTTGTAATGCTTGAGATGTAATCCTCTTCCAATGAATAACGCCTCCATTTCCTTGTTGTGTCTTTCTGCTTCACGCAATTGCTTTTTAGCTGTTTTATATGCGTTAATTGCTTTTGCAATCCCAGCAGCACCTCCTGCTAAACTGCCTGCAGCAGATAATCCAGCAAATATTGGTACTAAAGGAAGAAATCCTCCAGTTTTTGGTACTGGTATAATCCTTGGTAATTTTATTGGTGTGTCTGATACAAATTCTTTTGCTGCTGCGTATGCTAATTCCATCAATGCTTTCTTACATGATGGTTTTAATTTTGTAATATGCTTTTTAGTGTGGTTAACAATCTTTTTAAGAGTTTTCTTTAAACCAGCTCCTGTTTTCACTTTATTAATGTTTTTGTTGAATGCTGATGAAACTGTTTTTTTGCTGTCTGAAATACCTCGTATGGTTTTCATTGCGATTCTTTAATTTTTCTTCAGAGTAATAGAAACGTATTTAATAGATACAAATACAAGTCTTTTTTGTTTTAAGTACAAATACGTAATGAATAGAAAAAACATGTGTATTTGCTTAAATACATTTTAGAGCAAATTTTGTTTGGCTCGCTTAAAATACGTTTGTTTTATCTATCCAGCTGTTTTCGTTAGTAGGAAGTCCGAGCCACTTTACATATACTTGGTTTCCTTTTCTTTTCAATACTTTTTCTACTAAGTACAAATCAGGATGGCTGGTTTTTTGAAGTTCTTGAGCATAAAACGCTCCTAGTATTGGTCGACATCTTGCATCTTCTATCAAGTAAGTTAACGGATAAGTGTCTTGTATTGATTTTATCTTAAATATTTCTGTTGACCAATTAGGATAATAGCCCTTATCAAAACATCCTTTGTATTTACTTATTCTTACAAAATCACCAACACTAAACTTCCTACACTTATTGCTTTTTTTTACATTCAGCCATTCGAATATATCTTTGCATTATATTTGTTTTATTGCTATGATTTACTGAAGCAGGAGGTTGCCCCGTGGTTCTATGAGTAGTATTATTGTATTCATTTACAATTTTATTGAGCGTTTCATTCATCCACTTGTAATTCCCATTAAGACTAAACTCTTTGTATAACTTATTTTTTAATGTCCTAATTAATCTTTCTACAATAGAGGCTTTTTTAGTAGAATACGTTGAATAATGATTTATTTTATACTTTGCAACAATATTTTTGAATTTATCGTTATAAAACTCTTTTCCCAGATCAGTTTGCAAATTTCTCGGAACTCGTCCTTTAAGCAATAGACTTTCAAATGCTTTTGACACCTGTTGTTTATTTTTTTGCTTTAAAGGAACTGTCCAAGCATATTTTGAAAAAGTGTCTATAATTGTCAGTATATATTTGTGACCACCATTCATTTTTGAAATTGCTTGCATGTCCATTAAATCTGCTTGCCAGAGATCATCGATATCTTTAAGTATAACTTGTCTTCTTGGAAAGTTAACTCTGGCACATTTATGAATTTCATTTATGACGTCTACTTTGCTCATAATGCTTATTTAATTTTCCTGCAATTTCTTTCAATGCAATATTTTTTTCAAGATTTCTTACTTTCTCGTTTAAAATTGAAATCAGTTTATTTAGTTGCTCTATTTGCTTGCAAATATTAACTTTAAGTTTTTCGACTTGCTCTTCTGTAATATTTTTACCCAATTCCGTTTCTTTTATTGTATTTTTAATCTCAACACGCTCCACTCTTATGTTACTTTCAGTTATGACTGATGTTTTATTTGTACGAACACAATTAATATTTTTATGTTCATCCATGTTGCAAAATACTTTGATAACTGAGAATATTCCAAAGCTTGTTAGTCTTTTATAATATCAGCTTCTTTTAACTCTTCTATAATTGATAGAATTTCATTGTCATGATTAGTATTACCAGCATTTTTTGAAGCAATCAGAAGTTTCAATCTTTCAATTAGTTCATTAGGGTCATCCCAGTAAACATAATCTGTATTACTTTTATATTTTTTTAATTTAGGCAAAAAACCACCGCTTTTTGATCTCACTATCTGTCCTTCATCTTGAACATAACTATTTTGCGAAAACAAAGGTTTAATAATTTGACGATATTTTAAACTTTTATCACCTTTTATTTGACCGGTAGGATGAAAGTCTCTTTTGTGTGCGTGTGTATTATGGAGCATATCTTTATAAACAATTTTATCTAGTTCAGTAACCAAACTAAGGTCAGGTTTACTGCGAACCAGAAGTTCCTTTAGGCCTGGTGTTAATTCATAGGGCCTTTTATCAATAGTGACCATATTGGTTTTGGGTGAATTAGTGCTCTTATTTGCAATAGAAAACGAAACCTTGCTATTCCCCATCATCAGTTTTTTATTTTCACTACGTATCCCAAAAGGGATATTCATATTGTCATAGATTTCCATCATATCTTCTTTATTTAATGAAATTAGTGTATCATTAGAATCTTTAAAATAATTCCTTTTAAGAGCGTCTTTATAACACTCAGAATCTTCATTTGAACCTGTTTTTATACATTCTTTAAAACTTTCATAATCTGGAGCATAATCTGTCGATGAGCTTAATCTTGTAAGCGTGTTACTCTCATCTCTTGAAATATCCAATATTGGTTTAATTTTATCATTTGCTTTAATTAATGTTTCTAGTGGATCTGTTATTGGTTTGAAGACTTTTTGAAATTTTAAATGAGCTGTATCTTCTTCATTTTGTATTGTTTTAATTTTATTCTTTATACTATCGACTGACTTTATCAATTGTTCTTTAATATTGACCTGCATAACGCTTTTTAATTATGACCCATCCGTTATTTGCAGATTACAGATTTCGATTGACATATTTCCTGTAATGAGGTGATATATATGTACTTTTTAAAAGTATATAAATACGTCAAAGCCTTGTCTGTATCTACCTTCATTTAGAGGACAATCTTTATTAATTAATAAAAAGTCAAAGCGGTCTTTCCAAATATCGGAGCAAAGTTTTTTAAATTCAAACCATTCGATGTCTGTATTTACGTGCTCATGATATATATGTTTTAAGTTTATCTCGTCTTGTTTGAAGATAATTAAAAGATTTACATTATCTCGTATAAGTTGTTTAGGTATTTTAGAATAGGTTTGTGATAAGTAAAAACAATCTATCTGTTTATGTCTCCCCATTGCAAAGTAATTGCGGATATTGATTTGATTTTCGCATGCTACGTCATCAAAAATCATTACCGCATTAGCTAAAGCATCATTTGGGTGTATGACTTCTTTATTATCATTGAAGACAAAAAAGTTAGCACCTCGTATGTAGCTCATAACTTGTTTTAAAAAACAATATTTTGGCTGGAAAGCCGTTTTCGAGTATAAGTATATATGCTTAAACTTGAGACCATTTTCATGTAATATTAGATTAAGCATTATGTTAGTTTTTCCACAGTTAGATGGACCGCATATTATACATCTAATGGTATTGGGTAAGAGTGCACTATGTTTCACTTTACGTGATTGATTTTCTAATTTTATATTCTGAACTTCTAAAGTCTGTGGTTGCTTGATGAACTTCATTGTGAAATGAGAGATAAATGTAAATGACCTGCATATATATAGGGATCGATAAATAAAAAAAAGTTCGATGCAATTACATATCCGTTTATTAACAAATAATAATACTTAATGCTAAAAAATAACAGATTTAAGTAAATATAAAGCTATAAACTATAATACAATGTTATAGTGACCCCAAGGTAATGTTTCGATCTGATTAGGGAGTATGTATCTTTTATCGTCATTTCTATTCATCACCAGTTTATTTACTTGTTGCGAATATAAAACATGTTTGATTGACCTAATCATATTCATCTTACATGATCTACTTTCAGTATCAAATAATGATTTATTGTAATGCGACATCTCTAACCTGTTAGTGACAGGGTTTGAAATACCTTTTGCTTTCTTTATTTCAGTTTTAGAAGCCGATAAACAGTAAAGTTTTGCTCTTAAACCAGTAAATTCGTTAATCACGTCTCCGCCTAGTTCATCTTTAAAAAGACCGGGTACTTTTGCATTTACCCGAGGTATTAAATATGGGTTATCTAAATCAAAATTACTTGTGTCAAATTCCTTTAAATTATTTTTTATATCACGGTAAATATCTTCGGTGTAAAATAAATAAAGAAGACTATCGGTGTCTGTGTAACATAGCTTGACATTATTCATGTATTTTTTTTTAATATTATAATGATATTGATAAAGGTGTACCTTAGCATATTCTAAAACAGTAAAACCTATATAAATCGGTCTGTCTAAAAGAATTCTCTCGGGTTTTAGTTGCACAGCTACAAAGTTTTCCGAAAATATAGAAACACATTTTACATTAGGTTTACATATTAGCTTTTCAGCACAGAGTTTCTTATTTGTCACATTTTCTTCGTCCATCCATTTCGTAGCTAGTTTAATATCTACCTGTTTATGTTTGTTTTCTATCGTTTTACCAAAAATTGAATTATTTAAAAGCTTGAAAAACTCTTTTTCAAACGCAGTAGCAGATGCTTGACGCAGACTAGTATTTAAATCAATATACTTTTTTAAATATTCTTCTTGTCGGAAAGTAAGAATACGGTGTATTTTTCTTAGAACCAGCCCGTATTTTAAACACTGCTTTAAGTGAATATAATGAATTACATAGTTAAATTTATCATATAAATTAGCTATCAGTTTAGCTGTCTTTCCTCCAGGGGGTATGAATTTCTCTGGAGCAAAGGGCAAATCACTATGAAAATCATGTTCTGATTCAGGATATTCGAGATCCACCTCTAAAATAAAGCCATATTCGCTATCATCAGATACACTAATTGCATCGAAACAGTTAATTTCCTCCTGATTTAAAAGTCTAAACTCGGAAATGGGGATTTTTTTCATCATTGCATATCCGTACAAATTGTTGCAATCAAGATAAATCAAATAGCTAGACGGTTCTAGATCGTTATAATTTGATAGATAGGGATTATTTGCTTTAGCATGGCGTAGTGAGCACTGAGCCAGACCACCACGTATGCCCTTTTCTAACATCTGATATATTTCTAAGTCATGAATCAAGTCTAGCTCAACACCTGTATAAAGCAACATAGCATCCCAGCTTAAACTAGGTGCCGTTACATAGTACACAGGGTCTAACTTATAATATTTTAAGCTTATTTTACGAAAATTTTCAAATATATCACACAGTAATAAAACATCGCATTTTAAATATAAATCGGTATACTCGCCAATTGTATTTATACTAAATGCATCCCACACAGTTTTCGCATGTTCATATTCTTTATCGCTAATGTGTTCCATTTTCAAAGAGTTATAAAAGTATTTTTTTCGAGGGAGTGTTTTTTCTTCGTACTTGTCCCATGAGTTAATATAATCATAAGGATAAATACCTTTCTTTTTTAACAAGTATATGTTTTCATCATTAAATTCTGCTGATAAATGAATAAAGTCGTGATCTGATAAGCTTTTACTTAGTGCATCTAAACTCGAGCTTAAGAATTGAAACGAATCTATGAATTTTATTTGAATAGAACGGTCTCCAGTCTCGTTATCTATATATTTGGTAATAGTTAAATACTTTTCTTTAGTTTTAGGTATAATTTTTATATAACCTCCATGTCTCACTAATTCCTGTATAAAGAGATGGGAGTCGTAATTCGATAAATTATGAAAAATTACTGGTATGAATGGACATACTCTAAACATCAAGTTACATTGAACATGTGCAGGTCCTCTATACTTTCCTGTGACATGATCGTGGTCACGTACCTTATCGTGAAATAATAACTGATCACAAATATGACAAATAGTAGCATTGTTATAGCCGATTTGCTCTTTTTTTGTCAAAGGTATCATTGATTTACTCATCGATAATATTTCACTTATTTTCTTCACATCCTCTATTAATCTAGTAACAAATACTTCAACACAGTCAGGACCTCTATATGTAACATATTTATTTTGGGTTGGATCGTGTGAACAACATATATAGTATCCAAAACACGAGGGCTGATGTTTTTTGAAATTGTGTGTATTTTCAGATTTTGTTTCGAAACAACTCTGTAATAGGCTTTCAAAATCTGCATAGATGACATAATTAATTTTTTGTTTTCTTTCAAAATTCTTAAAACAGAGTTTGCTATTCTTTTCAGGCAAAATTGATAAAACTTTTGAACAGACATGAGATCTATACTTATTTTCACTGCTATAGAATTGTAAACATGATTCACACAGTATAAAAATACCTTTATGGCTCGTCACTTGCCGTCTTACTAATCGTACCAGATTTTTAATAAGACAGTAATGACTTACCCCTTTTCTTTCTAAATATAACAAATTAACATGATCAGATTTTCTGTTATTTGTTAAATACAGAGGTCCAGTCACGTTTCCGCTCTTATTATCTACTCCATAAATATTAATACTTATGTTGTTGTTTATTTCAAACAGTTTTATATCTTGATATGAGACAGGAAAAGACAATCCATCAATATTTAATACAGAACTGTAGTGTGGGTACGAATGAGTCCTGCATACGTTCATCTTAGCAGGAAACAAAGCAGCTACCACACTCCATAAAAAGCAATGATTATCATTATTTTGTATATTAATACAACTTTTAGAATTCTTAATTTTTGGTGGCAAATCTAAATAAGTGCCACCTCTCATTGGACAATATTTATTCACATTAATTTCTAGATGACTTACAGCATGGTAAGACCATCCAGAATCTTTATGCTCGAATTCTGACATTTTACATTTTAAAATTTCAGTTACTTTCGAATATAATTCATCAATATCTGTGTTATTACAAATAATTTCATATTTCGTATTGAATGACTTAAGTTGTTGCTCACTTGTTTTTGGTAAGACAAAGTGGGCAAACAACTCGAAATTAATCTTGAGACAAGTATTTTTCAGTAAAGATGTATGTATAAGTTTCACGATATCATTTTTATTCTGACACAAGAATGCCTCCGGTGTGAGGTATTCAGCATCTTGTGCAGGATTTAAACGATATGTTATAATTCTGTTTTTGAAAGCACTAGCAATAATGTAAATATTTTCAAATTCGCTTTGCAATAAACTATTAGACTTGTGAATATTGGTTCTCAAATGATATTTGAATTCATTGATCGGGGATTCAATGTGACATTTTTTACATTCAATATATTCTGGATTATTTGTATATTGCTGTCGGTGAGTAGACGGAGTTTGTACTGTAAATGAAACAAAAATATAATATTACAGTTACATTCCTGCATATATTAGACATGATTTGTCACCCTTATAAATATATGTTTTGTACGCAAATAGGTAGGTACTCGATAACTATAATATTAGATACAATAGTTAAAGTAATTAGGTAAATGATTATTGCAATGAATACAAGATACAAGTGAGAAGAAAAGATAACTGAGTACGTATTCTAACAGAATTGAGAGATATAACTACTAAAAATAACTGCTGAAATAATCTACGGGACAGTGCTTGAACTCTTTATGAGTTTCTTTTAAAAAGTCTTTTAAATGATTCCACGCTGGCGTCTCATCATTAGTGCGATTTTTTACAGTTACAATTGCATGCCTCCATCGATTTATAGGCCCTACTCGCTCTATCTCACTGTGATCGTAGATCTTTAATTCTATATAAAATTTACCCTTTTTGTTTTCATTAATTTGTTTACTTATACCACTGGCTACTCTGCGCGTATAATACGAATGCAATGGTGTTATTTTTTTACCCAACTTGCTTCCATGGGCTTCCTCCTCCTGGTCGTCGTCGCTGTCGGTCCCGAACAGGTCATGCGATGTGGCTCGCATGCTGGCGCTGATGGGGTTGATCGTGGTCTTATTCTTTTTCCTCTTCTTGATCTCGGTGTTCGACGATTCTCCCTCCGCCGACCTCTTAGCATTCAGCGATGAAGATGACGTTTTGGCGTCCTTCGGCTTTTTCAACTGCTGCTGATGTTCGGCTTCATCATCGGAAGAGAAAAGTTGGCTAGCTGTTTGTTTCGACCTGCAACAATATACATTTATGTATTAGATAATAAAGAAAACATTGTCTCAGTTCAGTACAGGATTGGATTAATTTGCTTTAATTGAATGAATAGATTGAATGCACAAGAAAAGGTGGATTAATTATTTGACTCAAATAGATTAATCGATTATAATTTGAAAGATAATTGATAAATGACATGAGTAAATTAATAAAATTATTGAATCGAGGAATAAATGAAACGATGGAATAGATAAATGATTGAATCGAGGAATAAATGAAAACGATTGAATAGATAAAATGAGTGAGTAGATGAAATTATTCAACAGAGGATTGATTGAAAAGATAAATAATAAATTACTTACATTTCAAAGCCTGCTGAGTTTTGCTTGATGTACTTATGTTCTGTACTTGATGTAGAAATTCAGGAGCACCGAGTCCTTCCAGTGGTGGATTGGTACAAACTGCTGCCCTGGACCCGTTTATATAGGCGTAAAAACGCGTCACGCATAGCCAAATTTGTAAAAATGCATACATGCAAAAATAAGTTCATCACAAAGATTGCAAGCACAGCATTTTTACATCGACAAGAATCTATAGACGAGCGTTACAACCGCAGAGTTTTAAACGCTTCATTCATTAAGTATCAACGAGCTCCCACTAAAAAAAGATTATCATTAAAATTGTGTCTCATAATAAATGAAAACGTACTTATGTAATTAATTTAAATTATAATTTAAATAAAGTGTGATTTTTATATTGAACGTGTTAGAGGGACAAACGCTGCGGTAATAACGCTCGTCTGTAGATTTCAATACATCTTAGCGCACGTGGCACAAATTCCGAGCCATATAAAGAACGGTAAGTTTAGGATTACTTTACATACATAACACGAAATTAAATTGAACCTTATTGAAAAAAAAAATTTGGTGAGCGCCTATATAAACCGATGGAAGATACCAAAAAATACATTCAAGTGGTCTGATCTGCTCTACGATGTCGGTAAGTAAATATTTTATCAAAAAAGTATTTTATTTAAATTATTAGTAAAAATGTTTATAATCTATGTTATAAAATAATTTAATATGTTTTCACAAGGATCTATTCTAGAATAATTTATAGTCTGCGACAACTTCTAATTTTACTTTTATTTTATTAATAATATGTACTTCTTTGTTTCAGATGTCCAGCGATATTTTCCCCACTGACTCTTCATACTCACCAATTACTGCCGAACAAACCCTACGTCAAAAAGTGGTCAACTATTTAGAGAGAGAAAGACCATTCCAACCGTTCGAATTTGAAGACACTCCACCACGCAGCAACAGTGACAACAGCAACAATAATAAAAAGCGAAAAAATGATGTTGTATACTCGTACATACAGAAACCATCAACGGGTCATCGCAGCAAAGTAATAAGAATACAAGTTTTTGACGCCGAAGAATTCACGAATTCGCCATGTGATTGTAATGCCAATGTCTGTGTCCAACATGTCGTGGGCAATGTTTTTAATGACGATATCTATAAATGTGTAAAGGATATTATAAGCAAATTGCATAAAAAGATGTGAATAAACTAGCAATTATATTTCAGTTGTTTTATTTCTATCACTTCTATTAAAAAAACCCCCTACCTACAAATTATACATATTACACAGTTACATTTAGCAAACAGCTCATACTTTGCATAGGTACACCTAGAATCAAATTATATTGTACTTAACAACCTAATTGAAATGACTTGAAACTCTATTATTATAAAGGAACACTCGCATTTTTATACGCACAATGTAAACCTGTACTAAGTTAATAATTAAAACTTTACAGCTGTGAGGAACGCGATGGGTAGAAAAGAATGCGATCTGTTTCCTTTACAGGAATGGAAATGTGTTTGTTATGTAAACAATCAGTCGCGCCTAACAACAGAGTCTGATTAAATCTATTTGTAGGGGGAGTAATTACTTGTAAGTCATAGATACCTAATGGTCAAGTCTCGGTACTATAAACCATCTAGAAATCCTAATGATAGAAGTCTCATTCCGAATGGAATCTTGCATAGAAGTCTCATTTTGAATAGAGTATTTTGAACACAACACTCGTTTCGAATAAATGATTCTGAATAGAGGATTCTGAATAGATGATTCTGAATAGATGATTCTGAATAGATTACTCATTTTGAATAAATGATTCCGAATAGAACACTCATTTTGAATAGAGGATTCTGAATAGATGATTCTGAATAGATTACTCATTTTGAATAGATGATTCTGAATAGAACACTCATTTTGAATAGAACACTCATTTTGAATAGTGTATTGGGGTGCCTGGATCTCTTGATCCAGGTACCCCAATACACCCCTACTCATGAGCAAAGTTTACCTTTCAACCAATCAGAAACTAATACCCAGTACCTAAATACTTTGGGACTTTACGTATAAATGTGTAAACATATGTATAACTAATATTGCTTGGAGTACCTATTAATATTTTGCAAGCGTTCAGTATGACCAGATTTCAGTAAGTAAAGAAAAGAAACACTGTCATTGTATGGAAACCAATGATGATTCCTCATCCAGGAGATCCAAATGATTCCTTGTATCGATTAATTGAAGATCGTAAGTAAGAAAAAATGCTAAACTCATCGTAGTTGGTGAAAAGTGAAAATGTAACCTTTTTTAACCGACTTCAAAAAAAGGAGGAGGTTCTCAATTCTGTTGAATTTTTTATGTTTTTTACCTCAGGACTCCATCATTTATGAACCGATTAGAAAAAAAATATTTTTTAAATGAAAGGATATACTTTAAAAACCAAACTATTGAACCGATTTTGATGAAATTTCTATGGGACCAATCGTCCCATAGAAATTTCATCAAAATCGGTTCAATAGTTTGGTTTTTAAATCAAAAGAGCTGGAAACAATATGTCATCCAAGGAAGCGAAATTGGGTATTTAAAACTGATAAAGTACCTACTAAAAAGCGTAAAACAAAAATCACTGTTTTACAAAAAAATACTACCGACTACCAAAAAATACTACAAGTAGGTATCAAAAAACGAAGAAACAACCAAAAATATGCGACTTCCGAAGTTAAAGCAATTACAAAGTATTTTACACTTTGTAGTGTTTTTTATTTGGAAGTCGGTTATATTATTTGCAAAAAAGTGTTTTTTTATGTTTTCTACTAGTTATTAACTACACTTCTCATCAAAAAACACCTACCAACCTTGTACTCCTTTGTATCTTAAAGAACGCTTTCAGTTCCTCTGTGACACGCATTCTAGGTCCTTGAGATCATCGGAAAATCTAAAATTAAGTATTCGTATGCATTCTACTTCCTTCTTTGATAAATCATTTAGTATACAAGCAGCACGTTTATGGAATGCATTACCCATAGAAGTAAGGCGCGCTCAAACGCTACCAGCATTTAAAAAAATGGTGAAAGAGCATTTCTTTTCACTCTAATTTTTTCACTCCTTTCCCAATTATATATTTGATATTTATTAGTATATTAACTGTTATTGTATTTGTGTATTTTATGTTATTATGTATATTTAGTATTATTTAGAACTTTTGTACACTGATAACCCTAAATCTATCTCCTTTCGTTCAGTCCATCCAAAGGTTGTCTGTAAGAGATTGCCTTGTGCGATAAGACCGCCCATTGTACACTTATTTTTATAAATGTTTGTCCTGTTCTTGTAATGAGGTGTACAATAAAGTATAAAATAAATAAATAAATAATAATAACAGTACTTCAAGTACTATTTAGGCGGAATTTAAATTAAAAGAGGACTGAATCTTGTCAAATATAATCGTGGATCTTAAAAAATACGCCTGTCGGTTTAGTCTACACAATGGTGTACCACAATTCCTGAATTTTAATTTTCGAGTTTTCATGTAATAAATTAACGTAGAGATTGTTTTCAATGGGTATTCCGTCGGAACTTCTGCATTTAATCACATTTTTGACAGTTTGAAGCTCTGTAACCTCCTACCAAAGAGATTTTATCCTAACAAATACGGACACCTCATCCACGGAAGCCCGCCAAGCCGTGTCGTTGCTGTATTCAATACATAGTCAGCGTGTTAGCCTCTCTGCTGTCAATAGAATGTTCGCGGGCAGCATTTTCGGGAGACTTGGTATGTTTACTTGCCGTCCAGGATCTGGCAGATATCAAGTCACCACCAGATGACCGGTATAATGCGTCAGTTTCTCTAATCAATCAAAACTTCAACTCTATTCAACTACAGCAGCGGCTCCGTGAAGTTCGAGGATTGATTCTGAGCGATTCTACTATTAGAAGAAGATTGACAATTGAAATGAATAGTGTATAATATAAGCTTTTATTATACAGAAGCAACATTTTTTGTTGATTAAATGTTACTAAAGGTACGGTATTCTCTGAAATTACAGAAAACGATTAATAGTCCCTTGTTTGTTTTAAAAGATTATCTTTTAAATGTTAAAACTTGCAGTCGAAGTCGAGAGCAGAAGCGCGTCAGTAACATCTATTGATTAAACACAGTAGATGTTACACCAGACCTCTAAAATTCAGGAAGTTTCAATTAAATAAACTATCTAACATCCACGTACCTAGCTACATGACCGACAATCACATACCGTCAGTTGGAGCTAGTATCAGTAAATCATATGTCGACCGCAGCGGAAGTGATGCGGTCGAGACAGACGGACAAAAGGACGGTCGGACTATTAGTACTGCTGGTGGGTTGATTTGCACAGTTTATGTGGCAGAGGCTCGATAATTAGGTAAACAGGCATTAGGAATGGGTATCCATGTTATTGAACTGTGTTTGATTGGGATGATCAAAATGGGATTTACAAATTTCATTAGAATGTGTGATTTATAGGGAATAAATAGGTCACTTCTAGGCAAGCGTGCTCCATCTTGGCCTTTCAATAATAATAAAAAAAGTAATGAAGGGTATTCTGGCAAACAGGCAACTAGTCTACGAGTACGTGTCCAGCTGATTAACATGTGGTAAACATAAAGTACTGCGAGGGTTGGTCCGAAGCGGTTCGGGACAAAAAGATCTGAAAGGAGTTGGGGAAGGCCTTTGCCCTGCAGTGGGAGAGAAAAGGTTTCAAAAAATTCAAAGTAAAAAGCATAAAAATATAATTTAGGTATGCTATCTCTATAAACACAAATGAGAGAGAAATTTTCAACCATATTCTACCTGAATTGGAATTGAAGTTTAGATATAATCAAATAAAACTTCATTATAAAATAATTTCAATAAGACAGACAGATATTAAAAAACTCAAATCATCCAAAAAATCTAATAAGCTTAGTTAGTTTTTTTCAATTCCACCTATCTCAAGAAACTTAATAGAGAAACGTCCAAAGTTTTTCGTCTCACAAATTTTACAATCTTGCAAAACACAAATCTGTTCGCGCTGTAATCAGATAAAAAAACTGTTGGCGAGCTTAATAAACGAGGCGGTGCTATTCCCCTAACATAATAGAATCTTTTTAGACACTTTAAGACAGCACTTTAGCTTAATGAAGAGCCATAATTCATTTTGACGCTCCTAGTAACTAGAGCAATGGCGTGCCTTCGCCTGAAGTGTACGGGGGTAATTAGATCTACGAAGAGCTATCGATTTTTTAATGTTAGCTTCATTAATGGCAAAAGCTGAGCTTAACGATAATTGTGATGAAGATTGTTTGATTAGTAAAGGTAGTTTTGAAGCAGGTGGTGAAATCGAGGTTGATATCAGCTAACAAATTATTTTAAATAGGACCTTGGTTGGAAAAAGAAAAATCATAAGAGTAAATCCCTAATCCCTAATGTTATATATAAAAATGAATCGCAAAATGTGTTGGTAAGCGCAAAACTCGAGAATAACTGAACCGATTTCGCCAATTCTTTTTTTGTTGTGTTTGTTATTGTCAGGAGAAGGCTCTTACGAAAAAAAAAAAAAAAAAAAAATTGAAAATTAGAAAATTTAAGAATCCTTAGGGTAGGTGTAGGGTAGGTGTAGGGTAGGTGTAGGGTAGGTGTAGGGTAGGTGTAGGGTAGGTGTAGGGTAGGTGTAGGGTAGGTGTAGGGTAGGTGTAGGGTAGGTGTAGGGTAGGTGTAGGGTAGGTGTAGGGTAGGTGTAGGGTAGCTGTAGGGTAGGTGTAGGGTAGCTGTAGGGTAGCTGTAGGGTAGCTGTAGGGTAGGTGTAGGGTAGGTGTAGGGTAGGTGTAGGGTAGGTGTAGGGTAGGTGTAGGGTAGGTGTAGGGTAGGTGTAGGGTAGGTGTAGGGTAGGTGTAGGGTAGGTGTAGGGTAGGTGTAGGGTAGGTAGGTAGGTAGCCAGTTGACGGGAGCGAAGCCGCGGGGGACATCTAGTAATATTATAAATGCGAAAGTAAGTTTGTTTGTTACGCTTTCACGCTAAAACGGCTGAACGGATCGTCATAAAATTTGGCAGATATATAGCCTGGGATATGAAAAAGGACATAGGCTGTTTTTTACGCGATAACCCCATTCATGCGGGTGGAACCGTGGGCAAAAGTTATTAGCTTTTTTTTAAATAAAAGTACCCAGCTCTCGATAATGGCAATACAACATTGTACTGGGATAGGTCCTTCATTATTGACAGATTATTTTTGCCAATAAGCCTGATATAGTGGTGGTGGGTCGAATCGAGAGGCGTGCAATGATTGTGGACATAACCGTTCCGCATGACGAGAACCTCGTGAAAGCTGAGATAGATAAGCAAATCAACTATCTTGACTTGGTTCGCGAAGTTGACGACATTTGGGATGTGAACTCAGCATTCATTGTACCAATAGTTATGTCAGCCAATGGCTTAATAGCCACGAGTCCCGACCAACACCCAAACAGGCTTGCGTTAGGCAGCTGGAGGGCTTGGATTCAGAAAGGCATACTTCTGGTCACGGCTCGTACAGTAACGTACCGGTTCTGAGAGAAGAACCACCTGGTTCCTCTCTCTGAAGCTCTGACTGCCGGGTAGCTTAGACCCTGTTCCCGATACAGGTGGCCTACAATTTTTTTTAAATGTTTTATATTTAATTGAATAAAGGAAATAAAAGTAAAATTTTGAGTAAGGTACTTACATAAGAATGTTGGAACAGCTACTGAGATGTGCTTAACGGCTTTAATATTACTTATTGGTTAATGTGATAGTGTGTGTTGTAGTTATAAAGATTATTAAGCTACCTACCTACATCCACTCATAATAGATCGAATCGAAGTCAAGTGCGGATAACGTAGTCCTTCTCTATTCTACATCTCCACAACCCCTTATAAATAAGACCACGGTGAAGATAATGAATTAAAGACATAGAAACATGAAAGAATTAGATCACATACAACGTGACTTATCTAAAAGTGCTTCTGTATTCGTAGTAGCTGGTGAAATGTAACAAAATACATATTAAAACCAAAGGGACACCACTAAAAGAAAAGGTTTATTCAAAATCAAAGCGATCAGAGGGTGAATTCCACTAATTCTTAAACAACGTTCTAGAGTAGGCACTCCTATATCTAGCAAAGTGTCAGAAAGTTACTTCGCAATTTATTAAATTAAACATCAAGTCTGGATAGATGAAGTTATAAATATTAAAACATACGACACGCTTTTTCAACAAAACTAATAAACATATTGAAATTTTTGAACTCTTTAGGAATATAAGTTCTCATAGTCTAGACAGGTTTAAGACATTTTCTCTGTAAAAAAAGTTGTCACAAGTAAAAAAAGTTTATTTGTGACCAACCTTCATTGGTGCTTATTAGTTTTGCTCAGTAGAAACGAAATTGTACATGGGTTTCTTGTATTCAATCTGACACCCTCATAGCTACTAACATATTAAATACCATGAGGAACAAAACGAAAATACCTACTACACAAAACTTTTTGACACAAAACTTTAATTTCGGAAGTCATTGTTTTTGGTTGTTCCTTCATTTTTTGACACCGATATCTGGAATTAAAGTTTATATAAATCTTTGTAGTTAGTTATATTTTTTATATTTTTAGTAGTGTAGCTTTAACTAAACCCAACACAGAAAGAATCATCTAGATCGGTTCATCAACAATAAGGTTATACCCAAATAGATAACCCCAAAGCCATGGTTGACTTAAACACATCTGCGTACACCTTGACAGCGTACCGACGACGTGATGTTATGTTATAAACTGGTGTAAACGATAAACAGGCATGCGATTTCAGCAATCCAGGGAGTATTGCTATCATTTATTGAAGAGTTCCGTTACCTATCTCCGAAGTTCTTCAACAAATTGAAACGGGACCTGGGGCCTAACCACCAACTCTTAAAGCAGTATTACTTCAATATTACTTCCAGTGGGAAAGAGACGGAGCTATGCAGGACGTATAGTTCCGTCACTTTCCCTCAACTCATCAACTTTACCTCACAATAATAGTGAAGACTAGCAGACCCGATAGACGTTGTTCTGCCCGAACATTGGCTTTTTTCGTAAAAAAAAAATGATGCTGATGATGATGACCTCATGTCATGACATTACGTCAGCGTTGGCAAACATAAAAGTACATATAACTCACCAATATCCTGTGTACACTTTGTACGACTTCTTTAGAAAGAATAGGGAGTATATTTTATGCAATGTTAAAAACATACAATGCTAGCGAAATGTAATCCCAATATAGACACGGCTGTTTACAGGCTGCGTCATGAAATAATGTAGGACCTGATAACAAACGAGGCAAAACACGTTTGACGTATATCAACCTCCATGTTTACTAATTCACTTTGCTGTTCAGCATTTTTAAATTATCCACTTTCAGGGATGACAAAGACCAATAAAATGTTACGGGGAAATTATCAGGCGGTATCTTTTACTGCGAAAATATTAACCACAGCTAAATATTAACCCCAAATTATATAATAGCCTATAGCCTGTCGAACGCGAACCGTGCTTTTTTTCAGTTACACTTAGCTTAGTGTAGCTTGATACCAATGAAATAAATATTTGAAATCTTTATTTATTTAACAATTTAGCACATAAATGTACAGAGGCGGACTTAATGCCATGAGAATTTTATTTATTTTTCTGTCTTTTATTTATTTTTATCCTGGTAGCACCATAAGGGAACTTAATGAAACAAGGCATTTTCTACCAGTCAACCTTTGGGGTAACCCTCTTTTTTGCTTCGCCGTAGTCGCGTAATGACTACACGTTGGTAGGTGTGCAAAAATATTGGAATAAGAATTCATCCAAACATGCAAATTGTCCCTATTTACAATATTAGTGTATTTTTTTTAAACTCATGTTCATCTAAAAGATATTTCATAGAGACCAATATAAAGGAGTCGATCAGCCACAAGAGACATAGACAAACCATAATAAGCCGACAAGTCAATAAAAACCTGTTTGAGTTGTCATCTTGACATTTGTTCACACAACAAGAGAGTTCATTTCACGACTAGTATTTGCGATGGTCGAGTATTTGTATGAACAACTCAAAGGGTGTACCGTTCGAAAATCCGGTAACGGTATTTTCCTGAAACCGATATCGTATAGATGGGTGAAAATTCGAACGGATTTTTGGTACGAATTAAAGTATTATTTGTTGGCTTTGACAACATTTTGGAGAACAATAAAGTATTTACCTATTTAAAACTTCACACACATCGAAACTATGATGGACCAAGGGTTGTCAAGTCACAACACAATAGTATAACTTGAAATGCAGAACTATACAACGTGTTACAGAATAAACGCAATACCTCCTAAGGGGTCATTGTACTCATTATTATGAACAAATATTACTATGGGACCAACACTGAAATGAAGAAAAAAATTACAACCCCATACCACAACTCGACAAAATGTACTTACTGATTTTTTTTTCGCGGTTTCGTGTTTGGTCCCATAGTAAAAGTTGATCATAATGATGAGTACAATGTCCCCTTAGGAGGTATTGCGTTTATTCTGTAACACGTTGTAGAAAAAAAATAATTGAGATGACACTGCTATTTATATTGTAAGTAAATAACGAGCCATGATTTCGATGGGAAAATGACAAACTTTCATTCCATTTACCTACACCTTGATGGAATATCTATAACTAGTAGGTATTATTATCATAATTATAAGAAACTCTTGCAAAATTGCACTCTACTAGAGTTAGCGGCTTAGGCTCTACTTTGTCTGATGTTTAGACAAAAACTACTCTACTTTAGTTAATAAGGCACGAGTTTTTGCTTCAAGTAGCCACCTAATGGTTTGATGTGCAGATCTAGTTAGTTGGTTCAGAACTTTTTACTCTATTATCCGACCAAATAGTTATACCGTCTAGTTTTCTATCTACAATTATCAGCTTAGTTTCGACGATGCACAACGGAATTCAGTACCTCAAAGTTAAGGTCGATAAGATGAATGATCGCCTACCTATCCCGACTTTGGAGCCTCGTTATTAGAAGATGAATTTTGGTGCAGCCAGATTTCCTAGCTTTCCTTTCACAGCTGATATCAAAACTTGAATGATGAATCGAACTTTTAGTAAATAGTATCCAATATCGGGTGTATAAAAAAATTATCTATGTATTTTTTTTTTGTTTGTACCTACCTACCTAGACCTAGCTACAGGTGGAAAGTCAGCTTATTTGTTCTTGTTTTTGTTAATATTTTGTAAGTGACAAGGAAAGTGGTATTTTTTTTTTGTGTTTTCTTGCAGGCTTTTGAATAGTCATCAAATATAAAACACAGGTACCTAGTACATGACTGCGGACAATGGTTTTAGCAAATCCACAGGAAAGGCATAACACATCAGACTTCCCGCTTTGTTAATTTAGCACGTAGACTGAGAGCTACTGAACCCTCAACTAACGATATTCCTGTGAGACTGTTGTTGCTGGCTAATTTGGTAAGCACAAGTACCTAAAGTGATTCTAAAGGTGTGCCAAAAAACCTAAAAAGTTAAAATATAGTACCTAGGTACCGGTGGCAAGATCTTTTATAAAGGAGATTCTCTGTTACACGCGAATTTCGCTAATCGATACATCGTCCGGAATGAATGACCTAAACAAGTACCTAAATTATTTTGAACACAGAAGTTAAGGATTTTTAGCGCCATTACAACACATAAGGTTGCTAACACAAAGTCGCATCTATATAAATATTTAAAAATGAATCCTTGTTTTTGGTCACGCTTTAAATTGTTGTTGTATATGAAAGAAAAAATTGTTAAAAAAAATACATCCGAGCGAAGCTGAGGCAGGCCACTAGTAACAAATACACAATGACTCCGGCTTAAAACTAACACGGGGTAAAAAAAAAATCTGGTTCGTGGAAAGAGCTTTTCTTCTGACGATGCATTAACTAGACATTCACTACTCACCGACTTTGCAAAATTCTGACCAAATACAACTCAAACAAATCCCAAATTGGAATCTTTAAAAATATCACCCTCAAATAATATTCTACATTTCCGTGAAATTCGTGATTCAAATGAGACTCGTGAATGGCACTGTTTAAATTTTTAATCACATTGTTATTTAACCGAGCTTGGAGGAGACAGAAATAGTCGGATGTGATGCTATATCTAGTGACTATAGTGACATAATTAGTGCCATGACGGACTCTTTATTAGTTCTAGCTGATTAGTTAATGTTTTGCTTGATGTAAATGCACTGGGTACTGTGATTGTATTTTCTTTTTTTAGTTTTAATACTATAGCATCTATAGTAGGCGCCAGATAAATAAAGAATAACGCTCATTGACCTTTCCTTAAGGTTAGGTTAGGTTAGGTTAGGTTAGGTATCTCTTCGTAGGTACCCCCGGATAGTAAATTATGAATCGTTTTTCATTACTAGAACAGTAAGGATCACAATAGATGTCGATTCAGGACAGCTTTATGTCATTATTTCTGTTTTTGAAATTAAGTGTGTCAATAAATGTGGGGTCAATGACCGTTATTCTTCATTTATCTGGCGCATACTATTACAGCTCTATTTAATGTCTTAGTGCTTCATTCATGATATACGAGTATAAAGCCAGAAAAAAAACTGTTGACAACGTTTTAGATTGATTGAGAAATCTAATGAAAACGTATAAAAATAAAAATAAAAATTAAATTATTTTGTTATATAAACTTGCATGGACACTGATGAAATGTCAGAAGCTATTGCACGGTGCGAATTTGTAGTTTCATATGGAGAAGAACCAACAAGAAACTCCACAGTTTTACTTCTCTTAGATATAATCGACTCTAGCTAAGGGTGTTACTTAACCGATCGATCGACGTTAATTGATTGGTGTGGTGTACACCAACCTTTAGCTGATCGACAGATACCGGGCGATAAACAATTGATCGACCGCCGATCAATGCCATCGATCGACGTTGATCGATTGGTGCGGTAGCTTTGACTGATCGAAGACAGAAGTAGAAACTATCGATCGACGTCGACTAATACATTCTACCATCGATCGATTGGTGTAGTAGAAACTATCAATCAACGTCGACTAATTCATTCTACCATCGATTGATTGGTGTAGTAGAAACTATCGATCGACGTCGACTAATACATTCTACCATCAATCGATTGGTGTAGTAGAAACTATCGATCAACGTCGACTAATTCATTCTACCATCGATTGATTGGTGTAGTAGAAACTATCGATCAACGTCGACTAATTCATTCTACCATCGATTGATTGGTGTAGTAGAAACTATCGATCGATGTCGATTAATTCATTTTACCATCGATCGATTGATGCAGTAGAAACTATCAATCGACGTCGACTAATCCATTCTATCATCTATCGATGGCATCGATCGATGATCGATCGATTTGTGTGGTAACACCCTAACTCTAATTAAGACAAAACAATAAGAAAACCTGGACAAATGCGAGTCGATGGGTTTCGTACTTAAACTGAACAAATCATGTTTCTTGTATGGGGGCTTTCATTTTAATATTTTTTGTTCACCTATAACGGTCCATGAGTTACAGCCCGCTGGCAGATATAGTTGTAAACCTGGGTCTAGATCCAAAGAGTCTTTTTATAACGCAATTTTGGAATTTTGACACTGGTGTTAAAATTCCAAAATTTCGATATGTATAAAAACAAAAACCTTTCATAAATCCAAACTTTTCTCGACGGATCCTAATCCCAGACTGATCAAATATGTAGCTAGCATTTGGCGTGAGCTATTCCAGAACATTAGCTGTCTAGAGAGCGACTAATAATATACTGAATCAATATTCACGAGCAAGGCGGAATAGCAATCGCTATATAATATTGATGGTACAATTACCTACCATGGTTTCAATAATCATGACGTATCAGGAGATGCGTTGATGTGCGTTGATGTTTTCAGCAATTCCCAGGACGTTTGAGAAATTTATAGATCGGTTTTTCACAACAGCTTGTCTTTCGACTCTGTTCCAGTCAACTTTTTAAGCTCATCGGTGCATCTAGTTGGGAAACTTCAGTGTTAACGCTACGCTAGTCACTGGACCAGTGTCCACTTCGGAACTGTTTATTTCACCGGCCATCGGTTCTTCTATACTCCGGAAAGTATACTATGCCACATCTACTTCCCAGCTAAATGGGAAAGGAAGACTTCATTTTTCTAAATGTTGAATCCTGAAGTGCTTATTCTAAACGTTAATTGAATAAATGACCCTCGATTTAGATTTTTAGACATGGCCAGCCCACACTTATTTTAAGCTTGGTAGCTGTCTAACTCTGCAAGTCATTTCTGTAACTTCTAGAAATTAATAAGATTGGTAAACTAAAATAAACTTTTTACAAAAACTACAACCGACTTCGGAATAAAAATAAACTTCTAAGTATAAAATAACTTTAATTTCGGAAGTCGGTGTTTTTGGTTGTTTCTTCGTTTTTTGACACCGAGTGGAGGTTAGTTTTACAGCGCCTTCACAATAGCGTTTGTTCAGCGTAGGCGTTTGATTAACGTATGCGCAGACGCCGCGACTACGCGGCGCAGGCGTCGCGATGTCGCGGCGTCAGTGAAGGGTAAATGAATACACTGCGTTAGTGCCGCAAGTACGCGACGCATGCGCCGCGTTATTGCGGAGTCATGTACAATGTTAAGGGTTCTCACATATCCTTTTATTTTTATTTTCACGTTGTCGCAATAATTTTCTTTTTAAAAGCAAAGCCAACAATAGTTTCCTCGTCAGAATCCATTTTGTTAATGATATTTCCGAAACGACAACGCAATTGTGTGACATCTGCGCCACGTTAACGCCGCGTTATCGCCGCGTTAGCGCCGCGTTAGCGCCGCGTTAGCGCCGCGTTAGCCCAGCGTTAGCCCAGCGTTCAATTGACTCCAGAGGAAACGCCGCAACAACGCGACGGCTGCGCCGCGTTGTCGTGGCGTCTGCGCTGCGTAAACGTTTATCGAACGCCTACGCTGGACAAACGCTAGTGTGAAGGCGTTCATAACTAATCCCAAAAATAAAACAGTCGAATTGAGAACCTCCTTATTTTAAGTAGGTTAATAATACTTATAAAAAATCGGCGAATTAATGAGATAAAAAAGTGCGAGTCGGACTCGCGCATAAAGGGTTCCGTACCATTATCTATTAAAAAAACAGCAAAAAATCACATTTGTTGTATGGGAGCCCCACTTCAATATTTATTTTATTCTTTTTTTGTTGTTATAGTGGCAACAGATATACCTACATCACCTGTCAAAATTTCAACTGTCTAGCTATCACGGTTCATGAGATACACTACTGGTGACAGACAGACGGACAGCGGAGTCTTAGTAATAGGGTCCCGTTACCCTTTGGGTACGGAACCCTAAAAACAATGATCACCTATTTCCCGTTCGTAACTTTTGACTGTTAAATTAATTAATAAATGAATAGGTAAGTACTGATGCCATGAATTTTTGAAAATTAAAAATGCTCAGTTGAAATGGCTAAATTGGAACTACCAAAATATTCCCATGACAATGATCAAGAGGGTAATGTCACTGCACATCTGAATTTATAATAAAGCTAAGCGTGTTCTCCTGTCCGTTTTTACGACTGGAATCTGCCGTCAAAACATCATGCATAATAATATTGCGAATTAATGCACAAGTGCCGTCTGTATTATTTCATTAACTACTTTGTTTAAATTCCAAGCGTCAGTGACTGGTCGAGAGTTACGATAATCACCGAATTAATTACAATGGAAGTTTAAGGAAATTTCTCAAAAAATAGATACCTATGACGTTGGTACAAGTTTAAAGGCTTAGGGCTCTTTGAGTGCGGACTGCTGCGGCACCGCAGCGGTGCGTTTGTCGTACTGCGCACGTCCGGTTGATTTTTCCATACAATTTATGCACACGAATACTTGTCCTGCTGTCGTGCGTGCGCGGCCCCGGCGTCGCACTGCACTCTTGGTGTTTAAATTGTCTGGCAAGAATCAACTGGACGTGCGCAGTATGACAAACGCACCGCGCGAAAGAGCCCTTAGCTAAGAATTTTCAGGTTTGTACGAGTAGTTATCAAGTTGTAGTGAGAACGTTGTGAAAAAACTACTACTTAATAAAATGTTGGTGAGAAATCTAATGCGGGCCATACACGTTCAAGTAATTTGATCAAACTGTCAAACAGGCTGATTCAAACAGTTTTATCATATAAAAACCGACTTCCAAAAAAAACTCCAAAGTTCAAAATAACTTTAATTTCGGAAGTCGGTTTCTTTTTTTTTTGTGAAAAAGGTTTTTATTTTTCACTTTTTAGTGGTAGGTACCCCACACCTAACAACACCACTGGAAAGTCACAGGAAAACAAAAATACGCAATTTCGTATACGTGTATGATTTTTTCACATATTTTATCCAGATATTTGGATTTAAAAACCAAACTACTGAACCGATTTTGATAAAATTTCAATGGGACCATTTGAGAAGTATACCCTATCCAACGAAAAAAGAATTTTTCAAATCGGTTGGCGAGCGATGGTGCTATGCGCGAACAAACATTAAAAAAAAAAATACAAACGTCCGAATTAAGAACCTCCTCCTTTTTTAGAAGTCGGTTAAAAATACAAAATACACAGTTTTATCAAATAGCCTTACCAGACTGTTTGATCAAATTACTTAAACGTGTATAGCCCGCATAATACCTTCGTGTAACAAAAAAAAGCCAAAGCTTTTCTTCAGATATCCATTTGTATGCTCTTCTTTACTAGAAGGGGCCTCTGACCAAAAGGGTGTCAGCTGTATCTGGTGACCAACTGCTCGATAGTTGTTCGGGCTGCTTTAAATTTTGTAAAATCGTGCAGTGAATTTAGATAGCGATGTAGCATTTGTGTGAGGTCGAGTTTATTTTTTTAGTGAGTATGTGGCGGTAAATATTCCGCTACAGTGGATATTGAGTTATTGACCCAAGTTATCACCACTCGCAGTATACTACACCATTAACTGAAAACCATACCATTGATTTTTCCTTACAATACATTTCAGGGAACATAAATGTTGACTTGCTTAATTTTTTCATAGCATTGGAGTTGGTTTATCAGTTTTCAGTATTAACTGAAAATAATTTAACGTACGACAAAAGCGAGCATTGAAAATAAACATATAAAAATGTGCTTTAAATTTCAATTATTAACTGAAATGGAGACGTGAGAGATTACAATTGGCTCATTCTGTCATTACCAATGCACAGTGGACTTATCCAGCCGGCGGGCACAGAACGTTTAAATTTTTAATCGCGTTTTCGTCTGACTTAATTAAAATTAAAAACCTTATAAGCTCTTCGTATTGGATGGTGCGATTCAACCCAATTATGTTTTTTAAATATTTTTTTGTGAATTCTGTTGATTACTCGCGGTTTTTACATGATTACAAATAATTTATAATAAGGGATATGCTTAGATATTTATGTATTTATACTTTATGTACACTAGTAGTAGGTACATAGGCGGATTTAATGCAACAAGAAATTCTCTACAACTGGATTGGAAAAAGATTTCTCTATTGCTCTGCGGTAAGTTTACAACAAATAAATCATATTTAAAATAGAAATTAGTATTGTAAATATTACCTGTTATTTCACTAACATAATTGAATAATATTTTGTATGTGACTAGATGACCCGGTGAACTTTTTACCACTTGAAATGATTGAATAATTGTAACGTATTGTTTTTCGTTAATAACCCCAACACTGAGACGAACAAAACAAAGAAAAATAAAATTTGCGAGGTTGACGCACGGCCATTGATTTGTGTTTACGCACAAAATTGGAATTTCTTTAAGTGAAACTCATTTATAACTTGAAATCCGTATAATTTTGATCAATTACAATTTTCTTTAGTGGAGCCCACAGACCAAATAGGTTGGTGGAGCCGAAATGATGAGTGCAAAATTCTATTTTTGACAGCGACCTACCTTCACAATTATAGTGAATATAAAAAAAATATATTGTAGACGCAAAACACACGTACGATGGTTTGCTCCCAAATATGAGCAGGCGCATACAATTTGTATCTTTATTTTGTAATAAATTGATTTATATTATTTGGTAACTTTTTAAAACCAAAAACAAAGATAGCTTTAATTAATAAAACATTATTCATTGTCATGAAAAACACGTGTGGTAACGTGTGCAAACGCCGCAGTATGCATGAGAGCTGCTACAATTAGAAACTTGTAATTAAAACGCTGAATTAATACGTTGCACCTGAATACAATTCCCCCCGAATGGTCGTGTACCTTCCGCGGGGCAGAGCACATGCGGTTTAATATGGACAGCCGTGCGGTACGGTGCGGTACCTAAGTGAACCACAACCTGCAGACGCTTTAGCTTTAGCTAGCATACATAACAACACGCCTGTTTTTCCCAAAGGGTTAAGCAAAGGTGTACCGCACCCACATTTTTTAAATTCATCACCACTGCAACCAAAAAGGTGAACAAATAAGTCGTGAAGAACCGGCGTGTCTTAGGGACTTGATATATATTATACAAAGTGCACCGGGAGCGCACCGGGAGCGCAGCGGGCGCGCGGCCAGGGGGTCGAGTCTGCTATTGCAATCGTGTCTCAATGACCGGTCTATGATCGATTTTTGACGTATATAAACGTCAAACTTATGACACATTTCCCATACAAAAACTGTCAAAGTTGTCAAATATTCAATCAGTGACCGGTCATTGAGACACGATTGCAATAGCAGACTCGAGCCCAGGCGCTGTGACTGGGACGAAAATGTATGGCGTCTGGCAGCGCGGCCGCGACGCTAAGTATATTTCGTTTCTTTGACGCCAGACATTTTATCTTGTCAGCACCCTGGCCGTGCGCCCTGTCAGCTTTGTATATCAAGTCCCTTAGAACTAAAAATTCGAAGCCTAGTCATGGCCCGGTCTCTGTAACAGAGAGGTATCCCGTGTCTTACCGGTGGAAACATTATTGGCTATACTGTACCTACACTTACATTTCGTCAGTAATTTAAGTACCTACCTAAGAACGGGATTTTCTCATCACTGGATACAAATCCAGACTTCGGACTGATACTAGAGAAAGGAAAATCTCGTATCACCCAGGAGCTTATACTCAGCCGTAACGCTTGCAGCTACAAGACCAGCGAGGTAGTTAAGAATTCATAACTCAACTCAGTATAATTGCAATAAAGCACTTATGAACTTTATCCATTTCGTCTGTTGACACTAGGTACCACAGCGCTTCAGATCTCGCTGAAATTTAATTTTCTAATTTCCGTTTCATTATTATCGCTATTGTCCTACCGTGGTTCGTGGTTGGTGAGTTATTTTAAATTAATTCACAGCAGATTGTTCGTGCACGCTGTTTTGACAAGTTTTTTGGTGGCTCGGACGATTTTGGTTAGTTAAAATTGTTTGAAAAAATATTGAATTCAGGTTCATTATTTTGGGTTTTATTTAAGTAAATTCATGTCCAGTTATTTGGGTGTGATGGAATGTTAGGTATTTTCATTTCGTTTTGATTTTAAAGCTAGACACAAAGATGCGTTTAGTTCAACTGAAAGTATGTGTGTGAAAATGTTTGTCAATCAATCACATGTTAACGGCTGAATGGATTTAGATGAATTTTAGACCCACGGAGATCATGGCTTGGATATTGATGGATCTGGAAATCTTAGACCGTACGTTCCCGCAGAATATTTTTCAATGACCACACGAGGAAGGAAGCTGGAAAAACCTATGCATCTTTTATGGTTAAACACCTGAAAGATGCATTAAAGGTTTAAAAAGCTACTAAAAACTCACACAATTAATACATACAAATAAGGGAATGGAAAGGAGAAAAAAAAAATAAATAAATAATAATAATAATAATAATAATCTGTGGCTCGCCTGTCAACGAACTGACACAAATTTTTTCTCGTCCAATTTTAACTATATTTCACAATTTATCCATATTTATCCCTAACTACAATAGAAAATGCAAATACCAAAGAAGAAAAAAAAAACAAACAGATCTGTGACACAAACAGTGGTCGAACTATGAAATATACCGACGAACAATAAAAATGTTGACAAGAGCCGCAGCTCGACGAGCACGCCCACCACCTCCGGCCTCGTCGCTCAGCTCCGCCTCGCCGCCGCCGGAACCCAGCCCCACCGTGAGTGCTGTGACACCGGCCGTGGCAGTCGCGTCGAGCTCGAGCGACGAGTACTTCTCGCCGCCCACGACGCCACCACCTGCACGTCGACGGAGAGTACGCCGGCCGCCGGACGGCTTAGGACCTCGAGGCCCACCGGCCTCTGATAGGGTCCCAGCTCCCGGCGGAAGTGTGCAGCGCATGCGATGGACACAATCCATCAACGAAAACGTCATGCGCGCATACTATGGGGCTACAGAGGGGGGAAACAACCTGACTGCGCACCGTGGTCGGATGCTCTCTCTGTTTCAGGTACTTGAACCAGCGGTCAACGTTTCGGCGCAACGACTGTCGGATCAGGTGCGCGTCATCCAGCGTAACCGTATGTTGGATGACAGTGTGCTTGATCGCCTCCGAACTGAAATGTGTGGCCATGTCATTACTCCTCCGTCGCAGACTGTGGCACCACCACAGTCAGCCCAAATACTCAGCAACGCTGACGAGGACAGTAATGACAGGGTTACAAACGTAAGTACCCAGTGCAATGACGAATTGAGGAGTGCTTTGGAGTGTGCTATTCGAGAATATCGCTACACGCCACCTGAACTTAGACCACGCTTACCTCGTTTGCCCATGCATAACAAAAACAGGGCGCTGGTGGCAGCTCTGGATTCGCAGTTGTCAAATTATTTTGATGACTGCGAAGACCTCACTGATGCACACTCGATAATGTACTGCGCGGCTGTAGCGGCATGTCGTGTAGCTCACGTCAAAATAACCAAGGACAGAGTTACACGACCAAAACCAGCCGTACCGGCCTGGCAGTGCAGGATCGAGCGTCGTATCGGTGGGGCCAGAGCGTTAATCGGCAAACTGACCTGCTTCAGGGAGGGCAACACTCGCCCTAGAGTGATGCGTTTTGTGAGACGGGCGTTTTCGGGGACTGATATCAGTCCCCAAGACTATATGTCCTGTGTCACAGAGCGCATCGACTTCCTGAAGCAGAAGGTGTATGCATGGGCAAACCGTATTCGTAGGTATAGGCGGCGAGTGGAGCGATACACCTTGAATCGCACATTCCGAAGTGATGAAAGGTGGGTATACAGGGCTTGGGAGCGACCGGAACAAGGTGTGACTGACACGCGCCTGCCAGAAGATGACGCCATGTTCTCATTCTGGCGCAGCATCTGGTCGGTGCCTGTCAGTCACACCGAAGGAGATTGGATTCGAGAGGTCGAACGAGCATGCGACCCAATACCAGAAATGGGGGCAATCACAATTGGCCCCCAAGATGTAGCCCGTGCAGTCCGTCCGTTGCCTAACTGGAAATCTCCAGGGCCGGACGGACTGCACAACTTTTGGGTTAAGTGGTTACTTGGGTCGCATGTTCGTTTGGCGTCTCTGTTCCAAACTGCCTTGGAGTCCGGCTCGCTGCCCGAATTCCTTACCACAGGAGTTACCCACCTGCTCCATAAATCTGGTAGCACCGCGGAACCCAAAAACTATAGACCGATAACGTGTTTACCGACGGTCTATAAGGTTCTTACATCCATTTTGAGAGCTAAAATTAATAATCACATTAGCAGCAATAACATCATGTCTGCCTCTCAAAATGGATGTAGGAATGGGTCCCGCGGTACTAAGGAGCTACTCCTCATTGATACGGCCATTAGCCAACAGGTTCGGCGTTCCCGAAAGGATCTGTCGACATGTTGGATAGACTATAAGAAGGCCTATGACTCGGTGCCTCATACATGGCTCATGAGGGTGCTAGAATTGTATAAAATTGATGCAACGCTACGCACCTTCCTGACGTCATGTATGGGGCAATGGAGGACAGTCCTTCGCTATCCAGGATGTCGAAATATCCAGAGGAATAGCGAACCGGTAAGGATCGAGCGGGGTATTTTTCAGGGCGATAGTTTGAGTCCGCTTTGGTTTTGCCTAGCCTTGAATCCTCTCAGCACATTGCTGGAGAATTCAGGACTAGGCTATCGGTTGAAGAGAGGAGGTCAGGTTATATCTCACCTCCTTTACATGGATGATCTGAAACTCTTTGCCCCCAATAATCTGCAACTGATGGAGCTACTGAAGGTAACTGAAACTTTCAGTAGTGCCATCAGGATGGAGTTTGGTGTGGACAAATGTGCGGTCATGCATGTAAAGCGTGGAGAGATTATGGAATCCGTGGGATGTCAACTCTCGGATTCCATAAACCTGAGATCCCTCTCTCCAACCGAAACTTACAAGTATTTGGGTATGTCGGAAGCGTTAGGCATCAGTGTTACTGACATGAAGCATTCGTTGAAGGAGCGCTTCTTTGGCCGCCTGAAGAAGGTTTTCAACAGCCTTCTGTCGGGCGGAAACAAGGTGCGCGCTTTCAACGGATGGGTCATGCCGGTATTGATGTACTCTTTCGGCGTACTCAAATGGACTCAAACGGAACTTGACGCCCTGGATAGGCGGGTTCGTACACTGCTAACTGCACATCGAATGCATCACCCACGGTCGTCGGTAATGAGACTGTATATCCCGCGAAAATGTGGAGGTCGAGGCTTTTTAAGTGCTAAGACTATCCACAATCGCGAGATATGCAGTCTCAGGGAATATTTCCTTGCTGTCGACGTGGGTATGCATCGAGATGTAGTGGCGGTGGACAAGGGACTCACCCCGCTCTCCTTGGCAAATGAGAACTGGCGCAAACCTGCAGTGCTTGACACCAACGATCGCAGGGCGGTATGGCAGAGTAAGGAACTTCACGGACGCTTTTTCCGGGCCCTACACGGGCCCGACGTGGATCAATTAGCGTCCGTAGCCTGGCTACGGTTTGGTGACCTCTTTGGGGAAACCGAAGGTTTTGTCTGTGCAATTATGGACGAAGTTATCATGACGAAAAACTACCGGAGATTTATTGTGAAGGACGGCACGGTTGACATATGTCGGGCATGTCACCGTCCGGGAGAATCAATTCGCCACATTATCTCTGGTTGTTCTCGTCTTGCTAATGGAGAATACTTGCATAGACACAACCTTGTAGCCAGGATTATCCATCAGCAACTTGCTCTGAAATACTCTCTTGTGGAATCGGAGGTTCCGTACTACAGGTATGTGCCCGACCCAGTTCTCGATAATGGCAGCATCACATTGTACTGGGATCGGTCCATCATCACTGACAGGACTATTATTGCAAATAAGCCTGATATAGTGGTGGTGGACCGAATCGAGAGGCGTGCAATGATTGTAGATATCACCGTTCCGCATGACGAGAACCTCGTGAAAGCCGAGAAAGATAAACAAATCAAATATCTTGACTTGGCTCGCGAGGTTGTCGACATGTGGGATGTGAATTCGGCAATCATTGTACCGATAGTCGTGTCAGCCAACGGCTTAATAGCCACGAGCCTCGACCAACATCTTAGGAGGCTCTCGTTAGGCAGCTGGATCAAGGGCTTGATTCAGAGAGCAGTACTTCTGGACACGGCTCGCATCGTTAGGAGGTTCCTCTCTCTGGAGCCCTGACCGCCGGTAGCTTGGACCCTGTTCCCGATACCGGTGGGCTACTATTTTTTACATTTTTAAATAATTTGATATCTTTGTATTTTAATATTTAAAAATGTATTTTATATGTATGTGACTTAAATAAAGAAAATAATAATAATAAAAGTAAAGTTCTTACATCCATTTTGAGAGCAAAGATTAACGAACATATTGAGAGCAATTCAATAATGTCTGCCTCTCAGAATGGATGTAGGAACGGGTCCCGCGGTACTAAGGAGCTGCTCCTCATCGATGTTGCCATTAGCCAACAGGTACGCCGTTCTAGAAAGGATCTGTCAACATGTTGGATAGATTATAAGAAGGCCTATGTCTCAGTGCCACATACATGGCTCATGAGGGTGCTGGAGTTGTATAAAGTTGATGCAGTTCTGCGCACCTTCCTGATGTCATGTATGGGGCAGTGGAGGACGGTCCTTCGTTATCCAGTATGTCGACAGATCCAGGCGAACAGCGAACCGATAAGGATAGAGCGTGGTATATTTCAGGGCGACAGTCTGAGTCCACTGTGGTTTTGTCTGGCCCTCAACCCTCTCAGTATACTGCTGGAGGATTCGGGCCAAGGCTACCGGTTGAGAAGAGGTGGTCAGGTCATATCGCACCTCCTTTACATGGATGACTTAAAACTCTTTGCTCCTAACAATTTGCAACTGATGAAGCTACTGAAGGTAACAGAAACCTTCAGTAGCGCCATCAGGATGGAATTTGGTATGGACAAATGTGCGGTCATGCATGTAAAGCGAGGGGAGATTATTGAATCCGTGGGAACCCAACTCTCGGATTCCATAAACCTTAGATCCCTCTCCTCAACCGAAACCTACAAGTATTTGGGTATGTCGGAAGCGTTAGGCATCAATGCTGCTGACATGAAACAATCGTTGAAGGAGCGCTTCTTTGGCCGCCTGAACAAAGTACTTAACAGTCTTTTATCAGGCGGAAACAAGGTGCGCGCCTTTAACGGTTGGGTCATGCCGGTATTGATGTACTCTTTCGGCATACTCAAATGGACTCAGACGGAGCTTGACGCCCTGGATAGGAGGGTACGCTCACTGCTTACCGCAAATCGGATGCATCACCCACGGTCATCGGTGATGAGGCTGTATATCCCGCGGAAGTGCGGGGGTCGTGGATTCTTAAATGCCAAGACCCTACACAACCGCGAGGTATGCAGCCTTAGGGACTATTTCCTAGAGGCCGACGTGGGTATGCATCAGGACGTGGTAGCGGTGGACAAAGGCCTTACCGCGCTCTCCTTGGCTAACGAGAACTGGCGCAAACCTGTGGTATTAGATACTAATGACCGCATGGAGGTATGGCAGAGCAAGGAGCTTCACGGGCGTTTTTATCGGGTCCTACATGGGCCCGATGTAGACTTTTTAGCGTCCGTAGCCTGGCTGCGTTTTGGTGACCTATTCGGGGAAACCGAAGGTTTTGTCTGTGCGATTATGGACGAAGTTATGATGACGAACAACTACCGGAAATACATTGTGAAGGACGGTACGGTTGACATATGTCGGGCATGTCACCGGCCCGGGGAATCTATCCGCCACATTATTTCCGGTTGTTCTAGTCTGGCTAACGGAGACTATTTGCACAGGCACAACCTTGTAGCCAGGATTATCCATCAGCAACTTGCTCTTCAATACAATCTTGTGGAATCGGAAGTACCGTACTACAGGTATGTGCCCGACCCAGTTCTCGAAAATGGCAATTGCACATTGTATTGGGATCGGTCTATCATCACTGACAGGACTATTTTGGCTAATAAGCCTGATATAGTGGTGATAGACCGACTAGAGCGTCGCGCAATGATTGTTGATATAGCAGTCCCTCATGACGAGAACCTCGTGAAGTCTGAGAAAGATAAACAAACAAAGTATCTTGACTTGGCTCGCGAGGTTGTCGACATGTGGGATGTGAACACAGCAGTCATTGTGCCGATAATCGTCACGGCCAATGGCGTAATTGCCAAGAGCCTCGACCAACATCTCAAGAGGCTCTCGTTGGGCAGCTGGATCAAGGGCTTGATCCAGAAAGCAGTACTCTTGGACACGGCGCGTATCGTTAGGAGGTTCCTCTCTCAAGAGCCCTGACCACCGGTAGCTTGGATTCTGTTCCCGATACCGGTGGGCTACTATTTTTTATATTTTTAAATGTTTTTTTTAATATTTTTATAGAAATATTTAAAAATGTAAATTATATGTATATAAAATGAATAAAGAGAATAATAATAATAATACTGGCAACTCTGCTCAATGTCAACACAAGTCTTATTTTCGTTCAAGCAAATTTAAATTTAATATAACAGTTTTTGATGATATTTATGCACATTTTTTCGCCCAAAACTTCCAAAAACAAACATATTATTGATTAAAAACTTTACAATATCATACGGCCATTAAAATGATAAAAATTGCAAAAAATATGAAGTGCAGACAGATGACATATTTTATGTCATGACGAAAATGTTGATGAGTACGTATAACGTACGTAATATGAATAAAATATAATTGTATAATGATAACAAGAGCAGCAGCCCGACGCGCACACCATCCACCCCCGGACTCGTCGCTCAGCTCCGCCTCGCCGCCGCCGGACATCGGATCACCAGCGGTGTCACTGGCGGCTGCAGTCGCGTCGAGCTCCAGCGACGAGTATTTCTCTCCACCGACGTCGCCAACACCTGTACGTCGGCAGGGGAGAGGCCGGCCACCGAGGGGCTTGGGACCTAGGGGCCAACCGGCCCCGAGCCGGGTCCCCGCTACCGGTGGTTGTGTGCAGCGCATGAAATGGACTCAGTCTATGAACGAGAACGTCATGCGCGCATACTACGGGTCTACAGATAGGGGAACTAACCTCACTGCGTACCGTGTCAGGATGCTGTCTCTGTTTCAGGACCTGGAGCCAACTGTGAACGTCTCGGCCCAACGATTGTCGGATCAGGTGCGGGTCATCCAACGTAATCACAAGTTGGACGATGCCGCACTTGATAGGCTGCGCTCAGAGGTACTGAACAACCCTATCATCTCGACCCCGACACAGTCCGTGGTACAGGCGCCAGCTAGTGGCGCAATTACACCGCGACCCAATAATGTTTGTGATGAGGTAGATGATAGGGTTGTCACGGTAAGTAGCCAGTGCAACGACCGACTGAGGAGCGCGCTGGAGGATGCGCTTCGCGAGTACAGATCCACTCCGACCGAACTTAGGCCTCGAATTCCACGGTTGCCTATGCACAAAAAGAATAGGGCGCTGGTGTGTGCCTTGGACTCGCTGCTTGAGAATATTTTTGAAAGCAGCGAGAACCTCGTTGATACGCACTCAATCCTGTATTGCGGGGCTGTTGCGGCATGTCGTATAGCAAACGTAAAGTTTACAAGTAGTGACGTAGCTATGCGACCAAAGTCTGCTGCACCAGCTTGGAAATGCAGGATCGAGCGGCGTATTGATGAAGCCAGGGTACTCATCGGCAAACTATACTGCTTCAGGGAGGGCAATTCACGACCAAGCGTGATGCGCTTTGTGAGGCGGGCATTTTCGGGGACTGAAATCAGTCCTCAGGAGTACATGTCCCGTATTACAGAGCGCATCGACTTCCTGAAGCAGAAAGTTTGTGCATGGGCGAACCGTATTCGACGGTATAAGAGGCGGGTTGATCGATACTCGCAGAATCGTACGTTCCAGAGCGATGAAAGGTGGGTATACAGAGCGTAAGAGCGACCAGAACAAAGTGTGACAGACGTGTGCCGCCCGGATGATCTCGCCACGAGTATATTCTGGCGAAACATCTGGTCGGTGCCTGTCTGTCATGCCGAGGGTGGTTGGATGCGCGATGTCGAGCGCGTGTGTGAAGCTATACCACAAATGGAAGCTATTGCCATTACACCAATAGATGTAGCCACAGCAGTCCGTCCATTACCGAACTGGAAATCTCCAGGCCCGGACGGACTGCACAACTTCTGGCTTATACCACTTAAGCCAGAAGCAGCTCACACGCGCTCCTGGCATCTCAATTCCAGTCATCCTTGGAGTCTGGGTCGCTACCACAGTTTCTAACAACTGGCGTTACCCACCTGCTCCATAAGACAGGTAGTCCCGCGGAACCCAAGAATTATAGACCGATTACTTGTTTGTCGACGGTCTATAAACTTCTTACATCCATTCTGAGAGTAAAAATTAATGATCACATTGAGTCTAATTCAATTATGTACGCCTCTCAGAATGGATGTAGGAAGGGGTCCCGCGGCACTAAGGAGCTACTCCTCATAGACATGGCCATAAGCCAACAGGTTTGTCGATCCCGCAAGGATCTGTCGACATGTTGGATAGATTACAAGAAGGCCTATGACTCTGTGCCACATACATGGCTCATGAAGGTGCTGGAGTTGTACAAAATAGATGCAACTCTACGCACCTTCCTTGAGTCATGTATGAGGCTATGGAAAACGGTCCTTCGCTATCCAGGATGTCGACCGATTCAAGGGAATGATGAGCCTGTATGGATTAAACGGGGAATATTCCAGGGCGACAGTTTGAGTCCACTTTGGTTTTGCTTAGCTCTGAATCCTCTTAGCACACTGCTGGAGGATTCAGGCCTAGGCTATCGGTTGAGAAGAGGTGGTCAAACCATATCTCACCTCCTTTACATGGATGATCTAAAACTCTTTGCCCCCAACAATTTGCGACTGATGGAGCTACTGAAGGTAACTGAAAACTTCAGTAGTGCCATCAGGATGGAATTTGGTGTGGACAAATGTGCAGTCATGCATGTAAAGAAAGGGGAGATTATGGAATCTGAGGGAATTCAACTCTCGGATTCCATACAGGTTAGATCCCTTAGCTCAACCGAAACCTATAAGTATTTGGGTATGTCGGAAGCGTTGGGCATTAACGGTACTGACATGAAGCAATCGCTGATGGAGCGCTTCTTTGGCCGCCTGAAAAAGGTTTTAAACAGCCTTTTGTCGGGCGGAAATAAGGTGCGTGCCTTCAACGGTTGGGTCATGCCGGTATTAATGTACTCTTTCGGCATACTCAAATGGACTCAAACCGAACTCGACGCCCTGGATAGAAGGGTCCGTACACTGCTGACTGCAAATCGGATGCATCACCCACGATCGTCGGTGATGAGACTGTACATCCCGCGGAAGTGTGGAGGTCGAGGCTTTTTAAATGCTAAGACTCTCCACAACCACGAGATGTGCAGTCTCAGAGAATATTTTCTCAAAGCCGATGTGGGTATGCACCGAGATGTGGTCGCAGTGGACAAGGGACTCACCCCGTTGTCCATGGCTAAAGAGAACTGGCGCAAACCTGTAATACTTACTACAGATGACCGCAAGGAGGTATGGAAAGGCAAGGAGCTTCACGGGCGCTTCTATCGGGCTCTTTATGGGTCCGACGTAGATTTCCCGGCGTCCGTGGCCTGGCTACGTTTCGGTGATCTCTTCGGAGAAACTGAAGGTTTTGTTTGTGCAATTATGGACGAAGTTATCTTGACGAACAACTACCGGAGGCATATTATGAAGGACGGGACGGTTGACGTGTGTCGGGCATGTCACCGTCCGGGTGAGTCCATCAGACATATTATCTCTGGTTGTTCTCGTCTGGCTAACGGCGAGTACTTGCACAGGCATAACCAAGTGGCTAGGATTATTCACCAGCAACTTGCTTTGAAATACAAACTTGTGGATTCTGAGGTACCGTATTACAAGTATGTGCCCGACCCAGTTCTCGAAAATGACCATGTCACGTTGTATTGGGATCGGTCTATCATCACTGATAGGACTATCATAGCTAACAAGCCCGATATAGTGGTGATAGACCGATTAGCGCGCCGCACAATGATAATCGATGTTACCATTCCACATGACGAGAACCTCGTGAAAGCTGAGAAAGAGAAACAAATCAAGTATCTTGACTTAGCACACGAGGTTGTCGACATGTGGAATGTGGACTCGGCTGTCATTGTGCCGATAGTCGTTACGGCCAATGGCTTGATAGCCAAAAGCTTCGACGACCACCTGTCGAAGCTGGCGTTACGCAGTTGGGTAAAGGGCCTGATACAGAAGGCAGTACTCCTCGATACGGCTCGTATTGTGAGGAGGTTCCTTTCTCTGGAGCCCTAACCACCGGTAGCTTGGACCCAGCTCCCGACACCGGCGGACTACTATTTTTTATATTTTTAAATGTTTTTTTTTATTGTTTTTATAGAAATATTTAAAAATGTAAAATATATGTGTAAAAGTGAATAAAGGAAATAATAATAATAGACACAACCTTGTAGCCAGGATTATCCATCAGCAACTTGCTCTGAAATACTCTCTTGTGGAATCGGAGGTTCCGTACTACAGGTATGTGCCCGACCCAGTTCTCTATAATGGCAGTATCACATTGTACTGGGATCGGTCCATCATCACTGACAGGACTATTATTGCAAATAAGCCTGATATGGTGGTGGTGGACCGAATCGAGAGGCGTGCAGTGATTGTAGATATCACCGTTCCGCATGACGAGAACCTCGTGAAAGCCGAGAAAGATAAACAAATCAAATATCTTGACTTGGCTCGCGAGGTTGTCGACATGTGGGATGTGAATTCGGCAATCATTGTACCGATAGTCGTGTCAGCCAACGGCTTAATAGCCACGAGCCTCGACCAACATCTTAGGAGGCTCTCGTTAGGCAGCTGGATCAAGGGCTTGATTCAGAGAGCAGTACTTCTGGACACGGCTCGCATCGTTAGGAGGTTCCTCTCTCTGGAGCCCTGACCGCCGGTAGCTTGGACCCTGTTCCCGATACCGGTGGGCTACTATTTTTTACATTTTTAAATAATTTTATATCTTTGTATTTTAACATTTTAAAATGTATTTTATATGTATATCAATAAATAAAGAGAATAATAATAATAATAATACCGGCGGACTACTATTTTTTATATTTTTAAATGTTTTTTTTAATTGTTTTATAGAAATATTTAAAAATGTGAAATATATGAGTAAAAGTGAATAAAGGAAATAATAATAATAAAATTAAATAAAGGAAATAATAATAATAAAAAAAACTGCATTACTTACATTCATATTAACATAAATAAAATACACACATTAAATAGATCAACTATATACCTCTAAATCAAAAATATACATTACTAATATTACTTAAAAACCAAAACAAATAGAATCCAATACTCTAAATGTTTTATAAACCATGTGTAATGTACCCAAAATATATAAATAGAAACTAAGACAAAATAGTCATAAAATAATAAACTTGCTAGTGATACTAGACTATGCCATCAATGCCACATCTAGCAAATATAAAATTCGTAGATCCATGTTGTGATTGTTTGTTTACCCACATTTTTTTGTTTTGTTATTTTCTATACGTACATCTGTGCGCTCTAATTATAAATCTTAGTTTTAGATATTGTTTCTCAGTAAGTGAATTTGTATACAATTCTTTATGAGAAATAAAGTTGTTTGTGTTGTTCTTAAACCTATTATCAGAACGTATGTAACACGTTTCAAGTTTATTCTCAAAAATCATCTTAAGAAGTGGTTCTTTGTACATTTTCTAAGAAGCCAGCGAAAGAGCTAACTTTTCCTGCAATTAGATCAGCCTCGCAATGTGGTGTGCTCAAGTTTTCATTGCATTACGGTGAAGAAAAGTATCACAAGGTGGAAACTATCTGTATTACTAACTTTTGTAGCACGTTTCTAAACGCAAAAAGTAAGAATAAGTTCAAATTAGCTTACAAGCTTAGCGTTATTATCACCCACGATACAGGAGAAATTCCTAGTGTGGGCAGGTTTTTTTTAAAGAAAAGAAAGAAGAAAAAACTTGCTGTGTTCAAAGGTAATTTTAGTGTTAATAGTGGTGAAACTACCCTATATTAATTTAAAAAATTATTTGTGCAGTTTGTGCCACATTACTTCCCTTACTTCCCATCATCATCGTTTCAGGCGAAAGACATCCGATGCGGGACATAAGCATACCCCTAAGTGTCACCAAATCGAGCAGTTCTGTTTCTCGCGGGGGTTTTAAGGGTTTTTAAACGATACCAACAAACATTTAACCGATATATTTTAAATAAATTCACAGCTCTAATTCACCTAATTAATCCAAACAAACATTCAATCAGACGAAATCTAATGCATCCAATGCGGTTCAACCAGCCATTCATAAATGGACTCAAAATGTGGGTCCATTTTCATCGTAGCGATATTTTAGTTGAACATCGCGAAACTGACCCAAATGCTATTTGGATCCGCGAATAATACGATTGGCAATATTATTTATTCAACTGAAGGACGGACGTGTATTACGGTCTACGGTGGGTGCGTTGCGGTATGAACGTTAGATTTCATAATTTAGTGGCGGAATTGAGCTATGGGTGGGTCCAATAGTATTTTGTTTTGAGTTGTGGTGCTTTTGAGGAGAAAGATGGTGGTATGGTTCGCTGGAATGATGATTTAATTTGATTCTTTTATACCAAAGCAAAGAAATTGGATTCGAAGATGAACCCAACTCAGTTATGCTCTATTATTGCAGCATCTACATATACCGGTACAGTCGACCACTTAAATTCCAAAAGCATACAACTCAGTATAATTTCTATAAAGCACTTATGAACTTTATCCTTTTCGTCTTTTGACACTACCACAGCGCTTTAGATCTTGCTAGTGTTTTCACTGATTTACACGCACAACTGGTTTGATTATCCTGGGGCTAATTTATAAAGCGAGAAAAGATCCGCGTTTAGATGAAAATAATATAACCACATGGTCTTAAAATTAGGTTAACTTACCTATGGCAAAAATCTTCCTGATCCGTTTAGTTATAAAATTCTTCAAGCAATTGACTACTTTATTCATTTGTGCAGTTACTAAGGTATTCTCCGTAAACACAAAAATATCAGCACTAGTTTCGTTGCCATGTCAAAGGATCAATTACACTGATCCAGTACAATTTGAACGGACTTCAAAATAAACATTACAAAAGCAAGGACCAATCGGCGAAGCTTTAAATATACAAGTGCTTTAGACAAGGCTATTCTATTTTAGTTCCACAAATGTTCGCAAAAGTAACGTTTGCACAAAACACATTCATTTTCATAATACTTATGTAGGCTTTCAGAACGCGACCTTTGAAAAAATATTCAGATCAGTCTTTTGGGAACATTGTTATAATGCCTTTCCGTTCTGTGAGGTTATGTTATGCTGATAGATAATGTTATTATATCTTGTAGAATTTTATTAAAGTGTTGATCGTTTTTACCCTGAAGCGATAGATAAATAGTTTTAAATTTAATTATTAGTCAATACGCGACTCATATCTGAGTAAAAAGATCTAGTTGTGTGTGTTACCACAATTACCCCAGCTTCTTCCTTTACATTACTAGTTACTTATACCCAGTTTCTGAGTGCTTTATCGGTCGTTTATCTGTCCGTTAACGCTACTTGTCTATTGGTTGGTACTCACCAATCAATGGCGTTATGACAAATAACGTTAAATCACTAGGTTTATCGATAAAGTACCTCAAAAACCGGGCACTCGTCATTGTTTAGCCAATCTGCAGACCAAGGGTTAAGCTTCAGTGATTGATGCTTGCGGACGGCGCGATGTGTTCCACGCGCACCTTATCAGCAGCAGTCAGCAAAAGACGGGGCCCGTTAGGGCCAGAGCCTGCCAGGGTCGTGGATTTTGTTCGAAAGAGTTACCGCGGCCCTGGAACGCAAAAGGCACTAGGAGGAGCACGTTTGAGTTTTAGTCAGTAAAAGTCTGAAACTCCCTCCAGCTCCACCCAGAACGGAAGGGGTCATTTAATGATTCCCATCTTTAAAAAAAAAGGGTTAAGCTTAGTTCGTTTAAGCTTAGCTCGCATATTTGAAGTTATTTTCAAACTTGTGTGCAGACTGCACATTAAGCTCTTCAAGTATTAAAATCACAGCTATGCCAGCTAATCTAAACTCACTTAGGATAGCTCCAATTCTGCAGCCAGCTAATGTCAACGAATCACAGAAAAGCTTTTACTAGCCTCATCAAAACACATGAATATCTAATCTCTCACTACCGACCACTCGAAACGAGCCTTTGATAAACAAAACATACAAAATGCATTCCATCGACTCGATTCGTTAGCCAACTAGACAAATCGGCGATACGTAGCGTCCAGTTTATTACACAGCTTTACTTATTCATCAGTTATGCAAATGAAAAGCAAATAAAGAGAGAAATGGCCATCCCGGTAACGTACGCGCCGGTTTTATCTCGAAAACGATCAAACATTACGATCCCATTTCACACGACGTATTTCCATATGCGCCATAAATAATGCCGTTTTACCTTCCATACAAATAAAGGGGTTCCATGGAAACGTTATTTTTTAGTGAAATTGCTGGATGCGATTCGTTTGTAGGTTTTTTGGGATTTTAATACTGGATATTATACAATATAATACATATGGGTGAACTTTTAATACATTTATCTACACTCACAACGTAATGTTCCAAATATGAGTTCAAAAACGAATGCATAAATACATACTTTTTTTTCGTGGATAGGTAAAATTTAAAAAAAAAACCATTACGATTCAACATTTTCCTTCGATTTTTAAACAACTGCATTATAAAATAACTTTTTAATTTTTAAAGCACACTTTTTCTTTTTAATTTTTGGCGCGGGCTCATTGATTTAAGTCAATGAGCCAGCTTTTATCTTTGTCTATGTTTGAGCGCGCTGCGCAGTCATTCGAATACGCAATGAGAATATCCGCCATATTGGAATTAACTATTTTTCCACTTATTTTATTTCAACTGTATGAGTGAAGATAAAATAGTGTATGCAACGGCATATAATTAGGTATTAAAACACTCGTGCGATGCTATTATCACACTCGGCTACGCCTCGTGTGATAAACCCACACTCGTGTTTTAATAACCCTTTTTATATGGTCGTTGCATAAACTACTATTATATACGTATGGGCTCTGGATGGCTTTCTGGAATTTGAAATAAAATATCCTGTACATTTTGTGTGCAATACAATTCAAATTCTCGAAAAAAAAAACAACAAAAGATGGTGCATCTGCCAGTTGTTTGTTGTTTGCGAATAAATATGGTAGGCAGTTGATATACCAACCAACGTTCTTTTTATCCAATGGTTTTCATGAGAAAAAGGTAGGTTCCAAATCAAAACTCAAATTTAATTAGTTATAATCAGTGCAATTTACACATACATACATACACACACACAACACACACACATACCTACACATTCACATTGTCTTTTATTTTTATTTTTTGTTAGTTACGACAACTATTTGTGTGCATGCAGAGTTTACCTATAAGTGATTGTTACACTTTACTCCGATTTGTTGCTTTTGTTTAAATTGCTTAAAATGGTGTACCTATATAATTGTTGGTGAACCAAATAAATAAATAAATAAAACTCAAAAACACCAAATCAAATGATGTAGCATCAGGACGACAAGTTGACGGAAACGATTAAAATTAAACTTATTTAAACACACATCATTGAGTACATAAAAGGAATAAATAACGCATTGAATAAATGACGCATTGCATAAATTTAAGCTTCCTCAATGAAATGCAGATCCATTAAGAGTGGAAGATAAAAGTGTTCAAATATTAATTAAAGCACAATACGAAAATCATTACAATCGTAACTATGCGCCATTTTCTGCTTTCAAATGTGAAAATACTTTGCTTGAAAATGAATATTGGTTGAACAAGCAAACTTTACAATAATTAATGATGGTTATTAAAAATGAGATAAAGGAATAAAGAAAAAGCCCGAACAACAATTGACCAGACCAGTCCTAGGCATAAATATGAGGCTGAAAAGCTTGGAAGACCCCCTCAAACCTGGATGTCTGTCGTTAATAAACATACATCAACCTGAAGGCCGAAAATTAGGATGTCTGGACAACCCGACACAGATACCTCTGGCGAAGAATGACGAGGAGAGCCGACTCATGAATATGGCAAGGCAAAAAAAGAAAAAGAGAAACTCATCTCTAGTCTGACTAAATTGTCGACCCACTTTGAGCAAGAGCGGTGATTTATACTGCCCTCTCTGTGCCACAAGAACCCTTTGCTCAACAATGAGAAATTGACAAAATACTTTTATAGTGCCCCATAAAGAAAAATTCTCACCAAGTTATATCTAGTAGGTACTAGTTACGGATCTAAACCCCGAAAAAGTAAGCATCAGTACAAAGACACAAAGCCCTGAGGTGGCACAGAGGGCTTCGAAGTACCGAAACCCCGCTGAGATAGGCACAAACGCGAACATAACAATAATTTGAGATCCATTATACTAACACAGGGGCTAAACTAGAGGGATGTTTTGCCAACTTTTTACGCCGCCTTCGAGCAAAGCTTAAGTACGTACGATTTTACGGTGGAACGCATTATGGCCACAGAGTTGTGAGCAGAATTCATAATATCGTAATTAATGACGGCCAAAACATTGGCCCGAAGTGGCCCGAACACGTCCGACCTGCATGCAAAAACCCTTTGGAGGAGGCTGAGCCACGTATTATTTATTACCCGAGGCAAGAAACGAAATTTTAGGCGTAAACAAGACGGGTATATCGGCTGCGGTGAAATTTTCAGTGGGTTGGCACCGGCTTGCTGGTAAGCCGCCCCGGATACTTGAAGGTGTAAATTGTTAATTAAAATCCCCGCATTATGATGTCGATTTTGTGATTTTAATGAGATTTTATTTTGATTTTATTGTTAATAACAAAATGTGTACTTGTGATTATCACTAGTTGTAGATTTTATTGGTATTGTTATGAATTTAAAAAATCTGGTTATACCTCCATTTTCTAAATAATCAAAATAACATAAACGAAAGAACCAATCTCTACCCAGGTAAACGATACAAAAACAAAATAAACAGCTAGTAAAAAGTTTGTCAGTTTCCTCCCCATCATAAATATACATCAGGCTTTCAAGTTTTCGTAAGTAAGAAGCAAGGTATTTCCTAGCCCCATCGATATATTTAGCCAATAATACTTCAGCAAAAATATTTATCCATCCCCTCGTGAACCCCTATAACATAGAAAAATGCTAAAATAACTCTTAATAAGATCCTATTCAAAAAAATGTAGGAAGGGATCCCATTATTCAAATGAACGCCTATTATTTTCCTTATAGCAATATCATCTTACCTATTGACGCGTTCGAAAAGCTGTAGGCGTTACAGGAGCCACCACGTTCAAGATATAAATCTGTGTTTCTTTTAATGGAAAAACAATTTGTCGTAATTAGAAGTAATTATCAAATAGTATTATTAGAAAGTAAATAGACGACCTTCTTTAAAACAAAGGCGTAGGAAGGGTTAACTATTTTTTAATGTAATAGGTGAAATCGACGTTAATTTCAATATTCCAAAAACTCAATCCGGTTTTGTTCTTTTTCAGTAAATTGTTTCTAACTTTAGAAATTTTTCAATATATAGTGGGAGACTGGTGCCTAAGCTAGGCTCGAGGCCTGTGTTTCAGGACACCAGGATCCCACCCCTTTACATTTTCATTTTATAAATTATGTACTAATCGCGCTGACAGAATGTAGTAAGGTAGGTATCATACGACATTTTATAGTTTTACTTATTTTGGTTATGTATGCGAGACGAATGTTAGTAGATGTGTAGTATGGGTGAATGTGTGGGTATGTGTGAGTGTGCGATTGTATGTTTAGGTTTTAAAATGAATTTTAGTACAGAGATAGGCCGGCCCTGGAGGGGGTTATAAGCTAGTAGCTTGTAGTTTTTTTGCGAAAATCTACTTTGCCATGCTGCGGACGAAACCCCCGCGGCTTTCGTCCGCAGCATGGCAAAGAAGATTGATTGTGAAGCCGCTTTTTCTCGCGTCTTTTGCTATACTAGCTATGGAAAAAACTTATGCCTAAGGCCCGTTTGCATTGGGCACGCCACTATTGCGGCCGTAAGTCCCCACTTTGAGGAGTGGAATTCAGAGCAGGAGTCATTTGATCATTTCCCATCCATAAAAGATAACTCTGGTTTATGTAGGCGGGCCGCCTGCACAAACCAGAGTTATCTTTTGTATGATAGATACCAGATAAATTTATAATTTAAATTACACATTATATTTATTGACTTTTTTAACATCAAAAACAGAAATAAAAACATAAAGCTGTCCTGTATCGACTTCTATCGTGATCGTCTACGTTCTCTAGTACTGCAAAACGGCTCAAAATGTATTGTTCGGGTATCTACGAAGGGATACTAGGAAAGGGCAATGAACTATTTTGCAACTTTATCTGGCGCCTACAATAGTTGCTAACACGAGGATTTAAAAAAATCATACCAATTCATAACCCTCGTTTTTGCTTCGGCGTAGTCGGGTAAAAAATAACTGGTTTACTTGCACAAACGTAGGCCTAATTCAACTATCCATCGGCAATACACCGTTATCATATTGCTATTAGCTCAGCATCGACAACCACAGAATTAGTGGAGGGTTTAACCGCGCGAACGTCAATACGGCATGTAATGAACCGGCCTAATTAGGGCACATATAAACCGGCGCTCGTTTGCGGCATATCGAATGAGAGAATCTCTTGTGTAAAGGGAAATGGTATTGAATTTAGTAGGTTCTGGAATAGCGAATTAGATAGAGCATTGAAAATCTTGAGGAAACGAAGGGATTTTGACAGGTTCCCTGGCTGCCTGTGGGAATCTTCAAGTTCCGATTGATTTTGTTTGAAGGTAAACGTTATTGACGACTGCATCATCTTTCCAACGCATGCTAGATTAGCCATATAAGTGTAGGTAGTATCTTAAGGAAATTAAAAGGAATAAAACTGTTATTTGAATACCACCAGAATTCCACCAGATTTCAAAGTTTCAAGTAGGTAGATAGCTTGTTGAGATATTTGTTCAAAAGCGTCAGCGCTCCACTGGAAAGCAAAGGGTATGAGAAAGAACATGGAAGGGTTTCAGTAAGAGTCTGGCACTCTCTTCCGTTACACCCAGAGTGGCAGAAGTCATTTGATGAATCAGAATCAGAATCAGCGTTTATTTGTGAAACATAGGTTTTTACATTTAAAAGATCTTAGATTAGGTATTATAATTGCGCTATGTTTTGCCGTAAAGGCGTACAAATCATCATCTGCCTAGCATTTTTCCCAACTATATTGGGGCGTACAAATATTGAAATTAAAACAAAAATCATAAAAAATAACAATTAAACTACTAACATACGAGAAAAACTAAATTAAACTCTTACATGAGAAAAGGAACTCATAACCTTATAAAATTTATAATTAAAAAGAACTTAATAAAGAACAGTCTTAAAAATCTCAAAAACAGTCTTTAAAATTACATTTCATAGGTACATATATATGTATTTACCGCTTATTTTTTTTTTTTTTTAGGTATGACCACTAGCAAGTTAACACACGTGGGATATTAACTGCTTAACCGGACTAACCTGTGGTGGCCTTAAATGAATTTAAAGCCCCCAGCCAAGGCAATATTTACCGCTTAGGAAATAATATTAAAAATGATTATCATTCATAAAATCTTCTACAGTATAATAACATTTTTCCATGAATAGCGAGTAGAGAATCTTCTGGAATTTAATTGATGATTACACATCCATAAATAAAAAGGTAGATAGCTTAGGCTTCTGGGGCCTAACCACCAACTCTTAGAGCAGTATTACTTCAATATTCCTTGCAGTGGGAAAGAGTCGGAGCTATACGTCCTGTATAGCTCCGTCTCTTTCCCACTGGAAGTAATATTGAAATAATACTGCTTCAAGAGTTGGTGGTTTAGGCCCTGGTCCCTCCTGTTTTTATCGTAATTTATTTGGAATTGGCGGAGCATGTCCTTTCTTTCATATTACTTACATCTCCTTTTGCCATCATCATTTTAATCACCTCCTTTCTCGCCGAATCTTTTTTTACACAAACCAACCGTCATTTCTTAGGTCATCCTCTTCTAAGATTGTAATAAATCTTTATTAGATTATAATTACTCGATATATTTTGAAAAAAAAAACGTTTTTATTCAAGAAATCCCATCCTGTTTCAATAGTTTCCAATATATCCGTGTTTACAATTTTTTGGCCATAACCACAGTTCACAAGTTATACTCGAACTAGGTATAGACGTTCGGAAAACAGGTACCTAATATTGACGACCACAGATTATAATACTCGATATATTTTGAAAAAAAAAATGTATTGTATTCAAGAAATCCCATCCAGTTTCACTAGTTTCCAATATATCCGTGTTTGCAATTTTTTGGCCATAACCACAGTCCACAAGTTATACTCGAACTAGGTATAGACGTTCGGAAAACAGGTACCTAATATTGACGACCGCAGATTATAATACTCGATATATTTTGAAAAAAAAAATGTATTGTATTCAAGAAATCCCATCCAGTTTCACTAGTTTCCAATATATCCGTGTTTGCAATTTTTTGGACATAACCACATGTTGTACTCGAACTAGGTATAGACGTTCGGAAAACAGGTACCTAATATTGACGACCGCAGATTATAATACTCGATATATTTTGAAAAAAAAAACGTATTGTATTCAAGAAATCCCATCCAGTTTCAGTAGTTTCCAATATATCCGTGTTTCCAATTTTTTGGACATAACCACATGTTGTACTCGAACTAGGTATAGACGTTCGGAAAACAGGTACCTAATATTGACGACCGCAGATTATAATACTCGATATATTTTGAAAAAAAAAACGTATTGTATTCAAGAAATCCCATCCAGTTTCACTAGTTTCCAATATATCCGTGTTTGCAATTTTTTGGACATAACCACATGTTGTACTCGAACTAGATATAGACGTTCGGATAACAGTTACCTAATATTGACGACCGCATCATCGCTTCTCATAAAATAGGTAGACAGTAGTCAAACGCGAGCTTATTAAATAATTAAAAATAGATAATACTGCGAGTAGTAAGCCATGCCATTGTTATCTCTATCGCTTTTAGAGATAAAAGCTTCATCGATGGATTTGTAGCAAACATCGAAACCAGAAAGAATAATTTGTGATGTAACGATAACTCCAGTTCTCCAAAATACCGCAACGCGATCTTTCTTTTTTTTAAACCGGATAAGGCTTGGTGGATAGCTAACTGACCACATAACCACCGTACTCTATGTGTTGTGCGTCTATGCTATGTGACATTTGATTCGTAGGTACCAAGCTTAGCCTGGTATTACTCGCCGTTTTTCATCAGAAAACTGAACTAGAGTCAACGCCAGATAAATTTGCAATGACGGTCATTGACCCTACATTTATTGACATACTTCCGAAAACAGAAATAAAGACATAAAGCTTTCCTGAATTTACATCTATCATTTTCTGGTAATGAAATTCGATTTATGAATTATTTTCCAGGTACCTACAAAGAGATATTAAGGAAAGGGCAATGACAGTTATTGTAATTTTATCTGGCTTAGAGCGTAGAAAAAAACTTTTTACCAAAAAAAAAAACGATTTTGATAAAATTTTCATGGGACCATTTGGAAAGACCCTTTCCAACAAAAAAAGAATTTTTCAAATCGGTTGGCAAGCGACGGAGTTACGCGCGAACGAACATAAAAAAAAATACAAACATCCGAATTGAGAACCTCCTCCTCTTTAGAAGTCGGTTAAAAAGGCGACATTATTACCTCAACTGAAGTGAAAGTACAAATTACACTGAAAGTTCAAATTACTTTTAGATACCTAATTATGTTGTTTGGTCCCTCATCATTATCATGATCCACAGTGTGACTTTGCCCACAGTTGAGCATAAGTCTCCTTTTTCCTGTACCAATCCCAACGCTCCTATGCAATCGTTAGCCAGTATACTATTGTAGTCTTTGGCAATCGTCTTCCAAGTATTCCGTACCGTTTATTATTTTGGTACAAAATAAGTCAATGAAAAAGTAGGTTTTAATTCAAATCAAAAGTTAAATAAAATTGTGAAGGTTTTAAATCGGTCTAAGCCAATTACAAACACATTTCTAGTCAAATAGGACTAAGTAGTTAAGTACAATAAATTCGTATAATATTTGACGTAACATTATCGATGTTCTAAACATTCTAATTTTGATGCCACAACTTCCTTGTTAACACTACACTTTCAAAAATTACAATAGTGTTATCTACGTACAAGAATAATGATTGAATAGTACAAGGGGGTGGCGACCCAATTCCTTAAGTGATTACGGTCAGTGTGAAAAAGATATGCAATTCATACTTCTTTACTTAGATATGAGCTTTTTCTATCCTGTTATGTAGGTACCATTTTTTACAACATTTTTGATGTAAAAGCTAAGTGGATTAAATTTAAATATCACGAAAAAAATAACCGCGAAGTTCGTATATGTAACTTACCTATTTGCGTTAAAGTAAAAACTATAAGGTCAGGCTCATTCAAAACAATTTCAGATAACATGCACCAAAAAAGGGTTTCTCAATAAATTTACAAAGTAAATTGTGCTAAGGGTATTGTTTACTCACGTTCTCACCATGTTTACATTGAGAAACATGCAGCATTGACTTCTAAAACCAATAAATTACCACTTACCTGTAAATTCCCGGGATAACTCGGAAATACAACCTCAATGTCTCTCACTCACTTCGATAAACTATTCTGTTTTTACAAGATTAGCTCACTATCATCGCACTAAAGTTTTGAATTTATTATTTACAATGCAAGCCCCCAACATAAACACGTTACAGAAACTAACCTAACAAAACACACTTAAAATTAACTTCTCACTTCACAACCAACGAACAAAACGAGAATAATAACTTCGAACACAATTTTTTTAGAAGAATTTCGTCAAATATTTGTAATTTTTTAAAGAAAATAATTGAAAACAGAGTCACTCCTGCAGTATTGTTGTCAAAACTGTCATTTGTTCGACGCCATGGAAATAACGCATGCGCGGTAGGGAAATTCTCTTTTGCGCATGACGCTGTCTAGTTGGCTTTTATTGAGAAGATTCAAAACTTTTTGGTACTTACTTGGAAAAATGTTTTAGAGACTCTTTTGAATTTATCGTGCTTATTATTATTATGCAATAAATAATGTTTTTTTAAGTCAGAATTATTATATAACATTTGATTGTAGTTTTTGTATATATGAAAGATAAATTTGACAGTACCGTCAGTAAAAGAAAACCACTAATGAGACGTGATACATCACGTTTCAGGAAAAATTATAAAATAAACAAAGAATTTATGGATTTTGTACAGAGTTTTAAAATTGATGGACATAAAAAAAATACAATATACGGGCCTCAAGCAAAAATAGAAAGTATGTTAACATACACAATACAGTACAGTATTACTAGTTCATAAAGTTTTAATAAGTAAATATTGCTTCCGATTACAAGTGCCCAATAAAAAACACAGGACTGTCTTAGCGTTAACCGACTTTTAAGCTCAGGACGCTTTATTGCTACCCGATTTCAATAAGGAGTATATTTTAGTCTATTGCATGTCAGATAAAAAACGAGCCAAAATTTACGAAACCAAATTACCACTTAATGGGTCCTATACTCGTACATGATAGGCGACATCGTGGCAAGCCCAATCGGAGATGGCAAGAAGAGCTGGACTCTTTCAAAATTTTAGGACCAGTGATTTTTAATCAAAAAAGACTGGTCCTTAGTAGGTAGCCCTACACGGAAAAAAGTGGAAGACGAGTACGGAGAACTTGCCCTGAAGTGGAATATTCTCTCGTTCCGTCGGTTTCCAATTCTTAAAAATCGTGGTCATGGTGAAATGTGATTCTGGTACGGTAATAGTTTTCATTTGATTATATCTGTGGCAAAGCAATATAGCGACTGTATAAAAAAATCAAATCAATCATACGAAATTTGAATACCTATTTAGAATCTGAAAATTTGAATACTTATATAGAAAATTACGAAAACGTAGTAACAGGAAACTAAAGTCTATAGCAAAACTCAATTTGTATTCTATCACAATATAATTGAATCACATTATAGAACAAAAACATGCTGCAAGAAATGTAGAAACAATATTCTTACTTTCAAAACAAGAAGACCAGCAGTTCTAGAGCCTGTATTTTTCAATTTCAAGCCTGAAACAGCAATAAAACTTAAACAAACAATTAAAAAAACAACGAAAGCACTTACAGAAACCAAAAAACAAACAGTCAAATACCATTAGTTAAAGGAAAAACCCGAAATGCCGGCAATGACAACAGAGCGGGACAATTGATCAAATAAAGTGTCCCTTGATTAAACAAATGAGTGCTACACTTTAACCCGACCGGGGGAGAGAGGGTAAAAAAGCGCTTAAAGCGAATAAAACCAAGGTCATTGAGAAGGATGAAGGGGAAAGGAAAAAGGATCTGACAGCTGCTTATAGTCAATGAATGCTGGCGTTGATTGAAGGGAACGAGATGGGCGACTTGATTGGGTGGTGATCTTTAGGGTGCGTGATAAAGTTGTCGAGAGCATAAAGCCATGGATTTGTTTCCTATCTTGAAATAGTTTTAAGTCAGGAAAACTGATCATGTCTAATGTCCAGTCATGTCAGTCAAAACCATTCTCAGTCACAGTTCGTCATCATTAAAATTTGACATACCTAATACCACCTAATACTTGTTTCAGAGCTATTGATACGACTTGTAAAATATTTACAGTTTCCTAGTTTGTTTGTTATCATAGGAGATATACTTTTAGCCCAGCAATACACTAATATGTCGCGTTCTTACAAGATACTTTGGTTAGCGACTGTTTTCACATGTGTTGAAAATAAGCCCCTTGTTATAAAGTTATTGAATTGAGTAATTTATTTATTTATTTAACAGTTTATGTACACACATTTAAAAGGAAATTATTAATATATATAGAAAACAAGGTACAAAGGTGATGCTTATTTTTATGTGATTGTAAACGTGAGTCACGGTATTTTAGCGATTAATAAAGAATTTTGTAGGCTTTCAAAAGATTAGACTCTGTATCTACGATTGCAAATGTTATGGGATAAATGTCTAAATTCATTGAAAATAATTCCTAAGAAAAGCATTTCACATTAATCAAAGAAGAGAATTCACATCCATTTAAAATAATGGACCATAAAATACTAAACGCAATTAAGTACCAAAACGAATTGAAATTCCATGAATTCGCTCAAAGTTAAATAGGCCCATTTAGCATTTCGAAGCAAACTAATTTAATGCATTCCCTCTTTATATTAGGTACAACATTTGCATGTAAGCATGTGGTACCTATATAAAAACACTAGAGAGTCACGCTAGCGTCCTGATAGCGTATGTTTAGTGCCCACTATTCTTTCTAAAAAAAAATAATACTCGAAAAAAGAACCAGCCTGTAAGCCAACCACTGTCACTTAAACTCCCACTCCCCTCTTTACAGTACAATCCATAGGTAATTGAAGAGTATTTCCCTTATTCAGGGGAGCTCTTTTTATATTGGTGGTAGTTTAGCTAGTGTCACCGTTTATGACAGAAGCCGTTTGGCTCACGATACGCTTTCGTTTCACGTTTATGATATTTTTAGGGTCCCAATATGAGCGATTTGTATTCAATTGCTAGGTGTAGTCACGGAAATTCTATTAATACATTCATGGTTCATTTATTCAATCATTCGATGCGATATTGGGGGGCTTACACCATGGCATTTAGGTAGTTCATTCTTCGTGTTACCTATTTTACTAGGGATTATATTTTGCTGGCACATTACAACTAGGTTCATAATAGTGACACCTTAATGAAATGCCTATAAACATTAGAGCACTGTTTTTGCACTGCGTAATAGTGCAAATGTAGGTTTTTAGTCATTACAATTTAGAATTGCTTGGACCTTAGAGCTAGTGGAAAAGGCATTCGATTCTACTAATACTGATATTTATTTAGATACTATTCCAATTTGAGTATGAGTTACGCATTGCTGTTAAAACTAAATAAGGTTTTGAGGGAACATTAAGATGAAATGCTTGGCTCAAAGCTGGTCCGCTCCACAACGACTAAGGCGTACAAAGCTTGATTAAGATGTGATGATATTATTGGACCTGCTGAAGATTGTAAGATCACCTTTGTATATTTAATCTCTCTAACATTGTATAATTTCACGCATAAAATATTTAAAAACTAATCTAACCAAGTGTTTCACTAATTTAGTTGTTTTTTTTATCGTGATGGTTCTTTAATTCTAATGGGCATCAGCTGAACGCCGTATTTATTCAAAATATTCGCTGTTTTATGTAGGTACTTTTCCAGATTATCAGTAACTCAAATAACACTTAGCTCGAAATTTGCCCAACTTCCAATGATCATGAAGTGTCCTGAATCATTAGGCCAGTTGATTTAAAACATGAACCCTCCAGTTTTGGTTTCACCACAGACGCAAAATTAATAAACAGCTGAAGCTAATCAAGTCAGGGTTGAATCAAGTCTGTTTGTAAGAAATGCAATTGACTGTTTGCCATAGTTCGAGGGCAACCATCAGCCATGAAGATGAGAAAATCCCATGTAGTGTCATCATCTGTCTAGCCTTTTCCTAGTTGGGAAAAGGCATATTATAAGGAAAAGGTATATTGGGGTCGGTTCCCAGTCAAATCGGATTCTGCTGAATACCAGTATTTTACGTGGAGCGGCTGCCTACCAGACGTCCACAGCCCATTAACACGGTACTTCTTGGCGAGACAGGATTCAGATTATCAGGCTTCTGACAATTCGTAACAACTGCCAAAGTCTACAAATGACAGCCGGGACCAATGGCTTAGCGTGATTTCCGAGGCACGGAGGAGTCTTGATATGTTAAGATGGTCACCCATCCATAGACCGACCTTGGCAAGCGTTGCTTAACCTTGAAGATCGACCCGTGCGGCTGTTATTATTTAGCCACAAGCTCCTCCATTAATCCCGTATAGTTGTACTATTTGAAATTATGAAATGATTCTAGTCGGTGATGATCATGATTCACTTTGCCTTATCCCAATTTAATTGGGATCGGCGCAACATATGTGTTATTTTCCATATTTCTCTATTCGTTTTCATTGGAGTACTTAGTTACCTATTTTTTTCTGTTTGTTTTCTTTGGTCTTCCCGTTCTGCTCTTCGTTCATGTCATTTCGTTCGTCTTCGTTCATCGTTCATTTCATCACTCCATTGTCTCGGTTACTTGGTAACTGGAAACATATAGACATGACTCCAAATCGTTTAGAACAACTCATTCATTGACCATAAATTAAAAAGCTCGAGTTGAATTAGTATTAATCCCAGAGAATGTTATCTTGATAGTCTATCGGCATTAAAGGGGAGCTTTTTTACGAATTTAATTAAACTTTAGACAGTTAAGCACGGTCGAACATGAACATTTTATTAAACTCTTCAGCGAAGTTTTGTCATAAGTCACCCACATAATACGCCTCTTCGTGGATGGAACAGCTTCCAGTTTTATGTAATTAGAAAATCTTTTCATAATAATTATCTTTTGCATGTTATATCAACTTCATAAATTTTTTCTTCGGTATATTCTTAAAATGTTCTTTTTTATTAAAATATACCTACAATCCAAACACTGATTATTTTTTTCTTTAAAAGGAACGTTGCCCCACACTAGGATTTTCTCCTGTATGATGGGTGCGTTTACAAACTCACATACACAAACAGCCAGACCCGGAACAACTATATGTAGGCCTTACAAATATTCTGTTCCGTGCGCGAATCGAACCCGTGACACGCAGCGCAGCAGCCGGTCGCTCAACCTCTATAAACTATTACCTCTTCTGTTTGGTTTTCTGGAACCACTGGTTAGGACTTAGGACTTTTCGACCGAATTCGGTTGTTAGGCGATCGGTAGGTAACTATGTCGAGACTTCTCGCTCGGAACTCGATACTCCCCCCAACACCTAGCGCGCCCCGCCCTCATTGTGCGAGGCCAGAGCGTTAGCATCATTGTTACAGCTACGTATATTTATTATTTTCATCGAAATCAAATTATTCAGTTTCAATTAACTTTTTTAATTAACTCGGGTACTACTCAAGTTAATGAAACAATTAAATTACCTAACCTAACTCGATCCCTAATTTCTAAAACAGCTGTTAAAAATACAATATCAATATATTTTAATCTAGATTCCAGTTTCAGAATCCCAGAACTTTTTTTGTTTTTGCAGACTTTCACAGTTCACTTCACTTCAACTATATTGGGGTCGGCTCCCAGTCAAACCGGATTCAGCTGAATAGGTACCAGTATTTTACGTGGAGCGGCTGCCTACCAGACCTCCACAACCCATTAACTTCACTTAACTTTACAACCCATTTTTTGAGTCCAAACTTTTTGGAAACATGAAACTGACGCCTTTTCGTTTATAAGCACAGGTCACAACACAGCACTTATTGTACATATTGCACGATAATATTATACGATAATATTACAGCTTCAGAAATTGAGTTCAGAAAGTTATGGAAATAAATAATAAACTTCATTCGATCAACTTTGAAACTGAAACTTTAAACTTTAACATAAGTTTTGACAAATCAACAAACATGGCGTCATACAGACAGAAATATGGAAGGCGGGAGGGGTGGGAACTGTCAAATGAGATATGTGAACCATAGACATAAGGTTGAGATATTTTACTTGAAGATTACCTGACCTGCAGGTGTCAAGTTAACTCGCACGAGTAGTAGCTGTACTTATGTTAAGGTCGAGTTAGCTTAGGTCATGTACAGAGATCGGAATGAGTTAGCTTATTGCATGTTAATGATTCCCGGATTTTAGAGGAGATATTATCAACTCTATGTTACTTACTTCTTCAAACTTTAGGTAAATATAGTCTACCTACCTATTCCGATCTCTGGTCATGTCCCTTACTCCTCGGATTAACAGTATATGTAAAGTGATGTAACTACAATAGATTAACCTTTTCGATTCAGACGCTGTGTTTTGTCCATGCAATGGTTGGCGCCGGTAATTATGAAAGAACTTATTTGATTTGGTGGAGTTTTTGTGAGGAAGGTTGAGAAACAGGTTCGACAAAAAGTGTATGATCGTGATTATTAAGGTTTTTAGTGACAAAACTTGTAAATTATTTTTTGTGTATAGTTTTGATGAGGACATCCAGGTTCGTTTTTATAATAATTATATTTTTATAAATAATTATAATTAAAAAATATTTAAAACAAAACGTTATTACATAATTATTTATTATTTTTTAAACTAGTAGTTGTGAAATGTAAAGCTACTTTAAATTATCTGTCTATTGTTATAATTAGATTGTGACTAGAAAATGTTTCGTTATACAATGTGAAGCAAAAAGATGAATTAATAAAAATCATAAACATTACAACGTAATCCACTTCAAAAAAATCTTTACATCTGATGCAATTTTAGACATCTCTCTGAAAGTTATTAAACCAGCTAAATGCACAAGGTCATAAGTTTCAAAACGAATTTCATCAAAAATCACCTTTTCAGTCACAAAGGGTACTTGCAATATCTTCACACAGTTAATTAATAATTCGCATGAACGTTGCAATCTATTTCAAACATCTTTAATTACAATCTTCTTCGTAACTTTACTTAATATTCACTTTTGATATTTACATTGAAATTTTGGTATGAATTTTTTTTTTGAACAGATTATGAAATAACTTCTCCTTGTATGTATTCACCTTATGGTGTCTGAAGGACATTCATTATTGGTTCTGAATTGCTGACTAATTGCATTGAAGTCCGCAAAACTCAGCTGGATGTGCTGTTGACTACTTCCATACTCTTACTGCGATGGGTGGCCTTGATGGGTGTAATTGCTTTGAAGGTGTCCCACAAATTATTTAAGTTATCTTTTTTTTGCAGGTGCGCGAAATCTTATCGGTTTGGTAAGCCGACTATCTGTAGCTTAAATTAATTGCCTCTAATGCTTGATAGGTCTTGTAAAGAAAACGGCAAAAAATCACGTTTGTTCTATGGGAGCCCCACTTAAATATTTATTTTATTCAGTTTTTAGTATTTTTTGCTATAGCGGCAATAGAAATACATCATCTGTGAAAATTTCAACTGTCTAGCTATCACGGTTCATGAGATACAGCCTGGTGACAGACGGGCGGACGGACGGACGGACAGCGGAGTCTTAGTAATAGGTTCCCGTTTTACCCTTTGGGTACGGAAGCCTAAGAACATTCAACAAGTTTTTTTTTGGTGTATGGCACATCGTCAAATACACGTCCCGGGCGGGAGAGCGTCAGACTCTTACTGACTAAAACCGACCCGTATTCCTTGAAATGCCTGTTTCTTTTCAGGGCCATGATAACTCTTTCGAACAATTCCGCATCCCTGGCTGATGTCAGGGCCTGACGTCGAACATTTAACAATAATGGAAATTAATAGGGTTAATGCCAGTGGGAAATTAAATTGGGTTTATTACTCAAAGATAACCTGAAAATACAAGTACAATATAAGCACAAAATTACTTCTAGCGCAAAGTTCCGAAATTAATTTACCAACTAACGTCAAACATACCTTGATGTGGTAGTGGGTTCAACCTGTTACTGTAACGCCTACAAAGCAACAAGAAGAAATATTAATTAATGAGTATAAATATCTTTCAACGGCTGGCATATTTTGTAAGCTTACTAAGGGCCATTTTCACCAAGCCAAACTGATCGCGATCAGCATATAAACCACGTTTATAAGCTGTCAGTGTCTCTATTTTTCTATGGAATATTGACGCTGACAGCTCTTGAACGCAGTTTAGATTAGGGCATGCAAAACCGGTTTTCCGGTTTTGCGCAAAACCGGAAATCTGCCAAAATTTAACGATTTTTGAAAACCGGTTTTGAGAGCCAAAACCGGAGCTCAGCTCCGGTTTTCCCATTATTGAGTAACAATTAACATTTTGATTTTTATCAACATTTTTTTCGAACACTCTCAAAAAATAATTAATTTTGAGGCATCAAATGTATCCGAACCGAACACAGCCTGCATCCACCCACTTACACGCCTCCCTCCACTACCCCCGCACCCCGCACTCGTAACCCGCCAGCCTGCGCCTGCGTTGTTGCAGTAATACCCTTACCGGAAGTGCAAGTGCGTGTCCGCCGCCCTCGCCTGCGACGCTAGGACAAAATGTGAGTATTTACTTAGTTATTAATTTATTATATTTTGTGTCTTCTATTATGTGTATTCTATTTTGTGTCAAATTTATGTTTAAGAAGCTTGACGAACAAAACAGCGTTTTGAGTCTCAAGCTAGCGACTAATTTGAGAAGTCGCATAAAGCAAAGACGTCTCCTTCTAGCAGGTGTTTTACACTATTTACATGATTGGGAAGACTTCTCCGCCCAAGATGATGATGACACATTTCCCAAACCCAATGGTGCTGAAATAACTGAAACTATTATCAACTTGTTGCAGCAGCTAATAAACCCGAGGACACAGACACCATCACCGCAGTTCTCACCGAGCAGTCCATACCTTCGCAATCGTTATCATCTGACGCTAAAGAGCTAACTCTTCAAGAGCAGCTAGAGAAGGAATTACACAAATGCAAGAGAAAGAGAACCCCCAAAAATCGGTCAGATTTCGACCTGGCTGGGTTCGTAAAAGTAGAGCAAGCCATGTATGAAAGCGGAGGGCATCGGGGTGTGTATCTCACCGAAGCATATAATTATTTATTATGTGTTCTACCAACAAGTGTTGAGAGTGAAAGGGTGTTTTCGAGTGCTCGGTATTTCTGTAACAAAATAAGAAGTTCGCTGTCTGATCGAATGTTGGATGCACTTATATTCTTGAGATCACATTATCAAGAACAGCGATCTCTTGAAAACAAGTGATTTATGCTTTATTTAAATTAGTATACATAGTTGATTATTGATCTCCTTTTTAGTGCAATATGAATCATATTATAATAATGTTATTTTGTAGTTCGTCTTCAAAGTTTCAAAAATGTTGATGGTAATTGTGGGTGGCTGTGTTTAATATTTGAAGATGCTGATTGTGTTTTCTATGTTTAAAATATATTATTTTTGATAGCAGACTTAATAGGTACCAAAGATACCAAAAACTTACTTATTGTTGATTTGATCTCAGTTAATCAATCTTTATACTATTATAAGTTCATTGTTATCTGTACAATTATTATGATTTGGATTAAAAAGAAATGTATCATACAATTTGTTTTATTTGTAGACTTAGTGGGTATTTAAAAAAAATGGTGTTTCTTTTTAAATTATACTACATTCGATTTTTTTTTGCTAAAACCGGACCTAGCTCCGGTTTTCGGTTTTGGTCCCAAAAAAACGATGTTCAAAACCGGTTTTGATGACTTTCCGGTTTTGCATGCCCTAGTTTAGATATACTGATCGCGTTCAGTTTAATTGGTGAAATCCGCTCTAAGAGGAGTGTTTAAATATGGTTGCTTCACATCTTCCCACTAAACCATTGTTAGTATTTCTTGAGGATATTCTTAAACGGATGAACCGATGATTATTATTTGGATTTTTTTATTTATTTAGTTTGCTTCAAGGTTAAGCAGCGCCTGCCGAGGTTGGTCTGTGGATGGGTGACCATCTTAACATACCGAGACTCCTCCGTGCCTCGGAAAGCACGTTAAGCCATTGGTCCCGGCTGTCATTTGGAGATCTTTGGCAGTCGTTACGGATTGTCAGAAGCCAGAAAACCTGACTTTATTGGGGTCGGCACCAGTCTTGCCAAGAAGTACCGTGTTACCCATTTAATGGGTTGTGGAGGTCTGGTAGGCAGGTGCTCCACGTAAAATACTGGTATTCAGCTGAAACCGGTTTGACTGGGAGCCGACCCCAATAAAGTTGGGAAAAAAGGCTAGGCAGATGATGATTTTTTCAGAACTGTTTGGCGATCCTTCTGGCTTTGTCGGTAACCTTGGTTCTCTTGCGGATATATTGGTTCTATGCTTGGAGCGGCGACCGTGAACCGGAAGACGAGGCGTTGGAAGGCCTCCCACAAAGTGGACCGATGCCCTGGTGAGGGTCGCTGGTAGCCGATGGATGCGAGACGAGACATAAGTCGCACGTACCTACGTGCGACTAGCTTTTTTTGTCGCGGCTTTGCTTCTGAGGCTTATTCCTAAGGAACCAAACAATTTTCCCGGAGGAGACACTGAGAGAAAGTGAGCTCGGTGAGCTTACTATTGATGAAATAATTTTCCTGTTTAAGTTAGCACTTTTAGAGATTTCCTTTTACAACACGAGCAGTACTTACGTACTGCCTCAATCATATGTAATTGCATCTGCATAGTTGTCAGTTTGACGACACGGTTGGCACAGTGGTTGAGCAATTGGCTGTTGCGCTGCATGTTGCGGGTTCGATTCCCGCACGGAACAAATATTCGTATGGCCTACAGATAGTTGTTTCGGGTCTGGCTGTTTGTGTATGTGATGTCCTGTTTCTAAGCGCACCCACGATACAGGAGAAATTCCTAGTGTAAGAAAAAAATAAAGTTATCTGCCAACCCATATTGGGTTCATGTAAACTGTGATTCGTACAAGACTGCAGTGGGCAAAGTCGGGCTGTAAATGATATTGAAGACGACAAACCAGTGAAAGTCGAACATCAAAGTAGGAAACGACTCTTCAGGAAAGAATTTCTACACATAAATCAATTTGCCAGTTTCCAAAACATTAAATCGGACAGCCCTTTTAGGTAAATAAGGTTTCGCATTCATAACATCGTTACCGAGCGAGATTTCTCAATAACCATCTTAAAGCTAAAGGTCGTATCTACGCGAATCAAGTAATAATACCACCTACACACACCCACGTAATCAAAGGTCAAGTGTGGGTATATCAAGTTAAGCTCCGTATTTGCTATTATTCCAATACCATTCAGATTAATTTTCTTACCAAACAATATGTTTTGTTGCTTTTAAAACATGCACATATGGTCTTCTTCCAACTTCTCCAAGTAGTTACTTCTGGACATCATTCTTCTCACAGTCCATCCATCGTATTTTGGTCTTTTTTATTCTATCTCACCATCATCATCATCATATCAGCCGGAAGACGTGCACTGCTGGACATAGGCTTCCCCCAAGTGTCGCCACAACAACCGGTCCTGTGCGTCTCGCATCCATCGTCTCTCCAGGTCATCGATCCACCTTGTGGGAGGCCTTCCAACGCTGCGTCTTCCGGTACGCGGTCGCCTTCCAGAACTTTTCGGCCCCAAGCATCTATGCTTACCAATATATCCGAAAGAGACCCGAGGTTACCGAAATAGCCCGAAGGATCGCCAAACTGAAGTGGCATAAGACATTGCTCGCAGAACAGATCTGAATAAATAAAAATAAAAATAAAAATCATCGGTTTAGGAGTAACGTTGTCACCGATAGGCAATACAACACACGTTAAACTTATAACACCCCTCTTTTGAGTAAAGAAATCAAAAAAAATATTCATCATCATTGCTATGCAAAGAAACTCCTGCGCTAGTCTCATCCAAACTCAAATCCTAGATACAAGGACCGTCTAAGGCTGTCTGCTCAACGCAACTTTGCTACGCATAAGTTGGCGTATTAACATGAATTTGATGTTCACCAAAATATAACCAATATTTATTCTGGTTAAAAAAACCACTTCAGAAAACGTGCATTATTCAGAATCACACAGGAACTTTTATAAGAACTTTTGAAAGAATTTTAATAACGAATTCCAGATATTACTTAGCTTCAAACAAACTATTTTATTACGTAGCTAGCCAGAAGCTGTTATTTTATTTTTAATAGATATTTTAGGTAACCAATAAATTTACATAACTAACTTAACTATTTATTTCTACTAAACCTAACTATACCTATACAAACTAGACTAAAAATTGCAAAATTATGTACAAAAAGTGCAAAAAACAAATTGATCATTGGGTATCAAAAAACTCACCCACATCGCTGTCAATGATAAAAGTGACCAGAACACTAGCAGCATTGACCACCAAAACGAACGGGCAGTGAGGCTTGAAGCCATGCTCGGTCATCCAAAGCCACATTTAAAATAGATGTTAGTGCATTAAATGATTTGATCAATTTTGTCCAAAAGATGTGACTGCTTTATAAAGGAGAAGAGCGGAGAAAATATATAAAATTTGGCCCAAAACAGCAATATCTCATGAGGGTGAAAGCCGAATGTAAATTGATTTTAGACATTTTTTCCGAAATATCGTGAAAGTGTTTAATTTTGACGTCAATGAATGAAGAAAAACTGTCTTCCCATATTGGTGAACCTAGGAGGTGTAGGGAACTCTTTTCTAAAATTTTGAAATCTGGGGCTATTGCATTGAATTTCTGAAGAGTAATTTGTGTGTCGGTCTTGTCACAAATAAAAATTTCACATTTGGAGTGATTGAGGTCAAGGCCTGCCTTGGAACTGCTGCTTCAGGAATTGGAAATCTTTTAAAACAGTGTCTACGTCACCTCCTAGTGTTCCATTATCTAAATACCAGACGTTAAATTTTGAATTTAGTTTTTGAATGATTGGATGGATAGCCAAGCTGAAAATAACTGGCCCGAGAGGGTCACCTTGTTGGCATCCTACTGCTGATTCAAAAACGATATCTTTATACAATAATTTTGAAGGGTAGGTACCTGTAGCACTGCCATTAAAAAGCCGTAAATCTCTGGTAATTATTTTTTCACTTCATCCAGCAAAGTGTCCTTGTTAAAGGAGTTGAAGGCGTTTTTAACGTCAACCTTCAGGATAACCTCACTCTTACCGGAATTTAAAAAAGTAGAAAGGGCATGTACGGCAGCTTTACAGCCCCCTCTGGATCCAAAGCCAAGCTGTGGGGGCTGAAATTTATGGGATAATACTTCACAATATAATTTACAGCAAATTTTGGCTGCCATACGCGTGTAGGTGCACCCGACGGCAATGGCACGAAAGCCGCCGTCTTTCTTGCGCAGGGCACATAGGTTTGCCCCGTACAAGACATCGACGACAGCTTCGTTCACACCGCCGCAGAGCATTAGGGTGACGAGGGACGAAAGCTCCTTCAAAAGCGACTCAACTTAAAAAGTCCTTCAAGTGCTGAGGAGTCAGACCGTCGAGGCCGCCGGCGGATCCATTTCTGAAGGAGCTCACGGCTGCCATCAACTGGAGGGCTGAAATTTGGCAGAAAGAAGAATCCGGATTGATGGTGTCGGGGGGGATCTGGGAAGTTGAGGCTATCCGCAGGCGCTGGGTATTTACTCTCCAGAGCTGAAATAGTATCTGGAGAGTAAGGCGCCTCCTCATCACTACTGAATAACAGCCTAGCCGCACCTCTAATGTCACCTTCACTTAATTTGGATTCCACATGTGAACACACGCCTTTTTGGGGAACGTTAGGTACTAAAAGCTGGTAATTTTGGATCTAAAGTGTAGGTTGAATTATTGTTAAGTCTTCAATACTACGCGTAGTATTAAAAATAAAAGTATCGTTCCAAATTCACACTCTATTTTTAGGGTTCCGTACCCAAAAGGGTAAAAACGGGACCTTATAACTATTGTCACCAGGCTCTATCTCATGAACCGTGATAGCTAGACAGTTGAAATTTTCACAGATGATGTCCTTCTGTTGTCGCTATAACAAAAAATACTAAAAACAGAATAGAAAAAATATTTAAGTGGGGCTCCCATACAACAAACGTGTTTTTTTGCCGTTTTTTATAGATATCGGTACGGAACCCTTCGAGCGCGAGTCCGACTCGCACTCGGCCGGTTGTTTTTTTGTAGTAATAAAATCTGCAGCGGTACCATAAAAGGTGGTAGGCCTCTACGCTTTACACCGTATTCATGGCAATAAACACTAAAGATGACTATCAAGATAAGTCCGCATTTAAGCGCTAAGTGCAACTATCTCGCTCGGCTCATCGGTGCCAACAATTTAAATAACTTAATATACGTAAATATATTCTAGTTTGTAGATATTTCACGTGTTACATTGCTTCGTATCACTGCATGCATTGCATTAGGTGGCCCTACCATGGTTTTCGATTGAATAATGCGTTCGATTCCAGTTTATTGTATACTTCGAGTCGAAATATCTGATTAATAACGCAAATCCACTCTTATTTACTTGATTTAAAAAAGTCAAACCCTCTGGGTTTATTTCGGCGTTTTTTTAGGGTAGTCAACTAGGAAACACCGACCTTATCTAGTTTTTTGCGAATATTGACGTGTAAACGTGCTATTTTTAACCGAAAAAAAATAAGGTATTTATCCACTACTGTTGGACCTGTATCTGACCTGACCTGGGCCTGGGTTCGCCTATCAAAATTCAGTAACATTTTGTTAATCACCAGTTACAGCTCAGTAGCGGCGTGGAGTCTAAACTTGAGTCTATTTGACGGCAGTCAGGATAACTGGCACAATGTGGATGTGTAGGTGCATATCTGTCCCTTTGGAAATACAAGAGTTATGTGTTGTTATGAAATGATCCAAAAATATTTACCTTCAATTTAAATTAATTTCAGTCTACACCAATTCTAACTGGAGCCTTAAATGGACAAAAACAAACAAACATACGTAACCATTTAAATTATGTCCTCTTTTCCAATATTAAAGGGAAATAATAAGGCAATTAACAAACTGAATTAATATAAAATAAAATATAAAAATTATTATCATATTTTCGTCCATTTAGATACAAGGTTACGAAATATGAATTTTAATTAGCGATTTACTTTAATTAAGTGGAATTCTAACGTGACAGTGACACAAATACAGTTAGGTCGGTAGGCCAATCGGTAGGCAATATATTGTTCTCTCGTGAAACTTGGGCAAAAGATGTTGCAATAACAGACTAGACACGATTAGAAAAAAAAAAAATCATTATTTCTGTCATTCCGTCATTTAATATTAAAACTGGACTGGACGAGTTTTAGGATCACTAACACTGTATGTAAAATGCAAAATCAACTGTATCCACCGGCATCTCAGTATGAGGCACTGGTACTAAAATTGGGTTATCACCATATTCATGGCCAGCACAACTATTTTCCGCTTTCATACATTCCTAGTATTCAGTCAGTAGTACTCTGAAAACTCCGCTCTTTTTCGATTTCACTCTCCAAAAACAAAAACCTATTCCTGTCAAACTCACTCAAAACTCATTTACACCTTCCACTTCCAGTAGTAGCCCCCATGTCAGAGATCTGTATCGCGAGCTACGCTCCCAGGTGTATCCAGTAATAAGGATTACACGACACGACAACTGTGAAATTGCTTGATCGTGATGTATGCTGCGACATTTGGAGCAGGACTGGTGTATCCAAATACGGTTGCAGTGCAGCAGAAGTTAGGAATTTTGGAATTACTTAATTTGGTTTTGACATACAAGAGGGATGGGTTCAGACATTACAAAAACTTTGGTAAGTGAATTTTGAGTTTACATGTATTAATATCGCTTTTTCAGTTGAAGTACTGAAGAAGCGGTGCAAATAGTCACATAATGGTCGGGCAATATTTGAAAAGTCTAGTCAATCAACATGAAAAGAAGAAGAACTGAAGTGGTTAACTGGTTGCTGACAAACATCTTTCTCCTAGGCAATGGCCTTCCCCGATGTCTTGCAGTTATTTCGATCCAGTACAGTGTTTACCATTACTTGATAGTCTTTCCAGCTAGTTCCACCGGAGGCATTCGAGAGCTCGAAGCCAAGTTGCAGCGGCCCCTTTTTATGGATGGGAAATCATCAAATGACTCCTGTCGCTTTGGGTGGAGCGGGAGGGAGTGTCAGACACTTTCTGACTAAAACCCATCCGTGCTCCTCGTAGTGCCCTTTGCTTTTCCGGACCGCCTTAACTCTTTCGAACAAATCCGCAACCCTGGCAGGCTCTGGCCCTAACGAGCCCCGTCTACTATGCTGACTGCTCTATCCGGCGCACGTGGAATACAACGTGCCGTCGACTCGGGCCTGTTCTGACCGGACGGCGAGCTACCCGCTCAGGAGCATCAGTTCCTGAGTGGCGCAGTAGCCGATGTTCGCCTGGAGGAGGCGAAATGGGGCTGTTATTGGCACTGTACTTCAGACCTCTCCTGAGCCCTCTATGGTGGCTCTACTGCGGTTGTTGCAGTGGCAGCAGCGGTGGCGGTACCGGTGGTAGCAGCAGAAGCGGCTTCGGTGGCGGCGGAGACGGCGGTGTCGGAGGTCTTCCTCCTGCCCCCGGCTTTGACGGGAGGAGCGCAGGCCTTGCTCCCAGCCCAGTAGTCGGCTGGCTTGCCAGCTGTACAGAGGCCCCTTAAAACCTTTTTATGAACTTAGCCACCAACCGACGGTAGTCCTTGTACGCGCTACATAAGTGCAGACAAGGACAATCCTGTGGTGGTGAGGGAAATGGAAATCTAAAATAAATAAAGGAGCTAAATAATTTAGTTAAGCCCACTTTAGCCTATTAGGCTAAAGTGGGCTTTACTAAAACTACGAAAAACACGCAGTACTTAAGCTAATAAAGCTTATAAAACAAATATCACCGTGAGTCAATGTCAAAACCATCAACATAATTTTCAATCACATAAATAAACAGACATTTTTGTTCATACCACGTCAGATTCTTTCCCAATATTAGAAAATACGATCCTTAATCCTTTTAACGTTTACATTTCCTTCTGAAAAAGAGGAAACATATTGATGGGATGGAAATAAATTTACGTTTGCATACGTCCCGTCTGCGGCGCGAGAGGAAATTAATATCCTGTTATAAAAGTTGTTTTTCTTCAATGTTACTTCCTATTTTTTTGTTAATGCTTGTTTTTAATGTTTTATAAGTAAGACCACGGTATAAAATACCAGCACTGTGGCTATGTCTTGCACATGAGTCCCAGCCTTATGCTGAGCGATGGCCGTTTTACGCTAATGTAACGCAACTTCCCAACTATTCTAATTTTGTTTTTGTTTATAGTATGCTCATGATTGGCGCAAATATTTTTTTTCTGTTTTCTTTTTTAAAACCAAAACTAAAACAAATCAAAAAAAATATTTCAACTAAACCATTTATAGGCACTTTTGAATTGTCAAGATCGGTCAAAGAGGTGAATGAAGCTCTTTGCACATTCCAAAGCGTAAAAAATGACTTACGAATTCAGGTGCAAATTATGTACACAATCAATGTGCCCAGCCTTTTCCAACTATCTATGAATAAATACATGGAGTGACTGCTTATCTGATCTCGTCAACCCAGTAACTGCGTAACACGATAACCCTTTGCAAGACTTGAGAAGAATGTATTAAAATACGTTGCGTGGTTTAGAAGAAAGAAGCAAGCGAAAAATTCATTCAGAGGCAGCCCGCGGACTTTGTTTTATACTAGAGGTATGTAAAAAGGTACATGAAGAAGAAAGTCTTCTTTCTCCAAAAACAGAAATTCCTTATTAAGGCAAAAAAGTTTTTAGTCCTTCGTTATTCGATATAATAATGGACATTTGCGATAGTTGAACAGTTTGAAATAAAAGTATTAGAAGTTTGATTTCTAACACCTTCCAAATACGAACCTAGACTCGTTTCCTAATGCCATAAATCGAAAGAACTGTACCTCGCATCGCTGCATGTTCCTCAAACAAACATTAAACAACTGATAAGACCGTGTTTCCTTTACTTATCCTTCACTTTCGTTCACTCCATCCGTACTCAACGTCACTCGGGATCGCGAATCATTTCAAGGCTTCTTCTCACACAATTAAACGATAAAGTTTTCGGATAAATTTATACTGTTTTCATCCATTGCAATCAAGTTAGGCGAAAAATTATCAAATCTTACTGGACAAAGTCTGGATTTTTGCGAAAAAAAAAATAACCACGAAGGTGATGGCGGGGTCTGTTCGCTCGCTACGCTCGCTCACTTGACCCCGCCATCCCCTTCTAACCTAACCTGTCCGAGTCGGGGTGCCCTAATTGATAATTTTTCGCCTATGTCTAATTATCCGCGTTTTCGCAAAACCCCTAGGATTTCCGCGAAGATTCGAAGTATCAAATTATCCTACGACATATACACGTTAATCAGAATCATTTGTCCGTAACACTAAAACTACATTACAAATACAATAAAGCACAAATTCCTCTGGCAGGTGAAACGATTTTGACAGATCGTTTATTATAGCTGTCTATGGGCAGTATGGGCCTCCCCGTGTCATAGACAACAATGGGCTGTTACGAAACCATTACCGACCTAGCAACAGGCTTGTGTAACATTAACAAAAACGCAGTCATCCAACACAAACCACCTGATACCTACACATCAGTGCATATTTCACCACCCACACTTGGTGTATTCCCATTTCATACGTATTTGGCGCAAACTCCAAATTCGATAAGTCGGACGCTTTCGAGTGCCACTCGAAATGCAGTTAATCGAATTACGCTCCCGCTCGGCGGTTTTGCAACGGCTAAATGAGTTTTCATGTATTGTCAACAGTTTTATAGGAATGCATACATTAGTGTTTATTGATTCTTGTTAGGAATAGGAAGCTGTGTTGGTGTGAGTGGAATGTAGTGTAACAGGGACAATTTCCGCTGTGTATAGGAATAGGTACCCCACCTTTGTTTAGCTCGCTACCGTGGAGCGCACTTGTGTTGAAGTTCTAGTGGTTTCCTCAATAGTTGGACAGTTAACGAGAAAGTAGCTGTTAATGCAAGTCTTTAAATGTCCCATCCAAAGGCTGTCTGGTAGATAACGCTGCCAGCGAAAAGACCGCCATTGTACCCATTTTTTATTTTTAAGGATCTCTGGACGGAGCGGAAGGGAGTGTCAGATGCTTACTGACTTAAACCAATCCTTGTTCCACCAAATGCACTTTGCGTTCCAGGAGGTCTACTCTCTTCTTTTTTCCAGGGGGTCGAACCCGAACTAATAACAACTGTCAAATTGTGTTATCATTCATTCTTAGTTCGGGTTCGGGACTAATCGTAAGTTCGTAGGTGATACGTAGTAGAAAACGCGTGACACTAAGGCCGAAACTATGGACTTCGGGCTTAGAGAGTAGACCCTTGGGCTGGGTCACGGTGACTCTTTCGAATAAATTCCGAAACACCATTGTACCCTTACAATTAAATTTGTGTAAAAGAGTTGTGTTTTTTTGTGTAGATACAATACAATATTATTCTAACGATCTACCTTAAAGATCGCTTTCAGAAAAAAATACTCGGTACCTAAGTTAAACTTAATTATCTGAATAAGCCATGTGTTAGGTTCGACCCCCATAAAACAACTGATTTATGTTTAAAAGCTTTCTATTGCTAATTGGCGATTTATGAGTTTTCAATTTAACCATGTTTAATGGACTATTACATGGACATTAACGAAATTATTACTACACAATTCTACTTAACAAGCTATAGAGCTGCTTTGTTCGAAAACCTCACCTCATCGTCTGCTTTACTCAGTGCAAAACTACAGAATATGTTGCTCATGCAATAATGCTACTGTCTCTCCAACATTTATTTCGAAAAATTTACGACTGCTGCGGGAAGCAAATGTCCATTCCTAATCAGTTCACCTTATCTTTTATTCTTTCAGACCTAATACACATCAAATATTCAAAACACACCCGATACGAAACGCCAACACCACAAAACAGTATCTTTATCCATCGAACAGTGAAATTAATTACATCACTCATTGCTAATGAAGCCTGTTGGTTACGAGACAATATTTGCTCACTCTCCCCTCTTTCCCCAAGCCCCGCTGTCGCCTGCACACGTCAGGATCAGCCTTTGTTCTGGTTTCAGTGAAGCTATTATGAATCTGGAGTGTTTGTTCGCTTATTATGTTTGTGTATCGATATTTATTATGATTATGCGTGTGCTTGGCAGATTCACGTACAGAAGCGAGGTGGATTGTTAGATGTGATGGATCGTCTGTGTGGTTTTGTATTTTGGTAAGGATGTGTTCTTGTCTTGTCGCGATTTTTAGGGAGCGGTGATCTCCCTAATTCACTTTTATGTCTCTTCTTCAATAGTCAGCATTATATACTTATATTAACACATTTTAACAAAGTCTGGAAGTCAAGGCTGATAAGTAAATTCTCCGTTTTAAGAATAGCAGTTTTTTATGTGCATAGTTTTCCTGAGACATTTCCAGAAAATAATGTGTCACAAAAAAAAGTAAAAAACTTTAATTTCAAAGGTCAGTGTTTTTGGTACCTTTCTTTGTTTTTGACGCTGACTTCCGAGATTAAAGTTATTTTAAGCCGACTTAAAAAAAAAGGAGGAAGTTCTCAATTCGGTTGTATTTTTATACTTTGTAGTGTTTTTACGTAAAGTTTTTTTTTATTTTATGTTTTTTAATTTTATCTTTTTGTAGTTCGTAAACACCACTATGAAGTCGCAAAATACTCAATTGCGTTTACTTGGATGACATTTTTTTTAAGCTTTGATTTAAAAACCAAACTACAAAACCGATTTTGATTCGATTCGATTTCGATTTTTTTTTTTAATTCTATGGGACCAATCGGAAAGAATAATCCTTTCACATAAAATAAGATTTTTTCAAATCGGTTCATACATGACGGAGTTATGAGGTAACAAATATAAAAAAAATACAACCGAATTGAGAACCTCTTCCTTTTTTTGAAGTCGGTTAAAAAGGACGGGCCGCAAATATTTACCAAGAGAACACAGGAAGATATGCCTCTTTTTTATATTTAAACACGACAGCTTGAACATTGCACCAGCCTCATGATCTTAATTATTACGCTTAGCCAATAGTAGTACCCAGATGCAAAACGGTGCGACTTTATTTCTTAAGTCACTTGACTTTGATTGTGTCATTCTCGTGTCAAGTTATATCATTCTGCACTGCGTTATGTTTATCGCTTATCTAGCACAATGAGTAGCTATGTTTTTCAATTCAAGTTTTATTAAATTAGCTTAGGCATTACCACAGACAGAGGGAGCCCAAAAGTGGGCCACGCTAGGTGGGTCGCGAATGTCATGCGTAGCAGTTCTCGCGGTCCACCCATCAAGGCGAAAGTAGGTGTACAGGCGAAGTTTTTAGTGTGTGCAAGCCCCACATAACCACGTCATCTCCCCGTACGACGTGGCATGCGTTAGGCATTTTCATCGCCCAAAAAAAAAAAGGCATTACCACAGACCACTAGAATTGGAATGTAATCTTAACATACAAGGTGTTCCAGCAGTTTGTTATCATATTTAAGTATGGTTTTCTGTATCTGCTTCACAGTTTAGAAAACATATCAAAATAAAATAAAAATACTTTAAACTAAACCAACCTCATAAACCAAACTACAAAAAATCACTGTAAAAGTAATCTGATGCAGTTTGTGGCGTTAACTATAGTTCAATCACAGATTAGGTACCAGCAACTGCATCAAACTGCTTGAAAAGTGATGTTATTGGAACTGTTTATGTGGATATGTTTTTTGAGGTCGAGTTTAAAAAAAAAGTAAATATTTTTTTAATTTTGTTTTTATTTCTTGGCTATATAGGTACTTAGCAGATACCAAACACCATCCTTAAATATGACGCACTTCTAGAACAACCTGTAAATTACCCATATTTAATGCTTTATTGAGGCGTGGTAGCTCTAAAAGCGTGGCCTGGTATTTCAGGGTACCACATTCCCTTTGATCATGGCTTTATAGATTGGCCCAAAACTACGAAAAATGACAGAAAAAAAAATCCTGCAGTAGATAGAAAGCTAGAAATTATGATGTATTAAATGAAATATTTAAATCCAACACCTTTAGGATCCTAGGCGTGCTGCCCGTGTAAAGTGTTACCTTATAACCTTAGGTCTTTGACCGCACACAACACAAGTGAATTCTCACGGATGACCCAATGGCATTTGTTGAGTTCAAATAACATGTAGAGAATGTCCTATCTATATGTTTAAACACTTAGTATGAAATCGCTAATATCTTATTTTACAATATTGACGATATTGGTTACATAAGTCTTGGAATGTCAATAGTTCATAGTGGTAATAGGTGTTGGACCGTATTGTGAGGCAATTTTGAGGAAAAGTACATAATTTACATACGCTAAAAATAGAATATTGAAGTTAAAGTGGCCAGGTTTCCTTACATTATAATGTTTCTTGGTTTGATAGTACGCTAACCAAAACATAAATGTGGTGTTGGATACAGCCATAACTATGAAAAACTGCTAAATATTTTAAAATTACCTTAATCAAGAGCACTTCATAATGACATGCGTAAAATATCAAGAATGTTGAAAATCAGAGTCGGTAGCCTTTTTTTTTTTTTTTTTTTTTATAGGATGGGAAATCATCAAATGACCCCTCCCGCTCTGGGTGGAGCGGCAGGGAGTGTCAGACTTTTACTGACTAAAACCCACCCTTAGTCCTCCTAGTGCCTTTCTTCCCAGGGCCGCGGTAACTCTTTCGAACAATTCCGCAACCCTGGCAGGAGTCGGTAGCCTTGCACTACTGTCAATCGAGTATGTACTTCCCCAGTTATTTTGACGGAAACCACAAATAGGTACTGTTTATTCCAACTACAAGCTAAAGATGATATAACAAGTACCTAGGTAGATTAATTAACAAGTAAAGTTGTCAAAAAATAAAAGGCTCGTTTTGAGACCAGCAGTGCGATTCCGTAAACATGTCGAAGTGAACACTCGGGCGGGGTGCACGACGGGTGAGTTGTCAAACCATACAAATAAGATGGAATGACAGCTTACTTGTCGTTCACTCCGCCTAGGGTACACCGTGAGATGTCAACAGAATCGACCGGCAGGATACATTACTGTACTAGTAAGTATGAAAGAGAAATGAAATAAATCTCTTTGTTGTATCCTGCTGTCAAAACGAGCCTTATATTTTTTGACAACTATAGGTAACGTTTACAATAATCTAAGAGCAGGTTAGACAGAGCTTCAGAGAGTAAGTAGTAGGTAATGTACTCGCTGAGCAAAAATCTTCTACGTAGCTTTTAGACCCTGTTTTCTTGTGTCACCTCGAAACCAGCTTTCCGTCTCCACGACACCGCTTCCTGCTAATTTTTCTACAAGTGTCAAATTGTATTGTGATTGGATTTGAACCTGCAGAGTACCTTTTATATACACACATATAATATATATAAAAACTAACAATACTTTTTTATAATTATGCGCCAAGATCTTTTATAAAAAGCGTACACTAATCTTACTATCTGATAATTTATTTTGCACGTTGTCTATGACAAGCGATCAAAAATCTGGAGGCCAATTCTACTAATTTTTAAGCAACGTTTTCATTCGCATCTCAGTCGAAAGCTGTCAAAAAGGCCCCAACGTCAATACATTTTTGACAGATTGCTACAGATATACGAATGCGAATTTTGCGAATTTTGCTTTAGAACTGGAACTCAGGTTTTATTGAATAGATGTTAGTAAATCTTGTCAAAATTCATTGATCAAGCTTCTTGATTTAATTTGTTCATTTAAACTCTGAAGTGATCTACAAGGTCACTATTTAATTGCGATCAAAATTCGGGCTTTTTGTGCAGCAATAACGCTTAGGATAGTTTGAAACACAACATCGACTGATTAATTCTGTCTACACTATGTCGTAGAAGAATCGGTCAAGCTCCGCCGTCACACCGGTGTCATATTGAAAATGTCATTGAGCGCCGGCGACTCACCGGTGTGTCGCCCGATTCACGCATTTTAAAACTCTATTATTACTGTCATAAGGTACTTATTGCATTTATATTATATAAAATGCGAGCGGGGCTTGACTGCTGTCTGTAGTTTCGCGCTTAATGCCTGACTGGTTAAAACTAATAATTAATATAATAAACAGAATAAGAAATCAGAATATGCGACCGACATATGACATATGTCACAATAGAAATCACCCCAAATATGAAACGAACGAAATAAAAATGCTTTGAATATTGATAACAAGTGCAGCTGCCCTTCGCGCACGCCATCCACCCCCGGGCTCGTCGCTCAGCTCCGCCTTGCCGCCGCCGGACATCGGATCACCAGTGTCACCGGCGGCTGCAGTCGCGTCGAGCTCCAGCGACGAGTATTTCTCCCCGCCGACGTCGCCAACACCTGTGCGTCGGCAGGGGAGAGGCCGGCCACCGAGAGGCTTATGACCTAGGGGCCAACCGGCCCCGAGCCGAGTCCCCGCTACCGGTGGTTGTGTGCAGCGCATGAGATGGACGCAGTCCATGAACGAAATCGTCATGCGCGCATATTACGGGTCTACAGAGGGGGGAACTAACCTCACTGCGTACCGTGTCAGGATGCTGTCTCTGTTTCAGGACCTGGAACCGATTGTCAACGTCTCGGCCCAACGATTGTCGGATCAAGTGCGAGTCATCCAACGTAGTCACAAGTTGGACGATGCCGCGCTTGATAGGCTGCGCTCAGAGGTACTGAACAACCTTATCGTCTCGACCCCGACACAGACCGCGGTACAGGCGCCAGCCAGTGGCGCAATCACACCGCGGCCCAATAATGATAGTGATGGGGTAGATGATAGGGTTGTCACGGTAAGTAGCCAGTGCAACGATCGACTGAGGAGCACGCTGGAGGATGCGCTTCGCGTGTTTGTATTCCCAGCGGAAAAAGGTCGATTTTCTTAATTTCAGTTAAGCAGATATTTAGTGTATGACGTCGTGTAAATGTGTATGGCAAGTACAAATTTGTGCATCCAACCATTGGGGAGTTATTCAACAAAAACTGTTTCCGCTGGAACTACGTCATCCCAGCGGCACTTTTTTTTTCCTATGGACGTACAAGAAAAAAAATACATGCAATAATTAGTGTGTGACGAGAGGTAAATGTGTATGTTTAAATGAAATTTGTGTGTCTTAAAACTTCGAAGATATTCAAGTTTCCGCTGCGCTGACGTTTGGCTATTTGATGGAAATCATATAAATCGGTTTAAATGAAATTTGTGTGTCTCGTGTCGGTACTGCACTACACGATAAACCTACCTTCAAATTGAGTCAATTACTTAGTACTGATCTGTGATTGTAAGACATACTTATTTGTTGCTGTAAAAGCTCGAACGAGAAGACCAACTTCCGAAAATTTACTAGTAGGTACTTAATACCTAAGATTTACCTATACATAAGTATTTGAGCTTTTACAGTAGGCAACGTATTTCTTATTTATAAAAGACTGATTCTTTATATCAATGTGTGGTGGCGTTGTTAGCGGCACAATAAATCTAACAATAATTTGATTTTATTTGATGTTATTATTACCTTGTTAATAATGTTTTTTAATTTTAGTTGTCAGTAACTAATAAATAATTTTAAGAGTACAAAGTTAATGCAGTTGTTTTATTTTCTGCGAAACGATTGTGTACGCGCCTGTACGAATCTATTAAACACGATAACGATACTATACTGGAAATTCTAGAACGTTAGCTCTATGTACTGCACGGCCGCTTTTTTGTAGCCATTCAAACTTGGTCGGTTTATCCATGTCATTCGGTTGTTTTGGTATTTTTATTATATCTCTTTAATAATTGAGCGTAATGAGCTGAAATTTTACATATGAATAGTTGAATGAATACACTAAATAGTGGAATATGTTTTATTTTGCTTTTCCATTAAAAAGTCCTACAATCGGATGTCATAAAATATAGTGGTCCATTCGTAGTAAATTATGCCATTGCTCATTAATTACTAAGCGCACATAAATGAAACTTGGCAAGACGTTGTAGACCCTTAAAAGATACAAATAAACGTTAAAAGTTAGGCTCTAAAGCTCCTATTTTAAGTACTAAGACCTAATAACCATATTTCACCTTTACGTGTATATCTCCTAAACGGTATGCTTTTTTCAAAATCTGTTTTCACAAACATTATACACAAATTCATAGCAACGTGCATAAAAAAATCAACTCTGCACTAAACCGATTTATATGATTTCCATCAAATAGACAAACGTCAGCGCAGCGGAAACTTGAATATCTTCGAAGTTTTAAGACACACAAATTTCATTTAAACATACACATTTACCTCTCGTCACACACTAATTATTGCATGTATTTTTTTTCTTGTACGTCCATAGGAAAAAAAAAGTGCCGCTGGGATGACGTAGTTCCAGCGGAAACAGTTTTTGTTGAATAACTCCCCAATGGTTGAATGCACAAATTCGTACTTACCATACACATTTACACGACGTCATACACTAAATATCTGCTTAACTGAAATTAAGAAAAACGACCTTTTTCCGCTGGGAATACACACACGCGCTTCGCGAGTATAGATCAACTCCTACCGAACTTAGGCCCCGATTACCACGGTTACCTATGCACAAAAAGAATAGGGCGTTGGTGTGTGAATTATATCTTCGAAAGCAGCGAGAACCTCGTTGATACGCACTCAATCCTGTATTGCGGGGCTGTTGCGGCATGTCGTATAGCAAACGTCGAGTTTCCAAATTGTAACGAGGCTATACGACCAAAACCTGCTGTACCAGCCTGGCAGTGCAGGATCGAGCGGCGTATCGATGAGGCTAGGGCACTCATCGGTAAACTATACTGCTTCAGGGAGGGCAATACCCGGCTACATGTGATGCGCTTTGTGAGCCGGGCGTTTTCGGGGACTGGAATCAGCCCTCGAGAATACACGTCCCGTGTCACAGAGCGCATCGACTTCCTGAAGCAGAAAGTTTGTGCACGGGCAAACCGTATTCGGCGGTATAAGCGGCGGGTTGACCGATACTCGCAGAATCGTATGTTCCAGAGCGATGAGAGGTGGGTGTATAGAGCTTGGGAGCGACCTGAACAAAGTGTGACAGACGTGTGCCGCCCGGATGATATCGCCACGAGTACATTCTGGCGAAACATCTGGTCGGTGCCCGTCTGTCATGCCGAAGGTGGTTGGATGCGCGATGTCGAGCGCGTGTGTGAAGCTATACCACCAATGGAACTTATTTACATCACCCCATTGGATGTAGCTAAAGCAGTCCGTCCGTTACCAAACTGGAAATCTCTAGGACCGGACGGACTGCATAACTTCTGTCTCAAATGGTATAGCAGCTCACACACACTCCCGGCATCTCAATTCCAATCATCTTTAGAGTCTGGGTCGCTACCACAGTTTCTAACAACTGGCGTTACCCACCTGCTCCATAAGACAGGTAGTCCCGCGGAACCCAAGAATTATAGACCGATTACTTATTTGTCCACGGTCTATAAACTTCTAACATCCATTTTGAGAGTGAAAATTAATGATCACATTGAGAAAAACTCAATTATGTCCGCTTCTCAGAATGGATGTAGGAAAGGGTCCCGCGGCACTAAGGAGCTACTCCTCATAGACATGGCCATAAGCCAACAGGTTCGTCGATCCCGTAAGGATCTGTCGACATGTTGGATAGATTACAAGAAGGCCTATGACTCTGTGCCACATACATGACTCATGAAGGTGCTGGAGTTGTACAAAATTGATGCAACTCTACGCGCCTTCCTTGAGTCATGTATGAGGCAATGGAAAACGGTCCTTCGATATCCAGGATGTCGACCGATTCAAGGGAATGATGAGCCTGTATGGATTAAACGGGGAATATTCCAGGGCGACAGTTTGAGTCCACTTTGGTTTTGCTTAGCTCTGAATCCTCTTAGCACACTGCTGGAGGATTCAGGCCTAGGCTATCGGTTGAGAAGAGGTGGTCAATCCATATCTCACCTCCTTTACATGGATGATCTGAAACTCTTTGCCCCCAACAATTTGCGACTGATGGAGCTACTGAAGGTAACTGAAAACTTCAGTAGTGCCATCAGGATGGAATTTGATGTGGACAAATGTGCAGTTATGCATGTAAAGAAAGGGGATCTCCCCTTTCTTTACATGCATAACGTATGGTATATACATAACATATGGAATCTGAGGGAATTCAACTCTCGGATTCCATACAGGTTAGATCCCTCAGCTCGACCGAAACCTACAAGTATTTGGGTATGTCGGAAGCGTTGGGCATTAATGTTGCTGACATGAAGCAATCGCTGAAGAAGCGCTTCTATGGCCGCCTGAAAAAGGTTTTAAACAGCCTTTTGTCGGGCGGAAATAAGGTGCGCGCCTTCAACGGTTGGGTCATGCCGGTATTAATGTACTCTTTCGGCATAATCAAATGGACTCAAACTGAATTCGACGCCCTGGATAGGAGAGTCCGTACACTGCTGACTGCAAACCGGATGCATCACCCACGATCGTCGGTGATGAGACTGTACATCCCGCGGAAGTGTGGAGGTCGAGGCTTTTTAAATGCTAAGACTCTTCACAACCGCGAGATGTGCAGTCTCAGAGAATATTTTCTCAAAGCCGATGTGGGTATGCACCGAGATGTGGTCGCAGTGGACAAGGGACTCACCCCGTTATCCATGGCTAAAGAGAAGTGGCACAAACCTGTGATACTTACTACAGATGACCGCAAGGAGGTATGGAAAGGCAAAGAGCTTCACGGACGCTTCTATCGGGCTCTTTATGGGTCCGATGTAGATTTCCTAGCATCCGTAGCCTGGCTACGTTTCGGTGATCTCTTCGGAGAAACTGAAGGATTTTTTTGTGCAATTATGGACGAAGTTATCTTGACGAATAACTACCGGAGGCATATTATGAAGGACGGGACGGTTGACGTGTGTCGGGCATGCCACCGTCCGGGTGAGTCCATCAGACATATTATCTCTGGTTGTTCTCGTCTGGCTAACAGCGAGTACTTGCACAGGCATAACCAAGTGGCCAGGATTATTCACCAGCAACTTGCTTTGAAATACCAACTTGTGGATTCTGAGGTACCGTATTACAAGTATGTGCCCGACCCAGTTCTCGAAAATGACCATGTCACGTTGTACTGGGAACGGTCTATCATCACTGATAGGACTATCGTCGCTAATAAGCCCGATATAGTGGTGATAGACCGATTAGCGCGCCGCACAATGATAATCGATGTTACCATTCCACATGACGAGAACCTCGTGAAAACTGAGAAAGAGAAACAAATCAAGTATCTTGACTTAGCGCACGAGGTTGTCGACATGTGGAATGTGGACTCGGCTGTCATTGTGCCGATTGTTGTTAAGGCCAATGGCCTGATGGCCAAAAGCTTCGACGACCATCTGTCGAAGCTGGCGTTGCGCAGTTGGATAAAGGGCCTGATACAGAAGGCAGTACTCCTCGATACGGCTCGTATTGTGAGGAGGTTCCTGTCTCTGAAGCCCTAAGCACCGGTAGTTTGGACCTTGCTCCCAACACCGGCGGACTACTGCTTTTTATATTTTTAAATGTTTTTTTTTATGTTTTATTGTTAAGAAATATTTAAAAATGTAAAGTTGTGTGTACAGTAAAGTGAATAAAGAGAATATGATAAAACAATAAGAACATTTTATACAATTCGCTTTTACTTGATGACTGGATAGCGTGACTTGGTTCAGTTATCGCCACATGTAACATGCATAACATTTAAGTAGCTAAGTGAAATAAATTGGACTTATATGAGGCATGTGACGCCAAACGTTTTGGGGTCGAGGTCAAAATATGATGGTGTCTAAACGTGCTGCTATCCTGAATAAAAATAACTATTTTGTATTGATAAGTTAATAGTTTATTTCCGTCAATCTGTACTGACGAAGTTTTTTATTTACCTATTTAATTTTTTTTTTGAATATTTCCATTTTAAAAATCAGGTTATGTTAGTTTGTCTGCATAACGATTACTATACAACGTGTAACAGACTAAACGCAATACCTCTTAAGAGGGATCATTGTACTCATAATTATGAACAACTTTCACTATAGGACCATCACTGAGAGAGAGGTTTTGCGTTTATTCTGTAACACGTTCTATAATTAAATGCATTGACCTGTAAAACGTTTCCACTGTTGAAAGTTAGATGCAAGTAATGAAAACTATAGTTCACGCGCGACATTTAAGGGGTTAAGAGCTTTTGCAGTTATAATAGAAATCCTAAGTTCCTAGGAACTTTGGAAAAGGAATCACAAATTAACTTTGTCTATTAGGAATAAAAAAGAAAAAAATAAATGACTGGTCAACAAGAAATCCTTTTTATTTTACAAAATTTACATACATATTGCGACTAGAGGTAAAAAAAAATTGGCAGTGTTAGAAATGGTTTCTCAGTTATTTCTTATCTTAAAATAGTTAGCTTAAGACCTCCTGGCGGATTCCTCCTTGGCGGGGTGAGCATTGATGTACGCGATGGCCCTCAAAATGTAATCGGGGATTTCCTGAGGAGGAGGAGGAGTGGGGAGATGGTCACCCTGGAACAGAACATGATCGTATGAGCACATATTGATGAACAGAATAAACAAAACAACCTGACAGATTCATCAGGTAGTAACAATGTAGGCTGTGATTCAAAGCTTGTTTATAATAGTAATATTAGAACACTACAGAAATAATAAAAATTAACTGGCACATAAAAACCCATATAAGTCCTAAAAATAAAGATCATTCCAAAGATATGTTAACTATGAATGAAGTTGTAAAAGATAGATATTCAGGAAAGCATGTCGTGACCATTCGTAGATTATAAAAAAAAAATTGATTGAGATGCTAACAATAATAAATCTTGATGCGTTATGAGCATTAATGATTGAGGTTCGTTAAATGATAAACGTTTTAAATGCTAATGAAATTATGATTTGATTTGACAGTACAATAATCTACTAAGTCAACCACCACCACGCCACGTTCATAGTATGTTGTTTTTAAGAAATTAAGCTTATTAGATCCAATCCAATTTGCAAAACAAAAATAAGTCTCAAACTAATACATTGAAATATTATTAAGCGAAAGAAGACGAGCAAAGAAATAAATTTCTGCTATCAAAACAATACGAAGTCAGTTTTCTTTCTTTGTGGACTGCGTCCTAACCGGGGAATACTGCTGATATCTCGCCGTGTACACTTAGGTGGAGTGAACGACAAGTGAGCTGTCATTCACTCTTGTTTATGGTTTGACAGCTCACTTGTTGTACACTTCGTCTAAGTTTCCACTTTGACACGTCTACAAAATCACACTGCTGGTAACATTATCAGCACATTATTTTTATCACTAACTTTTGCTAGTGGCTTCTTCCGCGTGAGTGTCGAAAATCATCCCAAGGGATTATAATCCCGTGATAAAAAGCCTAAGCTATTCCAAACTATAATCTATCTCTATGCCAAGTTTCACTCAGATCCGTTGGCCGTTCTAGCGTGAATGAGTTACAAACATCCATCCATTCAAACTTTCGCATTTAAAATAGTAATAACATAGTATGCTATTGTATGCTATGTTATTGTATTCACCTGGGGCTGGTAGCCGTTCTCGTCAGCGATGTAAGAAGTACTGATCACTTGACCATCGGGAGCGGTGTGCGAGTTGCTTCCCTGGACTGAAATAGCTGGACCTTCCTGGAAAAACATATTACAAGAACATATTTAGTATTCGGGATTAATAACAACACCGATTGACAATAACTCGAGATGTGAAGGCAAGATGAAGTTAAATCTTTAATTTAAATCATAATTCAAGCGCCAAAGAGCTGATGACAATAATTTTGTTTATTTCTACTATTGTCAGGTACTATTTTGACCTTAGAAGAAATGTCAAGGTTCAAGACGATATAAATATTAATATATTTTGTACGCAAGATCATCTAGTAGGTACGTACGAGTATGGTTAAATGTCATCGGCTTGGCCTTGATTTTTTGGTACAATTTATTGTTTAAGAACTTGTCCTTTTTTAGTCTTGAATTTTTAAACTTTTGAAATTTTATCGATGTTGGAAAAAAAGAAAAGATTCAAGATCTTACCTTTTTCACAACATCGAACGATTGTAGGTACAACCAAATGAACTACGCTGTAGGTCTCAAATCAAGTCCAAGTCCAAGAATGTTTAATTTTTACAAAAACTGAAGGTACTTACAGGGCCAGCCTTGAGTGCACCAGATTCCTGAGCATTGATACCGTTGCTGGTCTGGAAACCGTAATCATACTTCTCAGGCTCGACGTTAATCGACTGCTGCTTGATCTGCGCATTAGCCTCGGAGCCTCGTTCTAAGTGGGACACATCGGCGGCAACTACTGCCACGACGGCGAGGAGGGCTACAAAGGATTTCTGAAACACAAAAGCCCAATGAGTTTTTATAACCAGTGTTTTTATTCTAGCACCTGCTATTAAACAGATTTCATCAGATTCGATTTAATTTCACGGAAGGAATTAAATCTAAAATTAAGTTTCATATTTTTATCACGTTCCCAGGATTTTGTCAACCCTTTGCAATATATGAAGTGTCAAAATGAGTCCCAATTTTTTATCACAATCACTTTAATTAGCAATAAATTATTGTCAACCGCGAACTTAAAACAAGAATAGCACGTGATTGGTCAAACAGGTGCCGTTCTCAAATGCCAGCCAATGATGCAACTATATCTTCACTCACCATCTTGTGTGTCAAAGTTAACAGACGATGTGTAACTGTGATTATAGAATAAACGAGCCACGGTTTTATACCCGTCCCTCTTCCTTCGTGTGTGGTTCTAAACATCGGCATTTGCATTATTTTGTAACAAAGAAGCTCTGGTCTTCAATATGATTTGTTAGTTTACAAGGTTAACGCGATTTAGAGATTTTTCTGTGGTCCGACCACATCCGTGTTCGTTTTATTTTTTTCTTTTTCATTATCGATCTTCGCTTGGATTGGGACGTGTCATTAATTTGTATCTAGTGATTATAAGAGATGCATTTCGATTTTGCGTATTTGCGGTTTTAATTTCGGGCGCACTTAATAAATATTTGGAGCATTTTTTTCTATTCAAAACTCAAAAAGAACGCTTTATAATTTGTAAATGTAATGTACAAACAAATTAAATATTTCGGAATTACCTAACTGTCTACAAGTTTGATGTAAGTACCTGTAGGTCACATTGTTATCTTTAAGTATTTATTTTGATTTTAAACAGGTTACAGGTTATGAGAAGAGGCTCCTCATAATTATAGTGACGTGGTCTTAAATAATAAAATCAAATCGTTCAATTTTGGAAGTCAGTGTTTTTCGTTGTGTCTGTTAACCCAACGCAAAATTAATTATCAAGATCGGTTCATAAACAATAAAGTTATGCCCGAATAGAAAACCCCAAAACTATGGTTGACTTATGTACACATCGGCATAACTCTTCACAGGCGTGATGTTATGTTATGAACTGGTGTAAACAATAAACAGACACATGATTTCAGCAATCCCGGTTTGCTATCATTTATTGCAGAGTTCCGTTACCTATCTCCGAAGTTCTTCATCAGATCTTCACCAAATTGAAATGGAACCAGTCCGGGAAGATACTCTTCCAAATCAAAAAAATAGTCATCAAAATCGGTTCTCAATTGGCAAAAATATCGCTGAACCAACATACAAAAAAATAATCACCTCCTCCTTTTTTGATTTCGGTTAAAAACCTTCCGTTTCGAACTTCGTTGCCGAACAAATCTTGTTTTATTAATATGTTGCTTTGAAACCATAGACTATAATTATGTTCGAAATGTATTTGAAACCTTTACAAAGAGCACTTTAATTTAATATGTCACACAGCTCAGATGGAAACACTTTCTTTTTTTTTTTTCTAAATTTGCCCACAATAGTGACTCTATAATTAATTATAAACGTTACACGTCCGTGTTTGGGTCATAAAAGTAAAAATAATAAAAATTACATGACATGTGTAGGTACCTTTCAGCTCAATCCGGAGACAATCGACTGTGACAAGTCTGTCACAGTCGATTTTCTCCGGATCTACTGGGGTGGTGTATGTCTGCCAGTCGACAGTTAGACACACGAGTCCTATAAGGGTTCCCTTATAATAAGCCTCCGCTGTCCGTCCGTCCGTCTGTCCTTACGTCTGTCTGTCTGTCAGCGAACTGTACCTCATGATCCGTAATAGATTAGACAGTTGAAATTTTCAGTGTGTATTTCTGTTGCCGCTGTAGCAACAAACAATAAAAATAAATTAACAAAAATATTCAAAAAGTAGGTACTGTCGCTTCCAAGCTATGATGCGAAAAAGAACAGCATCCCTGATGCGAAGGATTCGGAAGAGGGCCAACAGCATTTGAAAGGTGTTAGTGAATAACACTCGTCGTGCACCACGCCCATGTGCTCACTTGTCGTTCACTTCGCCTAAGTTTTCACTTCGACACAAAGTAGGTACTAAATCTTTTTTTTTATTTAGGGATGATATTAAATCTTGTACGGAACCCTTCATGCGCGCTTTCGACTCGCACTGGGCCAATTTTCCTTTGTAATATTACGGTAGACTTTTTATTGCATTTTATGTGAATACTTTGTATAAACGTTTTTATATCTGTATTGTAAAATTATTGTAAGTTTAATTTTAGATAATTTTGAACAATCAATTGTAAATTTAATGAAAGATAAAATCATCGTTCGTTGTCAGTTAAGTGTGTGCATATGGAAGACCTTCAATAAGATGTACTTATTTTTATGATTAGCCTCTCGTGGGTCAACCTAGGAGGTTGTCGTATGCTTAACCAGACTTGCAAATTAAGCAACCACACGCCCCCCAGGGCACCCCCAGTGGGGTACGGACCTCGGCTTAAGGCGTCGCTGAGGGAGGACAGCTAGGAACGGGCTAGATCGAACTAGGATTATTATTTAAGGGCAAATTTAAATCCACAGGCTCAGCGGCGCGGGCTGGCTCGAGCAAGGGTCGGGGCGGACATTGACGGGGACGTCGCGACGAGCCTCGTTGGCAAGGGCGGAAGTACGGCTATCGTAGTTTGCGCAGTGTGTTGTCTCTACGGCCCTCTTGGAGGAGGGTGGTGGAGTCATCGGGAATGACGAGGGAGTGCCTCGGACGGCGTATTTTAGAGATGCAATAAGATAATCCATCGCTAAGACTGGAACAAGTCGTAGGAAATGGAGTATTGAAATGAATAAATTCATCCTACGCACTTATCTTCATCTTACCAACATGGACACTGACAAAAATGGATATCTTCCATCGCTTCATACTAAGTTCCTAGAAAAATACCCGGCTATGCAAGTAAGCCGGCAAAGAATAGGTGACCAGCGTAGGGCCATAGTACAAAAGAAATTGTTACCACAAGACACGGTAGATCAGATTTACGAAGAAGTCAGGGCTGAACTAAAAATGGTTCACACTCAGATACAGCAACACTCCACACAACCCAACACACAGTTCGGCCAGCGCATGAGATGGACGAACGAACATAATGAAGCAATCATAAGGATATATTATGCTGCCACACAATTAGAAACTAATAAAACGGCCTATAGAAAACATTTACGGGAAAAATTTATAAATATATATCCAGAATTAACACATATAACGGAGCAAGGATTATCTGACCAAGTGAGAGCGATTATAAATAACGGATATATAGACAGCAATAGGTTAAAAGAAATTGAAACTCAAGTAGCAACACAATTAGGAGACACCGAAAATATAGATCACATAAATAACGTTAACTTGAACACACGATCGCAGACTGAGTCAGAACTACCTAGCACAAATATAAGTTTCTTTGACGCTCCCCACATACATACAGGTACTGACATCGTTCTTGAATCACTCGTAAATACTGACGAAGATAACAATTTCTTGAACAACATAGATTGTTCTCAATCGATACCCATGCAAACCAATTTGGATTCTATCCCAGAAAGTAACACAGAAATAGATACCACATTTCAACAAGCACAACAAAATTTTAACAACACACACCCCACTAATAGACCATACATCCCCAAGCAGAAGACATCTAAAAAGTTTTCTGCCATAGTTCAATACATTAATACCATTATACTCCCTAAGCACATCAATGTCGATACCGAGTTTAGCGAAATGCAGACTATTATTTACTGTGCAGCATGGACAGCAGCTACATGTAACGGAGCTAAAATATTGGACTGCACACAAAATAACCGCTGCACATATAAACAGAGAATACCGAAATGGCAAATAAGATTAGAAAAGAAAATCGAAGTACTAAGAGCAAATATAGGTAGGCTGACACATTTCATCAATGGTAGCAGAAGTCAAAAATTAGTAGCAGCAATAGAACAAATAAAGATAAAGTATCAATTGCACGCTCAACACGAAAATTCTAATACACAAATTGAACACTTTTTGGACACCTTAAAACAAAAATTGAGTGCGGCATCCAGTAGACTTAAAAGATACATAACATGCACAAATCGCAAAGTACAAAACACAAAATTTAAAAACAATGAAAAAATATTTTATAGGAATCTTACTTCTAATAATAGAGACACGACTAACCAGACTATGGACACTCCTTCACCTGAGTCACTAAGACAATTCTGGGCCAATATTTGGGAAAATCCAGTACACCATAATGATCGCGCAAACTGGGTAAGCGATACAATAGCAGAAATCCCCGAAATGGCATTTGAGTTTATTCCTATAGATACATTTATAGAAGTAATCCAACGTACACACAATTGGAAATCGCCAGGCTCTGACAACATCCACAATTACTGGTATAAGAAATTCTCTAGCATACACCCTTTCTTACATAACCATTTAAATACATTCATACAATCACCTCACTTACTTCCAACATACATAACACACGGAGTAACTTACATGATACCTAAAGATATGAATGATACCATAAACCCAGCCAAATACCGACCTATTACTTGCCTACAAACCCTATACAAAATCTTAACAGCCTGCATAAGCGAAGTTGTATATGAGCATTTAACTAAAAATAAAATTCTAGCAGAACAACAAAAAGGATGTCGTAAGAATAGCCAAGGGTGTAAAGAACAACTTACCATCGACGCAATCACTATGAACAGTGTTGTCAGAAGTAGGAAGGATATTCACACTATGTTTATCGATTATCAAAAGGCTTTCGATTCTGTTCCGCACAGCTGGTTATTACATGTCATAAATCTTTATAAAATTCACCCAATACTGAAAATTTTTTTAGAAACGTCGATGCAGAATTGGAGAACTGTTCTTAAAATTAATTCATCCTCGACGACTGTAGCTACTGAACCAATTAGTATAAAACGTGGAATTTTTCAAGGAGACGCTCTAAGTCCTCTGTGGTTTTGCATGGCACTCAATCCACTGTCACATTTGCTAGATAAAACAGACGCGGGGTTCACACTGACAAACAACAATACACAATACAAACTAACACACCTAATGTACATGGATGACATAAAGTTATATGCAGCAGACAAGGAAGCACTTTTCCAACTAGCTGATACAACACAGCAATTTTCAGATGATATCTGTATGTCATTCGGAGTCGATAAGTGCAAAATCTTGTCAATTGTAAAAGGTAAAATACAAAATAATAGTTATACACTCAGATCTGGTGAATCGATTGAGGCAATGGACGAATTGAGCACTTACAAGTATTTAGGTTTTAAACAGTCCAGACAGATACAGCAAAAGCTGTCAAAACAAGAATTGCTCAAAAAATTCACACACCGCCTCAACCTTATTTTAAAAAGTAACCTTAACGCTAGAAATACGATTAAAGCCATAAATACTTTTGCAATACCTATTCTCACATACTCTTTCGGAATTATTCGGTGGTCAAAAACTGATATCAAAAAACTACAGCGAACTGTTAATACACTCCTAACCAAGCACAGAAAACACCATCCAAAATCATGTATACAACGACTTACACTCCCACGCCAGGAAGGAGGAAGAGGACTGATAGACATACACAACTTACACAACAAACAGATACATTCACTCAGAGCGTACTTCCATAGCAAATCAGAAAATTCATTATTACACAAACAAGTATCAGAAATAGATAAAAAACTCACGCCACTAAACCTCCAAAGTATTAACACGCAAATAAATGAACACATTGTAAGTACACAACAAAAAATAGCAGCATGGTCTGAAAAAGCTCTACATGGAAGACACCGAGCCTCCTTGAGCCAGTCACACGTCGATAAAACAAAGTCGAACGAATGGCTCAAACGAGGTGAATTGTTTCCAGAGACAGAGGGTTTCATGCTGGCCATACAGGATCAAATAATAGCCACTCGGAATTACAAGAAATACATTATGAAAGACCAGAATCAGCCAACTGATTTGTGCAGACATTGCAACAGTGCCTCCGAAACGATCCAACATATAACAGGAGCATGTAAATCACTGGCACAAACTGATTATAAACACCGACATGATCAAGTCGCTTCAATTATACACCAACATTTAGCGTACAAATACAAACTTGTCAGTGAAATGATACCGTACTATAAATATAAACCAGAAACAGTTTTAGAAAGTAAGAATAACAAAATTTATTGGGACCGAACAATAATAACAGACAAAACTATTCATTTCAACAGACCTGATATCACCGTTCACGACAAAATTAATAAAACTGTATATTTGATAGATATAGCAATACCTAACTCGCACAATATTCAAACCACAATATCTGAAAAACTCAGCAAGTACCAAGATCTAGCGATAGAAATCAAAACCCAATGGAAAGCTCAAACAGTTCATATTGTCCCCATTGTTCTCTCGTCTACTGGCATAATACCAAAATCTCTATCACAAAGTCTGAACACTTTACAGATGCCAACTCATACACTTTACATGCTCCAAAAAGCCACCATTCTTGTCGTATCACTCGAAAGTTCCTGACTTCCTCAACACTTTCATCCACCGTCTCAATTTAAATTTCCCCTCACATACTTGGCTCTGGCCCGTATGAAAGGTAGTATACTCTCTCGATAGAGAAGCAAAATAAAAAACTCACTAAAATAATAATAATAATAATAATTATATCTTGGGACAACTCACACACTGCCATCTGATCCCAAGGTAAGCAGAGCTTGTGTTATGGTAACCAGACAACTGATATACATACTTATATAACTTATAAATACATACATATTATAGATAAATTACACCCAGACACAGAACAAACAATTATGCTCATCACACAAAGTTTGTCCTGGGTGGGAATCGAACCCACGACCTCCGGCTTTGCAGTCAGGGTCACTAACCACTAGACCAACAGGCCTGTCAAAAGATGTCACAAGATGTACACACCAAACTCACAATTTCTATTAAACAAGGAAGATCTGCCAGCGTTGTCGCCCGCGAGAAAATCTGAAAAAGGGGTCAAAAGTAAGATTACAGCGATCATTTTATCGATAGATGTATAAGCCAACAAGACTCGACCAGGTGGCTCTCGTTAAGCAGCGGTACTTCTGGACACGCCTCGTAATCTCTCTTAGTGCTCTCCTACACTCCCCAAGGAACCTACATGCCAAATTTCAGCTTTCTACGACCAGCAGTTCCGGCTGTGCGTTGTCTGTCAGTCACTCAGTCAGTAACGGAGGAATTCAACATATTAGGTTTTTTTTTCTTATCATAGGCCATTACTATATAATAAGCACGCTTAACAGATGTTACCGACGATGGCAGCGAATGTCACAATATTCCATAGAAGATAAATTATGCCGACGACGACGGCTCTTTGACTAATAAATTATAGATCGACGTGTTACTGCGGTTTATCCGTATAAAATAGGTGTTATCTAACTACCCTATATATTTTTCCACTGCAAGGCTTCCGTCTCCGTCATGCAGTCAATTCGGTTTTCTGCTAGTCCGGGCCAGTCCTTTCGGTAGAAGTTCGAGCACGTCCTGCCATCTATTCTTCGGTCTTGCGCGAAATCGTCTGGCAGTAAAGGGTTTTTAGGGTTCCGTACCCAACGTTGAATCGGGATCCTATTACTGAGACTCCGCTGTCCGTCTGTCTGTTACCAGGTTGTATCTCATAAACCGTGATAGCTAGAGTCTAGCTATCAGGGCTACAGCTTTTCACAGATAATGTATTTCTGTTGCCGCTATAACAACAAATACTAGTAGAGTAGAGTAGGGACTCCCTTTTACGCACTTAGACTCCCATTCGGTCCGTTGTGCATAGGTGTCCTGGCTAAGTTAGCCAGCCTAGCTCCGCCTAGAAGCACAGAAGTTTCCTGGGATTTTCACAGGTTTCGCGGAGCGACCTCATAGTTCCGAGGATTTGTTCACGTTGGGTAACCACCCAACAAATACTAAAAATAGATTAAAATAAATATTTAAGTGGGGCTCCCATACAACAAACGTGATTTTTTTGCCGTTTTTTTAGCACATTTCTTATCTGACATGCGACAGACATGTCCTGCCCTCTACTTTGAGCTTAGCAGCTTTCTGGGTAACGTCCATGACTTTGGTGTTGGCGCGCAGCGTGATACTGGCGCGAGACGAATTCTCAGGATCCTGCGCTCCACCTACAAACATAGGTTAGCCCACAGGATCATGGTCTGGGGCTACGTACTAAATACTTCTAATAAAATTCAGATAGAATTTTAAACAGACTTATATTGGAGCCCTACCGGCTTGAAGCTTCAAATTACATCTGTCAATCTGTCAAACAAAATGTACTAACCATATTTCATAATTTAAATAATAACTTATTCTTTTAGCGGACACTTCCAAAGCATGTGTGATTAGCTGTACAGGGGCCCTACCATGACGTGTTAAAGCGTTAGTCGTTCGAGCGAGAAGGAGGGAGCTATATAGGGTGTATAGCTCCATCCCTCCTTCTCGCTCGAACGTCGTCGCACGCTTTAACACGTCATGGTAGGGCCGCAGTACCTATCAACGTAACATTGCGGTTGTGTCGGGAATCATCAATTTTAATTTCGATTTTCAATAAACCAGGTTACCGACCATTTTCTAAATGGTTACACTTACACGAACTACAGTTTGTAGTACGTGTAAGTGTAACCATTACTACTTAACCATAACTAACTACACTTTGTAAGAAATGGTTCTAATACTTATCTGCTTAATTTAGCTGGAAGACACCGAAATCATACATAGCAAAAAAAAATGAGGATTTTCCCGAAAAATATAAATCACGTTATCTCCAAAGGTTCGACAAATAGAGTCGATATTATATAATCGATGCCATCTCAACCCGAATCACGTGTGGGTAACATTTATTAGTTATGAATATTTTAATTAAGTTACTGGTTTAATAGGTCACATAATAAAATTACAGAAGTGGTTTATTTATTGCTTGCTATTGACGCATGTGCCTAGAATTCTAGATTATGCCCATATACATATATTATTACATCATGACGGAATATAACGGAAAGATTGATTTCTAAAAATAGTCATTTGTTTTGTTTGAATTAAAAGCGAATTAAACTTTATGCATGTTAATTCTACATAACGGAGTTAGCTTCGACATTTTTTAGAACATGATAATTATGTACTTGAAGAATAATAGGTAGACACTTGAAATTTAAATCTCTGAATATTATGAGTTAATATTATGTAGTCTCACAAGGTGGACCGATGACCTGGTGAGGGTCCCGGGTAGCCGAGCCAACACTTGGCACAGCCTATGTCCAGCAGTGGACGTCTTTCGGCTGATATGATGATGATGATGAATATTATGTTTGCTATAACAAAAAGGAATAAAATAAGTGTGTGCACTTAAAACCGACCTATATATTATTATGTTGTTAACATATATTACAGATATTTGATGACACGGTTGACGCAGAGGTTGAGCAATTGACGCAGAGGTTGAGCACTGCGTGTCGCGGGTTTGATTCCCGCTCGGAACAAATATATGTATGGCCTACAGATAGTTTTTCCGTGTCTGGCTGTTTGTGTATGTGAGTTTATATATTATGTTTGAAGAAATTCCTAGTGTGGGGCAAGGTTTGGATAAAAAAAGTATCTTACTGCTGAGCAAAGGTCTACCTCATAGCTTTCCAATGCTCTTTGTATTTTGCCTCCTCCGGCCAATCCTTCAGGAACGAGTCTAAATCGTCATGCCAGCGTTTCTAAGACCAATCACCAACCAACTTTGTGTTAATTCTATCCCGAGGTTTCCGGCGACTGGGACCGCAATTAATTGGAACCGCGGTCGCAGTTGCCGGATCCATTTTAATTAAATGTTTTTCTTCCCGCGACTGGGACCGCCGGTCATATTAGCCGTAGAACCAATGAATGTGCGGTAGAAGAGTTCTTGAGTGGAGACCGCGAATCGGCAAACGTAAGGTGGGCCAGACTGGGTAGAGCGACAATCTTCGCAGGGTGGCTGTGACTGGTAGCAGCTGGATGAGGGTTTCCGGAAATCGAGTTGAATGGCGTGCACTAGGAGAAGCCTATGTCCAGCAGTGGACTGCTATAGGCTATTGATGATGATGATGATGATGTGCTGCTTTTGACTTGAACGATAGAATTTTGATTCATTTATGGGTCCCAGTCGCCAGAAGAAAAATATTAAAATTAAATGGATCCGGCAACTGGGACCGCGGTTCCAGTTGATTGCGGCCCAAGTCGGCGGAAACCTCCCATCCTGTAAGCGTAATAACCCAGGGTGGGTTATTATAGGAGGTCCCACTTTGACCTCGCAGCCTTGTCACCAACATTGAAGATAGGTACCTGTCTTGAAGCGTATTATAGTGTTGCAAATTCAATTGGTGAGTTCAAAGAACTTTCAATATGCCACGCTCCATCGCCCTTTGACATACCTTAAAGCCGGATTTACATTACGAAACTAGTGGCATGAAAGTAGTTCCGTGACATTAATTTCACCAACAATTTCACGTGTAAACGTCAAGTTTTACAATGCATGCATCGATTTCACGACACTGAAACAGTTTCGTGATGCGCGCGATTTTTGGATAAAACTAGTGTCATGCAACTAATGTCATCGTATAAATGCGACGTGAAACTAGTGTCATAAAAGCGCCTGCGTTGATAGGACGAGTGTTTTTTAGTCGTGCTTGCTTTCTTGCTAGCCAGCCTCGAATCCACCAACATCTTTTCTTTCCCGACAACCTTTTCTTAATTTTATACAATGACATCAGGGGGCCTACCATAAACTTATCTGTATCAAAACATTTTATAATGCAATTTAAGGCTTAGATGTTAGCGGAGCCATGAACACAGACATACTGTGGGTTTCACGGCACTATTATTTTTAATGAAACTAGTTTCACGGGTACTGAAAGTAGTGTTATGAAATTAATTTCATCATGCATGAAACTTGTTTCGTAATGTAAATTCGGCTTAAGTCTACTTCTGAACCTCTTTGAATGATCAACTCTGAGCACTCTTTTTCCTGGCTGCTGTGGAACGAAACATGCTGGCCCAGGTAGAAACATTCGTCAACATATTGTGTCATGACTTTAGTGTTGGGCCGTTTTAGTACAGTGTCATACGAGGCGATAAGGGACTCACCAAAGAATGGGCAGCAGCATTCTCTGTAGGTAACAGTACCACAGCTACACTGCGATCGCAAACCCGCCTGCCAAGCGTGGCGATAATGGCAAACACCCCCATTTGGGGGAGAACTTATGTCCAGCAGTGGACGTCTTTCGGCTGATATGACGAATAGTACAGTGCTTCAATTAAAGTATATTAACAAATAATAATAACCGGTAAAGAGCGACTTGTACCTCAAAAACCAAAGCTTACGCAATGCAGCATATTTCAACATTCGCACAAGTCCGCACAACCTAGTCCTTCCCGTGGATTTTGAGTTATGAAATTTCAGAAATAATGTTAAATGTCTCTCAAATGACAGTAACGCTAAAAAAAAGAGTAATCTTCACGTGGTTGCCTGTCAGAAGTGGCATCGGTAAACTTATACTTGACATTAAAATAAAAGAACAGGTTTGAATTCTGACATTTAAGTTACAAATAAAACAAAATATATACCTAGAACTTTTTGCTGTTTCATTCATACAGCCGTATTCATAAAATTACACTCATCTCTCTCTTTAATTTTATTTAATGTTTTTGTACTTTTCAACCCTATATTGTTGTGTGTTGTTAGGTTTAAATAATATGTACTTTTTAGGGTTCCGTACCCAAAGGCCAACGGGACCCTATTACTAAATCACCGCTGTCCGTCTGTCCGTCAGTGGGCTGTATCTCATGACCCGTAATGAGTACACAGTTGAAATTTTCACAGAGTAGGTACGTTGTATTTTAGTTGCCGCTAAAGCAACAATTAATAAAAATAAATAAACAAAAGTATTTAAAAAGTACATACATAGTATAAAATCTTGTATGATGGTACCATAGATTTTTATATTTCTATGGGTGGTACGAAACCCTTTTTTTATGTATGGGAAATCATCAAATGACTCCTGCCGCTCTGGGTGGAGCGGGAGGGAGTGTCAGACTCTTACTGACTAAAACCCATCCGTGCTCCTCGTAGTGCCTTTTGCTTTCCAGGGCCGCGGTAACGCTTTCGAACAAAATCCCCAACCCTGGCAGTCTCTGGCCCTAACGGGCCCCTACTCCTATGCTGTCATCTCTTTGACGCGCGCGTGGAACACAACGTGCCGTCGACCCGGGTCTGGCTTTGATCGGACGACGAGCCACCCAACGCTCGCCGTCCTTAGACCCGCACCTATGGTGGCCGGAAATATGGAGGAGACTTACCGGGCGGTAAGGCTGGGGCGTGAGGGTTGTCTCTCCCTCACGCGGCCCGCCTCCTGCTTCTCTAGCAATGGTACGGAACCCTTCATGCACGAGTCCGACTCCCACTTGGTGGTTTTTTTTTTAATTTCAGGAATGAAAATCAAGCCATATTGATTTCAGAATTTCAATTAGTATGTCATTCTTTCAGATGTTCATTCCTGTTTAAATAAAATACAAAAACACAAGTAGGTACCTATTATTTGACTTTAGAAATAAACGCAGAATTATTAAAAAGAATCTTTAATGATATAGACTGATCATTAACCGTTTTTGTTATGGTCAATGTATCGGAAGATTGACCCTGACTTATAACAACGGTGATTATGTATTTCAAGTTCAAATGCTATGTTCAATTTATTATTGTTAAGGAATTTTATAATAATATTTTAGACACTGTACTTTTGTGTTGAAGGACGTTTCTCTACTTCTGATATTTTCTGGTAGGTATTCATTTTTTATTTTGTTTCTATGATTAAAGTAACCGTGCCTTTACAGTGTGTAGTGTTTTTTTCTTGCTGTACAAAATAACTGTTATAACTATGTTCTATCTTTTCGAGTATTTTTTAAGCCTATTTTTTTTTGTCTTAATAAATAATACAATAATATTACTATAGTAAGTTCGGTAGTACTTTATTCAAGATGAATGTTCACCAGACCCTCTACACCTCTCCACAACTGAGTATTCTCTCAAAAGGATGGGCAACAGCCAATAGCAGGTATACTGCTTCGGCTGTTACCCCTGCCCACACTTAAACAGTTTTGGCCCTACTGCACATCTTTCTTCCTTCATTCGATGACTAAAATTAAAGCGCTTATAAAGTCTTTTTGCAGCACATTTTACGCGTCGAATCGTAGGCATCCGTAGCAAAACCGCTGGGCAAGTAGGCTGAATAAACGGACATCCGCACGGCATAGTCTGCCCTAGTTGATATGAAGTAGAAGCGATACGTATGAATTCTTCCGTAACAATGCGACAAGTTGCGGCTTTGTACATTACCTTAACGTTGTCTCAGTTTATGGTACCTAATTCAGCCTACTTAGGGTCACAGGCATTTTCTGTACATGGAAAGTACATAACTTTAGTAACTTGTCTTTAGTAGAACTTCTTGTTAATGGTCTGTGTGAAAGTAGCGATGCTGAAAGAAAGAAAAGAAAGAAAGAATATCATTTATTTAGCACATACATGAAACACGCAAAGTACACAGAAATAAAAAAATAAAAAATATATAGGTATGCCAAAAACCTGGCGTGTCTCACGGATGCACTAAAAAGGTCCATTTCAGCGTTGTGTCAGACAGACTGATGCTGTCTGACGCTGGTTTTCTAATGAACCTTTTATAGGACGAGTGACGGCTCATTCACTTTTCGGCTTTGGTTCTTATTTCTATCGCCCCGGGCGTCGGGAGTCGCAGGGCGATTCCCGTACCGTAGGCGCGGGCCTGCGGACGGCGAGCGTCGGGTGATTCGCCGCCCGATCAAAGCCAGGCGCGGGTCGACAGCGCGTTGTGTTCCACTCAAAGAGATAGACGAAGTCCGTTTGGGCCAGAACCTGCCAGATTTGCGGATTTTGTTCGAAAGAGTCACCGCGGCCTTGGAAAGCAAAGGGGCACTAGGAGGAGCACGGATGGCTTTTATTCAGTAAGAATCTGACACTCCCAACCGCTCCACTCAGAGCGGAAGGAGTCATTTGATGGGGAAATCCATAAAAAAACCCAAATGATCATGTACGAGACTTCCCGACATGGTCAAGTCCTGGGTCCTCCACAAGCCCCCTGGACTTATGTCCTTATGTCTTCTGGACAGAAGCCTCCTGGGGGCTTCACAGGGCTCTACCCAGAAGGATAGAGCTAGCACGTTAACCAGGTTCCTCCCACGCACTACGTACTGAATGGGTGTCCCAGTGCGAATAACGAAGTGTCTACTGGCTGCGACTTATACATTGGGTAGAGTAGTCTACCCAATGTATAAGTCGCAGCCAACTAGCTTAATCAGCCGTTCCATTAAAAGCCAGGCCTTTTCATTGAACTGCGCCGTTTAATCAGCGACGTAAGTGACATGGGCAAGTCATTAAACGATATTGAACAAACGATCTCACTTATCATCTGCCTAGCCTATTCCCAACTATATTGGGGTCGGCTCCCAGTCAAACCGGATTCAGCTGAATCGGCGCATTTAAATGAAAAGGCTGGGCTACCAATAAAAGGACTGATTAAGCTGCGACAGCTACACTAAATTTGAAATTGTAAAGTGTCATAATGTTCGTGTTTTCATTTGTTTATCAGTGGATGTTGTCATGATCAACATTCTGTACCACACATTAACCTTAAGTTCACCGAATTATAAAGTTAAATGAGTTACACGGTATGTGATAAATGCTAACATTACCAATCGTTAGATGAACTTTACGAATATCGGCTCCAAATTACAAATATGCGGACTTTATGTGCATAATCTTAATTTATTCCACAAGTGCAAACAGAATAATTATTATCTGCTCTTACCTCATTAAACAAATAGACGGCGTTATGGAATAGCGAATCAAGCGACAATTTTATAAAAATGGGAAAATCGACTTCACTTATTTTTTTATTGTACCTACACCAGCACTTAAATATTATACAGTGACCAAAAGTTTTTTGAAACTGTCTTGAAACTTACAAATTCTATCATAAGAATATTGTTATTATATTTTAATTTTAGTAGTGTAATAGTAGTGATAAGGTACAATGGGGTTGGCGTATCCATGTGGATAAAAACCCCCTTTTTTTCTTAAGAATAAAAAAAATAAAAAAAGAGGTTTCACCTCCATATCACAAACTATCACTTATCGGTTATCATCCCTAGGTTCTGATAGGTGGGGGGGCTTCGCCGCGAGCGACTCGAAAATCGCCCCAAGGCAACAAACGCCCGGGATAAAAAATTCTCATTCGCTTTTTTGCTATAATGTAGCAAAATTTATGATTTTATAGTTAATAATAATCATTTTATAGCTGTGTTTAAAAAATTGCGGTCAATACGTAATTTCTCTGTGAACATCTGCCCACTCTCCCCTACCATAAAGCTTAGAGAAATTGCGTTTTTACAGTAAACGAAGCGCAATTTTTTTCACAACTGTATTTTATTAACTAAAATTCATAAATTTTGAGATATGTCGACCTTGCAGCTTGAGCGTAATTTCCTAGTCCAAGTCATACCCGTGTGCCCAGTTTCATCCAAATCCGTTCAGCCGTTAACACGTAAACAGGTAACAAACAGACAGAGTTATTTTGGCACTTAAAAAGTTACTTGTGGAATGGACTAAGAGCGGTCTTTAACATTTTTGAAAGTAAGATACAATCGACTTATATTAGGAACTCATAGATATTATTTTAGGCGTTGATTCGTTAACCCATAATTAGAATAATAAAAGGTAATATGCCTTTATTGCTGAAACTAAACATACAATGCACATAATAATAACTATGTAACTTATAAACTATCACATCTGGTTTCTCGGTTTAGTGATCACTGCGGCCCTACCATGACGTGAGCGTGAGTAGTTCGAGCGAGAAGGAAGGATGGAGCTATACACCCTATATAGCTCCATCCCTCCTTCTCGCTCGAACTACTCACGCTTTAACACGTCATGGTAGGCCCCGCTGATCAGCGTGTTTTCTGACACATAGGCCTCTTCCAGCTTTTTCCATTATTTCCTATCGTTAGCTTTCCTTTTATTAACCAGAAAGCTTATCCAACATTTTTAATGTCATCTGTCCGTCTTTTTGCCTGTCTACCTCGTTTTCTTTTACCATCACGTGTTTGCCATTCTGTAATATTTTTTGTCCATTTTGTCCTACTATCTCTTGTCATGTGTCCTGTCTATGTATCTCCATTTCAACTGTCTTACTTTCTTTATGCCTTGCTTCTATGATTCGTTAGCCCATAACGTAGTCCAAATAAACGGTGCTTAAATTTTCCGATTTTTATCTGGTACTATTTGTAGAAACTCAATGTTGTGGTTAGTTACCTCATAAATTGTGGGATTCCTTACCAACGCTTTTTATGGTTGATTGGTACATGTGACCACAATTTCACCCTGTGAAAAGCGATTATGAGGTCGACGATGGAGCACGCTTGCCTAGAAGTAACCACCATCGTAGACCACCATCTTGGTCATTGGTGTGTTGGGTTAAAAATGTGCGGGTCATCTACTTTATCTGGTACTATTTGTAGAAACTCAATCTTGTGGTTAGTTACCTCATAAATTGTGGGATTCCTTACCAACGCTTTTTATTGTTGATTGGTTCATGTGACCACAATTTCGCCCTGTGGAAAGCGATTATGAGGTCGACGATGGAGCACGCTTGCCTAGAAGTAACCACCATCGTAGACCACCATCTTGGTTATTGGTGTGTTGGGTTTCTGCGCAGGTCAAACTGCTGGAACCCAGACCTATGAGGTGCTTCTGGTGCCAAGTGGGCCACCATGTGGGAGCTCTATGCATCTCGGAGGTGGACCGCAGCGGTCTCTGTTTCCGCTGTGGTCAGCCTGGTCACAGGGCCGGCTCCTGTAACGCCGCGCCGCACTGCGTAGCTTGTGCGGCAGCTGGCAAGCCGGCCGACTACTGGACTGGGGGCAGGACCTGCGCTCCACCCACCAAAGCCGGAATCAGGAGGAAGCCCTCCGCCACCGCCATCTCCGCCGCGGCTACCGCCACTGCCGCCGCTTCTTCTGCCGCCATTGCCGGTTCCACCGCGGCTGCTGCTAATACAACAGCCGCGTTAGAGCCCCCACAATGGGCTCCGGAGGGGGCGGAAATGGAGTGCCAGTAATGGCCCCATTTCACCCCCTCCTGTTGAACGTCAGCCACTGCGCCGCCCAGGAATTGATGCTTCTGAGCGTGGCGCAGTGACTGATGAAATTCCACTCCTCACATTATGAAAGATTCCTAAAATGTTTTGTGCGTATAATTGGGATGTCCACAATGTACTAGGGGCGCATCGCCGTATATCTTGTAGTCTAATGTTGAAACTGGCGGAATTAAATTTTGCAATTCCTGCTTTTGTGGGTGTCACCTAGTATTTATACAACGAGGGCCAGCTCAACAGTTTTTACAGTGTCTATCACGATGCACAAATCTCTAAGTCAGTAAGGGTTTTGGAAAAATGAGGTCACTTCTATATTAATTGAATTCTTTATTTTCGGGTATCCACCGAAGTGTTTTATATGTTATACATTTCGTCACTCAGTAACGTCTTCAAATCAAAATTGTGATGAAAAGTAATTTTTAGTCTTTGGATTTCTACGGATTCACTTAAACTGTACTTATTATGTGTAAAAAACAAAATAAATCATTGGGTATCAAAAAACTCAGAACACTGGCAGCATTGCCACGTTGAATGGCAATGCTGATTCTTTGGACAAAGAAAAGCCCAGCCCTTTGATCACGTGAACAGTACTTATTATTATTTTTGTATGATCGATTCCTCCGAACTGTGAAAACCGTTTTCTAGGATATTAAGGACTTTGGTATTTTTTTATTAATAAAAACAGTATGAGAGATACTCATACTTGCGAATTATTCTAAAAGGAACTCTGAACTAAGAATTATTTATTTAAAGAATCGCTAATAGGTACATACCAATATAGTTTACTGTCAACTTAAAACAAGTCACGTTTCGCAAAAGTAGATAAAAATGTATCTATAATATCGAGTTGTTTCGTAAAACCCAAAGTGCAAAGTTGAGATAGTTTCATGTTCACAAAAGCGAGTTTGTCGTCATGAATAATCAAATTCGGGTTATCAAGAATGTTTCACAACTATCGATGTATCGATATTTGTTTCGGATTTCATAAAGAGGCTTTTTATTTTATGCAAAATTTGAGCTATCTAGTACTTACCAAGAGTTTAGTTTGGGCGATGATAAGTCACTGAATGATGGTAGGAGCAATGCTGATGATAATGATGTTGAAGAAACTAATGTCAACAAACAAAACGAACTCAATATACTGAAACAAAAATACTTTATTGACTACAAAATGGCAGTAGAGTTTGTACTATTTCGCTCTGTTAATTTTTTTTCTTAACCGAAGGCCGGTTCGGGTCCAGTGGACCGGCTCCCTGCTGGTGGTGGGTGGGCAGCGATGTAAGCGAGAGCGCGTTCGATAGCTTCAGGGATGGGAGGAGGCACGGGGATGTGGCTTCCCTGTGGAATGAAGAAGGAAATATTTTGAAGAGTCATAAAATAATAATGGATGATATGTAGCAAGAGTCGTTTTGCACCCGCGCTTACCCCAAGTAACATGGGAAAAGGGCAGGAAAATGATGATGATGTAGCAAGAGACGAGTGAGACATTTACATTCATGTATCCTATTTGCTGTCAATAGTGCTTGACTAGCTTCACAACTATTTCAAATCAAACGAGAATCACATTACAATAGGAACTGCTAAATCTCTTAAATAGTCATAGTTAATGGTCGCAGACGGGTAAAAGACCAGTGTAAGCCTCCACTAGAAGTGGCATTCAAATGAACACCCAGTATACCCTGGACTGTCCGTTCAACCCTCCTGATTCGCTCAAAACCAACAAAGACGAAGAAATTTAAATGTATGTATATGTCACAGCCAACTAGCATAATCAGCCGTTTTATAAGAAGTCTAGCCTTTTCATTGAACTGCGCCGTTTAATTAGCGACCTAAGTGGCATGGGCAAGTCATTAAACGATATTGAGCAAAAGTACATACCTCGGGCTTGAATCCGTTCTCGTCGGAAACGTATCTCGTTTCGACGACCTGACCGTTAGGGGCGGTGTACTTGTAAGCACCTTGTATTTCCAGGGCCGGGTACTCCTGCAAAATGCAGAAAATATTGTCAATTGAAAACGATGAGAAATGAGAGTTATATCGTAATAAAATCTATGTCTGTGTAATAGACTGTTCAGAGTTGTATCTACAGCTTGAAGTCCTAGGCCAATAGTTGAGTTTAAGAGGAAACAAGGAAACATATTGCTGGCTCCTGCGTAAAATCATGTTTATAGAATATTATATGGTGAGTGTGCCCAAGAACTTCACGACCTCATCCCACCGGCCCCCTTCTACCATCGGACATCCAGACGCACTGCATCTTACTATCCCTACCTTCTAGCTATTCCACCAATTCGCACTAAACGTTTCCAAACGTCTTTTATAATGCGCACAGCAAAGGAGTGGAACTCTCTGCCTGCGTCTGTTTCCAAAAGCTTACAACCGAGCTTACCCAGAAGGAGCCTGTTCACTATAACTTTGAAGAGATAAGTCTCTTCAAAGTTATAGTGAACAGGCTCCTTCTGGGTAAGCTCGCTCCATCGTAGACTTTGTCTCTGTCATCTCTGACATTGACTAGAGTCAAGAGCAAACGAAAAGTAGGTAATAAAAAAAAAATCCTATTGGAATCTTTGAGAGTTCAATTCATACAATAGTTTGTTTTCACATTATCAAAACAGTAAAATATGCGGAATTAGAAATTAAAACATGATTTATCACACTCTTCCTTGTTAAAAGACTTGGTGTACTCGTACATCAGACGGTACGTTATAATAATATTGAATCTCAACAGTATCATCTACGATCACACGTGGTCAGGATGTGATACAATACTGGTTTCCATCAATTTATTTGCGCCGGCGACAAGGTCTCCAAAGCTTTTATTTAACGATCAATATAATTTAATTATATTCTCAGTATTCCTTGCATTAATTTAACATATATTTAACATATATTTGGCTCTTGACACGACATCAAATGTTGATGTTGTCTAGACAGTGGCATCGGTGGTAATGTTAAAAACCCTTCACCTGCAAGGTTGAGACAATGAACTTCTGCAGCCTCCATGACTTATTTTTTTATCTTTAACTTTGCTCCAGTCATTAGCATTAGCGTGTTGATGATATTGTTACAATCTACGTTTTGATTAGTTTTTATGAATGGTCGGGCAAGTCACAGTTAATTAAATTTTGATTTATGTCTTCACGTTCTATCTTAAATCATTTATAGTTATGACTTGAACTTCGACTTTGCACTAAAGTTGTCTTTTCTTAAGATCAATAACAACAGTAAGTCATGGGTTGGGTACCCGACAAGTAAATCTTCCGTTACCAATCTTCATGATTGCGATCCAGTGTGTAGAACAGAAACCATTTGAATATTATCCTCCTTTAAAATTACTTTAAACCCGTTTTATGCAATACTTGTTTTAATTTGATTAAGTACTAGTTAAGTCACTGTTTAGTCTGTTACGATAATGACATTGTTCCAATTTGAAATGTGTCGGAACTAAACCACGGTAGGTACATAATAATTATGGCTTAACTTTGATTTGTACTAATAACATCGATTCTTTGCAGATCGTTTTAAGTATGCAAAACCATTATTTAGAAATTAATTTTAGGATAAGACAATTTTACATATATATGTATTTCAGTTGACAAAATCTATTTGGCTATGTATATAATAATAATGCAATGGCGTTTTTAACTTTTACGAATAAAATTGAATTGGAAATAAATGCATCTCATTTTAGATTTGTAATAACTTTTTACCCAATAATTGGGTAAAAAGTTATGACACATCTAAAATGAGATGCATTTATTTAGGTTGTAAAATTCCATCTTCCATAATTATTATGGAAGATGGAATTTTACAACCTAGCTACCTATATTTGAGATAGTTTTGTTACCTACCTCGTAGGGACAGATTCAGTAAACAGATTTTACCAAATGAGGTGTGTCGCTTGATCCAGGCCAAGTTTTGTGCCATAGATAACACAAACAAGCACATGCTAGACCTGATATTATTAAGTACTTCCTAACTAATGTTTATTTATTAAAACATAATGTACAATTGTACATTATATATGTGAGAACGATGTAAAAGACGTGCTGGATAAAAGTGTCCGGAGTAAAAAATAAACAATTCAATAAAATAATTAAAATAAACTATGCCATAGTTTATTTTAATTATTTTTTTGAATTTGCAGAGAGATGACCAGTCTCAGCTGACGGCGGCGGCGCCCGTTAATGAACATGACGCATACGCTATCACCATTCGGCTCAACCATTTTTAAGGGAGCCAAATGATCCAACGCATGCGCCACCATCAGCCAGACTTTTGAGTGAGCATGACATCCCCAATCCCCAGGGTACATTCAAGTCAACCTACCTATCTACCCTCATTATAGTTTAAAGGTACACAGTACTCACACATGTGCATGAAATTATACAATGCTAAATAAGTTAAGTCTATACAATGAAAAATATTGCATTCTTACAATCTTCAGCCGGTCCAATAATATTACCAAATGTTAACAGATTACTTTGAGAGCCCTAGTGGCTACCAAGTGGCGTTGTGGAGTAGGACCAGCATTAAGCCAAGCATTTTTATCTTCAATATACTCCTCTAACTTATAATATGCTTGCCTGCATAGTGTGCGTTTAATACAAGATATAAATTTTGTCTCATTTAATTCTAATTAGACATGCGTAAGTGTGTTTGAATAAGAAAGAAAGAAAATGAGAATGTTTCGCTGTCACACCTACAAAAAAAAAAGAAATACTGCTACGGCTTCTTTTTACTGCGAAAATAAAACTTTCTGCTGCATGAATTATCATAATTCGGTATTGTTCTCCTAGATACTTTTGGGTTTATACTAAGTAAAAGAAAAGAGATAAAGGCAGTTTAAACTTTACAAAGTAACTTACGGAGTCTGGGTTCTTGACTCTACCTTCAGCCTGACCGTATATACCATTGCCGGTCTCATAGGCGTACCGGAAGTTTCCCTCAGGGCTGATGTCGTAGCTGGACTTGACTATGGGTTCTTCGGAGTCAACGGCGGCGCTTGCGCACGCGATCGCTACGGCGAGAACCACTAGGAATTTCTGAAACAGGTTTTAAGATTATTGTTTTTGACTTCGTAGTGAGCCTGCTCTCATCATCTGCCTAGCCTTTTCCTACTATATTGGGGTTGGCTTCCAGGCAAACCGGAGTAATGAGCCTGGTCTAAAATGTAAATAAGAGGGGTTAGCCTGAAGTTTGTCAAACTGACAAACTTCAGGCTGTTGCAATAGGGAAAAAGTTTTAAAGTATATTTTTATTTATTTTTGTAGAAAGTTCAGAATAAAACATTAACAAGAAAATTAAATTAAAACTTTAACGTAGATGTTAAGTAGAAATAGAAAAAAATGTTGCAAAAGTATATTCAAACAAAAAAAGTATTAATAAATTAAATAGACAATAAAAACTAGACTTTTATCTTTTCACACTTTATGATTTTATAACACTAAATAGTTCACAAAAGAACAATGCTTACCATGTTGCTTATTGGGATGTCAACTTTTTGTTTCAATCTGATTTTTGTATTACGAGCTCGTCTTTATATACCAAACGTCCGGAATATAAATGAGGAAGATTTATTTGTAGAACCGCGATTGGTCAAAGATTATAAATGTAATGCAGATTATGCAGCGATACATTCAATGATACGTATAGGTATAAATAATTTAATTGATCTAGGATGTGTGGAACCCAAAGTGGAACTAAAGCTGAAGCGAATACTAGAAAAACCGGTGCTCTATATAGCCTTTTTAAGATCATTTTTGGTGCTTTAGTTATAACTTTAGAATAGAATAGAATTTTATGTTGCAAATATGGGTACCTACCTAATACACAAATAGTGTTATGATTCAAAGCTCGAAGATAACGACTATTTCTACGAGGAATCCAGAAACATTATTTTGTTGAAAGTGAGAACTTTTCTTAAAGATTGCTGAAAATGATTCGGTAACTTTCTTCTCAATTTTTGCGCTCTGCCTAATTCAAACTACAATAATGTTTGAAACCAAATACAACATAATCTATGACATAATGCCAACACATTGACATAGGTAGGAACTTCAAAAATGTAAATACAGAAAGACAACTCCAATATCATCTAACTGTTTTGTTTCCTGAATGATCCAAGGTTAAGTAAGAATGTGGATGGATTGAGAAAATATGATAGGTATAGCTAGAAAGGAAATGACCACTGAGAGGGAGAAGTTCGGTATATAGGGTGTAACAAAATAACGCAAAACGCAAGCAGTTCTATTTATACTCATCCACTCCTATAGACCCGACTGGGTAAAAAGGAGTCTGTATGCGCTGCTGAATGGGTCGCACACACCTTGTAGATAGTTTGAAATGATAAGTCACTGATAGCCAAATAACTTCTGATTTATTGAATAGTTTTAACTACCACGTAACTAATGTAATATGAATGTAAGGTGAATGATCGGTAATGAGTACAGCTGACTATGAACGCTAATTACGTACTGTCGCGATACAATATAATTTGTGCAAGGCGACGGAAAAGTGATGATTTGTGTAAATATGAAATGCGCGCGTGCCATGTAGGCGCATGTACGATGTATGACTCGTACATATTCCCGGGGGAGTGAGATGCGAGTGGAGGATGAAAATGAGTTTACAAATTGCTTAAATGCTAAACTTATAAATTTCACCCAAGTTACAATTCATTGCTTAAATCTATGCTTAGACGTAAATTGAATTAATCACTGTCCCTAGACTCTGGTTTAATGAAGGTAGAAGGTGTCATCTTGTGGCGCCTAATGCTGTTGAGTAAGCCAGAAAAGTTTCTTAATTCGACCTCTGGTTCCCGTGACTGGTTTTCATCTCTAGTGCGTGGTGTCGGACGGCCGATAGGGTCCGTCTGTCCTCTACGCACCGGCGCCACCGGAGCTTGCGTCTCGGAGTCCGACTGCAGGTTGGCGCTCCTCTGACGACGACGATAAATCCACCGACAAAGGAAAATTGCTGTTGTTAGCATCCGGCTCGAAGGACCAAATAGATGTATGCGCTGCTGAATGGGTCGCACACACCTTGTAGATAGTTTGAAATGATAAGTCACTGATAGCCAAATAACTTCTGATTTATTGAATAGTTTTAACTACCACGTAACTAATGTAATATGAATGTAAGGTGAATGATCGGTAATGAGTACAGCTGACTATGAACGCTAATTACGTACTGTCGCGATACAATATAATTTGTGCAAGGCGACGGAAAAGTGATGATTTGTGTAAATATGAAATGCGCGCGTGCCATGTAGGCGCATGTACGATGTATGACTCGTACAGAGTCTATGTACTCATCACAAACAACTGCTCCATACATTTGTTTGCATAACTCAATAAAATGTCTCTACCTATGATGTGCTGATTTTTTCTCAATCTCATTGTTGATTTAGGGTTTGACGTTAATTTTGTTACAATCTATATGCGGAATTTGTTCGAAATAGTCACCGCGGCTCTGAAACGCGAAGGGCATTTGGAAGAACACGGATAGGTTTTAGTCAGTAAGAGTCTGACACTCCCGCTCCGCCTAGAGCGGAAGGAGTCATTTGATGAATTCCCATACTTAAAAAAATCGAAAATAAAAAGACCTGTATTAGCTGACCCCGAATAAATTGGGAAAAGGACAAGAAAAATGACGATTGATAAAAGTAAAACCTGATAGGTATTTGACGTCTTCCTCGTTCCATTATTTTCTTCAAAATGAGTTGCTAGTAAAGTATTAATTAGCTGGGAAAGAAAACAACAAAAAATAATGAATACGAAAATTATGCATAAAACGGGTTGCAATCCAAATAGCTTCTGTTAGAAAAAAAGGATTAAAAACTAATTACTTATATTCATTTGGAACGAAAACTTTACTAAATATTTTTCATGTCAGTATCTAGAATACATGACGTTCTACCTATTTCTATGGTTTTAATTTCAAACAGTCATACAAAAAAAATACTTTTACCATAATGCTTAGTTTCAATACTGATTAACAGATTCTAAATACAAAATCTACTAATAAGATTTTTTGTATGAAAATGTCCGAAAATACAATCATTAGTTTTAACTTCTTTAGAAAATAACATCATCAATCTCATTTAATTTAAAATTTGTAGAAACAAATTCTTTTTTCAAACTTATAACTATATACAAAAAATAAGACATACTTATACAAAAATAAAATACACTCAGGCGTCGAAGTATTCCTCCGAATCGCCGTCATCCGGAAACGTACCCAGAAGGCAGGTAGCATTGCCAGGTTGAATGGCAATGCTAATTCTTTGGGCAAAGAAAGAGCCTGCCCTCTGGTCACACAAAGTGTCGATCAGTCGGCGAGATATATCCTTGAAAAGGAGACGTGCACTTGGACCCCATGACCCAAGCGTTTCGACCCCAAACGGCTCAAAACTGTAATCACCAATAAGGTTACAGTATTTGCGGCTGCTGAGGCCTAGCAGCCGCAGTGGCAGCGCCGTCACAGCCCGCCGTACTTGGAACATGTGATGGTGCAAGGGTGTCGACACATGTTGCGTCCCACACCAGAGGCCTACCCACCTTCCACAGCACCAACGTCATACCATCTGGTATGACGGTATCTCATTTAGTTATTGTAAAGTGACCAGAACGGAGGACTTTGTCCTGTGGTAGGTACCACAGGACAAAGTCCTCCGTTCTGGTCACTTCCTGGTTGTGTGGAATGTAGACTTCTAATCTATTCAGAACAAACATAATGTTTCCGTTTCAATTGTTTCTTGTAAATCAATGTAGGGATAACATACATCAAGACAAATGACTGCCAATCAAACCGCTCCGGCCCCGGCGACACACCGGTGTGTCGCGAATTAATCGCGAATTTAATGTTGATTTACCTATTACATAAGATTTATTTTTTTTGGGAATTTTCACATGTCGGGGCCGCAGCGGTTAAGCAGCATTTACGGTGGTAGAAAAAACGATACCTAGGTGTTTCTACCAAATTAATATAAATAGAAAAATCTAAAACGATTGGTCAAGATAAGAATAGTGGTATCATGTATGTACCTTAATAAGATAACATCTACACGTGATTTTTGAAATGAGACTATAAAACAAGAAATAAGTCACTATTTCATCAATCTATTAATTTATACCTACAGGTAAAATTGTTTGTACTCATTTATTTACGATTTGTATGTTCAAAGCAGACAGATAAAATCTCTGGCAATAAATCCGATTTCAAAACCACTTCTTTAAATAAAAAAGGTGCTATCACTGCGTATTAAAATAAAGAACACAATACTATCCCAAATGTAACTCCTGGAAAACTGCTTAGTTTCCCACGGAAGCGAAGTTGCGGAATAAAAATTAAGTAATATCGTACGAGACAATTTTATACAAAATAAGGAAATGTCCCATCTCCACAAAACTTTTAGCATAATCATTGGTTACCAATGTGATATTAATAAACCATGTGATATTTGCTTAAATTTATGCTATCCGAGTAGGTGAACGTTGGCGGCCCGGGTCTGCTTGTGATTCAAGGTTATCTAATAGACACGTCTTTTATTTAGTCTTATTTTTCTTCTCAAAGTTGCCAGGTGCATATTATCACAGATAATTGTTCATTTTAGCACCCATAAACTTTATAACATGCAATTTTTGGAAACAATAAAGCGATGTCGTCAATTATGTTACAATAACTTGAATATAATAATAAAAAAACAGAGGTCTAATAAGTGCTACTCGTAACGACAATATTTTTTTAATTTTTAATCTGACTCAATATTAAATATGAGTGGTGTTCTATTAAATATCAAAATCAAGATCTCGTACTTTGCCCAAAGAATTAGCATTGCTATTCAACGTGGCAATGCCTTTTGGGCACGTTTTCGGATGACAGCAATGCGGAGGAATACTTCGACGCCTGAGTGTATTCTATTTTTGTATATTACAAATTTTGTGTACACAGTTAAGTTTTAAAATAGAATTGTTTTAATAAATAAAAACATCATAGACTCATAATAAGTAAAAATAAAAAAACAAGATTCTATTGTGTAAGGCTCACTTGTACAAACCAGAGGGATAATTCTACTTATTTTTAAGCAACGTTCTAATTCGCATGTCACTTGCAATCTGTCAAAATAGCCTTAATTTCCATACAATACTGACAGATTATACCAAAGTGAATCAGACAATGATCTATACATCTATCTATACATATAATAAAACAGTAACGAAACGAAAACTGTACATTGAGAATTTTCGAGAAAAAATAAGTGGCTTTTGTTAGAAAAACGTAAGTGATGACAAAAAGTGACTTTTTAGAATTTTTGTCTGTTTGTCTGTTTGTCTGTAATTTGTATGTGTGTATGGTACGGCTTCACGCCAAAACTACTGGATAGATTGAATTGAAATTCAGCAAAAATGTTCTTTGTAAACCAAGGAAGACTTTAGGCTACATAGTATCACGCCGTATGTTATGGGAGGTAAGCAATATTGATTTTAAAAGGTTTTTGTTCGTAATTGAATGCACAAAATAATTGAATGCACAAAATGAAATGTTAGTTAGTTGCAAAACCATTTAGATATTTTTTACACATAAACCTGATAGGAATTGTAGCAATCTAGAAGAAATCAACTTATTATCTACATAATTCAGATACCCGTAATGCCATCTGTTGACCGAAAAAAGTACTAACTATCAAAAGCATGAGAATTACACCAAAATAATTTTTTTAGTTACTAATGGTACTTTTAAAACGTCATAAACTGAATCTTTTAATACAAAACTTAACGTTATGCATTTGATGCATAACATAAAAAAAAGATTTGGTCTCATTGCTCTACTGACGTTATTTTAATTTTTTTTTGAACGGTTAAGTCTCTCCACTCAACCTGTAAAGCACCCTGGTTGCTTCTGTACACTTGGACGGAGCTAGGCCGGCAAACTTAGCCAGGACACCTACGCACAACGGAGTCCATACTCTACTCTATCCGTGGCGGGGTTTTTTTTTATGGATGGGAAATCATCCAAATGACTTCTTCCGCTCTGGGTAGACTGGAAGGGAGTGTCAGACTCTAACTGACTAAAACCCATCTGTGTTTCTCCTTATGATCTTTGCGTTCCACGGTCACGGTGACTCATTCGAACAAATTCCGCAACCCTAGCAGGCTCTGGCCCTAACGGGCCCCGTCTACTTAGCTGACATCTCTTGGAGGCGCGCATGGAACACAACGCTTCGTCGACCCGGACCAGTAGCGCTATATAGGGTGTATTGCTCCATCCCTCCTTCTCGCTCGAACGACTCACGCTTTAACACGTCATGGTAGGGCCGCTGGTTGTTATCGGGCCGCGAGCCACCCAACGCTCGCCGTCCGCAGGCCCGTGCCTACGGTGGCCGAGAATCGCCTGCGACTCCTAACGCCCGGGGCGTCTTCTTCTGTGTCGGCGGCTAAGGCATGACGTTTGCCTCTCCTTCACGCGGCCCGCCCCTTCCTTTACTAGCATTACCGTTTCGCAAAAGGTGGTGACGGCTTCCCACGCCTCCGCGCTCTGGACCATGGAGTGAACCAGAGCCGGTAGCGAGAGGTCGCCGTCGCTGATCGCCTCGACGAGGACACGGTGCTCCGCCCAAGCAGGGCAGACCTTCACCGTATGCTCCGCCGTGTCCTCTGCGGGGGTTGACTTCTCTTCTGGTTAATTTTCCCATGGACAACTTTATGTAGCTCTATCGCGTGCTAAAAAACTTAGCAAGTTTCATCAACATCGTGTATCATCATCATTATCCACAGTCCCACTTCGCTCACTGCATAGGCCTCTCTTTTCGTGTGCCAATCCCCACGTTCCTTTTTTTTTTTTTTTTTTGTTTGCGCTGGGAAAAAATGTATTACGCATACCCTCCCATTGGGGGAATGGGAGGGGTATGTGGGACTCCCCGGGCGAAGGCCCGGTATACCCACTAAAACAACCCAGCGGCATTCCCGCATCGTCTGAGTGGAGGGGGACTGGGAGATCGGCATAGCCTTTACGTCCAGTCCCTCTCCGACGTACGCCCGCCTACACGGCGGGCCCTACGCGCCCACCCCGTGAGGGGGGAGGGCCGGGAATGACCGGCGGAGGTGGTGTAGAGTGCAATGCGGGCGGAGGCGCCCCCGCGCCTGTCGCCCGCCTATCACCACCATGAGGAGGGAGAAGACGGCGTCTTCTCCGACCTCTTCTCCGCCTTCGGAGCGGCGCTGCGAGAGGGTCGTCCTCACGCGCGCGCTCCGCCGCCTCCTTTTGCGAGATGACGTCCTCGCAAAAAGAGGCGACCGCTGCCCAGGACCCCTCACTCTCCAGCATAGAGTTGACCACGCTGGGAAGTGAGAGGTCCTGTCCGATCTCCGCAGTCAGACTACGGCGCGGCTCAGACCAAGCCGGGCACACTTCGAGCGTGTGCTGTGCCGTGTCCTCCGCCGCGCCGCAGTCGTGGCACGCTGGAGTCTCCTCCCTCCCGATCCGGTGCAGGTGCGTGCCGAAACAGCCGTGGCCTGACAGCACCTGCACCAGACGGAATGAGAGGAAACCGTGGGGCCGCTCGAGCCAGTCCCGCAGGACTGGGCCGAGCGCGTCCAGGGTTCGGCGGCCAAAAGTGGCGGAGGCGAGGTCCTGCGTCCAATGGACGATGATGGCGTCCCTCGCCTCCCGCCGCACGGCCTCCCGCTCTTCCGCGACGGGGCGCTCCCCGAGGGCTTTTCGTCGCGCCGTCCATTCGTACACTCTGGCGAGCACCCACGCCTCCAGCTCCCAAGGAGGGGTGCCAGCCAGAGCGCACGCCGCCGAAAAGCCCACCGAGCGGTAGGCCCTCGCCACCCGCAGTGCAATGGCCCTGTGGGGCCGGCGCATCGCCGTCGCATTCTCCCTCCTATGGAGGGAGTCCGCCCAGATGGGGGCCCCGTAAAGGGCCATGCTCCGAAGGATGCCGGCATATAGGCGCCGGCATCGCGCACTGGGCCCTCCCAGGTTCGGGAGGAGCCAGGAGAGGGCGTCCGCAGCCCTCAACAGGCGCGTCGACAGCCCGCTGAAATGCGGGCCGAAGCGCCACCTGCTGTCCAGCACCAGACCCAGATATTTGATCTGGGTTTAGACGCCAACCCTGGCGCCCTCCACGACAATGTGGGGGACGGAGTTGAAGGCGTTGGCTATGTCGAATGACACCGCCAGCACTCCGTCCCCCACTCGACCATACTGGAGGCACTCCGATATCACGGAGTGCCCCTATACCTGCGGAGCCTCCTGGCCAGCTACCTGGAGGACCGAGAGGTCCTCCTTGTCGACAAACTGGCCAGGTTGCGGTGATATGGCGCGGAGTGTGGTGTTCCGCAGGGGTCTGTCTTAGGACCCCCCCTGTGGAACATCGGCTTCGACTGGCTGCTGCGGGGAGCCCTCCTCCAGGGCACAAGTGTCATATGTTACGCGGATGACACTCTCCTCACTGCCCGGGGGAGGAACTTCGGGGAGGCGGCCTGTCTGGCATCGGCTGGCGGTTCCTTGGTGGCGGGGAGGATCCACCGCTTGGGGTTGAAGGTAGCGCTGAATAAGACCGAGGCCGTGTTCTTTCACGGGCCTCGGCAGCGCTGCCCTCCTGACGCCCACATTGTCGTGGAGGGCGCCAGGGTTGGCGTTCAAACCCAGATCAAATATCTGGGTCTGGTGCTGGACAGCAGGTGGCGCTTCGGCCCGCATTTCAGCGGGCTGTCGACGCGCCTGTTGAGGGCTTCGGACGCCCTCTTCTGGCTCCTCCCGAACCTGGGAGGGCCCAGTGCGCGATGCCGGCGCCTATGCCGGCATCCTTCGGAGCATGGCCCTTTACGGGGCCCCCATCTGGGCGGACTCCCTCCATAGGAGGGAGAATGCGACGGCGATGCGCCGGCCCCAAAGGGCCATTGCACTGCGGGTGGCGAGGGCCTACCGCTCGGTGGGCTTTTCGGCGGCGTGCGCTCTGGCTGGCACCCCTCCTTGGGAGCTGGAGGCGTGGGTGCTCGCCAGAGTGTACGAATGGACGGCGCGACGAAAAGCCCTCGGGGAGCGCCCCGTCGCGGAAGAGCGGGAGGCCGTGCGGCGAGAGGCGAGGGACGCCATCATCGTCCATTGGACGCAGGACCTCGCCTCCGCCACTTTTGGCCGCCGAACCCTGGACGCGCTCGGCCCAGTCCTGCGGGACTGGCTCGAGCGGCCCCACGGTTTCCTCTCATTCCGTCTGGTGCAGGTGCTGTCAGGCCACGGCTGTTTCGGCACGCACCTGCACCGGATCGGGAGGGAGGAGACTCCAGCGTGCCACGACTGCGGCGCGGCGGAGGACACGGCACAGCACACGCTCGAAGTGTGCCCGGCTTGGTCTGAGCCGCGCCGTAGTCTGACTGCGGAGATCGGACAGGACCTCTCACTTCCCAGCGTGGTCAACTCTATGCTGGAGAGTGAGGGGTCCTGGGCAGCGGTCGCCTCTTTTTGCGAGGACGTCATCTCGCAAAAGGAGGCGGCGGAGCGCGCGCGTGAGGACGACCCTCTCGCAGCGCCGCTCCGAAGGCGGAGAAGAGGTCGGAGAAGACGCCGTCTTCTCCCTCCTCATGGTGGTGATAGGCGGGCGACAGGCGCGGGGGCGCCTCCGCCCGCATTGCACTCTACACCACACTCCGCGCCATATCGCCGCAACCTGGCCAGTTTGTCGACAAGGAGGACCTCTCGGTCCTCCAGGTAGCTGGCCAGGAGGCTCCGCAGGTATAGGGGCACTCCGTGATATCGGAGTGCCTCCAGTATGGTCGAGTGGGGGACGGAGTTGAAGGCGTTGGCTATGTCGAATGACACCGCCAGCACTCCGTCCCCTGCCTCGACCGCCCCCTTCACCTGGCCCTTGAGTAGGGCCAGCGCGTCGATGGTCGAACGCCCCTGTCGGAAACCGAACTGGGCGTCCGACAGGTCCGGCCCTACCCTCCGCAGGTGGCTATTCAGCCGGGAGGCAATGATCCCCTCGAACAAGGATAAAGCAGGTATATGCATAGCCCTTCTATGCACCAACATATTAGTCACCTAAGGTTCGTCGACGACATTTTCCTTATTTCAGAAAATAGCACAGAGCTGTAGTCAATGTTACAAGCGTTACAACAAGCAAGCAGAGTGGTAGGACTAGAAATGAACCTGAGCAAAACAAAACTAATGACAAATGCCGTACAAAACTCTATATATCTGGACAACACGCCAGTAGAGTACGTTTCAAGCTATATCTACCTAGGCAAATAAATTTCATTCCAAAAACTTAACAACGATGCAGAAGTAGATAGAAGAATAATAACGACATAGAAGAAGTTTTGGAGTCTGAAGGAAATTTTAAAAAGTCAGATGCCAATGAAAATCAAGAGCAAAGTCATGGACTCTTGTCTTTTGCCTTCACTAATCTACGCCTGTCAAACGTGGAAGTTCACACGAAGAGAACACATAAAAATAAAATCACGTCCTGCCTGCAAAGCATGGAAAGAAGTGTCGCAAAAATCAGGAAATGCCAGAAAATCCGCCACACTACCATCAGGCAAAAAACAGGAGTGATAGATGCTCTCACCTACGTTCTAAAGTTAAAATGGAGATGGGCAGGACATGTGGCGAGAATGAGTGACGAGCGATTCAAATTCAAATTCAAATTCAAACTTGTTTATTTCTTCAACAAGATTACAACAATTAGTTTGTGATTGGAGCCTTCTTTTAAGCAAACAATGCCTGTATTAGAAGACTCCGCTCTTCCATAACAAAAGTAAGAAAATTATAACTTACATATCTAACATAGATAAGTAGACAAGATTGGCCTAAGTATAGTTTGTGTGTGTGAGTGATGGGGTGATGGTGTGTGTGTGAGTGTGAGGGTGCGTGTGTACGAGTATGTGTGTGTGTTGTGTGTTTGTGAGCCTGTGTGAGAGTATATGTTATTTCGTGGGTTTCAAGAGCTCTTCCGTTTGCCTATAAGTAAGTGGTTTGATCCATTTCAGTATATTTTTTTTGCATTCATAATATTGGTTCTTATATATACATATTTCTTTATTTATTCTGTTATATAACCGAGCAGACCGTGTATTAAATTGCATGGAGGCAACCAAAGTTTTTGTTTGGGGGACTTCTGCAATAGCATGCTTTCTTCGCTTTGCTAGTTTAGATGCATCGTAAGGTAGGGTCTTGTGTTTCTTTAATATAGTTTGAACTATGTATAGTTTTCTTACTGAGAGTAATTCGCTTAAGTTATAAAGACTATCTGTGGGATATCTAATTTTCTTAAAATACATAATTTTTATCAGGGCACGTTGTGCACGCTCTACTTCTATGAATTTAGTCTTTGCTGACCCTCCCCAGTTAGGAATACAGTACACCAAGACGTCATACCATTAAACCTAACCTATCCGTGTCGGGGTTCCCTAAGCTCCCTGTGCCCCATGCCCCGCTTCTTGGCTCACTCACTTAGTATTATTTTCGTCCATTCAGTGTTTTTTTTTCAGCCCATTTAGTATTTAATTTGAACACTTGAAATTTTAGTTGCTAGCTTAGATTCACAGAGTTTCCCACTGCTAGTAGGTTATCTTACGAAATTTAATAAAATAATAGCACCATCCTTCCCGTGGGTGCCGTAAAAGGCGACTAAGGGACTCACCAGAGAACGGACAGCAGCATTCTCTGTAGGTACATACATTGCAACAGCTACACTGCGATCGCCAACCCGCCTGCCAAGCGTTTTGATTATGGCGAACCCCCCCATTTGGGGGAGGCCTATGTCTAGCTGTGTACGTCTGATATAATAATAATAATAATAAAACAGGGCGCTGGTGGCAGCTCTGGATTCGCAGTTGTCAAATTATTTTGATGACTGCGAAGACCTCACTGATGCACACTCGATGATGTACTGCGCGGCTGTAGCGGCATGTCGTGTAGCTCACGTCAAAATAACTAATGACAGAGTTACACGACCAATACTAGCCGTACCGGCCTGGCAGTGCAGGATCGAGCGTCGCATCGGTGGGGCCTGAGCGTTAATCGGCAAACTGATCTGCTTCAGGGAGGGCAACACTCGCCCTAGAGTGATGCGCTTTGTGAGACGGGCGTTTTCGGGGACTGATATCAGCCCCCAAGACTATATGTCCTGTGTCACAGAGCGCATCGACTTCCTGAAGCAGAAGGTGTATGCATGGGCAAACCGTATTCGTAGGTATAGGCGGCGAGTGGAGCGATACACCCAGAATCGCACATTCCGAAGTAATGAAAGGTGGGTATATAGGGCTTGGGAGCGACCGGAACAAGGTGTGACTGACACGCGCCTGCCGGATGATGAAACCATGTATTCATTTTGGCGCAACATCTGGTCAGTGCCTGTCGGTCACACCGAAGGAGATTGGATGCGAGAGGTCGAACGAGCATGCGACCCAATACCAGAAATGGGGGCAATTACAATCAGCCCCCAAGATGTAGCCCGTGCAGTCCGTCCGCTGCCTAACTGGAAGTCTCCAGGGCCGGACGGACTGCACAACTTTTGGATTAAGTGGTTACAAAGGTCGCATGCTTGTTTGGCATCTCGGTTCCAAACTGCCTTGGTGTCTGGCTCGCTCCCCGAATTCCTTTTGACAGGAGATACCCACCTGCTCCATGAATCTGGTAGCACCGCGGAACCCAAAAACTATAGACCGATAACATGTTTGCCAACGGTCTATAAAGTTCTTACATCCATTTTGAGAGCTAAAATTAATAATCACATTAGCAGCAATAACATCATGTCTGCCTCTCAAAATTGGTGTAGGAATGGGTCCCACGGTACTAAGGAGCTACTCCTCATTGATGCGGCCATTAGCCAACAGGTTCGGCGTTCCCAAAAGGATCTGTCGACATGTTGGATAGACTATAAGAAGGCCTATGACTCGGTGCCTCATACATTGCTCATGAGGGTGCTAGAATTGTATAAAATTGATGCAACGCTACGCACCTTCCTGACGTCGTGTATGGGGCAATGGAGGACAGTCCTTCGCTATCCAGGATGTCGAAATATCCAGAGGAATAGCGAACCGGTAAGGATCGAGCGGGGTATTTTTCAGGGCGATAGTTTGAGTCCGCTTTGGTTTTGCCTAGCCTTGAATCCTCTCAGCACATTGCTGGAGAATTCAGGACTAGACTATCGGTTGAAGAGAGGTGGTCAGGTTATATCTCACCTCCTTTACATGGATGATCTGAAACTCTTTGCCCCCAATAATCTGCAACTGATGGAGCTACTGAAGGTAACTGAAACTTTCAGTAGTGCCATCAGGATGGAGTTTGGTGTGGACAAATGTGCGGTCATGCATGTAAAGCGTGGAGAGATTATGGAATCCGTGGGATGTCATCTCTCGGATTCCATAAACCTGAAATCCCTCTCTCCAACCGAAACTTACAAGTATTTGGGTATGTCGGAAGCGTTAGGCATCAGTGTTACTGACATGAAGCATTCGTTGAAGGAGCGCTTCTTTGGTCGCCTGAAGAAGGTCTTCAACAGCCTTCTATCGGGCGGAAACAAGGTGCGCGCTTTCAACGGATGGGTCATGCCGGTATTGATGTACTCTTTCGGCGAACTCAAATGGACTCAAACGGAACTTGACGCCCTGGATAGGCGGGTCCGTACACTGCTAACTGCACATCGAATGCATCACCCACGGTCGTCGGTAATGAGACTGTATATCCCGCGAAAGTGTGGAGGTCGAGGCTTTTTAAATGCTAAGACCCTCCACAATCGCGAGATATGCAGTCTCAGGGAATATTTCCTAGCTGTCGACGTGGGTATGCATCGAGATGTAGTGGCGGTGGACAAGGGACTCTCCCCGCTCTCCTTGGCAAATGAGAACTGGCGCAAACCTGCAGTGCTTGACACCAACGATCGCAGGGCGGTATGGCAGAGTAAGGAACTTCACGGACGCTTTTTCCGGGCCCTACACGGGCCCGACGTGGATCAAGTAGCGTCCGTAGCCTGGCTACGTTTTGGTGACCTCTTTGGGGAAACCGAAGGTTTTGTCTGTGCAATTATGGACGAAGTTATCATGACGAAAAACTACCGGAGATTTATTGTGAAGGACGGCACGGTTGACATATGTCGGGCATGTCACCGTCCGGGAAAATCAATTCGCCACATTATCTCTGGTTGTTCTCGTCTTGCTAATGGAGAGTACTTGCATAGACACAACCTTGTAGCCAGGATTATCCATCAGCAACTTGCTCTGAAATACTCTCTTGTGGAGGCGGAGGTGCCGTACTACAGGTATGTGCCCGACCCAGTTCTCGATAATGGCAGCATCTCATTGTACTGGGATCGGTCCATCATCACTGACAGGACTATTATTGCAAATAAGCCTGATATAGTGGTGGTGGACCGAATCGAGAGGCGTGCAATGATTGTAGATATCACAGTTCCGCATGACGAGAACCTCGTGAAAGCCGAGAAAGATAAACAAATCAAATATCTTGACTTGGCTCGCGAGGTTGTCGACATGTGGGATGTGAATTCGGCAATTATTGTACCGATAGTCGTGTCAGCCAACGGCTTAATAGCCACGAGCCTCGACCAACATCTTAGGAGGCTCTCGTTAGGCAGCTGGATCAAGGGCTTGATTCAGAAAGCAGTACTTCTGGACACGGCTCGCATCGTTAGGAGGTTCCTCAATCTGGAGCCCTGACCGCCGGTAGCTTGGACCCTATTCCCGATACCGGTGGGCTCCTATTTTTTATATTTTTAAATATTTTTATAATTTTGTATTTTAATATTTAAAAACGTAATTTATATGTACTGTACAAAGTGAATAAAGGAAATAATAATAAGCTGGCAACTCTGACTGTCAAGCCAAATTTTATTTCGTTCTCGCAATTTTATTTCAAAGAAAATTAGTTTTCAGCCTTTTACATGCACAATTTTTACAATAGAAGCGCACAGGAATCAAACAAACCATTAGGAACTCAAAAACTACAAAAACCTAATAAATTATGAAAAAAATGAAAATTAAACGACCGACCGATGACATATGTCATGATGTCATGTAAGGAATTAAACAAAATGATAATGAACGAAATTAAAATTATTGGATGATGATAACAAGAGCAGCATCGCGACGCGCACGCTCACCACCCCCAGACTCGTCGCTCAGCTCCGCCTCGCCGCCGCCAGACATCGGATCACCAGTGGTGTCATCGGCGGCTGCAGTCGCGTCGAGCTCGAGCGACGAGTATTTCTCTCCGCCGACGTCGCCAACACCTGTGCGTTGGCAGGGGAGAGGCCGGTCACCGAGGGGCTTGGGACCTAGGGGCCAACCGGCCCCGAGCCGGGTCTCCGCTACCAATGGTTGTGTGCAGCGCATGAGATGGACTCAGTCCATGAACGAGAACGTCATGCGCGCATATTACGGGTCTACAGAGGGGGGAACTAACCTCACTGCGTACCGTGTCAGGATGCTGTCTCTGTTTCAGGACCTGGAACCGGCTGTGAACGTCTCGGCCCAACGATTGTCGGATCAGGTGCGAGTCATCCAACGTAGTCACAAGTTGGACGATGCCGCACTTGATAGGCTGCGCTCAGAGGTACTAAACAACCTTATCATCTCGACCCCGACACAGGCCGTGGTACCGGCGCCAGCTAGTGGCGCAATCATACCAATAATAATAGTGATGAGATAGATGATAGGGTTGTCACGGTAAGTAGCCAGTGCAACGATCGACTGAGGAGCGCGCTGGAGGATGCGCTTCGCGAGTATAGATCAACTCCTACCGACCTTAGGCCCCGATTACCACGGTTACCTATGCACAAAAAGAATAGGGCGCTGGTGTGTGCCTTAGACTCGCTGCTGCAGAACATCTTCGAAAGCAGCGAGAACCTCGTTGATACGCACTCAATCCTGTACTGCGGGGCTGTTGCGGCATGTCGTATAGCAAACGTCAAGTTCCCAAATTGTGACGAGGCTATACGACCAAAATCTGCTGTACCAGCCTGGCAGTGCAGGATCGAGCGGCGTATCGATGAGGCTAGGGCACTCATCGGCAAACTATACTGCTTCAGGGAGGGCAATACAAGACCACGTGTGATGCGCTTTGTGAGGCGGGCGTTTTTGGGGACTGGAATCAGCCCTCGAGAATACACGTCCCGTGTCACAGAGCGTATCGACTTCCTGAAGCAGAAAGTTTGTGCATGGGCAAACCGTATTCGGCGGTATAAGCGGCGGGTTGATCGATACTCGCAGAATCGCATGTTCCAGAGCGACGAAAGGTGGGTATACAGAGCTTGGGAGCGACCTGAACAAAGTGTGACGGACGTGTGCCGACCGGATGATATCGCCACGAGTACATTCTGGCGAAACATCTGGTCGGTGCCCGTCTGTCATGCCGAGGGTGACTGGATGCGCGATGTCGAGCGCGTGTGTGAAGCTATACCACAAATGGAAGCTATTTCCATCACACCAATAGATGTAGCCACAGCAGTCCGTCCATTACCGAACTGGAAATCTCCAGGCCCGGACGGACTGCACAACTTCTGGCTTAAGTGGTATAGCAGCTCACACGCGCTCCTGGCATCTCAATTCCAGTCATCCTTGGAGTCTGGGTCGCTACCACAGTTTCTAACTACTGGCGTTACCCACCTGCTCTATAAGACAGGTAGTCCCGCGGAACCCAAGAATTATAGACCGATTACTTGTTTGTCGACGGTCTATAAACTTCTTACATCCATTCTGAGAGTGAAAATTAATGATCACATTGACACTAATTAAGAAGAAAGAAAGAAAGAAAATTAGTTTATTTGGCACACACAGATACACACAATGTTGGTACAAACAAAAAATAAACTTGAATTTTAAAAACGAAGTAACATTGTGTGCCCCGCGGCTGCACCAAATAGGTCCAGTTCAGCAAAATGCCAAACAACTAGGCGCTGCCTGAGGCTGGTTTTCAACTGAACCTTACGTTGATGTGTACGGATGTTAACCAGCAAGGTGTTCATGTAATTCAATTATGTCCGCCTCTCAGAATGGATGTAGGAAGGTGTCCCGCGGCACTAAGGAGCTACTCCTCATAGACATGGCCATAAGCCGACAGGTTCGTCGATCCCGCAAGGATCTGTCGACATGTTGGATAGATTACAAGAAGGCCTATGACTCTGTGCCGCATACATGGCTCATGAGGGTGCTGGAGTTGTACAAAATAGATGCAACTCTACGCACCTTTCTTGAGTTATGTATGAGGCATTGGAAAACGGTCCTTCGCTATCCAGGATGTCGACCGATTCAAGGGAACGATAAGCCTGTATGGATTAAACGGGGAATATTTCAGGGCGACAGTTTAAGTCCACTTTGGTTCTGTTTAACTCTGAATCCTCTTAGCACACTGCTGAGGGATTCAGGTCTAGGCTATCGGTTGCCCCACCAACCGTGTCTCCACGTTGCCGTCGTGGTGGGGCTTGCGTGTCTCAATGATCTTGGGGGCTTTGCCGGTAGAGCCACTCATGCCGGAAGGTCCCAAGTGAGAGACCAGACCAAGAGAGACACAAGAGGGGCACACCGTTCGGAGACTTGAGCAGTGTTCGGGTCCTCGGACGGTGTGCGTCTCATTGGCTTGCTCGCTGCTCTCTGGTACGCGTCTGATCATCAGACGTGACTGTGAGGGCAGCGAGCAAGCAGTGAGAGAGAGGGAGAGAGGAGGGGAGAAAGGGACCGCACCCTAAAAAGGAAACTATGGATAAAGGCACTGAAAGAGAAGTTGTACCCCAGGGCGGTCCGGACTGCACAGCAGAAAGGGAATCCGCCACGCTTTACGCGTCAAGCCCCTCGTATTCTGGGGGGGGGCAACAGTGCTCTTTATTCTCCGCTTGCCAAGTGCAACAGTGGCCGAGGAGGCCCCCGATCCAAGCCGTCCTTTCAGGACTTGATCGGGTTTAGTTTTAGTTCGCTTAACAAAGCGTCGGCCGGATGGAGCGCGGGCAGAGGCTCGCTTGAGCGTCGCGCGGGTGCAGAGTCGGAGTCCGAGTTGGACTCCGACGACCTGGTGACGGTAAGCTCGGCGAGCTCTGGACCCGAGGGGGCAGGGACTGCAGCGGAGGACTCTAGGTCCTTCCGCAAGCGGCCTAGACCGGAGGACGACCGGGGGTCGTCCTGCAGCGAGGAGGTGGCCTCGGCCCGAAAAATCCCCACCAGTAGACGGGGTAAGGGCCGAGAGGGAGGCAAGGGGAGATTGCCCGCCTCCAAGGTGGCCAGCGAGCCGAGGAGCTCGTCACTGACGGACGACCCCCCGGAGAGGGCGGTCGCGGGGCTCCTGGTTCGGAGTTCTCCGGCGGTGAGCCGGATGACCGGAGGGCCGGGTTTGCGGAAGTGGTGGAGGCCGCGCTTCGCGATGTGGCCTTGAAGAGGAAGCTTTCCTCAAAGAACAAGGCCATAAGCGAGGCGATGGCCTCCATTCTGGCGGCAGCGAAGGCTAACCGAGGTGGGCCTCCGCGGGACGAGATGTCCAAGCTGCGGGCGGAGGTCGCTCGCTTGGCTGCCGCCACGGAGCGTCTCCAGAAGGAGAACGAGGGGCTCCGCGCAGACCTGGCCAGGCTTCGGGGAGCCGGCCCACAGGGGGCGCCTCAAAGGGGGCGCAGAGAGGACAGCTGTCCCATGCCGCAGGAGAGCCAAGTGCTGGACCTGGTGCGGCAGGAGATGGCTGCCTTCCAGGCGCGGTTCTCCGTCCTGGAGGGCATCGTCCTGCGCCCCCCGCTAGCGATTGCGGCGAGTGGGAAGGCCCCCCCAGGCCGGAAAAAGGCGGGGACATATGCGGCCGCCGTGGCTGCCACACCGGGGTCGTCCGGCCAGGACAAAGGGTCCGGGCCGGCACCCGCGAAGCCGGTGTCGGGAAAACCGGACCCGGCCCCGGGAAGGAAGAGGAAGGGTGGAGTGGCTGCACGGACGGCGAAGGCTCCTGCGCCAGCCGTGCAGCAGCTCCCCCCGGCTTCCTCGCCTTCTGAACCTCCCCCGGCTCAAGCCGAATGGCAAGTGGCCGGGGAGAAGAAGAGGGCGGGAAAGGCAGCCAGGGCGGCAAAGAGGCGGGAGAGAAGGCGGCGGCAGAGAGCGCGAGGCGTCGCGGCTGCGCTCCGCGCCCCGAAGACCGCAGCTGTAGTGATAACGCTGCAGCCGGACGCGGTGAAGAGGGGCGTGACGTATGCCAACACGCTCACCAAAGCCAAGGAGGCCATCAACCTCGGTGAGCTTGGCATCGTCGGGGGTCTCCGGCTCAGGGTCACCATGACCGGGGCCAGGATGCTAGAGATCCCTGGAGCAGACAGCGGTCCGGCCGCGGACGCTCTAGCCGAACGGCTTAGGGCGTCCTTGGGCGCGGATGACGTCCGAGTGTCCAGGCCCACGAAGTGCATAGACATGCGCATTTTGGGCCTGGACGACTCCGTCACGGAGGGGGAGGTGTTGGCCGCCGTCGTCAGGACGGGGGGGTGCTCTACAGAGTAGGTGAAGGTGGGCACCATCCGTCCTGACAACACGGGGATGCGAACCGTAGTGGTGAGCTGCCCCGTGTCGGCGGCCAAGAAAGTTTCGGAGGGCCGAAGGCTCTTGGTGGGCTGGGTCTCCTCGTAGGTGAAACTGCTGGAGCCGAGACCTCTGAGGTGCTTCCGTTGCCAGGTTGGCAACCACGTCGGAGCACTCTGCACCTCGGAGGTGGACCGCAGTGACCACTGCTTCCGCTGTGGTCAGCCCGGTCACAGGGCCGGCTCGTGCGACGCCGCGCCGCACTGCTTCGCATGTGCGGCAGCTGGCAAGCCGGCCGATCACTGGGCTGGGGGCAAAGCCTGCGGTCCACCCGCCAGGGCCGGGTCGAGGAGAAAACCCTCCTCCACCGCCGCCGCCGCCACCGTCGCTTCCGCCGCAGCCGCCGCCACCGTCGCCGCCGCTGCCACTGCTCGGGAGGGGGCCGAAATGGAGTGCCAGTAATGGCCCCATTTCGCCTCCTCCAGACGAACGTTAGTCACTGCGCCTCTCAGGAACTGACGCTCCTGAGCAAGGCGCAGTGACTGACGCCTGCGGACAGCGAGCAATGGGTAGCTCGCTGTCCGATCAGGTCAGGCCAGAGTCGACGGCGCGTTTCACTCCGAACGCGCCGGAAAGAGCAGTCAGCAACGGAGACGGGGCCCGCCAGGGCCAAAGCCTGCCAGGGTTGCGGAATATGTTCGAAAGAGTTACCGCGGCCCTGGGAAGAAAGGCACTAGGAGGACTAAAGGGTGGGTTTTAGTCAGTAAAAGTCTGACACTCCCTGCTGCTCCACCCAGAGCGGGAGGGGTCATTTGATGATTTCCCATCCTATAAAAAAAAAAAAAAAAACAAAAAAAAAAAAAAAAAAGGGTATCGGTTGAGAAGAGGTGGTCAAACCATATCTCACCTTCTTTACATGGATGACTTGAAACTCTTTGCCCCCAACAATTTGCGACTGATGGAGCTACTGAAGGTAACTGAAACTTCCAGTAGCGCCATCAGGATGGAATTTGGTGTGGTCAAATGTGCAGTCATGTATGTAAAGAAAGGGGAGATTATGGAATCTGAGGGAATTCAACTCTCGGATTCCGTACAGGTTAGATCCCTCAGCTCGACCGAAACCTATAAGTATTTGGGTATGTCGGAAGCGTTGGGCATTAACGGTACTGATATGAAACAATCGCTGAAGGAGCGCTGCTTTGCCCGCTTAAAAAGGTTTTGAACAGCCTTTTGTCGGGCGGAAATAAGGTGCGCGCCTTCAACGGTTGGGTCCTGCCAGTATGACTCTTTCGGCATACTCAAATGGACTCAAACTGAACTCGACGCCCTGGATAGGAGGGTCCGTACACTGCTGACTGCAAAGCGGATGATCACCCACGATCGTCAGTGATGAGACTGTACATCCCACGGAAGTGTAGAGGTCGACGCTTTTTAAATACTAAGACTCTCCACAACCGCGAGATGTGCAGTCTCAGAGAATATTTTCTCAAAGTCGATGTGGGTATGCACCGAGATGTGGTCGCAGTGGACAAGGGACTCACCCCGTTGTCCATGGCTAAAGAGAACTGGCGCAAACCTGTGATACTTACTACAGATGACCGCAAGGAGGTATGGAAAGGCAAGGAGCTTCACGGGCGCTTCTATCGGACTCTCTATGGGTCCGATGTAGATTTCTCAGCGTCCGTGGCCTGGCTACGTTTCGGTGATCTCTTCGGAGAAACTGAAGGTTTTGTTTGTGCAATTATAGACGAAGTTATCTTGACGAACAACTACCGGAGGCATATTATGAAGGATGGGACGGTTGACGAGTGTCGGGCATGTCACCGTCCGGGTGAGTCCATCAGACATATTATCTCTGGTTGTTCTCGTTTGGCTAACGGCGAGTATTTGCACCGGCATATCAAGTGGCTAGGATTATTCACCAGCAACTTGCTTTGAAATACAAACTTGTGGATTCTGAGGTACCGTATTACAAGTATGTGCCCGACCCAGTTCTCGAAAATGACCATGTCACGTTGTACTGGGATCGGTCTATCATCATTGATAGGACTATCATAGCTAACAAGCCCGATATAGTGGTGATAGACTGATTAGCGCGCCGCACAATGATAATCGATGTTACCATTCCACATGACGAGAACCTCGTGAAAGCTGAGAAAGAGAAACAAATCAAGTATCTTGACTTAGCACACGAGGTTGTCGACATGTGGAATGTGGACTCGGCTGTCATTGTGCCGATAGTCGTTACGGCCAATGGCTTGATAGCCAAAAGCTTCGACGACCACCTGTCGAAGCTGGCGTTACGCAGTTGGGTAAAGGGCCTGATACAGAAGGCAGTACTCCTCGATACGGCTCGTATTGTGAGGAGGTTCCTTTTTCTGGAGCCCTAACCACCGGTAGCTTGGACCCAGCTCCCGACACCGGCGGACTACTATTTTTATATTTTTAAATGTTTTTTTTATTGTTTTTTTTTTGTTATTGAAATATTTAAAAATATCAAAAGTTTAAACATAAAATATGAATAAAGAGAATAATAATCATTTATTTCGGAATAAAGACATCCATATTTTGTTATAGTACAATTGCGAGCTTACAACTAGGTTAGTATTTTTTTAATAATTTAATTTCAACAATAAGTTGCGGGTCAGGTAGACTTCCCAATGCTGGCTGCCAATCACTACACGACTGCATGCAGCCGTATCCAGCGAGCCAGCATCGGAGAGTCCCACCGGTCCGCCAGCGCGCGCAGGATGGCGTTGGGACTGTCGCGCGTGCGACGCATGCTAGACGCGCACCGCTTGCGCATGATGGCCGCAAAGCCGTCTGTGTCAGCTGCCGCGAACATCCCGGAGGCGCTGCAGTAACGCGGCAGTCCCATCAGCACCCGGAACGCGTTATTGTATTGAACGCGCAGATCACTGTATGTCCGCTGCGTATAGTTAACCCACAGGCTGCACTCAGCCTAGTATCAAAGTATCTTATTAACAGTAATCTATAGCTGGTTAGGAGCTTTTAGACTTATAATGTGCTTACTATGTCTATAAACTTGTTTGTAATAAATTCTTTATATCTTTATTCTTTATATATTATTTATTCGGCCTGTTAATAATTTCTCATTAATAACAATTAGAGTTGAGTTAGGTAGCTCAATAAACTGTGAACCTCAATAACCAGAAGACGTCGCAGCAGATCACGCAATAGATGGTAGAACGACCACACAATGGTCTACTCCAACCTTGTGTCGAAATATCTGCAGCAGTAGGATGACAAATAGCAGCTCACAGTAACTTGTAAAAAAATTGTTATTAAAATAGGAGTAGACAATCACTTACAGTATATTAGTGTAAAATTTTCGTTAGTAAGTGAAGCTGTTATCAATTTTACACCAAAAAACTTTTCAGCTTCGCCAGCGACGGATGAAACATTTCGTCACCATCATATCAGCCGAAAGACGTCCACTACTAGACATAGGCCTCCGCCAAGTGTCGCCACAACAACCGGTCCTGTGCGTCTCTCATCCATCGGCTACCCGCATTTAACAGCATCTAATTCCAAAACTTTGTCAATCATTTTCTCTTGATCTCTACGAACTGTCAAGGTCACGTTGTTTACCGTTTTAGTTCAACGTGATCGTTATAGACATTAAGATACCAGTGGTGATATATGCAGATGAGGCAATTTTACGACAGCTTTCATTCTTTATCTAACTCCCACGCGATTCAGGTTTTTAATAGATGCATTCGTGACCTTTTACTTTTTATTGTTACGATATTTTATAGCCATGTTTTTGCTTCCTTGTTACAATACCCACATCCATTTCATAGAAATTACCTTTTTTGGAATCCATACCTCAAGAGTAACCAACGAAACCTGGAACTATGCCAACGCGATCCTCCGGCCTGTTTGTCTATCAGCGAACTGTATCTCATGAACCCTAAAAGGAAAAACAGTTCAAATTTTCTATTTCTGTTGCAGCTATTGAAGAGGAACCTATGCGAAACAGAGAGTAAAGTTCCGCACAATTAATAATATACACAAGTAATCTGTGGAAACGTTGTTTATTTTCCCAAATAAATAAAATAAAATAAAAACAAAAAACTAAATTAAATGGTTCCTTGTCAGAGTCCTCCTATAAGAAACGTGATTTTTTCGGTGAATAGTCCGGAATAGTTCGGCGAATAGTAAGAAATAGTTCGGTGAATAGTACGGAACCTTTTGAGTGCGAGTCCAGCTCGTTCTTTTTTTTTTGTTAATAAGTACTTTCTGATGTCTAAGTATGTTGTTGACATTTATTCATGTGTTACCAAAATTAACATACTTAGTGGTTATCTGTCGAATTAAATAAGATTTACGGTTCGCCTTAAGGCATCCTCCTTCCTTATAGCTTTACAGTAAATAGTTATTTTACAATGGATGGGTCGACAGAAGCCCGAAATTTACCTTTGGATATAAGAATTACGAGTATGTAGTAATTGGGTCGTTGAGGTCAAGTAACAGACGCTCTTTGTGGAAGAACTATGAATGTTAATAACTTACATTAATAGCTTTTTGTTATGATACCCCGATTACTAAATTAGGTTTTAGACTTTTAGTTAAAGTCAAAGTAACTCTACTTACTTTAGCCTACTAGCTTTGACACTGGTTCCCTATCCATTTACATAAAATTTTAAGACCTAATATATCTTAGCATAATTTTGTTTGGCATAATTATATTTTCGCATAATATTATTACGCATAACAGCTTACGCATAATTTTTTTAAGCATAATTTCTCTAACCATAATAATGATTAAGCATAATATTCTAAAGCATAAATTTATTAAGCATAAAGTTTAAAGCATAACTTTTTTAAGCATAATATCATACAGCATGCAAGCAAGCATGCAGCAAACAAGCAAGCATGCAGCATGCAAGCAAGCATGCAGCATGCAGCATTCAAGCGAGCATGCAACATGCAGCAGGCAGGGATTCTGTCACGGCTCCGGCGCTGCAGGGCTCCGGCGGCCTCACGCGTGCTAATCGTCGCAGACGGCTTTCGCTCCTCAGACCGCGGGCCGCCTCGCCCCTACGCGCCTACGCGATTTTAAATTACACTCTAGGGGTAGGACAAACAAGACTACGTGGAGTCGGTTTTGCAGCAATTCGGTTCTGTCACTAACTTTTGTTGCACAGCATATTAAATTTTTAACCAACAATATTATTTAATTGTTACAGAAACTAATGTTATGCTAATAGTCATTAGGCCTACTAACGTTATGCGAATCAAATTTATGCCAAAACAAATTAGTCTTTAAGATGATTATGCCAACATAAAATGTATGCCTAAAAAAATTATGCCGAAGTATTATTATGCCAAATTGTGCCAAAATCGTTATGCCGAAGTGTATTAGAACAAAGAACATTATGCGAAAAGAAGGGATCCCTTAGACACTACAATAGGGTTGAACCCGTTTTTTAGTTTAAATTGTCCCAACAACGTGACACTGGCAGATTTGGGGAAACCGATAAAAAATAAAAAATAGGCCAGTCATTCAAAACATCTTAGGTCTCAATAAATTGCACTGTCTTAGTTTTTTTTATGCCAGTAGTGTACACAATATTTTAACTTCAATATTTTCGGTCGTTTATCAGATTTTGCCTTAAAATTTCTAAACGGTGGATTATACGTAAAAAGTCAATCCGTAAATATTTAAAGTCGACATTTGCTACAATTTAAACCATATAAATTTCTTAATTTTAAATATTTTGGTAGTACTTTTTCAAATTTGGAGGGAAATGATTACCTAACGTTACGTGATGGCGGACCTCAGGCACAGTATAAATATGGACAGTAGTGAAACTAAGCCTAGTTGAGAACATAATTACCTACGCTCCATTGAAGCAATAGGGTTGTCACTTTTAATGTTTTGATATATTTTTTTTACATTTTTTTTCTGTAGTGATCAATCAATCGAATTTGAATAACTAGCTTACAAACATAATTTAAATAGGTAATCTCATGGCGTCGGTTAACCTCAGTAAAAGACAATAGTTTAAACACGGTAAACAACTTGTAGAACTATAGATCTTTAACTTTGTCATTACGGCGGAACCTTTTACAAGTTTTAGCGGGAGCGTACGCGAGCCGCGGTTGGACGAAAAGGTTTCGGGCGCTCGTCGGAGAGGGCCCGCGGTAGACGCCGCAGCGCAGGTGGCGCGCGGGCTGGACTCATGAGCGGCTACGAACCGTACCGCGTTTCAATCCGAAAATGCGTGTGTTATCTAGTAATTAAAAACCCTTTACATAAAAAAAATACCTTTACATCATTATTACAAATTATTTACAGAAAAATATTTTCGTAACCTGAGGGCCACTTTTGCTACTCACAGAGGAAGGTAACAATAAAAAAAAATACTGTCCTACTTTATTAACACTTTTTTTTCAAACGGCACCCATTACGTATAAAATTATACCTATTGCAGCCGCCATCTTGGATTTACATTTTGACAGGACTATTGGCTTCAACACCCTGGAAAACCATGAAAACGACATCCACGACGAAAAAATTTATACCTTTTGCAGCCGCCATCTTGGATTCACGTTTTGACAGGACTATCGGCTTTATCACCCTCGAAAACCATGAAAACGACACCCATGACGAAAAAATTGATACCTATTGCAGCCGCCATCTTGAAATCACGTTTTGACAGCACTATCGGCTTTATCACCCTCGAAAACCATGAAAACGACACCCATAACGAAAAAATTGATAACTATTGCAGCCGACATCTTGAATTCACGTTTTGACAGCACTATCGGCTTTATCACCCTCGAAAACCCTGAAAACGACACCCATGACGAAAAAATTGATACCTACTGTAGCCGCCATCTTGGATTCACGTTTTGACAGGACTATCGGCTTCAAAACTCTCGAAAACCATGAAAACGACACCCATGACGAAAAAATTTATACCTATTGCAGCCGCCATCTTGAATTCACGTTTTGACAGCACTATCGGCTTTATCACCCTCGAAAACCATGAAAACGACACCCATAACGAAAAAATTTATACCTATTGCAGCCGCCATCTTGGATTCACGTTTTGACAGCACTATCGGCTTTATCACCCTCGAAAGCTATGAAAACGACATCCATGACAAAAAAAATAGATACCTATTGCAGTCGCCATCTTGGATTTACTTATTGTTACCACTATCACTATTGCACTATCAGCATTATCTTCATCTATGGTCTTACTTTTACACTATGACTCAATATGCTGACTCGAGTAATACCCTCAAAACCGCCGCATTCATGATTTACAAGTTAGTTCACGAATTCATTATGTATGATCGATCACACGGACTTATACGTAATTCGATAACGATTAAATAACAATAACTAGAAATCATTCTCACCTTTCAATATCAGCCGGAAGTTTAAAATACGATAGCTCCGATTTTGATGAAGCCGAGTTCAAACAGCCGTATACTACGCAATACTTACCTGGCATTTTCAAAACGATCGCGGAGATAAACTTAAACGTGACCAATCGTCTTGACGCGGCACTCGCAACTGCAAGTCCCGCGAAGTCAGCTTAGGAGTCTCGTCGGCTGGCAGAGTGTGCCGCCTGGGAGGAGCCGCGCCGTGCCCTCGTCTCTGTGGTAGGCAGTGACCTCTCGCTGCCGGCTGTAGTCCGTTCTATGGTCGGCGGTGAGGAGTCCTGGGACGCGGTGGTCTCCTTCTGCGAAACTGTTATCGCGCAGAAGGAGGCTGCGGAAAGGGAGAGGGAGATGTCGAGTGCTCTCCCGGCCCGCAGCAGGCGCACCGGGCGTCGGAGGAGGGCATACGCTGCCCTCCTTCTGCCCCCCTAACTGGGTCCAGGGGCGGCGGACTTGGGGATGTCCGTTGCCCCCCATTCATCCGGACCCGAGGTGGCGGCGCGTGGTGTTCCCGTGCGCCCCTCTGACGTGGCGGGGGGAGTTAAACACCTCACTCCCCCCGCTTACGAGATGTGGCCCGCAAAGGCGGGCCGGCACCAGCCGGGGATTACGGAAGTCGCATACGTTCCCGCAATCCCCGGCGTAGGTGGAAGATGGAACACCGGGGTGGTTTTAGTCAGTAAGAGTCTGACAGACCCCTCCGCCCGCCCCAAGGCGGAGGACATCCATGAGTATTTCCCCCCGTAAAAAAAAAAAAAAAAAAAGGAGTCTCGTCGGTGTGCATGTTTGTGTGAGTGTGCCATTTCGAGCGTTTGTAGGCAGTTTCCTTACTATCCATATTTATACTGTGCCTCAGGTATCTTCTGCGGCAGACATAATAATAATAAATATCTTGGGACAACTCACACACGGCCATCTGATCCCAAGCTAAGCAGAGCTTGTGTTATGGTAACCAGACAACTGATATACATACTTATATAATTTATAAATACATACATATTATAGATAAATTACACCCAGACACAGAACAAACAATTATGCTCATCACACAAAGTTTGTCCTGGGTGGGAATCGAACCCACGACCTCCGGCTTTGCAGTCAGGGTCACTAACCACTAGACCAACAGGCCTGTCAGTTTACATTCACGACACAATGTAAATTAGCATTATTTTTTAATAATAAAAGATAGCTAAATACACTAGTAGGCTAAGTAAGTAGAGTTACTTTGGGGATCCCTTCTTTTCGCATAATGTTCTTTGTCCTAATATACTTTGGCATAACGATTTTGGCACAATTTGTTTTGGCATAAATTTGATTCGCATAACGTTAGTAGGCCTAATGACTATTAGCATAACGTTAGTTTCTGTAACAATTAAATAATATTGTTGGTTAAAAATTTAATATGCTGTGCAACAAAAGTTAGTGACAGAACCGAATTGCTGCAAAACCGACTCCACGTAGTCTTGTTTGTCCTACCCCTAGAGTGTAATTTAAAATCGCGTAGGCGCGTAGGGGCGAGGCGGCCCGCGGGCTGAGGAGCAGGCGGATGCGAGCGAGCCGCCGCGGCTGAGGCCGGCCGGCGAAGCCGGCCAACAAGCCGAAGCTGCGGTGGTGAGCGAAAGCCGTCTGCGACGATTAGCACGCGTGGGGCAAACGGAGGCCCGCAGCGCCGGAGCCGTGACAGAAACCCTGCCTGCTGCATGTTGCATGCTCGCTTGAATGCTGCATGCTGCATGCTTGCTTGCTTCATGCTTCCTACAGCGAAAAAAAACCCCACAAAATTGTTGAATACGTTGTACTATATTAATATGTTACCTATATATTACCTGATTCAGGAGATATGGCTTTTTTCCAATCGTCGAAATAAATTGTTATACCTATAAAAATATGTTTTAATATCATTATGCGTAAATAAATTTGTGCTGTAGGATATTATGCTTAAAAAAGTTATGCTTTAGGATATTATGCTTAAAAAAGTTATGCTTTAGAACTTTATGCTTAATAAATTTATGCTTTAGAATATTATGCTTAATCATTATTATGGTTAGAGAAATTCTGCTTAAAAAATTATGCGAAAGCTGTTATGCGTAATTACATTATGCGAAAATATAATTATGCCAAACAAAATTATGCTAAGTTATATTAGGTCTTAAAATTTTATGCAAATGGATAGGGAACCGTTACTTTGACTTTAACTCAAAGTCAATTACCTAATTCAGATATCGGGGTAAGAACCATAACAAATAGCTACCTAATCCAAGTACCTACGGGGAGATAATATCTCAATACTTAATAATCATACGATATATACCGTTGGAAAGGGCTTTTCTGGTAGAACATTTACTGGTTAGTTGACTTTTGCTAATTGTCAGAATGTTCGAAATTAATGACTTAATTAGGTGGCTAATGGCGCCCTTACAATAAATACCATTTGAAAGAGCTTTTTAAGAACAATCTTTCCTGCTGCAACGACTTTTGCAAATTGTTCTAGTTCGTTCCGAGTTTGTCACCTGAATAGTTAACCTATATTATGACATCTATAATTATCCATTTACAAAAATCCTGGTTACATTGTTATTTGTTGCATCTATGTAATTATGTATGTGAGAACAATGTGAATAAAGAAAAAAAAGGAATTCTAAGTATTAAATATTGAAATAAGCCAGTGACAGCTAAGAGATGACCAGTCTCCACCGATGGCGCCCATATCAAACTAGTCTTATATTTTATTTCTATTTGGAACCTAAAGCTTTATTGCCAAGTTCATGGCTGTCTACAAATTGTCACTTTAGAGCCATTTTTTCTTGAGGATGATATCATCCTTGTGAATACCAGAAGTGGAACGCATGTGGAATATGTAAATGGTAATACACATTGATGAGGTTTTTAAGTTACCTCGTTTGAGGCATTTTCTAAATCCTTCCTATTTGTCATGGTGTATTTTTATACGGGGTATTTCCATATCTTTTATGGCTTTCGCAAATTATTCTCACGGTATTAAATAAGGACGTATGGTTTGCAAGTAAAATATTCTGTAAGTAACCACAGGTTTCTGCCGAGTATGATGTCCTAGCTTGAATCTGGTTAGGTAGTGTCTTTGGGTTTTTCCGGCTAGGAACCTAGACTGCCTAGCCTTTTCCCAATTATATTGGGGTCTGCTTCCAGGCAAAACTGATTCAGCTGAATACCAGTTGATCACCAGTTTATTTTTTATTTTTTTATGGCAAACCTAAACGTCACTTGTTTTCTGATTAACAAAATTGAGTACTTTACATACGCATATCTGCTACCGTGGGCCAACGGGCAAATTTTTTTACCCAATTTTACATCATTGTTCATGATGGATTGTGGATGGAGAGGGAGGAGGGGGAGGCCAAAGAAAAGATGGATAGATTGTGAGAGGAGTGATAAGAAAGAAAAGGGAGTTAGTGATAGCGTGACGGCGAACAGGACAGAATTGAAGAAAAAAACATGTTGCAGCGACGCCAACTAACATGAGATAAAGGCAGGAAGATGAAGATAGCTTCTTTATTTTTTTTATTATCATTGATAGGAACGCGCTTGACGGTAGTCTGACCATCATGTCAGATTACCATCAGGTAAGCGATGATGTAGTGGTGTGTGTGTGGTGTGGTATAGTAATATTACCACGAGATCCCAAAATATCCAGTAATAAAGCAGATTGCAATCAATATGTAGTGCGTTTCGTCTCGGCAGCGATGGCGGCACGATATATAGCGTGCATACGACAAATGATGAATGTATAATGCCTACATAATGTCGTTAATCACGATGTCGACCAGGGTTGAACGACTGCTCAATTGACGAATTGAAAATGTTTCTACGTAGTACGTGGCTCTTGTTTTTAGGATTCCTTTTTTTGTAAGTTCGTTCTATCCATCCGAAGGTTGTCTGGTAGAATTCGCTGTTACTGAATAGCGGAAAACATGAAAAAAAAATACCAACCAGTTTATATACCATAATACTGTATAACCAATTTATCAAAAAATAGTCAAACATATAATACTATCACTGAAAACAGAATCAAACTTCATGGAAAAACTAACGAGATATGACAATTTGAAACGAACATCTCTGTCCATTTCGCGAAAAAAAAGGGTAAAAACGGGACCCTATTACTAAGACTCCGCTGTCCGTCCGCCCGTCCGTCCGTGCGTCCGTCCGTGCGTCCGTCTGTCACCAGGCTTTATCTGTAACTGAAAAAAAAAAACAATGAAAAATATTATTATAACTTAGTGTACAATATCTTCTGTCTGCGGCTTCACCCGCGTGATTTCCGAAAATTATCCCAAGGGAATTTATTCCCGGTATTAAAAGAGACAGATAAGACAGAAGGGTTGCATTTCTGAAAATGCTGAAATAGGTGTCAGATGAAGTTTCAAGTAAATCTGACCACAAACAAAAATATTCCGTACAACACTATCTCTTCTCAATCTATTAGTTACAGTTTGTGTTTTTGTAATAGGTGAGACAACATCTCAATCTGTGCTGGACTACAGAATGAGCTGTTGCTACTTTAATATTTATTTGTTATGCTTTATGCAACTACAGTCAATGTACAGGATGAACTTAGTTGTACATTTAAATGACACCGTCTAGATAACACCTCGAGTCACAAGGGAAATGAATACGACAACACACTGGCTTTAATCTGAACATCGTACCTCATGTAGACCTGCAATACTGGATAACATGTCAGAAAAGTTGTTGCATGTTGTTCCTTTTTGTATTCCGCGTCCTATATTTCTGCTATAGTGTTCTATAATACTAGAAAACGTTTTTTTATTTTATGGAGAGTTAGTTTCCCAATAAAATTAAAAGAACTAGAAATGCGTACTACTGCTGAGCGTGCGCGCCTGCTGGCTGTGGGAAAATGGGAGTCGGGTCTTTGGCTTCATGCACTACCGTCGTCGAACCTAGACACTTTGTTCGACGACACTACTTTCCGCCTCGCTGTTTCTTTACGTTTAGGAGCCCCATGTTGTTCTCCTCATCGCTGTCACTGTGGTTCATCATCAGCTGCCCAGCCTTTTCCCAACAATATTGAGCTTGGCTTCCAGTCAAACCGGATTCATCTGAATACGAGTATTTTACGTAGAGTGGCTACCTACCAAACCTCCACAACCCATTAACTGGGTAACACGGTACTTCTTGGCAAGACTGGTGTCAGATTTTCGGTTTTTGACAATCCATAATGACTGCCAAAGAACTCCAAATGACAGCCGGTACCAATGGCCTAACGTACTTTCCGAGACCGGAGTAGTCTCGGTATGTCATAATGTTCGCCCATCCACAGATAAACCTCAGCAAGCGTTGTTTAACCTTAAGGCTAGGTTATCCGGAAAAACGTTGTTTTGCATTGTGTAAAATTGTGTTTTATTCGTAAAGAACACGGATTTAAATTTTGAAAAAAATATATTACATATTTCACACTTCGATCTAGCTATTTCGGCCGTGCGATACACGATTACTTGCACTTTACTGCATACAATTAAATCGCAAAGACAAGTCAAAATCAAGATGTAATTATCATTTCATTTGAGTTATATAAGGTTTTGAGTAATACAACTTATACCACAATAAAGGTCGTAAAAAATGTGATAAAAATCGGCCGTCATAATGTGAAATATGAAAATACGTATCCCACTAATTCCAAAATCAAGTGATTTTGTCTTTTCATGCGCGCGCCCCGTGTCATTTAGTCCCGAGCGGAACGTGTTGGAGGTCGGACGTGTGCCAATTTTTGCGATGCCGCCACCCCCGCTAAGTTCTGTTACTGGCTAAGCCTAAATTGATTACCGCTCGAGCACTGCCGGCACACCGGTGTGCCGCGAATTTAATGTTTATGTTTATTTACGTAAGATTTATTTTTTATTTTGGAATTTTCACGTGTCGAGTGGTTAAATAATAATACTTGTATACAATTTAGTGTTCAAACAGTTGTAATATAGTTAGTTTTTATTTGATGTAGCTATAACTTTGTAAAAAAAAATGGGGGAATAAAAGTTGTCATCAACGGCTCTTCGTTGCAGCGGTGACTACTTTTTTTTTATAAACTTTGGCTGAATAAACAAAAAGGTATATAGGTATATTATACATAATTAACTTTACTAACTAGGTAAGTACCAACACGGAACAGATAAATTTACACACCGCGAACATGAAAACAGTTTAATTTAAACCTTATTTCAATACGCATAAAGACGTGCGCTTTAGTGGTTTAGTTTTCGCGCGAAATAGATTTACCAACCGCATCAAGTATGTAAAACAATTGAATTTGAACCCTATTTCAGAGTGCATAAAGCCACCTCGCGCGCACATGATACAATGATTTACTGTTTTCAAATGTCAAATAGGTAGTTCACCCCGCTACGTTAGTCTTGATGGTTTCGGAGAGTTTGTACAAGTCTTATAATATTTGTTATTTATTAGAAATGTCCGTTTTCACTTATCTTACTCCTAAACAAATGCCAAAATAATAGCTCGTATTTCCTACATGAGAGTTGAATATCGGTGCAATAATGTTTTGGTGTTCATGTAGAGAAGAAATATAAGTGTAGTAATACGCTAGGTGGGTACCTACTCACAGCCACTACAACACAACAAATAATAATATTTATGGTGTCTGCAACGTTTGTGTAGGTCTCGTCTATGCCAACCAATACGCGCAGCGCACTCGTGAGTCGCGTGCCATAGTGTAAAAGTGTTACAGTATGACCATTTCCTATGAAAATATTATAATAACATACTTTTGGTAAGGTTTAGGCTACCGGACCAGCTCATTTATGCGCTGTACACTAGAGTCCATCCTCTTACTAATTACTAACAATGTATCAAGTTATGACAAGACATACAAAAAACTATGTGGTCAGTTTGGATAGTTTTTAATCCAATGCGTAACTTTATCGGTGTTTATTGGCAAGAGGAAAAATGCATAGAAATTATAAATTACATACACTAAACTGTTCTGACTTCCAAAAAAGAAGAGGTTCTCGATTCGACTGTTTTTTTGTTGTTGTATGTTTGCTCAGCGATATTTTCGCCAATTGTCAACCGATTTTGATGATTCTATTTTTTTTGGAACTGTATCTTCCCGGACTGATCCCATTTCAATTTGGTGAAGATCTGATGAAGAACTTCGGAGATAGGTAACGGAACTCTTCATTCCCGTAGGAATTCCCGTTCCCGTATAGCCGTACAGCCTTCCCCATGAATGTAACTATCATAAATTCATAATCATAATACAAAAAAGAATTTCTCGCACCGCGTCGCACGCAGTCACGCACGCTCGACGCGTTCTCGTTTGGTGGCCGCGTCTCGTGCACCGCCCGTTCGATTTAATAACATTGTTGAATTATTTTAATTTTACATTATCTCCTAAACGGTGAGTTCAAATAACATGCTGTAAAAGACAAAGTTTATCTTCATAAAATTATCTTGATGATGAAGTAACTTTCGCTAGTAAGGATTAATATGCCTGCCTAATATTAATGCTGAAAAACCACCTTTAATTTTTAAATAAATTATTTGACATAAAATGCCTTAGTGTGGCTTATTTATATATAAGAGATAGATATAGGTGTAACGTCGGACTTTTTTTTAGATCGAATGAAAAACAATATCTTTGTAGTACATGGTACTTACGTATAATTAGCTATTACCACAGCGCACTTAGCGCACTTCCACTTTATAATATTATTTAGTAAAGATTTGAATAAAATAGTAAGTATCTCATTATCATTATTATAACACCATAAAAATACATAAAGAAATTAAACACACACCCCCACATAAGTACATACCTACGTAATTATTACAATTCTATCCTATTTATTTAAAACGGTTTGCTATCTATGTTTCTGTGTATGTGCGTCTGTGTGCCTGTGTATCTGTCTTTGGCACTGTAGCTCCGTTATCTTTATTGAACAGGGATATTTTGTAAGTTTTTAAAATTTTACTTGTTAATTACCAACAAATCAAAATCAAAATTTGCGTTACAGGGCAATAGAGCATGCGGAAGGGCGTGACTTGTCTCCAAAATAATACTCATTTATTGGGGTTACCCCAAACGGTATAGTTGGGAACGACACCATTGTTGAAATTAAATGTCCAATAACGGCATTTAGAAAAGGAAAATGCTGCTATTGAAGAAAATAAAATACATATATTTAAATTCGATAGAATAAAACATACCAGAGTTATAAACAAAAAAAGTAATTGGTATTACCAAGTGCAGGGTCAACTTCACGTAACAGAAAGGAACCAATGCATTTTTGGAATATGGTCCGGTGAAAACTAGTAGTAGAAAATATTTCAAGAGATGACGAATTTTGGCGGGTGCACATGGAGAAAAAAGTTATAGATTTTTATTTGAAATGTATATTACCAGAGATTTTGGATCCGCGCCAAAATCGCGGTATGCCAATACGAGACATAATATTGAAAGAAAACAAAGAAAATGTTAATGATAAGCCTGTGCAGCCAGGTCCAAGCAAATCCAAGGACCATATTCCGTGTCAATCTACTCAGCTAGGTCCATGCAAACCGAGACAGCTACAGTTCAACGAATTTTAGCCAGTTGCATTGGTAACTTTTATTATGTTAACTATTTGATTAAAAAATTTTTTTAATAGCATCTAGGCAAATTCCAAACCATTTATACTTTTAAGCTTTCTTGAATTATAATATTCAAGAATTGTAACATAATTTTCCTAAAGTAAGAGTGCCTACCTACTACTTGATTTTTACGAAGGTATCGCACCAAAGCCAAATAGCGCGCGACGCGTAGTTTTGTATCGTACTCGTATTCATAATTTTCGTGTCAGTCAATTTTAAATCCACCATATACTCTAAAATCAATAAGTATTCTTACTGATTTTTAATGATTAGTAATTGGATTCAAGTTTGTACAATACGTACTTAATCCATCTATAAACTTAAAAAATACTTAATAGAAAAATAAAACAAAATAAACTTATACTAATCAATTCAAGTTGATCTACTGCATTACTTTATCCTGTGACGGAACTTAGTACCTACCCGAGTCTGTGAACTCATGAGCGAGCGGTGCGCTTGGTGCGCGCGTCTCCCGCGCATCGTAACTTATTACGTATTGCTACTCCTTGCGGGGCCTGAGGTAAGCGTTAGATGCCTACGCGGTCAAGTCAGGCTCGCCTTAAAGATCGGCTCATGCGGCTGTTATAATTTAGCCGCGAGCTAAGTCTAAGTAATTAAGTTCACGTTAAATGTTATTTGAACTACTTCAAAAAGTAAAAATAAAGAACTGTTGGTCAATTAAGTTTTTGTTATCTTATTTCAGGCGAACCACGTCCACTGCTAGAAATGGCCCCCCACAATACATAACCACAACTACCAGTAACGGTCCACCTTGTTGGCTTTTCAATTGAGTATTCTTAAAAACATTAGGTACCTATATTATTTTTACAAGTGACAACCCTAGTGTTGTAAGATTTGCACAATTATTAATTATAAAAGCTCATTTGTCGAATGTTTCCTTGACTCTAAAACTAAATTATAATATTTCCTTTTGATTATGAATTAAAAAACGCAAATACTTAATTAAAAACAAAATGAATTTAATTATCCGCTAATCTTTCGCTTGTTACAAAATATTAGATTGGATAAGTCAAAGCTTCAATAAATGTTCAAATATCCATATTTCATTTATTTACGAGTATAAGCGAAATTATCAGGGTTTTATTTTTGGTTTATAATTTAATGGAACCGTTTGTCAGATATACCTTTTGAGCCCAGGCGATCATTAATCTGTAAAATAAAAAATAAAAATTATTAACTAGTGTGAAGAGACAGAGAAGGAAACTTAAAATGTCTATACTAACTGAACGAAACATATCATAAGTTATTAAATGTGAATTAATTTATTTGTTTATTGTTAAGGCACTTCAACGACTTACTCACTAAAACATACATAAACATAAATCTCATAGAGTATTAGATAAGTATAGTGAATTCGTCACTTACAGAAGTGTACAGCACTATCAGAGGACTTAGTGAAGAAACGTTAAATATCGTTACTTGAATTATTTACAAGTCATAAGTTTGAAATAAAAGTGAAATGAATAACTAATTTAACTTTTATTTGTAACTTGTGACTTGTAAATAATTATTCAGAAATTATACAGAAATATTTAACGGAATAGCAAAAAAAACTACTATAAACATACAGACAAATGTAAACAAATAGATTTACCTGATTAGGTACCTAATTATAATAAAATAAGACACACCTATAGGAATAAACACAGGATTATACTGTGATAGTAGACAGATGCTCTGTGCCTAATCTTCATTCATTTATTAACAGATTTTATCTTCGTCCATGCTATAATATCCTCTATAAAAGTTTCTGAAACAGCTATCTTATTACCAACATTAAAACAACCAGTGTCATAGTAAGCATAATATTATCATCCAAACGAGTGTTTAATGTTGTACTAAATTTCATTATGCAACTCCTATGCTTTTTCGATCCCTTCCTTACTCATCAAACAGTCACAATTCTGACTACTCGTTTCGTGGTAAATTTATGAATTTCAAAAAAAGAACATTTTCATGCACACGCGTTTCACTACTACAGCGCCGTAATTAAAAAAAAACTCATAGGTTAAAATTCACTTTGTATCCCGCCATTTTTGTTCGATATTAGTATTGAAAAATATATTACTTTGTTGTTTACAAAAAATAGTGATACAAACTTTGATAACCCACCACCAGATATTTCTAATGCAGCAAATGACTTACCAATTATTACCAGAAAAGTCGAGAAAACAATATGAAAAGGCGTAGCAAGGGCGTAGCATAGTTGTACATAAAGTCTTGTATGCAACTTTACATAATTATGTTTAAAACACTCATGTGATAATACTTAGGATCACACTCGGCTTTTCGTGTTTTGATACGAAACAACAGTTGCATAAATAACTATTATTTTGTTTAGTATTAATCTTTTATTTTATTGGATTTGCATGTTTTGTAAGCAAGCTAGGGCTATTGTGGTAGTAATAGTAATTGTTGTAGGTACTTACGTTTGGGATTCATTTTGATCATTAAATACATCGATAAATCTACTGACCTCCAAATAGTGATCAGAAAAGATTGACAAGTGTGATTAACGCGAATACATATAATGTCAAACATTTATGTATGTTTGACATTCAAATTATATATTCGCTAAAAGTGATCTTTAAGAATCAAATGCCATTAATAATACAAGTCATTAAGGAATCAATAAAATTGCCTTTTAAGGCAAAACTAAGAAGAATATGGCTATGAATATTTAAATTACTGATCGATAGGTGAAGATTATATCACAATAAGTTAAAATTAATTGTTAAACAAATCATATTATGTATACATTTTATGTCTAGGTATTCTTTTTTTATTTCTTTAACAAATAGGGAATTTCGAATACCTGTCTCGAAAATTATACAACGTGCAATAGAATAAACGCAATACCACTTATGGGGTCATTATACTGTCGCGGGTTTTGTTCGAAAGAGTTACCGCGGCCCTGGAACGCAAAAGGCACTAGGAGGAGCATGGATGGGTTTTAGTCAGTAAAAGTCTGACACTCCCTCCCGCTCCACCCAGAGCGGAGAGGTAATTTAATGATTTCCCATCCTTAAAAAAAAAGAGGTGTCATAATACTCATCATTATGAACAACTTTCACTATGGGACCAATACCGAATCCCGAAAAAAAAGTCGACTGCCCCATACATTTTTGTGCGTGTAACTCGACAAAATGTAGGTACTGAACAGCGGTTTTTTTTTTTCGCATAACGACATTTATTATAATATCGTGCAACAAAATAAACGCTATTACCTTTATTCTGTTACACGTTTTATATGTTTTCGGAAGTACATAATAAAATCATTCATCATTTGCCTAGCCTTTTCCCAGTTTTTCCAACTACATTGGGGTCGGCTTTCAGTCAGACCAGATTCAGCTGTATACCAGTATTTTACGCGAAGCGGCTGCCTACCAAACCTCCACAACCCATTAACTGGGTAACACGGTACTTCTTGGCAAGACTGGTGTCAGATTTTCTGGCTTCTGACAATCCGTAACGACTGCCAAAGATCTACAAATGACAGCCGGGACCAACGGCTTAACGTGCTTTCCGAGGCACGGAGGAGTTTCGTTAAGTACATAATAAAATACGACAGGAAAAAAACTGTGATTTTACGTAGGACAAAGCACCACACTATTCCCAACTGCAATGGTTGAGAATAATGTAGCACTGGGAGCCCCTGAAAGTCAGAATTGAGAATGGCGAACCTCAGAAAAACGCATAGGCAATGAAGCTTGATTAGTCCTGGAAGAACGGTTCAACTGTCTTCAATCCCGCGGCCAAATTAATCAAAAAATAACAGTGGAAGATACCAAATAAAATATTCATGTTAAGTAACACTATTATAGTATCCTATATGATAACCAACAGACCATGAAGTACACAAACTATACAAGCAGAATATTCTTAGAAGTTAGTAACTTGATTGTTTTCGGAACAATATCCTCGTAGCTAGAATGAACCTGTGTTTGAGAGCTTGATCGAGTAGCTGAATTTCAGGATAATACCATTGTCGAAGCAACCTTTGTAAACACGCATATTACAAATTAGAAGATTACATTCAGGTTATGAATGCTAGGAAACATGCTGGTCCTGCTCCATAGGACAATCAAAATCAATTGTGTACTTAATTGTGACTAAATCGAACTGGTTGGTTTATATATCTATATATATAAAAATGAAACCCGTTTTCCTTGGTCACGGCATCACGCGTGAATGGCTGGATCGATTTCACTAATTCTTTTTTGTTGTATTTGTTATTATTAGGAGAAGGTTCTTATGACAGAAAAAATTAAAAAAAAAAAAAAAAAATACGCGGAAAATTTGAAAATTTAAGAATCCTTAGGGTAGGTGTAGGGTAGGTGTAGGGTAGGTGTAGGGTAGGTGTAGGGTAGGTGTAGGGTAGGTGTAGGGTAGGTGTAGGGTAGGTGTAGGGTAGGTGTAGGGTAGGTGTAGGGTAGGTGTAGGGTAGGTGTAGGGTAGGTGTAGGGTAGGTAGCCAGTTGACGGGAGCGAAGCCGCGGGGGACAGCTAGTTAATAATATAGATGAACTGTGTTTTTTATCACACACTGATAAATCAATATTTACAATATTTACAATATTTTAAAATATATGAGTAAGTACCATATCCTCGGAGGAGCTCGTGGCTAAAACATAACAGCCGCACAGGTCGATCATCGAGGTTAAGCGACGCTTGCCGAGGTTGTTCCGTAGATGGGTGACCAACCATTACATACCGAGACTCCTCCGAACCCCAAAGCACATTAAGCCGTTGGTCCCGGCTATAACAATTTGCTGAACTTCGATAGTACTTACGGAAGTGGAAATTATTTTTTTGTTATTTTCTGATTCATTTCGTTGCGGGATCCAATACAGTTGAATCGTTTCTCCGGGACTCGTCGAGCTTCATTGACTCTGCGTATTTCTGGTGGTCGCCACTGTTGATTCTGACTTTCAGGAGTTGCAGTGGTTTGGGAATGTGTGGCGGACTTGTCCCATTAAAAAAAAGACCTGGCGGACAGTCAGAAGTCATAAATTGGACAGCTGTCTAGCCAAAGTGTACCATATTATCCAGTTAGTGGCTAAGTAAGTATTCAGTTGCATCTGGTTAGACAAAATGCCGATTCCAACATAGTTGGTCAAATGCAATGGTAGACGCCAACATTGACCTTTCCCTGACATCCCTTCGCAGAAGCCCGAAAAATAAATTATGAACCGTTTTTCATTATTAGAGAACGTAAAGGATCACGATAGAACGGCTTTTTCTTTATTTCTGTCTTTGATATTAAGAAAGTCAATAAATGTATGTGGTAAATGACCGTTATTGCACATTTATCTGGTATCTACCATAGGCAGAAATAACGAATTCTAATAAAAATATGCGCATTTTTTTATTGGAAACCCACAGACGGATTAGTTTTTCGGTTAAGGCTACTCTCTCGAAAAAAGCTTAAAAACAGCGTGCAGATGAAGCAGCTTTTCGTCAGCATTTATAAAGAAATTACACCTGAAAAAAATATATAGCAATCTACATGATATAATACGTAATTTGGTTTAGCCATAATTTTTCTATCGGTATCCGATAATAAGAAAAAAAATCACCAAATCACCTCTAAATCGTTGAGATGAAACCATTTTACTCCTTCATTTTTTATCAAAAGAGTATAAAAAAAATATCTACTGCTTTGCAATACCAACGAAAATAATTTGGTTTTGTTACTTTTTAAAAACATGTATTATTTTTACTATAATAAATTAAAAATGCGACCATTTAAAGTCCGTGTCTATATCTCCCCCGCACTCGTCCACAAATTCAGTGCGGGGCGCGTCGTGTTGCTAGGTGGACGTGTGTCGCTTTGCGAGAGCTCAGCACTACAAAAATATCGTAAAATATAACTGCAAAAATGTAATTTTGTTAAAAGTGGAGTAAGTTTTTTCTGATTCCTGTATACGTAGTGTTTTATAGTTATTTTAATTGTACAGTTTTATTAGTGTTTAAGTTTAGTTTGTAAAACATGGGAAATAAACAGAAACGTTTGAAGAGAGGTTTAAAAAAATATTACAAACAAAAGGGTATAACATTTATCAAGGTAAGTTTTATCTACATTTTCATTATAGATTTATTTACCTTTCATGAAAGTAGATAGATACTGTTTATAAAATACCTATATTCAAACAAAGTTGTAAGTATAATGCTTCTGTGTCATAGAGTAGTGAATGATCACAGAAGGACCATGTCCTTGCAATGACTTTTAGTCAATATTACTTGTAATTTTCCTTTTCGGTACCTCAGTAAAGTATATTTTTACCCGACCGCGCCAGAAGGAGGGTTATGTTTTTCGAGTGTGTGTATATTTCTTTGGTACGCTTTGTAGCCTAAACGCCTTGATGGATTTTATCTTGATAGATGTCATTAGATTCGTCTTGATAGTGAAAGTGACACTGATTATATAAAAAAATAAAATGGCTGATTTTTGGCGCCATATTATGTCTTCAAATTTTTTTCCTCAAAACGTATCGAGGGGGTAACAAGATAAAGGGCACGAGGAGACGATTTCAAAAATGTATCTCACTAAAATGAAAGACATAAAAAAATACCTTTTTAGTAGTTTTTAGCGATCGGATTTTTAGACAGTCAATTGTTTTTAATATTATGATTGATTTATTCTGATTATTTTACAGAGTTTATGCAGTGAATGGCTGGAATTGAGAAGGAAACTGTCAACAGCCTCTAACTTTGGCCGCATTATAAAGAGGCGTTAAAATATCAGTTGCAGTAACGTAGTAAAAGATTTACTATAATATAAAGAAAGCATAAGTCACGTTAAATCAATAAAACATGGGACTGAAAATGAAAAAAATACTGTTGAGAAAATTTCAAAAGACACTGGTTTAGTTATACAACCATACGGTTTATTTATTGACGATGAATTGCCATATCTAGGCGCTACTCCTGACGGTATATGTGTCGTGGAGAACATGGTGGTAGAAATTAAATGCCCTATTGCAGCTCACTAACTGAGTTTTACCGATGCAGTTACTAAAAAAAAAATACCTTTTTATAAAACTGATAAAACTGCTACGATTGTTATTAATACTAATCATAATTGGTATTACCAAATTATGGGTCAGCTTCACATAACCAAAAGAACAAAATGTCTTTTTGGAATATGGCTGGGTGAAAATATTTCCTATGAAAATCAAATTATAGAAAAAGATGACAAGTTCTGGAAAGACGTAATGGAAAATAAATAAATTAGATTTTATTTGGATTGCATATTACCGGAACTTATTGATCCAAGATACCCGAGAAAAATGAAAATTAGAGACTATTTGTATGCATAGAAAAAGCAGTGGTAAAAATAAATTACCCAAAAAAAGGAAACAAAATGATTTAAACCAACAAACAAATGATTTACAAGAAGACGATGTATAGGAGAAAGAAGAAAATGTCAAAGAGAAGGAAATATAACTAAGGAAAGAAAAAGAGGTTGAAGAGAAAAATGAACAAAACGAGAACGAAGAAAAAAAGAAAACAGAACAAGAAGAAGAGAAGAAGGATCAAGAAGTTCAACCAGCCAAAAGAATAAAAATACTCATTGAAAGGAAGTTACATTTCAGTGAATTTTAGTTCTTATCTTTTTTATAACAAATATTATGATATACACTGGTACCTATTACTTATAATATACTACCTACCTATCTACCTTACCTACCTACCCTACCTAGAAACCTTCCTCTGACTTTAACAAAAATTTTGATAAAAATATTAGCCGAAATTGGTCCAGCCGTCCTCGAGTCTTGCTCTTAGCAACAGAAATAACCATTAATTTTTATTTGTTTATATAAATAATTTTGTTCACAAGTTGTCTTCCTCGATCATGTTTCAAGCCTGGCTGATTTGTAGTAAAGGTATAGTTTCTACCCGCGGCCTCGAAGCATTTGACAAATATATTCGTAACTGTTGCCCGAAAAGTACATCCATATCAATAGATAGTAAATAAAAACAAAAATTGACTACTTTATACGCGGAGCATATAAAAAATAATTTTAACTTCCACGATGATTTGACCTTCTGTGATTTCGATACTCTGTGACGGGAGCGGGCCGCGCGCGGCTCATCGTTCTGTTGCATGCGGGTAGCGGAGTGGGAGTTCGCTCCGCCCAAATGCGCAAGGTCACTGGCATGAATACAAGCCTTAACGTGTCTGCGTACTTGGAGTCGCCGCTTATATATGAATCACTCATTAGCGTCATAATATTATGACACCTTTGAATGCAGCAGAAGCGCCGTGGACACGGAGCACGGTACTTATAGTTGTCAAAAAATAAAAGGCCCGTTTTGACAGCAGGATACAACAAAGAGATTTATTTCATGTCTCTTTCATACTTACTTGTAAAGTAATGTTTTATCCTGCTGTCAAAAAGGGCCTTTTATTTTTTGACAACTTTATCGACAAATCTATCGAACAATGGTAGGTAATAGAGCACTGGGCCTTTGGGTTTTGGTCGATTTTAAAATATTTATTGTAAGTATGTATATGTCTACCTATTTCACATTTAATTGTTTCATATTTACACATAACTAACTTTATAATCATTATTTTATTTGTATTTATATATTACATTTAAGTACTTATGTGTTCCGTGAGTGTATTTGTCGCATCACAGGCCCTGTCAGAATACCAGCGCTGTGTTATATATTTTACTAGCTGTGCCCGCGACTTCGTTCGCGCGTGCATTTCGTATTTAGGAAGATATTAAGTACACAAACTCACTAAATGTATGTAGGTACCCATCATGATTATGACATGACTTACAAAATTACGAAGAACGAACGAATATTAACACTTAAAAAATTTCTTCGTAAACAATATTACTTGTAATGTGATATTCATCAGTACGTATAAACAGGCTTTGCGCGCTGCTTACTTGCGACAAAGCGACATACAGCCTGACCGTGCGAGATACAGGACTACCGCAGATCCACACCAACACGAGTTATAGTTTGTCCCTGAGCTTGATTAATGGTCATGCCGAAACTATCAGAAGATAAGTCTCCGCAGAGGACATGGTGGAGTATACGGTGGAGGTCTGCCCTGCTTGGGCGGAGCATCACCGTGTCCTCGTCGAGGCGATCGGCTGCGGCGTCCTGGTTTACTCCATGGTCCGGAGAAGAATATAAGAATGAATGACAGCACGATTTGACAGTTATTCCTAGTTCGGGACTAATCGTAAGTCCGTAGGTGATACGGAGTAGAAAACGCCCAACACTAAGGCCGAAACTACAGACTTCGGGCTTAAGAGAGTAGACCCCCTCAGCCGCCGCAACAGAAAAACACAACCCGGGCGTTGCGTCGGGAGTCGCAGGGCAATTCCCAGCCACCCTAAGCGCGGGCCCGCAGATGGCGAGCGTAGGTTGGCTCACTGTCCGAACACTAACTACTGTTGCGGAATTTGTTCGAAAAGTCACCACGGCCCTGGAACGTAAAAGGCATAAGGAGGAATACGGATGTGTTTTAGTCAGTAAGAGTTTGACACTCTCTTCCGCTCCACCCAGAGCAGAAGAAGTCATTTGATGTTTTCCCATCCATAAAAAAACCCACAACGGATAAAGTAGAGTAGAGACTCCGTTGTCCTGGCTAAGTTTGCAAGCCTAGCTCCGCCCAAATGTACAAAAGCCACCAGTGTGCTTCACAGGTTGAGCGGAGAGACGACCGATAATACTCAAGCCGCAAGGGAGTGATAATCTGAGATAAAAGTCAGCTCAATCACTTAGCACTCACAAACCTATATTTACTACCTGTATATGTACATTATGGATTGCAATAAACGATTTGATTTGAAACTTGCACCTCACCGTTCCGAGGATTTTTTCACGTCGGAAAGTCATGGCCAGGATGACGTAGCCCACTGATTCCTCGGCGTCGAAACAACCTCCGCAAATTGGGCTGCAATATGTGGTGCATAAGTTAAAAAAAATTAGGGGCAATGATCCGTAATAATAATCCCTATTATTACGGAGGTAATTTTTACTTAAGCTGAGAAGTCATTTAGCTAGTCACGTTTATAGACTTGTCATTGCCATTTTTCACTGCAATCTGTAACCCGTGACCATTTGTTGTCATGAAGTTCAGTTGTTCTCTGGCAAATTCATGCACGAAACTGTGAGAAAGAAGGAGGAGCGGGTACGGGTCCAGAACTACCATCTCGAAACCTATCTTCGCGAGTTCTTCTGTGGCGTCATTGCCTAGGGATCCACAGTTCCCCTTGAAGCTCTGGAGTGTGAAACCCGCTACTGGTAATTTCTGGCCCTAGGCTGGTCACGACGAATCACCAGCTGACTGGGAATTGAACAGTTTTGTTTCAAAATAAACAGAAAATAATTAAGAATGAGGGAGATCCTGGGAAAGAAATCCAAGAGGTGAAAGGCTCACCGAGTCGAAGCTCCAAAGTCTTGAGCATCGAAGCCGAGTTTTTAGCCTGTCGGTTTTGTATCGGTTGCATTTTGGGGAGTGTGCGACGGAATTGCATAGTTTAATTCCGCCAAGCTCGTTCCATCATCGGATCACAAGACGTACGGCGGCACGCCACCGGTACACGGTGGACCTCACACCCACATGAACGTTTTGGAAACACATGGCGTGGAATTCCCTGACTGAGTCCGTGTTTCCTGATAGTTACAGCCTGGGAGTCTTATCAAGAGTGAGTAGGTTACTTATAGGCATGCGTGCTCCATCTTCGATCACATCATCGTTTGCCATCAGGTGAGATAGTGGTCAAACGCGTTCCTATCAAAAGTAAAAAAAAAAATGAAAACAAAGTCAGTGGAGCAATTTTTTTTTTTGCATCAAATGCGTAACGCCTGGTAAGTATCAAAAGAATCTTTAACTAAAAAATACTTTTTGGTGTAATTCTCGTGCTGTTGATGGTAAGTACAGTTTCGCTCAACAGATGGCATTGCAAGTATAATTAAAGATACTTACTATGCATGTAGATAATAAGTTGATTTCTTCTAGATTGCCACAATCCTATCAGGTTTATGTGAATGTTATCTACATAAGTTTTGTATTTTTTATCGCGATGCAAACAAGACAGAATACATATAAACAGAAAATAGGTTCTGCTTGTCTTGCTAAAAAGATATGCAAAATACAGAAATAACAAATTATTAATATTTGAAAATATTAGGTTTGGTAGGAATAAAAAAATAAGGAAGTAAATAAGATAAAAATAATTCAAAAATAATTACAAAAATTTGTGGGAATCGAACCCACACCTAGTCTTTCGAGAGACAGGCTTTAAACCAACGGACTATGAGATCAGTTGACATATTATTAAAATAGCCGATAGCTTAGCTCCCTGAAAGGGTTCCACATCAGGTGCTCTAGACCTTCATTTTTTTTATGTCGACAGACAGTACTCATCATGTTGACTAACTATTCCTAAAGCGGTATATTAATATCTCTTATAGATTAGCCGGGCTGCTAAGGTTCCACGTCTTGTATTCAGATCTTCAAAATAAATTATAGCCTATATGTTGGCGAGGACTAATAGCTATACAACAAAAAAAGTTTCATTAAAATCCGTCCAGTGGTTTATTCGTGAAAGACGAACAACAGACAGACAGACAGACAGACAGACAGACAGACAGACAGACAAAAAAAGAAAAAAATATATTTTTGGCTTCTACTGTTTGTATAAAGCACCCCTGGAGTATTTTTTTTAATTTATATTCAATGTACAGAATTGACGTCTTCTACAGTTTTATTATATGTATAGATTAAAAAAATATCGCAGCAAATGCTGAGATAGGAATCTTTGGGTCTCACTTAGATTAAATTAATGTTGTTAGCTTTAGTTAATTCATTTTTATTACGGTCTACTGTTAGTTTTAATTTATTTGTCATTTTATTTGTTTTGTTCGAGTCCCAAATAAATTTTTTTCTTTCTTTCTTTACTATTCTTCAGGTTCCACTTAAACGACTAGCGACTTGATATACTTATATTCCCGTCTAGTATCAACGGAAACTTTTACAAATCTGCCCTACAAATGTAACCTATTAAGAGCGGATTTCACCAATGAAACTGAACGCGATCAGTACATCTAAACTGCGTTCAAGAGCTGTCAGCGTCAATATTCCATAGAAAAATAGTGACACTGATAGCTCATAAACGTGATTATAAACTGATCGCGATCAGTTTGGCTTGGTGAAAAAGGCCCTGAGTGTGTTTTAATGCAAAAATGTAATATAATTTAATAAAAAATTAATGATGAAAATTATTCATGACTAATTGAATCCAAAACAAGTTTTAGAACAACTATCCAACAAACCGGAAAAAGTATGGTTATTATGTTCACTTAACAAATAAAACAGTAGCAAATTTATAAATTTTGAAGCCAATCTAACCATTTGAAAAGTCTTTGTTACAAGCAACATCATCAGGTTTGTGACATTCAATAAGATTTTTTCTATGGCGAGACACTCGCAGTTTTTTTTTTCAACAAGAGTCTTCAATATATTTACGCACGAACCTTCTAAAGTTCCATCGACTAACTTATCTGCCTAGTTACATGCAACCACCGGATGGTTCGGTACCTCTTAGGCTAATACAACTTTGTATTAGCCTAAGAGGTACCGAAACATCCGACTTACCTTTTTCCCACAAAGCTAGATTTTTTTCAATGATGTTTTATTATTGGTCAATTAAGAAAGTACCCTTCTGGCAAGCATCTCGCGGTTGAATCATCATCTCTTAAAACTCACAAAATAATTTTTAAATCGATAAAAAAAAAATATTACATTTTCAAAATTAGTCGGATGGTTCGGTTCTACTTAGATATATTGTCACAGTAGGTACCTACATATTTTATTTCATTGAAATTGTTAGAATTCATATGGAAATAATCTAAAGCTATAATTAAATGGGTAGTATTTAAACGAGTGACTGTAAATTAATGTTTTAAGTGACAAAAATAATTAATTTACGTTATAGTATTACTAAGTGAGCGACTGACAGCGAGTGACGAGAAATCAACAGAACAGCAACTTACAAACATTAATAAATGAGAAGCTTTATAATATTTGAGCGACCTAATATTTGTTTGAGTGTCAACGTTACGTCCTGCATTTTTTAAATATTTGGCAAATGATATTTCTGGGTGGTTTAAAAAAAAATAACCACGAAAGGGATGGCGGGGTCTGTTCGCTCGCTTCGCTCGCTCACTTGACCCCGCCATCTCCTTCTAACCTAACCTGTCCAAGTCGGGGGCCCCAAATCCCGAGCTCGCATTACTCGCTCTTGCGCACCAAATAACATATTTGGTGCGCAAGAGCGAGTGATGCGAGCAAAATGTTAAAACCTCAATTGGAAAAATCGTCTCTATCTTAATATTGAAGTTGCCCTTTCTGTATTTCTAGTCGCTCACTTAGTAATTTAGTCGCACGGGTAGAATTTTAATATCTGAAATGGATTAATCACAACACACTTTTTGTAAGCTCGTTCTGGATTTTATTATTAATCAATATTCGTCGTTAGTTTAGTTAATTTTTCGCTTACTCAAATTCATACCGGCGCTCAAGTTATTAAAACAGTATCTCATCATCAGTCGCTACGTTATTATTTTATTCGATCGTTTTATAATTTCCCTAATTAAATTGTCTGTTATACCAAAAACAGCGACTTTAATCAATTCAGAAATATTTGCCGACGTTTTTTGAGATATTCTTATTTTCTTTTATACAATAATTTACATAAATATCTAGGCTAAGCTAGGCTATTTAATAAGTGGATGTCTATATAACATGGTTATATATCATTAGTTTCGTTGCATTGAATACCTTGGCATTTATGTGTCACTAATAGACTTAATTTATTTAATTACATAATGATGCGCCTAGAGGCACTAACAAGTTGGTTATTAACTATTGTCCAGGAATGATATAGCATAGACTGGCGTATTCTTACACACGTTTTAAAACGAAGTGTATGAGCTGTATTTGCTGCAACAATATTGTATTACTTGACTTTTCTTGAATCTCACACACCAATAAAGAAATCTTAAAGTTTCTAAAAGTCTATCTTTTCAGAGACTTTTACAAAGCACCCAAGAAAAGATCGTTTCTTTTCGATCTCATTTTGGGTGCCAATTCGAAGTCATTTGAAATGAATAATTGTACATTTCAACAAAATTTGGCTGAAGAGAAAACTTTTACGAAAACATCCTTAGCAGACATTCTCTCTTCACAACCTTTGATTTTTTATGTGGGAACCAACTCATTAATATGAAAAAATAATATGCGGCTTTTATCGAGTTATGTAAATGTGAATGTATTGTACAGCTGTTTTTTTAACTCAGAGGGCTTAGTCTGAGTTTTTTAACGTACTCGATCGCGTTAACGTAAACGTTTGCTTATGTCAAATTGTATAGAAAAAAACAGGTTGTCCATGAGTGTCACCAGACGGCGCTTATTCAGTTTCAATCAAGGAACTTATACTACAACCTGGAATGTGCATTGTCAATTTGACACCAATATAAAAATAAACCTTATGTTTATGAAGTTAAGTTCTATTACAGACAATCACTTGGTCAAAGAGAAATCCGGTCCGAGAGAGAAAGCGCTTGGAGAGCCCTGTGTCCCTTTCTAAAGGGTTGCCATAGTAGGGTGCCCATAATTAACGAAATTATAAGTTTATTTACACAATGCAGCATATAAATAAGAGGTAGTCTTCAACGTAAGCATAATTAAACTTTATATGGAATGGTGTACCAAATACTTAAAAGACGTGATCATAAAACTTGACATTTCCCGAGGAACATTTTAGGGAAATGGCAAAAAAGTTTCAACTTCCCATATTAATCGCTGATTTAGGTGTGTCACTTCGTATATTTTAAATAAATTAAAAAAAAAAAATTTCAGACTGCCTGGAGAAGAATCAAGGAGGAAAAAATGGCTTGATGTCATTCCAAGTCATTCAAATATCAAAAATTATTCCGTTATTTCCAGTCTTCATTTCAGGCCCCAGTATATAATAAAACATAGTTTAATGCGTTTTACTTTAAAGCATAATTATTATTAACTTATGAAATCAAATTATATTATATCCTATTATATTAGTCTCTACCTACCTACATTATATTGGTTGGTCACCCTAATGAAAGGGACAGAGGGCTCTCGCGAAGCTATCTCGCTCGGACCGCGTATCGACAGCCTGTGCACATTTCAGGTTGTAATATAAGTTCTTTGGTTTCAATACAAATTGACGTTTACGCTAACGCGATCGAGAACGTTAAAAACTCACACTAAGGCCACTGATTACCAATAAGGCTTATGTGGTAAGGGTTTAATTCTATTAGGCAAGCGTGCTCCATAGTCCACCACAACATCGCTTTCCCTCAGGTGAGGTTGAAGTCAAACGCGCACATTTCAAGAATAAAAAACCGGTCAAGAGTACCGAGGGTTCCGTACCATCATGATGATTTCTGAAAAACTGTGCTATTAAGAGACATCGTTTTATATTTTCTGTAATCACACAGGAAAAATACATAGAATAATTTCTGAGTTTTCTCTATGCCAACTTCGGAGATAAAGGGGAGAAACGGCATTTTTTTAATTTTTCGTTAAAAGTCAAAAATTATGCAGCTCAAAAAAAAAGAAAATATGTTTGAGAATGTGCAAATAGCGATATGAAACATCATAATTATGATACCCAACATACCCTAGTAGCCTCAGACAGTAGACAGACAGACAGACTGAGTCGCATCATACGGGTTCCTTTTTACCATTTTGGTACGTGACCCTAAAAAGGCAAAACGCAAGAAAAGATGACCAAACTGTACAGACCCCTATATTCTTAAGTTCAAACCACTCTGCAGTTTAAGTTGTTCCATTCGACAGGTTAGCCAGTTTTAGTGGTTATAAATACATAGAATTGACATGATATATTATTATTGTAAAAATATGCCAGCTCCAACCCCACCCGCGTGCTCGTTTTGAATTTTTCAACTCGAAATAAGTGCACAAACTATAAGCAAAAGAATGAAGGATATAGGTACAATTATGATAATACCCCTTTCAGGACAGGAAGTTCCCCTTTCGAAGTTGTTTGCAGTTCATAGATAAGCTTGTTTCATTTTTCAACGTAAGTATACGTATTCGACTAGACATTCAGGGGCTTCCATATTGTTTACTGATGAGTGCAAAGCAAGTTTTTTGATATAGATGATTGCAGAATAGTCTAACTTTTGCGGGGGAGCATACCAACATGTCTTGAACGTGGCTTTGAGAAATACAATAAAAAAATACATTGAATTATCCTATTTCGACATTCATTTGTTTTGTTTGGTTTTGTTTTGTTTATTTGTTTGCATAAATAAGATAATTTATGCAACGTTCGCATCTCAGTCACAATCTTCTGTTAAAATATTGGGAAGTTTCAGGCAGATTGCGATTGAGATGCGAATGTAAACGTTGCATAAAAATTTAAGATTTATTGGCTTTCTTGTTTATGATATACTGCAAAAGTGGTTCGCATGGGCAGAAGTGGTTCGCAAACTTTGAGAACCACTTCTGCCCATGTAAATGAACAACTTTCCCCAAGAAAGCCATAGTCAATTCCTAAAAAAAAAGTTGAGTCTCCCATACAAATTGTGGTCAGTTGATGACGATGATGTTCAAATTTTTTTTTAGGAATTGACCATGGCTTTCTTGGGGAAAGTTGTTCATTTACATGGGCAGAAGTGGTTCTTAAAGTTTGCGCACTGGAAAAAAAATTACCCAGTATACAGGAAGATTTTTTTATCACATCCCAAATCTAGGAATTAGGTTACCTATCTTTCAAAGACACCGTTTTTGAAATAAGTTGGTATGTAAAATGTACAAAATAAAATATTATTCTATCCGGAATTTCAATTTTGCATGGTGACTTATTAAGGACGCGTTTACAGATGAGTAGTCAAATCATTACTTTTTTACACAAAAGTGTGTTTATTAAATAAAATGCTTTTCATTCTTAAAATGTTTTTTCCAATAAACAAACCGAAGTAAAACAAAATCACTTCGGTACATTTATTGAGAAACTGTACCTATCTAAAATTATATTTATAGTTCAGAATCGTACCATTCACATCTATCAAAAATTCATGGGAAAAACATTTTCACAGCATTCATTTTCACAACGGTCAAAAGTAAAAAAAAACTAAATCCCAAAATTGTCCACGAAAATTTGTCATAATTGGTATATTCCTGAATCAATCATTCATAACAATTTCTACTAGAAAATGCTACGCGCAGTGCTTTTCCATTTCGGTTGCCATTCATAGGGCCCGGCAATGAATAGCCTGTACAATATTTCCATAAATTGAGTGACATTTTGGGATATGTCTGTATAGTCAGCAGTGTGATTCTGTAAGACTTCATTCTAAACTTCGAATCTGAATCCGCTGTGAGTTTCTTGATTGGCATTCTAAAACTCGGTTGATAATTCGAATCTACACTAGCGCTACTATTGCGAGCGTGTTTGCGAGTTGAACTAAATTTACCTCGAGATTTTGACAGATAAAGTATGAGATGACGTAAAAAGTGGCATTCTATAAGGTAATTCCCCTGTCACTTCGACGTTCACTTTGCACTCGAACGCGATTCAAAGTGTCAAATTAAAAGCATCTATTTTACGAGTGAAAATAGAATAAATCATGGTTAAATAGTGTTTAAATAAAGTTTTTAAAGTTATAAAGTGAATAAGTGCCTACCTACTTAAGCGATAACGATGGCAAGAATGTTTTTGTTTAAATCTTTATTAGAAGAAGCTCATGCTTTGGATAAACTAGAAAAGCGTCGACAATCTACCAAAATTCGAAGTTTATCTTTATTAACCCGAGATGACGACTATGTGAGCGTCTATAGATTGTCAAAGGAGCTAATTGACCAACTGGAATATGAGTTACTGCCTCTGATAAAGCCCACAAAACGTCGTGGCAAAGGACTTTCAGCTCGTATAAAAGTAAGAGCTTCATTTTACTAAGTATAAAGTTAGTTTTGTAAGTATTAACTCAGTTTATAGCTGAAAGATTTGTAACCAAGCACACCATAATAAGAAAAACACTTAATAATACGAAGTATTCCCTATATGTGGTTCCCCTGCTAGCTTTATGTTTTCATGTTAGTCTAAGGACCCTGTATAGTTATAATATTCGTATTCTATTAAGCATGAAAATAACCAAATTGGTCCCTATTTTATTTTGACTAGATCTAGATTAAGTAGGTATTTAATTGTTTTATTGTTTCACAGTTATTATGCACCTTGTCATTCTTGGCTAATGGCAGTTATCAGAAAATAATTAAAGAAAATATAAGAACATATTTATCGCAACCATCAGTATCTCGTTGCATAAATGAAGTAGTGGAAGCTCTTAATAATCCAGCAATAGTAAAAAAATATATAAGGTTTCCTCAAAATATACAAGAAAGACAAATGTTAAAAGAAAGGTTAAATTTACAACCAGAAATATAAACTTACTTCATGATTATTTCACTATTATTACCGGCACTGATCGATCAAAAAACAAACAGAACGTAAACAAAACAATGCAACCAAAAGTACTCTGTGAATGCAACGAACTTTTAAACGTCAACGGCAATAAATGAAAATATTGTCCACAGATTACTTATGATATTATCTGTCAGTCATTTCTTTTCGTTAGGTAAGCATAGATTATATTCACGGCACGAATTTAGAGTTTTCTGTTTTTTTTTTAACTTATTAGCTGCCTTAAATTCCTTAAAATAAGAAATTTTAATTTAAACATCGTAATAGCTAAAAATCTGTGTCAAAAACTGGTAAAATGAAAAACCGATAAATCCCGACTTAGATTTTGTTGAGTGTGGTAGTCACTAGTACAGTGTTGGTCGCTTTGGAGCTCACTTCACTTCGCAAGTGCCTAGGTGATGCTTACAGAATGCAAAATCAAGGTCATTTTGAACCTTATGCGAAGTGAGAGTGAATAACGACTTGAAATGCGAGTTGTTGTGTGAATTTTACAGAATCGACGTGCAGGAGCTTAACATAAATCTGTAACATCAAAAATAAGGGAGTCCACAACCACCTGTGACCTACTGACGTCAGTGGCCAGACTGCTTTCAACTATGACACCGACAAGTCATTCGTGGTAATGGCAGAATGCCGCGTGTCTGAACCGTTAATGTAGGTTATGTAGGATATGTTCATAGACGTGAATACAGAACATCACTCTTAAATATTAAAACGTACTGATTTATTTCATATAGAAAGGCAAAAGATGTTTCAGAAAAACATCTTTTGCCTTTCTATATGAAATAAATCAGTGGTAGAGAATGCCTATGTAATTAAGTCCGCCTGTGCATTTGTGTGTTTAAAGTGTTTATGATTTAATATAGAAAATAAAAAAATATCGCATATTAAATACTACTACGGGATAAATAGGTAGACTTTTTAAAGTATGCGTGGATGGCCAAATCCAAAACTAAGCGAAAAACACTGAAAGAAGTCTGGAAGCCCGATTTTGATGAAAATTAAAAATGCATCACTGATTTTTGTAAAATCGGTGTACCTAGCCAGGAATCGAAGTCATGTGCGCTTTCCTTTAGTTTAACATGTGTTATTACTTCCCAGAATTTGATTCATAGTAGCGACACTTTCGGATGGTGTAATAATACAGGTGTGTTTATTTTTCAAAATCAACTGGTAAGTAAACCAAATTTTTCAAGACTCCAGTGATGTAGTTTTAGTTTTCATCAGAATTGGGCTCAAGAATCCTTTCAGTGTTTTTCGTTATGCCTCATTGTTTCGGATTTGGCCTTCTTCGGACACACACTTTAGAAATTCACCCTGTATAGTACTATACAATGTAATACACTTTTTAAAGATGATTTTTAATATTGATGGAAACTCAGAAATCTTGAATGATAGTTATTATTGTTCCGTATGGTGTCGGACGTAAAAGAATAGCACCATCCCATCACTTTCCGTGGGTGTCGTAACAGGCAACTAAGGGACTCACCAGAGAATGGGCAGCAGCATTCTCTGTAGGTACATTACAACAGCTACACTGCGATCGCTAACCCGCCTGCCAAGCGTGGCGATTATGGCAAACCCCCCCATTTGGGGAAGCCTTTGTCCAGCAGTGGACGTCTTTCGGCTGACATGATGAATTATTATTATTAAGAAAATATCAGAAAAATATACATAATATTTAAATGATTGTACCATATCGTTGACATTTGGTTTACATTTAAATAATCGATTTTGGTTATTTACAATTTATTTTAATGAACCTTATCTGCATAATCGATTATCAATTTGCTTAATTAAATAATACAAATATTTAACGTCCTTACATCGTTTAGATTAGGAGAAATTAATGTTTATTTTAAATTTTAATCATCCCTAATTATTACAATATAATTGCATCCGAAATAAAGGGCCAAGCCCTATACCGGTTGTAGACTAAAGTCATGCAATAATAAAAAAGCTTTCATATAAGAGCAATCAATAATTTCTGATAGTTCGAAAGGCGTGTCTTAGGCCTCTGTCTCGAATCTTGCGGGCAGCGGGGCGGCGGCGGGCGGCGGCGGCGGCGACGCGGGAGCGGTTAGAATCTAATGCGTAAAATCAAATGGACCAGCCCTCGAAAACAGCGGTGCGGCCCGCACGGCAGCGGCGCGGGGGCGGGCAATGACAACGAGCGGTGCACTCCAGTCAAGCGGTGACCGTTCGCGCGTCTGCATTGTAGTGTTGTGGCGGACGTGCTCTAGCGTCAAGTATAATTTTTCTGTTGGAGATATATCTCTATATCGTTTTGGATTAATTCCAAAAGACTCTAAATCGCCCTCGATAGCTTCAAGAATATAGTCAAAAGTTTTTACACTCATTCTGGTGTAGTCGTAGAATGTGTCAGGACATTGTCTCTGTTGTTCATAATATCGATAAAACTCGTCTCTTATTTTCCTAGCCCTATAGTAGGGATTCTTCTTTTGCCCACAGTATATCGAGCGTTAGGAATAAATTTGAATCAAAAATATATTGCCGCCGTTGTTCCGACATTTCGTTCGCGAATAAAAATAAATATCTCGACGACACAACCACGAACACAAGTCAACACTACGCCGCTATAATGCCGCGTGATCTGCCCGCTGGTTTGGAGAACGGTTCTGCGTTGTCCGCTCCAATCCCGCGCCGCCGCCCCGCCGCCCCGCTGCCCGCAAGATTCGAGGCAGAGGCCAGCATCGAGTTCCCCGAGCGCACCGCACAGTCTCCGCGCTCTTCGACGCGGAAAGTTAAAAAAATCGAATATAGCGACATCTAATACTAATTCAAACCGCCATTTGATTCAGTGTTGCCCGCACGCAAAATATATTAACATAATATATCGGTAAAATAAATATTCAAAGTACTACTAGTAATAATAAAATTATTCCTGTTATATATGATGGCCAACTCGGATGTATTAAACTTTGTTACTTTTCTTTGTTCTATTTTTAATGTACCTACCTTATTAAAGTAATGACGTTGTGCTAGTTAAAATTAAATATTTCTTCACCATATTATGTAATGGTAGAATATAAAAGGGCCTGTATAGTTTTAAGTTAGTATGTACATTATAAATCTACATACATTCTGGCCAATAAATAGATTTGATTTGATTTGTTTTGCCACCATTTCGACGTATGACTAAGGTTAAAAACCGCCATTTTGTTTTTGGGCAATTATCAAGACGTTGATAATTCCATTAACTTTAGTAATTGCTTATTCGAGAGTTAATTATATTAGAGTAATACAATTGGAAAAGTTCTTCAATTCAATCAATCTAATGCACGCCATGAAATTGAAAATGGTTAAAAGATAGACTACTTATACATTTTTTTTTCCATCGAGAAGATTTCTTCGCATCGTGTATTCCTTTAGAATTTAGCTAGATCATGAAGTTAAAAACATAAACCAAAATATCAAATTCCCATTACTGGTAGATATTTTACAAGAAAAAATAATTATCTAAAGGCCTTTTAAGTCGCATATTACCCTAACTCGCTGTTTATCGTAATATTGTGATGCAATAGTGACAATTGATATTCATTTTCAGCGGGTACTTAATAGGCATAGAAATTAAGACAAAAGTATAATTATGCTACAAATAATTCTGAGTGCAACATAATGCGTTTTGAAGACAGTAAAACAACACATTTGGTAAACGTTTTTACATTATTTATTGTCTAGAAAACAAAAAATTAACAAAAAATTAAAGTTGTTAAAGCCATTTTACGGTTTATTGCAGGTTTCGAGTAACATTATACGTGGCTTGATTTGGTGTAAATCTTAGCTTACTTTGCTTTCTTCTCGACGTAGGGGTGGGCAGCGATATAGGCGAGAGACCTCTGGATGTACTCAGGGATGGGCTCAGGGGCGGGGGGAGTGGGCAGATGGTCACCCTGTTGACAAGCAAAGTTATACAATAACATAAAAAAATTATAAGGAATAAGTTGGTAATCTTATTCCTTTCCTGAATGGATTGATGCTTTTAACTCTTTCACGAAAAACCTACTGAACGGACTTCAATTAAATTTGGCACCTATAATTGCGTCAAATTTAATCCACTACCCGGATTTTAACCCGGATTTACGCATCCAGATTCGGATTTTTATCCCGGTACAGTCGATGTCAGACTTTCGACCGCGTGAACGTCTGAGCCGTTGGCAGAAGCCAGTGTATGATAATAGAGGTACAATACGTACAGTTCTGGGATGACATAATTTAGATTTCACGCTTAAAAAACATCTTATTTAGCAAGAATCTATAAGAATTCTGCGAAACCTGATCTTCACATCTTTTTTTACAAGGTAACCTTTTGACCTATATCTGCCATCCAATCAAAACCTCTTACAAAAAACATGTGATCCTATTTAACAGTCTCCAGATAAAGGTCAAGCCAAGACACTTAAATCAGGTTTAAGATAATAATATGCTCCTAAACGATTTCCATATATTTTTAGCCTCGACTATTCACATATATAGTATCAAAACTGTTTATTTTAACGCATAGGGGTGCCATTTGAAAATAGGTCAAAAGGCGATTTGAGAAAACCTATTGAAATCCATGATTTGATTAAGAACTAACCTGGGGTTGGTATCCGTTCTCGTTGGCGATGTATTTCAAGGCAATGTTAACTCCTTCAGGGGATTGGTAGGAGCTTTCGCCCTCGACCTCAAGAGTGCCCGCATCCTGGAACAGATAGAATAATAGTTTTAATAAAAATGAATATGAGAGATGTATTAGAAGTTGAGTAGTATTGTTTCTGGCTTTCATCTCTTCAGCGCAAAAATTAACTAGGAAATATTTAAAATAAAATGTTTTTTTTTTAACGGTATCCATCAAAAGTAGTTAAGTGGCCTAACCACCAACTCTTAAAGCAGTATTACTTCAATATTACTTCCAGCTCACCTTTCCACTGGCCTTGAAGCTGGCTGAAGCCCGTCCATTGATACCGTTGGAGGTATCAAAATTGTACACGAAGCCACCGTCGGGGAACTGTTCGTACTTGTTGTCCAAGACATCCGCTTTCTGGTCTTCAGACACGGCGGCGTACGCGCACGCAACGATGCAAGCTGCTACGATGAAGGATTTCTGTCGGGGAAATCCGTATTTTCATTTGTATTGTTGTTTTGAATTACATTGATGAGTTTTTTTTGTTTTTCGCTAGTTAGCTAGAGAAGAACTTAATTTTAAAAGTACAACAACAATTTAAACTTTTTGTTTCTTGTTATTTTTTTTCACATTTTAAACGCACTTTAAAATTGTGTAGAATTAACCATTCAAATCATATTTTTACTATTGAACAATTTTATTTTCTTTGAAACCTTGTTCTCATTTCAACGTAAATAATAATAAGGAAGTATAAATCATGAATGATTAGCAATCGTTTCGATAACCAACAAGAAAAAGATAATTAAAATAGCGCAATTTCAATTCGCATTGCCCGTATGGTGCCGGGGCGCAAAAGAATAGCACCATCCCATCGCTTCCTGTGGGTGTCGTATGAGGCGACTAAGGGACTCACCAGAGAATGGGCAGCAGCATTCTTTCGGTACATTGCAACAGCTATACTGCGATCGCCAACCCGCCTGCCAAGCGTGGCGATTAGGGCAAACCCCCCCCAAATGATCAGCACAACAAAAAAATGGCCCCTAGTGCCCGGCAGCGTGTCTACCCTTGACTCCGGTAGCGGTCAAGGTTATGACGATGCAAGGGGTGCTAAGAATCCCCGGAGTGGATACGGCTACCGTAAAAAACACCGACGACTGGACCTGGCAACATTAAACACGAGAACACTCCGGACCGACGAGAAGATCACCAAACTTGAGGAGGAATTGAGCAGGTTGCGATGGAGTGTTGTGGGATTGTCTGAAGTCCGAAGAGAGGGGGAGGACAAGACAATTCTCAAATCCGGCAACCTGTTCTATTTCCGGGAGGGTGACCAGAAGTCCCAGGGTGGTGTCGGGTTTTTCGTCCACAGGTCCCTCGTGTCCAATGTGTTGAGGATCGAGAGTGTGTCGACCAGGGTGGCGTACCTTATACTCAGAATATCGTCAAGATATTCGTTGAAGGTCGTACAGGTTTACGCCCCAACCTCAACACACCCCGACGACGAAATAGAGACCATGTATGAGGATATATCCAGAGCCATGCATGGTCATAAAACTCATTTCACCGTGATCATGGGGGACTTCAACGCGAAACTGGGCAAACGTGACGGTGACGAGCTGCGAGTGGGGCAATTTGGATATGGACGTCGGAACCACCGGGGACACCTACTGGCCAGTATTATGGAGAAGGAGGGCCTCTATATGATGAACTCCTTCTTCAGAAAACGTGAGCACAGGAAGTGGACCTGGCCGAGCCCCGACGGTGCAACTAAAAATGAGATTGACTTCATCATGTCGACGAAGAAGCAGATATTCAATGATGTCTCCGTGATCAACGCGGTGAAAACCGGAAGTGATCACCGCATGGTAAGAGGCACATTGAATCTAAATATCAAACTGGAAAGGTCTCGACTGATGAAGTCTACGCTCCGTCCAGCACAGATCCAGATCCAGAACTCCGAAAGCTTTCAGCTCGAACTTCAAAATCGTTTCGAGTGCCTAGGGAGCTCCCTGGACGAATACAACGATGGGTTCGTGGAAACTGTTCATACGGTCGGCTCTCTGATCCAACTCTCAAGCTCATGAAGGAGGGGCGGGAGATGATTCTGCAGTCTTCAGACGATGCGTGCAAGTACCGGCAGCTCAATAGACGGATCTCCAAGTCCTTGAAAAGCGACCTCCGCCGCTTTAATACTGAAAAGATTAAAGACGCGATAGAGCGGAATAAGGGCTCCAAGATCTTTGCAAGAGATTTGTCTATTGGGCAGAGCCAGCTCACAAAACTGAAGACCGACGATGGCAGAACCATATCCGCCAAATCGGAGCTTCTGAGGAAGATCGAGACATTCTATGGACAGTTATACACGTCAATGACCAAACCCGCAGCAAATCTAGCGAACGACCCAAGAGCTAGATTAACCCGGCATTATACCGAAGACATCCCGGACGTCAGCCTGTATGAGATTAGGATGGCTCTGAAGTAGCTTAAGAACAACAAGGCGTCGGGTGAGGACGGAATTACGGCCGAACTCCTGAAGGCGGTTGGAAAACCAGTCCTTAAGGCCCTTCAGAAACTGTTCGATTCCGTCATACTCGAGGGGAAAACGCCACAAGCGTGGAGCAGAGGTGTGGTGGTACTCTTCTTTAAAATGGGCGACAATGCCTTGCTTAAGAATTACAGGCCCATCTCACTTCTGAGCCATGTCTACAAGCTGTTTTCCAGAGTCATCACAAACCGTCTCGCACGCAGGTTCGACGACTTCCAGCCTCCCGAACAAGCCGGATTCCGAAAAGGCTTCAGCACCGTAGACCACATACACACGCTGCGGCAGGTTATACAGAAGACCGAAGAGTATAATCTGCCCCTCTGCTTAGCGTTTGTGGACTACGAGAAAGCCTTCGACTCGATCGAGACTTGGGCTGTGCTGCAGTCTCTCCAACGGTGCCAGATCGACTATCGGTACATCGAGGTGCTGAAGTGTTTGTATGAAAACGCCACCATGTCAGTCCGACTTCAGGATCAGACATCAGAACCTATCCTCCTGCAGCGGGGTGTGAGGCAGGGAGACGTAATTTCTCCGAAACTATTCACGGCCGCAATGGAGGACGTCTTCAAGGTTTTGGACTGGAAAAGGCTAGGCATTAATGTAAATGGCGAGTACATCACTCATCTTCGATTTGCCGACGATATAGTCGTCATGGCTGAAACCACGGAGGACCTCAGTACAATGCTCGATGACCTCAGTAGAGCTTCCGAAAGAGTGGGTCTTAAAATGAACATGGACAAAACCAAGGTCATGGTAAATACCCATGTAGCACCCACTCCTATCAAGATTGGAGGCTCTGCACTCGAAGTTGTTGATGAGTACGTCTACCTGGGACAAACGATCCAGCTAGGTAGGGCTAACTTCGAGAAGGAGGTCAACCGTCGAATCCGACTCGGCTGGGCGGCGTTCGAGAAGTTGCGCGGTATCTTCTCGTCTCACATACCACAGTGTCTCAAGACGAAAGTCTATGACCAGTGCGTGTTGCCAGTGATGACTTATGGATTCGAAACGTGGTCGCTCACAATGGGCCTCATCAGAAGGCTTAAAGTCACCCAAAGGGCAATGGAGAGGGCAATGCTCGGAGTTTCCTTGCGTGATCGAATCAGGAATGATGATATCCGCAAGAGAACCAAGGTTACCGACATAGCCCGAAGGATCGCCAAATTGAAGTGGCGGTGGGCAGGGCACATTGCTCGCAGAACAGATGGTCGATGGGGCCGAAAAGTTTTGGAGTGGCGACCGCGTACCGGAAGACGCAGCGTTGGCGCGGCCACCCACAAGGTGGACCGATGACCTGGTGAGGGTCGCGGGTAACCGATGGATGCGAGACGCACAGGACCGGTTGTTGTGGCGACGCTTGGGGGAGGCCTATGTCCAGCAGTGGACGTCTTTCGGCTGATATGATGATGATGAATTTCAATTCGACATGAATAATTGTCAGAAATACAAAATAAACAACAATGTGTAAGGAAGAAGTCAAAGAACATCATAATAATATGTAACGAAAGCGCAATCAGACATTTCAATATTGCGCTAATATATATTAAGTAAAACATTCACTAACACACGAACTATATCAGATTCACTTGTTATTTGATTCTGATCATTATTTATACATCAGTTACGCATCTTACAAATCATGATAATCATCACATTTAAAATTGTAAAACTTGCAACAAATTATTACTACAACGAAATCTTAACAAATATGATTGAATTATCAGTAAAGACATTTTAAATTACAGCCGAACCGATATTATCAACCATTTTTAAATCACTAATATTTTTCACTATTAATTTTATGCACACGAAACAAATGTTTTATTTTATCGCTGACTTAACTTACCATTTTGATGTTGCTTATTCAAACTGCAAGTTCAATCTAATGCTGGAGTAGAATCTTAGTGTCTTATATACACACTCACAGGAATATCGAATATGAAATCATACCTACCAATAACTTCACCGTGCACCGGTAGGAAAAGTCAACTTATGCATTTTTTTTAAAACGACTTATCACCAGCCAGTACGTATGTTTGACATTTTTGTTTTAACAAAAAACGAACGAAAACTAGTTTTACTTAAAAAAAAAATATTACATAAAACATGGAGTTTTATTTTCGTCCGAATGAATTAATGAAAAGTGAATATTAAGCGGTGATCATCGGTTGATAATAATTTTTGGGTGCCTATCGTCTTATTAGCACCAAGGTTCGAGTTCAGTTTAGGAAATATATATCATGAATTACTAAACTGTCTGTGAAAGTGCTTTCAAACTGTCGAACTACATTGGTACAAATAATGATCGAGTGTTTTTTCAGAGTGAGTGTAATTTGCAGTCTGCTAAAATTGTTTCGTACATATTCTAATTTGATCTTCTTTTTTCTTGGAAACAATTACGTTTAGTAACAGACAAATACAGACTATTAAATTACAAAGTATACAGCATGTTTCAGAAGTGCGCGGTCATTTTTAAAAGTGATGTTCTGTAGCTGATACGCAGTATAGAAACAATTGCAAAAAAAATGTTACTTTTTATCGAAAAACTTGACCGCAAGAAACGACTTTTCATGCAGTCTAATGATACAGTTGCTAACATGCAGTGATAAATGTTACCAACTGGAAGTAAAAACTTTTTATGTAATTGTCTCTAAAAAATGTATTTACTTTTCATTTAATTTGTTTACTACAGAATCACCCTCAAATATTCGCACTTCTCAAACAGCTATTATAAAATGTACACACGTGATAAAAAGGGGAAGGGGCAACATTAAGTGGACATCGAAAATTTCGAAAAAATGCCCAAAAAAATGGAAAAATGGAACGGTACGGGAAAAGTGCCCAAATCACTGGCTGCACAACCACGTTGAATAACTGAAGGTCCTAAATATTAATATATTCATCCAATGATGAAAGACATTATTTGATATTTAAAAACAGAAACAAAAAGCATTCGCCTGTACAAGAAACGTGTTTTTTTCGGTTTATGGTACGGAACCTTTCGTGTGAGAGTCCAACTCGCACTGGGCCGGTTTTACCTACCAAGGCAGCTCCCATTTAAAATTATCTGGTGGGCATCATCATCATCTGCCTAGCCTTTTCCCAACTATATTGGGGTCGGCTTCTAGTCAAACCGGATTCAGCTGAATACCAGTATTAGACATGGGGCGGCTGCCTACCAATGCCCATTAACTGAATGACAGCCGACGGCTTAACGTACTTTTCGAGGCACGGAGGAGTTCCGGTATGTTAAGATGGTCACCCATCCGTAGATCGACCTTGGCAAGCGTTGCTTAACCTTGAAGTTCGACCCACGTGGCTGTTGTTATTCAGCCACAAACTCTTCCACCAGTTGTTAAGCCCATTATGAATGTCGACATTCTCTTCAGAGCTTAAGAGCGGTTACGCATTGCATCCGATCCGAATCCGTGAAAATACTTTCCGAAGTAATCATAGAACTATTTGTATGGTAGTTTGTGCACTAGATCCGACTTCCGTTATCCGGCTTCTCGCCGTCATCCGTGAGTCTACAATTCGGAAGAAATATTGACGGATCGAAGTACCTACTGTTTGTGTAAACGCTTTCGCATTACCTCGGATTCAAATCGGACATATCCAAAGATGGCCCCCGAATAGCTTGGATTTGGATCACAGACCGGATTAGTACGTAAGCAATATCCGAATTCGGTCCGCGTTTTTTAGACTCTAGATCCGTATTTTCACGGATTCGGATTCGGATGCAGTGCGTAACCGCTCTAACTCCTATCACCATCTTCAAAAATCGAAGAAAAGAAGGATCAGAAAGCCTCAGCTGATAACTCAGGTCAAGGCCTAAATGACGAAACGAAGAATCAAAGTCCGTAGGCAGCGATGGGCTCAATAGAATGCCGAATATTAATTATATTTACTTATCACTGCGCACTTTGGTATTTATTATTAGTAAATTTCAACCGCAAAGTTCTCTCAAACATTACAAAATGTGTATCAGCCTATGCAGCCTATAATAATGTCATAGTTGAGCCAAGAGTTTCGTTAATCACATAGTGTTGTAATCATTACTAAAGCACATTATAGATGGAAACAGAAGGTTGGTTCCATACAACGAGCGAAAACAATGTACGCACAAATAGACGCGGACGAACGAATCTCTCCAGCAAATTAATGTCAATTACGATTGCTGAATCTATGCGTGTTTAGAGCCCCAGCGGCCCTACCATGACTGCTCCATCCCTCCTTCTCGCTCGAACTACTCACGCGTAAGTAGTTCGAGCGAGAGTAGTTCGAAGTAGTTCTAACTAACACGTCATGGTAGGGCCACAGGTCTCTAAACAAGTTGCGGATTTTGTTTGAAAAAGTTACCGCGGCCCTGGAAAGGAAAGGGTACTACACTACGAGGAGCACGGATGGGTATTAGTCAGTAAGAGTCTGACACTCTCTCAAGCTCCATCCAGAGTGACAGGAGACATTTGATGATTTCCCACCCATAAAAAAGATAACAAAAAAGGTCTCTAAACAAAGCAACTCCCTATCAGCGAAATCGATTGCTAGATCCAGAATGATAATTTCGAATGGTCACGTAAACTTTACCTACTAATGTTATGAATCGAGGATCTTCACTAACGGCCGCTTTCTGTAATATATCTCAATCCCAATCTTGATCCCGATCCTTGTCTGTAACCAATCAAAGGTGAGGATTGTGTGGTGAAGGACACAAACTCGGCCGTTGATTGGTTACAGACAAGGATCGGGATCAAGATTGGGATTGAGATATATTATAGAAAGCGGCCGTAAGAAGATTGGTTACATAAGCCACATGCGAGCTCACGAACGACAACTACAGCGGACCTGAAGCAATCGCCTTGGCCGAAATCGGTCGGATTACATCACATAACATTATCAATATTATGAATACGAAAGTTAGTTTTTTGTTTGTTACGCTTTCACGTGGGTTCCTGGAGACGGTTATAGCTACCTTTTGCAGAAATCTATATAATAATAATTAGGATTAAATATTCAGGACTTTTTGACAATAGCTTTCTCTAATATATTGATTTAAGCCCTCTGATAAGTTTTCGCTTGCTGTACGGAGTCGAACTTCTGTACAGATCTATTTTGAGTGATTGTGGCTCGAGCCCCAAGCTTCGGTGTATCGTCATTTTAATGAAACAAAGCTTCGTATGACCTGGGTGGATATCATCGTCATTGTTGTCAGCGTATCTAAAGCCCTCTTTATTACTCAGTGTTATGAAACAATGGTTTACCGTGTCTCCGACTGATTAATACCAGTCTACGTTTGCCTATAGATGCCATGTCTATCTACAGTTTGTTCAAAGCTGAACTTTGATCTATTAATGACCTTGACTATTAATTGTGAACTTTGCTGAATGGATTTGGACAGCGTTGCGGTCAACACGTTCTGGTCTCGTGCAAGACATAGTCGGTAAACATGATTTTTTTATGCCAATCCTCTCACTACATTTAACATGTGCCAAATAAAAAAATCGGCCAAGTGAGAGTCGGACTCGCGCACAAAGGGTTCCGTACGACGTTCCATTATCTATAAAAAAAAACGGCAAAAAAATCACGTTTGTTGTATGGGAGTTTATTTTATTCTGTTTTTAGTATTTGTTGTTATAGCGGCAACTGAAATACATCATCTGTGAAAATTTCAACTGTCTAGCTATCACGGTTCTAGAGATACAGCCTGGTGTCAGAAAGACGGACAGCGGAGTCTTAGTAATAGGGTCCCATTTTAACCCTTTGGGTTTTTGACGCGCGATGTGATGCTCAACATGTTGAACGGCAACGAGGAACTTTTATTTAGTAAAATTTTCACTGCGCGCCTGCTGGCAACGTCGCGCGTTGTTGTGCAACGTTGCTGAACATGTTGGGCGTCACGTGTTGCGCGTCAATGGTTGCCTAGCTTTACCAACATTAACATTTTTGTGTAAAATATTCATGGAATAAAAACTTTTTATTACATTAACGCGGTTTGTGCCGGACTAGAGTCGTATTGGTCTGAAAAGCTTTATTTTTAGACCACCTGTTTTGCTAGTATTAAAATTCGACTGCTCTTTTTAGGGTTCCGTACCCAAAGGGTAAAAACGGGACCGTATTACCAAGACTCCGGTGTACGTCCATCCGTCTGTTTGTCACCAGGCTGTATCTCATGAACTGTGATAGTTAGACAGTTGAAATTATATAACAACAAACACTAAAAAACAGAATAAAATAAATATTTAAGGGGGCTCCCATACAACAAACGTGACTGTTTTGATCGTTTTTGATTGATATTGATAACGGCTACAGGTAGACGCTTGAAATATTCATCTGCCTAGCCTTTTCCAACTATATTGGAGTCGGCTTCCGTTCAAACCGGATTCAGCTGAATACCAGTATTTTACGTGGAGCGGCTGCCTACCAGACCTCCACAACCCATTTAACTGGGTAACACGGTACTTCTAGGCAAGACTGGTGTCAGATTTTCGGGCTTCTGACAATCCGTAACGACTGAATTTTGCCACGAGCTCCTCCTTCACTTTAAAAATAAATAATGTAAAATCAATAGGTATTTTTACAACAAACGTAATTTTTTGCCGTTTTTATAGATATAGTACAGAACCTTTCAAGCACGAGTCCGATTCGCACTTGGCCGGTTTTTTCAAACAAGATAGGTAAGACATTCTTCAGATAAAATGGTTGCTACCTAATAAAAATGTATGTAACCTTCGGAAACATGTTCGATCCTGATCTGAGTGAGTATTATACATTAATTAGTATAAATCATTAATATTGTGTATAGGTACCTATAGCGTCATCTTTAGGCGGAACTATTTAACCTTTTACCTAGCCATTCTGATCAGTCGTTAATATTATGTAACTCTGTCACCAAAATGTTGAAACTTTTACTCTACTTGTCCTTCAAATTGTTTCCGTTTTGTTATGTTCCAATTAGAAAACGAATGTAAGTAGTTCCTTTTTATAAAATAACTAGCTTTTGCCTGCGACTATGTACGTGCATATCCCATGTTTTCGCGTTACGTAGGAGTTTCGGGAAGTCTTCTATTACAATACTCAATATATGTATTGCTTACACATGTGAACTTAGGTGGTACTTTGTACTCCCCAAGGAACCAACATGCCAAATATCAGCTTTCTAGAACCAGCAGTTTCGGCTGTACGTTATCTGTCAGTCACTCAGTCACTCAATCACTCAGTAACGCAAGAGTTTTATATATATTGATTAATAAACCTATGTATCAGTTCGTAATATTTATTTGATGCCTCACTATCAGATTGATCCCCGAATTATTAATTAGACGAGCATTTTTTTTTTATTTTTAGTTAATTATAATTTATTTTGAAGGGTTTGGACTTAAGAGGGCGCCGACCAAACGTCGACCGCGCAGTGGAGCCCTCATCGTTTGTTTGGTTATTTCTTTTATTTTAGAATGAAAATGCAGAAAATATGACATTTAAGTTGTGCTCCATAAGATTATACGTTAATATTATTATAAACGGTAGTTTTAAATTGTTCAGTTTTATTATAATCACTAAAACGGAAAATAGTGGCCACTTTTATCCGTTTTAGTGATTATAATAAAACTGAACAATTTAAAACTACCGCTTATAATAATATTAACGTATAATCTTGTGGAGCACAACTTAAATGTCATATTTTCATTCTAAAATAAAAGAAATAACCAAACAAACGATGAGGGCGCCACTGCGCGGTCGACGTTTGGTCGGCGCCCTCTTAAGTTAAAGTTCCTTATTAGTATTAATATTCTTGAGTCCTTTATCAATACGACAATTTTCCTAACATAGACAAAATGATTCCAGAATAAAGTTTTAGTTAAACGACAGTCTTCGTCTAAGTTATTAAATATGAGGGATAGAATCTAGATTCGACGCAACATCCCATTATACTAATATCCAAAAATACTCGAACATTCCTTCACTAATTTACTTGACCCGCGACCCGACATAGTCTAGCGAAGAACACACTCGGTCACCTTGGAACGTACACTTTCATCTTAACCGAACTATGCCAGAGGAAAACAAGCAGATAATAACTATTCAATTTATTTGTTTGATTCTTATTGAAAAATTGATTTAGCCTTCAATTATTTTTTTATTTATTTAATTAGTCGTTTGTGAAAAAGTTAGTTAGGTTCGTCTATTTTTGCAGCGGAAGCCTAGTTTTTGTTGAATTACAAAAATAACTCCAATTGAAGATCACTTGGGCCCCGGATACCTTACCCGCTCTTTATAAGATTAAAAGCGCTCGTCGCTATGTTATAATAACCGCACGAGTATATATTTAAAGTTACACTAGTCGATATTTCGTTCATACAAATTTCGGGGGGGTATTACTCCACTGTTTGACATTGCCACAAATTAAAGACAATAAGTTAAAGACGATTTAAGATTAGGGACTACCGTATACTATCAATCAATATATGTAAAATTGTTGCGTTACTGAGTGATTGAGTGATGGAGTGACTTAGTGACTGACAGACAACGCCCAGCCGAAACTGCTGGTCGTAGATAGCTGAAATTTAGCATGTTGGTAGGTTCCCTGGGGAGTGTAGGGGAGCACTAAGAGACGATTTCCCGAAATTCCTATGGTACGGGTAAAAACACGATATGCGCGTACGAAGTCGCGGGCAAAAGCTACGATTGGGACCCGTGGAATTTCTTGCACGATCTTCTCCTTTTTCACTGACTGACCTTGACAATTCAAAAGTACAAATGGTTTAAAAATATGGATGTACTTATGTAGTAGTAGGTACGTGTCCAAACTCTTTTTCTTTCTTTCTTCTTTTAATCGAAATAAATGCTTTGAGTTTAAAATATACCTGATTAGGATTTTAATATTGAATTGTTCCGTATTTTATAACCACACCCAACGGCTTAGCACGCTTTATTATTTTTTATTTGCGTGGCGACATTAACACCGCATTTCTAAGATAATGAATGCTAATATATTGTTATTGATGCACTCCTTCATTTATGGTTGGCGCCAGATAAAATGCAATAAAATACATTGACCTTTCCCTAATATTCCTTCGTAGGTACCCGAACAATAAATTATGAACCGTTTTTCATTATTAGAGAACGTAATAAAAGATCACGACAGGAGTCAATTCAGGACAGCTTTATGTCATTACTTCTGATTTTGATATTAAGAAAGTCAATCAATGTATGTGGGTCAATGACCGTTATTGCATGTTTATCCGGCGCCTACCATAGCGTCAAAACCTTTTTTTCATCCGTCTACTAGCGAAACATGTTCTTTTTGTTGTGTTTCATTGTTTGAATTAATAGAATCAAGAAAATATAAATTTATTTCGTATTATTTTATCTGACTAGATATTCAATAAACATATTGGCTATTATACAGGACGAATTTTTAAAGTGTACGTGGATGGCCAAAATCTGAAACTATGAGGAAGCCCAATTTTGATGAAAACTAAAACTGCATCATTGGATTTTCGAAAAAATCGGTCTTAGCCAGGAATATTATCGAACCGATTGATTTTGAAAAAAAAAACACACCTGTATTCCATACATGTAATTCCGTTATGTAATTCCTAAATATAATTATTAACTAAGCCAAGAGTTAAAGTCTTGTGATTTTATTTTTATTTAAAAATGGCATTTAGTAGTTTGCTAAGGTTAGTTTTAGAGAAAACAGATGGGATGGTATTCCGGCGTTAATTAACTGTCTAAGTAATTCCGTTTTTCACTTGTAACCCGGAAGTAGTTACTTTGATTACAATTATAAAATAAATAACGTACATTGCCCGTACCTACCGTTCAAAAATGTTTTGAGAAGAAAACAAAATTTATATTAAACACGGAATGTAAGAGGCGGTTCTTCGCGTGATAATTCCAAATATTTCCCCCATACACAACAAAAGACACAAAAAATGGTAGACCTTAAAGAAATAAAGTATGCCTTAAGAGAAAAAAAAATCATTTTGATTTAAAACTCCGTATTGTGCGTGGAAACGGCGATGACATCCTTTAGAAAACAATGGGGTCCGCCTGTACCCCAGTGCGGACCCCATTGTACCCCATGATTTATAAAGTTTCCGCTTTAAGCACACCGCTGCTACTTTTCTTTCGTTATAGGCCGTTTTATGGGTTCTTCAGGGGATCTGCAATTCGTGACCGAGATTTATAATTTACATATTTTTAGGGCAGGCAGAAAAGGCATGAATGTTTAATTTCGTTTTGTGTGTTGTGAGGTTGTTTAGGATGTTACAGCTGAACTAGAATTTCCCGCGGCTTTGCTCCCGTTTTCTAGCCAAGCGTTTCTTATTTCAGGATAATGGTAGGCCATGGCAATCGGCCATAGTAATGAAAGAGTTTTTCTAGTCAGCTATTCTACTCAAATCAATCAGATTGACAAAAAGGGAGGAGGGAAAAAGGTCTTCATAATCCAAATACGTAGGCCACAGTTTTATTAAAAAAAAACCATTACATGCTTCAGCGTGTAAAGTTATGTGCAATCATTGCAGGCGTGTCTTATATTAAAACAATAACTCGCGAAGACTGTGTAAGTGCCAGGTATTAAACATATTTATCATACTTTGTATTAAAATAATAAATATTTGCAAACTTGCATTTTGTAAGATAAAGCGAGAGAAACATTTTGTCTCTGGAGACAGGATTCAATGTATCATAATAAAATTAAAAAGAACTTTTTAAAATTTTGTGAATTTAGTTGTAGAAATTCCGATATACCTATCGGAATTTCTACAACTAAATTCACAAAATTTTAATTTTAAACTTTATTTATGGAATAGGAACATAATAGGTAAGCTCTTGTATTATAGATACATAGAACAGCCTGTTATATTGTCAGTTTTCCTTACTTTCAACCAAGACAGTTTGGGATGCATGAAGGAGCCTCCTCGTGTAGCGCAATTTGTTCCATCTGACACTCAACTGAACCGAGCGCTCGGCGCATCCTGGACAGTCTCACCTAACACCTTATAAGACTGGCCAATCCTTCCCTTGCGGTGGCAGGGCTAACGCCCACCTGGTTCGCGACCACCCTCCCACCGGAGTTCAGCGTCAAGCAGCCTGCTGTGTTTCGTTGACGCGTGGGAGTACCAGTGCCTCAAGGCATATTCTGGGCACGCTCGCTTTCATCATGGACCTCATCTATCGCTTTCCATCAGGCGTGATCGAGGTCAAGAGCTGGCCCATTCATAAATAAAAAAAAATAAAACAAAAGACAAAAAAAAATCTTTAAGCATTTTCATGGAGATAGGTACACTTGCATTTGTTCTTAAGTGTTTTCAGTTAAGTACGAACTAATTAAAATCTTACAAAATTAAGGCTTTAATGAATGCTCTCTCCACATTGCATGCTTTTGTAAAAAAAGTTTTGAAAAATAGAATAACAAAAGTGAAATTCAGACAACAGCAATTTTACAGCAAATAATTTAGTAAGATCGTTCTTAGTCAAAATATCATCCAACTTTTCAGTTCAATTATTTACGTATAACTTTCCCTTCCTTCAACTAGGAAAAACCTCTTCAAAAAAAAATACTGAAGACATTTTACCTCGTGACCTGAATGTCGGAAACGTCTCATCTTTGTTCCTAAATCAGGTTAAAAGGACAATATTTCTTTGTATCCAAGGCTCTGACAAGAAATAGTGCCGTATTTCGCTACGATCCTCATCTACACATTTTCTTTTAAAGTAATGTAGGTAAGGATTCCGAATAAATGTATTGAGGTCTCCAAACTACTGTTTCTTTAAAAGCTTTAAGTAAATTAAAGTATTCCACAAAGGCATCCCTTCGTTTGTAGTTGCAATTTGCTTTTCTTTTTTCGTTGCCTCCATCATAAAGATTGAAAACGTCAAGGTAACCTTTCAAAAATACATTACGGCCTTTTTTACTCTGTTCTTTATTTACTGAGTCTATGGCATTGTTATAATTTTGATAAAATTTCAATGGGACCATTTGGGAAGTATAGGTACCCTTTCCAACAAAAAAAGATTTTTTCAAATCGTTTGGCAAGCGACCGGCGTTATGCGCGAACGAACATAAAAAAAATAAAAAAATACAAACATCCGAATTGAGAACCTCCTCCTTTTTTAAAGTCGGTTAAAAAAAAATAAACATCCGAATTGAGAACCTTCTCCTTTTTTAGAAGTCGGTTAAAAAGGTAGTTTTTTTTCCTGATAAGTCCGCTCTTGACCTCAATCACGTCTGATGGTAAGCGATGCATGAGGTCTCAGATGAATCAAGATAGCCCAGCGGATGCCAGACGCTATAAAAAAGTATTTTGGAGTTAACTCCTTAAGAAACGATGTGCATATTAAGCCTGCGGTATGAAAATTTTAGGAGGAGTAAAGTCGAGCGTTAACTAAAAGTGAGGCGTTACATCCCTTTACGCAACTTACTTTGGGGGGCACTTTTACTTCGGGATTATGTATGTGTGTATATGTAGCAGCTGAATCCGCCGTTTCATTAAAAGTCTAACCTTTTCATTGAACTGCGCCGTTTAATCAGCGACATAAGCGACATGGGCAAGTCATTAAACGATATTGAACAAAAGATGACACTTAGGTCACTGAAAAATCGGCATATTTATATGAAAAGACTATGCAACCAATTAAACGGCTGCTTAAGCTAATTGGCTGCGACACATATACAAAGTATACTCAGCTTATTACTAGTGAAATAGTTTATTTATTTATTTATTTATTTAAACTTTATGTACAATAGTGGTACATGGGCGGACTTAATGCAACAAGGCATTCTCTACCAGTCAACCTTATTATACCTTATTATTTCATTGGAATGATGTAAATAATATGGATAAATATTTAAATATCTCTGATTATTTTTAAGATGCTTTCCTCTTCCTCTTTTACATAATCTACACAATAATAGTTCTTTAGGAGTAAACTCCAGTCGTGCGTCGGAGTTGAAACACACACTTTTTTTTTCCTTGGATAAGAGTTAGTAATACAGAGCCAGCTTTCCTTCACTGATGTCATTGTTGGTTCAGCCCGGGCCTCATAAGTATGATCAGCCTATAACGTTCCCACTGATGGGATACAGGCCTTCAAACAGTTAAGGTTTTCTAACCAAACGTTTGAAAACTTCTTGTCTTCCACTTCTTGAATAAACAGCCACTTCGAAGGGCTTCTTAAACGCCTTAACTAAATTAAATTAAGCGTGGTGTTCGCGTCGGGACCCCGGCGTCGTCAAGGAGAGGGAGATTAGTCGGAATCCTACAATTAACTCTTGCAAAGCTCTTATATTGTAAATTCAGTCTGCTGCCGCCATCTACGTGACAGAATACTATTCAGAGGGCCTAGCACGAATATTTTGACGGATAGTAACGTTGCAGTATCGTTAATGTCACTCACATTAACGATACTACATATTACTGTTGTAATACTCGTTTTGCACAAAATATTTATTTGGATTTGATACAATATTCATATTTTTGTATTAGACAAATAGTGTATGTCATAAAATTAAACCAAAATACTATGGGGCTGTAGTTTTTTTAGATTCAAAATTCACTTACGTTAACGATACTGTAACGTCACTATACCTACGCCAAACATTCGTGCTAGGCGCTCGGATCAAGGCGTTTGTCACTGATTGTTGCTTTATGAATAATTTGTGAATTATTTTAATGTGAATTTAGAAACACGTATGGAGATTTTATTTGCGCGAAGTATAATAGGTATTATTATAGATTCGGGAAAAACAAGTCTCATTCGCGATCAAACGTGTGTGAGACAGAGCTACAGTGTTGATTGTCAGCAGCAGCTGGTGTTGACTGGATCATATCGGCCGGAGCAGCACAGAAAGTTGGCAACACAAGTAAATTAATAAATAAAAACAATAATGGTATTTTGACAGTTTAACCAATAAGTGACAGCGTTGAAAGATCTCTATAATGTGGACGATGGCTTAGTCCGTAATGGTTTGCTTCATGCGAGAGGCACAAGGCCGGTTGATGTAGCGACAATTGGACGCCTTTTTCTCTAATGATAACTCCCAGAAACACCATAACCCCTCTTGCATTCTTACTTATTTATTATAACGCCCCTTATCTATTCGGTATTGTTTATCAGACATTTTCTGCAAAAAGGACACAATATATTTACAGTCCCAACCAATTTACCTACCTCTGTTTCAAGTTCATTCTGTTTTGACCGTCATAATAAGTAAGTATTGCCAGTATTGTCTACTGTTACACATGTTCCGTAAAATTGTTAATCACACTCTAAAAATGGACGAGGGTTCAATTTATTTTTTCAATGTTGTGTGAGAAACGTTTGGGTTTTATATTCCATTTATTTCCAGACATATTGAAAAAAAAGAACAGTCGACTGAAATACAACAAACGAATGATCCACAAAACCTAGACAAGAGAAAACTATCACAACCAAAGTGTTCTATCTCAAAAACATGCCACAAACAATATTCTATAATGAAAATCTGTCTAGGCAAAGTAAGAGGGACCTATATTGCACGTGACCAGCATAGGTTATAAAACCGAAAGCAGTGGCGGCCTTAGAGGGTAGCGGACAGGGCAACCGCCCAGGGCTACGATCTTGCACGGGTCGCGCACAACCAGAGTTGAAATATTTTAATCAATAAAATAAAATTATTTAATAGTAAATAATAATTATGTAATATTATATTACATTATCTATCTATTGGAAATGTTGTAGCTCATTGTGATTTTATTATAGGAAAAGCCGCAAAACTTAATTAGCAACACCTACTTTCGATTCAAATAAATATCAAAAAAAGAAAGGGCCACACAAAGGAACGCCGCCCGAGGTCTCACAAATATCTGTCACCCGGGGCCTCACAAAAATCTGTCACCCAGGGCCTCACAAAGGTCTGCCGCCCGTGATCTCGCAACATTTAAGGCCGCCGCTGACCGAAAGATTTCGCGAGGATCTAGTCAAATTACATCCTAAATCCACCTCGTCTCGCCAAGATAGGTTTCGGTATGTAAATAAGCTGTCAAGTAGGTATAGTTCCTAACATATAAGATATGAACTTAGATATTCTCTGCTTAAAAGCTTTTTGGATGCGTAAAGGCATTGAATCAAAGTGACTTGCTGAACGTGTGAACTTGTAAGAATCTTATTCAAATTATACGGTGTCTCAAGGTGGCAATATTTTTATATATACTTAATAATTTTTTTAGTACCTAGTGTCTTTTAAAGGTTGAGTTCATTAGAGTTCTTAGTTGATCAACAAAATAAATGACAATCAATGCTCGCACTGTCCACTCAAATGTATGAGGTACTTTCTTCAAAAGACCACTACCAATACAGACACTGTTCATCCCATAGAGCAGTATTACCTAGAATTGATATCTAGAAGAGCTTACTCGCTTTGAGATTTTTCTTGTTTTTAGAGCAGAATAAATATTGAAATAAATCATTACTAGCCTCAAGTGTTCACTAGATCTTAAACTTAAAATGTCTTTAACCTTAACAGGGCCGATTCAAGTCTACATTTCAGAATCCCATGAAAGACCTGGGTCTCAATTCGTAGTACTGAAAACGGAATTCAACAAAGGAAAGGGTAATGAGCATTCTTCGCCATTTCATGGACTCAAATAATGGGATTGTTTCTCTATACTAATCAATTTGATCCTATATGTGTTGAACGAGCGGAACCTACCCAACATTTGTAATTTCGTGCGTACAGGCACCGTACCGTGACTAACTAAGGATCAAACGCTGTAAGGGTATACTTGTATCATATTTCTTTGATGTCGTTGTGTAATTTGGCCGATGGTCACATTTCTGGAGGTAATGTTCTACATTGTAATGTGTAATGTGAGGATTTTTCATCGAGATGAAAGGCGCCTCCCGGTTTTGTAGCAGCAATGTTGCTTGTGTGTTGAATTTAATTTAATTATTGTCCTGTATAAGGTTGGTATCGCTTTTCTTACAATGTAAAACATCTCTGTGATAAAAATAAAAACATTAAACTGAACTTTGTAAGTGCATATGTATTTATTAAAAATCCAGTTTTTGAAATAACTTTCTGTTTGAAATTAGAAATATAGTTGCCTATTTCTTTTTTAAAGACATTATCTATATACTTATTTACTTACCTACATCTGATTTTAAGATCATTTATTTATGTGCGACTCATCATCATCTGCCTAACCTTTTCCCAATTATATTGAGGTCGGCTCTCAGTCAAACCGGATTCAGCTGAATACCAGTATTTTACGTGGAGCGGCTGCCTACCAGACCTCCACAACCCATTCATTGGGTAAAACGGTAGGTACTCCTTGGTAAGACTGGTGTCAGATTTTCTGGCTTCTGACAATCCGTAACGACTGCCAAAGATCTCTAAATAACAGCCGGGACCAACGGCTTAACGTGCTTTCCGAGGCACAGAGAAGTGTCGGTAGGTATGTTAAGATGGTCACCCATCCACAGACCAACCTCGGCAAGCGTTGCTTAACCTTGAAGATCGGCCCGTGTGGCTGTTATAATTTAGTCACGAGCTCCTGATCCAGCTCCTGCTTGCTGCACGAGCTGAAGCTTGTGACTATTATAACAAAATATCTAGATATCCAATTAAAGAGAAATACCCTGAACAAACATAGGAAAGCCGATTCAAAATCTTAATAGTGTACAAAATCGCTACAAAATTCAATAACATTGGCAAAACGATTCGTAGAAAATTCAATAAGATTGAAATTGAGAGCCCGGTGAAGTAATATCGTGAAAACCCAATTCCCCTCATTAGAAACGCGTTCAAATTCAAATGGGGTTGAAAAAACCCCTGCGCGCTCGCCGGCAACCCGGCTGGCGATTGGCTATTCAAAACAATTTTCGAGTCCGATTAGCTGGCCGAGATATCGATGAGTTTGTATCGAAATGTTATTGGAACGAACTGAACTTGAATTAGGAGTGATAAGGCTTTGGCAATATTGGGTTGTACTGATTTTTTTTTGTTGAGGTCGCTGACCTGAGCAAGGTTTGCATTGAATAAACGCGTGAAGGTTTTTAGCCAAAATCATAACGACGCTCCCAAGCAATAACCCGGTAATCGAAAAATCTAAATTTTACAGGAGAAAAGATTTACTGATTTTATCAAATATCTTTTCAACGAGTGGGACTATTGAAGTCATTGATGTATTAAATAAAAGCTATTTTTTTGCGAAATGTAACTGTGCCACAAATACGAAATTCCTTTTATTTAACACCTAGTAATTTATGAAAATAAATAATACCTAAATGTTACAGTAATAGTACTTACGGGATTATTGCAGTAAATTTATCAAATAAATTATTTCATAATATTATATTATGGACTTCTACGGCGTTATTTTTTAACATAGGGCTGATACATAACGTGTTTTTACGGAGTTATTGTGGTAATATCAAATAATTTAAAAAACGGTATTGATAAATAACATTATTATTACGAGGAAAATTAGAATAACAGTGTTTAATTTGTTAATTCTTAATTATTAAGAATTAACAAATTAAGTCAGTAAATCTTTGGCCCAGCTTTTCGAATGAAAATTCTTAATCTTTTTTTTTTTGTTGTACACCTACCAAAGTGTTTTCTTTTTAACCCGAAAGTTGACTGGTAGAGAATGCCTTGTTGCATTAAGTCCGCCCATGTAACACTATTGTACATACAGTTTAAATAAATACATAAATAAAGTTATCACAAATTTAATGTGGTTAATGCAAATACTAAAACACGTGTTTTCTAGCTGTGAATTCTTGTGTGTTTTCAAAAGCCAATCCTGTCGATATTTTTTTCCAGAAATCGTGGGTTAGATAAATACAATCATCTTAACCATTATTGCTTATTATCAAGTAAACTCATGCAATACCAGCATAAATTAATTACCTACACATGTACCACGTACCCAATTATCGAACCTCTAAACAGTCCCACACACAAACAAAACAATAGCAACAATGGATTGATACGTCCTTTTGACATACAGCTTCTCGCTCCGTTAAATAACAAAGGATGCCTGAAAACCTCAAATTAGCTGCCTCCACACCGAAATCATAAAGTCGTAAATACACATTTTTGCGTTTTCAAAGAGCTGCATATTGTATCTCATCACAAAAGCTTTCAGCTTCATTAAGCACAAGTATGAAAAGCTTTGGAAAAAACCTCGCCTTCCATCTTTTGTATGGGAATCAAAATTGCCTATTGGAAGCGAACCATTAATACGATAAATGCTGATACATCGGAGCACGCTGATTGGCTCTTATTATGTAAACTGTGGAGTCTAATTGGTAGGTTGTCTGCACGGAGTGAACGTCTAGAGCGTACAGCAATTCAAAAAGAAACTTCAGAGAGTGTACCGTTTGTACACACAAACGGTACACTCTCTGAAGTTTCTTTGTCACTCCGTGCGTACAACCTACCAATTAGACTCCTCAGTTTACATAATAAGTTAAAGGATCATTTAAATTAAGTCACTAATTAAACAGTCAAGTAGATGTTTTCCCCCTAGCACAAATAGGTGATCATCTCAAGCAAACGCGTGTAAAATCGATTGTCCGTCCGTAAACGCTCTCATAGAACGCGATGTTTGAATTTAGTGTGGGCCGCGTCGCTGAACGCACCGCGCGACGCCCAACGTCTCCGTAAACAAGGAGTAACACCTAAGAGTCCAAAATAGTTAAGCACACCTACACTTGCACCTTATTTCAAATATATCTACATTTTATTGCTATAATAACCGCGACCTAGATATGCGTACACGCATCGATTATGATGACTAAGTAGTGTTGCCTCACTACCAGAGTTCATCTGCCACCCACGGGCAGATTCCTGCATTATCATACTACTCTGACATTCAAGTCTGTCTAACAATCGTTCGATCATTGTTGCGAGCTTTCGCAATACAACAGGGCCCTAAGTTTGCTATTTTTATAAATTCGTCATTCCAACACGATCCCATTGTCATTTTGCTACTGGTGCTAAGATACAATGCGTGTTTGAGATTACTTTTTTTTGTTACCCACCTAATTTGTGTCCCACTGCTTGTAAAGGACTCGAGGTCAACCGCGGCGAAGGCGGTGTGACGATCTGATAAGGTTTGCGGGTCAAACTTAGCCAGGTATCGCACTACATAGAGTGGATTGGAAGGAAGTAGGGGAGAAAAAAAAATAAATATAGAATATAATATAAAAAAAATCGATTTCGGTAATCGTCATAAGTACTAAAAATTACAACGTCAGATAATTTTCTATAATTTTGTATTGGAAAAGGTTAGCTTGCGTTGGCTTAGGTTAGAAATTGTTTTAGGTCTTCGTAAAATGAAATTGGTCGCATAATGGGTTTTGTTGATGAAAGTAACGTTAGTAACTGCAGATTCATCCGTACGCCATATAAATACCTAAGTAAAAGAAGATTTCCCTTAATCATTGAGCCATAACCATAACAGATAACCCATAATAGATTGTTAAAAGTAACAAGTGATATGTTTTTTATCTCAAAATAATAAAACGTGTTTTACAAAACAAAAATATACACCAGGAGAGTTTCCGTACCAAGTACGGTGAGTATCTCCATTACCCATCCAGTAAACAGCTAATTAGTGAGCTACACCTTTCATAATGCTGACATGTATCAAGATACTGCGCTAATTATAAATCGAAATTAATATTGGAAAGCAGGTTAGATTATTCCATCATGGAAGCTATTTTTAGCGCTTGCCGGGGTTCGTCCGTTGATTGATCATACATCACATACCGAGACTCCTCTGTGATTTCAAAGCACGTTTAGAGCGTTTACGCGGCACGGCTTTTCATACAAACTTTCAAATCCTTATTCTTCAAAATGAATGAACCGATTTTAACGAAACTTGGTATGCATACGCTAGATATCCAGGTCTAAATAGTTATCAGAAAACATTTTTGAAAAAGATTTCAGAGGGAAAGAGAGAGCGTATTTAAGTTTCCTATATCCTTCCCCCTGATCTCTTTTTCACAAATGTTTTCTGATAACTATTTAGACCTGGATATCTAGCGTATGCATACCATGCTAAAACTTTACCAAATTTATTATAATAGAAAAATCAATTTAGAAAAAAATTAGCTTCCATAACGAACACGCTGCTACGCTGGAACAATCATAACTTTCTGTCTCATGGCTGCAAGCGCCGAGCGTGGGATTCTGGGTACGATTTCCAGGTCGGGCAAAAACTGTTACTTTGTTTTTCCATCAGGAATTTTGCAGTAGCAGCCCGGAGCTTAGAAGTTGGTGATGTGATGGTGTGATACCTCCGTGCCTCGGAAAGCACGAAAAAAGGTTCTGCCCCTGATCTCTCCCGGTCGTGTCAGTTTGCTGTCCCATTAGTTATGACAGCAGAGAGTACAGTTCTCGTCAAATAACTTTGCCCCTCTGAAGTTGTGTCGAGTGGCTGCGTAGTAGTCAAAATTACGAACACACTGCATCTGCGCATGCGTAAGAGACATGGGGGCGGGGTGTGATTTTATGTCTCAGTCGCTCGTTTACGTTCGTTGCATGCTTGCGTCCCGCTTGCTCCCGTCTACGTGACTGCACCTGCGCGATCTTTGCAAATGGCTAAATTCAGAGGGGCAATGATATTTGACGAGAACTGTACTCCTGTGTCAGCGTCTACCACTAGTGCACGATAATATCTCCTGCGCACTTGGCAAATATCTATTGAAATAGGCCACCTTGTTAATTTCCTTTCTTTTACGAGAGTATGTCACTGCAGATCACGACGCGATGTAGTTAAGGGCTTATGTGAAGTGTCAATGGGTTGGAGCTATAATCGCATTAAGCCAACTCATGCTACTATTTTCTATAGATCCCTAGTATTATTTTAGAGTCGGCTTATTTTTTTAGGGTTCCGTACCCAAAGGGTAAAAACGGGGCCCTATTACTAAGACTCCGCTGTCTGTCTGTCTGTCACCAGGCTGTATCTCATGAACCGTGATAGCTAGACAGTAGAAATTTTCACAGATGATGTATTTCTGTTGCCGCTATAACAACAAATACTAAAACAGAATAAAATAAATATTTAAACAGGGTATATAAATACAATAGTATAATAAATATACAACAAACGTGATCTTTTTGCCGTTTTTTTATAGATAATAGTACGGAACCCTTCACGCGCGAGTCCGACTTGTACTTGGCCGGTATTTTGACTTATACGGTGCACATAATTTAGAATATTCTATTCTAAAATGGAAAATATGAATTTCAGTTACCTACTCGTAAAAATGATTAATAAAATACGAAGCGATACCAGAATGTCGTCCATAATTCAATCCCAAAATCACACAGCCTAACATTCATCCCCATTTCATCTCCAAATCAGCAACAAGCTGACAATTTACCTAATAACTCAGCTGGAGGTGGGAGGTGTGCATAATAAAATATCCGTGTAATTTCATGTATCGCAATACGAACATTAGTGCGGCAGGTGCGAACGTTGCCGTTTCGGGAGACGATTCTGGAAGGCGTTACGTAACTGCATCGCATCTTGATCTGGAGGCTCTTGATTTTGGAAATGGGGTTTTTGTGATGAAAGATTGAGTGACTGACAGACAACGCACAGCCGAAACTTCTGGTCGTAGAAAGCTGAAATTTGGCCTGTAAACCTACAGGCCAAATTTCAGCTTTCTACGACCAGAAGTTTCGGCTGTGCGTTGTCTGTCAGTCACTTCAGTCTTGGTGAGTGTAGGGGAGCACTAAGAGAGGTTTTCCCGAAATTCCTACTAAAATGGGAACAAAGTCACGGGTAAAAGTTAGTAATGTTAGTAATTTCTAAAAAAAAAAATATTATTGATAGGCTTTTTTTTTGGATGGGAAATTATCAAATGACTCCTCCCACTCTGGGTGAAGCAGAAGGGAGTGTCAGACTCTTACTGACTAAAACCCACCTGTATTCCTCCAAATGCCCTTTGCGTTCAGGGCCGCGGTAATTCTTTCGATCAAATTCCGCAACCCTGGCAGGCACTGGTGCTAGCGGGCCCCCTCAATTATACTGACATCTCTTTGAAGTGCGCGTGGAACAAGACGCGCCGTTGACCTGAGACTGGTCCTAATCAGACGACGAGCTACCCATCGCTCGCTGTCCGCAGGCCCGCGCCTCTGGTGGCCGGGATACGCCCTGCCACTCCCGACGCCCAGGGCGTCTTCATCTGCTGCGGCGGTAGGGGCGTGAGGTTTGCCTCTCCCTCACACGTCCCGCTTGATCCTTCGCTTACATTACTGCACTTCCACGCGCCACTCATACACGTCCGCGAGGGCTCTCGCCCCCAGATCCGCTGGCCGCAATCTGGCAAGGAGGCCTCTTCGGGACGAGTTCAGGTAGCGGGCTGGTCGACTCCTAAGAATGCGCACCCACATTGGGGCCCCATAAAGGGCTATGGACCGCACATTATTGATTGCGTTTTCCAATCATCGGTCGACGATTGAGAACGCTTATCTTGAAGTAACCTATATTCACTCGTGACTTAAAGACTCCCAAGTTTCAGCTGTCAGGAAATCAAATAACCACTTCTTAGCTGTATATATAATGAAAAGTATTCCCATAACGAGATATCCACCGTATACCATGTTTTATATTAAATCTTACACTAATAGCAAGCGTTACATCGCTGCTGTTTACCGCGGTAAATGCAACGTTCTTGTAGGGAAGCGATGCCGCAAGAAAAATCTAGTTGTTTATGATATCCTTTACCATAAACAACTAGATTTTTCTTGCGGCATCGGCATCAGCATCAATTAGATCTTAAGCCTTCCATAGACTTAAGATCAAATTTTGTAAGGTCTTCCAATAGCCAGTAGGTATGATAAAGCTTTCATAGTTTTTCTCGAGCTTCGTTTTATTCTCCTTGTGAAAACTTGATCTAAGAATGAGAAAAAATCTAAGCATTTTACTTTGATTTTTGACATTCGGTAACAGAATTTGGCTACCAATTAACCATTTTTACGAGCAATGGGACTTGTATGCTTTAGGATAAATCATTTTGAATTTAATGTGATGTATTTTAGAAAACATCAACAAATAATAATTCTTGCTATCTCTGGCTCATCGCCTAGAGCAAATTACAATAACTCTTCACCTCTTACAGCTGTAGCAACACTTGTTAACATTTGTACGTTAATATCGCAGATGTCATACATCATGTAACATGTATGAACATCCCATTTTCATTATTATCGTCTAGAATGATACAAAAAGACATAAAAAACTTTCCCTTTCCAGACATGAAATGAATACAAGGCCAGGAAAAGTTCGTGCGGTCAATAGTTGTATTTTTCAGAATTCTAATTGACCCACGTCACAGGCGCCTCCTCGTTAAGGCCAATCGTTAGTCCACCCCTGCACTTGTTCGAGCCAGCCCATCTCAGTGAGCTTGGAGTTTATATTCATCCAGCAATAATAAAAGTTCGATCCTGCCCTTCCCTTTCTTTCGTATCCCCAGCGACGCCGACTCCGTAAGCCGAGGTCCGTACCCCACAGAGGGTGTCATTAGCGTGTACTCGCTATGTAGTTTTATGTTTTTTTAGACCTGCCTGTAGGCTTTAATTTTATTGGGGCCACCACAGGCCAAGAACAATTAAACTGACGACAACCTCAAAGGTTGAGCTATGAGAGGTCAATCACAAAAAAATGCCATAAATATCATTTCTACAGAGTACTCGTACTATTTTATGACGAACAATAAGCTCAGTCCATTTTCTATGTCTGTCCTCAAACCTTACACGTAGCACACTCATAGGTCGTGAAAGGTGAGGCACCACGTCTGGTCAGCAATCATCCAATCAATCAGCCACTTAGCAATCAACTGCTGGATCATTACGAGTACTTATGTGATCTCTTGCGAGATCAATACAATTGAAACTATTTGTGACCGGATAGGTATAATACTGATGTTTCGTTGTCCGAGTTTATTCATGCCGTCAAATTTTACCAAGATAAATGTTCACTGCTGATCATGGGCTTTCTATGTCGATAATGAATTTGTAAAAACCTTTGTATGATGATGATGATGATATTGAATGACTATTGAAGACACTAAGTGATGAGATGACTCTGAATTGATTAATTGATTGACCCTGTAAACTGTGCCCTACGGGCCCTTTATGTATGGTGTGTTGTTCTACGAGTAGGTTAATAGAGTTTTTTTTCAGTTTAAACTTCTCATTTTGATTAAACTGTTTGCAACAAGACTCGTGTGTATTATGTTTATGGGGTTATGTTCGTAACATTGTTATGTTCGTACAGTATTTTTTAAAACAAATAGTCTGGTAAGTATCCGAGTTGACGACTGCATTATCTAAAAACTGTAATCAGTCATTTCCTGACACTTTACGTATTGATTCAAATAAACAATTGTTTTTTTATTATGACTCAAGTGAAGATTTACATTATTTATTTCCGTAATTATTTTTGATTAATCTGTCTATTAGCCAGCTGTTTCGTCGCCAATTTTAGAATGGTTGCTAATAGAAACAAAACAAGCCCGCAATGTCAATGGCAGGTTGAAAAGGTGAGTATAGACTAGAGTTTTAACTTGTAACGTAATATCCAGCCTGTCAATGTGTCCTTTTCAGAAACCAAACAATGAGCACGACGCCCTACACTTTGTTACAACTTAATTTTGAAACACACACAAATTAGCGTATTAGTGTATGTTACAATAATAGGCACGTGTTAGGTATTAAGTATATATGTAGATATATAACTAGGTATATATATCTAATACATCTAGATTATGTAAATATTTGTTAGATATTATGTATATATGTAGATATATAACTAGATATATATATCTAATACATCTACACCTATGTAAATATATAATTGTATCAAAGGGAAAATATAAACAATAGGATTCAATTCTTAATAACTTTATATTTATCTTTTAGTATATAACAACTACATAACTATCGTAGTAGTGTATATGACACAAAAGTCAAAGCCAAAGTCAAAGTCAAAACGTTTATTTCAAGGTGACTCTACTGTCCGTTCGCAAGGGTAGATTCTTATGGAGAAGAACGGACAAGAAACTCCATAGTTACTACATACACAACGTTACGTTATAATATACCAACCATAATGAATAAACACGTTATCATTACCCGTATTTAAAATACACCAGTCATCATAATAACATTACATAACACTTACATAACCATAATATTACATAGTATTACATTATTCATAAGAACTTCATATTTAGAATTATAATACACAATAATAGCAGCAATAAAGTTACTTAACTTTTACCTCGACGTCTCGAACAAGAATGGGCTGAGCCACTCGGGGCTCCCCCTTTTATAGACGTGAACAAACAACTTGAATATTTCTATCTACCGTCATCAAAAATATCAACAACATAAAAGGTGGGTATCCGTTTGGAATATTTTATATGTTTTCTACATTATTCCTTAATATTTTTACTAATGTAGGTACTTTTACAGACATACTGAAATAATGAAAGCAGAATTGAATAATGTAAATTAGGTATTACATACTTGTTACAAGTTTAAGGTTATGCAAAACATTACCTACTATTTTATCAAGTTTTAACAGTAAAAGGAATACTCATGATAACAATAACAATACCTATAGTTAGGATTATCTATTACGGCCATACTGACAGTACTTCGTCCTCGAAGTATTGCAAGGTTAATTTTACAATGAAAAAAAGTGTATATAATTATATTCTTATATAAAGTATTTACATAGACATGGAGGTCCACATTCAATTCGCTGCCATTGAGATAGACCAACCACAAAACAAATGGGTAAACCAGCGAACATTAGCCAACTACATAGACATGCCAGTCACATTCACCCGCTGTCAGTGAGATAACTCGGCACCAAATAGGAGGCTCCCAGCGTATAATAAATATTAGCCAACTACATAGACATGCCAGTCACATTCACCCGCTGTCAGTGAGATAACTCGGCACCAAATAGGAGGCTCCCAGCGGATAAATAAATATTAGCCAACTACATAGACATGCCAATCACATTCACCCGCTGTCAGTGAGATAACTCGGCACCAAATAGGAGGCTCCCAGCGTATAATAAATATTAGCCAACTACATAGACATGCCAGTCACATTCACCCGCTGTCAGTGAGATAACTCGGCACCAAATAGGAGGCTCCCAGCGTATAATAAATATTAGCCAACTACATAGACATGCCAGTCACATTCACCCGCTGTCAGTGAGATAACTCGGCACCAAATAGGAGGCTCCCAGCGGATAAATAATATAGGTACATGACATTATAGGTAATAGATATTTTAAAAAATAAATTTTAAACAAATACCCTCAATATTATCTCTACAGCACAATCAACAACTAGAGATCACATAAAACAAAATGCTTAACAGAATGTTATGAACCACATTTCACTGTGATTACGATCAAAGACTATATAGAATAAAGAAAGAAAATAAAGAAAAACATGGTATAATCTATAATTATGCTTGATTTTAAATTACACAATATACATCATCATCAACAATAAACCAAAAACAATCAGAATAATCTCATACCTTAGATGTTAACGCCTTGAAAATCGAAGAGAAACTGGGGTGCTCCAATGTGGCTCCACTCTTTTATACCCGTTAACAAACAAGTATGACAGTTGAGTCAAATCAGTTTTTGAAATAAGTTTGTTATAAAATCATAACATATTAAACAGTTAATAATCACATTTGACATTAATACATATCATAATAAAGAGTATTCTATTCTATTCTATTGTATTTTACTTTTGTTTTGCCAATTGCCTAGACGTGTCAAGTCCCCTCCACCCGCTGCTAGTGGGATAGACTTGCACCAAGCAAATGACCGACCAGCGGAAACAATGTATTTTACTTTTGTTTTGCCAATTGCCTAGACGTGTCAAGTCCCCTCCACCCGCTGCTAGTGGGATAGACTTGCACCAAGCAAATGACCGACCAGCGGAAACAAATATATCTTACTTTTTTTTTTGAAATACACGTTATTATGTCAAGTATTTATTTATATCTCTTCAACAGTACAATAATATATATGTAGGAACAATGGATGAGTTTTCCCTGAGCGGTGGGTAAGGTATAGTGCCAGTATATTGGCGTCCCAATTTTATTGGGATAAACAAGACAGTATATCAATAACACAGTCTTATTACACTTTAAAAAAACACACACACACACAATGAAAACAATAAGTAATAGAAATACAGTCATTCGAACAGACCTTGAAGGTCACAGTTCGTACAGAGGCCTAAGCCACCCAAGTACAAAGTGTATCAGCAAGCCAATACAGCTATGTAGATATACAGCAGTGCTGTACCAGGTAAACTGACAGTAATTGATATTAAAATCACTGAAATTAAATAACACAAACAAAACAATTCAGTTTGCATAATATAACACGTTTTGACAACTACCCACAGTTGTATTTAATAAGATTTGACAACTACCCGTAGTTGTATTTGATAACCGTCTCCGACATATAAATATGTAATTAGGTAAAGTTTCCGTTGTAATAGGCGTAATCTAGCTATTTCTCGGTCAGCCTCTAAGTTATTTGGATTTTGTCCATCATTTTTGTCAAGTACGTCGTCTAAACGAGCTTGGAAAGACGAAATATTTGCATCTAAGTTAATAGTAATCGCGAAGGGGGCCTGTGGATTTTTGTACAGTTGTATTAATTGATTATTGTACATTCCACGGAACGTTCGGCCAATCTGACTATTTATTGCACATAGTTTTAAGCGTATCAGTTACAGTGGACACGTAACGTTCTACTTGACCATTACTTCTGGGAGTACCCGTTGAAATCAAGTGATGTTCTATATTTAGTTCACCAAAAAAATTACCTGATCGGACAACCACTAAAATTAGTTCCTCGATGCTTTTACACCAGTCTTCCGCACCGCTGTCACTAGTTGTTGGGTCGAAGACCGGGAATGCCACATCGTTATCAGCATGGCGACGGCCAGAAAAAGCAACGCTGATTGCTTTGAGAAGACTTTCCAAGACAGTAGAATCCATTCTGAAACTTAGAAATAAAGTCTTAATAGGGGTGAAGTGAATCCCACTTCTGATGTTAGGTATTAAGTATATATGTAGATATATAACTAGGTATATATATCTAATACATCTAGATTATGTAAATATTTGTTAGATATTATGTATATATGTAGATATATAACTAAGTATATATATCTAATACATCTACACCTATGTAAATATATAATTGTATCAAAGGGAAAATATAAACAATAGGATTCAATTCTTAATAACTTTATATTTATCTTTTAGTATATAACAACTACATAACTATCGTAGTAGTGTATATGACACAAAAGTCAAAGCCAAAGTCAAAGTCAAAACGTTTATTTCAAGGTGACTCTACTGTCCGTTCGCAAGGGTAGATTCTTATGGAGAAGAACGGACAAGAAACTCCATAGTTACTACATACACAACGTTACGTTATAATATACCAACCATAATGAATAAACACGTTATCATTACCCGTATTTAAAATACACCAGTCATCATAATAACATTACATAACACTTACATAACCATAATATTACATAGTATTACATTATTCATAAGAACTTCATATTTAGAATTATAATACACAATAATAGCAGCAATAAAGTTACTTAACTTTTACCTCGACGTCTCGAACAAGAATGGGCTGAGCCACTCGGGGCTCCCCCTTTTATAGACGTGAACAAACAACTTGAATATTTCTATCTACCGTCATCAAAAATATCAACAACATAAAAGGTGGGTATCCGTTTGGAATATTTTATATGTTTTCTACATTATTCCTTAATATTTTTACTAATGTAGGTACTTTTACAGACATACTGAAATAATGAAAGCAGAATTGAATAATGTAAATTAGGTATTACATACTTGTTACAAGTTTAAGGTTATGCAAAACATTACCTACTATTTTATCAAGTTTTAACAGTAAAAGGAATACTCATGATAACAATAACAATACCTATAGTTAGGATTATCTATTACACGCATTCATCGATCCAAGACACGAGATTTCAACGAAGACTACGTGGAAAATTGAAAGGTATTTTACAGCACTGGGCCGCCAAGTGAGCAAAAAACACAGCCATACCATCCTTTTCTCGAAGCCATTCAGCACATTTTCGGTCCCCCTGTAACTGCGTCGTGGATAAAGCTAGAAGCCTTTCAGTGATAATTTGAGAGGGCATAACGTGATAGTCAGATTGCTAAATTATATCAATCACCGTGAGCATTACTTCGAACACCGTATCGAGCATTCGTAAGAACATTCCATGACATGTTACAAGAATAAGCTCTAGTGTAAATTCACCTTTTGATAAACAACTGGCATTGTGCCACTGTGTACATGCGGTGCTTTCGAACCTAACACGCTAATGTCAAGTGATGTTCACGCATTTGGTATTAGGCACTGTTTTAGTCGAAAATTAACGACATGGGTGTAAATCTAATAGACTCCCAGCCTTCATGTAGACCTTAACGTGCCAATTGCAGCGTGATTGGGTGCAGCTTGATCTTTGTTCGATAACTACTCATTGGCTTGTCGCTTATTACCTTGGCAACACACTTGTAGTCGTGTGCCTTTGTCGTTTGTCTACCTGTTTTAACATTTTGCCCATGTCTCATTCGTATGCTATCAAAGCTGGAGTAGCAACATACCACGTAGGTAGTTACCAGTCCATCCAAAAATTGACTGGTGAATATAGTCAAGTCAATGTTCGTTCTAAGTCCAAAGCGTGCGATAAAGGAGCGATAGGGCTCTATCGCTCCTTTATCGCACCCAAGTACTTCAAACAACACGGAATAGGGCTCCCGTTGCATATTTTAATGCGCAGCCGAATGCGACGAAGCGCGAAATGGAAATCTTTCGGGATCGTAACTGCCTGCCTTAACTGCAGCGCAATATCGGAATACTGTTTTGGAAAAAATATGCTATCAAGGATATTGCCAAGCACTTTTACAATATTGCATATAGGTAAGGGATTTTTAAATTAATTTTCGAGTTCAGCTGCGAAGATAGTATGCTAAGTTTTGTGGCTAGTCGATGGCGTGTTGGGTCTACGCGCGCCTCAAAGAGATGTCAGTATAGAAGACAGGGCCCACTAATGCCAGTGCCTGCCAGGGTTGCGGAATTTGTTCGAAAGAATCACCGTCGCCCTGGGACGCAAAGGACATTAGGAGGAACACGAATGGGTTTTAGTCAGTAAGAGTCTGACACTACCTTCCACTCCGCCCAGAGCTGAAGGAGTCATTTGATGATTTCCCATCCATAAAAAAAAAAGTTTTGTGGCTAAGTGTCGACAAGATCAAATGAAAAGTTATTCGAAGAAAAGGAATCTTATAATAAAAAGTTATTGAAGGCTTTAGGGAGTGGGAGAACAAATAAAATATGGATGAATTGTGTGAGGGGTGATCTGAAAGAAAACGGAGTCAGTGATAGCGTGACGGTTGACTGGACCGAATGGAAGAAAAAACGCGTTGAGACAAGCGACATGGCTTACGGGCAGGAAGATGATGAAAGTTATAATCATACTTATAGTTATTATGCAATGATACAAAGCGACTTTGATTATTTTGCTACGGCAATGGTACATGAAGAGATTTTCCAACAACTAAGGTGTTGACAATTTGAATTCGTAATCCCTAAAATCTGTTGCGGTCAAGTCAAATAGTAACCCTCTATGACCTACATCTTTAAACCTAAAGTCACCAAGATTTCAGAACACAACAGCTTTATTTCAATTTGACAAACACACACGACAAGGGGTATTTTGCTGGATTTTTAGCTTTTTTATAATGTTCTAGGCTAAAACTACCGCTTATGGGCTGAGGGAGTGACTTTCTTTGCGGCCTTTTTTTATGTATGGAAAATCTTCCTTCCGCTTTCTTTCCGGCCTACCACTTACATTTTTCGGGTACCTACCCAAAGTACTTTATCGATACAATTCTCAATCATCATAAAAATCTTTCGTGTAGTTCAAGTTATGTCGAATTGATAAAAATGGTTTAAGTCCCTACAATAAATATCCTATAGGTATCCTAATAAACAGTTCAATTTGCAGCACTATTCACTGCAATGCAACTAACAGAGGGAATCAATAACATTATTCCTAGAATTATTGAAGCGTTGCACGTAGGTACAATTAGTGCCCAGGGCACACAGAACAATGAAACAACAAACCAATCGCGGACAGATGCCAAGATAAACCAATATGAACGTTAATGAAAAATAAAGGATATAATTTTGAAAATAGTTGTTTTCGCTATTTTCTTCTAAAATTGTTATTTCAGGTGTCAGTTACTGAAAATGGCAAAAAATGTCTATCTATATTATCTAATCGGAATCAAATTTGACGTTGTCGTTTCACATAAAGGTGAGTGTGCTGGAGACAAGGCAACAAACGTCCTTCCACTTCTCGCATAAGTTATCAACATAATCACATTTTTGTCAAAAAAATATGAAGTGATATGAAAGATAGCACGACGAGTGATAGAAAGAAAAAGTGTTAAGCCGACCCCAGGTACCATTGATATAAGGGCAGGAAGATGATGGTAATATACAAAAAAAATACAAAAACTGCACCTACTTCTACTAATGTATAGGAAATCAACATAGTAAATGTTATACGGTTGACTACTGCTGCGTGTCGCTGGTTCGATTCCCGCACGGAACAAATATTTGTAAGGCCTACAGATAGTTGTTCCGGGTCTGACTGTTTGTGCATGTGAGTTTATATGTTTGTAAAGGCGCCCACGAGACTAGGAGAAATTCCTAGTGTAGGGCAACGTTACAAAAAAAATCAATGCCGTATCAGTCTGCATTTAAAAGCAGAAGTTAAATCCATTCCATTAAATGCAATTCATAGGTTAAAAATAGCATAAACAAGCAAAATGAACAGAAGCTACATTATCTTGTCTGGCAACGATTTATTTAGTTTTAGTTTTTTAGAGCAAGATTAATGTAAGCGGAACCACATGAAAACATACTGCATAACTCATACCATCTCATCTATCCCACTTTTTATTTCAAAAAGCATTTCATACTAGTATTTATTATCTTTTATCAATCATCAGCGTATTTCAAATAGTTTCGAAACGTAAGAGAAGTGCTTCTATAATTAAAGTTGTCTATTTAGAATGTTATGATCTGGAAGATCGCATCAATATTTTGTTTGATGCTGTTATGTATGTCAAAAATGGTGATGATGCCAGCTGTGGCTTTAATGTTAAGAATGGAAGCATCTATAACTAGTAGAAGTCTTAAACTAAGATAAAATACTATGTGCCAAGCTTATTCTGTTAGTTATTACAGTATTTTGACTGTCAAAGTGTAGGAGACTGACTTTCGCATTGTCGAGTTATAGATAAATATACAGTTTCTTCAAACTCTAGAGCTCCAGAATTTTCGCTGTAAGTTCTGTATTTCAGCTTGCAGCAAGCCTAGAAGAAATCTACTGCTTTTTTGTTATCAGTCAGTTGCTGAAAACATTTTATCTTGTTACTTTACCAGAAATCAAAGAAATCATTGTTGTTTATTTCTTGTCTAACTGGTACATACTTCTATATACTTGAAAAAATGTTTTGCCCAAGAAGGAGGAGACAATATGGAACGATATACCTACTCGAATAAATAAGCTGTCCCCGTAAAATACCGATCGATATATCTTTGGAAATTAATATATCAGCATTCCAGGATGCAATAAATACTACGTTCGTCGTGTGACATGGTTAATTCCGCTTCCGTGCAGATATAAGTGGAGAAACACGGAAAACGGGAACGAGCCGTGCCTACAAGCTCGTTGAATTATTGAGACTCCGCTCGCGTCCAAATTGAGTTCGTGAGCTTCCATATACTATATACCCAGTTATATCCACATGTCCGTACACAATGAACATTTATTATTGACTGGAGGAAAACTTAAAAGTGCCTCTAAACCGTGGATAGTGAAGATTTCATTGTAAGCTCATTTTGCCGTCTCGTGCGTAGCAATAGTGAAGACAAATTCGTTTCAATTTTATCAGATTTAAAAATAACTCCTGTGTTAATGTTCACGCCGTTTAATATTTTACTTTCACATACTATTTACCACTCGTTCCTATTTGTCTGAGTCTTAGTTATGGATGAGTCAACGAAATACACGTACCTAAGTATACATATAACAGACTATGACTCGAGCGAATCTGTTCTTAACAAACAATTTCTTAGGACAATTGGACAATGACACGTAAGTGGGGTCGAGAGCTAAAGCCGTTGATAGAATCGACCTAACAATATACATATATAATCTAATGCAACATGCTATCGCAATATTAATAAAATGCAGAATCAACAAAGTAGTAATAGATAAAGGTTATTGAATTGAATTGTTATCTCTTGCAACCACTCAGGCCAATATTGATAGAATCGTTTTTTCATTCAAAGCCGTATGGTAGAATCAATAAACACAAGATAAAATGGAAACGAAAACATATCTAGTTCGAGCTAGAAAAGAAACAGGAGGCGTTATAGATAATACAGTGATAGTCGAAAGTTAACGCTTAGATGTAGTAGTGCCGTGTAGCCACGGCGTACGGTAGCGAGTACACGCGCGCCGACCCTGGCGACCCGGCCGCCGCCCGCACATGCGCACTGCGCCCTACCCGACACAAATCACAAAATGACGCCACCGGACAACGCGACGTAATAACACGCTCAAAATATTCAAGACGAACCCAAAAAAGTGAAAATTAATAAACCATTTACTCCAATCACCGTAATTTTTTTCACAATATCGTGCAGTACGCGAATAGACAAACACGCACGCGCGGTTCTATGTCAAAACAAACCAGTGCTTTTGCGATGTAAACATGGATGAACGTAAGATCCTGTTTTTTATTATGTCCGCGGTCGTTTACAGTGTCTACAGTGTGCAAATGTGGTTTATGAAACAAAATGTTGAACAAAATGTTGCAAACGTGGTCTTGCCTGAGAAAATTGCCGACACTCCGATCACGCCCGAGGAAAATCAAGCTCCAGAGAATCTGCCGGAAATATTAAAAGCTGAAATGAAACCAAAAGTCATTCCATTATTTATAAAAGACGCATGCAGCATCTTAGAAGTGTTTACTGTGAAACCTATTATGACGAAACGTAAACAAAAGCACCATGGATTGAGCACAGATAATAACGCGGTCACCGTCATAGGCATCACTGTATTCCTACTGGTTCTGCTGCTCAACGCTATACTAGATGTTTTAAAAGTGAAAGAGGAAGAAAGAGCAAGATTGAAGTTGAACCCAGATGGAGAAAGGCGACAATCATTAGCAGAATTTGCTAATAAAAAAACATTACGAAGAGAATCAAGCAAGTTTGGGCAGCAGCTGTTTCAGATTGCTGAATCGATGGTAAATCCTGAGGAAGAAAAGAAAAATAACTGTCGTCAAACAAGACCGTATCTAACGGCAAATAAAAGAGGAGATTCTACAAATTCGTACCTTAGTGAGCCACACAGGAAAACTCACGAAGGATCGGCACCGGCGTCAATCGCAGAAACTCCAGCTGGAGATTCGAGACTCGTCAAAAGGCAATCCGTAGCAAAGCTCTTTGGTATGAATCTATTTTTATTTTCATTTCTATTCTTGTACTAACGCAATGTTGGTGAAATAATTTATGAGTTCATTGCAAGTCTGCTCTTTATTGATCGAAACTTTAATGTTGATAAATGTGAATGTAAATGTTTATGATTTTAATGGTTTCTCAAGTTCTATCTCTTCTTTCACTGTTTTATATTCTCTGTTTCAAAACAAGGTCTGTCTGACGACTGAAAGACTTTCAGGTAATTAATGTTCTCACACGACTTGTAGTTAGATTTTTAGTACGAGCTTGATTTTTAAATTCTCTTCAGTAGTTTGAATTTATTGTAGCTACAATTATTTCTTATTACTTCTACAATGATTGAACTTAAATTGTTTCATGCCTTGCTTGGACTACAAACATATCTTTCGATGGGTTGCACGAATCGTAAAGAGCCAAAGCACTTTACAGATCAATAAATCCTTTATAGCATGCATCTTTTATGTAAGCACGTAGATAGATAGCATCTCCATTATATTCCTCTACATAATCAAAATCTGTCAATACACGCATCCGTGTTGGCAAGTTTGTATGTAATCAATTCAACTCACAGCCCATTGAACACATGATTACGTTCCAAATGGTTAATCAAAGGTTCATATACCTACAATCTGTAGCAGTACAATAATTTTCTGCCATAGATCCGCAATCTATAGTACCACGGAGGTTTGTGGTGGATTTAGTTGGCTCCTAATTGGCTTTTAGCAGTAGCAAATCGGTTTACTACTGAAACCCTTTCATCCAATTTATAATTACTTGTTAGCTGACAAATATGTCCCGTGTTCCATGATGGTGATATTAATTGGTACATACTTTGCATAATGTTAATCTCTTTGCCTCTGCTTTTAATTAAATACGTTAGTGTAATACCCTTGATCGATTATATCTAATTACGGGCGTATTTGTATAACAGTTTCAATTACAATGTCATCGATTTGCGAATTAACTATCTGAATTATTAATTTACAGTGACAATTTTAACAAGGAATTTGTAAGTATTACAGGGTTTTAGCTAGAAACGTAAGGGTTTGTAATTCTGGAAGTAAGCCCTTGTAATTCCCATCGTTCATTAGTGTTACAGGATGTTCTGTTCATTTATTCATTGTGTTAGGCGGGGTTTTAGTACCCTTATCAAATCGGTGTCGAGAACCCAACAACGATTGGGACATTTAGACTGGGAATAGTCACTTGTCAGAGGAAGCCGGATGTTCTATAAATTGACCTCATCAGCACAACAATGTCGACATGTAACATAGCGCTATTCATATCAAATTAAACAAGTGTTATTTTTTTAATCCACAACGACAATTTTTGCTTCCCTGTTACCAAATTCACAAAACACTGTTTTTTAAGTACCTACTCAATTTCCATAATATTCCCATCATTATTTTGTGTGTGCGTTAGTTCGCCAAGTAAAAGAATACACTTGCACTTTGAGAACAGCAAGTCTACAACGTTTCATAGTGTCACGTGTTGCAAGAGGAATGCTTTAAAATAATGTGGAAAAAACCCCATTTCCTTATAACTCCACGAGTCCTTGCTAGCTGACTATCTAGATATAAAATATTTAACGAAATTCTTTCTATTTAGGAGCTCGCCCAGTGCCAATGGTTCGTCGCTCATCATTCCCAGCTCTTCCCCTCAATCCTGAGGTTCAAGCCCTAATGCTAGGACACCGGCAGACGTCAGTGGACAGCGATGATGAAGGAGACTCCAGGGGTCGCCGCGTCAGACTCATTCGTAGATTTTAAGTACTTTGACTTCGTGACCAATAGATTGTCTATTGTTTTTTCTGCATGTTCGATGTTTAATTAGCCCGTATAATCATAAACCTCTGGTGTTATTAACAAATTGCTAACTCATTCCGATGACATGAACTTGATAAGAGGCTAAAGACCTTTGTCTTTAGCCATTCTATCAGGATTTTCGAAATGCATATCGTCGGTCTAGATGTGCCACCTCGAAACTACTATTTTTTTATTTCGATTTTGATGCAAAATTTTGAAACAATAATTCCGGAAATAATTCGTCAATGCCATCGGGATTAATATACGCTTTACAGAAAAATAAATTAATTGTGACCACTCTTAACAAGTATAACAACAACTCAATTTGGTATTATAGGTACCGAATTTGTAAAACAGTTTTTTGTCCCTCCTGAAAAGTTCTGTTTGCATATACGAGGTATCACATCTAGATCGACGATATAAAGGATTAATGACGTAATATTACGAGAGCGTTTGTCAATCCCATACATTTTTAACGTTTTTGATAATCGCCTTCGCCACACTACCGCTGTCAGCATTTTGCCTGAGAACAGTTTACTTGATTAGAGCCTAAGAACAGACAGCATCTATGATGATTCAGTATCATCAATGTATAATTTTAAGAATTAGTGTTATTTTTGTTGGCAAAATATATTGCCATGTTCTAGTCTTTTATGCTACTTGCCTAATTTCTGAAGATACAGATCCAGTGACAATTACATGCAGTATTTTTATGTACTTATTAAACAAATCAATATTGAAACATTAATTAGAATTAGTTCTTGTTAAGGTTGATATATGTTGTCGCATTGACAATAATATTAGATTGGACAATATTAGATGAAAATGGCTGTTTTTGTTAGTTTTAAATTTTGATCATGAGTAGTTGCAGTGTTGCCTCACTTAGATTATGTAAAAGTATTTTTTGCAGGTGTTGAATTAAATTAATATTTGTTCAGAATTTATAACTCACATTTCTATTTACATATTACAAAATACATATTATTAGATGTAATTATATTCCCTGTCTGCACTTAAATGTATTGTTGTGATTACTCAAAAGTTTTATATAAATTAAGGATTTTGGCAAAACAATGAAAATTGACTACGAAAATTTAAACTGTATGTAAATAATATAATTAGCCATAATAGACTTTTTGATCTAGTCAGATTTCCAAAAAGTAGAATTTAATAGTGCGAATGTGGATTTTTCGAACTACTGTCCTTTTTCTAGAAATTAAAACTTAGTTTAATGATTCCAAGGGATTTTGTATAAAAATACAAAAAATGATATCTACATAAATAATTAAGCTATTTGGAAAACTTAACACCTCTCAATGATACATACTTTATCAAAGTACCCGCATTTTTAAACGGTATCATTTTTCATCGAAATAAATCAAAACTACCTCCGAGTTGTGAAGGTCTAACTTTTAATTTTTTTTTTTAGCAATTAATCATTTTAATTCATATATATTTCTGAACCAATTAATCTATAATTAATCAAATTGGAATGTAATGCAAAAGCATGAATGGGATGAAAATATCTGTAGGTATGCTACAAAAACTTGCAAAAGTGTAAAAAGTAAAACCAAAACATTTGGAACCGGGAACATATACGAGCTTAAAGCGTTAAGAAAAGGTGAATGAAAAAGAGGTTTATTCAATATAGGAAGAAATTGAAACCATGTGGCTGAGCTAAGACAAAGTCTAACTAACTACTGACATACCTTTCTATAGAAATGGTTGAAGAAATTAATGCAAGTGCAATGCAATGTGTTGTTCGAGCGAGAAGGAGGGATGGAGCTATACACCCTATATAGCTCCATCCCTCTTTCTCGCTCGAAAGACTCACTAAAGCGTGAGTCTTTCGAGCGTCATGTCATGTCATGTCGCGAGACACGTCATGGTAGGGCCGCTGATGTGTAGAATGGCAATGTTAACTGGATTTAGCGTACGGTTAGGCTAGAAGCTAATCCCAACAATTTTAGGAAAGCAGAGGCAGAAAAAAAAGAAAATTTTGACCAGTTACATAAAATACCTACCTACATGAGTTCAATTTCCTTCTACATAGAACGTTCTAAATATCCACGTGAACTGATGGGATTCATCTAAAATACTTCAAAGTCTGATCTACTTGTACTGAATGTGTGATACTTGTGTATGTAATTATTATTATATTAGTGGACACTATGTGACCTGACATTTTGTATAGCACCTTTTGCGAATTCAAAAATATCAAATATAGAATAATTGATGTAGTTTTTCCTGAAATATATAACATATTATAACTTTTTGCGACTATTATTTTTATTAGTTACGTACATGTATTTTCTAATTACTTAATTACAGATACATAAAACTAATTATATAGTATACACAAGCTAGTAAAAAGTATGTTTTTATGTAGAAGCGGGAATAAAAGGGGAAGGAGAGGACCTCATAGGGCATCCAAAAAATTGTCAACTAATTAGCATTGCCTCGTTGAATGGCAATGCTGATTCGTTGGCCGAAGAAAAGGCCAGCTCTCTGGTCCAGTGAACAGTCGAGTCGGATACTGCTTTTACTATGTAACTGGAATAGCATACTAAGAAAGGGTTAGAGAGGGTTTGACCACTGAGATGATAAATAATAAGAGAAGGGTGGACAACTAACAAATTGGGATAAAGGTTAGGGAAAGATAATTAACTAAGAATTAAGTTTATTTGTTTTCTTGTCAATCACTTGGTTCGGACGATGGTGCTCAAGATAGGTGGAAACTGTATCTTGGGGACCTGAGTTGCGACTTCATAATACGTCTAATTCTGGTAAATTGGACAGAATTATCACAAAACAAAATATAACTGTTTATATCCTATCCTAAAAATGAGTAAACAACTTTTGACATAGATGCATGCATAGGTACATGCTTATGAGTGCCTAAAAATGCATTTAATTTATTTATTTCTATATGGTTCTGACCGATAATATTGTCGGTATCAAAGTCCAATTTAGAACATTTCATTACTATGCAAGCGTGGGTGGTCAGTTCCGACCATTCAATAGAATTAGAGCTAAGCGCATATGGAGCACATCAACCTTTATGTTTTGTCTGAGATTTCTAAAATCGAGGATAAGCCAATAACTAGATATTTTTCTAGAAGATGTTAACAACAACATTAGCTAAAGTAAACTGTGCTCAATTGAAATTGGAGAGATATCTCTCAAAATATTTTGACTTTGTTTAGTTTTAGTTTTTCAAAGAAAAATATATGATAGTTATAGATATCATGCAGCCAAAGTGATCTGCCACCAACGATGTTGTAGAAGTAGCAATGTCAAGCGCCACTCAAATCTGAGTAAGTTCTGTCGTGCCAGCGACATGAAGAAGAAGATAGATGGATAAAAGTAAAAGAGAATCAAACACGTGAAATCAATTTCACGTGCTTGATTCTCTTTTACTGGTCGGTGGAAAAGGTATGGTTTCTAACCAGGGCTTTAAATACCGGTAAAAATTTATAACGTTACCTTACATTGACAGGAGTTAACGTTATATTAAAATAACGGTAATAGGTTTAACGTTATTTATGCACCATTTTAACGTTATTCTTTAATAACGTTATTTGTAGTTTAACGTTAATTTTATCGTTATTTTTAAACGGTTATCTCTGTGAGGTGGTGCAATGTCAGATTGTATCTTGATCAAAATATGATTCACGACAGTAAAAAATATGTAAGTAGGTACATAATTATAACCATAATTACATTTTTTTTCTCTTAGCTAGATTTCGGAAATCTAGTTATTATACACATCAAATCTAAGTTCATGATGATGAGTAAATGATTCTTATGGTTACATCTATGTAAATACATATTTGTTATTGTTGCGCATCACATTTTGATTAAATTACAAACCTGACACTGACCTTCAAATAGCAAAAAATACAAGAAAGTTCGCGGGCTATAATAACACTAATTATTTTACCGTTAAAACGATATTTCTCGTATTTTACGTTAAATGTTACTTAACGTTATATTACTGGTAATGTTATCAAATATCGGTAAATTTTGTAACGTTACTATGGTATCACAATTGAAATTAACGTTATGTAACGGTTATTATTTTGTTATTTGGTAACGTTAACAAGCCCTGTTTCTAACAATCTTATTACTATCACAGAAACATCTGAAACTGTTGTCAGTACCAGTATTACACTTAGAAGCACGCCACCTTAAACCAAACCAAGTTTTCTCGCAAAATTATAAATTGGAAGTATTGAAATCCAAGCCACGTCTCCAGCTTCTTGGAAAACTCATAACTCTTCGACACACTTTTTAAGCTCAACACTGTTCTAAGAAAACGTTGTTTTCTTGTTAATATATACCCCAATTAACTAGACAACGCATTAGTGGGTAGTCTGACAAAAATAGCTGGTTTAATGAATGCAGCGTTAAAACTAGGTCGAATATTTTGATCCATGCTCCGTTTTTAGCATAAATGATACCTTTTTCATTTTATATTATTGACTTTAGCCGTCTTAAAATTGGTTTTGTATGATATTGTTTAGTTTGGACTTCCTCTAGCATTATTGTTTTAATCGTTCGTTTTTTCAAAGTACCTATGTATGTTAGTAAGCTTTCGTCTGTAGGTACGTATGTAGGTTCCTACTAACTACATCGTTAATCATAAAACGTAATTGTCATATTTGTCCAGTTAATGTATACATCAAGTGGAAAATTATGACAAATCGATGCCAGAAGTATCAATTACTGCATTATAGGTAAATGCCACTTATGTTAATTGCTGTAAGGTATATTTTGGCATTTTGGGTAAATGTTCCTTACATGAACTGATACTTCAGATTCGATTGATATTTTATCCAAATTGTTAAGGTGTTCTTCAACAACTGGATATCAATTTGTAAAGCTGAATCCATCTAGCTAGTAACACACGTATTACAAATCCGGTGTTTCGTCAACGTTGTGGTCTCATTATTTGTTATTGTGTTACGGTCGAGTGTCCTCGACCTAACACCGCGCGCAGTTTGTATTGGATCGGCGCCAACCTCTCCGACCAATGTTGAACTTATCACTACACCTTACATTGCTTTCTCATCACTATGATAATATAAAAAAATATCGTTATGATAATATAGGAAGCTATAGGTATAAAAATTATAATCTCACATGATTACGTGTGAGATAGTTTTTTGTTGGTTTCAATGGATTCTGAGTTATTTTTGTCTATCGTAATAAAGATAAAGATTATGTTATCGTAATTGGCAATGTTTTCTGGTGCTTGATTAACATCACCCACCTGTTATTCTTTATTTTTTTAAGTAAATTATGACGAAGTTTAGGAAGACAAATATTGAGGAAATAAAGAATATTCTACACATACTCCGAAATACATTCTTTTAATGCCTACAGCTAAAAAAAACAGAATTTTCTCAAAAGCAAAGACCTTGTTATAGTTTTAAAAATAATTCACGTGCGTCCGACCGACATGGGATGCAGTCTTCTTCAGACGGGATTCAGAGGAGCTCGCTCGGACTTTTACGTTTCACACAAACGTATGGACAAAGCTTTTAACTGAACATACGTTATAACATAAACATACGAAGGGCTGATTGCTTGAGTGCATTATTTTTAACAAGAGTGTAACAGTGAAGTGAAAAATGAACTAGGAAAAAGAGTACACATAGACGTTTGTGCGAAACAGTGAACATGAATTGCTATGACGAAATATCACCAACTACAGTTCTACACTGGAATTACAGAGGATTTACAGAATTTCCATTAAACCAACTGAAGGGTGAAGAAGCAGAAGTGACAGACATATATTTGAAAGAGAATCTCTTAACTCGTTTGCCAAGTAACATCGGGGTTTTGGAGCATTTAGAGAGCCTGTACGTTAGCGGTAATGATATAACGGAGTTGCCGAGAGAGATATCTAAGTTGCGATGTCTGAAGTGCCTCGACGTTAGCGGGAATAGATTGAGGCGTATTCCTGAGGAGATAGGTGAAGCGAGGAGCTTAAAGTTCCTGATATTGGATGAGAATGAATTAACGGAGTTGCCGCTAAGGATTTCTGAACTAAGACGTCTACGGTACCTATCGGTTTGTGGTAATTTAATTTGTTACTTTAATTCTATGCGTGTGGTGAATTTGATGTTGTGAGTTTTTTCTTTTATTTTTGCATGATATTTACAAAAAATCAGGCCTATGTCCAGCACTGGACGTCCTTCGGCTGATGATGATGATGATGATATTAACAAAGCTGCCTCTGCAGTTTTGTTAATATCATCATCTAAATTCGTAGAATTGTTAATGAAAAGTGGTTAGTGTACGAGCATGTATAATTTGTGGTGGTTTAGTAAAAGCTTGCGGTAATCTGGCTAGCCACGTGCACTGTTTCATAACAGAGCTTTTCAAGGCTAATCATCTCACAGTACGCTGGTTTGATGAACGTATTTAAAGAATTTACAACATGCGGCACAGCTCGTCAAGGCCGCTGTCTTTTTATTTATTTTTTGTTTTATTTATAGGTACTTGTTATTGACATCGCTCATCAACAGCGTCTTAAAAGCCTTAGGCCGGTCTCCGAATTGATAAATTTTAGAGTTAAGAACTTGTTCAACCCTGTACTGCCAAAATTTTACAGCTTTTTAGGGTAAAGTACAGTTTGAGTTTGCGTAGGGAGTGGGTGATTCACTAGAATCACCCACTCTCTACGCAAACTCAAAATACTAACCCAGGTACATACTGAAATCACTCCTTACTAAAACTGTTACTTGACCTAGCAATTTTCTTTCTTTCCACCAAAATCTTGGAAGAACATAAAGGAACGAGGCAACCGTAGCTAGTTAAAAAAAGCTCTTTCTGTGATGGAAACTTGTTAATATCTATTTGACTTTTAGCTAGGTATATTATTAAAACAGTCGTAGAAAACTATAATTGAATAGTTACATCCCCAGAAATACCTAATAATCTACTGTTTATGCGCTATTTCTGTCAATGTTACTATTAAAGACAGATTTTTATGAAATCTTTAAACTAACGCCACACTAATATCCGCATTACTAAATGTTTTCCTAAGGCTCGTTGGAGTTACATCACAGGAACGTATTTACAGGCCATCTTTAGCTAAACAGTGGCCAGTACTAATACGCTCTAGTTACGTTTTACTATCCATCGTAAAGTTAACGAAGACAGCAGTTTTGGCGCCTCGGATAACAAACTATCCGCTGTGAATCAAGTTTAGCGTTTCCTCATTGATTTGGTTGACCCATTTAAGGCTACTCTCTCGAAAAAAGCTTAAAAACAGCGTGCAGATGAAGCAGCTTTTCGTCAGCATTTATAAAGAAATTACATCTGAAAAAAATATACAGCAATCTACGTGATATAATACGTAATTTGGTTTTGCCATAATTTTTCTATCGGTATCTGATAATAAGAAAAAAAATCACCAAATCACCTCTAAATCGTTGAGATAAAACCATTTTACTCCTTCATTTTTTATCAAAAGATTATAAAAAAAAATCTACTGCTTTGCAATACCAACGAAAATGATTTGGTTTTGTTACTTTTTAAAAACATGTATTATTTTTAATATAATAAATTAAAAATGCGACCATTTAAAGTCCGTGTCTATATCTCCCCCGCACTCGTCCACAAATTCAGTGCGGGGCGCGTCGTGTTGCTAGGTGGACGTGTGTCGCTTTGCGAGAGCTCAGCACTACAAAAATATCGTAAAATATAACTGCAAAAATTTAATTTTGTTAAAAGTGGAGTAAGTTTTTTCTGATTCCTGTATAAGTAGTGTTTTAGGTTTAACAAAATATTACAAACAAAAGGGTATAACATTTATCAAGGTAAGTTTTATCTACATTTTCATTATAGCTTTACTTACCTTTCATGAAAGTAGATAGATACTGTTTATAAAATACCTATATTCAAACAAAGTTGTAAGTATAATGCTTTTGTGTCATAGAGTAGTGAATGATCACAGAAGGACCATGTCCTTGCAATGACTTTTAGTCAATATTACTTGTAATTTTCCTTTTCGGTACCTCAGTAAAGTATATTTTTACCCAACCGCGCCAGAAGGAGGGTTATGTTTTTCGAGTGTGTGTATATTTCTTTGGTACGCTGTAGCCTAAACGCCTTGATGGATTTTATCTTGATAGATGTCATTAGATTCGTCTTGATAGTGAAAGTGACACTGAGTACATAAAAAAATAAAATGGCTGATTTTTGGCGCCATATTATGTCGTCAATTTTTTTTCGTCAAAACGTATCGAGGGGGTAACAAGATAAAGGGCACGAGGAGACGATTTCAAAAATGTATCTCACAAAAATGAAAGAAATAAAAAAATACCTTTTTAGTAGTTTTTAGCGATCGGATTTTTAGACAAAGTCAATTGTTTTTAATATTATGATTGATTTATTCTGATTATTTTACAGAGTTTATGATGTGAATAGCTGGAATTGAGAAGGAAACTGTCAACAGCCTCTAACTTTGGCCGCATTATAAAGAGGCGTTCAAATATCAGTTGCAGTAACGTAGTAAAAGATTTACTATAATATAAAGAAAGCATAAGTCACGTTAAATCAATAAAACATGGGACTGAAAATGAAAAAAATACTCTTGAGCAAATTTCAAAAGACACTGGTTTAGTTATACAACCATACGGTTTATTTATTGACGATGAATTGCCATATCTAGGCGCTACTCCTGGATATGTGTCGAGGAGAACATGGTGGTAGAAATTAAATGCCCTATTGCAGCTCACTAACTGAGTTTTACCGAAGCAGTTACTAAAAAAATACCTTTTTATAAAACTGATAAAACTGCTACGATTGTTATTAATACTAATCATAATTGGTATTACCAAATTCAGGGTCAACTTCACATAACCAAAAGAACAAATTGTCTTTTTGGAATATGGCTGGGTGAAAATATTTCCTATGAAAATCGAAATTACAGAAAAAGATGACAAGTTCTGGAAAGACGTAATGGAAAATAAATTAATTAGATTTTATTTGGATTGCATATTACCGGAACTTATTGATCCAAGATACCCGAGAAAAATGAAAATTAGAGACTATTTGTATGCATAGAAAAAGCAGTGGTAAAAATAAATTACCCAAAAAAAGAAAACAAAATGATTTAAACCAACAAACAAATGATTTACAAGAAGACGATGTACAGGAGAAAGACAAAAATGTCAAAGAGAAGGAAATAGAACTAAGGAAAGAAAAAGAGGTTGAAGAGAAAAATGAACAAAACGAGAACGAAGAAAAAAAGAAAACAGAACAAGATTTTGTCTGGCTATCGAAATTTTCAAAAGTAAATATATGTGAACACGGAGAAATAAGTGAGGATCAAGAAGTTCAACCAGCCAAAACAATAAAAATACTCATTGAAACGAAGTTACATTTCAGTGAATTTTAGTTCTTATCTTTTTTTATAACAAATATTATGACATACACTAGTACTTATTACTTATCATATACTACCTACCTATCTACCTTACCTACCTACCCTACCTAGAAACCTTCCTCTGACTTTAACAAAAATTTTGATAAAAATGTTAGCCGAAATTGGTCCAGCCGTCCTCGAGTCTTGCTCTTAGCAACAGAAATAACCATTAATTTTTATTTATTTATATAAATAATTTTGTTCACAAGTTGTCTTCCTCGATCATGTTTCAAGCCTGGCTGATTTGTAGTAAAGGTATAGTTTCTACCCGCGGCCTCGAAGCATTTGACAAATATATTCGTAACTGTTGCCCGAAAAGTACATCCATATCAATAGATAGTAAATAAAAACAAAAATTGACTACCTACTTTATATGCGGAACATATAAAAAATAATTTTAACTTCCACGATGATTTGACCTTCTGTGATTTCGATACTCTGTGACGGGACCAGGCGACGACGCGCGGTGGCGGAGCGGGCCGCGCGCGGCTCATCGTTCTGTTGCATGCGGGTAGCGGAGTGGGAGTTCGCTCCGCCCAAATGCGCAAGGTCACTGGCATGAATACAAGCCTTAACGTGAATATGTTGTGACTGACGCTGGAGACCTAGAATAAACGGGTTAGAAAGTGTTTTGGCGTTATGGTTTTAAAAATGTACCTAGATACTTTGAAAATGGTACTAGAAGTAGTTGTTATGATTCTTGTTGACGAGATAGTTGTTGTAAGTAACGATAATGTGTTAGCAAATGTATTTTTAATCCAATGTAGGGTGGTTACTTAGAAGAAGGCAAAGATCTATTTGAACCATGCCTTCTTTTAAGAGTAGGTAACCTACCTTTTGCATTAAAATAATATAACAATATAATATTTTTTTTTAATAAAATAATATTTAAACATGTTAGGTAGGTTAAGATTAAGTAAATGAATTTTGGTGCCACGTATTATTTTTTAAGTAGCATTAAATGTTTTGCGCATTCAGCCAGTGTTTACTTTAAAAACAAGTTGTTTGTTTATCTCCATTGAACGTGTATTTTTAGAAATCTAATAATATAAATAAACAATTGCCTGTAGACCTGGCATAAATAAATTGCCGTGGACTTTGAAAACAAATTACTTACACCCGTGTCTTCACTGTGGGTGGTTGCCAATTTTGGAGCTATAAAAGTGTAAACCCTGCTAAAGAAAGACTTATTTTTATTTGGTTAATGTTTTGTTTAAAAAATCTAAAAGGAATTCATTTGAAAACAATAGCTCTTTAATGTTTCTCGTACACAAAACACTCACAAAAAAAGTGATTTCATTCATTCCATCATTGAATGAATTGAATGGAACATTCGTAGGAACTAGTACGTTTAACTTATAATGCCTTACAACTAGTCTGTTATTAATAAATTAAAAGAAGTAGTAGTTAAATCAAGTAGTTGTAGCATTAACAAATTCAACGATAGTTTTTATATGTAGGTATAGCAGCTTTGTACCCATTTTTTTTAATATTTTGTATTCCATCGGAATATGAGAACTGTGATGAGAATGATGGAAGATTGTGTGCGGCAGACACAGAGGTGCACTCCGTACCTGTGTCTGCCGCATATACTTGTGCACTACATTAGGTAATAATATGTTCCTTGCCCATGGCTATAGTAGGCGCCAGATAAATGAAGACTAACGGTCATTGACCTTTCCGTAATATCTCTTCGTAAGTACCCCCGGACAGAAAAATTATGAATCTTTTTTCATTACTAGAACAGTAAGGATCACGATAGATGTCGATTCAGGACAGCTTTATATCATTATTTCTGTTTTTCAAATTAAGTGTGTCAATAAATGTAGGTGGGTCAATGACCGTTATTCTTCATTTATCTGGCGCATACTATAGTCTCCGTTGAGATTGCCGCCATGGCCGGAATCGGTCCGGAAGACTATATTTTATGATGTTCTACAATATTCCTTTGCCGTCGACCGTTTTGCTATCGTCAACTTCATCAGCTATTGTATCTATTTACAGATAACAAACTGCGATGGCTACCCCAGCGAGCTGTCTACAACTACCACCACTGTGAGTTCAGATTCTGGAGGAACTCAAACTTGAAGACTTTGCCGTACTCGCTGTGGTATCACATGTTCAGAGATCAACAAACTAGATGTCTCAATATTGGGTAAGTTTCGATGGCGCTTGTCTTTCCTAACTATTTCCAATAAATCCTTGTTGGCATCGAAACTATCACACATCATTTTGGAACAACGTAAGGTACGTTTAACAGATGTGTGCATTATGATCTATTGGTGTTTTAGGCTTGAAACTTGAATGTATGCCCATGTCATATTTTATAGAGAAATGCTTGTAGAAAGATAATAATGAACAAGTATTTTCTCTGATGAAAATAACTTAGGAAAGCATATATACGTAGTGTAACAAATTGCCACGTATTAACACTTAGGTACTTATTATTATGAATAACTTTTATTATGAGACCCATCCTGAAATCAGCTGATTTATTATTTCCAGGTGTCTAGATGCTGCAAATAGCAAAAGTGCCGATAAAAGAAGACATCACTGTAAATTAAGATTACGTCAAGACTCCAAAGAATTAGAAGTTACACTTGAATGTCCACCTCAGTATAATGTTATACTAGATTCTACGTACCACTCTCCGCCCAGTCTCTATGAGATTTGCAGAAGACAATTCTATCAAATGATAAACACCACTGTAAGAAAACTGAATCCACAAACCTACAGTTTTTACTCTGAACACGTAAGGGAAAACCTTTACAACGAGCATAACAATAACATAGTAGACCTACAAGAGAATTTTCATGAGTTTAACATTGATGGTGAAGACAACAAGTATTCTGATGAGAATGGAAATAATTATTCAGTAGTTGTGAAAGAGGGAATCTACAAGAAAGCAACGAGACCGTACTACGTGCCAGCTGATATAATAAGAGATTATTTTAATTTCTTACCCAACGTATTGATATCTGATCTCAGCAATGGACCCGTTTCAACTTGTGAGAACTTAAACTGTAAGAAGCCTGTGTTTGATCACGTCTACTACGAATTTACTTTCGGGTAAGTGGTTATTATAAGAAAGAAAGAAAAATAAAAAACATTTAAATGTCACAGAGCAGACCATCACGGGAGGTAGTAGTAGATATGTCTAGAAAATGTTGAAATGTGATAATAATTGTTTTCATAAAACTTGGTTTGGTATATAATAGGTATCAGCTGCCAAGCCTGTTCCCAACTGTCTGGCAGTCATAAGTTTAACACGATATAGTTGAATATCAGTATTATTGTATTGTGTACAATTTACCTATTGAGTTTTAGTTAGGAATCTGTGATAACTTGATCTATTCATGTAACGTTAATTGTTTTTTTTTCCAGAGAACTCATACTTATTGATAAAATTGAAGATGTTCTACTGAGTGCTGCTTTTTGTTCAAAATATTGTGCAGATTTCTGGAAACGAAGCAAAAGCACAATACCGTGGACATTGTCATGAAATACAATGTCCTACCTACATAACTAGGTTAATAAATGTTGTTAATTTTGGCTAGGGATTATTATTTTATACTCCAAGCCATTCCATACTCCAAGCTGATGCAGTCCCGTCATAATTTTGCCACTCCTTAATAATTTTACTTCATAAACAAGAAGAAAATATATATAAACAACTATCGGCACACCAGCCTTGTGTGGCACCTATATAAAGCGTTTGTGAGCTTAATTGAATATCGCATCTCGCAAACAACCGGATTCCCACCAACTATCAGAACAGGTTGGGTTCAGACGAGGTCTCTCAACCACCAACCACTTGCACGCTCTAAACCAACTGATTGATGCACTTTTAAATGCTCTGGCTTACCAAAACAAAGAACCCACTTACATCAATCTACATAAGATCATATTCCTTAATAGCACAGCATCAATGAAAATTAACACCACTGGGCCACCCTTTCATAATAAACGAGAAGTCAAGCAAGTAGCCGTTGTCCACAAAGCTTTTTATGCCACACTCGAGGAAGTCTTTAAAATCTTGGCACAAAACTGGGCAAAATAAGGGGATTCTTATCGGTGAGAAGAGATTATCAAATCTCCATTTCGTCTTCTTTTCTCCTCATCAGCGGCTGATCTGTGTAACATGCAGGTCAGCGAGACCAGGGGCCTAACCACCAACTCTTAAAGCAGTATTACTTCAATATTACTTCCAGTGGGAAAGAGACGGAGCTATACAGGACGTATAGCTCCATCTCTTTCCCACTGAAAGTAATATTAAAGTAACATTGCTTTAAGAGTTGGTGGTTTAGGCCCTGAACAAGGCAAGCCTCGAGATTGGGCTTGGGATGAACATGTCAAAGACCAAACTCATGACGAACAGCACTTCTTCTTATCGTGTGGTGTAAGGTCCAACGACCCCACACACCCTAGGGTCAGAGTTTCTAAACAGCCTCAAGGGCCTCTGACAACAAACAGCACTAAAAGAAGACTATACATTGAGAGTGAGGGGTTTGCATGTGTCTAAGACTATATATATCAGGGTAAAATAGTCCAGGCGCGACAATAAAAGAAGCTGCTCGACACACCGAGAGCGCCTGGAGGAGCTATTACCAATAGCTCCTTCAGGCGCTTTCGATGCGTCAATGAGTCAATTAAAGATCTTCTAAAAGGAGATTTCCCAATATGTCTCTAACGGAGAATTATGGACAGGTGTGTGCTCCCTATACTCACATGCGGTACCCAAACCTGATATTTGACACTTCAGTAGAGGTCCAAGCTCGAGATTTGCCAGCAAGCCATGGAGCGTATAGTATCCTGGAGGTCCGTCTCTCGAACCGCGTAAGAAACACAATACTGCGCTCCAAAACTAATATCATAGACGTTGCCCAGACAGCCGCTAAGCTTAAGTTCCACTGTGCCGGTCATATACTGTCGCATGTCAGACGAGAAATGGGCAAAAAGGACCACCGAGCGAATGGGTTGCGCGTGGCAGACCAAGGCGAAGATAGCGGGACGAACTCGACTCCTACTGAAAGAACTAGCACGAGATAGCTAAGGACTGAGTTGTTTGGAAAAAGGAGACGGAGGCCTTTTCCCAGCAGTGCAAACAAAACAGCAACAAAATGGGCTAAATAGTTAAATAGATTGGAATCGATAGTTGAGACATCCAATTCAAGCAATAGGTAGGTAAGGAGATTGTAATACCTCTTTTCCCTATGAGTAGGATTCTGTTTTCATTTCCGTACCCATTTTATTGTGAGTGTCATGGTGTGTTTATGGTTTATATATTACTATACCTACTCTATGGTGTCTGTGATCTTTTGTAGTTTGACACGAAAACATTGTTTAATTTGGTACTTGCAGATAAGCATCTAAAATATTTAATTTGTTTTCTGATCTACTGCAATTTGCATTATGACAGAAAAAACCTCAGATGAGAAAAAATCTGACACGTCAATAAATAAAATTATAAAACCAGATGTGAGTCTTCTAAAATCCCATGGATATTTCCACGGCCACGATTGTCACTTGCCAGCCGAAAGAATTTCTACATATACGATAAGAAGCCGGGGAATACTGCTATGGTTATTCAACTTGATAGCCGTTCATGCTGGTGATATACGGGCTATAAATATGCACAGGTAGTTTGATTTTAACCTTCCTGAACAAACTCAAATACTGCCCTCATTTATCGTTCACCCAGAGTAAATGGGTCGTCTACCGAATTCAGCAGACTACTTCGACGTGCTGAAGGTAGCTAATTTGATACGTAGCTTACCGAGGCAACTTAACCAGTCGTCAATATCGCTCGATGCCGAATTTGGTCGACTTCGGCGTAGAACTAATTTGTCGACAGGTCGTTGGTCAACTTTAGCGGCCCGCCGAAGCTGCCTGTTGACCTAGTGTCCGTGCGTGAGACATACGAGTAGGTACCTTCACCAACAAAATTTGTTCGTCCAATCCAAAGGAACATGTCGTAACCGGTTAAGAATTAGGCGGCCTATTTTCAGTAGGTAGGCAGAATATAGAAGACACATTGCTGCCAATGTATTTGATTTGTAGATACCTTTATTATATGTGTGGTCTTTAGTTTTAGATTCTGTGGTGGGTTGCCTAGGCGTATCGCATGCAGGCACGCACTTTACCTTTTATAGAACACTGCTTTCAAACCGGCATGCCCATGGCCAGAGTGGTGGAGTATGGCCTTTGCATACGGAATTCTACCCCGTACAATGAAGAGACCTGTGTCCCTGGAATGGAAACATCATAGGTTAATGTAATAATAACGGTACTCCCATTAGATTTTTATTCTGCCTAGATCATATGCGGCCTTGTGTGCTGAGAAGTACCGACACCACCAACATAATCCGTTCACTATCCATCCGTACAGCAAGCTAAGATTCTACATAGAATTTACGGTCGTCATTCTGATGATTGCGGCTTCTATGGTTATCGCTTACCATTACTCTACAAAGGACCCTGTTTTAGGTAATGTTAGTATGATAATGTTTTAAGTAGGTACTCGTCAATACTTTACACTTTTTTTAAATTTAAAATCTATAAAGATGGCTTACCTAGGTACTCAAACTTTTGCGACCAGCCGGTCAATTCTGTCGACATCACACGGTGTGTTTGACAACTCATAGCAAGAGTACCAGTTTTATTTATACCTACAGGACTGCCACGACCACATCATGATTTTTTGTGACCTCATGGTCATGTTCAACATAATCGCCAACTTCTTCACCGGTTACATAGAAGGATATTCTCAGAAGGTTGCAGTGTTGTCCATGCATAAAATTGCACTAAGGTATTTAAGATCCTGGCTTATTGTGGATTTGCTGGCATGTACTGGGATGCTGAGTGAATTTTATACCAACAATATCGCTCTTTGTATGATCCTGGAGTCTATGAAGATAGTACGCATACCTATCATACTGGTTTATTTGGAAAATGTTCTCATTGTCATGAGGGCCTCTGTGAGTATCCTTTATATTACAAGAAAAATAATATTTAAGGTAAGTATCTACACCTTCTAGCGAGGCGACGACGGTCGCATGTAGGTATGGCTCGACTAATTTGATGTCGTCAGGATTGAGGGCCCCCCCCCCCGCCCTTGAATTAAAAAAAACTATTGCTATCAGGATTTAGTAGAAGTTGTGGAAAATTTTCATTGTAGAATAAAAAGAAAAAAAAGTTATAGCAATTAAAAGGGGTCCCTCAATCCTGACTCAAGGTTTTCTGTATCTCGGTAATTTATAAACACCTCCTCCAAAATTCAGCACGATCAACGAATGTACAAAGATTTCACAAGGGTTTAAATGGGTCCCTCAATCCTGATATGTCTAGATATATTATCAGGATTAACCCTCAGTCCAGACTGAGGGTCATTCACGTTCTGGCAAACTGGCTATGTTTACAAAACATATTTTCATCACTATTTAGTAGAAGTCGTCTAATAATTTGTAAACACACATAGTTTAAAAGTTATAATAATCCAAAACGGGGACCCTCAATCCTGACACTGTCAAAAAAAACATGGTGCTCATTGCTCACCAGGTTCATCATATTATTAGTACCTAACTTATGAATGTGAATTTTAGTAGAAACTTTCTTCTAAAATCTCTGACGCATAATTATACGAATTTGTCAGATTATTTCAGAACCCCGGGTCTGAAAAAAATCTGACCCGTTTTTGATGTTTATCTTTCATATATATATTTGATTTCTACTTTTATGTATATTATAGATGAGGTTTCTATTAATCCTAATTTTGCAATTTTACCCTAGTTTTACCAGAAGGCAGCTGTGGAGATAATTTTCTTTTTAATAATCTACATATGTTGGAACATCTACTTCCAATTTGCTGTAAGTTACATAATTGAGGGTACTTATACGCCGAAAAATCCAAGAGAGTGTTCATGGTTAACCGTTGGAAAGTTGTGGAATGAGACTAACGAAATCCGACTACTTTACGCTTTTGACAGGGCTGGTAAGTTGGACCACAATATATTACCTAATTCATCGCACGTCAGGGTGAGTACCTACGACGTAGGTAGGTACGTCATATAAAGGCACACCAGCCGGTCGATTCTGTAAAATCCGCACCGTGAAAGGTTAGGTGAAGTGAGTTGTCCAACTGTTACGAACGATTGACAAGCCATTTCATCCCGGTCAAGCTTCCGACATGTCAAACTTCAAAATCATATAGGTAATATACCTTGCGTTATAGTAATAATAGAGTTTTAAAACGCCTAAATCGGGCGACACACCGGTGTGACCGCGGAGCTTGACCGGTTAATGTTTTCTTACTACAATCGATCAGCCTAGCCTTTTCCCAAATATATTGGGATCGGCTTCCAGACAAACCGGATGCAGCTGAGTAACAATGGCAATGTAGGTGGGAAAATTCCATCAAAGGCCGTCACCTCCACCAGATCTTTCAATCCGTTCGTGAGCGGCTGGATGAGACATGGCTGGAGGTGGATCACTATGTTGCCCAATTTCTCACAGGTCATGGCAACTTTAAGAGTAAATTTGCCTTTAAGCTTGTGGCCTCTCCTTTCTGTCAATGTTCTACATCTGACCTTGAACACGAACAATCCGCGCATCATATCTTATGGGAGTGTATTCTTTGGCAAACTGAACGTAATATTATGTTAGATAGTATTCAGGTTACAAATTAATTTCCGTGCGTTCAGGTGATTTTGATATTATTGATTCCATACCTATTACTGGAATCAATAGTAGCTCACAATTTAGGAACAATTAGTATTAGTGTTACTATAGGTATAATCCGTGGTGCTTGGCAACTGGGCTTAACCCGGTTGTATTACGTCCCTTGGTGCCTATTTGGCCTAGTTCTGTTCTGCCTCCTGCTTGTTAAGGAGGAGAGTGTAAATTATATTTTTTCCTACTCCTTCGCTGTTATTTTCTGATTCATTTCGTTGCGGAACCCAAGACAGTTGAATCATTTCTCCGGGACTTTTCTGGTGGTCACCACTGTTGATTCTGGCTTTCAGGAGTTGCAGTGGTTTGGGAATGTGTGGCGGGCTTGTCCCAAAAAAACTAAGTGACACGACTTTGTTGGGTTGGCATATCGTTTACTTACTTAACCTGTTTCAGTTGGTATGCTTACAACAAATACGAACATGAATCTTGTGGAACAAAAGGGGTGCTCAGAAAACTTCCTTGTTGTTTGCTGGATATTTTCCAAGGTAGGTATGTTGTATGACAAAACGATTTATGGACCCCAAATGGAATTGGCAAGGCGAGGTGTTCCGCTGGCACCAGTGACTGGGTGACGTCCAAGGAACGGGAGAAGAAGTGTTGGTTGTCCATCAGCGAGATGTGCAGAAATTGTTGGCATGGTGGGTAGAACTTTGATGACACTGGCAAAAGAAAAGAGGGAGCTATTCCTTGCAGTTGGTGAAGTCGTGCTGTGGATGATGATTCCCTATGATATTTTTTTAATATAAAATGATACTTTTAATTAATGTTTTGGTTATGAGTACCTACCGAAGACCTGCTGCATGATTTTGTTGTGAGAGAGATACGGAGCCATAGGTTCAGGACGAATGCGACGAATCCCTTTTTCACAACGGTATCATGGTGGCATTGACTCATCATAATAGTTGTAGAATAGACTGGCTGACAGAGATCAGTTGGTATATTCTGTCAACAACTCACGGTGTAAACTTGGAGTGGAACTGTCGTTCCATCTTGTTTATATGTATTTTCTGCTCATTCTATGTTCACTTGTTCTAAGTTTACTCGATGAGATGTTTACACATTCACACACATTTGGGATGTATGAAGGAGCCTCCTCCTGTAGCGCAATTTGTTCCATCAGACAATCAACTAAACCGAAAGCTCGGCGCATCCTGGACAGTCACACCTAACACCTTACAAGACTGGCCAATCCTTCCCTTGCGGTGGTAGGGCTAACGCCCGCCTGGTTCGCGACCACCCTCCCACCGGAGTCCGTTGTCAAGCAGCCTGTTGTGTTTCGTCGACGCGTGGGAGTACCAGTGCCTCAAGGCATCTTCTGGGCACACTCGCTCCATCATAGACTTCATCCATCGCTTGCCATCAGGCGTGAGGGCAAGAGCTAGCCCATTCATAAATAAATGAGCTTAAATTCTGCTAATAACAAGCAGCCAGCATCCTATACCTACCTTTATTTTGCAGATCTTAATATACCATTACGCACTAAAATATACGTTAACAGTTTTTGGAAAAGAATCTGCGAGTGCCCAATATTATATGATGAAGAAACAGTTAGAGACATACATGGTTCAGAGAAATTTCCCTCCAAGAATCAAGAGAAAAATCCTGAAGTTCTACGCTATCCGATTTCAGTCAAAATACTTTGAGGTAACAAAAAATACTTTTAGTTTAGTTTCCTGCCATAATAAACTTAATAAATAATAGATTCGAGCCACCAGTCGACAGACCCTCTTAGTAGGACGGCATTGTTAGCAGTTGTTGCGTATTACCACACATACTACCTACTTATCTTGATAAGTTAAGTCAGAGGTAGTAATTAATAATACTTAGACAATTTAAATTTACTTATTTATTTTATTTATTTAAACTGTATGACTGTACATACAGTTTAAATAAATAAAATAAATATATATAATCTCGTCAAATAACTTTACCCCTCTGAAGTTAGCCATTTGCAAAGATCGCGCAGGTGCAGTCACGTACACGGGAGCAATCGGGACGCAAGCATACATCGAACGTAAACGAGCGACTGAGACATAAAATCGCGCCCCGCCCCCATGACTCTTACGCATGCGCAGTTGCAGTGTGTTCGTAATTTTAACTACTACGCAGCCACTCGACACAACTTCAAAGGGGCAAAGTTATTTGACGAGAACTGTACAATAGTGGTACATACAAGGCATTCTCTACCAGTCAACTGTGGTAGGTGTACAACAAATAAGATTAAAAATAGAGTTTTGTTTTGTAAATAAAAAATAATAATATACATAATACTAATAAAATACATATATAAGCTAAACTAATAAATATGATTTAATATACTAAAATTTCTGATTGAGAGAACTCATAATAATTATGATGAAGATAAACTAAGAATGACAGGCTTTTAAGTCAATGATATTGTAAGTAAAAAGGTGTAGATAGGTTATAAGCGCTCAGCAAGTGGCACGTCAGAATGTGGCTAATTAGCCACATTTTTCTCGTTTTGTCTCTTTTCCGCTCCCGATAATTACGTCATGCCGTCCTACTTCTACGTGTCATCTTACAGTGTGACATTGTGCCGTTCTTTAAGATTGAATGTTGCTCATGTAACCTATCTACACCTTTTTACTTATAATATCATTGCTTTTAAGTAGTGTTTTCGAATTTTACGCTTAAAGGAAAACTTGAACTCAGCCTTCTTGATGTCAAGGGGTAGCATATTCTAGAGTTTAATGGTTGAGATAGCGTAGGAATTAGACATAAACCCGGTGCGGTGAGAAGGAATATGAAGGAGAAAGTTTTTGGATGCTCGAAGGTTAAGACTGTGAGAACTACCCAACACTTTAGAATATGTGTAATTAAAAAAAATCTGTATCTTTAGGAATCCCGCATGCTAGGATGTGTCTCTGGTCAGTTACGTGAAGACATCCTCATGCACACCGGGCGTCAATTGGTCAGGGAACTAGACTTCTTGAAACAACTGCCTAGCTCCTTACTGGTGCAAATCGCTGTGAAATTACGTCTGGTCATATATATAGCTGGTGATATCATCTTCAAGATCAATACTGTTGGTAAGTTCAAGTTGAAGATGGCATGTTGATCTTTAAAACGTGGTTGCTTGGACAAGGCCTAAGGATAGCTTAAAGTCACCCGAAGGAAGGAATATGGTTAGGTACGTTTTGAGCTTCCACGCGTGATTGAATCGGAAATGTGATCGGCAGGACTAAGGTTACCGATATAGCCCAAAAGAATGCCAAACTGAGGCGGTAGTGGGCAGTGCACATTACACGCAGAACGTAGGGAGAGAAGCACTAGAATTGTCACTGTATGGGGAAGGCCTATGTTCATCTGCCAGGGTTGCGGAATTTGTTCGAAAAAGTCACCGCGGCCCTGGAACACAAAGGGCATTAGGAGGAACACGGATGGGTTTTAGTCAGCAAGAGTCTGACACTCCCTCCCGCTCCACCCACCCTTAACGAAATGAGTTATTCGATGATTCCCATGCTTAAAAAAAGGCCTATGTTCAGCAGTTGATAATCAATGATCGCTATTACTTTCATTGCGTTCTTTGTAACAGATTTTCTTCACGAGCATTCCATTTATTCCACAGGTGACTGTCTCTACTTCATCGACAGAGGAACTGTGGCCATCTACTCCGATTCAGCGAAGGAGATCTGTCACCTAGAAGATGGGGATTACTTCGGCGAAATAGCCTTAGTCATGAAACACCACTTTAGAACCGCTTCTGTGGTAGCTGTCACGAACTGTGAGCTGTTCCGGCTTGATAGGGAACACTTTGAGTCTACCATAGCGTACTATCCGACAGTTTATAATAGTATCAAAGAGGTTGCGATGAGAAGGTTCGAAAGGACGCGGATGCTTGATGAACATCATAAGGCTGAATTGAGGACCGCTGAAGGAAACTATAGCGACTAAGAAGAACTGCGGTCTAGGAGTTTTGCTTCAATGGCGATAGCAAGTTTGCTGATGGAGAAGGATTTGATGTAGCTACGTATCCCTGACACTAGCATAGCCACCAACAGGGATTTTAATTTTGATAACACAATAAAATTGTGGCTGTTTAGTCGAAATTAGTCTCCAAATTCGGTTGGTCGGACACTGGTTCAAAAGTTGTAAGCTTTTCTAGGTGGCCGACCTGGGGATAATTTCCCAACTTGGTCACATTTAATTTTTTTTTTTTTTTTTTTTTTCGGTATGACCACTAGCAAGTTAACACGCAAGGGCTAGCAACTGCTTAACCGGACTAACCTGTGGTGGCCTCAAAAGAATTTAAGGCCCCCAGCCAAGGCAACAAATCTAGCTACAAGCTAAAACTACTGACGGTCACATTTAAACAATTTAAGCGACAATTGTTTTGTTATCAAAATTAAAATCCCTGCCATGCCGCCAGTGTCAGGGACACGGAGTTGATGATGTGAACGATTATTGCTAGATTTATCGCAGACCATACTTTTAGTTTATGTGTAATAGTCCCGACCGGATTTTGGTTAGGGTGACCCATCTCAATGGAGATTACAAGTAGGTACGTAGGAGATAATATATTATAGATCACAAGTGTGTGCGCAAACGCAGGTACGCGCACACTTGTGCATCTTTCACTTTTAGTTTTTACCTAAGTTACTTAACAATATTGTCGTTAACGAGTCGATTTTATTTTGTAAGAATAATTTCTCATGTTGTTATAATTTTTTGCGTTAAACTAAGGACAATAATTAAAAAAGGTTTGTTTATTTAACTTTCGTTTTTATTTAAAACCAGCCACCATACAAGCGGAACAACCTTGAAAATAAAGCTAAGAACACACTGTGATTACAAGTGCGTTTATGTGAAATAAATTCACTACAGTAGACTGTAAAAATAAGATGCAAAAAAAATCGTCATCATTGTTTTCTTGTCCTTATCCCAATTTATTTGAGATCGATCTTCTTTCACAGTGTGCTCTAAGCGGAACTGTTATTAATTTTTTGGAAGTTTGATAATGTTTTCATAGCTTCAGCTATTTTGTATGCGATGCTCACTGGCAGCATTGCACAAGTTGCCTTTATTACCCGACTGTAACAAAGCCCAAAAAGAGTGTGTTGTTTTTTGTTGTCGTTTTCCGATGTAAACTTGGGCAAAAGCAAGTGCACACCATGCTTCAGACATAACATTTTATTTCATGCAACATAATAATTATATCCGCATAACTGCATTTAATAACATAATGACTAATACATTTCACTCCGTTAAAACGAACAATAAAATTCAGTCAGTCGCTTTCATCGAACAACGCAAGATATAAACTCGTTAGTAGGAGTAATATTACGGCATTTGGGTTAGGGGATATATTTAACATTTTATCTAGACTACCAAGAATGAAAAGTACGGCCGTAAGTGTCGACCAGGAAGTGCTAAGCCACTGTTTGCGTCCATACCTACTGAAGTGACTATGTCGGGCGCATAGCGCGACGTGACGAAACGGCTTCGCCAGCGAGAAATCATCTCTTGTTTCACCCTGACGAAACACGTCCACGGTTGGCGCCAGATAAATTTGCAATAAACGTCATTGACCTTTCTCTTATATCTCTTCATAGGTAGGAAAAAAAACTATGAATGGTTGTTCATTACTAGAAAATGTAAAAGATCTCGATAGATGTAGATTCAGGACAGCTTTATAGCTTTTTTTTCCGATTTTGGAATAAAGAATGTCAAAAAATGTAGGTGAGTCAATGGCCGCTATTGCAGTTTATTTGGTGCCAACCACAGCCTCTACAGCCCGCTACAACAACTCGCGATGCACTATAGCCACTAGTAATCACAGTGCAATTTTGTCTAGACAAAGTATTATTTTGTCAGCGATAATTGTCGAAAATAATGTCAAAATGTAAAGATTTGTCATTTTGACTCTTCGATAGCGCTTGTCAATCCCATACATTATTGACATTTTCACAACCGCTATCGCTTGAAGGATGTCCCTCATCGCGCCAGCACCCGCCTCAGTCACCGCGCGTTCTCTCTGGACAATGCCATACACGCTACGGTCCACCGTGAAGGTATACAGCCGGTCGATTCTGTCGACATCTTACGGTGTTCACCTAGGCGGAGTGAACGACAATAGAGCTGTCATTCCATCTTATTTGTATGGTTTGACAACTCACCCGTCGTGCGCCCCGCCCAAGTGTTCACTTCGACATGTTTACAGAATCGCACTGCAGAAGGGAAAGATTCTGGGTGAAGTGATCACGAAGTTAGCCGTAATTCCATCTTGATTACATGGATTGACAGCTCACTATGTGATCACTTCACCCAAGCCTTCACTTCGACATGTTTACAGAATCGTCCGGCAGACCTCTCGTGGATAGTAGCGTGTATGACAGAACGCCAGTGATGACGTATCAGTAGAAAAAAGGCACGATTTTTTTTTTGTGTAACATGCAGTGTTACGTCTTCCATTTCATAAAAGATTTGTATCCCCGGCCTGCTTAAAGGTAGTCAGATGTGTCTGAGTGGCTCAATGGACGTACTCGTATAATTTAGTGGAAGAGACAGAATTTAGTATTTCTCTAAGTTACTCGTAATATCACAACCAAAATAAATTAATTCTTACACCTATACAATTTATAATATTGAGTAAAATTACAGTAGTGAACAAACGCAAAACAATGTTTTCTGTGTAAGTAATAAAAAGTGATTTAATATAATTAAACTTCGGCCAACTGATATCGGTTTAAAATGGGCGAAGTCACTTGATTATTTACTCCTTAAATAAATTCCGAAGCCATGTCAAGCTTATAAATAAAAAAATAACGTTTTGCTATGATTGTTTTCTTGACATAACTTTATTACTTGTTATTTTCATGGAAGTTGGGATGTGTTTGCGCCGCTATCGCAGCTTTTAACGATTAATAATGTAAACAAGAAGTGGTACTAATATATTTAAAGTTACAAGCACTACTGAATGTCCTGAATCATTTTTGTTTTTGTTATCAATAAAAACAAAAATGATTCAGGACATTCAGTTGCGAGTTAGTGCTAACTTCATGGCGGCTGTGAAGCGCGCTACAACGAGTAGAGCAGAAGTAACATGTTTTTACTAATACGCAAGGGCTTGCCTCATCTCCAATCGTACTATCGATATCTTCATTCATTTACCTATCAATAATCTTGAGTCAATAGAAATCTCTTCTCCTTAGACATCGTTTACTAAATTTCAGAGACATTTATAAAAATACACGCAACGGCCGCCCGCATCTCAAAACTTTGTGGAGACCATCAATTTGTAGGAACGGAATATGTTTTGAGGTAGATTACACAGTTTTAGGCATTAAGGAATACATATTTCCGTATAATAAGCATTTAGGCACATGTTATCGCACATTAATAATAACCGCGAGATGAAATACATAAGTATTATTATGTTAAAATCCCTTCAAGTTTTGAGATGGGACAGCCGCACTTCATATGAGTAGAATCTGCATGAATATAAAATTCTTTATTTCGTAACTTAATATTTTTACAGTATTTCGCACCATCCGTGTAAAAAAGGTGTAAGAGTTCAGACTTGCGAAAAGCTCATATAGGTACAGTTGGTAAACGAAAGCCGTTGGAAAAAAAACATAATTTAAAAAAATATAATTACATAGCCACAATTGCAAACTGATTACTCACTTTTTCTCAAATATGGGATCTCCAATCTAAGCAGCTTCAATCAGCTTTTCGCTGGAAGGCCATCTATCATCATTGTTGCGAGAAAGAGATACAAAGGTAGAAAATATCCATCTCTTTTTTGCAGCGGAATAATAGCTATGGCTTCCCTAAAATCTTTATACTAACCTGAAGGATATATGCCGGTTACCCATCGATTAGCTCAGCATGATTTTATGTTTCTGACTTACAGTACCCGGGAGTGGATGTGCCACATAACTTTCAATTCAGGATATCAGATATGTTCGCTCTTTGCCCTCGACTATCTTCTTTAGTGTGATGTACACTAAGTTGTTTTTTGAGTGACCATTTGTAGTCAAAAGATCTTAAACAATTTTGAATGCAATGGAATTTGAACTTTGGCGCTTACGACTCAATGAGTGTTGTTCCAAATCATGACAATTATCTGAGATTCTAAATTCAAGTTTGTATGGGTCATATTTACTGCCGGATACTGTAACTACACCTACTTTACACTTATGGTGCAATTTATTAGCTAAAATCACCACACTAATTTAATTTACACATTCTATCATAATTTTAATTCAGTTCATACATTTGTTCACACAATTTTGTGCCGCCGAAGGTTTTCTTGAGCTTATAGTAATGGAATAATTTTAATATAATTTAATTTATTGAACGTAGTTGTAGTGTGTCTGCGTTGGTACTGGATAGTACACCTCGCTCATTACGTATGGACCGATTATAGCACTGTAAATGAAAAAAAAGTGGGTAAAAATTTATGAAACTTTTCTTTCGTCTGTGAAAAGTTTATAGCATTTTTGCGATTAACAAACAAAACATTATTCATACAGCATTGTTTTGATAGCGTTAGTTTTAAATTATCAACTGCAATAAAGACACCTTCCAAAAAGAGCGAAAACTCAACATCATTTTTTTTTGCCATCCTTATAAACATCTCTGCCAGATCTTTAGTCAGTACCTAGTGGTCAGACCGCATCGATCATAATTGTATAGCAACTCACCCGTGGCTATAAGGTCCATACAGAAGCGTCGGCTATGAGCTCGGCTCGTCCTCTCCGGCGGCCAGGCGCGCACTACTGGACGTGTAGAACAGCACGCAGGGCGTCTTCCACCACGCGCCGAATTGTACCACTTCGTCTGCGCTTACGGGGACAATACTGAAAAAAAAATATTGTTTCTGGTAAGGTTGGTATTGGCATAGCACCCCTTACCACTAGTGTCAAAAGGACATGTTCATTGACGCTACGGCAATATTTGGACCGATGACCTGGTGAAAGTCGAGGGTAACCGATGGATGCGAGACGCACAGGACCGGTTGTTGTGGCGACACTTGGGGAAGGCCTATGTCCAGCAGTGGACGTCTTTCGGCTGATATGATGATGATGATGATGACGGCAATATTTTACAGTCAGTCATGGTTTTCTTTTTTTATGGATGGTGGAATCATCAAATAACTTCTGCCGCTCTGGGTGGAGCAGAAGGGAGTGTCAGACTCTTAGGCCCGTATTAATAAACGGCCCTCAAAAACGTACTCAAGTGCGTTATCATTTGATACGCCATTATGACGTCATCAGCATCTCAAGATTATTGCTAATTAATAGACACATAAATACAGTATCTCAGTAACCAAGATCAGCATCTCAAATAGTTGTACTTGATGGCTTGATCTCGTGAACGATGACGTCACATTGACCGAAGTTTTGAAAATATAGCATCAAAAAATATGAAATTTAAAAAAATATAAGGCTGTAGTGGAAAACAAGGACTCCGATGGTGCGTCGCTAAATAATGAATGAATGAATCGATAAAAATGAGACCTGGAAAATAATAAGTGCAGAATACACCGCTGGTCCGCACGCATCGACCTTGGTAAATAATTACATTATTTTACTCTTATTATTTTTATAGTCCGGTTAAGCAGTTGATAGCCCTTGCGTGATAACTTGCTAGTGGTCATACCGAAAAGAAAAAAAAAAAAAAAAAAAACTTATTATTTTTACATTAGTACTCTTTATTTTACTCTGTTGACCAGAAACAAGCACGTTATTTTAAAAAAAATATCCATGTAAATCAAAAGGATTTGAAGCATCCCTTATATTATTATAATCTTTTGGTAATCGAAAACGTAAAGGCGTCTATTTCATCGTAATAATTAATATTACTTAAAATATTTTCAAACTCCATGTTTCGCGCCACGCTAATCACACCTCAAGTCACGGACTGTCTGCACTCACGATATAGTATCTCAAGAACCCGCGCTCGTCGTATACTTAAGGGTCGAGTTTCGTTTATTAATCAGTCCATCACTTGGTTGATGCCGTAAACCTAATCCGCAACTTGAGAACGTCAATAATCACGTTTATTAATACGATCAGGATCTCAACATTCATCTCAAGTGCGATCTCGCGAGCTGAGTAACGTTTATTAATACGGGCCTTACTGACTAAAATCCATCCTATGTTCTTCCTCATGACCTTTGCGTTCCAGGGCCGCGGTGACTCTCGAAGAAATTGCTTGGACAATCATTTAATTAAACTCGTGCATAGGTCAAAGTGTAAGACGAACCAGCATGAACCCTCTCCGTCTCCCAACTTTAGCTTATTTATTCTTTCTTCAAATTAATTCAAATTTTCGCGAGAATCGGGTGGCGCTTGGATGCTCTGACAGAAGCCGCTTTGTTAGTAGGGTTTGATACGTTTTCAACTCTTAAATTCTCATTTCAACCACATGATTGCTTCGTACTCACCTCAGATCGTTGAACAGGTACCACACCGGCTCCACATCCTTCGCGGCTGTCTGTATATACGCGACCAGGTTCTTAGGGTTGTCTTCAACGCATACCACGGCTGCAGACAACGTGTATTCCTCTTCTGATTGCGTCGTTACGTTCTTCTTCTTGTGTTTGTCAGCCCTACTGTTCGGTGTGAGTGGCTCCGTTGGGGATTCAACCTAGAAAGAAAAATAGATTTTTGTTAATTAATTACTTTTAAGAGAGTAATCAGAAACTACTTGCTTCGTTCACTTTTCCTGCAGGATTTTTTTTTTATTACTAAGTTTTTGGCCATGAAATTATTTGATCAAAAATCACTACGCAATGAACGGGTTAATACGGGTTAAAATTTAAATATAGTGAAACAGGGTACGTGGGCAACTCTCCTAGATGTTCCGCAACTTTCCAGGAAGAAAGACGGACCTTCCGTAGTAGAAAGAAGAAAGAAAGAAAAACTGTTTATTCACGTGAAAGATACCCGCAAATCCTAACGCACCGTCCAGAGCGCAGCGACTTTCGAGACCTTCAGACTCGGCAGATAAATCAGAGTTCTCGCCTCACGCTCTTATGATGGAATCCCGGAACCAGAGTGGTCACAGGCTCAACAATAGCACACTGCCCGTACGGAATAACCGGAGATTATACATTTTTTTTTTATTAATTGGTATTTAATTTCGTATTTGCCTGTGAACTGAACGAAAGCGATTAAGGTTCTCGGAACAAAAATGATCGCAAAATTAATTAGACAAGTCAAACACGTGCTAGGTGTTATGATTGGTTGAATGAGCTATCAACAGCAAACTGCATCATATGAAGTTGGGTTTAGTTTATGAAGCAATGATAATGTATTTTCACAAAACGGGGTTTATTTTACTGAAAAGAATATCGTCTTGGCTCTATGTAGGTAAAACAAGGACAGTCAGATAACATTGTTAAATATTTGACAACTATTTATTACTCATAAACAATTTCAATACTAACCAACCCACATTTTCACGCTGTAAAAAAATAAGATTTCACCAGACGTTATTACCCGATTACGGCAAAGCCAAAAGTAAAGGTTACTTTTAATTTTACCCTGTTAATAACAATTTCTACAATACATTTTTACAGAAAAAATTGTATTGACAGAAACAGATTATAAAATTTAGACACATACACACAGGGTAGCGTGGCCGAGCGGTCTAAGGCGCTGGTTTAAGGCACCAGTCTCTTCGGAGGCGTGGGTTCGAATCCCACCGCTGCCAGAAATCTTTTTGTTAAAATCAGGGAATTCTAACAATATCTGTTCCCTTGAATTCCGTACTCACACACAGATGTATTTATAAAGGGTTAAAATTAAAACCCGGTGCTGTATTCCGACGTATTGATAGCCAGACATGCCAAATGCGAGAAAGAGACGGAACGATACATTATATTGATAATAGCACTATCTGTTTTTCGTACTGTTAGCATTACTACTGCATAATATGGCCGTTGGTGTCTTGCTCTTGGACCTGGCAATGATTTTATTCTAAACAAACTTCTGCCCGCGACTTCGTCTGCGTTGAGTTCAGAAATAAAATACATCTGAAGGATTTATACATCTTAGTTGTATCCCAGTGGTATTTACGTTCTTTCGTGCAATTTTTCCAGTTTTTCTATTCTTAAGAAGCTTCCTCGAATTTCAAGGAATATTAAAAAAAACAGCAAAATTGGTCTAGCAGTTCTCGAGTATTGCGCTTAGAATATAATAGAATACTCTTTATTATGCACATTTGGATGGATTTTAAAGAGAGAAAGAAAAACAGTACTGTAGGTCGTCTTAGGTGTACTAGCAATACATTATAGCGATTCATTTTTATATAAATAGATTGACTACGGTTATCTGCTTAATAGGTATACGTCTTTATCCTTTCCCCACTATTAAAAAACGTTTAAATCTGTTCCTTACCTTATCATTAATAACAACGTCGCCATCTGATTGCAGTCTTATAAGTAGCTGTTGGGGTAGAATACAGTTCGATTCCTGCGTTGGACTTTTCGAAGAGCCCGCTTGTGGACTTGGCCTGGTAATAATACAATTTTAATGCTTTTGAATGGCATCCACTAGTGGTAAGAAAAAAATCACAAACCAAAAGGAGGAAAGAAAGTCAAAGTAGTCTTATACAACGCGTACAGAATAAACGCAATACCTTAAAAGGGGTCATTATGAACAACTTTTACTATGGGACCATCACTAAAATCGTGAAAAAAGAATCGACTGCCCCATACATATTGTGCGCATAACTCGAGAAAATGTACTGAAAGTGAACTGATATGTTTTTTTGCGATTTCGTGGTTGGTCCCATAGTAAAAGTTGTTCATAATGATGAGTACGTACAATTACCCCTTGCGAGGTTTGGCGTTTATTCTGTTACACGTTGTATTTGCTAAGTAAGCATTAGATACTGATATGCATCGTATTCATTTTGCAATTAATGTTCATTTTTAGCAAATGAGAACAAGATTAAATTTAATATAAACACCCGTGCACACACGAAGAGTGAGCTATTTTCTACGGTTCGTGTCAGTAGAAGATCTTACCTGTCGGGGTGTTTGAAGTGACAACCAGGCCGAGCACAGTGTAACCCATACCGGCACGGCTTGCCGCCGCCGCCTCTTTTAGTTTCCGGCTAGAAAACAAGAGAAGTTCTCATGTGTAAGATGTCCTAATAGAAAGCGACAGAGGGCGCTTTCCGGTTTTGTCGAATAAACGATCGCGTTGTTCTGCTATGATCATTATGTATTAGAACCATACCTTATACGCACCGCACAATTTTTTTTTTTCCTTTTTCAAATATATTTAGGTAGTTTGGCACTTCTACCACAGATTGCCATGCTCAAAATCATAGTGCTCTGTTTTTTTCTTTTATTTGTTCTTTTAAATATTTGTAAGTATACACTAGTTTGTATTTTTTTTATAATTTATGTAAGTATTTAACTCTTTTGTGTGCTGTGTTTTCTTTACTTGCTTGATGCAAGTAAAGAAAACACAGCACACAAAAGAGTGTGTTAAGTTAAATGTTTCATCTATCTATCTATCTTATAGTTTCCTTGCTTGCTTGTTTTTTTGCCTTGTCTGGAATTTTGCTGAACTGGACCTATTTGGCGCAGCCGTGGGGCACACAATATCATTGTTTCGAATTAAGTATTCTTATATTTTGTAACATTGTGTGTATCTGTGTGTGCCAAATAAGTTTTCTTTCCTTAGAAAATATAAGGCGTCGCCAATTACGGCCTATTCAGCGATACTGAGGGTTGAGCATTAGCACGCAGGAACTGACGCTGAATAGTATTTGTTGTAAATCTATTTTATTAATTAGAAAATAAAGGACAGCTATAAAGCAATAGAGCAGCATGTAACATATTCGTATGTACCTAGGTTTTAATGCAAAAATCCTGTGGAATATACAGATCCTCACCATTTCTTTCTGTGCCCCTTTCGCCCAGTACGCCTTTTCTCTAACAGTCGCACCGCCGCAATTGATTGCTAGTATCGGTGGTAATCTGTAATACAACAAATATTGAAATTATGTTTCTTCATGTATACCGTTCTATTTATGTTTATACGATATAAAGTTTTGACGAAATTTACGTTGTTACAGTTTAAGCTAATATAGGCTGCAATCTATTTAGATAGCGGCCTATCAACATGGGTTACATCTTTGAGAGAAGTGTTCAACAAGACCACCCTCGATCCACATCGACGGCGCTCATTCTCATGTCATGTTTTATCCTAGGGCTAGATTATCTGCTCGACTAACCGCTAAACATTCGTATGAAAACTTTGACCGCATGATCTGCACATAGCAGCGGTGGCCGACCAGTACCACACGCGGCGTCACCTCATATTGCGCGCACAATTATCTCGCAACAGATGTGAACAGTCAAGTCTGCTCCTCGGGGAAAAAGGTGTCTTTGTCTTGGGCAAGCTGGAATTTTTCAATGCATTCAGGATTCTAGAATTAACTCCCTCGCTCCGCTTGATACAGCTTAATTAACTGATCCTCCCCCGTTGCACAGTGGGAGTGAAGCTGGAACAGTGTTCGCACCAGGCGGGCGTACTGCGTCTGGCCGCGAGGGCAGCTCGCACCAGCTCTAGGAAGCCGCCTCGGGGCTCCAGTCCCTCGCACACTGCGTCCGGGTACTGCAACACAGGCCTATCTCCTCGATGTATAACCTAGTACTGTATTCGAAGTAAATATCCTTACCTTACGATCCTCCCTCGTTGTACAGTAGGAGTGAACCTGGAACAGTGTTCGCACCAGGCAGGCGTGCTGCGCCTGGCCGCTAGGGAAGCTCGCACTAGCTCTAGGAAGCCGCCCCGGGGCTCCGGGCCCTCGCGCACTGCAGCCGGGTACTGCAGCGCGCAGGCTAGGACTACGGACTCTCGGCCTTCCTGCGCCATACGAGAAATACGTCAATGTAGGTAAGGTTATGAAAAACTAAGCATTCCTACTTAGTTTTTCTTCTTGTTCTTTATCCGGCTCGAAGGACCAATGATCGCGACCATAGGTCGTGGTGAAGTAGAATGAAAAGAGTAGAGTAGTGGACTGTATAACATGACTGTAATGATTTAAGATAAAAAGAAATAACAAAACGGTACGGTTGGTTTACGTGAAATAATGAAATTTGGAAAGCTAATATGCGTGAGCGCAGCCGTGCTTGGAGGCGTGCAACAGCTGACTGTCGTGGCGCTGGCGCCGTCGCCGCGCGGCGATGTTGAGATGAGTGGACTCAACAGTACGTATAGGTAAAGAACTATTTTCTGTAAGTGTTTTTTTTTTTCAAGATTTTAGGCTCAATAGATTCGAAGCAAGTTGGCTTGGACGGACAGACAGACAGATGGTTAGACAGATAGACATACGAGTAATCTTTTAAGAGTTCCAATTTATCACTGAGACGTATGGAACCCTAAAGATTTCATAATAAGTAGATGCGTCTTAATGGCCAACAGAGGCATATGTGAGTGTTCAGGTAAAATCATTGAGTGATGGGCAAAGACATCTTACCTTTTTATTTTTTTTCTTTGTTAGTCATTGGTCCTCCGCTTGATCACTCCCGACCGCTCTCCAGTCGAGTCAGATTACGATCGAATAGGACTATGGAAGTGAGGGAAGAGTGCGCATGTGTTTGCGCACGTCTATGGCTAATTTTACACTGAAAATGGCCACTATGACCGGAATTCCACTAGGAAGACTACAAATACTAGTATTACCTCTTTATTACACTTGAGACACCTATTGAGCTGGTGCCGGCCGATGGCGAACAGCTGTGATATCTCCGACTCCTCCCTGTCTGCTTGCTGTATGTTGGATAGCTCATGGTTGTCTACTGGTACTGTGTCCGCGTCACCAGCACCTTGAAAAAGTGCAACTAAAGGGTAATTCTCATATATCAACCGGTCGATTCTGTCGACATCTCACGGTGTACACCTAGGTGGAGTGAACGGCAAGTGAGCTGTCATTCCATCTTATTTGTATGGTCTGACAACTCACCCGTCGTGCACCTTTTTTTTTTTACGGGGGGAAATCCTCATGGATGTCCTCCGCCCTGGGGCGGGCGGAGGGGTCTGTCAGACTCTTACTGACTAAACTACCCCGGTGTTCCATCTTCCACCTACGCCGGGGACCGTCGTGCACCTCGCCCAAGTGTTCACATACACATGTTTACAGAATCGCACTGCAGGGCTTTGCCTGGGACAAGAACGGAGTGAGGTACGTTAGGAGCTTAAAAAAACCTTGTGACATGTCATGTGCGCATCGATATTTTTTTAATCTGACGGAACACGGTCGGTCCACGATCCGAGCAATGATTTATGATATGTGTGATTTAACATTAATTTAATCAAGCCGGAGCGGCGGTCTGTTTTCCAGCGGTGCACTTTCTAGATTCATTAATTAAAACTCATACATTTTTGAGTAGCTATAATACAGAATTATGAAAATAATAGATAACAAACCTGATAGGTATTAATAAAAATTTCAACCCACCTCCATAATCTGGCGGTCCAAATAGGATCGCTACTGGGGTTTGATAAAACACATTAGTCAAATTATCTTCATAAATAAATAGAAACCTTATAAACAAACATACATACCTACAGCTTGAACACCCTTTGTGAAAACAGAAAAGTAATGCGTGATACAAATATGAATCCTTTCGATTGTCTATGTATACGATTTTATGAGTAACGCAATTGGGGAGCAGGTTTGACTATGGTACATCTATCAGGCAAAAAATCTCTAAAATCAAAAAGTTCGTCAACAAATTGAATTAAATACATATTGAACTCACCATCTTCCCTCACCGTCCACCCATCTTCCCTCAACTCTTCCTGACACTCAAACTCCGTAGCTGGACCAAGGAACTCCAATTCCGTATACTGGTATTCCTCAGGATACTGGCCATTCACAACTGGTGGGGGTACCGGCCGTACTTTGACATTCATACTTGGAATTCGAACGGACTTGGGCGGACTGTTCACTAGTAAAGCTTTCTCTTTCTTACGCGTCTCGAGGATTTCGTAGTGAATCTGGTGTAGGATGAAACGGTTCCAACTCTGTGGGCGTAGGACTGAAATTCTTTAATTGGTTTTTTACTTGTTTTTGGACTAGGTTTATGGTAAAATCATAATTATGTTTTGAAGTCAATGCTACTTTGGACAATGTGGTAGGCATTTATTATCAATATCATACTGCCGTAAGACGTCCACTGCTGGACATAGACCTCCCCCAAATGGTTTGCCATAATTGCCACGCTTGGCAGGCGGGTTGGCGATCGCAGTGTAACTGTAGCAATGTACCTACAGAGAATGCTGCTGCCCATTCTCTGGTGAGTGCTCTTACGACACCCACGGGAAGTGATGGGATGGTGCTATTCTTTTACGTCCGACACCATACGGAACGGTAGTAGGCATTAAATTCTTGTTAAGTATTTTATTTCACTTATTTGCATAACTAGAAAAACCTGGGCGGGAAAAAGATTCCATTGGATTGGAATATATCTCAAAATTGCAGTTTACCTATCTTCACATACATAATATTCATCCACAAAAATTAAGGACTCACTAAAATACACTCAAAATTTAACTCTATTCCAAACAACATAAGGCTTACCTGTATCAGTGCAACTAGATCGACTCTTGCGTCGGCGCCTCGGTCCGGTAATATAAGTCCCAATGCGGCCGCTTCGGGCACGGTACGGAACGCGCGAAGGAAGTTGTTTGCCTGACATGGGGCACCCCCTGATGTGTCTAACATTCTGAAAAGGAACCCTAAAACGGTGAAAGGATTGTTATTAAGGAATATGTAGTTCAGAATTTAATAGAGAATGGTTAGTTGAGATTCATTTGGGCATTTTGTGGCCGAATTTAATTTAGCGAATTGTTCAGAAAACTTTTCCGGTTTTATTTAAAATTTTCTACGAAGTTAACAATATTGCGAAGGTTTTAGCGAAATTAAAGTCGACCAGTAATAAGTTACACACAAGCTAAAAGTGATTCCCTCCCTTAGTCGACTATAATAATCGAAAAGTACGAAGAATACTTTTTTTTTGTTAGGGCCTGTTTCACAATGTTTTCGGATATACACTAAAAACAATACATTATGTGCCACTTTGAACGCTTTGCAAGGTTAAAGTGGGAACCAAGAACTCAAATAAATGAAACCTATTTTGTTTATTAATGTCTTTCGGGGTTTTTGCGCCTATGCGCCTATGGGGTGCACGCGACATTTCAGTAGAGGTAACAGAGACTTATACGGTGGTAGTGAAACAGGCAGTGGAAAGTAACCTATAAAATTATTATAAATAAAAAGTGAGCATACCCAATTCGCAACTGAGACAAAATTCTTTGGCACATGTATGTGCTAAGAGGGTCGCCTTTACCGGCAATGTGTAATATAAAACCTGAAAACAAGTTGTGTCTTATAATCTAGTGATTAGGGAGGTTTTTTAGAAGCCCTGTAGCGAACATGTGATACTTATCGGTACAGTAGTGAACGTCAAAGTTTGCGTTTTGTGACCGCGTCTTCCAACGGCCGAGGTTACAAAACGCAAATGCTAGATGACTCGAGACTCAGTACCTACAGATAGTCTGGTCAAGTTAGCTCATATACGAGTAATAAAGTACCTTGAATGCCTATTTTGACCGGACTAAGAGGTTTTAAAAATCCTAACTGTTTACAGTTTTACTCCTATTTTTTGAAACCACGACAGCTTCGAGTCTTGGTATTATTTTGAGACTGTTACATCGTCGGCGTCAGTGCAGGACCTCGTATATGCGAAAAAAGTTTTGCTTACAGGTGACTTTTTAAATTTATTAGAACTTGCCAGGATTGCGGCATTTGTTCGAAAGAGTCACCGTGCCCCTGGAACGCAAAGGGCACTAGGAGGAATGGGATGGGTTTTAGTCGGTAATAGTCTGACACTCCCTTCCGCTCCGTCCAGAGTGGAAGGAGTCATCTGTTGATTTACCATAGTTAAAAAAAGTGTAAAAACTATGTTCCGAACTTTTCGAAAAATAGTTTAGAGGTTAATTATAAGCAATTTTAAGTTCTCTATGCGTATTAAGGTTTATTAAAATAGGTTCATTCGTTTCCACGATTTAGGACTAGTTTGTATAAAATAGCGTGAGGAGTAAATGCTCTTCAGCTCAGTTAGTTTAACTTAGCTTGACAGTTCAAATACATAGTTTGCGGTCTACACACAAGAAAAAAATTTCCAGTTATGCAAACTATGTTACAGTTCTCGTCAAATAACTTTGCCCCTCTGAAGTTGGCTACGAGTGGCTGCGTAGTAGTCAAAATTACGAACTGCAACTGCGCATACGCAAGAGACATGGGGGCGAGGATTATGGCGGCGCGATTTGATGTCTCAGTCTTACGTTTACGTTCGATGCATGCTTGCGTCCCGCTTGCTCCCGTGTACGTGACTGCACCTGCACGACCTTTGCAAATGGCTAACTTCAAAGGGGCAAAGTTATTTGACGAGAACTGTAAGTTTAAACTTACTTAACTTTTGGTCTTAAGGTCTAGTTTAAAGGGTTGTCTCAATCTCGAGTCACAAATAATGAAAGTACCACATGTACGCCATTGAATTTCTCATGCCAAACTAAATAAAGGTTATGCCAAATTACGTATAGGACAATAAATTTATAAGTTTACAAATTACCTGTAACATAGAATTGCAATAAGAATTAGGTAACGTAGTCTCTAATCCTGGAAGCCCTGTTTTGTTACATTTATCTAATTCTTCGTTCGGACCGTGTTTATTGTAGCGTATATCTATCTGCAATAGTAAATAAATAATAAGAAACTTCTAAATATGCACAATGTTTAGTATTTTTATAGTTCACCGCAGGAATCCCGCTGAGTTCACACAAGTTTGATGGATTGCCTAACAGCAAATCTGGTTCAAACATTGACTCCCGGTTTGAAACTGACCCAAATCTTAGCTAACGGACTAACAAACTTTTAGGTTGTCCTAACAGAAAGCACTCATCGCGCGAATACGCGATCGACTCGATCATTTGTTCGGCAAAACCGAAAGGCAGCCTAGGTCGGCGCGACGACGCGGTTCGGGTTTTCGCGCGATAATCGCTTTGTATTAGGGCGACGCCTTAGGGCCGGTTTCTGAATTTAGTATTTAGGAGTTCAGAACGTGACAAATCCTACTTTAGGGCCAAAGGGGATGGAGTCTGTGGCATAGGCCCCCGGTCGCCATATTGACTTTTTTTCAAAATCGCGGCGCACGATCAATCACTTATATTATAAGGGTAGAGGACACTTAAACAAATAGAAAATGTTAGGAACGTGGTGCCCTGAAGTGTCATGGTGCCGGGATATTTCGAGGTAAAATCGCCATGTGACAATTATGACTATCATTAATTAACTTAATTTTTTAGCGTTGATTTAACGATTTATTGGAAGAATGTAAAAATAAGAACTTGTGAACATCTCTTTATGACCTTCGCAAAATCAAGCAGAGAACTATTATTAGAATACAATTTACACACACTCACATTATTAGTTAATTTTTAATGATTTTCATTGTTCTCACATGGCGACTTTAGCTCGAAATGTCTCGGCAACGTGACACTTTAGGGCATCATGTTGCTAACATTTTTTGTTTGTTTAAGTGTCCTCGACCTACAGAGATGTTTCATCGAGCGCCGCGATTTTGAAGTAAAAAATCAAAACGGCGGCTGGTGGCCATGCCAACTCCCATAGAAAAATGTTCGAACCCCTTTGACAGTATTTCAGCCACCTAAATTTGACAACTTTAAATTCTTAATTCAGAAATCGAGGTATAGTAATGTATGTGATTGGCTGTCACAAAATCAAATATAACATTCACAACCCAGTTTGAAAGAATACTTGCTAACATTTGTGTTGTCTAGCCTTTTTTGTAACCAGGTGTCAGACCTTCAAAGAAATCTGCGAGGTTTGTGATGGATTATATCAAACACGATGATCTACTTACTGAACAAAACACTTACTTAGGACGAAACGAAGACAGTCTTCAACACTCAGTTGTCAAACTTAAATAATTGATATTGTACCTTTTGATAATGCTTGGGTATTGGCTGAGCTACGCATTTGTTTTCGTTCTGTCTTGAAGCATGCAAATCATCGAAATTATCTTCTATGTACGGCATCTGCGAAAATTTTGATAGAGATATTAGCGAAAATTATAAGCAATTTTCAATCAGTCGATTCTCACAAAGTGGATTTACGTCACATTTTCGAACAGTATTTTTTATTCCCATGTTGGTAATTGCCTTATTTATAAAAATCTCGACACTGTTTAGCAGATTCTAAACTCAAAATCAGCTCAGCGATTTTAAATTATACCTTATTTTTCAATAGTCAGATAACATTTTTCGGAAGAATAAATGTGACAGATTGACATCATTTCCTATTCAAAAGCAGTCAAAGGACCAAGTGCGTCAACGTTAAGGTGTTGTTCTGTATCTGCTAGAGATTAAAATATTTAGTCTTTCACTTTAAAAAAAAACTGACCTTAAGATACAACTAAAAAATTAAATAAAAATCACTTTCCTTAAAAAAAAACCAAAATTACTTCCTGCATTACTACAGTTAGTAGCATCGAATCTGTGATTGAACTTAAGTAAACGCCACCAACTGCATCAGACTGCTCGAAAAGTGATTATTTTGTATTGTATAGCTGCACGTTTTTACGATGGATTCGAAGAGAGGAAAGAAAGATTGAGTCAGTGATAGCGAGACGACCTCACGTAACATGGGACAAGAGCAGAATGATGAAGAACCTTCTTCATCATTCTGCTCTTGTCCCATGTCACGTGCGGTCGTCTGATTTGAATACCCATTTCTAAACGCGTCCTTAAGCACCTGCTTAAGGACGCGTTAACAGAACTAGTAGGGTAGTCAAATCATTACTTTTGTACACAAAAGTATGTTTATTAAATAAAATACTTTGCATTCTTAAAATGTTTTTCCCCAAAAATTGTTGATAGATGCGTATAGTACGATTCTGAACTACAAATATAATTTTAGATACTTATGTACAGTTTCTCAATAAATGTACCGAAGTAAAAAAAAACACTTCGGTACATTTATTTATGTAAAAAAGTAATGATTTGACTACCCATTTGTAAACACGTCCTTAACATACACTGAAATTAACCTATTTTTGCAATGTAGTCGAACAAGACAAACCTTTTTATAAGTCTGTTGCAGGTTGATAAATAAATAAAAAAACAAAGAGTTATTACGAGCTTTATTGTACCTGATTTCTCTTAAATGATCTAGGATTCGGTGCGTATCCAATGGGGCCTTGCATTTTCATAGATTTCAGTACTTCGGGGTCGATCGATTTGGGTTTCCTGAGGAATAAAAATATTATTATTATCTAGTGTAGGTAAGTATATGTATTTTTCACCTAGTGGTTTTGTAACTTTCGTGTTTGTATCCTTTCCACTTTAAACGCGTTTTTTTTTTTAAAAAAAAACGTTGCCCCACACTACGAATTTCTCCTGTATCGTGGGTGCGTTTACAAACATAGAAACTCACATGCACAAACACCCAGACCCGAAACAACTATCTGTAGGCCAAACAAAGATTTGTTCCGTGCGGAAATCGAACCTGCGACACGCAGCGCAACAGTCAATCGCTCAACCACTGCGCTAACCGTGTCGTCAAAGTTTTAAAATACATTCTGTTCTGCTGTCTACATTTTCAAGCGTATTATACGCCTAATAATTTTAATATTACATTTATTCAATGCCAAGGAGAGTAGGGAGACCTTGATCAAGCATTGATTTAATAAGGGTGATAATAGGTAGGTACCTACTGCTATTTGGCAAATTAACCAAGTTTTAAACCAACCAATCCTACCTGTATATTTTCTTAAAGAACTGTTCGGGTAGCTCGTTGAACCACCTGTTCCCCGAGCTGAGCGGCGGCAGCGGCACGGAGGAGAACTGGAACGTCGTGTTGCTGAACCCGACGAACGGGACGCCTGCTACTTGATCCGCGAACTCCGTAGCTCTGGAGAGAGGGAAAGGGTTTTTATTGAAGGGTATGCTGTGAACGGATTTTGTTTTTTGTTGACAAGCTTTGCTTTGATTTCCCAAGGGTTTGTTACGAATTAGCTTTTGCTCGTGGCTCTCCTCCAATGCAAGTATCCTATAATCGTCCTCAGGGTCCCATCTATCTCCGTGGCAAAATTGGCGATTGAGGCGTGAAACGTTACAAATAAACAAACTCACTATCGCCCACTTGATCGCTGAACACTAACGCCCGACGGGTTGCGGAGACGGAGACTTGAGAGACTCGGAGACTTCTATAAAGTTGGTCAGCCTCTGCTGACCTTTATAATATAATCAGATCTGAATATATATGTAGTACCGCAGTGAAAATCTTTCGCGGTAACGTGCATCGAAGTCAAGTAGTATCGATCGCAGTGAAGATCTATCGCGGTAACGTGCATCGAAGTGTTGTGGCTTCGCAGAGACGGTCTTTCGCAGTAACGTGCATCGCAATTTTGTAGCACGTTATTAGCATTCTCTATACAGTGGACTGCATAAAGAACTCTGCTGACCAATTTTATAGAAGGTGTACTAACCTTGAAAAGTTATTGAAGACCGGCTCGTGGTTGTGCTGAGGTGAGAACAAGTGAAGGTGTCCCGCTTGATCGCCGAACACTAACGCCTGACTGGTTGCGGAGACGTCCATTACACTGCACAGGGAACTTTGTGTCTCCACCTACAAATAAAACAGAATAAGGTAGTTTAGCGAATTCTGTAAGATTTTGAAAAGGACGTTCCGGAGTTCCCTTTATGGAGGGGAGACATTCAAGACACGTGTTTTTTTCTGTTTATTTTTGAGCGGAATCTTTCGTATGCGAGTTCAAATCGCACATGGATCATGCTTTTCGAGCATTTTCTTGCATCGTTTATGCTATATTGTGTTTCACAATCAATCTTGCTCAGAAAAGTCTTCCCGCTGAAAAACCTCTTTTTGAAAAAATCATAAATATTCTCAAGCCCGTTTTGAAATTTATTAGGGGCGAGCATTGCTTGTCCTGTTCTTCTAACTATTAAAATATTATTCACCTTCTTGAAATTTGATCTCCCAGCACATATATACCACATTCATATTAAAATCATTGCCAACTTTTTTTCTAGTGTCTCGGTCAAGCGCTTCTGGCACACCGGTGTGCCACCCGATTCACGCGTTTTAAAACTCTACTATTACTGTAGCAAAGTATTTTATAGGATGTTGACGTTTGACAGGTCGGTCCCGGAGCGGTTAACCGGTGCGGGATCGAACTAGAGTATTTAAAATGTTCCACTAGAGTATTCAAAATCTTCCAACTTAACGGACAGATGCATTGCTGGAGAGTTTGTTGCGCCATCCTTTTTTTCCAACAAAAACACTAAGAAGTGGTAACAGGCGGGTCGTTTTGAAGTAGTCTTTTTGTAAAACTGACGTTCAAAAATTGCTGGCTCTCAGCCGAATTTGAATAAATGATTTTGGAATTTTTGAAACTATTGTGTAAGAAACTATTGTGTGAGAAACCCTTGTTAATCGGGCTGGCTTCCGCAACTCCACGTCCAAGCGCGTATTCTTGCGTAACTATTTTTCTTTCTTCTTTCTTTCTTTCTTTTCTTTCTATTTTGCGAACGGGTGAGACAAATAATATGTCATTCAACCCACCCCAGCTCGTCAAAGAAGGCCAGAAACGTCCTGGTGTTACTAACTAGTAGGCCAGCAACGTCTTGGTGTTACTAACTAGTGAGAACCCCTTACCTGAAACACAGAATGCTCAGATCCACTAGCGTTGACATGCAGCAAGGCCACGTGTCCGTCGCCCGACAAGGCCACCGCCCTGCCCGAGAAGGCGGGCAGGAAGTGCAGCAGCAGCGGCGGAGACACCGTGGGCAGCGAGCAGGCGCCCGCGCGCGCGCCCGCGCTCGTGGCGCGCAGGCAGCGCACGTCCCACACCTGCACGTACGGCTCCGCTACTGGTATGCCGCCACTGGGGACGTTATACGATTTTTTTTTAAATTACTGTTGACAACCTTGTGACTGACGACTGAGTTTTTGCCCGTGGATTCGTTCGCGTTAATATTAACGAATTAAGTAAATCGATAGATTTTAGAAAAAAAAAATAAACTCCCGGAACGAAAAGTTTCCTATATCATTTTAACAGGACATGGTCTGCCCGTGAGCCAAGCTTCATCCAAATCCATAAGACGTGAAGACTTATACTTTCGCATTTATATTTTTAGTACTTACAAAAAAACTTTTTTTGTATTTTTTTATATTTGTAATATTATGGATTAGGAAAAAGAGTGGACCCCAGTTTCTGTAATTCAGGTTCTTTATTGATTGGACCGCGTCTGACCACAATCTCCTCTGAAATATTCTGAAATCTCATTTTAAGTTTAATAATTTTGTTTGTTGAATAAAATCAGTTTCAAAAACACATCACAAATTGGCGACAAATTCAAGTTAATAGTTTTTCTAAAACATTTTTCCATAGAATAATGTTTTAGACTCTTTTCAGCGAAATGTAAGAGAAACGAGAAACAATTCAAAATATTTTTTGATAGTAAGTACCCACAAGATCACGTCTACCAAAGTCAAAGACGTGACCAAAGTGCTATTTAATTGCACCAAAACATGCATTTATCACGATCATAAAGTTACCCTTCAATATCTAAGATAAGATAATTACTATACATACGTCTGTGCGAATCCACAAGTGATAAGCAGGTCGCCTTGCATGTCCAAGTCGGAGAGGCAAGCGGAATGGGCCGCGAAGGTATGTTCCGCTGTGCCAGGGGTCCGTATATCTCTTAACGCGACCATTCCGTTTGCACTGCCGCATGCGACTAAGGAACCGCCACCGCTACGGAGTACGGCGCAACCTTCTTCTTTTATGGGCTGCGGACGGACATTTAATATTTTAAAAGTTAGTTCTTTTTTTAAAAGAAAAGAAAGAAGAAAAAAATAATAAATTCGATGGAAAAATAGAGTAGTACTATGCGTCACGCAAAACATCGTTTATACCTACTGGATGGCGCAAATTCACTATGGCGTGCGTGACTTAATTCCGAGTGACGTCACACGTTTACTGCGTATTGTCTTTTTCTCTAGGTTTTAGATTTGTAATATAAAAAAATGACAGCCAAAAAACCTGACCGCTAAGAACGACTAAAAAGTTCTCAGGTTGTAGCTTCCAGGAAACCTGTGTTTCCTGATAGCTAAAACCTGGGAGTCTTTAAGTCTCAGAGTCTGTACTCTGGCAGGGAATTACACTCCTTAGCTGTAGCTGTGGGTGGGATGTCCAACATGTACCGGTGGCGCGTCGCCGTACGTCTTGTGGTCCGATGATGGGCCTGGCGGAATTATGCAATTCCGTCGCACACTCACCAAAATACGAACAACAACAACCGATAGAAAACCGACAGGTTAGCAACTCGGCGTCGATGCTCAAGGCTTTGGAACTTCGATTAGACGAGCCTATCATTGCCGATGATCCTCTTGACTCGTTTCTCAATTGACTTAAGGGCATCAAGCTGGAATCTGACAGATCCGTCCCAAAGGTGAAGCAGTCACGAGCATACACGATTATTATTAACTTGCGCTTGTAAATGTTTTAGTAGCTATTCCGGCGTGAAGTACCATCTCACCCGTGCTAGGATCCCTTGCGAAGAAATACAACGCAAGGAATACCAAAAGGTAAGGACCCAGGTGTCCAATTCGGTATTATGCAGTCCCAGCCTGGTAGAAAGGGGATCATCCTGCACAGATATACTGTTGGATTAAATGCAGTCTTTGAAGGCTTTTGGATTTACCTGCATTAAATGCAGATAAATCCAAAAGTATTTCTGTTGTAACTTGTACATAAGATGCATTACCGCCCACATACAATTCCAAATTTTTCTGTAGAATATGAAGTTCCCTTGTGTGATGACAGAAACTAAAGGTCTCTACACTTTCTGAATAATTATACTTACAATAGCCGTCTCAGCCATTTTGTTCAGGTCCAGATCAATAAGCTTGTTCTGATGTCCACCCATCATCAGCTTGTGATTACTAACTTGGAAGATACACTGCATGTCTGTCATATTGGCTGATCTAAAAAATAAACAAGAGTCCTACATAGAAATACTTTTCTTAAAAAAAATAATAAAGAAAAAGAGAAAAAAAAAATGAACACGAGTTGGGAACTTAAGCGTAAGATTCGCTCAAAACGGCCATTGCACAGCATAATGCTGAGACTTCTGTGCGAGACAGAGCCACAGCACTGGTTTGTGCCGTTTCTCTTCCAAAGGTTGTCTTTGTTTTTCCAAAACTCTCTGCCATTGAGTTTACTTTTTTTTTTTGTTTGATTAGACTTTTATAATCATGTAGCAAAAACATTATTAATACGTGAAGCAAAAACATTCTACCTCTTTTCACGAAAATTACGCGAGGGAGTACCTATGAAATTTGGCACAGTTAAAGTTTATAATTATGAAGAAGGCTTATATTTTTTTTAATCATAATGTTTAAAAATACATTACTTAAATTACCACTAGTTAAAATTATACTTCAAGTACACATATTTAATGACAGGCCAGGTCTTGCTCCATTAACCACAAATCAATCTGCCTAGCCTCTTCCCAACTGAACTATTTTGGCTTCCAGTCTAACCAGACCCAAGATCAAATGAAACTATTTGGCCTCCACAACCCAGTAACTGGGTACCTAACAAGATACTCCTTCGAAAAACTGCTTTCTGAAGAACAGAGGAGTCTCGGTATGTAATAGATGGTCACCATCCCCGGGCCTACGTCGGCAAGCGTTGCTTAACCTCGAAGACCGAACCTTGCAGCCGTTACTACTTAGCCACGAGCCCCTCTTCCGCTGCACATTTAAGGATTTTTTTTAAACCTCACGAAGTATGAATATCTATTCAGTGCTATAACAACTGTATAATTCTTAAACATAGCAGACAGTCCAACTTACTTAAAAGTTCGTTTCGGAATCCCTCGGCGTATTTGATGGCGTAGAGACGTTTTCGTCAGAGCGAAAATGCCTTGTTCAACAGTTATAATGTCCCGTACTTCCTCTGTTTCATGAACTTGAAAGGAAGTGTACTTTTGCATTCCTGGGCCATAGTAGGATGTAACATGCCCCTAAAAATAATGTGCAAAAATTATTTGACATGAAATATTTGTCCTAAGTTTTTTTTCTATTCTTTGCTTTCCCACTGCTAGGCAATGGCCTCCCCCAAATCGCGCCACCTCTAACCAGCCCACATGGTACGCCTACTAATCATATCGCCATGTCTTTATGGACTGGCCTCGACAGCGCCTTCCATTTTTCCACTTCATGAAGACTTTTGCACAGTGGTCAGTGTCCATGACATGAATTATTTTAGGGAAAGAAGCATTATTAAATAATAGGTATTATTAAATCGTTTTCCCACTATGCAGCTAGAATTTATTGTAACCAACAACAACAGTCAATGCCATAAGTATGGAAAACAACAATTTTCAATAAATTCCAAAATTACTGACTTGATTCTCAAGATATTCTTTTTAGGTTACATAGGTAACTTGACAGAAACTGTAACTGACAGTTAATAACTTACCCCCTGATTCCCCATCCATATCAGCTCCTCATACTTGTCGAACACCACCGCTGACACCCCAAACCTGTCACCGCCGTCCACCAACACACTGGCCCGCACCTCATACTCCGCAGATTGTTTTGGCACCAAGTATTGCGGAGCATAGTCTGCTGGGTATGAGCCTGAAAGTTATGCTTGATAAATATTTTCATCCTAGCAATGCTTTAAGTTTTTCTTGGACATCACCGACATTATTTCCTGTGGCAACAGAGGAATCTTAGATCTGGTAGGTTGTTCAGCTACTGTACTGTAAGTAGTGTGTGAAAATTTGCACATTATTAAACATGCGGGGATGAACAAAAATGTGTTCAAGGCAGGGGCTCTACTCTCTAAGCCCGAAGTCCGTAGTTTCGGCCTTATTGTCGGGCGATTTCTACTCCGTATTCCCCAGAACACTGGCAAAATGAACTGACACAGTTAAGCAGGCAGGTTGGAGGCAGCATATTGAGTGATCTACACAGTAGAAGACCACAAGATTTTTTTTTATTGAGGAATGGGCTTGCTCTTGACCTCAATCATGCCTGATGGAAAGCGATAGATGAGGTCTATGATGGAGCGAGCATGCCCAGAAGATGCCTGTTCACTCTTGTTTTGAAGGCAGAAAGGTTATATGTGGAAGGAAACACATACACTGGTAGAGAGTTCCACACTTTGGCTGTGTGCATCATAAATGTGGCAGACTTAGAGATGTAGTGACCACTCCCAGCAGTGAGAGAACTACTTACTGTTTAAATAGCTTACTGTTTCCAAATTATTTATGGATGACCCATGAAGTTGAATAATGTGTAAACAGTAAAAGAAATCATTTCAAAATATCAGGAAATTACTTAAACTGATGGTGACTGTCATAGGAGAAAATTGAGAAATGGACATTATTAAGGTAGGTACAGTTTTTGTCAAATAACTTTGCCCCTCTGAAGTTAGCCATTTGCAAAAATCGCACAGGTGCAGTCACTTAACTAAACGGGAGCAAGCGGGACGCAAGCATACATCGAACGTAAACGTAAGACTGAGACATAAAATCGCGCCCCGCCCCCATGTCTCTTATGCATGCGCAGTTGCAGTGTGTTCGTAATTTTGACTACTACGCAGCCACTCGACACAACTTCAGAGGGGCAAAGCTATTTGACGAGAACTGTAATTATTTATTTGTTTAGTTTTTTTTACAATAGAAAAACAAGAGGCCCTTGCAATTACACTACTTGTTTTAGTATATTACAAACATCAATTTTAATTACTTACTATTTAATCACAATTAGTCAGACCAATCTTTATACTTTCATAAGTTTGGATTGGTAAGTATTTCTAGCTTATGTGGTATAAGTAGTTAAACAATTTAGTTACTTGATTTCCCCACAAAACAATAACACATAATTTACAAAATAAGGAAATCATAATTTATACTACTTAATTATTAAGAATTGACAACAGGTTTGTTTCACTACAAAGATGTAAAAGCGTATTACTATGAGTTCTGATGATAAAATTGACATGAAAAACTTTAGGTGCCTCCATTTATTTGTAGAAAAAAGCTACCCACTTTTGTGAAGTGCTCTTAGACAATTTAGAAAATAATGAGAGTTAAAAACTTATTGATGAAAAACAATCTAAAAAAGATAAAAATATTACTGTCCCAAGTTCCCAACTGATGATAAACAATATATGAGAGCAAAAAAGACACAAAAAAATAATTCTAAATCAAACTTTCTCAAAATGACACTTGGATAGAAACTGTTGTTTACTGATCCGAAAAAAAAACACAACATAAAAATAAAATCGATTTTCCACTCAAGGAATGCTTAAATTCAAAACAAACAACTTTGATCCATTATTACGTTATTTATCTTTGTATTGTAATGATTTTAAACCATTGAAAAACTAATACCAACCAGTTAGCAGATGATCCGTCGGCATGCAAAGATCGGAATAATGATATTCCATGCTAAATATGTTTCACTTATTTTGTTTCACAGCATTTATAATTACTATTTTAACTCAAAGTCACTACACTATTTAAAACGATTTTAATTTAAAATAAAACGAAATGGATCAAGGGATCGACGACGGCAATCGGGGATATTTTCAAGTTACCCAACATGAAAGTTACGGTGTCAATCTGTGTTCGAAAGAAAGAAATTCGACTTTGAGTGAATAGGAATACGGGTCATACAATTCACACAGTGTGGTTGTTGGAAAACAAAATGTACTCGCGTCTTGTCATCAAACTGTATCTGCGTTCCATTCTACGTGTAGTGAATGAAAAGAAAAGGTCAACACTGTCAAATAAACTATAAAAATGCATTTACGTGTAATGGATTGACGTTCGGAAATGGAAAGAACTTACTAATTTAATTACATACATTTTTGTTGGGCTCTGACCCGCTGAAGCCTGATCTGATCTGAATCTGAGGTCAGTAAATCCTGATCAAAGTAGCGGGCAAAAATCATTTTTCACACAATGGCCAGTGGGCAGTGGCGTATGTGGGTACCTACCCTTAGCCTTAGAAGGCCATGATTCAGGGCATTAGACTGTAGCGCTAACTTTGTCGACTAGACATCGGCCGGCTATGTCGACCAGTAGTTGGTGGTGGCGTAAGAAGTCGGCACCGATGATGGGCTTGCTGACTGCAGCGACGATGAATTTCCAGCTGTAAGGTCTTCGTAGGTTCAGGTCAAGTTGAAGAGTCTTCTCGCCGTAGGTTGGAATGACTGTGTTGTTCGCTGCGTACAAACAAAAGTCGGTCGGCGTGGCCTTCCCGCCTTTCCTTCTGGGAATGACGGAGACGTTCGCACCCGTGTCGATTAAAAATGACAGACGTGAGTTTCTGTCGGTTATGAATAGGCGGTATGAAGTGGTTGTTGCGCCGGTTCCCGCCTCGTCCAACGCAGGTTTTAGTTTCCCAAAGGGACGTTGTTGTCCTGGAAACTACATGGACGCGTGCATCGTTGTGCTTCCTTCCCGAACTTACGATGATAGAAACAAACGCCTGTTTGTTCCGTGCGCCGTGGAGTGTTGCTGCGCTGTGTGCGATGCTGGCTATGCCGGCTTGACGACCGTGATCTTCCGCGATATCGTTTCTCTGGTCTGCTGCAATGATGCTTAGATTGAGCTGCTTTGAGTTCTGCGATTTCCCTTGTTAGCAGGTCAATCTTTTCCTCAATAGATGTGGGTAGACGGTGAACGGTAGGAGTTTCGGCAACTGCAGCGACCGTGCCATGAGGTTGCGTCTGTTCGAGGATTTTGTCTGCCATCATCGCCAGCTCGTGGATATCGGAATGCTTCGCGATGTTGTCACTGACGGCGAGGACTGCTCGAACGGATTGTGGTAGGTGATTAGTCCACATGATGCGAAGCGCAGCGTCGGATATGTTTTCCGCGGCGAGATTCTTCATGCGACGTAGTAACTGAGAAGGTTTTAAGTCGCCCAGCTCCATTTCGGAAAGTAACCTCTGTACCTGACGTTGCTCGGATTCTTCGTACACCTGTAGTAGCCGGTTTTTCAGAGCTTCGTAGCGTTCTCTCTCTGGCGGGTGAAGAATTATGTCGGAGATTTCATCGAGATCTTGACGTTCTAGCTGTCCGATGACGAGCTCGAACATTGCTTGGTCACCCTTCTTCTGAGGAGACATGATGGCTTCGAATTGTGCGAACCACAATCGTATCCTGTCGCGCCAGATAGGTGGAATGCGCAGCGACGTCGAAACACCGGAGACTTCTAGCACTTTGTCGGTATTTGACATGATGATTTGAAGTTATAATTTGGTTCTGGAGTTTCTTGTTGGGTATCACGTCGGGGTCACCAATGTAGCGCAGTAGGGTATTCAAGTAAAACTCCAGATGTATGTATGTAGTACTGAATATATTCGTACAAGATATGCACAGTCTTAAAGCTAAAAGGCATTCGCAACTAGTGTGAGGTCCACCTACCATCAAAATCGGCTGACCAATCGCAGACAGCAATCGTGTTAGAATAATATAAATATGGCATCATCGTTTTCATGTTCCGCCTGCAGGTGGCGCGTCGGCCGCTGCGCCGCGCCTATGAGCCGATGGCTCGATGTATAAATATTGTGGCCAGGTAGCAACTCGCTTAGTGAGGCGCGCGCGCTGGTCGCGTACGGATGTGTTGATGTCTTGTAGGTGCAGTGCGGCTACAAGACCATCATTAGACTGTGAGGCACGATAGCTAAACATCAGCGCATCTCCTTTTTACTTTTGTGTACCCACCACCCTGTATATTTTGGTATACTTACCTACCTACTTGTAATTTTTAAGAAAATCGAACCTATCCAACCTATCTCAGTCAGGGTGTTAACATTTTAGATAAGTAACGCTGTGTTGTAAAGTTCTAATGGCTTTGGTGTTGCAGATTCTTTGAGAATATAGGTAGCTAGTCCACCTAGTCATATAAGTAAGCCAGGTCTAGTACTCAACCCAATAACGGACTGAATATGTAAAAGAACCAAGAACGTCCGTCGTCCTTCGATATCGACGTAGAGTGCCATTCATTTTAAGTTCATGTTCAACAGTAGGCTACATTAATGTACTGCGGGTGGTATGTGGAACCACTTCATGGTAAACTTATACCATAATGAGGTATAACATTGCAAGCCACGCTAGCAAAGTTGCAAATTGTTTCATACGATTAAAGACAAGCAAAACTCTTTGAACAGACTTATGTACTGCATTTATGTCTTTTCGAAATCGTTAAGAATTAGGCCCGGTTTCCACCAAAGCAGAGAGGAGAGGACACGAGAGATGTGTTTGAATAAACCAATCCGATAAACTAAGCGGAGAAGAGATGTGGAAATAACGAAATCGGATTGGTTTAAGTATTCCTCTCGTCTCCTCTCCTCTCTGCTTTGGTGGAAACCGGGCTTTACGCCTATCAAGAACTCAGGCGACTTCAGCTGGCACCTAACTATTAACGGCAAAGCAGTGGTAAAAGCCGTGTCGGTTCATAAGATTAAAGCTCTGGCTAAACTGAAGCGAGTCCCGCGCTGGGCGTCGTCGGGCAAGATTTACTCGTACCCAGATCTCAACAAACTGGTATGGAGGTGTTCAAACAGGCGCGCTGCTGCTAATTCCCATTCATTGAAGCAATTCGACGCGAGTAGTCGCGATCAGTCCTACGTGGTTTTCACCTCAGTGAAGACAGAGCTTAATATTATGGAGATACGTAGGTAGTCTATTTGTATGGGTAGGTACAGAAATGAAAACAGGGCATATGATTATAGTGGAAAATGCTTTTATTAAAGCCTTAAATATGCATTCTTAAATTAGTTGATTAGCTTTGTTGTTTAACATTAAAAATAATGCAGACATAAAATGAATTAGCTGCTTCCTATAAAATAATGTTTAATCAAATATACAGGGTGGAAAGTTGAAGAGGGCCCAGAGATGTGTGTCAGGACTGAGGACCCCACCATTGAATTGAAAAACTATAGTTTATCAGGATTTAGTAAAAGTTGTAGAAAAAATGTAGAACCAATCCAAAGATTTGTAGAACAAATACAAAAAAGTTATAACAATTTAAAGGGGTCCCTCAATCCTGACTCAAGGGTTTCTGTATCTCGGAAAATCGATACAAGTTCATGCTACATATAAAGGGTTATTTTTGTAAAACAGTAACAACCTTTCATTGGGTGGGTCAAAGTACTCATGATTACAAACAACTTTTGCTATGAGACCAACCCAGAAAAATCGAAAAAAATATCTGCTGCTACATACATTTTCATCAGATGAATATTGCATTTTGTATGAAACAGCTGATTTATTTTTTGATATTGCAGAGTTGGTCTCATAAGTAAAAGTTGCTTAGAATCATGATTACTGGCACCCACTGAAAGAATGTTCGTGTTTTACAATTAACCCTGTATTATAATGTCACCAGATAATAGCAGACTCTGTAAGATTGTAATAAATGTTTATCTACACTCACAACGTAATGTTCCAAATATGAGTTCAAAAACGAATTCATAAATACATACTTTTTTTTCGTGGATAGGTAAAATTTAAAAAAAAACCATTACAGTTCAACATTTTCCTTCGATTTTTAAACAACTGCATCATAAAATAACTTTTTAATTTTTATAGCACACTTTTTCTTTTTAATTTTTGGCGCGGGCTCATTGACTTAAGTCAATGAGCCTGCTTTGTCTATGTTTGAGCGCGCTGCGCAGTCATTCGAATACGCAATGAGAATATCCGCCATATTGGAATTAACTATTTTTCCACTTATTTTATTTCAACTGTATGAGTGAAGATAAAATAGTGTATGCAACGGCATATAATTAGGTATTAAAACACTCGTGTGATGCTATTATCACACTCGGCTACGCCTCGTGTGATAAACCCACACTCGTGTTTTAATAACCCTTTTTATATGGTCGTTGCATAAACTACTATTATTAGATTATAATTTCTCGATATATTATGTTATGAGAAAATCGTTTTGTACATAATAAATCAAATCCAAACTCAACAGTTTCCAATATTATTATATTTGTGTCTTATTAAGAAAAAATAGTTTACAATTTCACGCGATATTTTACAATCTTACGGTGTTTGCAATTTTCCGGTGACATATATTTTTTTACAATCCTTGTAATATCTTTGTACATTTGTTGATCATGAATTTGCATTGATTTGGTTTTTTCGATTGAGGCACTCTTTTGAATTGCTATAACTTTTTTTGTATAATAAATTAAACTGTATAATGTGTATGTAAATTGGATTTCTACAATTTTTCTACAACTTCTAGTAAATCCTGATAGCAAGTTTTTCAATTCAAGTGTGGGGCCCTCAATCCTGACGCACATTCACAGAGGCGGAGAGCAACAATTGAGGCGTCGTCCGAATACGCGATCGACGCATTCAATTGTTATCAAACGTGAATGCATTGTCGCGTCGACACGCGACAATGCATTCACGTTTGATAACAATTCGCCAGTTCGCCTTCTGTTTTTACAAACGCACGTGTGTATTAGAACGACAGCAATTGTTACTCATTCTACTTTTTCATTAGTAAGACAAAATCGTCTCCAAACCTGGCTACATCTTTCTACCCTGTTCATACATATTTTACAACTATTATTGTACAGTTGTTGGTAAGAAATGCTGATAATAACTCTTGGTGAATTCTGTCATGAGATCAGGCATTGCTTCAGGTAATGTGGTGAGGAGGCGAGCCGGGCTGCCAGAGTATCTAGCAAAGGAAGGCACTACTGTCTCCGCAGGAAGCACGGAGTTGTCCTCAATCATGCAACAGTCTTTTAACACACATCTGCGACCCTATAAATAAAATGGATTTGAGTTAAGAAAAATAAATGTTTTGATGAAGACAGTAAGGCAATGTAGTGAGCCTAAATCATGAATGATCATAGAAATTATTTGGGAAAAAGAGATGCTATTGAATCTAGTAGGATTCAATCTTTCAAATATTATCAATGTGAAAGTGTGAATAAGGAAACCCTTATATCAAACAATGATTGTCAGTGATTTTGGGATTAGATTGACATGTGGCAGCAAGCAGAGGTGTAGGTACTGAAAAGAAAACATGGAATTTTCTTCAAAATTAAATATGTATTTTAAACTTACAATAACAACATTCTTTCCAATGTAGACATAAGAGCCAACAACAGCAGCATTCACAACTGTGTTTTCACCAACAAACACATGATCACCCATTTGTAACGGGAAGAAGGCAACACTGGAATAAATAATTATTAAGTTAGAACTATGTAGGTTCCTTTAGCCAAGCAGTTTAAAACCTTTTTAAATACCAAAGCTTATTCCATTTTGTTAAACAATGAAAATACATTTTTTTTTGGTGTCATCATCGTCATTCATGATCATCATTTCAGCCTGCTAATTCACTGCTTGACATAGGCCTCCCCAAGTGTCCAGAGTATTCCCGTGGCCTTCACCAGGTCTTGGGTCCACCTTGAGGGACCAATGACCCACACCCATTGGGAGGCCTTGCAATGTTTTGACATAAGAAATTAATATGAGTTTACAGATTTCCAAAACAGGTATTAATTTTGTACAATAAAAACAAACCAATACTTGTGGTGGTAGTTGGTACCTACTTATTGTACTAAGGGTATTCATTTATAATTGAATTTTACTTACCCTTTACTGAATTTCTTAAAAGGAGGCCGTATAACAGAGCCTTTGCTTATAATACAAAATCTTCCAGTCTTCACATTTGCCAAGTCTCCTCTGATTATAGCATCGCTTTGAACTATCACTTTTCCGTGTAGAACAATGTTTTGAGATCCACATAGCACTGTTTGTCTGCTTACTTTATTACCTGACGCCTGTAAAATAAGTTAAAATTAGTTGCAATAGACGTCTTGTTCCAAAACGATATTTTTGTGTTCCCCAACTTACAGTTTCTACGTATTCTGACTTATTATAATAAGTATCTTGAAGCTCCATTTTATTTCAGTATCTGAGTTGTTGGTTCCAATTTATGAACAAAACTATAGTGATTCATGCAAGTTCGAATCGAATTATTTACGAAACCAAAAATATGGCATGTTTTTACTGTGAAATATCATGGAAATTTCAAGGAAATGACAAAGTCACTGTCAGTGTCAATCAAGTCAAATTGTCAATGTGAACTGTCAGTTACCAAACGTCAATCTTTTCCAATGTTTACGTTGGTTTACGACGATTCGTTTCGTTCTTTAGCAGAATTTGAAAGATATTTTAGACATCATTTTTGTACATCATTATTTTTAATTTTATAAAAATAAGTACTTATTGTCACTTAACATAACCTAATTTTTACTATCCATTATTATACAGTCTGGCACAAAGATGATAAAAAAATGAAAGAGGCCAAATAAAATAGTCACCGAAGAAGAAACAAAAACTTTTTTTGATCTCTAAAGTGCTCTAAAGGCCACCAACATTATTTTTGGGAAAATCGACCAATACCTACTAAACTTAATTGATGTCTTTATTCAAAGAAATATTGTATACCTACTGCATAAATTATTTAATTTATTTACGGTAAAAGATATAGGTACTACCGTAAAAAATGTTTAATTTTTTTATTAAATTAATTTTAAAACAATAATATTGCGACTGGGATGGGCAGAATGGGGCTACTATCGACATCGAAAAGCAACTAAATAAAATCAACATTAAAAAAAAAATTTCGCGCCAACTCGAACTTTTTTGTTTTTCCGAAAGTTCAAACTAAAAATATAATTTTATATTTTACATAGGTACCTACATAATTACGAGAAAATGGATAGATACGTTATAAAAGAACCTAGGGTCGGGGCGGGTAAGGATATATATAAATTCGATCACTTTTTCGTACCTCGCCAGCTCGTGTCACAAGGTTGAATAAAGAAATAAATATTTTTCAGAGTATCCGCAGGGAAATCAAATGATGGCGTTCTCAATGAACGCTGGGCGAAATAATATGATGTAAGTAAAGCCATATCGTATTATAACGAGATTACCTGAAGTTACGTTGCCTACTATTTTAATTTTAACAGTGTTTGAAGTCGACTTAAGTTTGTAAATGGTAAGAGCGTGTAGCCTGGTATTATTGAAAAATTATTAAAGTTAGGTACCCAGGTTGGTACTTACCTATCGTAGGTAAAAGAGAGTTTTCGTAACTTATGTTTGCGCGATATTCAGTTTAGACCAGGTAGGTAGGTACCTACGTTGTAGATAATTATTACTATGTTTTTCTAGTTAGGTATTTCTTGGTTTGTAGGCCTCCTGAAAATATCTACTACAGCAACGGACCTTATACACAATTTCCAAACATGCAAAATGTTCCTAACTCAAATTACATGGATGTTGCCCAAATGAATACGCCAGTTTTTGGACAAAATGTGAGTACCTACCTATTTTAATAGATTGGTTCTAGGTAAGATTGTATTTGGATGGTTGGTAACAGCTAAATGTGAATGGCTGAGTTGAGATTGACTACTCACAGATACTGCCAATGAGTATCATATTGCCCAGCATTTGGGTTGGAACGTAATGGACCCCGTGGATAGATGCAGCCTAGGTACTGATTATACGGATACAAATCGTCGACCGTAGGTTCAATTGAGGTAAGGGACAAAATACCCAAAATGAGTTAAGTATACAGTTTTGTTCAGAATTTTTCGCTCTATCGAATGGTGTATATGAAAAAATTCTAGCTTAAGAAAAATGTCCCTTACCCTAATGATTTTTGGATCCAAATTTCGAATCAGCCCCATAATAACAATGTATCTGAAAAACTATGCAATATAGGAACTTGAAATGGTGTAATTATCGCCGCCAATCCACTTCAAATAAGGTAAGGGTCTTTCCAATCAACGAATTACCATTACATTGTTTATTTTTGAAGAAACAATAATAAAACTGGCCTTACACTGATGTCTTTGTTATCTCAAAAAAATAATTTTATCCATACTTTAAATGGATTGCACGAGTTCTGACATAGTTGTCCCTTACCTCAATTTGCATTGTCATACTTTAAGCAGTGTCAACGTTACACCAATTTGAATCGAATTATATTTAGGTTCGGTGTCCGTTACACTAATTTGCTGATGAGAAGTATCGAATTATTTATCCCTGTTACCTTTATTTACACAGACTTCTAACTTCATAACACAAGATAGCACGTACTTGCACTATTACCATCCTTTTCTATCTCACAACGTCTTTCTGTGTGCGAAAGAGAGGATGATACCAAAGCGAAAGCAGCGCGCGGGCATCAAAAAAGTCGCTATCAGTGCGAGTTCATCTGTCGTTTGGTCGGGATTGTGCACGGTTTTTGACTAAAACAGTGGTAAAAATGGAAAAACAAAACCATTTAAACCAATTGCTTCGACGCAGACAGAAATTACTACAATTAGTGAATAAGATAACACAGTAAGTACATACATTTTGTTATACCTACTACAAATTGTTACATGTTCTAAGCTGTCTGTGGGTTTACCTATGCCTATTGCTAATTTTGTTCGTTTATTTTAATAGATATCGATTCTTGTATGATAGTACCCAATATAAAAATCATAATTTTTAAAACCATTGAATGTTACCTAATTATTGTCTAATAATGGACAATAAATATTTACTAGGTTCTCAAAGGCGCTGCCAAATGTTTACATTGATAACACTGTTTACAACTTATATTGTAATATTTCAGATCAAAAGATGAGGATGAGGAGAAAGAAGAAGATGAGACCACACCTGCTAAGGTGATATCAACACCTCCAATGAAAAGAATACAAAACGTTGACAAACTTATACCGCCAAGCAAGCGGGTTTTACGTAGGGCACGTTTTGACCATGTCGGACGTATCGGGGCCAAACTAGCATCGCACCCTCCGGGTAGTAAGCAGTTTTGGTCCCTGTCGAAAGCGGTTGAAACGAATTTCTGTCGACCCACTTTGCCTCCAATGCTGAAACCTGATGGTTCGCTGGCTCACTCTGCAAGAGAGAAAGCAAATTTATTTGCAACTCTCTTTGCAAGCAACTCGCGTCTGGACGCTGGCTCCAAGCAACCACCTACTTTACCTCGCTGTAAACTCTTCGATGCAGGAGATCGCAATTCACATTAAAGAGGTCAGAAGAGTATTGTGCAGTCTAGACGTGAATAAGGCCAGCGGACCTGACGGCATTCCTGCGAGAGTGTTGAGGCAATGTGCACCTGAACTGTCTCCTGTGTTGACACGCCTGTATCGCCTCTCTCTTGGAAAAAGAACGATGCCGAAATCATGGAAGCTTGCGAATGTGCAACCGGTGCCCAAAAAGGGAGATCGTGCTGACCCTGCACATTACCGTCCGATCGCCATTACCTCCATCCTATGCAAGGTTATGGAAAGGGTTCTGAACAGTAAGCTGCTGACCTACCTTGAAGACAATGATCTCCTCAGTGACCGTCAATATGGCTTTCGCCGGGGACGGTCAACTGGCGATCTTCTTGTGTATGTCACGCACTGCTGGGGCGAAGCCATCGAGAAACACGGCGAAGCACTTGCCGTGTCGCTCGATATCTCGAAGGCTTTTGACAGGGTCTGGCACGCAGGTCTACTCAGCAAACTTCCTGCCTATGGCATCCCAGCTGGTTTTTGTAGCTGGATATCAGACTTCCTGAGTGAACGGTCGATCCGAGTTGTCGTTGACGGCTGCTCCTCTGACCTCATGGCTATTGATGCCGGAGTTCCTCAGGGGTCTGTTCTCTCTGCAACTCTTTGCTTGCTGCACATCAATGACCTACTTCAGCCTGGTCTTGTTGGGTACGCAGATGACAGTACGGTTTCAGAGAGATATTTGTCCAGCGCAACAACCGGCGGGGATGAAGTCCGTTCCTTGAGAGAGGCCATGGTAGAGCGGACAAATTTGACCTTAAGCGTTGTCGCCCAGTGGGGTGATGACAATCTGGTCACTTTTAACGCTACCAAAACACAGGCGTGTCTTTTTACCGCAAAAAGGAGTCGTTTTGACCAAGCTCCTACTTTTCGGAGTGCATCTGTTCCTGTGACTGATCGGCTCGAGCTCCTAGGTATGGAGTTGACATCCAGTCTCAACTTCGGCGCCACCATCGAGTATAAAGCCCAAATTGCGGCCAAAAAGCTGGGCATCCTAAATAGGGTGAAGCGATACTTCAGGCCTGGACAGCTTTTAAACCTTTACAAAGCACAAGTCCGATCCTGTATTGTAGCCACCTTTGGGATGGCTCAGCTAAGTATCAGCTTGCCACACTTGACTCGGTGGAACGCAGAGCTAAGAGACTTATCAGTGACGTAAAACTGGTGAATGCCAAACTACATAGCTTGGCTCATCGCCGTAAGGTTGCCTGCTTATCGGTCTTCTACAGATTGTACTTCTGTGAGTGTGCCCAAGAACTCCACGACCTCATCCCACCGGCCCCCTTCTACCATCGGACATCCAGACGTACTGCATCTTACCATCCCTACCTTGTAGCTATTCCACCAATTCGCACTAAGCGTTTCCAAACGTCTTTTATAATGCGCACAGCAAAAGAGTGGAACTCTTTGCCTGCGTCTGTGTTTCCAAATGCTTACGACCCTAATCTCTTCAAAGTTAGAGTGAACAGGCTCCTTCTGGGTAAGCTCGCTCCATCGTAGACTTTGTCTCTGTCATCTCTGACATTGACTAGAGTCAAGAGCAAACCCATAGCTAATAAAAAAAAAAAAAAACCGCCTATACCGAAAATCATGCGAACAGAAAAAGATAAATTACCTGAGCGAACGTGTTTTCATTAATCTGTTCCATAAGGAATACAGCAACATAACTATTCACGTTCAAGGAGATAATATTTTAGAGGAATAAGAAAAGTAATCCTGTATTGCGATGCTTGCACTGGACAAAATCGTAATAGGACAATGCTGGCAATATTGCATTATTTTTTGTCAATATCCAAGAATTTCGAAACGATTCAGATTAACTTTTTACTGACCGGTCATAGTTACATGCCAGTTGACAGCATGCACTCTGTTATTGAACGAGAAGTGCGAAAATTGTCTGTTTGGAGTTTGATTGATCTCATGTTGAAGGCTGATTAAGCGCTAGAAGTAAAATTGTTTATTTTAATTTGATTAACAATGCCTTAGAGGCTCTATTAGGATTATTTGCAGCTACTTTTTTATTTGAATAAGAATTCAAAGTAAGTGTAGGTAAAATTGTTATCATTTCTTTTAATAATTTGATAACAATAAACATATTAAATGAAATATAAATTGTTTTATTAAATCTATACAAATTAGCTATAACAATGTACAAACATTTCATTTCATTGTACGAGTATGTAAGCAATACACAAAAAACAGACACACGGTTCTAATACATTTTCATGTCTCTTAAATGATTTCTTGTAACGATTTCCAAATTTATGATATCCGTACGTCAAAAGTGTGTACTTCATTTTCTGTCAAAAATCTCTTTACACTGTATTTTTCCATATTTTTTTTCAACAAGTCCTTTACACTATTTTTTCATTAATAGATTGAATCCAACGCAGAGGTCAATTTAATGTAAGGGACGGGACTACAAGATACTTGGTCAGTAAGGGACATTACTAACAAAATACGTTGTTGTAAGGGACATCTATTTTCTTAAATAGCTAATTTATTTAAATAAATGTTACACAAGTAGATAGAGCACTAAAATACAAGATTATGTGTGAAATCAGACCCGAAAAAGGTTAATAAGAAAAAAAGTTATAGGCGATTTAGTCCGAAAAAAAACTTTGTCGGCCTCTCCTGAAAAATCGTATTTTGTCCCTTACCTCAATTGAACCTACGGTCGACGAAATACTGATAGCAAGTAAAATACTGGTATTCACCTGGAAACACTTTGACTGGAACTCAATCCCATAATTAACATAGTTTAAGAAAAGGCTAGGAAGATTGATTTATTGACGTAGGTAAGTACTTACCTACCTTTTCCGATTCGTAAAAAAAAAAATTGTTTTTCAGATGTTGCCGGGTCAAACTCAAATAGTGACGGGCATCGATCCCCGGTATTTAGCCAACTATTCTGACAACAGTGCTCAATTTATAATTACAGGTGAGGTTTTAAACACTAGATATATAAATACAGAGTGAAATTTTTCCGTCAATGTTCTACATCTAACCTTGAATACGAACAAATGAACAATCCGCATATCACAATATCATATGGGAGTGTATTCTTTGGCAAACTGAACGCAATATTATGTTAGATAGTATTCAGGTTACATCTGGAGTTGTTTACTATACGGACCTTGTAGAAACCAGGAAAAATTTCCGTGTGTTCAAGCTATTTTGCCAAACCTGGAATCAAAAGTAGCTCACAATTTAGGACCCATTTAGTGTTAATGTATAATCCGTGGTGCTTGGCAACTGGGCTTAACCCAGTTGTATATGTCCCTTGGTTCCTATTTGGCCTGTTCTGTTCTGTCTCTTGCTTGATAAGGCCGTGGGGGTGGGAATTTTATTTTTTCCTACTCCTCTGTTATTTTACGATTAATTTTGTTGCGGGATCAAAGACAGTTGAATAGTTTCTCCGGGACTCGTCGAGCTTCATTGGCCACTGATGACTCTCCCTATCAGGAGATGCAGTGGTTTGGGAATGTGTGTCGGCTGGCGGCCAGGTCCCAACCCAACAAAAAAAAGGTGAATTTTTAAAGTGTGCGTGTTTGCCTAATCCGAAACTATGAGGATTAGTGAAAAACACTGAAAAGAGTCTCGAGCCCGATTTTGATGAAAACTAAAACTGTATTATTTGAAAAATCGATATTCCTAGCCAGGAATCAAATCTGTGTATTTTGAAAAAAAAAAACAGCCTGTATTATTACACCTGTATCGCTAAAAAGGATCAAATTATGGAAAGTAATAACACATGGCAAACTAAAGGAAAGCGCTTATTTTTAACAAATTACTTTTACACAGGGTGTTTTTTTTTTCAAAATCAGCCGGTTCGATTCCTGGCTAGGATTTTTTAAATGATGCAGTTTTAGTTTTCGTCAAAATCGGGCTTGAGACTCCTTTCAGTGTTTTCCGATATTCCTCATAGTTCCGGATTTGGCCATCCACGCACACTTTAAAAATTCACCAGTACCTATGGTAAGATACTCATCAGGTAAAAAAATTTAGATGATATCAAGCCGGGAGGGAGAAAAAGAATGTAGGGACTCTAGCGAAAGTCAAAGGTGACTTACCTATTTAATATTTTGGTTGAACTATTTTAGGATTACATAACTCTAAAATAGAGTGATTGATGATGTTCATGTTGAGAACAAGAATCTCTTTAGAAAGTTAAGTACAATAGTGCTGGTAGTTCATAATTCTCTCGAACATATTTTAGCACTTAAAATTTATCTAGAACCCAATGGTTCTAGATAAATTTTAAGTTAGATTTTTTTCTGATTTACTATCTTGAGAGTTTTTTGACACGCGACTTGTACATTTAAGAAAACTTAAATAGGTAACTACTTACCTACTTACTGGACTAAGGTCGAATGATAAGCGTGATGAGTTTTATCACGGTCATCTCTAAATGGCGTTTAAAGAAAAATAAGCTGACTTTGGTCATTCCTATCAATAAATTCAAAAGTCTTTGCAAAATCTCAGTTGATTTCCCTTTATAATTAACCAGCTAATGGAAGCTCTGATGAATCTCCCTCCTCGCGTCGTGCAGTTATTTTCATGAGTATGTTTCGCCATCTATGCCTTTCCTTGGCCTTGTTGAGAAATTCGTGGAATTTTGTCTAAGGATAGCGAATTTTGTTCGACTATCTTACTGGACTCTGATGAACAAGACCTCGTAACTTGGTCTTTTTTTTGGGTGGGCAATCATCAATTGACTTCTCCCGCTCAGGGCGGAGCGGGAAGGAGTGACAGACAGAGTGTCTCACTGACAAAAACCTACCCGTATTCCTTTTAACGCCCTTTGCATTCCACGCCGCGGTAACTCTTTCGAACAATTCCGCAACACAGACAGTAATCCCGAAGGACTCCTTTTAAACTGATATGTTTACCGTACCCAAAGGGTAAAAACGGGACCCTATTACCAGGCTGTATCTCATGAACTGTGATAGCTAGACAGTTAACATTTTTACGTATGATATATTTCTGTTGCCGCTATAACAGCAAAAACTAAAAACATAATTAAATAAATATTTAAGTGGGGCTCTCATCCAAAAAACGTGATTTTTTTTGCCGTTTTTTATAGATAAGGGTAGGGACCTACGGAATCCTTCGTGCGCGAGTCCAACTTGCACTTGGCCGATTTTTTTCATTTACAGTGCACTCAAACATTGTTTCAGTGCACTGTTAAAAAGGTTGCTGAAGGTACCTATCGCACCAACTATTTTGTCCTTTCTAGGTCAACAGATGCAAAGGGAACCAAACACTGCATTTTTAAACACTGGATTCGGAACAAATTACCAAAGTTCAAACTTCGGAGGAGCTGATAGGAACAAAGCTAAAAGTTTTGCTCCTCAGGTCTTAACGAGTATTAATAGTGGTAAGTTAATGATTTCCTAGAGCTTCCTACTGAGCTACACTGTCCGTTAGACCACTGGAGTTCTGCTAAAGATTGATTAAATGCAGGCTCATTAATTTATACTAGTGGTTGGCAGTCCATTGGTCTTGTCTAGAGCTCAGCAAATCGCGAGCTCAGAAGTGTGTTCTAAAGGATTGATTGCAAAGCTGACGCTATGTTTTTTTTTCATGTAGTAGTGCCTCGGAAAACATAAACTCGTTGGTCCTAGCTGTTACATTTTGTAGATTTTTGACCATAGTTTTGGGTAGTCAGAAACCTGCAAATTAATGTTTAGGTAATATGCATGAATATAAAATATATAATATGTAGTATGTCATCTAAACAGTTTATCCCAAAATATACAATACTAACAGTGGAAATAGAATCAAAATTGAGCGGAAAACCAACGAGATATAACTATTTTAAACAAATATCTGTCCCTCTAGCGGAAACACTGTTTTGTATCCAGGCAGCTGTATAGGCGTTATGGACTTTGACGTCAAATTCCATATCGGACTTCTCTTTTAAATTGACTACTTTGAAGCTTGATAACTTTATTATTTTATAAATTATGTCATACGTGCTTTCTAAAGCTAATAATAAAATTTCATGCATATTCCCTAGGTCAAGCCTGTAGACGCTATATGTAAAATATTAGTAGATATTCAGTTGTATCCAGAAAGCCTCCAGGCTTCGTGAATGCAGCTGAATACCTACTAGTTTTTACCGAGATCATCCTCCAGACCGACCCCATCATAGTTGATAATAACAAATGATGATGAAGTCTACAATGGGCCAACATTTCACATTTACTCAATCGTACCTAAAACTGTAGCTGAAGCATTGTTATTTCATATTTTATGTAGGTATAGCACCACCAAAAGAAATTCCCAAAAATACGGCTTTGTTTGAGAGAACTCCGAAACCCAGTTTCCAGCACAAGCAATATACACAAATTGAACAAGTTCCGCAGAACGCAATGAATGGTAAGCTCTATTTCTATCAATAGCGCGTGACAATTCACTTTCTCGACAACTAACTTAGTAAATTCCTCGAAAATTCGAGATGTTATTATGAAAGTTGATAAATGAAGATAAACTACTACAGCTTCTTATTTAGATAGTTTCTTACTGAAGCCTCTGTAGATTTTTTATTCCTTCTCTAATCAAGCTATCTCGTAGGCACCATAACGTATGATGTTAGGTAAACCAGTACCTAAAGGATGCCGTATTGAACAAGTCCTCAGATCAACAACACTCAACTTCAAACAAAACATGCATACTCGTATAAAGTAAGCACCCACAAATTGTCCGCTGTCAAACGTAAAAGTATTCTTGGCCGACCTGTGCTAAAGCCTCGTAACTCGGTCTAACAAGCTCATTACCCTGTATTTTCGAGAGAAGTAAAGTTGTAAAGGGAAACTTCGCGATACTTGGCAGGATACGCGTTTCAAGTTGTGCCCCCAATGGGTTGCGAGTTCAAAAAGTCTCCCTATCACCGTAAGAACGTGATTTAATTAAAGACGTGTACACACTTTGTGGACATGTCCGGGTTTGAGTTATGGCAGATTTTGTTTAGCAGTTTGTGATTTTATCGCTACAAAATTTTACAAGTTGTTAATACTTTAAAATATAAACACAGGAGCGCAACTTGCTCCTGAAGAGAGGAGGAATCTGAACTCTTTTTTCTAGTTGAAGTTATTGGTTTACCCATGAAAATTAATCTATTTTCTAGTAACACCGAAAAGATCCACGGAAATTGAAGTAACCAAGAAAGAGCCCCAGAATCAAGTCTTAACGAGGATGGACAGGCTCAAGGTAAACATCTACACTACATGTCATACTCATTCGTAGACTATCGCTTTAATAACTGATTACAAACTCCAGTTTACTTTGTTCTAATAAATGTTACGTCTCAAAGAAGGGGTTATAATCCTGCCTACAAATTTTCATAATTCTCACACGTCATATTTGAGTACCTATACAATTATTATCGTCCTCTTTTAACAACCACTCTGTTATATTAGCACTGCGTACCTTCCCAAGTGTATAATAAATAACCCATTCTACCCAAACCTGTATTTAATCTCGCATTTATAATTCACATAGCAGTTGGATTACATAACTTTAGTGTAGTGGTATAGCCGTAACCCAAATATTTCACCTCATTTCATCAAAAGTCAAATATCAATCTCATAAACTTGAGCACCTCCATTTTGTTTGACCTCCTATCACACCGGACCGTAACATAAACAATCGATCAATAATAAAAACGGTGATTTATAAAATATAGGACAATATTCGCTTTCCTCATTCAAGTCAATTTATCATCCGCACATGGTCCTGGTAAGGACATCAAATTGCAATGCGATATCCAATAAAGTATAAAAAATTGCTTATGGCTTCTCGCTCTAGGGCACAATAGACTGTGTATAAGTATAGTAGGTACCTACTTTTTTGTCGATTTACATTTAAATTCTTGCTACATCAAATAATAATGATCGAGTAAGTACATCGCGAGCTTTTTCTCTTTTATATATTCGAGATTCAGTCAAGGCTATATTTAAACAATTCGGTACAGATTGCCTAAAATAACCAGCATAATTATTCTACTTATACAGCACATTCCTCAACTACTGACTACTAGATTTATCCACACAATTAATTTAATTACATCAGCAACCGTCCTCAACGTAAACCCATATCAAACCACTGCCGCTGGTCTGACAGACGGCCTCTATCAAAAACCATACAGAGACAGCTCATAAAATGAAAACTTAAAGAAATTGCTTGTGATAAAAATAAGAGCCGGGCATTTTTCTCCTTTGTCATCTCTGTGGCCTAGAGGGTCGCGATGTGGGGACAGTGCCCTTGCATGATTAGGATTTGGTATTCTTTGCGTTTTCAGAGGGGTGGCGATGCAAGGTTTCATTTCTTTACCTATTTATTTTGTGCTTATGTCAACATTTCTCAGAGAAAAATGAAATCGTTTTTCCGCAATCCGTTTTGATTGATCACGCGTGTTAAACCTAACAATTTCCTTTCTCCCCTTCATTTAAGTTATCTTTCTCTATCGCCAATCACTAGTCCAGCTCCAGCCATTGATTTGTTCTGAGTAAACACAGTGAAGTTCATTGCGGGAAGTGTGCCGGTGCGCGCGGACGATGCAATATCCGTGATTCCGTGCCTTTGTCTTTGAAAAAAGTGATTTCTCGAACATCCCTTTAGGCCGTTCGATTTAGCTCCGCAAAGAGATAAGTAGGGTCCGCTATTTCCTCTGCCCTGTCTTGTTTTTTTAGCAGATTATTGTCGGCAACTCTGTATTTGTTACATTTCTTTCCAAGTAGAATTTCCTAGACTGAATTTCCTAAAATATGTATTTTTTCATAGACATCCAATTGTCACAATGTATTTCACGTATTTCGAATCATAAAACAACTACCTAATTGGTCCCTAATGTTAACAATTAATCCAATAACGATGAATGCATCCATTTGGCTTATGTCTGATTGGATAGGTGCATTTAGGAATTAAACTGATTGATCGTGTTTTAGTGTATATTGAGAGTTTTAAATTGACATTATTATGCTAAAACATAGACTTTTTTCCTCGAGCTATCATCAAACTGCGTTCGGTTTAAGAATCACTCATAAACAATGTATCACAATGTTTACCACCCGTCGTATAAAATACGTAGATAAAAGGCACTATACCTAGACTATCTCCTACTCATAAATAGCTTATGGTCGCACATATCTACAAAATGTGGCGATGTTATAATAATAAACGGTCGCATTCAGGCGCTACACAAAAGCGGTCCGAGGGCGTTTTCCGGTCCAGTTGAGAAGGTGCTTAAATGGCACAAGGCTTTGCAGGACATCGGCGTTTTTGTATTTTACGAAATAGTCGGTGAGTTTGATTGATGAGATAATGCTGGTTTTTATTCTTTTGATAAGCTTAATGTATTATTTGGAGATAGAAGAGGAAGGGTGGTCAGAGCGCTTCACGATGTAGACTATGGCACTGTTGATAATAATTCAATAGGGTATTTGACTGGATTTTTACTGCATTTCTCAATACGTAAAGGAAAGACGAGACGCAGTAAAAAAATGTTTAACAGTGTCAAAACATTTTAATCAGTGACAATTAGTTCATGTGACGTCGTGGATTTGATATATCCAGTACAAACGACGTTTTGCGTGAGAAGTATAGAAGAATAACTTCAAAATCGGGTCACTTTTTAGTTTTTCAACCGATTTTATTTGTTTTTCACAAATCGTATCTACTAATTTAGTAACATCTTTCACACAACAGTCAAATGTCCTATTGTGCTCTCGAATAATGTTAATGATCTAGGTAAATTCTTCGTCTTCTATTTCTTGTTATGATATAACGGTTGCTTTATAGGTAGTTCCATACCCAAGTCTCTACATAGTTTGAACGTAAATTCTTATCCCACGCAAACATTTATTTCAGCCAAATGCGTAAGCGTAAGATCAGGAGAATCTTGCGCAAAGAACCTTGTGATAAGAGACGACAACGGCCCAGCCATGCAGGTCGTTTATTACGAAGTAGACTTTCTACTCCCAGAACTAAAGGTCCCTTCAACCATAAGGTAGAACAGCAAATTGTTTGTAAACACAAAACTAAATTGTTCACATTCTTTCGCTTGTCTGAACTTATAGGGATGGGTATAATTGAATTGTTACCGCCGTCCTTTGTAGACCTTGATGTAATCCGGGTCTAAATCCCAGGTCGTGGCTTCTAGTGTAATGATAAACAAACAAATGTAGATAGTTTATCTTTTAGTTTTAGCTTTATTGATAAAATTCATGTTGTGTGGTCGGTTACATTAATGGTAATCATAGGTAAGTTAGAAACTACTAGAAAAAGTTTACACGTATTTAAACACTGCAATAATTCGTTTGTCCAGTTTGACCTATGACTATTAAAACTTATCGAAGGGATCAGGAAATATGAACCGATTTACCAACGACGTTCTTCGACGGTGGACGGAGATGACTATTTTATCGATTTTTCCATTGGCGGAAGTAACAGCCATCTCTGCCATCTCAAGCAGCAGAAGTATACAGCAGATGGGATTAGAATCTACGGGAAGTTCTTATGGATTCTAATCCGTTTTTCTCACATCATTACTTGACTGGTTCATCAATAACTTTCGCAGGGTGATAGGTAGAATGATGGCGGGTACATGTAGACTGCAGGCGTTCAGCGTGCGACCAGCAACGGGGGATGACGTCGCAACGTTGCAGCGTCGGGCTGCGGTCGCTGCACATCATGTTGCGCGGCTCTGTAAAGAGTACGGAGTCAACCAGTAGTAGTTTCTGTGTGGTCTTGTACTTAATTGATTTTATTAATAAATTGAAGTTTGTTAAATTCTGAATAGTTTTGTTTTATTGCTAAAACGTTAAAAGATGATTCATAGATTCTAGAAGATTCATAATACTTGAGCAATGTCCTAGAACACGGGCCTTAACTAAAACCTATAGTTGAATAAATCATCTCGTCAAAAATGCTTGGTAATACATATATTTTATTAATCAACTTGGTAAATAAAGGTAGGAGAACCAACTCGCTAATCAGTCGACAGTTTTTAGGAAGCTAGACATGATTAGAAAAAAAACATAGTGTACTGTACTGGAGAAAATGCCTTGTGGTGACTGACAAAAAGTGATATTATAATGGTCGAGTTTTCCTACTACAATGTCTGCGCTTCATACATTATATATGTTGCAGTCAAAACTCTTAACCAGTCAAAAGTACTTTTGACTGATTATAACACCTGTGCTAAGACAGGTCGACGGAGCGCCGCGAAGCGGGGCTCCTATTTCTGGGTGGTTCAAAAAATCCGAGTCGGGGTACTCTGAGTCGGGGTGTTAACCATAATGACGTTTTTAGCTATACTAGCAAAATCAGTCAAAAGTACTTTTGACTGATTTTGCTAGTTAATAGTACTTTTGACTGGTTAAGAGTTTTGACTGCAACATAATATAACATATCGAATCCGTGTCACACATAATATCAAAGTAAAATAGGTCACACAAGCGGTAAAATTATAATACAAATCCTATTCAGCAGAAAGTTTGCACCTGAGGAGTTACGGCAACTTTACTGCCATTGTGCGAATATGATCGTAAAACAAAGATATCTATGAATTTGTAGTTAATCCCTATGCTCCTTTTTATGGTACCTACGCGTATTATCACGACAGAGTTGCTTTACACGTCCCGAGTGCCACCTACAACTAATGTAGAAGTTGTTTGTCGTGATTATGGTAGATGACTAAAAAGTCTAATTAGTCCGTTATAATAGATTTCTAAAAAATATTAGACACGTATTTTTTCTTTTATCTACACTCACAACGTAATGTTCCAAATATGAGTTCAAAAACGAATGCATAAATACATACTTTTTTTTCGTGGATAGGTAAAATTAAAAAAAAAAAACCATTACAGTTCAACATTTTCCTTCGATTTTTAAACAACTGCATCATAAAATAACTTTTTAATTTTTATAGCACACTTTTTCTTTTTAATTTTTGGCGCGGGCTCATTGACTTAAGTCAATGAGCCAGCTTTTATCTTTGTCTATGTATGAGCGCGCTGCGCAGTCATTCGAATACGCAATGAGAATATCCGCCATATTGGACTAAACTATTTTTCCACTTTTTTTATTTCAACTGTATGAGTGAAGATAAAATAGTGTATGCAACGGCATATAATTAGGTATTAAAAAACTCGTGTGATGCTATTATCACACTCGGCTACGCCTCGTGTGATAAACCCACACTCGTGTTTTAATAACCCTTTTTATATGGTCGTTGCATAAACTACTATTTTCACATAAACAAAAAAATTTAAACGATACAGTCCGTTGAAAACTCGTGTGATGTCACGTGTACCTATACACTTTTTACTTACTCATGACGTCACCACCCCCCACTCTTGATCTTTGATGCGTTTTATCTTCGTCATTTTTTATTGATTTGATAAAGCAAAAAATACGTGTCCAATATTTTTCGATAAGTAATCTAACTGACGGGCTAAATAGACTCATATATATTTTTTAACCAGGAAACATTCCTATTGAAAATGGTAAGGAAGACAATGAAGGATCATTGTTTTCCTTACCGGAAACTAAGTATGACAATATTTGCGTGGATGTTGTAGTGAAGATTGATAGTTCTTTGTTATTGTGATTTATTAAAAAAATTTTAAGCGCTAAATAAAAAGAGACAAACCAATGAATCTTCTGGAAATAATGCCAACTAAATGCAATCTATCAACAGCTTAAAAAATGAATGTCCAAAGTAAACTTTAAAAGTTTTGTAGACACTGATTAGTCAGACTGGAGATTAATTTGAATTATCTAGTCACAGCAAAAACAATTAATCAAGTTTTGAAAGTCTCGTACTTACAGTTTTTACTCGTGACAAATTTACCTAAAAGCACAAATATCTTACGAAATAATACTAAGCTTATAAAGAGTAACAAAAGAGTTTTTAAATACAACTAAATTATATTATTATTCAGTTTCAGATTTACACAACTGATTTGTAAAAAAAAGTTAGATCTAATTGAATATCGCTAACTAAATTCAAAGCAAACATTATCTCGGTAATTTTGGTCCTTCATAAACAATGGAAATCTGGTTTTAAACCACCATTTTTCCATTGTATCCAGATTTCCATTGTTGCTGCAAACAATTTTTTTTTTTAAAGCGAGACCGACTGGCAGAAAAAGCCTAAGTCCACCTTTGTACAGTGATTTTTTTACTTAGTAAGTACCTAAAGTTTAATTAAACATTTTTAATAAGTTTTCGTGAGTATGTCCAACTATGATGAGCTTTCACGATTCTGTCCTGAAAGCTCATCATACTTGGATGCATAGTAGAGTTCATTGCCCTTAGATCTACTAATATTTCATTAATATTATGAAAAGAAAATCGCGTTTTCATTATGCATACAAAATGAAAATCACCGAAAAGCAATAAGAGAACAGAGAAAACGAATTCTATTCTTACAGGGGCATGCAATATTCATAATTTAAATCACCTAGGTACTCGATAGACCGGTGTATGGTAATGACTAAGTTTTGGTGTTCGTCCAAGCTTCGATAGCACTGTTTACGAAGTTTTCTTAAAAATAAAGCAGCCTTAATTCGCCAAAAAGCGTAGCAAAGCATTTCCGAGTGACATTAAGAAGAATAGGTAACCTCAAGATTCTGGGGCAGATGTTGTTGAGAGCCTGCCAAGAAAGTAATACGCTTGTTTCACTTCATTGTGAACTTCAAATTCCAAGTACATATTCCATTCTAGGAATATGTACCTACTTGGAATTTGAATGTAATAGTGGAACTGATCTTCTACTTTTCATCAAAATAAGTCGTATCTGCGTTTTCAGATTCTTTTAATTCGTCAAGGCTGTATTCGATTCATGATAATGTAGCTCTGTATTTAAAAAAATGTTCCACCGATCGAGGCTACATTTAATTCATTGAAAAAACAACAAATGATTGTGATTCAATTGTTTTAATAAAACCATGTAATTGATGTCTATAGCTAAATGAGATAGATACCTGCTCAAGATAGCTTACGAATGTAAAAATACACCTTTTTAAATTAATTTCAAAGCTGAAAGCGCAGTGTCTCGGATAAATGACAGAGAATTCCCTCGGATTAATTCAGAAGTCACAAGAACTCTTAGAAGTTAATCTAAGTTACTGACTTCACAGAAGCGATAATTTTGTAGCGGCTGCGTAGTAAAAAAATAATTGGTCTTGTAATATTTCTTTCATAACTATTCGTTAAGTTTCAAAGATAAATATAGGTATTTTAAATAAGAGCTTACACTTGCTTATTTGACGTCATTTTTATGTTCCTGTGAAAAGAAAACCTGCCTCTCAGACGACGACACATGACACGAATGAGGAGCGGGTAATGCAACCCGTTCAAATCAAATCCGTTAAATTAAATTGTCTAAATTCACAAACAGGACGACTAGCTTTAAAAATACATGTACACTTGTACAGTTCACTAAGCATTTCCCTAAAATTTTCGCGTAATTGCTTACCAGGCACAAAACTAAACGCAGGCAATTACTCAACATTACAAAACTATTCAACTCGAACCTATTCATTAGGAACAATTTGAACGAGCAGAAAATTTAATTAACAACCTAAGAACTTCATCTTACTAAAATTAAGATTTTCCTTTTAACAGTCGATTAACATGCAAATTGCATATTAATTTTAGCAAAATGGACGATCATTAAAAGTTAATATAAAGGTTCAAAAGACCTTTCCACGGTGTATTACAGGTACTTGGAGAGTGATTAAATAAGGTTTTAAAATATATTGGATAGGTGTGAGGTTTACTAGGGTCGTCTACGACGTAATCTTGAAAATTAAATCCAAGAGATTATAGGCAGGTATTAAGCGCTAAGAATTAAAAAGTTTTGTGCTTTTATAGCCGACCTTATCTTTAAAGTAGTAATCAGAAATCACATAATTTCTACTGTCAAAAATATATCGAGTGCAGCAAAAAAAAACAAAAGTTATTTTAAAAACGGCGAACCCAAAAAATTCGTACACACAGAATTCGAAATTCTTGTTTGCATACTCGTCGATATTCTGTTGCCAAATTGTCGACTAAAAAGCGTTTTATACCTGTACTTTATAGCTAAAAGAACTATGCTATTGCAGAGAAAATAGACTGACATTTTCGCTTCATAGTTTCATTGTAAGACAAGTTGCTCGCCAGTCCCTGAAAAGTATAAAGCTTTTTTGAAATACCGGAAAAATCCGACGCTAGCAATCCAGTAGAAAGTTGGGGCACAAGGAAATTGTGTGCTTTTCAGTGGCGGTGCAAACATACTCGTACAGTAAAATCCTATTCAGAATGCAATTTTATATACCTGCTGAATTATTGCAGTGAAAATGGGAACAGAGGGACAGTATACAAGTTTCCGAGACCTTTGTTTTGAAACTTCGTCTTTTTGTGAAGGCTCTTTAGGAAAATGTAACAGAATTCCAAAATATTGATACAAGTTGTGAATAAAATTAGAATCTATCTCCTGCATTTTTCCTCTTTGAATTTTTTTACATAAAATAAAATCACCATTATTTAAAGTTTATACTTAATTTAAACGATTACCCAAATTAAAGTTGTTCACATAATTTGCATTTTTGGGTTCCATAACTTTTGAAAGTGCTAACTAAAGCAATAGCGTAGCTTAAAAGTTTATGAAATTTCGGGAACTGTTTTTGTTCACCTTTTTTCCGTGAGCAACCTACCGACCGGAACCGTTAATAATATGAAAAAAATAAAGAAAATCAGCATTGTCAACATTTTTTCAGGAATGCTTGTCTATTTCGCACTCGGCTGAATTAACTTTTCATATTATTTTTGCTTAATTGCGCTGTTTGTTCTCAATTCATGTTTGAAGTTAGATCTTTTTTTTTTAGGTATGACCACTAGCAAGTTAACACACTTGGGATATCAACTGCTTATCCGGACTAACATTTGAAGTTAGATCGATGATAGACCAGAACAAAAATCAGCCATAATATTAAGTGTCTTGTGTCCGTCCATGCTCATCCTAATAATATATTTCTTCGTTTTTATTTATTTATTTTTAACTCACTTTCGCAAAAATAATAAATTAAATTAAATTAAAATTCATTTATTTCGGACAACTGTGATCCATATTTTGTTAGTATTTTAAAACAGCTTATATTTTAGTGTTAGTAGGTAACATTGATTTAATTAAGTAGGTGCATCATTACAAACGTCTCTTATATGCGACACTATACGTAACTTGTCTGTCACAACAGTGTCGCACATAAGGACAGTCCACCCTATTCGCTATCATTTTCAGAAGGGTATTGGAGCTGCCCCGCACTCTGTGCACAAGAGACGCGCAGCGCTTTCGCATGGTCGCATGGAAACAGTCTGTGCGTGCCAATGCGAACATATGTACTTGAAGCGCTGCAGTAGCGGGGCAGAGACAACACCGCCCTGAAAGCATTATTAAATTGGACACGAAGGGTGCTGTAGCTTTTCTGCGTGTAATTAGCCCACAAGCTGCAGGTGTACATAGACGTGCAATATGCTCGGAAAAGAGTAATTTTCACCTCATCCGAACACCTGCAGAACCTGCGGGCCAGCATATTAGCTCTCTTGGATACAGCCCTTCGTTCCCGTTCCATAACAGCATGATCCCTGAGGTCAGCCGTGACTATATGCCCTAGATATTTAAACTAAAAACTAAGAAAACCAGAAACACTTTGCAGTGATTGTTTTTGGAAGTCGGTTGTATTTTTTTGTGAAAAAGGTGTTTATGGTAAGTGATGAGACCTTGGAGACGTTTATAATATGCTACTTACATAAGTAGGTATATTAGGGAAAATCTATATTAACGTGGGCGAAGCCTCAGACCTTAAGACAAAAACTAGTTCATCACAAATACGACAAACTCTTAGTATCTTTCTTGAATATTCACCGTGACCGTATTTAAACGTAGAGCAAAATATTTACCTAAACAGGTGTTCATTACATTCTAAATTTGCGGCGGGATAGTGGGCTTGTTTGCGTCGTCCAGTCAGTGTCAACAAAGTCTTAACCGCGGTTTACGATGTTGCTTCCCGGCCATACTTCACCATAATTTCAAAGTTGGCCGGGTGGGTACTGAAAGGAAAGTACATAAAATTTTAATTGTGTAAATATATTACTTTTATCGCCTATTTTTATTTAATCTTTGTTTGAAAATGAGAATTCTAAGAAACTGGCACTTGAAAGTCCTTCTAAAGTTTGGGGAATAAAAGTTTAAAATTTTTGTTAAAAAGTTGTACCTGGTAGATTATTGATCATTTTTCCCTAATCAGTACAAAAATGAAATTAGATAGGTGATTTCATACTTAGGTATAAAATACGTGCCTACTACTTGCAGGTGCTTAAAACGAGGTACGGCTAGAATTTATTGTAATTAAGACCAAATGGCTGGTCTGCAATCATCATTAAACCTCATTTAAAACTACAAAGAGCACGGCTAACAACAGTCGTAATGGGAATGGGCGAGGAGAAGCAATTAAACAGGTCCAGACAAGTTTTGACCCGTCCTTGCGGTGGGTCCCTTCGCGCCTCGGATATAATCAGTGTTGAACTATGTACCATAACCTGAACTTGTCTAGGAAACACTAATTAACGGTGAACTACAATTTGTAGAAATTCACGGGCTGTTGCAAATGTCCACTTGTGTTAAATTAGGTGATTGCAGTACAATGTTATGTGGCTAACTTTAGTCTGAACTTTTTAGCGATTGTGTGCCGGCTAAATTGTTGCTGGGTCTTATTGCTCTTTAGTATTGGTGCTCTCTAGTCATCATCTGCCTAGCCTTTTCCCAACTATATTGGGGTCGGCTCCCAGTCAAACCGGATTTAGCTGAATACCAGTATTTTACGTGGAGCGGCTGCCTACCAGACCTCCACAAACCATTAACAAGGTAACACGGTACTTCTTGGCAAGACTGGAGTCAGATTTTCAGGCTTCTGACAATCCGGAACGACTGCCAAAGATCTACAATTGGTGCTCTTTAGTATACTCATAAAATTGGGTACGTACAACAAAATTTGAACTATTTAGGTGATATTATCTAGTTTTCGATTATGGATTTAGATTTTTTGACTATCAAAGAAGTAAACAAATCCAACCAAATCACTCACGCCTCACCAAATAATTATGTTAATATTTTGTATCCCTCGTATGCGTAGGAAGTTTAATTAAAATCGGTTCATTCATTTCGAAAACTAAGACTTGAAAGTTTGCATGAAATGCCGTACGGAGTTAACGCTCTTTATGGTCTAAAAAGTTGTCACTCAATGCATTAGATATCGAAACGTATTTACAACATCAGGTTTTCTCTGTCATCTTCAAGCAATTGGAAAAAATACAATTGGATGGATTTCAATTCGTATAGCGTTTAGTACATTTAGTTATTCATAGTGCAAATGAACCTAATTGTAGTAAATCGAATCATTATAAAGCCACTGGCAAAATATAATTAGGTATGCACCACTATAATTAGTTATGAGCAATGTTTGATAGATAATTAAACAAACAATTCAATGTAATACGATTGCCCGTGAGAATAATAATTGTCATCGAAACGAAATTATTTCCATAAATCCGAGCAAATAGTTTGCAGTGTTTGTAAAATTATAACTGGAAATGAATTTCGTGACGTGCGATATTGAAGCTTTATATCGTGTGTTTGTTTGTGCATTGTATTTACGTTAAAATACTAGTCTTTTTTTGATGCGTAGTTGTGAGTTTTGTTTGACATTAATTTCAGACAGCTACAAGTGTGTTTTACTTGGGAAGATATCTACTTAAGTATCAACGTAAGTAATTGCCGCCACGTATGATTTAACTCGACTTACAATATGTTTCCCCTGCTGGAACTTCGAAGCCGTGCGGGCTCAGTGAGAATTGGTATTTGTCACATGATCTTTTCGGGCATGCCAGCATTCATACAATATTTTACCGTTTATACAGCCTATAATGTTTCTCTATAATCCCAATAAAAATACCTTCAAAGAAATACCAAAAATACACACATAGACAACTTCAAAGCCAAACGACTGAACCAATACAATGGGCCCAAATGTAATAAATTCCGCATCTTTTGACTTACATACTGTTTATACAATAGACCGGTAACGCGGGTAGCGTCGGGACGGACATCGGTCCGAGCTGATTTATGATTGCATATATCGACGATCGTATGTTTATGTCCCTACTGGCTTATTCTAATGTAAGCGATGGAGCCAGAGGCTGGGAACGTAATGTCATGTATTGAGTTATATTTTCAGCAACCCTCAGTACCTAGTTTTTCTTAGAAATTATTAGTTTTCATGTATCTGAAAAAACATTGTTTGTTTGTTTTTGTATTGATTAATTAATTGATTGATTATTAATTTAATTATTTCGTTTAAATTTATCGAAACTAAGAATCGGTACTTCAGTAAAAGTTTAATATTTAGACATCGTTAATCATGAAATTCGAATGTATTTTTGATTTACACAAGTATTATCATGACTTTTCTGTTCATATCCCCGAGGTCGACTGGTAAGAAATCCTTAAGACAAGCCAGTTTAAGTTCGCCGTTTTACAGACATTACCTATATACGTTATTTTACACCAATGCATAAAGTTAAATAAAGATATGAATTGTGTGAACAATCATCGAAGTCCACACATTCTAAGTTATTCAGTAGAGTTGACTATACTAACTCAGTCAACTTTTTCTTCTACTTCTACTCGCAATAAACCAAATTACTTACTTTACGAGCGAAGCTTTATTTGATAACATTGTCGGTTCAAATTAAAGTAGGGTTAACAGCACAGGACGACCGCACTTATTGCGGTCTGTGTTCATTATCGTTGCGGTCGATTCACCATCTGTTATTACTTTTATGTTGGCTGTACTACTTTGTATCGCATGAATAAGTTGAACGTGAAGTTTTTATTGATTTTGATAGTAAAGTTCAGGTTTAGAGTAGGTATAATTAGTGTGATACGTATTAATAAACAGAAAAGTTAAGTATAGTACCTATGGTAGGTACTGTGTTGGTTTGATAGGAAAAAAAAAATTGCTCTATATAAGGTAAAATTACAAGAATAACTGATATTCACAGTTTAGTATCAGTATTACAAATAATTATATACCTACTTATAACCAAGGGAACATAATATACGACGCCAAAACCAAAAGACTCCAAATAATTCGGATCACCTGGAAACTTTAACCCTTTAATAGCATCCAACTTATACCTACGTTATCAGAAAATCTGAGCGTGTAAATATCACAAAATCCTCGCGACTCGCAACCAATCAGTCGTGAGAGATCGCTCTATTTCCTCCAAGTGCATCAATTCACCGTCGTAATACGTTCACGCTCGTCCCGTATTACCCGTATGTCATAATGGAGCTCCGAACTGATTGGGCGAATTTCTATAGAGCGCAAAAAATGACGATAAATCGGGATCAATTTATTTTACGTCGATTCTGAGATTTACCCCTAAACGCTATTGTAGCATGAACAATGGTGGCTTCGGAGGTGACGTAAATGGATAATGCGAAATTCTGATGTTGGTATTTATTATTATTTAGACTACGTGAAAAAGAGGACGACTTAAAGAGGCTCAAGTAAGTTAAATTGATTGTGAAATAATCTATCGTTATTCATCTTATTGCATTATATGTATGTAGCACATAGGTACGTTTTATGAGCTTTTTCATTACAGAAACATATTCCGCTGCGCAAACAACCATTTGCTCTTTTACCGTATGATATTCAGAATAATTTCTATAAAACTGTAGCATCAGCCAGGATCAATAGGTTAGATCCAATAACCTGTGAGAGAGTGGGCTATTTCCCGCGCTTCCATTCAATGGGCAAATAGATTCATGCTCGTTCCATTACACTCGATGTGTAGAACGTACCTAATTCCCTATCTAAGGCAGGTGCGTACTTTTATGTTATAAAAAATATAATTGATTTGTTTACATTTTTATGTTTACTTTATTCACGCAAACTCACAATTTAAATCTTATCAGAATATGATTCTCGATTATATAAACCCGTAGTTTTAATGTTTACGCCATTCGCTTGTAAACAGCTGTCTCCATCTACAACAGTAACGAGTTGCAGATAAAGATTAGGTATCTTAAATAATATTCACGTACTATTTAAACTGATTTTGCAATATGGAATATTGGAAGAATAAAGTGGTTATTGTTACCGGTGCTGCACATGGAATAGGTGCTCAAATAGCCGAAGATCTTGCGAAGATTGGAATGACTGTTATTGGATTCGAACCTACTCAAGGAAGACTGGATGAAATGCTGAATAAAATGCTTGATTGGGGCAAGTTCGAAGGACAACTAATACCATGCAAATGTGATGTTTCTAAAGATGAAGATCTTAGAAATGCTTTTGAAGGTATAGTAGCGACATATGGAGGAGTCGATGTACTGATCAATAATGCAGCTATTGGCAAGGAAGGTTTAATATCCACAGGTATTATACAAGATATGAAAAAAATCGTAGACACTAATATTTATGGATTGATAACTTGTACACGTTATGCGATTGACTCCATGATAAAGAAAAATATTACTGGGCAAATTATTAACATTAACAGTATTTGTGGCCACTACATGCCGCCTTTTGCTGAGCCGAAGATAAATATGTATATCGCTTCCAAGAGAACTATGACAGTTTTAAACACGCTTCTAAAGAATGAGTTTAAATCGCTTAGCCGTAAAATCAAGGTTACGAGCATTTCTCCTGGGATTGTACGAACAGGAATATTTAAAACAGCTGGTATTGATTTCCTGAATGAAGAGTTTTTTGAAAAGAATCCGCATTTGACAACAAAGGACGTGTCTAACGTTGTTCTTATGATTTTAGCAGCTCCCCGAGGTATTCAAGTTAACGAAGTTATATTTCATGCATTGCATGAACTCTATTAGTAATTCTAATATTTCCGTTTTTTTTGTTTCGGATATGTTTTGTTTAATTTGCCAAAAAATCCTCAAGGATTTTTTTCTTATATAATTATTTTTTTATTATATCTTATTAATCAATAAAGTTTGTTCCAATTTTTTTTATTTTATTTGAAAGGTCAGCTTTGTTTAGTAGCGCAAGGGACAAACTAAAATTTGTGATACTTAGGCGTGTTTCAACGCAGCCTTATAACTTTAAATAACACCACGTGTGTACCCCGTAAATACTAGTAGTACCTTAACACTGACACTGACAAACACTGCTCGATCAAGAAATTGAAGCCAAGACCTAACGCTCAGAATCACAAATTATTCTACTTTCATTTTATTCTAAATACTAACACAATATTTCCAAAAGCCAGGGGATAACATTTCAATGTTTTTTTCATCACACATTAAATTCTCGTTAGGCTATCAAAACAACCAATCTGTATAATGCGCATTTATTACCAGTGATAACATATTAAATGTCCCACTTACGGCGGAAACTTATGTTTTATAAAGGACGGTAAAAATTTTCCGAGAGATATTCGAAGTTTGGGCTTTGGATAAACTACTCAGATTTTTAATACAACATGAAGTTTTGGGTAAACAAGGTAGCAGTTGTCACAGATTGTGGAGATGAAGTTGGTTTGGCTATCATGGAGCAGTTAGCTAAAGCTGGAATGATTGTCATTGGTTTCAATAAAAATGAAGACCTATTAGAAAAAGTAACGGTGAAACTGAACCCAGTGATTACGAACAAAATTTCTGGAAAATTTGTGTTGTGCAAATGCGACATATTGGATACTAAGCAATTGACAGCAGCTTTTGATAAAATCAAGGACACATATGAAGGAGTGGATGTACTGATAAACAACGCTCAGTGCAATATCGACTGTTTAGTTAACATTGGAGAAACAAATGAGTTCAAGGAAATTATTGACATCAACATTAATGCTTTGGTTGCTTGTACAAGGCTGGCAGCTGGATCTATGATAGAAAGGGAAACTAGAGGTCATATTATATTTATGAACGATTTATGTTCTTACCAGATACCAATGCAGTCAAAGAAAACTGTATATATAGCAGCTAAAGCGGCAATAACGTCTGTAAATGAAATTTTGAGACACGAATTTCGTTTTTTGAAGGCTAACATAAAAGTGACGAATTTAGCATGTGGTAAGATTCAAGGATGTACAGAATCAATTACTGAGGCTCCGGGACTTCGGGTTAAAGATATAGCCAAGCTAGTGAAACTGGTATTGAACACACCTGAACAACTTCAAGTGCACGAGGTGTTGTTAGATTCTGTTGTTGAATAAGTTATGAGGTTTAGTAAACAAGAGATTTAGACTTAGTGATCAAGTAAACCACTGTATATTGATTGTTGATACACAATACATACTGCAAAATATTGAGTTGAAGTTGTAATCTGGTGATGTGTTATTATTGTGCCGTGATATAGTAAGGTACCTACATAATATCATTGTTATTGTTATGTTTAAACAGAAGTTAAATTACAAAGTGGCGTTTTATTGTTACCTTCTATTTCTCGTCAATTGTGTCTCTCTCTAACTGTGAATTAATTTAGTTTGATAAGAACTCTTTCCAGTTCCAGCTTCAAATTTGTGCTACTAACAAATGTAGTCAGTAGTCGTTGGTTCAGCCTAAGTTTAGGCAACCACATTCATGCTTGTGGAGGAAATACAAAAAGATTCGCGGAGCGTATCCATCCAAAGGCAGCAGTAGAGAGCACGCATTATCTTAATTAAACGGATAAAGCATTACCACTCTCTCATTACAGTATTTACTGTTTTGCAGAAGCATTTTGCAAATTATCACTGACTTGGCAACCTCATTTCATTTCGCGATGCGCTTTGTTTTAACCGGCAGATGTGGCTTATGTGTGTTAATCAAATCTGTTTAATTAAACCCCGGTCTTACAAACAGTTAATACAGCTTAATGATAAAAGTTACTGTTTTAGGATGGATTTTCTGACTTGGAACTTGATGTTGTTGCAGGAACCTTTATTTATAGGGTAGCAGTAAAGTAAATGACGTGTCTCTCAAATTATTGTAAGATTTGCGTTTTGCAGGATAAACCTGTTTGGTAAACACATTTCAATAAACGAGGCAAATTCTGTAATCTGCGGATTTTATTTTAAAGAATGAATGTGTCAAGTCGCTTGTCATTTCAAACGTGTTATGAAACAATCTCATAAAATCACAGAAAATATAACAAGGAAAATTGCAAAATGTCTTTTCCGAAGACAAGTGAACTATATGAAGACCCTCTCAGAAAAACTTTAATAGGACATAGCAGTCTGAGTATCAGAAGCACTAGAGTGAGACACGGGAGAGTTGCAGTTTATAACGCACAAGATCAGTCCCGAATTGAATGGAGCAATCTTATTTTTGTGCAGTTCCATCCTGTATTTAAGATGATCATTGTGGTGGTTGCTTTTATAAAGGCAATGATGGTAGATATGTTTCAATTTATTTCTCATTTTTCATGCCGTATGTGGTCAAGTTAGTAGTCGGGCCCCCTAGGGCCAGAGCCTGCTAGGATTGCGGAATTAGTTCGAAAGAGTCACCGCCGCCCTGGAACGCAAAGGGCACGCAAGAGTCTAACACTCCTTCCCGTTTCAACTAGAGCGGAAGGAGTCATTTGATGATTCCACATCATTAAAAAAAAAGCAATGTGGTCAAATTGTTTGGCTTAAAGAACAGCTTGACCTCTGAACGTTGCTTGTAATTTGCATTTTATTTTGAATTGATGTAATCAAATTTATTATATGGGAACACCTGCTCCGGGTCACCATTGACTCGCAACACCGGTCGACCTGTGCTTTTGCCGTTTAAATTTCTGTTTCAGGCAACGTCCTCTGTTTCTACTTATCATATAGCCAATTTTTATTTGCAGGGTCCTATACAGTCGGTATATCCAATAATATATTGCAATGATGTCATGGACTACAACCCGCTTTTGATATTCATTAAATATTTTTATTTCTTTTGCTGTGATGCGTTATACGCTGTTGACACTTTTCTCCATATGGTGCACAGGTAACATCTATTTATTTATTCATTCGGGAATACTGTTGACTGGAACGATGGAGCAGTGCAGGGATGGCAACCCAACGGCACGCGTGCTAGTGGTGGCAGTTCAGCTTTCATTCTACTTAAATTAAGAAAGAATGAGATAGAATTTTTCCACATTATTTTAGGTTTTGTATATTATACTATTTGTCAAGATTCGTAATTGGCAGGCCATGCCCAAATCAATTTTAATTTTTACAAATAAAGAAGGAATAATAGTTTATTCCTTCCTAACAGACGCACAATTTCAAATAACACAAAAAAAAACAAACCAAATAAAATAAAAATAGCTAGCAAATAAATTAATAAATTGATTTTTTGCTATAAAGATTTGTCATCCCTGATCTAGTAATATTTTATGCGGCTCATAAGCATTGGTTTTTTACATTTCCAGGCAAGTCGTTGACAAGGCAATGAGACGTGAATATTTACCAAAATCAGCAATTTGGTTGATTTGCGATTTATTATCTTTGATTCCATTTTTTCGATTGATAATAACGGACCCCTGTGCACCTGCTCGGCTTTGGCCAAACATATTATTATTTAATGAATTTCTGGTGTAAGTATACCTTACATTGAAAACTTTACGCCGTTTCTTATGCTTGTGCTGTGCTCCAGTTGAAACCATGCCAAATCTTTTGGGGTGTCAAAAGCGCCCGTCTGTACCTCTGGAGACCCACGATGCGCCTTTAGATCCTGTTGGCTATGTGTTTCCAGGATGCATTTGCATTGGTATTAGATTTTTTTTTTAATTTTCATCTCCAGTTAATTTGGATTGAAATACTGCTTGCGAGCTTAAAACAATCAAAACCACAACAATATTTTATGATTGTTTACAGAATTTACAGAGTGATTCAATTCTTTTCCTTGGGATCTTCTCATTCATACCCACTGCTCGTGTTAGGTTATTTAATCGTGATGTGTTTGTGTACAAACTGCATTGCTTGTTTCTTGCTGCTGGCTACACATCAAGGTTTTTGTGATAATTGCAATAATGCCAACGTTTTTTACGATTGGAGGTCTTTTATGAGGCATAAGGTAATTTTAGTGAACATTAATCTATATTTATTTTCTAGTTGCATAGGGGAAGTTGAAGAGGGCCCCGGAAGAAAATACCCTATAGATTCCTGTCTTTCTACTATTCCTTTAAGATACGATTTCTGTTAGAGAGTGGAGAGATGATCTGTTTCAATGCAGTTTTACTGACTTATAAAGTAGTATTTTTTGGATTTGTCTTACTTAGTTCGGTTCCCGGTTTAGGTAAGCGACTTTTCAAAAGACTTTGAATGCAGTTTTACTAACTTAAAAAAACCAGTCAAGTGCATGTCGGGCCACGCTCAGTGTGTGGTTCCGTAGTTACCCGTCCTGTAAGTCATGACAAAAATAGCAGCCTTTTAATTACAAAGTTACAAATACACTTAGTAGTTTTAAATATTTTTTTTAAGTTTTCTAGTTTTCCCGTTACCCCCAAAAAGTGACCCCATTTTCAAAATATACTTATTTAGTTGTGTTTGGGTCACAAAAGTTTATAATTGTGTACCAAATTTCAACTGAATCGGTCCAGTAGATTCGGAGAAAATCGGCTGTGACACACCCACTAACAGACAGGCAAAACAGGCCCGAAAACCAGCGCTGTGGCTCTGTCTCGCACATGAGTTCCAGCATTATGCTGAGCGATGGCCGTTTTTGCGCGAATGTGACGCATAGGTATCTTTCCAACTTGCATAACTTTTGTAATTTTTATTTATTTTTGGTGTACGTCATGCTTGGCGCAAATAAAGTCAATACGGTTGGCGCAGTGGTTGAGCGTTTGACTGCTGCGCTGCGTGTCGCGGGTTCGATTCCCGCACGGAACAAATATTTGTATGGCCTACAGATAGCCGGGCCTGGCTGTTTGTGTATGTGTGATTATATGTTTGTAAACGCACCCACGATACGGGAGAAATTCCTAGTGTGGGGCAACGTTTAAAAAAAAACAATAAAAAGTCTTTTTCTTTCTTTTCTTTTGGAGTTTTATGAGAGTGTTTACGGAGAAGCGATTTTACACGCGTTTGCTAAAGATGCAGGCGGAGCCCGCGGCGTCGTCCGCGGCAATGCGAACATACGGTGATACCCGCCACCAATCACTTGAAATGTCAAATTAGTCTGGGATTAAAAACGAGCGTCCCCTCCCACCCTCTGCTTCCAATGCCCCCCGCGATTAACGCCGCATGCTAAGCTATACGTTAGGCCTGAATTATACAGAAAAGGCGTGGTGAAGACGCGACGCAGGCGACACATTGTGAATTATACACAAACGGCGCCGCGCAGGCACGCCGCTCGCCTGCGCCGCGTCGTGTGTATACCTACATTTTGTATTATAACTTTTTGAAGCGGCATCGGCATCGGCGGGCACCGCTACTTTTCACGTCCCGCACCACGCGCCCCTCATCTTCATAAACAACATCGTACATTGCTATACGAGTATGTTTGTGTTTGTTCGTGTGATGATGCTGGCCCATGCACGCGCCGCGGCGCCGCCTGTCTGTAAACGGAAAAAAACATGCGAAGCACCGCGAGACGCCGCGCCGCGCGCTTTGCCCAGCGTCTCCGTAAACGAGGCGTTTATAGGGTTCCGTTATATGTCCATAAAGAGGTCCGAAAGAGGTTTCGTTAAGACAAATCGTTAGCATCATTTTTTTAGGATAGTCTCCCGCAGGGCCCTTTTCTTTTCCTCCTCTTCTTTAAATCACTGTTTGTAAAACTTGTAGCGTAATGTGTGTTTGTATATTTCCAGTTTAACGGTACTGATGAAGGATTTGCAACCTACTTATATGCATCAGTATTTGTGTATTCCTTTGCAGTAAATGGAAGATACGAGGAAATAATGCCATCTGCAATCTTAGAATTCATAATGGTGTGTATATTTATGGTGGCTGGTTATGTAATAACAAATTTCATTATTATACCGAAAGCCATTCATGAGTCTATATTAAGATTTCGCGGAGTATGTGAAGTATATTCAAGAGTAACAAAAATCATTGAGGAGACTAAAAGAAGACATCCCGATGATAACTCTCACAAAATCGTTGAAACGTATTATAAACTGATATGGAGAAGACGAAGTGGTATCGCCAACAAACCTAAGTTTGTTAAAAGTCTACCTAGATATTTGCGACTTTTTCTCAGCCAAGATTTGTTTTGGCCCTTATTTTACCATAGCCCTACATTGAGAAAAACAAGTTATCCATTTCGACGATGGTTAACTGAGTTAACAGTTATATATTACAAATTGCCTGGCGAAAAATTCTTTACAGGTCCTAATAATAAAGGTTATTTATTTTATTTGAAATCTGGCATAGTTCAGCTCATTTCTGTTGATGATGGAGTAACACCAATACTCTCTGTTACAAGTGGAACAATATTTGGAGATATTAACTTTTTTGTGCCTCCCCTGACAAGAAAGGTTATCGCCCGTTGTCTCACATATTGTGAATATTATTTCGTTGATCGGCAATCCATGATTAGATCCTTACATAAATATCCGTCAGACCGAAGAATTGTCATGAACGATGTTAAAAACAGATTAAGTCACGCAAAACTATTATTTTCTAACAAAAACCATATAAAAGGCTTCGATAGAAATGAAGACGAAGGAATAAGTTGGCTCAAGAAACGTTGGTGGGAATTATTTAACATAGTTGAAAACTATAGTAAAACAACGGGCCACCCGAAAGAACCTTTGGGAGTTATACTGCCACCTGATGAGGCGTTATACCATTGCTCAAAATATATAGGACAACTTGCTTTATGTAATAAAACAGAACTGCGGATAAAATCGATGTTCATCAACTTTAAATTTCCATGGATAATTAATCCGCATTCTAAGTTCGGGCTTGCTTGGTATCGAATTGTTGCTGTCGACGTATTTCTAGTACTTGTTTTGTATCCGCAATGTTTGATAAAACCACACATTCCCGTGTGGTTTCAGTTTTTCACTTTATGCTCAGATGCTATATATATTATTGATATTGGGATATCTCTTGTAACTGCTGTGAAAAAACAAGATAGTGTCACAAGTACTTTTTCTTCAGTTATGTTTGAACGTTTCAAGAGCATTACTTTTATACTTGATTTAATGTCAACAATTTGGATAGAAGATATAGCAGATCTTTGTGGCGCATCACAGTATTATCACACTCTTCAATTTAACAGACTTATTAAAATTTATGTCCTTCTTTATGGGGAATATTTAAAATTTGATATTCGATCGGATCCTGTTGTGGATGTTTTTCGGGTGATTGCATTTCTTCAATTCGCCTTTTATACTGTAAGCAGCAACATGGTGCTAGAAATGCATAATTACTTTCCTGTTTTGACGATGGATTATTTTTTTGGAGAAAAATTGTGCTCTAAGGCGTATTATGAAGATTGCACTCCCACACCTATTTTCGGCGCTACTATTTCGTGGATATTTGAATGGACTTGCAGTTCTCAAAACAGTCCTCGGACACTGGAAGATTTAGATGTGGCATGTTGGTTAGGCTCAATAGGCTTTATCATAGTCGTTTATTGTAAAGCCAGATTTATTTCGCATTTGTATTTGGTAAACAAGAATCAAATAAAGTATCAAAATTTCGTGTTACACCTCAAGGCCTATTATCAACATTATAGAATTCACAATGATTTACTCAAAAGACTCGATAGATATCTTAAGTGTCATTGGAAATATTATAAAGGTACTGATGTACTGGAACCGAATGGGTTAGAAAATGAAGCAAGAGAAATTTTCTGGAAATGCCAAGGCAATTTAGCTGAATCCATAATTACTAATTCAAAGGCGTTCAAGCATGTTGATCCTAAGCTTATAAGGGCATTGGCTAGAGCAACATACTTTTTAATACTGCCGCGGAATAGCAATATATTGATGTTTGGAATTCAGAGCAAACACGTTACTTGGGTTGTTGAGGTGAGAAAAGGGATAGAACCTTTGTTTTATCGCAACATGTTGCTCTAAAGTGTCCCATTGCCGAGATATTTGGTCGTAAAATCGTCAATTGAAAACAATGACTATGTTTAAAAATGAATTAATTGCATGCTTATTATATCATCTTCCTGCCCTTATCCCATGTTACTTGGGGTCGGCGCAACACGTTTTTTTTTGCATGCTTATATGTATTTGATTAAATTTAAAAAAAATGTTCCCAGCTTGATCTAATAATTTATTGAATGAAAGTAAAAATTAGAACACGTGAAAACCACTTTATTAAGAACTTCGCAAAATAATAGAGTTTTTATAATAATGTTAATAATATATTAATGATAATATGAATGGCGGTACGGCAACGTGACACTTTAGTGCACCATGTTGCTTGATTCTAGTTTAAGTAGGTACCTAGTTTTTGAAATAAAAAAAAAATATATATTTTAAGGGTTTCGTAAAATGTGAGTATGTCGACGAGAGCGGTGAGATGTTCACAGATTATTTAGGCCCTGGTCGTATGCTGTCCATCTGTGAAGTGTTCCTTGAGAAGGCTTCGCTGAGATCCAACATATCGATAACTGAATGCGAGGTTCGTATTTTTTCATATTGAAAAAAAAAAGCATTTCTTTAAGAATATTCGAAAATACGTTCTTTTTGGATTTTTTTTTGAGTGTGACTTTTTATTTGTCGACTTTTAGATTATGTACATTAGGGTCAAAGAATTTTTTGAAATTTACAAGAAGTTTCCAATCGAATACTCGTTTGTGGAAACCTGTGTAGAAGAGTTTAGAGAGATGTTCAACGAAATCTTCAAGAAAAACATTTTAAAACACAGAGATGTGAGTATCTCTTACCAGTATAATTATATTTGTTAACTTGGTTGTTACATACCCAGCTTTTATTGTTTATAACAAAGGTTGTTAATGGAAAATAAAATAAAAAACGTATTGGTTAGAAATGGTCTGATAAAATCTTTACCCGTGTCTAAAACGTGAACTAAATACCTATCACAAATAACTTAAAAATACTAACTAACGTATTAAGAGCGTTGGCCGTAGTACGTCATTTTATACAAACTTTCAAGTTCTTATTTTTAGAAATTAATGAACTCATTTTAATGAAACTTCCTACGTATAAGCAGGCTAAAAAGTTGTCAGAGAACATTTTTCTTTTTAAAAAAAAGATTATTGGAAATCTCTGTTTCTATGGAAAATTTAAAATTGGTCGAATTTAGCTGAAACACTAGTTTTAAAAAATAATCTATGACAACAATTTAGACCTATGTATCCTGCTTATACGTGGGAAGTTTCATTAAAATCGGTTCATACATTTAGAAAAATAAGAACGAACGCGCGAACGGTGTATACGCACTAAAATTAAATGGTTTTTTCATTGCTTTCAGTATCTAAGTAAACTCAGGGAAATGACTGATGAGTCCAGTCGATGGAAAAGACCGCAGCGAGTTATAGGCAACATAGAAGCAAATCGGTCGTTACCCGTTGAAGGCATATTATGGGGAGATCCAGAATCTGGGTAACCAATCATACATTTTGTATCCGTAAAGAATGTCATAATTAAATATATCTTACTGTCTTAAATCGATCCCAGTGGCGTAGCTAGCATAATGTGTAATTTCTGGTGGAAAGTAGCTCCGAACCCCCCGCCCCCCTGTATCTACGCTACTGAGGATCCACCCAGGCTTCCCACATACACTTTCAGAACCTTATTACTAAGCCTCAGCTGTTCATCTCTGACTATTAGCGGGATATATCTTATGAATCGTAATAAGTGGACACTTACAATTTTCCCAAATTGTGTTTTTTATTTATATTGGCGTTACAACAACTAATACTAACAATGAAAAAACAAATATTAAAGGTAGGCCCCATATTTTTTTTTTCTTATATGGAATTAATTATATACCTATCCATAATATTATATACTCTGTCAATATGAAGGCGAAAATCCTTAAATTTATGAATAACGTTACATTTCAGGTTTATGCAATCTTGGATGCTATTCAGAGTTGTCATTGTGTGTGTTTCTATTACAACTTCGTCCATTTTAGGTAATTATCTAACATAAGTATCATAAAGTTAGATATGCATACAGAGATTAAGAAGAGCCTTTAGTCCTCACGGTATTTTACACATAAGTTTGAAGAGACAGAGCGAGCACTAGGGGACATGCATGTAAAATAGACCTTATATTATTTATTATTACTTATTACTAGTCCGTACTGTCCCATTGCTGGGCAAATGCTTCCCTCCATTTCTTTCAAAGCTCACGGTGTTCTGCTCTTCCTTCCAATGCGTAATAATAATAAATACCATACATACATTAAAACTCTATAATTTATTGCCAAAATTGCGAATTCAAACTGACAGTTTAAATTTTCTCGCTAAAACGGACAATGACGTCACTCCTGTCTGTCACTGGTCGTTTGGAGGTAGCGGAACAGAGAGTAAAGTCCCACATACCTCCGTTGAAAAGGGAGGATCCTCCGACCAGACGGTTGTTTGTGTCTGGTGGGCAACTGCCCGAGAGTTGATATTCGGGCTTTGCATATGTTCAAATCGCACGGTAAACTCTGATATCGCGATTTAGGATTTTGTCAATTAGTTCGCAGCTGTCGAGATAGATGGCGCTGCGAGTCTCATTTGTTGTGATGTTGATTCTGCTACGTTGATTTTTGTGGCGGCATGAATGCCGCTACATCACTCCCCTCCGGAGACCGGAGGTCGATAGTGGATGAGTCGTCCATACATCTCTTGAGATGCTTGCCAGGCCAGTGGAAGGTTGGTTCCAGTGAGTCGGAACCGGAAGTCGCAGAGTTCTCGGTGAGTCGGAACTGTCTGCGTCGCAGAGTTCACGGTGAGTCGGAACTGTCTGCGGTGCCCCGATGCTGCTGCTGGCGTGACTGCTGGCGTCGACCAGGAGAGGTTCTTCAAGGCTCTTCATGTGACTGGCCGAAGGTGCAGTGTGCTTGCCATGGTGGGTCGGAGCTGTGCGACGTGCTGACGTGACTGCTGGCGTCGACCAGGAGAGGTTTTTCAAGGCTCTTCATGTGACTGGCCGAAAGTGCAGTGTGCTTGCCAAGGTCGCTGATGAGGTTGATGATAGAGGCTGAGGATGCTGACCAGGAATGCGCGTCCGCTGCATGCTGGTGGTCAGGATACCCGTAGAAGCCGAGGGTTCTGGCTGGCTGTATGACTCGCTGCTCGAGAGCTTGAGGTCAGGATGAGGAGAAGTGATGATGATGATGACGTCATGATGAGGTAGCTGCACGAAGGCTGCGCTGACGTTCAATGTCGAGGGTCACCAGTTTGGAGGTAGCGGAACAGAGAGTAAAGTCCCGCAAACCTCCATTGAAAAGGGAGGATCCTCCGACCAGACGGTTGTTTGTGTCTGGTGGGCAACTGCCCGAGAGTTGATATTCGGGCTTTGCATATGTTCAAATCGCACGGTAAACTCTGATATCGCGATTTAGGATTTTGTCAATTAGTTCGCAGCTGTCGAGATAGATGGCGCTGCGAGTCTCATTTGTTGTGATGTTGATTCTGCTACGTTGATTTTTGTGGCGGCATGAATGCCGCTACAGTCGAAGAAATAAGGTCGTCTTTTCGTTGTCATAACAGCAGTGACGTTACTAGACGCTGATTGTTGTTCTTAAATACGTCCCGTTTTACGTTATTTTAATTCGTAAGCATTGCTAAAAATCAATATCAAGCACTGACATGTGAAAATTCCAAAATAAATAATATAATATCTTACGTAATAGTAAAATAAACATTACATTCGCGAAAATCTCGCGGCACACCGGTGTGCCGGCAGTGCTCGAGCGGACTAAAATAAAACGTTGCAGTGGCCCATCTTTTATAATTTATATCATTTTAATCACAAAATGTTCATTAATCAAAAATGTTTATTTGCATCTTCCCTATTACCTACGTTTTCAATAGATAATGAAAAATAGTCTCTCTCTTTCTCTCTAAATTCTTTTTAAAAAAGGATCTCGAATTACTTTTTGGAATTAGGTATCTTAGGTATAAGTTCAGTGATGCCGAGACAAATAGTGGTAGGTGCAATACTGAAATTCCGTGAGGTGTACGGCTAAAAGTTGTTGCGGATTTTGTTCGAAAGAGTTACCGCGGCCCTGGAAAGCAAAGGGCACTACGAGGAGCACGGATGGGTTTTAGTCAGTAAGAGTCTAATACTCCCTCCCGCTCCACCCAGAGCGGCAGGAGTCATTTGATGATTTCCCATCCATAAAGAAAGGTTGAAAGTTAAATATTGTTTTAAGGTGGCGTTGGAGCATCATCACGTTGGATATTAACGATGATAAGCGCATTCTGTGACTTAGTCGCTTTTGTAGACATCTTCATCAAGTGTTGTGTAAGTCTTAAAATAATGCAACCTACCTACCTTACTTTTAAATTAATAATTGGAGATAATTTCAATCAATCGACCCCAATTTAAATACCGATTTTATGGCTCATGTTTTCAAAGCGTTTACGCCGTACGGCATTTCATAATAAACTTTCACGTCCTTGTTTTTCGAAATGAATGAGCCGATTTGAATGAAACTTCATACGCTAATGCAGTATACAACACAAAAAATAACAATCTTTACATGTTATTATTTAGAAAAAGATGCACATTGGAAGCACTTGAAAGTTTGTACGAAATGCCGCACGTCGTAAACGCTCTTAAGTTGATTTTTAAATAAAAAAATAAAAAATATGTTCTTGCTCTCTTTATTGACTTCTCACGTGCCTTTGACACTTTAATTCATAATCAGCTAGTTGATAAATTAGACGACTGCGGAGTACGTGGTCCATTACTTAATTGGTGTAAAAATTATCTCAAAAATCGAACTTTTACTGTAAAAATTGATAACATTTGTAGTGAACGCATGGCTATAACTGAGGGAACAGCTCAAGGCTCAGTAGTAGGCCCCCTACATTTTTTGTCTTATGTAAACGATATGAGTAACTGCATCACAAACAGTAAATGTTATCAGTTTGCGGATGACACTTGCCTTGTTATTGCTAATAGAAATCCTCAATTAGCATGTGAACGCTTACAACTCGACCTGGATGCTCTCACAAGGTGGTGTCACGATGCTGGCTTAGTACTTAATGCAAGCAAAACTAAACTATTAGTTATTAAATCTCCATACGTTAAAAAACTGCCTTTACGGAACTTAATAGCCCATGACCATGACTGCTTGCATACGGTCAATGCGATTAATTGTAACTGTCCACAAATAGATGTTGTCAGTAAACAAACATATCTTGGAGTAGTTATTGACGATAAATTTAACTGGAGTTATCACATTGAACGTGTTTGCGATAAACTTCGGCAATTTCTTGCTATTATGACCATACTAAAAAACCGCCTGCCCTTCAAAGTGAAGATAATGCTTTATTACGCAATGGCTGAATCCTACATCCAGTATGGCCTCAGTAGTTATGGTCGTACCTATAAAACCTATCTTGATAGTATTTACAAAATTCAACTTCAAATTTTAAAAACAATAGTTTCTCCCAAAATTAGAAATCAATTCTACGACAATATAAATGGCCTCTTTAAACACTGTAATGTCTTACCAGTTCATACACAAATAAATTTAATGTTATTAAAAGAACAATTCTTCAATAAATCTTTAAGAAACAAAATCGAACATCCTGTATGCACTCGGGCAGTTTCTGAGAACAGGCTTCGTACACAGCGTGCCAACAATACGTATGGTGAACGAACTACCGGTTATATTATACCGAGACTTATTAATAGTCTACCCTCAGAAATTAACAAATGTATTACACGAAAAAATATCAAATGTAAACTTAAGCAATATTACTTAAGTATTATTTAGGAATGAATGTAACTATTTAAAGACCTAACTAATTAATACATTATTGCATTTTATATGTGTGCGTTGTTGTCGATAGCAATAGTCCATTCCATCTGTATTATGATTGTTGTCGACGGTGGCCTGCGCATGTGAAGTGCTTTATAAACATTGTACTTACATCTAATAGTTCGATATTGAGATAGACTCATGATAGCACAAGTCTAAACCTTAGTGGTTTTTTGGTTGCTATTTAAATGAATAATATTGTATTCTTTCGTATAAACGATAAATAAATTAAAAAAAAAAAAAAAATGAACATATTTTGTTTTTTTAGGGCCATAAACAGTATGAATGAGTTGCAATGAATTTTAATTTTGTATGGCATAGTCTTTGTTTTTCCAAATTTAATAATAATCTGGAATTCTAATTTGAAACATGTCATCACGAAAATGCTTCACAGAAAATTTAAATAATATCCTGATTAGTTTTTTATCATTTTAGCTACCCTATTACGATTACCGTGGAGTTTATATTACCGATAAAAGGAAATGCTTGAAAAACTATATAACCAAAGGATTTGCCTTAGATGTAATCGGCGCCGCTCCTTGGTTCTCCATACTAAATGCTCTTCTGTACCGAGAAATTAGTGATGACATTGGTTTACTTATAAATACAGTGTGCAAGTTCGCCCATTTGTACATTCTGTTTGCATATTTTGATTATATTACGGACATTCCGACGGTGAACTTGTGTTATGTTATGGTTTGTATACGCTTGATCTATTTCTGAACTGATATCTTATATTTGAATTATATTTGGGCGGATGCTTCAATTTACGTCGGAATGCTATGAACAAACTAAAAGTGGGATAATTGAAACATGTACCTAACAATATTTGCATAATCAACCCCTGACGGAGTGAACGGGGTGAACAGTTGCGCTGAACCTGGGCTCGAGACAAGTGAGATTCTGTCAACGGTGGCGTGGCGTAGGCGATTGTCAATACTTCAAAAATGTATGGGATTGACAGATGCTATCGAAATGTCACGTGATCTAATTCCTACAATTTGGCATTTCGACATTCGCATTCGTTAATTGAATGGCACATTGTCTAGGGTCTCCTGAGACCATAGAATAAGTAGAAGTGGCTAAGTAATTAATGAAAATTGATGTGCTTAATTTTCCAAAACAAACCTATAAAAGGGGGATATAGGGGCGTTGAAGTTTGTGGAGTACCTACTGAATCCGCGTGGACGAAGTCGCGAGCGAAGTGCTAGTCTTAAATTAAAACCTAAGTAACCCCTAAGCTATTTGACAGTGAAAGTGCCGTTAAAATCGGTCCAGCCGTCTCCGAGATAAGCCGAAACAGGCAGACAGATAAACATGTTTTTTTTTGGTGTAAGTATTGCGTATACATTTAGTTTTTTTTTTGCAGGTGGTTAAATGGCAAATTGTCATAATTTTAATGGCTTTGGGAATGAGCCACTACCTTATGACAAAATGCGTTCATTTTGAATTCAATGAAATGAAAGATTTAACCAACATAAGCCTCAAAACCAATTGTTGGATGCCGAAGTTATTTAAGTTGCCCCAAACTTTAAATGGGCACCAACTACATTTGGTACGTGATAATTACTTGTCTACTACGAGCATATTAAATTATTTAGATGTAGGAGGAGTACTGGCACTCCAACAGCCAGATGCGTGAAAGACCTAGATCTCTCGTACAAACTAGACCAAGATTGCCTAAAGAAAAGAAGATCTCACTGTAGTACAACATTTGTTTCACTCTGACAAACATTTTAACCACTATTTTTAAGTCATACGTGTTATTATTGTATTGTGCCAACCAATACTGAGGCCCATATTCCAAAACGTAAACTCCAACTCAACTCGAACTCCAACATCATCGGAGCTTGTCATAAATTGAAGATTTTGCATTTGTTTGCTCATCTCTCGAGTACGAAAACGTCAATTAGAAAAGTTTTTATTGATATTTTCCATCATACATCATCGTAGCTTGACATTAAAAGCGATTTTTAACTGCCCGTTGGTCTTGTGGTCGCAAGCATGACTGTCGGGCGCGGGGCATCCTAGGTCCGATTCCCAGGTCGGGCAAAAAGTTTAAATATATGAAATATATACATTTAAACTTTTTGATGGTGGCATCCCCGTGACTTATAAAGCTCGTTAAGCTGTAGGTCTTGCGTCAAACCTCTGTCCGGTCATCCCACGCCGACAATGGCTAGTTTAGTTTGTTTTTTTTTCTAGAAGACTACTAGTCAAGTCAGTTCAGTCTGATGATGAACTCATATGAAGAACATCCTGTTTTAATTATTGCAGAATTAAGTATTTTCTGACTATATACATTATTGTTTTCAGATATTCGCTCAAAGTTTAAGCCTTGTCCAATACAGTATGATGAGAATGAATGTTGGCAAATTTACCATTGATCGTTCATACTTGGGACTTGGTGTTTCTCTATTCACACTCGGTATCTTATTTTGGTAAGAAGTAATCTTTTGTCATTCTCACAATTAAACATCGGTATAATGGGGTACGTATCATAATCCCGAAAGTTTATAATACCTATGATTGAAAAACCGACGTCCAAAACACCGAAATTTAAAATACCGAAAGTTTTAAATGCCGATAGTCGTTATATCGAAACACAAAATACCGATGTTCAAATGCCCGAAAGGACGAAATTCCGAATTGACGAAATCCCGAATGGACGAAATACCGATGGATGAAATCCCTAAGAGCGGCGACGTAGTTCCCGCGATTACTCAGAGATGGCACTACAACACAGGTTTGACGGTGGGCATTCTGCTTAACATGCTTTAACCGCTCCGGGCCCGACATGTGAAAATTCCCAAATAAAAAATAAATCTTATGTAATAGGTAAATAAACATTAAATTCGCGATTAATTCGCGACACACCGGTGTGTCGCCGGTTAAAATTTAGCGAGTTCGGGATTTGGGGCACCCCGACTCGGACAGGTTAGGTTAGAAGGCGAACAGACCCCGCCATTCCCTTCGTGGTTATTTTTTTTAAACCACCCAGAAATAGGAGTCGGTCGACTACACTCTGCCAACTCATTGAGAAGTAGCGCTCGCCGGCCGCTGCCGCGGCACCGCTTGCTTCGCTCGCTCGGCTCGCGCGCGTTTGGTCACAGTTCTTTTGTTTTTTTTTTTTGGGCGAAGAAGCGCCTTGATGGGTTGGCCGCGAGAACTGCTACGCATGACATTCGCGACCCACCCAGCGTGGCCCACTTCTGGGCTCCCTCTTCTTTGCCCGAGTCTGGGCTACCTCCTCTATCAGCGATATCCGGGTGCACTGGGATATCACCACAACTCTAGAGACCGTGCAGCGTGGACGATAGAGTCCCCAATCTGTCGTCCGCTGGCCCATTTTATGGCGGCATCAAGTCGGCATTTCGCCGCCTGCGCCGTCCTACCCATCTGCGACGAATCGGGTCAACGAGAGAGTCCTCCTCCCTGAACCGCTCCGCGGCTTCCTTTTGCGAGATTACGTCCTCACAAAAAGACGCAACTGCCTCCCATACCCTTTCACTGCCGATCATGCCTCTAACAACGGCCGGCAGGGACAGATCTTCCCCAATTTCTGCCGCCAGAACTCGACGCTGCGTCTGCCAAGCAGGGCACTGCTCGATAGTGTGCAGGGTCGTGTCCTGGCTGCATCCGCACTGGTGACACATGGGAGTCACAGTCATGGTCACAGTTCTAACATAACCTAACCTAACTACCATCTCCCGCAGAAATGTTTTCACCATTGTCTAATTATCTAGTCGCAGGCAGCAGATTTTAGGCTTTGGGATGTAATTTCGGGATTTTAAACTTCGGGATTTCAAGCTTTCGGGCAAATGAACTTTCGGGATTTTAAACTTTCGACCAAACAAGCATTCGGCGTTCCAATTTTCGGGATTTCGTCCATCGGTATTTTAAAATTCGGTCTTTTAAAATTCTTAGATATTATCGGGATTATGATACGTACCCGTATAATGATATAATAACAATAGTATTGACATGTTACAAAGTTTAATAAAACATTTCTTTTATTTTTTGCCATACCTATTACTGGAATCAAAAGTAGCACACAATTTAGGACCCATTATTATTAGTGTTAATGTATAATCCGTGGTGCTTGGCAACTGGGCTTAACCCAGTTGTATATGACCCATGGTGCCTGGCCTAGCTCTGTTCTGTCTCCTGCTTAATAAGGAAGGAAGTGTAAATTATACTTTTCCTACTCTTCCACTGTTATTTTCTGATTAATTTCGTTGCGGGATCCAAGATAGTTGAATTATTTCTCCGGGATTCCTCGAGCTTCATTGACTCGGCGTTTTTCTGGTGGTTGCCACTGTTGCTTCTGGCTTTCAGAGTTGCAGTGGTTTGGGAATGTGTGGCGGGCTTGTCCCAAATAAAAAAAAAAAATCGATTGAAATACTCGTCCGTAAGTATAATTATGGGCACATCGTGTCCTAGAAAAGTTCAGCTTTGGTAAACATTTTCCATGTATTTAACTTACGCATACTTATGTGACGATCTCTCAAATCTTTACTGATGGCTGATGTTTTAAGTGTCTCATCATCTTCCCTTGTGTCATGTTACTTGGGGTCATTGCACCACTATTTGTTCTTGCATTCTCTTCTGTTAACCATCACCAAAGACTACAATAGTTGACCATCACGCAGAATCACATCCGTCATCTTTAACTTTATTTTATTTCATATACAACTGCTGATTGTAATGATTTGTAAGTGTACTAATGTAATTTAAATTAATATTTATATGCCACTATATTATAACTCTGTAATTGTTCCACCTTTTTACCTCTGTTCACAAAAAAACATCTATTTGATTTTGATTTAAGAAAGCTTATCATAATTGAGTATACTCATACCATTTATTTTTAATTTATATGTTCAGGTTCATAACGTGTTACACTTTAACGCTATTGATGCTAAAAGGTCGAGGAGATACCGTTTTTCAACACTCTGTATACCAACTTGAGAGATTTCTAAAATCCGAGAGAGTAGAGGAAGAAGTCATTGAAAAAGTAATGGAACACTTTAGGTATTGTTGGATGAGGTGAGTAGGGTATGTTACTGCTTCATTTAATTTAAGTAATTCATATTTTTATAATGTCAAACGATTCATGGGCTAAAGCAACCACAATGTGGGTCCCAGAAAATGTCCGGCGGCATCGCGGCAGACCCAGGCGAAGATGACGGGACGAGCTTGACGCCTATCGACAGGATTGGTCAACACTAGCCCAGAGCCGGGAAGAATGGAAGGAAGAAAGGCCTTTGCCCTGCAGTGGGACGGAATAGGCTAAAAATAAAAAAATAAATAAAATATTTTTATTTACTTACTTGGGAATAACAAAGAGTTACAAATTAAATCTTATAGATTAACTTATTAAAACGTACCTTCATGACACAAATATACAACTGTCAACGTTTTCAACAGCACACAGAAGATTGTTAGATAAGTATAGTATTTAACACCAATTTCGTTCAATTTTATTTCAAAGTTGAGATGTTACAATAAAATGTTTATACATATAATAGTTTAGCCATTTGGCGTACAAATACTTTTTTTTACATTTGTGGGAGGCCAATTAAGTAAATATTTTTTTTTATGAAAATTCAGGAATAAACTTTCCTTTATGGGCCGTGGCTTTGGAAGTTCATTTTTTTTTTGTGGATAGTACTCATAAATAGAAAGTTTTTTACAAATTTTCCCCTTCGTGTTTATTTTTTTTTAAACCCTTGAGCCCCGCGAAGCGGGGCTCCGACTTGCTATTAAGAGGACTAAGGCAGGCATGCAAGAGGGTTAGGCTTCAAAAACTGTTTTTTTTTTTGGAAACGGTTAGTTACCTTTCATGACAGTGGTGCCAGGGAGGTGGGGGGGCACCATCACCCCCTCCCATCTGCCTCTTTCTGCTATTGGATACGAAATTTTAAGCAATTTTTTTATTCTAACCTATAAACTTTAACCATGGATATCTCCATAACCATGGGGCTCCGGGTAGTGGGGGTGGTAGAGGGGGGTAGCCCACCTCCCCCCCTCCCAAAATCAGCGGCCCATAAAGGAAATTTTAACCTTGGTATTATTAGGTACTATGGGTAATGTTACTATGTGGCAGTGGGCAGGGCACATTGCTCGCAGAACAGATGGTCGATGGGGCCGAAGAGTTCTGGAGTGGCAACCGCGTACCGAAAGACGCAGCGTTAGAAGGCCTCCCACAAGGTGGATCGATGACCTGGTGAGGGTAGCTGGTAGCCGATGGATGCGAGACGCACAGGACCGGTTATTGTGGTGCCACTTAGGGGAGGCCTATGTCCAGCTGTCTCGGTGTTACGTTGACATCTACCCTCAATTTTGGCACATTTATAGAGGCAAAGGCTCAAGTGGCTGCCAAAAAGTTGGGAATCCTAGCAAAGGTGCGACGGTACTTCACGCCGGAACAGCTGCTCAAACTTTATCAAGCGCAAGTTCGATCGTGTATGGAGTACTGCTCGCATCTTTGGAACGGATCTGCCAGATAACAGCTTGATGCCCTTGAGTCAATAGAGAAACGAGCCAAGAGGATCATCGGCAATGATAGGCTCGTCGAGTCGAAGCTCCAAAGCCTCGAGCATCGACGCCGAGTTGCTAGCCCGTCGGTTTTCTATCGGTTGTATTTTGGAGAGTGTGCAACGGAATTACATAGTTCGATTCCGTCTAGCCCGTTCCATCATCGGACCACAAGACGTACGGCGATGCGCACACGCACAAAGCGTTTTGGGAATACATTCATTGTGCGTACAGCTAAGGAGTGGAATTCCCTGCCGGGGTCTGTGTTTCCTGATAGCTACAACCTGGGAGTCTTTAAGTCAAGAGTGAATAGGTTACTTCTAGGCAAACGTGCTCCATCTTCGACCACATCGTCGCTTACCATCAGGTGAGATAGTGTGTGCAGCGCTTGCCTATCAATAATTAAAAAAAAAAAAAGCAGTGGACGTCTTTCGGCTGATATCATGATGGTGATGGATAATGTTTAACAAGGTATTTTTCTTTTACAGGACAAAGGGTGTGAATATTGAACAACTAACTAATGCTCGCATTGGTGTGATGTTTCGACAAGATTTGAGTTACTATTTCTATAAAAAGTTCGTTTAAGTTTAATATGCAGGATTTATGGTCATCCGAAGCCACATTATTTCCTTCTAATCGAAATATATTTTCAATCAGAACGTTGTCTATTTTGGACTCAATAATTGGCGGTGGCGAGACGATGCAGAGGCGCCTGGCTGGCGTCTGCTATGTGGCCTATTTTCTACCAGGTTACGACATATTTAGGGAAATGGATATCGTTTCTGATGTGTTCATAGTGCACCGTGGAAGAGTTAATGTTTTTAAAGACGGGAAGCAGATTATAATTCTGACCAAGGTGAGAGTATTATATCCAAGTTGATTTATCTTGTAAAGCGTTCAAAGTCATGGCTGCGTCCACATTCCCACCTGCAACAAGCTCGCAAAGCAGTTCCGCCCAACTCACAATACCGGATTGTGTCAACAGGCTCAAAAGACGCAAAATCCTATACTTAACTGGATGGTGATGAGCTCTTGCCTGCCAAATTCTCCTGCAACTCATCTGCTCATAGTTTCTGAAAACTGATTGCAGATAAGCATAGGTATAACAAAAAAAAGCTCGCAAAGTTCGGTAACCCACAATGTAATGTAACATACATAGTTACATTACATTAGGGACTACCGAGGTTTTTATAATCAATCGCTTGACCGTGCCCAGCAATGTAATAAATTATAGGTCATTGAATTTAAAAGATATCTATAAATAGAAATAGATTGTTAGACATACATGAAGTTATCCAGACTTTTTTATTATTCGATTATTAATGATTTGGTTACGTTTGTTATTATAGCCCATCGTATTAGCCAAAGGGTGACTGGTAGGCCATAACTAGAGGGCCAATTTCTCTAATTTTTAAGCAACTTTTGCATTTGCATGTCAATTGCCTGTAAAAAATAAAAATGTATGGAAATTTAAGGCTTTTTTGCCCGATTACAACTGGGATGCGAATGCGAAAGGATAGAACTTTTTGATCAGGATACTTTTTAGGTTTTTGTGGGTCAATTTCAAATCATGCGGTATATTATTTTACAGGGTGACATATTCGGTCAACTAGAAGGAGTAAAGTTACGCCCTATTCGCGTGACAGCTAGAGCCGATGGTCACGTAGACTTGCTGTTTATTAAAGTAACAGCGTTCCAGAGTACCATCACTGATGAGGTACTAACTTAAATTTTAACTATACTCCTTTTACAATGACATTACACATACATGGAATGTTAAATTATAATAATAATAATTTTTTATAATAATATAATAATTTTTATTTTCTAAAACTTCGATAGTACATTACATCAGTGTGGTCTCGACCCCTGAACTAGGACAACCTGTATGACAGGGGTCGAGGTTCATCCGGTTACATGGATCAGAATGAGGAAGCTTAAAGACAGTGACTATCTACTGCAACTACTACAGTGATTTACAATCAGAGAAAAAAAAAAAAAAAATTCAGAACGCATCAAAATTATAAATGAGTGATGGATGTCTGAACGCAGCGATGAGTGAACGGGAGAGTATTAAATGTGTGTGAAAGAGGAGGACTGAGATTTTTACGACGAGAGAAGGAAGATGTAATTGCGAAGTTTAGAAGTTTCTTAAAATAAAAGAAGGTTTCTAGCAACGAAGAGTCTTTATTTCGGTCTACCGCATACCCATACATACGTAATTATAACGGTTTATATAACGACGGCGTCAATGCAGGACCTTGCAAGAAAGTTATAGGAGGCAATGAAAACCTTCTTAGGGGCTTGACACAGCGGACATTGCGTGCGGCCAGGGCGCTGATAATATAAAATGTTTGCGTCAAAGGAACGAAATATACTTAGCGTCGCAGGCGCGGCCAGACGCCATACATTTTCGTCACAGCGGCAGCGCCCTGACCGCGCATCCGCTGCGCGCCCGCAGCGCTTTGTACCTTTCAAACAAGCATTAAGAAGGCACTAGATTGTACTGTTTCACCGGCAAAGCATGCTTTCCAGTTAGTTAATTGTTTATCACTAGAAAAAAGGTTACTTCCTCTAAAAATTTACCAAATTTGACATTTTCACCAAAAAATATTGTTACAAGATCCTGCATTGGTGCGGTCTATGGCACTTTTTGGGCCCCGCACTCTGAGGAGCTGACCAGCCCACCACCTGACCGCATCCTAGAGGGTCATGGTCATCCGGCTGGCCCGGGGATACCGCACGGTCTCTGGCGTGGCGGCAAGTTTCCTTGCCGGATTGCTGCCATGGGATCTGGAGGCGAGAGCCCTCGCGCACGTGTACGAGCGGCGCGTAGAGACGCTATGCTAGGGCGAATCTCTGCTGCCGCGGCAAATCTTTGCACGGCGGACAGAGCTCCGGGAAGATCTCATAACGGCATGGTGAGAGCGACTGTCACAACTCAGCGTTGGGCACGCCATTATTGTGATAAGTACCCTCTTTGAGGAGTGGCTAGGAAGCTGCCACGGTGTCCTCACCATCTGCCTGATCCAGGTAGGTACTCACCGGATACGTTTGTTTCGGGAGATTATCTGTTTCGAATTCAGCGGCTTACCGCTGACAAGCCTGGGTGTCACGTAGCTGTGGGCAGGACAGGGTGGAGCATACAGTGGAAGTCTGCCCTGTCCTCATAGAGGCGTTTGGCGGCGGTGATCTCTCGAAGCCGGCCTTGGTTCAATCCATGGTCCAGAGCGAGAGGATATGGGCAGCAGTCACCTTCTTCTACGAAGCAGCAGTGCGATTCTGTAAACATGTCGAAGTGAACAACCGGGCGGGGCGCACGACGGGTGAGTTGTCAAACCATACAAATAAGATGGAATGACAGCTCTATTGTCGTTCACTCCGCCTAGGTGAACACCGTGAGATGTCGACAGAATCGACCGGCAGTAATGCAAGTGAAAGACGAGGCGGGACGCGTGAGGTAGAGTCACCCAAAAAAAAGTGCTGCATTGTTATTTAGGTTTATATAATCGTCAGTTGAGCTCCGGCATTTTACGATAAATAATTACAGTAAAATGTATTTTTTTACGATTAACAATAAAATAACAAATATTACACACTTTTCAGATGAAGGTAGGAATTGGAAAAAGCAGACAAGCAAAAAACGACTTTATGGCTTCCAGAAATATTTTCAATGAGAATCCGTACGATACTGTTCAATATCTCTTGCGTGGATGTAAAACAATTAGTTTACCGGTGAGTTTTCTCGCAAATTTAACTATTCATTTCATTGAATTAAACGCTACCCAAGCAAAATACAAATATATTTGTTTGACCAAAGTCAACATAAGTCATGGTCGGTCATAGTCGTTATGAGTGGTTTCAAGTAGGTGTATTGACTTATCTATATATACTAAATCATCATCTTCCTGCCCTTGTTCGATGTTACTTGGGCTCGGCGTAACACGTTTTTTCTTCCATTCTGTTCTACCAACCGTCAAGCGAACACTGCCCTCTTTTTCCTTTATACGAATCGTCACATCATTCATCCATCTTTTCTTTGGCCTCCCTCTCCATCCGTCCACAATTTATATTCATAACCTCTTTAGGGAGCATGCGTTACGTCATACGCATACCTCTTTTTCTCATGTCTATACGCAGAAATAAAATAAGTAACAGCCCCGTTGGTCTCTTTGTTGCAAGAACGACTGCCAAGCGTGGGGTTTTGGGTTCGATATACAGGTCGGGCAAAAATTGTAATTTGATTTTTCCATTAGGAATTTCTTAGTAACAGCTCGGGAGTTTGGATGCTGGTGGTGTGGCACCCCCGTACCTTGGAAAGCACGTTAAACCTTTGGTCTTGTGCCTGATCTCCCCCGGTTGTGTCGGATTGCCGTTCCATCGGAATAAGAGAGTAAAGGAACAGAGAATGCACCAGTTTGGGATGCATGAAGGACCCTCCTCGTGTAGCGCAATTTGTTCCATCAGACACTCAACTGAACCGAACGCTCGGCACATCCTGGACAGTCTCACCCACCAACCTTATAAGCCAATACTTCCCTTGCGGTGGTGGGGCTAACGCACGCCTGGTTCGCGAGTCTGGCGTCAAGCAGCCTGCTGTGTTTCGTCGACGCGTGCGAGTACCAGTGCCTTAAGGCATCTTCTGGGCACGCTCGCTACATCATAAATCTTACCCATTGCTTTCCATCAGGCGTGATCGAGGTCAAGTGCTAGCCTATTCCTCAAAAAAAAAAAAAACCTGTGTTTGCGCACACACTCTCGCGTAATAATATCTCCTGCGTAATGGCCACCGTGATCAAAACTCGGTCGGGGTATAACATTATTAATATTTTACCTTTCTAGTTTATGGTGCCACTTTCAAACTTTCTGTATTTTTATTTTCCCTCAAACCCATCTCTCAACATTCTCACCTCTACTACATGCAATATTTTTTCATTCGTGTTATTATTTGTCTTACGTATTAATAAACATTATTGTTTCACTTAGTGGAGTAACGCCCCTATGGAGGCTCGCAGAAACGTATGGTACACCCGCTGGCTTTACTTGGCGTGGCTGATTGGACCATTCGCCTCGTCCTGCTTGGTACTCATATTCATATTCCTGCCTGCTGACTCCGCCTTGTGGTTTAGATTCTACTGCGCCATTTTCGTCACGGATGCTATTGATATAGTTAACTTTGTAGCGGAATTTTATACTGTAAGCAATTCTATGTTTATTTTTATCCGATTTAAGATCTAGTTAATAGCAGTAGTAATTTAGTTCGAGTTCTCATCGTATGGCACCCTGATTGTATAATTAGACAACGCAATTCATGCTTGTACGAATTGGCGTTGATAAAGTCAATACACTTTGGCTACACGCGTGCGTTCAGCAAAACGCTCATAAAACGTTTTATCTAATTATGTACAAAAACTTGCCAAACTTGTGGCAACGGATGGGGCATAATATGCTGGCACAATGGACGTCCGATGGAGCCGGAAGGTTTTGGAGTGGCGTCCAAGTGACGGAAAAAGCAGTTTTGGAAGGGCCTGAGTGTATTTGCAGCGGTGTACTTCTTTTGGCTGAAATGATAAGGAATGAAACTAGCAATCTGTTTGTTGGTACCTCGATCGACGTGCATATCAACACACGCGTATAATTATGTAGAATGGAGAGTCACGCGTAGCTAAGACTAAAGAGACAGAAGGTACATTGCATCCATATGACCACGTACTGACAATTTTTTTAAATAATGTTTTACTTTATAGATTGAGCTCGTTGTGTTGAACAATAAATGCGTTCATCGCCGCCTTGGAATGAAGAAATTTAAAGATTGGGGTCTATATCTGGATGCTTTATCTATAATAGTCCCGCTAATTACGTTATTTACTGGCGATTGGAAGTTTCAAACTGCAAGATTGTTGAGACTAAAGTTCTTTATTGATTTTGAATACCATTTTTGCAGAGACTTTAGGGTAGGTGTTAAAATTTTTAATAGTTTGTTTGATAAATTAAATGCTCCTTAGAACAGATAAGATTTTACCTTTGTTACGATTAAAACTAGTACCGTTTCAGAGTCAAAAAGTTCCTTATATTTTGAAAATTGCGGTTATTTTGTTACTGGTGCACCTTTTCACGTGTGGATGGATCTTGTTTGCATGTCAAGGTCAGTTACGGCTTTTACTTATTTTGATTTTGTCACCAGATTATATGTATAATCATCAATCAATATATTATGTATAACTCTTTCGTTACTCGTGACTGTCTGAGTGACTGACGGACAACGCACAGCCGAAACAACTAGTCGTAGAAAGCTGAAATTTTGGCATCTAGGTTTCTTGGCGAGTGTCGGGGAGAGCACTAAGAGGATGTTCTGAAATTCCTACGGGAACGGGGAAAACCGGGATTTGCGCGTTTGAAGTCGTGGGCTAGAGCTAGTTCAATAATAACGTGCCATGGTTCCATAAGGTGAAGGTGGCAAGACGAGCTCGACTTCTACCAAAAAGACTGTTCCGAAATAGCTAAGGACTCTCTCCGAAATAGCTCTTCCTATTAGAGAAGAGATGTGCGGAAAATTATAAGCAACAGATTCAGATCATCCTTCAGATCTTAAGAAGCAAAAGATCATAAACACGATTATTAAGGTACTATATCGTGCCGCAGATATCTTAGGTTATTTACACTGATGTTTCGTTTCAGACGAGCAGTTCCCGATTAATATCGCCGATACGAGTCATTTGAATACGTCTATTGACTTCAGTCAGTGGGTGCAACCTAAACATAGAAAGGGAGGTAACGTATCATCTTAAAACTATGATATTTCTAGGTTAAGTGGCTCGTGGAAAAAACTTTTGAACTTTTGTGCGTTACGTATTGCTGCAGATTTTGTTTAAAAGAGTCACCGCGGCCCTAGAACGCAAAGGGCAATAGAAGGAACATGTGTGGGTTGTGATGGGTTTTAGTCAGTAAGAGTCTGACACTCCCTTCCGCTCCGCGCAAAGCGGAAGATGATTTCCCATCCTTAAAACAAAAAAAAGGCGTTATGTATTGCTTGCCGAGGTCAGTCCTTGAATTTTACATACCGAGTTACCATCGATTACATACCGAGTCTTCTCCGTACCTCGGAGAGCACAATAAGCCATTGGTCCCGGCTGTCATTTGTGGAGCTTTGATAGTCGTAACGGAACCCCAGAAACCAAAAAAAATCTAACACTAGTCTTGCTGAGGGGTACTGTTTTACCCAGTTACTGGGTTGTGAGAGTCAGATAGGCAGTTGATCCATATAACTCAGCTGCATCCAGTTAATCTGGAAACCGACCCCAACACAGTTGGGAAAGGCTATGCAGATTGTAACTCATACAGGTTTGGATGATAAGCGTAAGATCTGCGAAAACTAGGGTTTGGGAATTCCCGATAATTACAAAGTCCCGGGACATAAGACAGCCTACAATCAAAGTCCCGGGAATACCCAGGACTTCGGGATTTAAGAGGGGTAAACCTTTTTTGAAGAATTTTAATTGAGTTAATTTCTGGTGAAACATATTAAAAAAAGGCATTTTTTTTATAAAAATCTGCATTCATTAAACAGAAAATTAAATATTAATTACTTTAACGTTAACTTCAGTCTTTAAATAAATCACTTTTAAACAGTTAAATCTTATAATTATAAAATGAACTTTTAAAAATCATACTAATTCATAATAACTTTACTATTATCTAGTAATTCTAGTATCTAATCATTGGTCATAATCACAATGTTAATTCTCATAATCATAATACAGATTTGTTTCATAATTAAATAATCTAAATATAAATAATAAAACAGACTTATAAATCAGTCTTTAAAATAATCAACTACCACATTAATTAGACTTCTTTGCTGATTTAATAAAATAGGCTTTTAATAAAATCAGAGCGTCAACAGCTTTGTCCGAAAATCTGTTTCTTATTTTTGTAATACTGGTAATGCCATCGGACAAGGAGAACACTCTTTCGTTTTCAACAGATGTCGGTTTAATTGTGTTTAAGGTAACAATTTCGACAATCTTGTCTCGTCTCGAGTTTTCCCGAAAGTCCCGGGACTCAAGACAACAAAAATAACGAAAAGTCCCGGGAGTTCGAGACACGAGATGTCCCGGGACCCAATCCCTAGCGAAAACAGAACACGGCCATCGCTCAGCGTACTACAACGACTCGTCAGCCCACTTCCACTCATCCTCACTTCAGATTTCACGCTAAATTTTTAGCAGACTATATCAGCTGGGATCGTAATGCTGCTGTTGTAACTTAACCTTAGCATGTCTTGTCATCAGGTTGTGCGCGCACGGCTGTGGTCATTGATGATAAAGGGTTTATAAACTCTTTCGTAGTTCCCAGGTTTTGGGGACATGATTACGTCGTAGCACTGACCTTTATACTACTTATACATACCCATACCAGCTTCGACACTGTAAGTACAGCTAAGTTTACTTTCCCTCCTACTAACTAATATTATTAATATGAAGGTCTGTTAATCAATCACATCAGTCAATTAAAAAATTATAGGTAATAGGTAATTAAATGAATTAATATTAACAGTTGAACGGAGGGACTTGATTTGGCACAGATAATGTAGACCATGCTCTAGGCCTAGGACGTAGGATATGGTAAGCGCCAGATTAATGTGCAATAATGGTCATACATACATTTAGTGACTTTCTTAACATTAAAAACAGAAATAAATATATGAAGCTGTCCTGAATCGACTTCTATCGTAATCATTTACATTCTCTAGTAATGAAAAACGGTTTATAATTTATTGTTCGGACAAAGGGATATTAGTGAAAGGTCAATGCACTTTATTGCAGTTTATCTGGCACCAACCATAGGTACCTATAGCTTTTATCTCGGGAGCACGTTTCCTTCGGATAATTTTCACAACTATCATGCAAGTGAAGCCGCTGGCAATCCGCAATAAAGCTTTCTTGTACTTTTCAGTGGGTATCATTATCCAGATGCAGATATGTCACTCCATGTTTTAAGCCAGGACTAAAGAACTACTCGTATCTATAAATAAAACTTCTTTCATTTTTTTTAGATTATTGCTATGTCCCTCAAGCAGATATATTACCAAGTGTTCATCACGTACTTTATGTATCTTCTGGACATGTGGATAATGGCTGTGGCGATCAACCTCGCGATGAATAAATACCGCGTCTTCTACCAATACGAGTATAACGTTCAATGTATGCTGAATTATTGGATTGACAATGGTATCTGTAAATCTCTTATCGAGATAGTTAAAAGCTATACTGATCATGTGTGGAAGAGGCAAAAAGGTAAATGTTATTATTTTCGGTAGGTAAGCATCTGTAAATACTACTATAAATTATTATAGGCCAAAATTCAGGTAAGGACTTGATATAGGTACAATGTCCAGGCGTGAAGCGGGCGAGCGGCGCCGGCGGGCGCTCGGCCAGGGCGCTGCTGTAGCGAATATGTATGGTTTCTGCTCGCGCGCCCGCGACGCTATGTATATGTCGCAGCAAATTAGCTTAATCAGTCATTTAATTTGTGGGCTAGCCTTTTCATTTAAATGCGCTAATTTTTCAGCGACCTAAGTGACATCTATTGTTTATTTTATTTTATTTTATTTGTTAGGGACAAAAAACAGTTACATGCCAAGCTTAACTAGAGATTCTTAAATTAGCACAATACTGAAGCTACATTTATACACAATAATATTCCATATTTATGTTATTACACATGTAACCCACAACATTGTCCACGAAATCACAAAAAAAAAATTAAAAGAAAACAGATAAATAAGTGTGCATCGTAAAAGACTAGTAAGAAGAAAGAGAAAAATAAACTAAATCAACTTCGGCGCCACCATCGAGTACAAAGCCCAAATTGCGGCCAAAAAGCTGGGCATCCTAAATAGGGTGAAGCGATACTTCAGGCCTGGACAGCTTTTAACCCTTTACAAAGCACAAGTCCGATCCTGCATGGAGTATTGTAGCCACCTTTGGGATGGCTCAGCTAAGTATCAGCTTGCCCCGCTTGACTCGGTGGAACGCAGAGCTAAGAGGCTCATCGGCGACGCAAAACTGGTGGATGCCAAGCTACATAGCTTGGCTCATCGCCGTAAGGTTGCCTGTTTATCGGTCTTCTACAGATTGTACTTCGGTGAGTGTGCCCAAGAACTTCACGACCTCATCCCACCGGCCCCCTTCTACCATCGGACATCCAGACGCACTGCATCTTACCATCCCTACCTTGTAGCTATTCCACCAATTCGTTTCCAAACGTCTTTTATAATGCGCACAGCAAAGGAGTGGAACTCTCTGCCTGCGTCTGTGTTTCCAAAAGCTTACAGCCCTAATCTCTTCAAAGTTAGAGTGAACAGGCTCCTTCTGGGTAAGCTCGCTCCATCGTAGACTTTGTCTCTGTCATATCTGACATTGACTAGAGTCAAGAGCAAACCCATCACTAATAAAAAGAAAAAATAAATAAATATGTACACTTAAGAATTTAGTAACTCTATTGCTTTTGCTATTGTTTAGTATCGTTTAATGATTAAACGGCACAGTTCTACGAAAGGCTAAGCTTTTAATGAAATGCCTCATTAAGCTGGTTGGCTGCGACATATATATATATCTTTCCAACAAATACAACAAGGAGTACCTATCATATTACCTGGTAACTTCGGCTGTATAGGTCATGACCTCTCACGTTTAACTAGACTGGACTGAGCTAACTTCAACAACATTGAAATAAGGCAAATGGTGATTTGTATCAGAAAAGACCCGACTAATCTTAATGAGATAACCTATCATATTGCCCAGCAACTTTCTGGCAGGGTTGCGGAATTTGTTTGAAAGAGTCACCACGGCCCTGGAACGCAAAGGGCGTTTGGAGAAACACGAGTCAAAATATTACCAAACACAATTACTTTAATTACAACTTAAAAAAAAGATTATTGTGACTTACACAATTATAACTTATTTTACTAAACTAAAATACCATGTTTCATGAATTATATAATTTATGCAATTAACAGTTTTAAATTAAGATACTAGTAACGTGGAGTAACGAAGTGACACGAATCACTGGCTTGTGCAGAGCTGCTGTCTTTTATACAGCCACGATGGTTAATGGCTCTTGGTGGTCCAAGGGTCGGTAAACAGGGATATTACATGTTGCATTGCTTGTTTGAGTTACTGAAATGTGAACATCCCCGATGTCTTGGGTGAAGCTATTAATAATATTGTTAATTATGTCCATTGTTAGGGGTGGCTTGACTATCCCCCTTGAATTTTGAAGTCCATAGCTTCGAACTGGCTGTTGGTCGAAAAAAATAATAAGTATGACAATAAGAATCATAACAGTTAATGTCGATTTCCAAATGTATTGTATTAAGTTGTATTTTTCCTGCGTTTCTAATCGATGCTCTTTCTTAAGGTTCCACAATCGAGTCGTTATCTTGATAGGATCATATGTTAGTTCTATTTCTGTAGCATCTTCAATTTGATTAATTTCTGTTATAATGATTTTATCAGATGAATCCAGTGTTTGAAATCTGGTTATTCCTGAAATATTAACTTCACAGTTTTGTACTGATAATAGATAAGGTCCTTTTATCCATGCAGTTTCACCATGATTGCCACACTTACTTAATTTCAATCATTTTATTAAAATACATGTTTTAGCTTTTGGTGATAATTCTCGAATTTCCTCAATTGGACAATTTATTGGTACTGTGTAGTTCACTTCTCTGTTGACTTGTTCCATAAAAAACCCAGTTTCACAAGTTGGTGTTTGTAGTACCTATATTCTCCTTACATATTATTTCAGATAATGTAATGCAATTATCTACTTCATAAATTTCCAACTCATTGAAGGCTAGAGTTACTTTTCGCATAATAGGAACGTTGCAGGTGGGAATAATTTGGATTATAGGAACAATATTATTTTTCTAGTATGATATACATGTGGCTTAACTAATGGAATTTCCACTATTAAATATACAATATGATCAATTATTTTACTGTTAACATTTATAATTGGCTCAATATTATTAATATTATCTGAAATAACTACATTTTTAATAATTTTATACAAAGTATCTTGCAAAATATGAGATTGAATTATGGTATAATGATAGTAGGTATGTGATGCTGTGCAAAAGTAATAGCAGTAGACAATCTTTCTGCAATATCTTGCAATGTTTGAGCTTGTAGCAAAATCTCTGGCGCTACCTTATGATGAGCTTTACTATTATCAATCTGAACATATTGTTTATCTGATTACTTATTTATCTATTATGTATCTCTAGATCTCACACATTATTATTTGCACTAATTGTTAGTCCATAGTATATTATTTGTTTTATTTGTTCCCAAGTTCAAGGCTGTTTTGAGTTAATTAGATAATATTTGTTTATTTTTTTATATTAACTAATTTTAATTATGTTTTTAATTTTTAACCATCTCGTCAATTTACTCGTAAAATGTGGCAATTCTGACCCTCAAGACAAGATACAGGCAAATGTCTAGTTTGTGGGTCACCGAGCATCCTGATGAAATATAATTATATTACTTATGTGTATTAAATAAATAAATAAATCTATTGTATTTTGAATGTTGATAATTTTCTTAATTTGACTTTTATATTCTTCTAAAGTATCATTAATTGTAAAAGATATTTGTTTGTTGTATGCCATCTTTAGTGTTTTTAAATCATTTTGAATTTTAACTAAATGATCTAGATCTAAATAACTTGTACTTAATACTTCTAATAATTGATACTAGTCCGTAAATTAATGGACTAGGATCATCACCATCATTTAATTAAACCTCTTTTCATTCTACTCTGTAAGTTTAAATGATTACATATTTCTGTTACATGACATTGCAACATTAATTCTAATAAGGATATGATTAACATCTTCATATTTAAAATTGGAGTAACTAATTACAGTTTCATTCAATCTATCCTTATTTTCTAATATAAGGGTTTTATATCTAATTTATGGATTATCGTCCACTTTCCTTCTATATTACGTGAGGGTGGCTTTTCTATGGCTATAATATGTTCGTTAGGTTCTAATTTTCGGAATTTGTGACCAAAGACGACGGTGAATCTGTAACAATAAGTTCTTTTATGTGATAAACTCTACCGTTACTTAACTTGTACTTGTAATGTGGTTCACAAGCTAATATTATATTCTATGGTCCTAAAAATCTAGCGTTTGTTTTATGCCCAAGTAGGCTTTACTAGCGTTTGTTTTACTGGGACGAATATGCTTAATAGTTCGTTCATTACGTTTCTGTTTGTCTTTTTGTAACTTAAGTACCATGAATATTATTTTTATTTAGTTGATTAGTACCTAAACCCTTTTTGTTGCAAGGTGTAATTTTGAATGACCACTTGTAAATTATCGAAATTTTGTAATTTGGGTCTTCTTCCGAAATGAACTTCGAACGGTGTCATATTTATTGACGTACATAATTATGTCTTGTATAGAGTAAAGATGTGTGTAAAGATTTATTTTATTACGCATGCATAAAATAATATGAATGCGTAATAAAATTGATTTTTATCAAAATCCGAGTCTCTTTGTAATATAAATAATTCCTTTATTGTACTTTGTAGTCTTTCTACATCCAGGGCTACGTACCAATGTCGGTACCTAGTTCACGCCAAGTACCATCACCTCCTGTGATGAACTTTTCAGTAGACCCTAAGAAATTAAAAGGTTTCGTCCCCAACTATAATGGTGACCCTTCTACTATTTATAATTAGCTTAATAATGCTAGGTAGTGGCTCCAAGCCGTAGGAGCAATACGCCACAAAATGAAAGGAAAAAAAAAGAAGGCCTGCCATAATTATCTCAACCATTCCTAACCATTCCTTCAACTGGGATTGCATTGAAGCCACCCTTAAGACGGAATGCGCAGATAATCGAGAATTAAATACATTACTAGTAAAATTAGCGAATGTTAAGCGTAAATGTAGATATAAGAATTTAATCTTTGATTTAAAATAAAAATATTTTTTATTAAAAGTAAGTTAACTGATAAACATGGATTATCTAAGGTTGATTATTGGTCTGTGGGTTGATTTAATCTATAAAATTATGGAAACTTTTATTAACACAACTCAAATACACGGCTTCCATACCATGATCAAGTAATCAAATATATGTCAGAACCTAACTGTAACTTCAACAACACTGTAGGTATCTAAGATATGACAGTTAGAGGCAGAAGGTCGATTTGATAATATCAAACAAAAGTTTTCTAATTTTTTATCGGCATCTCGAGTGCATCCAATTCCACAATTTTCGATGACGCCACAATTCAAACCAAATGAAATTCCAACATCTTCGCAGCAACAAAGAATACTTAATGTACAAAGGCTCGTTAACAAACCAGGTAGACAAAACATACCGTTTCACGTTTGAAACTCATGGATCATAACTAACTAATCAGGATAATAATGTATTCCAACGTCCGCCTCATTCTCAGTTTCAATAAAACAGAAATATCAATCAACAACCTCCAACACAAAAGGCTAATAACAATGAAGACGTCTCAATGAGGACTGCGCCTCAATTAAAACCGAATCAAGGTTATTTAGGTCGTGGTTTCGTAGCAAAGGAACTGCACCACCAGCCTGAAAATACCCAAGTAAGTTCTAATAATAAGGTTGATAATAATATTATTTCGGAAAACAATTGCCAATTCAATGGAAAAAATTAAATTCTCAATCCGGAAACTAATTGTTATTATTATTGTGAACCAATTTCCAATAATTATTTTTACTACGACTCTAATGTAGAATCGAACAAGGATTTTTGTCAGGTATCTGAACAAAACCTTAAGAGTTTAATCACGTAAAATCATATTTACCTTACTTTGAGACAGAAAATCCAAAACTGAAAGTTCTTATAGACACAGGAACATTTATAACACCTAGAGCTCAACAATTATATTTTTCAGACTACTATCTACACGCCTAAGAAATTTGTAGTTAGAACCTCTCATGTTTCTTTTCATGTTTTTTTTTCAAATCTCTATAACTTCCCATGACGGTGTAATCATAACTCCTTTTTTTATATCTTTGACTTTAGTGAAAAATATGACGTTCTAATGGGAACAGAAATTATAGAACAAATAAGTGCGACAATTGATTTAAAAGAAAGAAAATTATCAATGTCTGAATGTGAATAATTAACTTTTCACATGACTAGTGACAATGAATTAAATATCCAAGAATTATGTTATACTTGACAAACAGACAAACAGACAAACAGACAAACAGACAAACAGACAAACAGACAAACAGACAAACAGACAAACAGACAAACAGACAAACAGACAAACAGACAAACAGACAAACAGACAAACAGACAAGCAGACAAACAGACAAACAGACAAACAGACAAACAGACAAACAGACAAACAGACGACAAACAGACAAACAGACAAACAGACAAACAGACAAACAGACAAACAGACAAACAGACAAACAGACAAACAGACAAACAGACAAACAGACAAACAGACAAACAGACAAACAGACAAACAGACAAACAGACAAACAGACAAACAGGCAAACAGGCAAACAGACAAACAGACAAACAGACAAACAGACAAACAGACAAACAGACAAACAGACAAACAGACAAACAGACAAACAGACAAACAGACAAACAGACAAACAGACAAACAGACAAACAGACAAACAGACAAACAGACAAACAGACAAACAGACGACAAACAGACAAACAGACAAACAGACAAACAGACAAACAGACAAACAGACAAACAGACAAACAGACAAACAGACAAACAGACAAACAGACAAACAGACAAACAGACAAACAGACAAACAGACAAACAGACAAACAGACAAACAGACAAACAGACAAACAGACAAACAGACAAACAGGCAAACAGGCAAACAGACAAACAGACAAACAGACAAACAGCGTGCGGTTAAACCTAATCAAAAGAAAATTAAGGTTTTTAAGAAATTTACAATTCCGAAAAATTTAAAAGAAATAAGAACATTTTTAGGGTTTATTGGATATTATAGAAAATTCGTACCTAATGTAAGTAAAATAGTTAAATCATTAAAAGAAGCAACAAAAAGAATGCTATTATTTGTGTAAATGAGAAAGATTAAATTCAAGCAGTGCAAACATGTAAAAAAATACTAACTAACGCTAAAATGTTAACATTTCTCCAGATTTTAATAAACATTTTGTTATTACAACTGATGCTTCCGATGTTACATTAGGAACTGTCATAAGTCAGGAAAATCATCCTAAAGCTTATGCTTCAAGAAAGTTAACTACAACGGAACAAAAATATAACAACAGAAATTTAGACCTTTATTTATTTAATTAATTTAGATTGTAACATCCATAAGTCGGAATTAATTACTTATGGATGTAACAATCTGAATTAAATAAATAATAATATATTTGTTCCCTTGTAGTTAACTGTGTAGCTAACGTTGTAGTATCATTAATCAGATTCAGATGTAGAATGACTACATAGTACCTACATTACAGAAATGATTAAGATTACAAAGAGACTCGGATTTTGATTGATGGTACTTGGCTAGAACTAGGTACCGACATTGGTATGTAGCCCTTTCCCTCCATATTTATAGATGGAATTTGGTCGACTTCTTCACTTACACTAATCTTAGGTCTATACACAAATCTTGCTGGTTTTAGGAGAGGAATTTTGGATGGGATAATGCTACTCGGTACTCACAATAGGTTGATGCAGTCCGCACGGATCAGGTTCATTTCCTTCCGACGATTTTGACGTATTTCTTTGATGGGATGCCCTGATTAAAAACTTAAGCACATTTATGTATGCACTTGGAAACACTCAAACCACTGGATAATAACTTGCACTAGCTGGGCCCCATGTTGGGCGCCAGTCAAAATATTACGAAACACAAATAATATCTTTAAAAAAATATTTATTGTGACTACACAATAATATTAACTAAAATACAATATTGCATGAATTATATAATTTATGCAATAGAACAGTTTTTTTAATCTAAGATACTGGTAACGTGGAGTAACGAAGTAACACGAATCACTGGCTTGTGCTGCCTTTTATACAGTCACGATGGTTAATGGCTCTTTGTTCAATCGAACTGCATTCATCATCTCCATCTTGGTGGTCTAAGGGTCGGTAAACAGGGATCGAATGTTGTATTGTCTTGCTTGTTTGAGTTACTGAAATATCAACATCCTGTCATCACTGTCTTCGGTAATGCTAATTAAATTGTTTATATGTCCATTGTTAGGGGTGGTTTGACTCACGGATGGGTTTCTGACACTCCGTTTCGCCCCCCAGAGTGGAACGAGTCATTTGATGATTTCCAATCCTTAAATAAAACCCAGTAACTTGGGTCATCGAGGCAGTCACACAATTATGTAAAGTATTCAGTTGCATCCGGTTTGACTGGAAGATGATTTCAGCATAACTGGGAAACTAGGCATGTTATAGGTTTTGGTTTCGATTGAATAGCCTTATTTAAATATTTAGTAATCCATCCAACGGTAGGTACCAGATAAACTTGCAATAGAATACATTGACCTTTCCCTAATATCCCTTCGTAGATACCCGAACAATAAATTATAAACCGTTTTTTATTACTAGAGAACGTAAAGGATCACAATAGAAGTCGATTCAGGACAGCTTTATGTCTTTATTTCTGTTTTTGATATTAGGAAAGTCAATAAATTTATGTGGTTCAATGACCGTAATTGTACATTTATCTGGCGTCTACCACAGGGTTGCGTCAAAGAAAAGATAAATATTTTGCTTTTCAGGGGATTGGCTACCAGAATTAGCGTATCGAGGTCCACTGTGCTTACGTCAGGACCTATTTACTGCGTTATACATTCATCATTTGGAAGCTGCGCCAACGTTCCGACAACTGCCTGATTATTTCAAAAGGCAATTATGTGCACGATTTTACAGAGTAGTCATTTTTCCAGGTTGGTTATATGCAATGTATTTAGTGCAAAACGTTTTTTGCTTTTGAGTGGGATGTTCTCCATGTACCGGTGGCGCATCGCCTGACCTCTTGTAGTCTGATGGTGAAACGCGCTTCAGTAGGTAGTTTGTCATCATCATCATCATCATCATCATATCAGCCGAAAGACGTCCACCGCTGAACATAGGCCTCCCCCAATTGTCGTCACAACAACCAGTCCTATGCGTCTCGCATCCATCGGTTACCCGCGACCCTCACCAGGTCATCGGTCCATCTTGTGGGAGGCCTTGCAACGCTGCGTCTTCCGGTACGCGGTCGCCACTCCAGAACTTTTCGACCCCATCGACCATCTGTTCTGCGAACAATGTTTGCCATCAACATGGACATAAAAGAACCATTGTTAAAAAGCTTCTGAAGATATCAGTTTTTTTCGAACTACTTACTAAAGTTTCTCGTTATAATTTCTAGGCAAGTGTATTGTGCGAGAGGGAGATATATTCACCACAACTTACTTCATTCATGAAGGTGAAGTCGAGAAGTGGTGTACCGATGCTTCGTAAGTATTCATTTGTTAATTTTCCTCCTATCTTTATAATAATAACAATAATTTATTCATTTATAAGACTAATAGGTCCAATGGTTAGTAAGAACTTATCATAAATATATAATTGTTAGTAAATTATTATTAAAGAATTAAAAAAAAAATGTTTATTATAATTATTTAAGTTCTTTAACCTAATACTATTCTATTATCACCCTTATTTGATGTTTTAGAATATGTAAGTCACATTTGTCAGCAAAAACACGAATTAAGGCTGCTTAGTAAGGAGGCGACATTTTTGCGCAAAATGGCTGCAAACCCGTCTCAGGGGGTCTACTCTCTAAGCCCGAAGTCCGTACTAAGAACAACTCTCAAATCGTGTTGTCATTCATTCTTAGTTCGGGGTTGGGACTAATCGTAAGTCCGTAGGTGATACGGAGTAGAAAACGCCCGACACTAAGACCGAAACTACGGACTTCAGGCTTAGAGAGTACACTCCCTGGTACGAGCCTCCATAAACATGCCAGATACGCTGCAGAAACGTGGGAGCCGCAATAGCATCCAAAACGCGTTATTGTATTGGACGCGCAAGGTGTTGAGGGTTTTCCGAGAATATGTTGTCCATGAGCTGCTGCCATAGAAGTTTTGAATCTTAACCTGCTCTGAACAAGTCGCAAATCTTCTGACCAACAAATCTTATCTCAATCAATTTGTATTCCGCATATAGGGGTGCCTAAGACGGATATCCATTTTATCTTTAATTCAATCCATTGTCCTACTCGCACAGTCATGCAAATAAAAACATAGAACTCTCCTCACGAGAGAACATGTCCTAAGATTGGCTTATTGTATGTTCCCGTAATAAGTTTTGGTTCATTCGTTGGTTTTCTTTTCAGTGGTGAAGGCCAATTAGTGTCAATTTTGTATACTAATGGCTATTTTGGATGTGTTTCTGGACTGTTCCCCAACGCTAGTTTTCGATATTCTTACTACACACGGACGGTTAGTTTACAAAAAAACATAATAATCTGATTAGACTCAAATTTTTGGAGGACGATTTAGTGTTAATAGAATGATATAATGATAGAATAATATGATGATAGAATGTGTTATGTAGATGATGATATTGGATTTTAGAAAACCAACGGGTGTAAACTGTCTGTATATTTAAATATATAGACTTTTTTCACCCGAGGGCCAATTCTACTAATTTTAAAGTAATCTCATCTCAGTCAATATCTGTCAAAACAGCCTCAATTTCTATAGATTTTTGTCAGATTGGGACTGACATGCGAATGCGAACGTTGCTTTAAAATGAGTAGAATTGACACTCAGATGTCTGCAATCGTGTATAAACAGGATTACAAGTTTCTAGAGGCCCTATTTTTCCACTTTCTCTGGGTTCACTCGGCTCGATCCCCTGTTTCTGCAAAGCCTGTGGTTCTTCTATCACGTCAGCCATTGTAAACAGCCTGAAAACGAGTTTTTCATGGGATTTAAAATACCTTCCATACATCTCTGTGTAGTATTTGTGGAAATATAGGCAAAATTTTAAATCTTATACTTTTATACGTAGGTCGTGGATCTAATGTACCTGAGTCTGCCTGCATGGGAAGACTTGTTGGAGAGTTATCCGGACATCAAGACTAAGTTATACGACATCACCACCCAAATGATTAAAGATGCCCAGTACATGTATGTTTATACTTGTAATACTAACACTTTACTAGCAACTTCACTCAGCTTTTATTCCATATCCCTGAGGAATCCAAATCAAGAAGGTCTAAGGGTTACGAGTAGGCGTTAATGAATCAGTCAATAGATCTGGAGTTACCGAATTAGCTGAAAGAGTTGGAAGTGGCAATTTTGTGAACTGGCTATCGGTCTTTCGACAGTCACATGACTGTCGAAAGACCGATAGCCAGTTCACAAAATGAGTCCTAGACTGGAGACCGCATATGGCAGGCGTAGCGTGGGATACTTCCAGAGAGCCTTGAAAAAGGTGGTGAGACAGACAAGAAGATGCGGAAGGCTGAGAGGTGTTGTGGCGCAGCTTGGGCGTGACATGTATTTAGCTGTAGATTGAGATAAGCTTAGTTGACAAATGCCCACGTGTACTTATCAAACGACGTTTTTCAATACACTTACTCGAAAATAATAGCACATTTTCATAAGACATACTACAGTTAGTAAAAAAAATAAATTAGAAGTGGGTGGCGTACTTTTATCGTGCGTCGGGGACTGCCCGGCGGCCATTGTGATTTTATGAATTTAATTAATTTAAAAGATGCTGGCTGGAACTTTTAACCGCACGAGTGCGAAACACATTATTGCGTACCTAATAGTAGTTTATGCAACGACCATATAAAAAGGGTTATTAAAACACGAGTGTGGGTTTATCGCACGAGGCGTAGCCGAGTGTGATAATAGCATCACACGAGTGTTTTAATACCTAATTATATGCCGTTGCATACACTATTTTATCTTCACTCATACAGTTGAAATAAAATAATTGACAAAATACTTAATTCCAATATGGTGGATATTCTCATTGCGTATTCGAATGACTGCGCAGCGCGCTAAAACATAGACAAAGATAAAAGCTGGCTCATTGACTTAAGTCAATGAGCCCGCGCCAAAAATTAAAAAGAAAAAGTGTGCTATAAAAATTAAAAAGTTATTTTATGATGCAGTTGTTTAAAAATCGAAAGAAAATGTTGAACTGTAATGGTTTTTTTTTTAAATTTTACCTATCCACTAAAAAAAAGTATGCATTTATGCATTCCTTTTTGAACTCATATTTGGAACATTACGTTGTGAGTGTAGATAAAAGCGGTGATGTAACAGCCAGTTTTCGAGTAAGTGTAATGAAAAATACTAGTTGAAAAACAGGCTTTACCCAAACATCCTTGCTAGTTGCACAAAGTTAATATTTTTGCCTTTGTTGTAGAGGTGGTGGTGTCCCTCGGACTATGGTCGACTCCTCCACACAAATTTTGGGTTCGACACTTGGTGCATAGAGCTGGTTTTATTCATGCAATGTCTACACTGATGCTGCAAGGCTAATTAGTTAAATGTCGTGCATTCACCAGATGTTACGAAATGGATAGAGCTTGTAAAGTTACCTATTTGTAAGATTTTGTAACTATGTTATAATAAACTTAATTACGTTTTTGATCATAGACTAGTTTTTATCCGCGACTTCGTACGCGCATATCCCGTCCCGTTTCCGTAAGAACTTCGGGAAATCTTCGCTTAGTGCTCCCCTGCACTCCCCAAGGGGCCTACCTACATGCTACATTTCAGCTTTCTACGACTAGTAGTTTCGGCTGTACGTTGTCTGTCAGTCACCACCAGTAAAGGAAGAGTTTATTCATATATAGTGACTGATTGATTGATTTGGTGTCTTTTAATTTAGTGGTTTTTGTTTTTTACTAAGCCCACCTTGTCCAGGTCGTCTTGCCACCTCGTTTTGAGCCGGCCTCGGCGGTACAAGCCATCTGAGAGTCAAAAGTAGACAATAATTCTTGTAATCATATAGTTGTGTCCCTTATCACTTGTATCACGAGACTGACCAACTTATGTTCAAATTTAAATGTGACTAAATTAATATAAATTCACAGCGACTTTTAAATTTGCAAGTTTATTATGTAGTTTCAGAGTTTGATTGTGAAACAAAGACAGACACCGCAGAGTATACAGGGTTATTTGTAAAACACCAACAACCTTTCAGTGCTTGAAAGTATTCGTGATTATTAACAACTTTTGTTATGAGACCAACCCTGAAAAATCGAAAAAAAATCTACTGTTTCATACATTTTCATCGGGTGAATATTGCATTTTGTATGAAACAGCCGATTTTTTTTTTTGATATTTCATAGTTGGTCCCATAGTAAAAGTTGTTTATAATCATGAGTACTTTCACCCACTGAAAGGTTGATGATGTTTTATAAATAATCCTGTATATTAACTAAGTAAAGCCTATTTGCAGGAAATATTATTATCATAGTCACTTATTTTCGTATTTGTTTCCAGTGTTTTGTGATACCCAATTCAGAACATCGTTCTGAAAAAATTGCGATAATTTGCATTGAATATCTTATCCAAATAGCATTGTCTTATTATCACCTTTTTATTACCATTAGGGAGAGCAGCACGCTTTTTTATGATGCCATTACACCAGCGTTTGGGTACAAATATTTTTATTTGTTTGTAAGACGTTTACGCATGGTAGACTGAAATAGAATTAAACGTTTAATCCTGCTAAAGTAATTTCTCGGAAATTCGCAAATGGTTTTTAATCTAGGACCAAATTGCTTGAAGAAAGACTAGGTATTTTTTTTTTTTGGATGGGAAATCATCAAATGACCCCTCCCGCTCTGGGTGGAGCGGCAGGGAGTGTCAGACTTCTACTGACTAAAACCCACCCATGCTCCTCTTAGTGCCTTTTACGTTCCAGGGTCGCGGTAACTCTTTCGAACAAATCCGCAACCCTGGTAGGCTCTGGCCCTAACGGGCCCCGACCTATGCTGACGACTGCTGGTTTGGCGCGCGTAGAACACAGCGCGCCGTCAACCCGGGCCTGTTCTGATCGGACGGCGAGCTACCCATTGCTCGCCGTCCACAGGCATCAGTCACTGCGCCATGCTCAGGAGCATCAGTTCCTGGGCGGCGCAGTGGCTGACGTTCAACAGGAGGGGGTGAAATGGGGCTATTACTGGCACTCCATTTCAGCCCCCTCCGGAGCCCTTTGTAGGGGATCCGGAGCTCCGCCATTGCCGGTTCCACTGCGGCTGCTGCTACTGCAGCAGCCGCAGTGGAACCGGCAATGGCGGCAGAAGAAGCGGCGGCAGTGGCGGCGGTCGCGGGAGAGACGGCGGTGGCGGAGGGCTTCCTCCTGTTTCCGGCTTTGGCGGGTGGGGCGCAGGCCCTATCCCCAGCCCAGTGGTCGGCCGGCTTGCCAGCTGCCGCACAGACTACGCAGTGCGGCGCAGCGTCGTAGGAGCCGGCTCTGTGACCGGGCTGACCGCAGCGGAAACATAGACCGCTGCGGTCCACCTCCGAGGTGCATTGAGCTCCCACATGGTGGCCCACCTGGCACCGGAAACACCTCAGAGGTCGGGGTTCCAGCAGTTTGACCTGCGCGGAAACCCAACCCACCAAAAACCTTCGGCCCTCCGATATGGTCTTGGCCACCGACACGGGGCAGCTCACCACAATGGTGCGCATGCCCGTGTTGTCAAGACGTAGGGTGCCCGCCTTCACCTCCTCTGCTGAGCACCCCCCCGTCCTAACGACGGCGGCCACCACCTCCGCCTCCGTGACGGAGTCGTCCAGGCCCAAGATGCGCATGTCAATGCACTTGGTGGGCCTGGACACTCGGGCATCGTCCGCGCTTAGGGACGCCCTGAGCCTTTCGGCTAGAGCGTCCGCGGTTGGGCCGCTGGCTGCCCCGGGGATCTCCAGCATCCGGCCCAGTCATGGTGACCCTGAGCCGGAGGCCCCCTACGATGCCTAGCTTACCAAGGTTCACCGCCTCCTTCGCCTTGGTGAGCACGTCCGCGTACGTCACGCCCCTCTTCGCCGCGTCCGGCTGCAGTGTCAGAACTACAGCCGCGGTTTTCGGGGGGCGGAGCGCAGCCACGACGCTTCGCGCCTTCTGCCGCCGCTTCCTCTCCCGCCTCTTGGCCGCCCTGGCTGCCTTGCCCGCCCTGGCTGCCTTGCCCGCCTTCTTCTTCTCCCCGGCCACTTGCCATTCGGCTTGAGCCGGGGGAGGATCTGAAGGCGAGGAAGCCGGGGGGAGCTGCTGCACAGACGGCGCAGGAGCCTTCGCCGTCCGCGCAGCAACCCCACCCCTCCTCTTCCTTCCCGGGGCTGGGTCCGGTTTTCCCGGCACCGGCTTCGCGGGTGCCGGCCCGGACCCTTTGTCCTGGCCGGACGACCCCGGTGTGGCAGCCACGGCGGCCGCAAAAGATTAGGTATTAGGTGCTGTCGTGCGCGTTTGTGATAAGTGGGTGCTTATTTCAAGCATAGGCATAATCAAATCCCAAGCAGCGCAGGTGGATTGACGACCTGGTCAAAAGTAGCAGGCACAGATTTCATGCGAAAGACCCCGGACCGGATTAAGTGGTGTGCGTTGAGATTGACGCTCGGCATTGGGTTAATCCTGGTTAAAGAAGAGATACACATGCTATATGCTAGTGATGGTACATAAGGCCTGTACCTGTGTACCTGTACCTTACGTGTGTATGGTTCCTACATAAGTATGTAGGTACATACGTATGTAGGTACATAAGGATGAGTTTTAATGAAGTGAATTATTATAACTGCTCCTAAAATCCGCACTCATACCGAAAGCATGTCGTTACACAAATAAACAGAATATGTATCATTTTGCTCAAATACAACGAACATTTTGTAACATTCCCTGTGTTAGAGACCGCATTTCACACCGTTGTATACCAGACGAATATTATTTTGTTTTGGAATGAACGTCGATTATTTATTTTTCCATTAAACTTATTATTTTGTAATATGTTTCATCCTAGTGGAAAGATTATGGGATTGATGACTTCCGATAATTGAAATGATCGAACCAGTTAATCGGAGGCTGACTAGATTTTTACATGATTTGTTGCTTAGAGGTATTATAAGCCCAATCGTATTTCAATGGAGGACGACAAATTCCGTAACAGCTAAATGAGTAAATGTTGTCATTTCATGTTTCGGTGTAACAGAAGTTCTCAGTGTTTTGTCATACTCAGGTCTGTCGCAACATACACACTCCACTGAACAAATTGTGTGTTGGTTCGCATTTATTTTACGTTCCCACGGTAATGTTCTCATACCACCTCTCTATTTGCGCAGATTTTAGCTTAAAACAAAACATACCTATCTACTGTAACACATGCTGCAACATTTGTAACTGGTTTTAAAATTAAAAATGATGCTATTTTAAATTGAAGAAGTTGGGTTTTTCTTTTTTCTATTAACCTGTGTTATCCCACCCACTCCAGCTGATTTTATCTGCTGCTTTCTCCTGCATATAATCTGCGGCATACGTAAGGAATGAGCCCAAATTGACACGCCAGCATTTATTAGTTAGCAGCAAAGGGCATTAGGAGGAAAACGTATGAGGTTTATTCAGTAAGAGTCTGACACTCCCTCCCGCTCCGCCCAGAGCGGAAGGAGTCATGTTGATGTTTTCCCATCCATAAAAAATAAGCATTTCAAATTAGCTTTCAACCTACGTAGAGTTTTATTATTGCAGCTTTCAACCCTGCAAAAAATACTGACTCTGATTTGTTTTTTTGAATCGTGTATTCGACCTACGCTCTTGTAATAATATTTAAAAAAAAAAAATCCAAAACCGGGTCATTCTGACAAAAAAAAAAACAAAGACGCGTTCATTTCAATAAAAACCAGGAAAATCAAGTTATCTGTATAATATTTTGATAAGATTTAAATGTTTTGCCCTAAGGATAATGTTAAAAAAATAATACGACATAATATAATATACGAATAATACGTGCTCCATCTTCGACCACATCATCGCTTACCATCAGGTGAGATAGTGGTCAAGCGCGTGCCTATCAATAATAAAAAAAAACAGGAAATTGTTACAAATGTATTAGATGTATTTTTTTTTAAATTAAGTTAGACATTGCCTGTAAGCTAAAATTAAACCCAATTTAATTCACTTACATTTTTGCTTGAATCGCTGTTGCCAAAAAACTTATATTAATAACTTGCGCTAACTGATAATGTTTAATTTTGTTGGTTAACGAAATAAAATATTTAATCATGTACTTATACGTAGTTATTTTTAAGCTTAAAGTACAAAATAAAAAAATTACATTCATTTAAAAATAGGATATTTTCACGTATTAAAAATGTTTAATTCACTGACCAGCGGCCCTACCATGACGTGTTAAAATGACGTTAAAACGTACACGTCATGGTACGGCACCTGCTTGGAAACTGGATCTCTTCTAAAATTGCTTCAAACAAACATGCCAGTTATTATTTTTTACAAAAAACACAAAGTAATTAGCCTAGACTATAGGCCGGCCTCAGTTGCGACATTCTATTTTTTATTGATTCAAATATTAATGCAAAGGAAATCATAATCTTACTTTATTTAATCCATAGTAACTTTAACTATAACTGTTACATAATTATTTCAAATTGATCGTGACATAATTAACATCATTTATCAACACTTCCCCATCCTGCAAAGTCACAGCATATAAACTTAAACCTGAAACAGAATAGACAGGAAGGTTGAATGTGCAGCATTTTCTCGATTCACAAATTCAATTAATTTCTCCAGCACCTTGAAGTACTTCATTATATCTCAAGGATCTGGTGGCAACAATATCTCAGTTGTCTGAAACAGGGAGGGGTAAAGATCTCCTTAAAAGCAATTCCACTTTGTGAATTTTTCATCGCATTATGGTAGCTATAAAAGTCGTGGATATTTTATCATCACCGCTTTATGGCGGTAAGGTTAATAAAAGGAATTATTTCAATTACAACTTCATTTTTTTCTTTGAATTCAATTCGTGCGAGTCTTCTGGGAGTCATACGTTTATTTTTATGTGGCATGGTTATTTTTCTGACTTTTTAATACATTGTTTCTTTTTGATTGTAATTCCAATTGTGTTATTTCACTGGGCCTTTTTACCATTTCTGTTATCAGTTCGCAGCATTTTAACCCATAACTTCCTAGATTTATGTAGTAAGCCAGGTTGTCTGGAAGAGATCGCGTAATGTGATAGGCCTGCCCATTGTATGTGATTTAGTTTTAAGGTTCCTTTTTGTTTTACTTTTGGTGTACAATAAAGTGTATATAAATAAATAAATAAATAAGAACACAGTGAACACACCGTTTGTTATGTTTTTTTACTATACCAGATTAAAATCTACAAAACAGTCATTCACTCCACGTTTCACCACAACTATTTGAACTAGAGCACTCACGTGAGAGCCACGTGTAGGTTTCTGTAAGTAGTTAAAGATTTTGCTGAAGCGCTGAACTTTGAGTGCTCTCACTTTGCCGTTAGTCATTTATTACAGATGTATTTAACACTAGTTACACTAGCACTGAGGTTCTTCTTTTTCTCAATTTTTGCAGGTTCTACAGTTATAATTTGAATAACGATCACATAGGATTGTTTAATTTAAAACCGGCCAAATGCGAGTCGGTCTCGGGCACGGAGGGTTCCGTACCATTATCTATAAAAAAAACGGAAAAAAAATCACGTTTGTTGTATGGGAGTCCCACTTAAAATTTATTTTATTCTGTTTTTAGTATTGGTTGTTATATCAGCAACAGAAATACATCATCTGTGAAATTTATATTTGAGTTGTTTGAATGAAAGGTAAATTGCGGTTTACTAGATCTCAAACCAATTTTCGGTGAAAGTTTACATGGTTAATGTACATCATATATTTTTAAGTTGTATCATTCCCTTATTTTAGTAGTTACAGGGGCGACACATATTTTACCACTTTGGAAGTGTCTCTCGCGTATTCAGATAAGAAAAAAAAAAATTAGAAACTTCAATATTATTTTTGAAGACCTGTCCATAGATACCCCCCCAAACGTATCGGTTTGATAAAAAAAAAATGAGTTTTAGTTCTAAGTAAGTATGGGAAACCCCCAAAATTTATTGTTTTTTTTCTATTTTTGTGTGAAAATCTTAATGCGGTTCACAGAATACATCTACTTACCAAGTTTCAGCAGTATAGTTCTTATAGTTTCGGAAAAAAGTCTCTGAGACAGACATGACGAATCCATAAGGGTTCCGTTATTTGCCATTTGGCTACGGAACCCTAAAAACTACATTTTATGAAATGACCGGGGTTGATAGGAGGTACGTCAAACAATACTCAATACCTACTCAATATTTTATTGCATTCCATATGTATTACAAAGATGGCAAACAAAGGTAAAAGATCCATATGGACCCTGTCGGGCACCGCAAAATTAGGAGAGTGGAAGAGGGCTATACAATAAATAACAATGCCATTGATGCATTTTTTGGTAATTTACAGAACGTTCGTAGTCAGTATGAATGCTGTCATATCGCTGGTATCGCCGCTGTAACTCACTTTAAGATCTCACTCTCTCTTTTTAGATATAAGTACCTATCACTATTCAAGATCATTTTTTAATTCAAATCACTACCATCTGCCCAAGATCAGGATCTGTGCCGCGACCCCATCTTGCCTGAAGTGGGTCTTATATTCATTGAATAACGACTATTGACACCGTCTTTTTACCTTTTAATACAAATCGTCCGTATTGTGTTGTGTTGAAATGCAAAACATTGCAATATGGCGTCTCAACGAGCTTACGAAGCTATTCGATGAAACATCTGAAGAATTTAATAACTCTTTCGGCGTACATTCCGAAACAAGTTTTAAATACGTAGCTTTTTTAATCATAGCTCAGTACATCGGAATTTTAGTAAACTTCACAAGTTATTGGACGTTTCGGAGCAAAATATTAAATATTTTTAATAAGCCTTCTTTTTTGTACATAAAATTCTAGACTTTAGGAATTGTTTTAAAAATTGTTCTGGTCGTAATTTTTAACCGGAGTAAAAAGGCGAAACGTTTTTTTAAATAATTTTCTAGTCAACCTGTATCGTTCCTCTGTTGGGTCAACGTCTCTTCCATAGTCTTAGAAAAAATATATAAGCCTCTTTTTCTTCTTACTAAAATATGACATTTACTTATTTTGAAGGGACCGGAAAATCAACTACAAAGTTTTCGAAATGTTTCGATTCACCCCTGCATTCCTATTTACCCCTTTTGTTGATACTTGATTTGTAACTTTTACTAAACTCGAGTGCCTCTTGCAAAATTAAACAAGAGCAGAGGTGGGTAGGTATCAGACAAAGTCCTTGCACCGAGATTGAGTGCAATCTGCCACAAAGCATGTGTGACAGGGACTGAAGTTATAACTACGTAAAGTATAGTTAAGCTAAGGGCACAACGATGGAACAATGCTCAATATTCTTTTTTTTTATGTATGGGAAATCATCAAATGACCCCCTTCCGCTTTGTGTGGAGCGGGAGGGAGTGTCAGACTCTTACTGACTAAAACCCATCCGTGCTCCTCCTAGTGCTATTTGCGTTCCAGGGCCGCGGTGACTCCTTCGAACAAAATCCGCAACATGCTCACTCGGTTCAAGAGCAATTTTGCTTATTGTTGCATTAAAAAGAAAACATGTTACAGAAAACGAAAATCTTTAAATAATAAATGCATGATGAAAAAATCCAAGATTACTTAAAATGCTTGTCATATTTTTTGCTGTTATAGTTAGTCTCTATTTCATATAATCATGAAAAACTTGTAAATTGACTTGCAGGAACACTTTAATAAATAAAATATCATGAAAATAAATGAACATGAGAAACGCGAGCGTTTATGAGGGGTCCTAAAAATGTGTTATGTCATGCACCGGGTCGCATAAAGAATGAAGAGACGAGAGATCGGGCAGGTTTGAATGAGTAGGTCAGAATAATAATGAGGTTGAACACATTAATAAACGAAGTATGGAGGAAAACCACCTTGGGTTACCGTTTGCTCACAAAATCACGTAAAAGGTAAATATGAAGAGGTATATTAAATTATGAGTTACAAAGAAAAAAAAACGTTGTGTTAAAAACTTAGCCCGTCTGCTTTAATAATAAAAACTATCGAGGTATAAGTCCAAGCTAACGCGTTACCTAGTTATTTTGTAAAGAACATTGAACAACGCATTGGCAAAGAAAAATTGCGTGCAATTGAAACTTTACCGTTGATTCACAATCTACGCCCTTAGATCATTTCTACATTAGCATTATTCATGAGACCCAATCAAAAAAATAAAAAAAGAGCAAAGCAATTTACAGTGAGCTCCTAGCTTAAATTTTGCGTTAGACTTGTAGATTCTAATCTCGTAACAAGGTTAGGTATATTAAGTTCTTAATAGCACGAAGAATCTTGGTTACCTTGGTACCTACCTATTTTACTTGGGACCCACACGGTGAATAAACTTTCAGACTTAAATATCATAAAAAGTTACTTATAAATTAGATGTTGACTTAGAATATTCCAGAGTGAAACTTTACTGTGTTGAGTTTTAAATGAAAAAGTTTGGTTTTTGTAATTTTAATAATTCAGTAGTCTTGAAAGTTTATTTGAAGAAGAAGATACTTACGCGTGTAATTTGCCTTTTATTAATGTTCTTCTATCATGTTTTCAACAAGTTGTTTGAAACGTGAAATGTTTCTGAAGAATTGGTAATTATTCTTCTTGTTGTAAGCGTTGTTTTGTTAAAATTTGAAAATCAGTTTCTCCTATACCTTGCCGCAAAACATCACTAAGTTATTAGTTAAATAACATAGTTATTTTGTTTTATGATGGAAACGAATTCTAAAATTTAAGCATACAAAGATAATCGTCAACCATAAGATTCGATAGATAGTGACAACCATAACACGGTGACTAAAATCTGAAGTTAAAATATTGCCTAAATGTTATAACAGGAAAGAAAATTAGAATCATTAGAAAAACACCAAACTAACGCAACTACCAAATATTTAGGTGGGAAAACCCAGCATTATAGGTTCGCAGGAAATTTGGACCTCATTATTCATAAAGCAGCCATGTCGGGAAAAATAAAAAAACCGACTTCACAAAAAATACTACAAAGTACAAAATAACTTTAATTTCGGTAGTCGGCGTTTGGTTGTTTCTTAGTTAATTGACACCGACTTCCGAAATTAAAGTTATTTTGTACTTTGTAGTGTTTTTTGTGAAGTCGATTTTTTTTTTGTGAAACAGTTTTTTATTTTTCACTTTTTAGTGGTACCCCACACCTAACAACACCACAGGAAAGTCACAGGAAAGCAAAAATACGCAATTTCGTTACATGGATGTTTTTCCACTATTTTTTTCCAGTAATTTGGATTTAAAAACCAAATAGCTTAACCGATTTTGATAAAATTTAAATGGGACCAATCGAGAAGTACATCCTTTTACATTAAATCAGAATTTTTCAAGTCGGTTCATAAATTACGGAGATATGAGGTAACAAACACAAAAAATACAATCGAATTGAGAACCTCCTCCTTTTTTGGAAGTCGGTTAAAAACAGAGATTTGAGCTTTTTTTCTGTCAATGAGTGACCTTTGGTTGTTTATTGCTCAAACATAAAATAGTCAGAAACTAAACAAACAACCGATTGACACCCATCGACAGAAATCGACAGAAAAATGCTCAAATCTTTGGTTGTACTTATTCCCGACATGGCTGCTTTATGTATAACTAGGTCCATTTTCAAATGGCAAAAGTTTTTCGACAGGCTCCTAAACTAATTGTGTACGGAACCACAAAAATGATTCCCGTGTCCTTAATGAGTATTTCACGTGGTTTGGGAAGCTTTCGAGTTAAAATGTAACAAGCGATAATGTATAGAAACGTTTTAGTTTGCTATTATCATTATGCTTTTCGGTGGGGCTTTTGTGGAAGCGGGGTAAAAACGACATTAAACAATGACAAGTGCAGTTTGTTTTGGTGTTTTCGTTATTTTCTTACTCTTTTGGATTTTTTATTATTGTTATACTCCCGTTCGACCACAATCTCACCTGATGGTAAGCGATGATGTAATAGTATGATGGAGCACATTTGCCTAGAAGTAACAATCCCTGCTATCCCTACTAATATTATAAATTTGAAAGTAACTCTGTCTGTCTGTTGCGCTTATACGTTAAAACGGCTGAACGGATCGTCATGAATGGCAGATATATAGCCTGAGAGATGGAGAAGGACATAGGTTACCCGATTTTTTTTTATGCGATAACCGACATCCACGCGAGCTGAACCGCCGCAAAAGCTAGTTTTCAATGTAATGTAAAATTTATTACAGCTACGGTTTTATGAAAATCCTTTTCTTTTACGTGTCATGTTTTGAGCTATTTCGGTTGAAATGTTAATGTGTAAATGCCGCTCAAGGTATACTAATCCGCTAACAGTGTGACCGAAACTCAAGGAAATACTTTTCAAAGTTTTATGCGTAAAGAAAGGCAGTTACTAAAAACGCAACTCTACCTTTAACTTCTGGTTCATTTAGTCATTTTTATTTCAACTTTCAGTACAAAATTCGGTACAGAAGCAATCCTTTTCAATTCCTATACAAATGCGACTAACATAGCAACACGTACATGTGCCAACTTGTTTCGTTGAATTTAATACGGAACAAGACGGCACGTGTCTAGAAACACAAATTACATGTGTTTGCAGACATATTTTACTTTGTGTCGCCTTCGGGACATGTGAGGCGTAAATCAATTTTCGTATGAGTTGTGATTTTTTTATGGTTACATTTACTGTATTCACGGGACCGTTATTCTTTGTGATAATGTAGAAAAGTAGTTATGAATGATAAATCTAATAAGCCTTGCCTGAACCTTTGTGTTATTGTACCTATCTAGGTCGTTTAAGTTGAAGTTACGTGATGTCTGTTATTTTAGTGCGCTCCTTGGCAAACGCTTCCTCTAACAACTTTCACTGTTTCCTATTTCTCGCAACCCTTGTCCAATTTGGACCCGCTGTGAGTTTTTTGCTTTTGTATTTTCTCAACCTGTTTATTTTTCCGTATTTAGGTTACCATTCTGTCACAACTTTATTCCGTTTGTCTTGAGTATCTGCCTCGTAAGATGTGATAAGAAATGATTGTTTTACTATGAGTGAGATTGAAAGTTGATGTTCTCTAAGGCCCACTTGCACGTACCAGGTATTTTTGAACCCGGGGCCATTATGTATGAAATTATCTATCATTTAACCTCGTGTTAGCAAATAATTCAGAGTTAAAATATAACTCTTGTTTGTGCAAGCGGCCGTAAGTAATGTATTTAATAGAAGAATATTATAAGTGCATTACATACCTACATCAAAATGCTAACAGAATATTTACAGCAAAACCGATCACCTACGTCAGCGCGTCGCCCCGCTACGTAAGCGTAGCACGCCTACGCAGGTGGCGCAGCTCGTAGCAGCGACGCAGACGTCAGCTGCATAGCTACATCTTAACAATGTCTTATTGAACAACGTTGCATTTAAATAATAGGATCCCGTGACTGTCGCATGCACGAGTACCTTTCAGTACATTACCCATATATGTAAACGTAACTCTCCTAATGATATCTGATCATCTTTTGTAATAACGCCTGAGTTAACTTTATTATCAACAAAAAGTGTGTTTTAAACGTAGATACTACTATTAATGGAGTCCGACTGTTTAATCCTTTTTCTTCTTCATAATAGGTACGCCAAAGGAGGACAGTTAACAGGTTCAACAGTACCTACACAAATTATGATTCCCATTCACACGTACACAAACTAATAACCGTTCACAGCTCGATGCACGAGTTAATAAAACGCAGATACTCGTCGATACTATTGATAAAGTCGGCGCAGCAGACTTTTTGATCGCTCCAGCATTCGAAAGGCCGTAATTTGGCCGACTCGGTTTATTTTCCCTTAATATCGGATCTCAATCCCGCCTGATTGCAGCCGAGCAGTTTTTTAAACGTTTCAAAAGGCGAGTTGAATAATTTTCACTGAAGCGATGGAGCAGTAATTCAGTCTTTTCGCTATGAAATGTTCAATTTATTTTATACAGTGTGAATAAAGAGAGCTGTTGGTCTCAGGTGGCATTTGCACATCTTTGACAATTGTTTCGGGTAGTTAGCAGGTGAGTGAATTTCAACAGGTCCTATAAAATCTTCATTTCCGTGTATTTTTTTATCTTAAGGTTTTTTTAAAAAAAAAAACGCTTTTATTAAAGTTTTTGATAATGTATTGTATTCTTGCTTAATGTCTAGCAGATAACTTAAAAAACTAACGAGATGTACAGGATTAAAAATTCCGTGCCACGGCGATGAAACATGCGTGCACGGCAATGAAACAAGCGTCCACGGCAATGAAAAAACTGTGCCATGGGAATGAAAGAATCAATCCATGGAAATGAAAAAACATTATATCTCTCCGAGGGGGAAAGGCAAACCCAGACAAATTGTGTATGGGAGTAAGATTTGGATAGATAATATATTACAAAAGGAAGAATGGGAGTATGTATAAGAATAAAGGCTGTAGTATTGAAATCTCTAAGAAGTGTTGCGAGTGTAATTCAACAGTCTTTCTTTACTTATTGTACTCTCATTCTTCTTTTGTAATATTTCCTTGCCCAAATTTTACTCCCACACAAGTGTTGGAATCAAGACCTTATCCTCCTATAATATTGCGAAGTCATTGCACTTCGAGGAAGAACTACTCCTGCAGCCTTCTTTTTAAGATATCGTTCTCTTTCTTTTCTTAGATACTCCTCTCTTAATACAGGGTCGCTTCTTAATTTTTGACGTCGCTTTTCTTCCGCCAATCTTTTCCTCTCCTTTCGCACCTCTTTAGATAATTTTGGTTTAGGCATCTTGGCATCCTAAAAATATAAACAATCCATTATTAAAATCAGACTGTAGTATGTGGGGGTGCATGCGTGTGTGAACCTATTATACGTGTGATAGAGTACCAAATGTTACATCATTTTGTTACGTTACCATGAAAAAATCTTTTTTAGTTGACTGTACAGTAAAAACTCATCAAGTCTATCCTTAAATGTTTTATCGCATTGCAGAGAGAGTTAACTTGACGAGTCCTGTAATGTCAGTAATCGGTATTACCTGTATAACAGATAAAAGGTGATAAAGATATTTTCTTTGCCTAATCATACCATGGCGATGAAAACACAAGTCACGGAAATGAAATACCTGGCCACAGCAATGAAAATAAATTGTTTTACAAGGCATAACAATGAATTTTTTTTCATTGCCGTGTCCTTTTTTTCATTGCCATAGCAAATTTCGCGCACAAACACTACGGCAATGAAAGCACGGCGATGAAAATCAAGGCAAAAAATATAAATAACAAAAAATCTATTAACTATTTAAAGAAATAAACACTTCACAAATAAACATAAAAGAAATGGCGTTCTATCGAATGCTTACTCAAGAAGACAAACTTAATTCAAAATGAGGTTATACCTATCCACGGCGATGAAAGAAAAAATGTCCAGTAACATAAAAATTGAATAACTTACATTATGGCTCGAAAACGCAGGCACGTGTGTATGTCCTTCCACGTCGAGCACTTAGGCAGCACTAATACGAAACGTTTAGCGCACCGCGGGGGGGACGCAAGTCATTAGGTAAAACAATATCCTTGAATATGATTAGGACACGGCGATGAACGGTAGTTCTGGGACAAATGAATTTTTATTAACCATTCGTTGTATTGTTGAAATATTTGAATAAATATATTCCGTAACAATACTTTAACTATTCATGTATCAAATAAAACAAGGTTTTAATATAAATAACCAATAGATTTTTATCAATGAGGAATAATACACAACAAGGTGACGTGTGGACAAACACGGCAATGAAATATTTCGAGGTTTAATTAATTATTTTGGAGTATCCATTAATCCTATTAATAAAATATTTAGTGCTACACGTGGATTTCTATTTCACCTAACCGGAAAAAAATGTTAGAACATTATAACTTTGTTTTTTAGTACCAATTTCATTGATGCCACGCAATTTTTGGTCCCGGGAAATTCACTCAGGTCAGACACTCCAGTCATTTGAACTAACTCCAGTCCTCCCTCCAGTCATTGTAACTCTCTTATGTATATGTATGTATAACCCAAACATAATACACACACAAACACACCATAACCCACCATCACACCCAAACCCACACACACACATACGCACCATTACACACATACACACCTATACACACATACGCACCTATACACACATACGCACACACACATGCACACGCAAAACACACACCACGTAATAGCAGGCTTGCATTAAATTTAGTTTTAAGAGATTTGCTTGTTCGATTTATTGCATAAATTGTTAATTCTAAAGAACGGGAGAAGACACTGACTACTGTAACACAGGTCTCACCTAGCTCAGGAGTCAGGGTCGCAAACGAAAATGTATCACCTTTTTATGTCAATAAAAACATTATTATTATTATCCTCTTTATTCATTGATATACATATAAAATACATTTTTAAATATTAAAATACAAAGTTATAAAAATATTTAAAAATGTAAAAAATAGTAGCCCACCGGTATCGGGAATAGGGTCCAAGCTACCGGCGGTCAGGGCTCCAGAGAGAGGAACCTCCTAACGATGCGAGCCGTGTCCAGAAGTACTGCTTTCTGAATCAAGCCCTTGATCCAGCTGCTTAACGAGAGCCTCCTAAGATGTTGGTCGAGGCTCGTGGCTATTAAGCCGTTGGCTGACACGACTATCGGTACAATGATTGCCAAATTCACATCCCACATGTCGACAACCTCGCGAGCCAAGTCAAGATATTTGATTTGTTTGTCTTATTATGTATACTAATATTTTAAATGTGAAAGTAACTCTGTGGCCTATTTTCCAAAACGTAAACTCTCTCTCTCTTAGATATAATTTTACTTTAAGCAAATTGAGTTAGATTAAAATTACTTATCCTTACTAGGCTAGATTGTTATAAAACAAACAAATAATAAAAAAAAATGCTTGTATTAGGATGAATGTTATTTTTTCTAAGCGCTAAAAACTTCTCCGTAAGACTACTGTCTTAGGCGTAGTCCTATTACAAAGTTATCATCACGCGAATAAGCGTTCGTAGCTTTTATTTGTGCGACAAATCTGATCGCATAGTCGCGCAAACAGAGTATGCCACTGGTTTAAAACAAAACAATGCGACGATCGCGTATTTGCGCGATGATCACTATTCTTGCGACTCCGATCACTGTTCCTGCGACTCCTTAGTCGGTTGGCTATGTCAATGATTTTCTTTTTAAGCGTTCCACACTCATTTACCAGCTCAACTGCACGACCACCATTAGCAAATTATTCATACTCAACATCCCCATCAACGAAAACATCGCACACCTTACCACGGTGTTTGCAGCCCCTGGCAGTATCACGTTTACTACCCCTGCATAAATTCGTCACCCTGACGGTAACAATGACAAATAACCACATACGTGAGTGCCGTAGGTGCAGAGAGGATCTGTATGGGTAAAGTGAAACATTGTTTATTTTTTTAACAGAATTGGTAGGTACTCAGAATGGGTTTGTATCCTATTAGCCGTATTATATTTATGTTAGATGTGTTATGATTATACGTGTTGTCTTGTGGTTGCTTTCCACGCTCTATTTTATTCCAGTGAGATGTAACTTTAAATAAATATATTAATATAGAAGGTAATGTATATTTTTTAAGTAAGTATATATTTTAGCACGTTCTTAAAGTAACTTTTTAGGACAGTTATTTCACATTTCCAACACTCATTTTACTAAGACGGAAAGGTTGACTTATAAAACAACAGCTAAATAAAACCGCAATTTAAATCTTCAATTAATTTTCACATCTTAACTTCATCCATTTCCCGAAGCTCTTCCGACACGACCCGACCGCTGTGTAACTCTTCATTTGCGGAGTGTTAATGTTCGTCATCATTCTTTCCCTTTATTACCCAGCAATGGTTTATGAACAACACGATACTCTCCCCAGTGTATATCACACGAATTGGGGTTATTTGTGCCAGTGCTAAAAAGGGGTTTTCAGGTCAATTTTTGGATTGATATTGATAATGTGGTGTGTTAAAAGTGAAAGGTAATTTTTTTGAAATATTTTGGCTGATCACATCGTTACTTTATTTCGATATTTTCGTGCTTGTACTTTTTTGATGAATGTGAAGGTGACTAAGTGGTTATGAAGGTAATTTTTAGTAGGGGTGGCTAATATTAGACTGAAAAACATTTAACATTAAGGCGCTGACAACAGCAAAAACTGAAAAATTGCTGGTTTCCTAACGAAATTTTAGCCAAATCTGTTTAGTTCCAAGCTGCAGAAAAAATATATGTTAATTTTAACTATATTTCAAAGAACACTGTTGTTTCCGAAACATGTTTATAAATAAAATCCTCGATAGTAATGATCGTCAAAGTTACCTCTAACTTTGACCTTAGAAAAAAAAATCCCATATTACTAGCCTACTTATGCCAATAAAAATTATACCAAATAATGAATCGAATCTTAATGCAAAACTTTGTTGTTTTAGATTTTTAATAGATCAACTTAGTTTTGAGGAAATCGATAAAATATATATATTTTGCAAAAAATTGCAAGCATTTAGTCGTCGCGCTTCTCTTTCTTTTCTATACAGTCCGAGAGTGACCGAGCTTTTGCTGTTGTCAGCGTCTTAAATAGATATTATTTTTACTTAAAGGGACAAACGCTCTATTAACTTTGAATCCCAGCTCTTCATCTATTTCTTCAAAGTACCACACCTAAAGAATGGTGTGGATTTTTTTAAGTCTAGTTGTTAGCTGTGCAATAAAATGAGAGCTAATATAAACTTGGTTTAAAGAACTGCGTCGGAACCAGCGTCCATTAAACTCTATCAAGTTGACGCTTGCTCGCAAAGGGAGTCGGAACGATTCGTCTTCCAGCAAAGTGCTGAAATAGGTATGTATCTTTTCAGGCACGTGTAAGATGTTGCTTTTATTGAGCAATTTAAGTAACAAAACATTTAGCGAATATCTCAAGGTATGCACAACTTGATTATTTAACTGCTATCGAAATTAAATGTTTACGAGTAACAACGACAAATATTTATGGTCATATTCTAATTTGCCTTGAAAAGCTTTTTGGGCATTAAAACAGGGTTGGACACGTTTTCAATTCTAAAATAAATAAAATAAGACACAGGTCATAAATAATCACTAGTTCAGTTGGATATGTTTGCACTTAAAACCCCTTATTAGCCAGTCACCAGATTCTTAACTCACCCGATTCTCAATTAACCAGATTCGCAACTTATTAGACGATGTACTATTCATTACATAAACTTAAAACTACCTAATACCTACAGGCTTTTGTCTGAATAGTTTTTTTTTTAAAGAAAAGGGATTCAAGGACCATATCTCATTCTGAAAGCAAACAAAAAAGAGATACCCAAGTCCAAATTGAGATACTTAAGTCCAAGATACCTTTAATATCGCATCTTGTTCGTAACCACTGTAATGGAAACAACACCGGGAAAAGTATCGCAATTCCAAAACTCCAGATTACGAAAGAAACGAAAATATATTTAAAAAATAATCTCAACATTTTCAGAGGAGCACCTTAATGTCTCCATTCACTAACATTTTAGTTTCTTTTATACAATTTACTCCCCGGTATCACGGTGAAGCAAAGCAGGCGGAAAACTAAAAATACTTCCCTTTCAAGAAAAATACTGCAAGTGTTGGTCGAGTTATAAAATTCTGGAGTATTTTAACTGAAATGAAATGTCGCGCTGTGAGTCTGTTACTAGATGTAAGTTGTTTCGTTTGGGAAAGATTAATTATGTGCATAATATCTGGTTAGTTAGTTTAGTTTGGTAAAAAAGTTTTTTATTTTTCACTTTTTAGTGGTACCTCACACCTAACAACCCACTGGAAAGTCACAGGAAAGCAAAAATACGTAATTTCGTATACATAGATGATTTTTCCACATATTTTTTCCACCTATTTGGATTTAATAACCAAACTGCTGCCGATTTTGATAAAATTTCAATGGGACCATTTGGGAAGTATACCCTTTCCAACAAAAAAATAATTTTTCAAATCGGTTGGCAAGCGACGGAGTTATGCCCGAACAAACATAAAAAAAAATACAAACATCCGAATTGATAACCTCCTCCTTTTTTAGAAGTCGGTTAACAAAACTGTAATTCACGATAGGTAGTCGACAAACACACAGCAAAACCAGTACAAACCAGTCTGAATTAAATGAAATCTAAACATTCAATCTGCTTTGCCTCTTTTCAAATATGTTGGAGTCGGGTTCCAGTATGTTTATACTAATATATTATATGAAGCTGAAGAGTTTGTTTGTTTGGACGCGCGAATCTCTAGAACTACCACTCGGATTTAGAAAATAATTTTTGTATATGTTAGTCACATTCACGAGGAAGGCTATAGGTTATACGGGAACATGAAATTCTTGCGGGAACGGTTAAAAACGGGAAATACGCGTACGAAGTTGCGGACAAAAGCTAGTTTCACATAGAGCGAATGCTTCTACTCCATATCACCTACGGACTTACGATTAGTCCAGCCGGTCGATTCTGTCGACATCTTACGGTGTTCACTAAGGCGGAGTGAACGACAAGTAAGCTGTCATTCCATCTTATTTGTATGGTTTGACAACTCACCTGTCGTGCGCCCCGCCCAAGTGTTCACTTCGACATGTTTACAGGATCGCACTGCTGAATCCGAACTAAGAATTAATGACAACATGATTTGACAGTTGTTCTTAGTTCGGGTTCGGGACTAAATATATATAAGTCCGTAGGAAACGGAGTAGAAAACGCCCGACACTAAGGTCGAAACTAAGGACTTCGGGCTTAGAGAGCAGACCTCCATACCTCCACGAAAAATATCCGGTACCAACTGCTTAACGTGCTTTCCGAGGCACGGATGAGTCTCAGTATCTCATGGTTGGTCATGTACCAACCTCGGCTAGCGCTAGTTAATCTTTAAGATTGAACCGTGCGTCTGTTATTATTAAGTCAGATTTTAAACAACGAACAAATATCCGTATCTACCCTTTTCACCTTAAACACAAACTGTTATTCTCAAACACTCGAAATTAACAATACACATAACAATACCATTTCGTAGGCAACCTAGTATTCAGTGTAAACTCCGCGCCGGCAAGTTTAAATTGAACCGAAGAACTTGTTAGGAGCGATATATAGCCGATCCCAATTGATCCGGGCCCGAAGTTTGCCGAATATTCGTGAAAGAACCAGTCTATAAGGTTATACGAGATGTTATGCTGGCTGATTGAATGTCGGCTTCTATTTCTGTGTCGGTGAATTGGTGTTCAGAACAGAAATTAAACTGTTACTTGATTTTTGAAAATACATACGAGTTCAAAAGTTATCTTACACTTTACACGATTACTTAAGTACAGCAGTGCGATTCTGTAAACATGTCGAAGTGAACACTTAGGAGGAGCGCACGACGGGTGAGTTGTCAAACCATACAAATAAGATGGAATGACAGTTCTATTGTCGTTCACTCCGCCTAGGTGAACACCGTGAGATGTCGACAGAATCGACCGACTGGTTCGAGGTTGCGTGGGACAAAGAGTTCCTGATAATACATAAATATAAACAACCAGCTTTTGCACGTGACTTGGTACGCGCATATCCTGTTTTTCCCGTTCTCGTAAGAATTTCTGGAAATCCTTTCTTAGTACCAACTCCCTTACACTCTCCAAGGAACCTATATGCAAAATTTCAACTTTCTACTGTTATTAGAAAGGTGCGTCGTGGACTCGTGACAGTACGCACAGTAATAATCTGCCTAGCCTTTTCCCAACTTTATTGGGGTCGGCTTCCAGTCAAACCGGATTCAGCTGAGTACCAGTATTTTACGCACATTACGCACGCATTTACAGAACGCACAGTAATGATTTGAAATAAAACTGTTCAACAGATAAGTGGAAACATTCCTTGTAAAAAAGAATTATCAAAATCGCACTACTCTGTAAAAGTTATGCGTGGTCATACATAAAAAATATATATAACGAGTAACAGAATAAACGCAATACCTCTTAAGGAAACATTGTACTCAGCATTATGAACAACTTAAAAAAAATAAACTGTCCTATCGCTGAACAGCTGTTTTTTTTATATAATATTGATAGGCACGCGCTTGACCACTATCTCAACTGATGGTAGACGACGATGTGGTCGAAGATGGAGCACGCTTGCCTAGAAGTAACCTATTCACTCTTGACTTAAAGACTCCCAGGTTGTAGCTATCAGGAAACACAGACCTCGGTAGGGAATTCCACTCTTTAGCTGTACGCACAATGAATGTATTCCCAAAACGCTTTGTGCGTGTGGGTGGGATGTCCACCATGTACCGGTGGCGCATCGCCGTACGTCTTGTGGTCCGATGATGGAACGGGCTAGGCGGAATCAAACTATGCAATTCCGTTGCACACTCTCCAAAATGCAACCGATAGAAAACCGACAGGCTAGCAACTCGGCGTCGATGCTCGAGACTTTTTTTTTTGAGAGCTGATTTTTTTCGCGATTTCGGGGTTGGTCCCGTAGTAATACGCGTGTACACGTTGTATATAGGCGTCGACTTGAGAACCTCCTCCGTTGTTTCGTCGGTTAAATAGTTGTCGCTTCGTAGCTGCATGTGTTTCTGAGCACACTGTTTTTTTTATGTCACACTTTTATTAGTGCATGAAAAACACAACACAATATCACAACATTGTTAAAGACAATTGAAATAAGTTAAATGATGCCAAAATCCATTAAAAGAATATCCAACTATAGTAAACGTCTCCCAACGTTCCATGTAATCATGGATTTGGGGGCATCGCTCCCACTGAATGTCCGAGGCTTACCTACCACAAATCCGAAGGTGTCCTGTAATCTCGGCTGAACCAGAATGAGCACGAACTGAAGATCTAGCATGGATTATTGTAATTATAATCATTTGGCTGTTCAGTGAGCTTTTTTTATCGTTGACTTGTTGGAAAGAAGTGAATGAGAAGTGCATAATTATACTGTATACAAAATAACACGGAAAAGGAAGCAAAGAGGTAGAGTCTATTTTTCTAAAATAACGTTTCATCGAACGAATTGAAGGAACAACGAGGCGAAAATGGTGTGTCAAATTGAAGAAAAAAAGTTACATTCAATATTCAAAACACATCAAACTCATCTCCAAATTAAGTAGCGAAAATGGCAACACTTTTCAGAAAAGAAGACACCGGATAAGTGAAAAATTTCAGCGCATTTTCCTCAAGACGAATTTTAAAAAAGATCTACAGATACACTTCACATTTCACTTAAACATTAATAAATCATCGAAGTATCCAAGTAGCGGAACATTAGACTCGTAACACAAAGAATTACTTACCGCGCCGTCTCGGGGGTAAAGGCGAGATGAACTCTAAATTATACATTTATATATAGTCAGAACAAAGAGAGAAATTAGGTTTATATTTTTGATATTCGCTAAGAGTGAGTTCACTGAGTATCCCCGATGAAATCCCAGTTTGGATTTCTTTGGGGATACTCAGTGTAACGTAAACTGAATTTGTAATTATTTAAAGTTGTTGTTTCCCTTTAAACAGACGCCACAAAAAACTTTTATTGTTACAAAACTGACATCGGCCATCCGTTTAAGTACTTATCAATTTCAGAGTTATTGTATGGAAAACACACATTCGAAATTCGCCATAATATCGTCAACAACGTTCCTATTCAATACACATCACAGACCAACCGCAAATTAGTGCGAGCCTGCCCAATCGTGACAAATGAGCCGCTATCTCATATTCCTAACCGCGACTAACGCATCTGATAATGTATGAGCTAAAAATGGCTGTCAGGCTAACAGGGTTTTCGGGCAACATTCATTGGACACGTTTGAAATTGGGTTAACTGATGTTTTTTTAAGCTATAATGGCGACCACAGATGTATTTTCTTTGCGAGTAGTCCCTCACAGTCACTGTAACTCCTGGAAGCCAGAATCAACAGTGGTGGCCAACGAGGCCGAGGCAAGAAGCTCAATGAGTTCCGAAGAAAATTTTCAACTAATTTAATTCAGACCCGCAATGAAATGTAAAAGTATACTTTTCTCACACTGAGTAACAGCGTAATAGAGGTAGCAATAGCGTGGTTTCCAACCAACTGATATGACCTGATTGCTTTATCTGGCATATTCCACAAATGTTATACAATTTTATCTACACATACACAATCCAAAGCTTGTAAAAGCAGCTCAAATGTCAAACAGGCTTAAGTATCCTTTCCCCGTAGAATATCATCTCATAATAGGTCATTTTACTGAAATAAATCTAATTATTGCGTTAGATAGCTTTCCCAAAACCACTGGACACGTATTTTTCTTTTTACGTTAACAAAGAATAAAGACGATACAGTGTCACTACGACACTACGATGGTACTATTTTTACCAGTGACGTTCACGCGTGTTTCGCTATCTGACGGACGAATTAGATTCTTTCAGTAAAATACCCTAATATAAGTTACCAGGACATGTCTGCCGCATACCCGTCGAGCGGTGGGCCCACAAAACACAACATTTGTGCCCTGAAATCGCGAGACGAGAAGACCACGAAGGAGATGGCAGGACGACTGGGATGTCTACCTTGGGAATTGGCAAGAAGAAGCACAGAACCGAGAACGGTGGAAAGAATCGAGGGAGGCCTTTGCCCAGCAATGGGACAGTTCGGACTAGATATAATAATATAATAAGTTACCAGATACCAGGAAAAGTCGAACCGACCAATACATCAGGGAAAGCCGTCGTTCACAATAGATATCTCGTCACTTATTCAGTGATCATTTGCTACAACAGATTGGACTGCGTATTGGTTCGTTCAGGGAGCTGCCTAGCTGCATTATCTCGGACGCCATCTTTGTCTTGTAAACCAAATACTTGAACACATTGCAGTCCTAATGGAATTTGTAACTGTTTCTAGTCAAGTTTTACTTAGAGGATTCTGTTTGAGGTTTTGGGTAGATCTGTTTTGTAATAGCTACTTATTTTATGTTGATTTTGACCACAATAGGAAACCTGGACCGTTTATTTTTTTTTAAGGATGGGAAATCATCAAATGACCCCTTCCGCTCTGGGTGGAGCGGCAGGGAGTGTCAGACTTTTACTGACTAAAACCCATCCATGCTCCTCCTAGTGCCTTTTGCGTTCCAGGGCCGCGGTAACTCTTTCGAACAAAATCCGCGACCCTGGCAGGCACTGGCCCCAACGGGCCCCTACTCCTATGCTGACATCTCTTTGAGGCGCGCGTGGAACACAACGCGCCGTCGGCCCGGGCCTCGCTTTGATCGGACGGCGAGCCACCCAACGCTCGCCGTCCGCAGACCCGCACCTACGGTGGCCGGGAATCGCCCAGCGACTCCCGACGCCCGGTGCGTCTCCCTATGCCGTGGCGGCTGGGGCGTGAGGGTTGTCTCTCCCTCAAGCGACCCGCCTCCTCCTTCACTAGTATTACTGCTTCGCAGAAGGAGGTGACGGCTTCCCATGCCTCCTCGCTCCGGACCATGGATTGAACCAGGGCCGGACGCGAGAGGTCGCCGCCGCCGATCGCCTCGACGAGGACACGGCGGTGCTAAGCCCAAGCGGGGCAGACTTCCACCGTATGCACCACCGTGTCCTCCGGGCGATCCTCGCAATGAAAACACCCGGGCGTTTCCTCCCGCCGAATCCGAAACAGGTACCTCCCGAAACAACCGTGTTCGGTGAGTACCTGCGTGAGGCGGAAGGTGTGGACGCCGTGGCGCCTCTCCAGGCACTCCTCAAAGAGGGTCCTAGTATTAGTAGGTACTCGAAAATTACTGGAATTATCAAAAGTAATCATAATACAAGCATTTAAAACATTCTTGTAGGTTTAAGTATTCACATAATTATTCATAATAGTCGTGTTTCAATGCCAAAGGACATTTTCCTTCGCCCTAGCTTAAATCTTTAAGGAAGGTCTTAATTCTTTATTTATTGTTTTTCCGAGTTTACTTACTTGTCAAAAGAGAAGCTTAATTAAAATCCTGCGTTCCTCTGTTGATTTTGTGTTTTCATTTGGAATTAAAACACTCGCTTTTTGTGTGACAGTTTGAGTTGTATACTTACCTAAAGTTTGTCGTGGCGTTGATTTTTGTAAAGTTGCAGGAGTTAATGAATTAATTACAGTAAAGAGCGTTTGTCACATAGAAAACGATATATTGTTGTGATGTCCAATACACTGACATTTTGTGTATAGTATAGGTTATGAAATTCTTTTCTTCTTTCGGTGTTTCTCTAATGAATGAAGATTGGCCAACAACTTTGAATATTCCTCCTTGTCCATTGTAAGGTACAATAAACGAAACAACTAAGCTGCACTAGTGATTTTATGCATTTATTATTTACTTGATTCTACACCTTACAACAAGCACAGGAAAACATCACAAACACACTTTTTAGAATTTTGAATCTGATTTCAGATTCAAAATTTTATTCCACAAAGAATTCATCACTGTCATTTAAATTAGATTTTGATTCTACTGGTCAACTGAACAACGATTATTCAGAATCAGAATCGTTAATAACTCGTTTTAATAGCAACTTCAATAAATCTTCAACTATTCACAAAGGAATAAATCCAATACTTCAGAACTTCCGTAGTGGTAAAGACATAGATTTCCTTTACAAAAGTTAGTTAATTAAAAACGGTATTGATAGCTATCTAGGCGTGGATAAAATATATCGACATTTAATTTTAATCGATGGTTCAAAGGTTTTTTTTTTCATTAAAATAGGTAGTAACATAATTGATATTTACCTAGTGTCAATATTTTTTATCTCGATGTATCGAAAATCGATAAGTACTATTTAAATACCGAATTCGATATTTTATTTGTTTGAACGTAGTCAAGTGAGTAACATAGTCAGTGGAGACTGGTCATCTCTTGACTGCCACTGGCTTTATTATATTTTGAATTGTTTTACGTAGTTTCTTGTTTCTTTGCACTATCCTCACATATAGAAGCAACAAAGATAATATAATCAAGATTTTTGTAATACATAACATCTAAGTATTTAAAAGAGTGTCCGTGGAGTGTCTTGCACGTTCCTTTCCATTGAGATCTACACTTTCGATCGTGCAAATAGCTTGAAGATTTTTACTGACTGACCTTAACAATTCAAAATTGCCTGTAAATGATTAATTTGAAATAACTGCTTTGAATCGCCCATAATTGGAAGCGCACTCTTGTATTTATCCCTGTCTGTATTATAATGCATGTGATTGTGTAGCCTCTGTTGGCGATCCTATAAATAAATAAATGAAATCTTGAATGTAGTGTAAATTTTCAAATATATTGGATGTGTATGGGTATACGCAGGCACAATGTACGTACACTACAAAAGCAATAAAAAAATATAAATCTTGAAATACTTTGAAATATCGAAATATCAATACTTTAAAAACTAAAACGATCCGATAAAATATCGATATTTTTCATGCGCCCGTCCCTAGATAATAGTGCTGGTGTCGGATGCGAACGATGTTAATTGGTGCGCGCAATGTTCGTCAGCAGTTTGCTACTGACCAGCACGAACTGCTGCCAAGTTCCCAGTCTTGGGTACAAAGATGTAGAAGCCACTGGACGATTTATATTTTGGAACAAGAATCAAATAATTACAGTATTGTAATCTAATGTTAGGGACAGCGTCATTAACTAGTTACCCTTATTCTAAGTTATTTTAATGCATGAGGGGTAGCCAAAGGACGACGCTGACTGTATCTACTTGAGCCGTCTCAGAACGGTAGGTACCTACGTAGGCCTTCTTTTCAACGGACGAAAAACTGACCGTGAATAAAAGTAATAATTAACAACTATAACTTAAAATAGCAACTACCTAAGCGTTTTGATAACTGCAAGGATTTTATATTTTTTTCCCACGTGTTTAATTTGTGAACCAGCAGTGCGATTCTGTAAACATGTCGAAGTGAACACTTGGGCGGGGCGCACGACAGGTGAGTTGTCACACCATACAAATAAGATGGAATGACAGCTCTATTGTCGTTCACTCCGCCAAAGTGAACACCGTGAGATGTCGATAGAATCGACCGGCTGTTGTCGTGTAAATTGAATAATTTAAACGAACTAATTAACTATCAGCAACAACGTTGTTCTTCTTTGGTACCTAACGCAATAGTTTTGCTAATTGCCTGTACAAAAGTAAAATGCCCACCCACTGAAAATCGAGAGTAAGGCAGTGCAATCAGTTATTTTTTCCATACATGTAGTCTTTGACAATAACCTCAAAATATTCTACGATCAAAAAGTAATCAGTGGCCTTAGTGTGAGTTTTTAACGTTCTCGATCGCGTCAGCGTAAACGTCAATTTGTATTGAAACTGAATAAGCGCCGTCTGGTGACACTCACGGACAGCCTGTTTTTTTTTCATACAAATTGACATAAGCGAGCGTTTACGTTAACGCGATCGAGTACGTTAAAAAACTCACACTAAGCCCTCGGTTATCAAGTAAGTATATCTAGTAAAACATATACATCTTCGTGAAGGAGCTGTTAAGTTTTGAATAATAATCGCTGGTCGCGGCGTATTCATTGGACGTTCGAGTTTCACAAATAATACTGACTAAGTTGGGGGATCTGGTGAATTCCACCGACGACGCTGTAGTTGCCGTGGCCACCTACTAGACCCAAATAATCTAAGGAGTTAACCATCGACTCTAAAAGAAGAAGAAGAAGTGAATCTGTAATTTTACGACTACATTGTTTATTCGCGCCAATTTACTATCAATAAACAATGTTCTTATTTTCTGTTTTGTTAAAGGCAAAATAACCTATTTTGGTGGCTATGGAAAGATTTCTAAGCCGTTTTCTTCGCTTTTTGTACAGCTTTTTTCATTGCGAATTAAACGCATTATCAAAGTAGGTATGTCACCGGATAATTGCAAACTCTGAATATAACATTATTGAAATTTTGAATACAACAAATCTCATCCAAATTCAACGGCGTCTGCGATTTTCCGGTGACGGGTAGGTACATAAAAATGTATTACCACAATCTTATAAAATCATTCATTGGCCAGATTCGTGAACCATACTAAAAAAAACGGTACCTGAATCTTTGCTTTACATCGGAGCCAAACATTGAAAAAAAAACGCCAAAATAAACTCTTCAAACTCTTTCCAGAATTTTTACCTGAGTAACAGACAAAGCGTACGTAACTAACATATTCACTACCATTCACCTCAATTTTCCATTCCTTTCCCGAGACCCCGAATAGGTACTAAAAACCGAAGCAACGAGCAATAAATCTAACTACAATGGAATACAAAAAACTCCCATAGATTCACGGTACAGAAAATGTAGGGAAAATGCAAAAGACTGAGACATTTTTAACACTGGTGCTAATCTCGGAACAGGCATTCATCATTCCTAAAATACTCCCTCTTTGTGAGCACTTCGGCACAAGTTTGAGCAAAAAAGTTAAACATGGATAGACTTATTTTGGTAGCATTCGATATTGACGGGTTGTCGTATGCGATAAATTTTGAAAGAGGTGCAAATACTGGGACCAAATTCGGATATACGCATTAATCCGATCCGTGATCCAAATCCAAGCTATTCAATTACCATCTTTAGATATGACCGATTTGAATCCAATTTAATGCGAAAACGTACATACAAAAAGCTCTAAGACTGTCAATATTTCTTCCGAATAGGAGACTCACGGATTATGGAGAGAAATCGGATGACGGAAGTCGGATTTAGTGCGTAAACTACCATACAAATAGTTCTATGACTACTTCTGAACGTATTTTCATGGATTCGGATCGGATGCAGTGCGTAGCCGCTCTTAGAGGTCAACATTTAGTATATTTTTTCTCTAGATGAAGTGACATTCTATCGGCTGAGATTGTCAAAATGCTGGCATTTAGTTAGCGCATCATGTCAAAACCATACATTTTTGACTTTATGACAATCGGTGTCACTGATAGAATGTATTGAGATCAGACTTTGTGTAGAGCCTTAGGGCGAGATTCAGCTCTTGCGAACTCCTCACTAAAAGCCAGCTTCTAATGCTTATTGTTACCTTCTTAAGTACATAAACACTCTACAAAAAATTGTTTTCGATAGCTCTATGTGTGATGTTGATTATATGTGACGTGATTTTTTTCCTATTTTTAATAATTAATAAATATTTTATGACATTTCTTGGCATTTTATTTTATGACATTTGGTTTTTTATTTGTGACATATCGATGAGAGCATGTTCAAATTCTGTACGCCATTTTTGCCTGCCTAAATTAGAGGCAGAATAAGAGAAGCTTTATTGTACTTATGATTATGAACTTTATGATTATGGATTTTTGCGCAAATAAATATTTTTATTTTGAATTTGATTTTGACGAGTAGGTAGGTAGGTTGTTTGGTATTCACGGAATTAAAATACCTTCCATGAACCAGCCTTTCACACGAAGTATTCAAAAGCTCATAAATTTTGCACCACTTTTCTCAATAACCACTGTAAACCACATATCACGCTTTACTAGAGTTACGTAGAGAACAATATCGAACGCTTTTCCGAAATACGCTGGTGTTTTCATCCACTGTGTAACAGAATACGTCCACCGCAAAGCCTGCATACGCGGCAACTTTGTTTCGCATTTTCAGTACAGTTTTTATTTCTACTATTTTCTTGTGTAATTCATATTGACGTGTACTGGCTGCTCGTGATATGTATTTGAATTCTCTGTGAAGAGTGTGAGGATTAAAATAGCGTTTTTCAACATTGTGTTGGATCATTTTTTTTTAATTTAAAGTTCATGAACTTATCATTAACATGATTGACAAAAGTACAGTGAGTAGAACTGCAAAATTTGTTTTTGCTTAGAATAGGGTAGATGAGTAAAAAAATCTAATTCGTCCGAAAAATATTATGCATGTATTTTTTTCTTTTTTCACGTACCTACACAAAAAATAAAACGATACGGTGCGTTGAAAACTCGTGTGACGTCACTTGTAAGTACACTTTTTACGTACATGTGACGTCACAACCTCCCACTCCTGATCTTTGATGCGTTTTATCTTTGTCTTTTATTTATTTATTTGATAAAACAAAAAATATGTGTCCAATATTTTTCGATAACCTAACTGACGGACTAAATAGAATCATATTTTTTGACCAGGACTGAAACTGTACAAATGTTGAGGGTTTAGCCATGAGAAAGACTCAGTCACAATCGCTTAGTGTGTGTAGATGTGGCTTCAAAGCTCCTTTAATAGAATAAACGAGTTAACAAAGTAACTATTCAATCGTGCATAGAAATACATGTAAATAATTAATTCATTATTTTAATATAGGTTTATATGGGGTGCCATAATGAATTCATTATATGCATGAAGATCCGAAATTCGAACAAAACGAGAATCAAATTAACAACGCCGTTGACAAAGCGTATGAAATCGAAATGAACACGCGATTCCCTTATTTGGTACCTACACATGCCAAAGCAATTAAAGTCTCATTAAAAAAGTCTCACAAAGCACAGTTCGAACGTAATTTAGCTTTCTGTGTCGTTTTGATGACAAAACCGGATTCATCCGTAAAATTAAGGGCGTTCGCAGACATGCTAATTCTAGCATTATTGATCGTAGCTAAACGCTTGAATTAAGCCGCGTTTCAGAAACTTGATACAACAGTTGACTAGCATTCGTTATCAGCGATTTAATCTCGTTTCGGAAGCTCTGTGCAGCAAATCAAAATGCAGCATCGATAAAAACCCAAATGAAACAGGCAGCGCTCAAATGAAGCGAATCGCTAAAACATAGACCAGCCGCGTTGAAGCAAACACTTGAACACTGGATTTGGCTATCGTGATCGAACACAGAGAATCACCATGTGATATATGTTGCCATTAGTATTGACACCAGTGCTTAAAGCTGGGAATTTGTCAAAATCTACTTGTTTATCTTTGTCAAGTTCGCATGCTTTTGTAGAGTTTGACAAATTTTCATTTCAGAATCCGGGTGATAGAACCGGTTTCTGAATTGAATATTTGAAGTTAATGCCAGTATGATTTATTTCAGGCTAAAGTAGAGTTTGAAAACTACTCAACTTCAAATGGCTTAGACGCAAAATCTTTGACCGCCGCACACTGGGGCAGAAAACCCTCTTTATTGATTTCATAACATTATTTAAATTATTGAAAAAACATTTATTTATTTTTTCAAAACAAAAACAGTATTTACTTCTGTAATATAAGTACCACTGGAAATAATGGGAAACCATACATTATGAATAATAAAGACAAATTTGAATAATATTATAATAAAATACTTATTTTCTTATAGAAACGATACAGCATCTTCATGCATTTACTAGCATTGTGTTTCAAATTTATTGTCTTGTGATTAATAATGGAGACGTTCCTAAAATGAAGTCAAAAAATTTTGAACAAAAATGACAAATTAGGATGGGATTATTTTGTAAAGCGTAAAGTAGCAGAAACAGGTCGCGGATTTTGTCCGGAAGAGTTACCGCGGCCCTGGAACGCAAAGGCACTAGGAGGAGCATGGATGGGTTTTAGTCAGTAAAAGTCTGACACTCCCTGCCGCTCCACCCAGAGCGGAAGGGGTCATTTGATCCTTGAAAAAAAAAAAAAGTAGCAGAAACAAATATTTCCAGATAGCAACCGTATTTTAATATGACTGATAAACTAAACAAAATATCTGTTGAATATTAATTTTGAAAAAAAAAGAAATCTTCTTTTGATTGGCATGCGTTTGACCACTATCTCATCTGATGGTAAGCGATGATGTGGTCGAAGTTCCTAGAAGTAACCTATTCACTCTTGACTTAAAGACTCCCAGGTTGAAGCTATCAGGAAACACAGACTGGCAGGGAATTCCACTCCATAACTGTACGCACAGTGAATGTGTTCCCAAAACGTTATGTGCGTGTGGGTCCACCCATGACTTTAAACCTAGTTTTTTCTGGCTACCCAATAAAATAAAATTAAACATGGTTACATACCTGAAATGAAGGTTCCAAAGATGAATAACATAAAAAAAAATACTTTAACGCAAAAATAACATGTTAAACACAAAAACTGAATAGCTCAGTCTGTACGACGTAAGTATAGGTTTGCTTCACTGTAGTAACAGACTGAGTTTGTTATGGGCATTTAAATAATGACAAAATAATAGTACCCTATATTCTAAATAGTAACATTAAGTATTATAGTCATACTTAATAATAAACTGCTAAAGTTTGGATTATTGGTTGGATGTTTGTTACTCAATCACGTCAACGGCTGCATGGATCTAGCAAGGGAATAACACATAGGACTTTTTATTTCGGGCGTATGTTCCATTGGGATAATTGTCGACATTCACGCGGGCAAAGCCGCGGGCTAGCGCTAGTTAAGCAATATAGAGAGTAGGTATTCTAAAATCACATTGTTTTTTTTTTAATTTTCGGCACTTTTTTTTGGGTATCTGCCCCAATATGCAACGATAAGTAGGTACTGTAAGTATCACCACGTCTGTTAAGGCTCTCATTAAACATCAGAGTTCTCCTAAGCTTTTGGTCTCTTTAATTTTTCATCCTATTGCTGATACTTTTTATTTGCAACCAAACGGTACGCTTTGAAAAATACAAAAATATTCGAAGTACTGGAATCAAGTTAGTTTATATTTCGGCTGCCACTAATTAATTGGCATTTAGTTGCTTCAGTAATAGACAAGCGGAATGACTGGACATTTCGAAAGGCTATTCACGTTTCAGTGCGATATTTTTAACAGTTATTAGAAAATTAGAAATCGATTCGGGAATTGGGTACCCCTTTTCCGTTTTTTCCAGGGCTTGATTTTTGGTATTTCATGATAATCGTATTTACAGAAAAGCGCGTCTCAAGGCAAAATATTAACAGCCTCACGAGTCACCTTCAAAGTTAAGTAATGATTACCATGGCCGTGCCGATAAGTTTTTAAACCGACTTAAAAAAAACACTACAAAATTCAAAATAACTTTAATTTCGGTAGTCGGTGTTTTTGGTTGCTTCTTCGTTATTTGACACCAACTTCCGAAATTAAAGTTATTTTAAATTTTGTAGTATTTTTTGGAAGTCGGTTTCTTTTTTTTGTGAAAAAGTTTTTTATTTTTCACTTTTTAGTGGTACCCCACACCTAACAACACCACAGGATAGCAAAAATACGCAATTTCGTAAACATGGATGATTTTTCCAAATATTTTTTCCAGCTATTTGGATTTAAAAAACCAAACTACTGAACTGATTTTGATAAAATTTCAATGGGACCATTTGGGAAGTATACCCTTTCCAAGAAAAAAAAGATTTTTTCAAACCTGTTGGCAAGCGACGGAGTTATGCCCGAACAAACACAAAAAAAAAAAAAAAAAACATCCGAATTGAGAACCTCCTCCTTTTTTAGAAGTCGGTTAAAAAAGGGTTCTTAATTCGATTGTATTTTCATATACCTACTCCGTCATTTATTTACGACCCGGTTTGAAAAATTAAAAAAAAACTTTTATATGAAAGTATGTACTTATATACTTTTCGACTAATCCCATAGAAATATCGTCAAAATTGGTTCAGTAGTTTGATTTTTAATCAAAATGAAACAAACGAAGGAACAACCAAAAATATCGACTTCCGAAATTAAAGTTATCTCTATATAACTTGGTTACTTTCCTTTAAGATACAATCATCATCTGCCTAGCCTTTTCCCAACTATATTGGGGTCGGCTCCCAGTCAAACCGGATTCAGCGGAATACCAGTATTTTACGTGGAGCGGCTGCCTACCAGACCCATTAATTGAATAACACGGTAGAGCAGTGGCTCTATCGTGTTATTTAAGTTAAGCAGTAGCTTAACTGGGTAACACGGTACTTCTTGGCAAGACTGGGGACTAACCAACTCTTAAAGCAGTATTACTTCAATTTTACTTCTAGTGGGAAAGATACGAAGCTATACGTCCTGTATAGCTCGGTCTCCTTCCCACTGGAAGTAATATTAAAGTAATACTGCTTTAAGAGTTGGTGGTTTAGGCCCTGGAGTCTGATTTTCTGGCTTCTGACAATCCGTAACGTCTGCTAACGATCTCAAATGACAGCCGGGACCAACAGCTTAACGTGCTTTCCGAGGCACGGAAGAGTCTCGGTGTGTTAAGATGGTCACCCATCGACAAACCAACCTCGGCAAGCGTTGCTTCACCTTCAAAGCGGCCTGTGTAGTATAACAGCCACACAGGCCGCTGCGGCGCAATTTAGCCACGAGCTGCTCCTTCAAAATACAATATAGGAAGTAAAAGTGTTTATCACACAAAGATAAGCCTACTTAATTCCCACTACCACCGTCCCCTTATTATAACAGAAAGAAATTAATCGGCTTTAACTAAGACGTTGCTAATTAAGATTAATTCCTTATTCCTCGCCATTGTTCACTCATCCAGTAATTAGATAAAATCGTTGGCCAATTTACGGGGCATTTCTTCTTGATTTTGTTATTGTTTTATCTAATTTGAGCGATAACTTTATTGGCACGGTGGATTATAAGTGTTGGTCTTTTAATGGTATGTTCTTTTCGTTTTTTGTATGTATGAAACTATTTAATGTCCCTACATTAAACAGTTTCACACATACTGTCTGTGTGTGGAAAAGAAAAACAAAACATCTTGTAAACACAGTTTATCACAGCCATTCTTTTACAATCGCTTACTTTAATTATTATCACTTTAAATACTTACACACAATCATATCAATATAATTCCTTTTACTTAATTTATATAATTATGTCTATTAATATTACATACACACCTAATGGTACAAAATAATGTGGATACACTCACCAAACAGTTACTTAATGCAAAACCACTACGCACTTTTTCACTTTCACGTTTTCTAACTGTTCTGTATCTGCTCGACGTCCGTATGTCACTTTATGGATCCAGCAGAATACCAGCGTCAGGTACATTTGCCTGGCACATGCTGAGCTGGACTCCCATTTGGTGCAACATGGAGACACGCACCGCACTAGATCACATTTTTTTTTTCATGTCATTTTCAAATATATTTATGTAGGAAGGTAGTTTGGAACTTCTGCCACAGATTGAAATCAAATCATACTCGTAGTTACTCTGTTTGTTTGTGGTTTTTTTTTCTTTTGTTTGTTATTTCAAATATTTGGATACTTTTCATAATTTGTGTAACTCTTTTGTGTGCCGTGTTTCTTTACTTGCATCAAATAAATGTTTATCTATCTATCTATCTATCTATCTATCTATCTATCTACATACAAAAAACGAAAAGAAGAAGACATCCGGGACCAAGGACTTAACGTGCTTTCCGAGGCACGGAGGAATCTCGGTATCTCCCATCCACAGACCTACCCCGGCAAGCGTTGCTTAACCTTGAAGATCGACCTGTCCGGCTCTTATTATTTAGCTCCTGTGGTCAGTCTGTAAACAACGTATCAGTTTTTTATTCAGAAAAGCTACATTGCATAAGCTATTTTTTATTCGTGAAAAATAGACGGTTTCTTTGGGAAAGACCGCTGGAGTGAAGATACGGAAAATGTTAAGTACCTACTTAGTAAATAAACGTGTTTAAAAAATAATCATATCAGGTTAAAACGATCTTTCAATAAATAACATTTCTCTGCCCATTAGTGGCCTCTGACACGAATCAAAATTAATCCGACAAAAGGATTTAATTAATTAAAAACAATTATTTTTCAGCTTCAGTGGTTCAAAACAATTAATGCGACATGAGGTTAACATTACGTTTACATGTTTTTTCGAAAGCTTATTTTATTTAAATAGAAGTTTAAGTAAACTCACGTAGTACACACACACGTAATAGAGTAGGGACTCCGTCATCCACATTAAAGGTGCGTTTCCACCAGAGATGTGCGAGGGATGTGTTTGCTAAGAACCAATAAAATCACTGCATTTTACGAGCGTCGCTCTTCGCAGCACCGGTGGAACGGCTTAGCAGCGCGAGGTTTTTTACGTACAAAACAAGCGAGGGATGGGTGCGAGGGATGCGGGCCAGAAATGTGTGCTAGGGATGGACGCGAGTGAGAAACTGTTAGCACCGCATCTGAAAAGAGTCCGCTACACATCCTTACACTGGTCATATGCGCACTGTTTCAAATCATCACTACGCATCCTCGCAGCACTCGGGTACCTTGCACATTTCTGGTGGACACACTCACATCTTTTCACAGCTTCGTTACACATCTTCGCGCCACGCATTTTCCTCGCACATCTCTGGTGGAAACGCAGCCTTAGACTCCTATTCGGTCCGTTGTGCGTGGGTGTGCTGGCTAAGTTAGTCAGCCAAGCTCCGTCCAGAAGCACAGAAGACTCCTGGAGTCCCCAGGAGTCTTCTTTGCTTCTGGACGGAGCTTGGCGGAGCGACCTCATCGTTCCGAGGGTTTGTTCACGTTGGGAAGCCACGGCCTCGCATTCCAGGATGTCAAAGCAGCCTCTGCAGATAAACACCCGTACCTATAATTTTTTTGACAAAAACTGTACAACAAAACACAGTACTTTACACAGTACTTTTAAAAAACCTCTCGAGCACCTAATAATAGGGGATAAAAGTGTACCGGATATTTCATCCAGCATATTTTTATCGTCAAAAACACAGGAGTAGATACCGAGATAACTGAAAAGCTACAAATTAGGCAACACCTCGCGATCCTCGCTAATTGGGCCACCTGTCTAATAGTACCTACTCTTTCCAACGATAACCTACCTTATGTTAAGCGACTAGGGTTCAATTTGTATTGATACATACGTAGAAACCAAAATTTTATTGAAACTTTTAATGAAGACGATGAATCTGACGTTTTATTTTTTATAATTAGAAGATGATAAAATACTGGTATTCAGCTTGTGACTGTTCCTAAATTACCCTAGGCTGATAAAATTTTCGTTTTTCCTAATTATCCTACATATAGTATTAAGGGTCGGTTTCCCCCTAAGGGGAAAAGGTTGTGCCCCTCCATCCGCACAACCCCGTAGAGCTCGTCTCCAAACTGGACACTCTCCCGCCGTTTATGAAGTGAATTCCAAAAGTATGAAATAGTCCAATGCCTTGTCAAAATATTAGGACAAGGTGAAGATTGAAAGACTTAGTAAATAGACTTAGGAATTCATAGTTATGAAATACAGTAGGAGTGGTTTTAGAAGGTTAAATGTTATTATGGGATGCAAAGTAAATTACTATAATTTATAATAGATCGTGTGTGAAACCCTTACGCTAGCGTAACAGGTGTTTGGTCAACAGTTACTCACACGATACCTCACATCTGCACCCATTGCACTTAGAGCAACACTTCCATAAGTGACACAAGCGGCTTTTCAGCGGCTATGCGTCAGCAACATGCTCATAAGGAGACATGGTCCCTAGCAGTTCTTTCGAACTGTAAAACGTGACGAAGCGGCTTTTCCTGCGGCAACCGTGCGACCGTCCTTGTCTAGCAACGGAGCGGCTAGTTCCAGCGGCATTGCGTCGACATCATGCTCATATGGAGACATGGTCCCTAACAGTCCTTGGACTGTATAATATGAGATAGATATGGTCCACCCAACCCCAGGAAGCATACTCTTTGCACAACAAGTACAGCTGCAAGACACAGTGATCGTATCTGACCGAATCAGTGGTCGCAGATAGAGAATATTAATTCAAGAATTAATACAAATACAACTAGGTATTACAATCGAGAGTTATTTACTCTGGAAGTAAATAGAGTTGAGGATTTCAACTCCCTTGAAAACCTATAGACAGCCCCAAAAGTGCCCTCCCTTCACCACTTCCTAGTGTTTGAGCTGAGGAGAAGAAGTGGCGCAACAAACTCCCCAGCAACACATCTCTGTCTGTTTAATTATAAGGTCAACTAGCTTCACATTCGCGGCTCCGCTCGCGTCACTGTGTATATTTAACGCATATCAGCCTTGGATAAATTGGAATAATGTAAGACTCACCCAAGCGCACCAACACTCACACATACATTAAATGCTAAATAGTCTAAATTATATCTAACTTAACAGATAATACTTGCTACGAGTTACAACGGCACTACGTACTCTGGTCTCCTAACTTAAGTATCCCTAGCCTCGACTATCAGCGTCCGCACGCCCTCGCGGTCCTAAAACCTCTGCCTCGCCAACCTCTCCCGCCGACCAAAACTGCCTGTACCTACTTGTCGTTCCCACACCTTTTTTTGTCCTGTCAGCTCTCTCCTAACATCTCTACAAAAAATACCACGCGATCCCTTCCGCAGCTGCAATCAGTTGGTTGCAGCTATTGCACACTTTTGTTCTAAGGGTTTGTCCCTTTTTTATTGCCGTCCGTCGGGCCAACTTAGCTAATTCTTAGTATTTTGTAAAATATTGCTTTCAGCTGGCACATGTGTTCGGTTGTGTCCCGAGTTTATCAAAGGAATGGGTTTTTAAAAGGATCAGTATCGTTTTACTATTTTGCAATGAATAGAATATTTTGTTGTTAATTACGGTACGCGTCCGGCTGTCAAGCCATAAAGTTCAAACTTAATGTATTTCTAAATAGCCCGCTACGATATGCAGGATTGGAAATAAATATAATTTTGATATTAAATAGGAATAAGTGACAGACAGTCACAAGCTGAATGCCTTTAACCATCTCCAGAGTCCCATCTATATCTGTACCAAAATTCATCAAAATCAGTTCAACGAATGAGACGTGAAGATGTAACAAACAATAGCTTTTTCCGCGGCTTCGAACCGCGAGTATTTCCGGGTAAATATTTTTTTCCGCGGCTTCGAACCGCGAGTATTTCCGGGTAAATATTTTTTTCCGCGGCTTCGAACCGCGAGTATTTCCGGGTAAATATTTTTTTCCGCGGCTTCGAACCGCGAGTATTTTCGGGTAAATATTTTTGCCATCGGATCAATACTTCTAGACATTGTCATGTACAAACAAACAATTTGAACTCGTTATAATATAAATTAGATTACAACGAAGTAATTTTAACAAGGTAAAAACATTTTCTAAACGATTTGAACGTAAATTAATGAGTTATCGTGAGGGTCTGAATCGAAGGGCAGGTCGAATAAATGTACCAAAGTATGCGGGATCATTTATCAAACCGTTCAGGTCGTTGAGCCTATTTCCTTGAAATAAAGTTCAAAGGCTTGAACTAAATTTCATTTCAAATTGGAAATGTTTCATTCCGAATTGGTATTAATGTTATTTTATTGTTGCTTACCAGATTCAAATATTCATTTCGGTTGGTACAATGGTTATCAAGAGGCATTATTTATCTGTCAGTCGCATCCGTACTGGAAAATTAGTTTTTGTCGACCTCGAAAACTGAATGAGAAGTTGGTATATTTCCAGAATTGATTTTCTTTTGATAAAGATCCACTGCATCCACTCTGGAAACAAAGTTTTGACACTGTCAGTGACATGATACAAAATTGATTTCTGAAGTAAATTTTTGGCCTCATATTTAGATCGAGGCGCCAAATTTAAATCTTCCGGTCGATTCTGTAAATCATCACCGTGAACACTTGGCGAAGTGAAGTGGAGACAGGTGAAGTGAGCTGACAATCCAACTGCTCATTTCAGGTTTACTCCACCTAAGTTCCTAGTAATTTTGACTAAGCCAGAATTATATTAGTAAATTTTTTAATCTGCGTAAATAATAATCTAATCTAATCTAGCCCGTTATGTTCTCTGCCATTGCGGGCCAGTCGTTCCGGTAAGAGTCGAGTTCGTCTCTTCTCCTTCGCCTTGGTTTATCGCGATGTCGCCTAAAGTCCGGTCGTGGAGCAGGAAGAATTTTGTACAATGACCTCTTTGCCTACTGACAGTGGTCACAAACATTTTTGTATTAAGTGCGGCACTCGAACGCGCAAGGTGACTAAAGTCACCCAAATTTAGTTATGATTTATTATTGCCACCAAATTGATCGTAAATAATCACGTCATTTTAGTATGTATAACTGTGTCCAAAAACTAAGCGATCAATAACGCATCCCAAGATGGAATCTCGTTCGTGCGATATTCAAAAATTATTAACTATGTCAAGCAAGCCGTGGGTTTTTGTTGTGACTCAAGGCCAACAATAACCACATGCAAACAAGAAAAAACCTTAGGTATGGTAAAAGGTTTACAATCCCTGAGGATGGCCGTCATTGCATCTGTGCGAGCGTGACGCATAATATTTAGGTGGAAGTGAAGGAGACAGGTAATAAGAGGTCATTGTACAAAATTCTTCCTGCTCCGCGACCGGACTTAGCATTTTAAGGGACCCACTTCTTTAAGCCCACAGTTCATCTGACATAATAATAAACATGTCCGGCCGGTAATACATAATAATAGGTAGAAAAGACAAAGACATATTTAGTAATGATACCGTCTCGACACCAAACACAAAATAGAGGAGACATATTTTCCACACCAACCGCGTTCTATACAGCCCTCTCATTAACCATAAGAAAAGTCATTAAAATCACAAACTAGGTGAGAGCAATTTCTATAAACAATGAGTAAAAATAGCACGGTAACAATTATAAATCAACAATACGGGGGCACAATGGTGGCCTCGAGCTCGAGTCGTCAACTTTAATTATGTTTTAAATGCATTGTTCGTAGGCTGACGTAGTGGTGGGTGTGTATAGGGGAGCTTTATGCGTATGAATGCGTTGGTGAGCGTAATTATTGGACTTTCTATTAACTTTGGTTCTTTGTTACAAGAGTATTAAGATAAGTAATGATTTTTCATTTTGAAAAAATTAAATAGTTGTATCAACTCAAACATAGGTGCCGCTGCATGTAGGAGTTAGACAAATTTTTGGCGACTATCTCAGGTGAGACGATGGAGCACGCTTGCCTGAAAATAACTTATTCATCCTTGAATTAGAGACCCCCAGGTTGTAGCTATCAGAACCCTTACGACTCCGGTAGGAAATTTCACTTTAGCTTAACTCATACTAAAAAAATCCCAAAACGTTTTGTGCATTTACTTCATTCCAATCATTCTCATTATATCTACAGCTTGTTATCTATTGTCATGATCGAGGATTTTTGTCGCTGTTTTAAAGAGATACGAGTAGAATACATAAGTAAGCGAATCTACATATTTATTGAATTTTTGCTCGAGAAGTAAATATTTTCTCATCACAAAAATGCTTCATCTGCCTAGCCTATTCCCAACTATAATAATAGTAACAATTCTTCATTATCAGGCAAATTTGGCCCATAGATAAAGTACACAAAATTAAATTATTATATTAAATTACTATATTGGGGTCGGCTCCCAGTCAAACCGGATTCAGCGGAATACCAGTATTTTACGTAGAGCGGCTGCCTACCAGACCTCTACAACCCATTAACATGGTAACTCGGTATTTCTTGGCAAGACTGGTGTCAGATTTGTTTAGCTTCTGACAATCTGTAACGACTGCTAAAGATCTACAAATGACAGTCAGGACCAACAACTTAACGTGCTTTCCGAGGCACTAATCTCGATATTTTAAGATGGTCACCCATCCACAGACCAACCTCGGCAAGCGTTGTTTAACCTTGAAGATCGATCCGTGCGACTGTAATTATTTAGCCACGAGCTCCTCGACCGTCACAAAAATGCTTAGGTAAGACAAATAAAATCGTAGCTGGGAAGGTTAATCTATAATTCTTTGCAAAGAATTCTCCATCTAATCGTGTGCTCTCGCTCCATTCTCTCGCACAATCTCGCCTGAATGTGGCAGCTCTTAAGACGTTGATTAAGCCGTAATCAGCCTTGGGACGACAAAATATCGTACGGTACGTAAAAACGACTTGTTTTAGAAACGGCTTTCTTAAATTTTTTATTGGTGTCTTAGGCTCTAGACAGACGGACCGCATTTCAACTGCAATCCAACCGCAAATTGCAGTTTGGATGCAGTTTGAATGCAGTTGACACGACTGCAATAGGACTGCACGGTTGGTTTGCAGTTATATTAGTTATTACTTTAACGCTCCGCCCCCCGCGCATAGAATCAGTAGTAGAAACATGGTTAGAGTTCGATTATTGCACGCCGACTGCAATTGAACTGCAATCGGACTGCACGTTTGGTTTGCAGTTCTATTGCAGTCGTGTCAACTGCATTCAAACTGCGTCCGAACTGCAATTTTTGGTTGAATTGCAGTTGAAATGCGTTCCGTCTGTCTAGAGCCTAAAGATGTGTTGAGAATTGGAATTAATTGTGTACGTTTACTTATCTTTTTTCTGGTTAAAAAGTTTGGAAAATATCTTGGGGTTGAGAGTGACTGATTCGAAAAGTGATGTCCACTGTTGAACACCTGTTAGTGTAACAATAGCTAGCGACAGTTACTATTACACGCATGGGTGTACCCAGGATCTGGCATAGGGGTGGGCAAGTCAGATTTGTTAGGTCAGATCGTCTGCGGCTGTTTGCCATACACACTGCACAAAGACAACTACATGAAAAATTAGGTATATTTAGCACATAAGGACCCGTTTACACTTTGATTAGTGATTAAGCGAGTTCATACATTTCCAGGGGGGGGGGGGGAGGGCAGCTGCCCTCCCCTGCCCCCTCCTCTGGGTACGCCCATGATTACACGTTTGTCAAGTGTTGTTGAAACAACCTGCCCGAAAAGCCTGTAATATCGCCTAGCACTGCAGTTAACTGTCCTTTAGTACGTTAATAACGCAAAGTAACACAGTAACCACAGATTCAAACCCCAGCAAAATTACCTGCAATTACATTCCACTTACAAAAGCGACCATTCCCCACCACTTATACAATTTAACTCCTATCTAACGAAACCTTAACGTGCACACTAAAACCCATCTAAGTATACAGACATAAGATTAATATTTCATTAAATTAGACAATTACCTTCACTAACAAAGGATTCTGACTTTACCTTCCTTAAGGGCAGGAATTTTTGGGCTAATGAGTTAATTTAGCTAAATTGCATTACCCCGGGTAACTTGTATTTTATATGTGCTTAGGGGACTTTATAAGGTCTTATGAGATTGCACTCAAGCCCCTATGGGGTTAATAAATTGTGTTTTTAATTTTATGGGACGTAATTAGAGGTTGGGATAATTAATTTTTGAGTTATGATCGGGAGAGTGTTTTCTTGGGATTCGCGTACGGTATTGTAGGTATGGGAGGACTCAAATTTATGTCGGAATATACATATTGTATAGAGTTTGAAAAAGTTTAAAGAAAATAATCACACTTTTTTTTAATGCAAGTACCTATCGAAAATTTCCTTGAACTGCGCTGACATGGGCAAATCATTAAACGATATTGAACAAACGATGTCATTTAGGTCGCTGAGTCATCATCATCTGCCTAGCCTTTTCCCAACTATATTGGGTTCGGCTCCCAGTTAAACCGGATTCAGCTGAATACTAGTATTTTACGTGGAGCGGCTGCCTACCAGACCTCCACAACCCATTAACTGGGTAACACGGTACTTCTTGGCAAGACTGGTGTCAGATTTTCTGGCTTCTGACAATCCGTAACGACTGCCAAAGATCTACAAATGACAGCCGGTACCAACGGCTTAACGTGCTTTCCGAGGCACGAAGGAGTCTCGATATGTTAATATGTTCACCCATCCACAGACCAACCTCGGCAAGCGTTGCTTAACCTTGAAGACCATTTAGGTCGCTGAATAATTGGTGCATTTAAATGAAAAAGCTAGGCCACCAATTAAACTGCTGATGAAACTATTGGCTGCCACATACCTATATAATTTATTGATATACTTAATTGTACACCAAGATCAAAATATATAGTTAAAGAAATAGACAACTTGTGTAATGTGTACGGTCATGCAATGGGCGAGTTACTGTCATGCAAGCAGGCGAGTGAAAACAAAAAATGTTTTAGTAACTCGGATGCGAGCTACTATCCAACTCGCACGTGGCAGTAACTCGAGTTAGATACGTTCATACGATGCGAGTTACTGCACTGCAGCTACTCGGCAGGCTAACTCGTACGCTAGCTCGCACTGTGTTAACTCGCCACTATATCCAGCAGTGGAAGTCTTTCGGCTGAAATAATGACGGTTATATTAACATACACTATGTATACCTCTGCCCAGCTCTTCAACTACAAGCGTAATATTATCCCTACTTTTATATTTTATATAGGTAATATAATCCGTACTTATATTATAAATGCGAAAGTAACTCTTCTGTTTGTCTGTCTGTTACGCTTTTACGCTAAAACGGCTGAACGGATCGTCATGAAATTTGGCAGATATATAGCCCGGGATATGGAGAAGGACATAGGCTACTTTTAAGTTTAAGTTTATTTATTTATTTGTACACAGAAACACATACATAAGTACACAAAGATTTGCGAAATATAGTACAATGGAGTCAAATGAGAAGTCGAACTGATGCCTCCTAAACTAGGCCAAAAGCCTGTGTTTTAGGAGCCAGAGTTCCTCCAGATATAATGGCTTACAACTGGCGTTAATTGTCGTGCAAGTACTTGTTGAAAAAAAAAAAAAAAACATGGATTAAAGTAACATGCCTTAACTTAAATACAGTATCAGTTTTCTATTAAGAGACAGTGGTAATAAGATTCTCGGTTTCGTCATACGTTAACTTCTGCAACCAATCTGTAAGTTTGAATTCAACTTCATGTTTAACCGACATCCACGCGGGCGGAGCCGTGAGCACAAGCTAGTGTTACCATTTATTATTTTAATTCTGTAATTCGTGTTTCAATACCTAAAGCAAATTGGAGGGTTTCGTCTATTTTCAGTGAAAATGCTAATTGAACTAAAACGAACTATTACTAAGGGCCATTTTCACCAAGCCAAACTGATCGCGATCAGCGTATAAACCACGTTTATGAGCTGTCAGTGTCACTATTTTTCTATGGAATATTGACGCTGACAGCTCTTGAACGCAGTTTAGATGTACTGATCGCGTTCAGTTTCATTGGTGAAATCCGCTCTAAGAATGATAAAAGTTCCATATCAAAGCTTCTTACGATCCCTTAATAAATAAAGCTAGATAATTGAATACTGAATTCTCAGCTTAATAAAATAGTTCAAAGCCCTCGAAACGAAACTTTAAATCAAAGTATTTACCTAATGAAATTAAACGATAGCTTTTTTGAACAGGATGAGATGTTTACCAGGGATTTCTTTAGTAGATCAGCTTTTACTTTAAGAGATCAGAGGGCGGATTCCCGTATTTTATGGATTTTTTGTATTCGGATCGTAGTCGCAATCTATCAAAAATACCTGTCATCATCTGCCCAGCCTTTTCCCAACTATATTGGGGTCAGCTCCCAGTCAAACTGGATTCAGCTGAGTACTAGCATTTTGCATGTGGCGGCTGCCTACCGGACCTTCACAACCCATTAACTGGATAAAATGATACTTTTTGGCAAGGCTGGTGTCAGATATTCTGACTTCTGACAATTCGTAATGACTGCCAAAGATCTCCAAATGACAGCCGGGACCAACCGCGGCTTTACGTGCTTTTCGAGGTACGGAGGAGTCTCGATATGTTAAGATGGTCACCCATCCACAGAACAACCTCGTCAAGCGTTGCTGAACCTTGAAGATTAGTCCGTGCGGCTGTTGTAATTTAGCCACGAGCTGTCAAAAACATCTGTAAATTATGTATATTTTGATATTGTGTGCTGCTGAGGTGATATTGCGACTAGAATTTGAACGTTACATAAGTACGAGAACTGCCCTTCTTATCTCATCATCCCGCCAATCCCAAGTAAATGACCTCACCCTGTTTGGGAGCGGTGCAACTAACTCAAACAAACACAAAAAATACATCAAAATCGGTACAGCCCCTTAAGAGGAGTTCAGTGACATATACTCGTATATACACGTACAGAAGAATAAAATAAAATAAATTAAGTAAACTTCATATTCTTATCTAAATGTTAAATGCGACAGTGAGTTTGTTACGCTATTACGCCTAAATCTCCGAACAAATTTTGATAAATTTTGGTTCACAGATAGATAGGATCCTTTTTTTATGGATGGGAAATCATCAAATGAATCCTTCCGCTCTGGGTGGAGCGGGAGGGAGCGTCAGACTCTTACTGACTACATCCGTGTTCCTTGCGTTCCACGGCCACGGTGACTCTTTCGAACAAATTCCGCAACCCTGGATATTTGGAAACTTGGAGACAGTTGTACACCACGGGCAAAAGCTAGTTAACTATACTTCTCTAAACCTTATTTTAGCTTATTCTTAAAAAAGCTTGAATTTCTAACTGCTAATATCTTTTACACCTTTAACGCTTTAAGAGCGTGTACGCCGTATGTCATTTCATACAAACTTTCAAGTCCTTATTCTTCAAAATGAATGAACTGATTTTAACGAAACTTGGTTTGCATACGCTGCATATCCAGGTCTAAATAGTTATCAGAAAACATTTTTGAAAAAGAGTTCAGGGGGAAGGATATAGTGATTTTTCACTTTCTATAGAAAACTTAAAATCACTCTCTCTCTTTCTCTGAAATCTTTTTCAAAAATATTTTCTGATAACTATATAGACTTGGATATCTAGCGCACGCATAACAAGTTTCGTTAAAATCGGTTCATTCATTTTGAAGAATAAGGATTTGAAAGTTTGTATGAAAAGCCGTACCGCGTAAACGCTAACAAAATCCAACGTAAAAGAACCTTTTCTTGTCGTTGCAGTCTTCCTTCCTACCTATCTCCCTTAAATATCTTTTAATCAGCAAATTTACTTAATTCAAGGAAACTTTTCTAGTTTAATCCTTGACCTTTGTGTGTAGCAACGAGGAAGGACCTTCAGTTCTTTCGTCCCAGTTTTTAAAGCTCCAATCATTGTGTCTTTAATTCCTTTTCTTGAATACTTTCAGTCTCAATGACCGGAAGATTTCCTTCCCATTTAGACTGAAACTGTTTAGGTTCATAGAAAAAGCCACATTATAACATAGCTATTGATTTTCAGTAGTTCAAGAGGTTTTATTGACCACGTTACGTGACATTTTCGGACGATTTGAGAATCGTTAGTGCTGATCTTCGAATTCTTGATCGGAGGTGCTGATAGAATGTCATATTGTCGCTTGTGCTACAAGTCAAGCCAAGTTAGCCAAAAAAAAAATGTGTTAAACGAGTTTGATGCAATGTTTTTGATAACCTACATTCCTTTTCAATCATGATCGGGAAAGATGCATCCACAGTTTCATTAAACAATCTTCGGAAATATCCCCACATAAAACCTAACACTTCGCTACATTTTGAAACAAACCCATCTCACGTTTCCTTGCAATCACTGCAGCAACGAGGCGTTAATCCCAAGCATGAATATTCTATCCCATCACGCCAAGCTAAAATATATTTAGCAGCAATAAAGAGCTTGATCAAGGGTTCCCATGCTCAGCATAAAAGCATTACCGACGGGATGAACTTTCATAAAATTCCGTGGAACAAAACTCAATCTACCACCCCCACCCATTCATCCCCAGTACTTCTTCACCCCCACCCATTCATCCCCAGTACTTCTCCACCCCCACTCTATCGTTCACGAAGGCTATAGATTCTGATTAAAAATTAATTAATGAACTTACGCCGCGTAAAAGGCAACATTTGATGTCTTTTGATGGCCGCCGGGGAGTTTGGACGTTAGTTAGGAAATTAAAGCGTGTGGAATTAATTAGCTGGGTAAGTATTTAATTTTGGGGTTAATATCTACGGAATCACTTGATCTTGAACTCAAAGTAGGTCTTAAATTTGAATAAATTAGTCTTGGTATTTAAAAAGGGGTTATCCCGGCAGAATTAAGCCCTTTTATTGATTATGTTGCCATCAGATTACAAAATCTGCTACTTTGTACATTTATATTCGTAAAAATAACTCGAAAAATGTAGGGAACAGCCATTGACTACTACTATATCTAAAGACAGGGTGAGCTACAGTTTATAATATGACGTCATTAACAGTCAACTTATTAAGCCGGATCCTATTTCTGCAGGGGTCTGCTTCTAGCCTAACGAATGCTGCTGAGTCTAGGATAATCACGCCTCTAACGTGGTAATTATAAGACCCAGATCGAAATAGTCACGCGGTCGGCTGTCATAAGCTTGGATGACAAAATTGTCAAGTTGTGTAACTGCGTGAACGATGAAACTTGGTACAAAAAATGATACTTGACATTAATGGTAAAACACGCGTATAAGGACGTATGTTCTCTTTGAAATCTATGGATATTTTTTGTACTTCTTCGTGATTTCAGGGTTGGTCCCATACTTCTTCTAAAAGATGAGAACAATGACCCTCAAAAAGGTTTCGTGTTCATTCAATTAAGCTTGTATAACTACAACCACTATTTGCCAAGACAAAGAAATCTACACCCACATGCACATCCTCACTTCCTTACTATCCTTACTATTAAGCTCTTTCACGCAAAAATAACTGAATGGATCTTGATGAAATTTTGTTATAGAAGTAAATTATAGTCTGGAATAACACGTAGGATACTTTATATCCCGGGAGTATGTTCCCTTGGGATAATTTTCAACATTCACGCGGGCGGCAGCTATTCATAAATAATTCTACTATCCTCTACAAAAACTAAAGCCCGGTTGCACCAATATGCTTAATGCATGAGCCCCTAACCTCGGTCGCTTGACGTAACTCCAATAAACTCTGATTAAAATTTAATCAACCGTGTAACTTCACCGGCAAGCGTTTTTGCTAACAAGCAAACGTTGCAATCTTCGACTTGTTCAAACATTGTAACTTGTAGCTACATAAATTATCGCCGAATATTTTTATGCGAAAATTACAGAATTAAATGTAATTCGTTGGGTTTATCTTGCTTGAAGGCACTTGGGAAAATTTCTTTAAGGAAAATGAGACAGCAAGGTTTGCGAATTGAGCTGCCTTGTTGTTATTGGATTTAGATTTTTTTCCGAGAATTCGGATGCAATCAAAAGTAAATGAAACCAAGCCTTTTAAAGTCCATTAGATCTTTTTTTATGGATGGGAAATCATAAAATGACTCCTTCTGCTCTGGGCGGAGCGGAAGGGAGTGTCAGACTCTTACTGACCAAAACCCACCCGTGTTCGTCCTCATGCCCTTTGCGTTCCAGGGCCGCGGTGACTCTTTCGAACAAATTCCGCAACCATGGAAGATCTAATTATGTTGGGGTCGACTTCCAGTTCAACTAGATTCAGATGGAAACGTTACTCCTTAACAAGACTTGTCTTCAGGCTAAAAAGTAAAAGAGAGTTTATTAGTAAAAAATTGTGTCCGTGTAGGTAAATAAAAGTCTATTGTAAATATCATTAGCGGTCAATTTTGGTTTGTACAGTTTCAGTCAGAAGTGTAAACTACAATTTTACGAAGCTTAGCATAGTCGCACAAGTTATGAGCTTCATCTATAGGGAATGTGCACAGACTGTGCCACCTTTTGTAGTAAATTCGGAACTTTTACCTGATAAATACTTGACACTAACGTTTCTGTGCTGCCACCTACAGTTCAAGCACGTTCCCTATAGACACCTCCTAACTTATATATAATACACACCCGTACATCGATCTCTTTCATCGTGAACCAGAGAGAAAGAGTGTGGTATTTAATTTAATCGTGTCTGTCTCATCTTTTTGGTAAAATTACAAAGCTGAGGGTGTGGATTTGAAACAATATACGGTAAGTACCTAATTTATTTGGTTGCAAATCCGCTCACGTGTTTTGTGATTTTTACACAACTGCCCGCCCCTCTTTCTTTTTAGAGTAATGTTGTATGAAATTATCTCAAACTATTTTTTTTTCTTTATTTATTCAAGATCTAAATAAAACACATTTCTTCTTCTGCCATTTCTTTTTTCTTTATTCTGGCAAACTGAAAATTTGTCGGCAGTGTTGTCGTGTGTTGTCATTCTACTTGAGTTATCCAAGTACTTATTGAATACCTAAGTAGGTATTCAATAAGTACTTGGATAACGGTGTATGTATTATTATTAAGTAATAATAATACATACACACATTACACATCGACGCAAAGATGAAATTAAAAAGGTACACACACCAAATTTCTAGCGATGGACTCAGGTCATCTTGTCCACTAGGCAAGCATGAGCCGAAACAAAACCCTATTTTGCCACATTCCTTCAAATAACCTCTACCAATGAGATAACAGAGGCCTCCAACATCGCGTTACACTTTCCGTTCCCCATATATTAGCTCCAGGAAGGGCCTCGTCTCAGGTCACTACACATCCAAGGTAAAAAGATACATATAATATAGGTTGGTCCTTATGTACAAAGTGGCCTATTGGTCCTAGAGGCGGTCCGAAAGAGCTTAATGATCCGTAAACGGTTCGACTACGGGACGCATCGGGTCGGGGCGAATCGGGACGACTCTGGCGCTCTGTTATGACGGGTTGAAGATGTCATGCGAAAACTTTGGAGTTAAGGAAATATTTTTGTTGATGAAGAATGTTGTTTTCAATGGTAGCGTGTTGTTTTCAACTGGCTTCACGGGCTTAAGAAATATCTTAGTAACCTTTGTTTGACATTAATTTCTGTAGGGTCCTGATCATGCTATTACCCCCACTCGGATTCGTTCCAAAGATGGCTACCAATTGGAAAGTGGAAGTGTATTTAAAAATCCAAAGTTACCAGGTTGGTACTATTCGAAGAACAAGCTTTTATTTGACCTCCCAACCTTACATTTACTTGAAAAAAATGTAATTTTCAGAATGTACCAAATAGTTTTCGCAGCGTTCCTTAGTTATTTAAAAATATTATGAACATTGTTTCATAACATTTACTTACTTAACTTATTTTTGGATTATTTTAGTATATTGTATTACTTTATTTCTGTGCAACAAATTGCATAACTTTATATTTGCACCAAGTGCAACCCCATTTTGTGTCCAGACTATTTTTATCCATTCTAGGTTGCCTGGAAGAGATCGCTAAAAGCTATTAGGCCAAATGTATGTTTTCAAGGCTTGCTTTATGTATTTTTAATTTGATGTACAATAAAGTAAATACAGGGTTATTTGTAAAACACCAACAACCTTTCAGGGGGTGAAAGTACTCATGATTATAAACAACTTTTACTATGGGACCAACTCTGAAATATGAAAAACTAAATCAGCTGTTTCATACAAAATGCAATAGTCACCAGATGAAAATGTATGAAATAGCAGATATTTTTTAAATTTTTCAGTGTTAGTCTCATAGCAAAAGTTGTTTATAATGATGAGTATTTTCACCCCCTGTAAGGTTGCTGGTGTTTTACAAATAACCCTGTATAAATAAATAAAAATAAATAAATAACTTCTATCGACATCAAACTGTCCTAACAAGATCTGTACCTAAATCAACTAAATGGTTTCTTGTCGCAAAACGCTTAGGCATTCAGTCCAGCCCCTTATAATATCTTTCAACAAAGTTGACGTTCTTTAAAACTTTTAATTAAGTTACCAGTTTAAGTAGTAGCACAGATTACGTCGTCGTAAAGTCAAGTTTCGGTAATTCGTGAGTTCAGACCTCTTTGAAGTGATAAAGTGTGTGTGAAATTGGTGAGGAGGGCCCGATAGATACGACTTATGAATTTTGTTCATCTCTGTAATGATTTCCTCGTTTCGGCAACTTTTGGCGAGTATTTTTTTTTAAGGTTGTTGTTGTGCCAGTTATGTGAACCGAGAAGTTTTCGAGGAACCAATCAAAGGTTTCTGGGTGGCTTTCCAAAATCGAGGGTATATTTTGGGTAGGATACACATAAAAAATATAAGAAGCATCATTGTCAAAGTTTACCTTATATTTTAATATTGTTATCATGATTGCATGTGTTGCAGCCAACTAGCTTAATCAGCCGTTTCATTAAAAGCCTAGCAGTTTCATTGAACTGTGCCGTTTAATCAGCGACAGTCACGATATTGAACCAAAAAATGTCACATAGGTCGCTGAAAAATCGACGCAGTTACATGAAAAGGCTAGGCCACCAATAAAACGGTTGATTGAGCTAGTTGGATGCGACCCATACATTGCATCTCACACTACAAGAACAGTTAGAACGCAAGCCCTCACACTAAAAGTATCACTTAGACCCATCGAAACGCTTCAAAGGTCCCGACTTCTGTGGGCCTTTTCTCTTATAGTATTTCGACCAAAACAAACAAGGAAAACAGCTAAAATTATTCGAAAATAATCCTATTAACATACCCAAAACAACATTAATAGGCTAACAATTATAATGCTTGCTAACATTAATGCGGCGGCGGAAACTATTTCCATGATTACCATCTTTCCACTTGACCAACTAACCGAACTTAATACGTAGTGGCGAACATGCATTATGCTTGTTATGCCCCGCGGCTTTGCTCCGAGGAACACTAGTAGCCAGAAACTTTTCTTCTAGGGCTGTTTTTCAATCATCATCTTGCGCCTCCCAATATGGGGGGAAGGTTTGCCATAATCACCACGCTTGGCAATCGGGTTGGCGATTGCAGTGTAGCTGTTGCAGTGTACAGAGAATGCTGCTGCCCATTCTCTGGTGTTTTTCAATAGTCAGATAATCATTTTAAACTGATGAATAAATATGGCTGTTTGGCATATTTTCAATACGAAATCTGTCAAACCGCCATTTTTATTCCTAAGGTAAAAGTTATCTTACTATTGAAAAATCGGCCTTTAGTGGACGAATTTCCGTGATCTGATCAAAATCTAAATATGAGGTTCTTTTTATAATAAGGATGGGAAATCATCAAATTACTCCTTCCGCTCTGGGCGTCTGGAGGGAGTGTCAGACTCTTACTGACTAAAACCCAGCCGTGTTCCTGTAAATGCCCTTTGCGTTCCGAGGCCGCAGTGACTCTTACGAAAAAGATCCGCAATAGTATGAGGTCCTGGATTCAATTCTCTGAGTCGGGCAAAGTGATAGGGCTTTTCATCTGAATTTTCTAGCAGCCCGTGTCCCGATTAATGGCTACATGTTTGACCCCTATTACATGTGGCCCAAACATAACTGGAGACATTATCCCTCTTATTAATAAACACGGAATAAAGTTAGTACCAGGAATAACAAAGGAATAACCATACATTTTCATAGGTTTAAACTTGGAATAACTTATCCGTGTTTATTAATAAGAGGGTATGGGTGTACCACTGTGGCCTTATGGAGTCTTTTGACATTTTCGATCATGTTAACGTAAACGTCAACTTGTATTGAAACTGAATAAGCGCATTCTGATGACAATAACAAAATATATATAATATTTTTTCCATACACTTAGACATAAGCGATCGTTTACGTTAACGCGATCGAGTTCGTTAAAAAACGCGCAATCTTTGATGATTCTTTTTAGAATACATGTGTGATGTTAAATAGTGTAAATAAACAAACAAACCACTGTATCTCTTTAAAATATTAATAGTTTAGTTCGTAATAACATTATAAATAATACCTTTATGAGAAAACACGGAAGTTTACAGAAAACTAAGTGTAATTTAAGTTTAGCGTGCTCGACGACTTTGTGCACGGAAAAGTAATTTTTAAACTTATTTGTTAGTTTATGTTTAGGTGCATAGAAGTTGGAGTAGAATCTATTATAGTTTTAAAAAAAGACTTTAATAAAGGGTTTTCTTGCGGTTACATAGTAGTCATTGCAATCGATCAGAGTGCCGATTCTACATTTTTTTATGCAACGCGGCAACGTACTCATTCGTATGTCAGTTGTAATATTTTAATTAAAAATGAATGGAAATTGATAATTGGCCCTCAGTGTACGAGTATGTGCCAAAGTTTGAGAATGCTTGATTATTTACAAAAACTCTTTTTGCTAATTAAGACACGTTTCTTTCTATTTAGTTTATGCAAAGTCACTACTTTATATAAAGTTTAGGTGAAAAAGAACCACTGTACTGTTAGCTTGTTTCAAATTCATGTTTTAATTTCAAATGCGCAATATTTGCGCATTTTTTAGATACATTTGCCGCATTAATTGAAAGTAAGTTGTGAATTCAACTAAAACTTATCGATTATTACGGAAGTTTGGGTTCAATTTTTACAAAATGTGTATAAAAGCATCTACCACAGTGTAGTCTGTAGTAGAGGTCGCGGAATTTGTTCAAAAGAGTCACCGCGGCCCTTGAACGCAAAGGGCATAACGAGGAACACGGATGGGTTTTAGCCAGTAAGAATCTGACACTCCCTTCCGCTCCACCCAGAGCGGAAGGAGTCATTTGATGATATTCCATTTTCAATTTTTTTTTTGAAGATGGGAAATCATCAAATGACTCCTGTGAAGAATGAAGTCTGTGTGGATAAAAACTCCTTATTGATCTTATTACTATTATAAATGCGAACCTTAGGATGGATGGACGTTTGTTACTAAATCATGCCAGAACGGCTGAATAGAAATTTAGCACAGATATACCGGGTTATTTGTAAAACACAAACAACCTTTCAGTGGGTGAAAGTACTCATGAAAACAACTTTTACTATGGGACCAACTCTGAAATATCAAAGAATAAATCAGCTGTTTTATACAAAATGCAATATTCACTCGATGACAATGTATGAAACAGTAGATTTTTTTTTAGATTTTTCAGGGTTTGTCTCGTAACAAAAGTTGTTTATAATCATGAGTATTTTCACCCACTGAAAGGTTGTTTGTGTTTTACAAATAACCCTGTATAGTCTGGAATAAGACGTAGGCTACTTTTTTTATCCCGGGAGTATGGTCCCTTGAGATTATTTCCAACATTCACTCGAGCGAAGTCCTTGGCAGAAACTAGTAAAATTTTACTTGTACCAAAATAAACGCAATTCTTTTAAGGCGTCATTGTACTCATCGTTATGAACAACATTTACTATGCGACCGACCCAGAAAAACCGAAAAAAAATCAGCTGTTCAGTACATTCTGTCGAGTTATGCACACAATATGTATGGGGCAGTCGATTTTTTTCCGCAATTTCAGTGTTAGTCCCATAGTAAAAGTTGTTCATCGTTGTATAAGGAGATTTTATTTTTAAAGCCATTTGTGCTATTTGAAATATCATGCAAGAAAACTAGGTTCTTATATAATCATATTAAACACAACAATAACACTACAAATATCCCATGACCCACCTTTACAACTTAAGCTACGTACTCCTCATAAAGCCACGCGTCGCTGCCCGGTATCTAATTCAAACTTTATCAAACTCGTCGCTATGTTAATAAACAAAGTCGGGCAACTGTTGCAGTGGACACAGGGTTGCCAACTTTACCTACAAAGCTAGAAGTCCCAGTGAAATGGTTTTTCCTAGAATGGCAATCCTAGCATTCTTAATTAATGTTATAAATGCAAAAGTCAGTGTGAGCATAACTCAAAATGTTCTCTGATAACTTTTTAACCGACTTCTAAAAGGAGGTGGTTATATTATGTATGACTGTATGTATTTTTTTTTGTATTTTCACCGATTTCTCCGCCAATTGAGAAATTATTTTTTCATTCAAAAGCCTTTACTCTTGAGGTGGTCCCGTTGTCACCAAGTCAGAATCTGATGATGGGATCCCAGAGAAATCGAGGGAAACCCTTAAATTTTATAAGCACATAGTTACAATGATTTTCATATACATTCTAACGCTATATTTGTGCTTGGTAATCATCATCTCATATTGTTAAGCGGAAGGTGATAATAGGATCTCTGGAAAATTCCGATTTGGATGATTCTTTTTTTTAGACCTATGTGTCTGTATGCTTATACGTAGGAAGTTTTATTAAATTGGTTCATTCATTTCGATAAATAACGACTTGAAAGTTTGTATGAAATGACGTACGGCGTAAACGCTCTTATCAGAATTACAAAATACAAACACAGTGAAACATTGCTTAGTCAAAAACATTACCTACCTACTCTCCTTCTTGTTGCGGTTCGCTTTTAAATAAAGGTGTTGCTCTACTGTAGCCCACTAAGCTAAGCTAAGCTACCGCATGTGTCAAGCTTAGCTTGGTATAACGTTTTAGACGTGATCTTCCACTACGAGTACTGAGACCTACGAACACGCATACGGATACCTGGGTGACGAACAAATGAATAGCGTCGCTAATGGCAAACCTTTTTATGGTTGATTCACACATAGCCGGTCAGTGTCAGGGCCGTGACCGTGCAGGGCCCGTGCATCCGTATCTGCACGTCTGTGCGTCGGCCCGGGCACGAAAGCTCCGGCGCCTGCCCGGACACGGACGTGTGTGAACGAGACCATATAATATGTATGCAACAAAATTTTTTGAGCTCCGTACGGACCACGTCCCGGACATGGGCCGGTTATGTGTGAATCAACCTTTATGGTGCACATCTCAGAATAAATGAGTGTTATCGATTACAGAAACTAGCGACTCGTGCCAATGGACAGCTGAATTTTTTTTAAGTTTACACAAGTATGATTCAAAATGGCGTCTCCAGTTTTTAATCCCCAACCCAAAAAAACGGGTGATATAAGTTTGACTTGTGTATTTGTGTGGTTGTGTATCGGTGTTTCTGTTTATGGCATAGTAGCTCTTAAACGGATAAACCGATTTTGATTAAGTTTTTTTTGTTAGAAAGATAATTTAAACGAAAGTGTTCTTAGCCTATATATGTTTAAAAATCGGTTCAGCCGTTTGAAGATTATCAGCTCTTTTCTAATTGATGAAAAGATGTCAGGAACTTCCGTGCCCTGTGGTTGCACATCCTACATTGCAGTGGACAGTCGCCTTTACTCTATAACCGTTGCCAGGTCATAGACTAGAAAGCAGTCAGAATAATGTAGCGTTAAAATTATTTACCTGTAACTAACAGTTCGCGAAATAACCGGGGAAATGTTACTGGATGGTTTCGTTACCCAATTATGTAATACAATATACAATTTTGTTGTCAGAATAGAGACAAATTTCATGCGCTATACATTGTGGAAGTGTTTTAGAACAGATGTTACACATTCCTAGTTTTAAGGCTAGCATTTGGCTTAATTGAATTTTTTCGCTGCGAGTTTTCAGTGTTGTTAGGAGTATTTTCTGGCGCATTTTTGGTAGTTAGTTATTTACTTTAAGCGCAATGATGATGACATAATCACGGCTTTCTCTCATGTAGTCAGAATTGTGCAATAATTTTATAGATATGTCGCAGCCATTAATCAGCCATTTAATACGTGGTCAAGCCTTTTCATTTAAATGCGCCGATTTTTCAGCGATCTAAGTGACATCTTTTGCTCAATATCTTTTAATAACTTGCCCATGTCACTTAAGTCGCCGATTAAACGACGCAGTTCAATGAAAAGGCTAGGCTTTTTATGAAATGGCTGTTTAGGCTAGTTGGCTGCGACAGATATACCATGATGGTTATCTTTCAGTCATAATTTCAGCTGTTAGACGTCTGCTGACCATTTGAAACGTCGCCAATAATAACATCCAGAGGCACTTCCCGCCGGCTCCTGTTACATTACACACTTCAATGTAATTTAACCCGCATCCGATATTACCACAAAAATCCAACCAAAACTTTAACGAAAGTCCTCTTACTAACCAAATATCAGAAACAAAATTGTCCTGATCAGAACCTTCTCGGAAACACGTCGCCAGTATCCACACGATCAACTGGTCACCTCTGTAATTGGCAGGTCGGAATGACCCGATTACAGTAGGTGACGAGAACCCCAGCCAGCCAGTAGCGATCGGAATTTCATTAAACGGTGACGAATTTTAGCACGTTTCGGTCAATTCTCGTCGGTACCGAGATTTGATGATTTCTGGTCATCGACTTTTGGATTTCGGTGTTGATTAATTTGTGTTTACAGTTTGCAGAAGCTTGAGGTAGCTCTTGGAAACCACTTTTAATTGCCGAAGGTATTTAATATACAGCGTGTAAGGGACATCGACGCACAAACGAATACCATGGATCCAGGACATGATTCTAGACGCGTTGGAATTTTTCGTCGGGTTTTTCCTCATTTTTTCATTTTTTTCAGGCGTTTTTTTTACTTTGGACTGTTCATAATCGTTATTCTTACCTAACCCAATTTGATTTTTTATAAAAAAATTTTAAATCACTACTTTCACTAAAAAAAGCAATGTAAATAAAACTAGAATTAGGCATCTGCTCAGCTGTTTTGTTGCAAAAGGTCAACGCATCCTGCCTAATAGCAAAACACTAACTAACCCATGTGTGTATAGCGTCTGACATACCGTCTAGAAAAGACATTTTTCATGTGTGGTCTGTAAACCGATCATTAGCGTGATTAATGACTTCTACAATTTGGTTAATGGCATAAGTGTAGCCTTTTCGTGAAGTTTGCGTTACGATGTCCCTAACACCCTGTATATTATTACCTTTTAGATTTTGTTTTGTAGTAGCTTCTGCTAGCAACTTCGCCCGGTTAAAAGTCGGGAATTTCTATACAAAAAAAAAGCCAACACTACTACTGAATCAACTTAAAGAAAACTTGATTCTGCAGTTTAGGCATTAAAACGTTACAAACAGACCGACAGAGTAACTTTAAATAATAATATAATGGAAGATTGTGTCTAGTCGTATTTATTCTGACTGAACACAATATTTTAATTAATCCTAAGACTTTCTTTTTCTTATCTACTCTCATCGTTTTTTATCTTGCATCTTCACGAGTTTGCTTCTATTATTTCAGTACAAAATAATTTAAAAAAACCGGCCAAGTGCGAGTTGGACTCGGGTACGAAGGGTTCCGTATCCAATATCTTTAAAAAACGACAAAAAAATCACGTTTGTTGTAAATGGGAGCCCACTTAAATATTTATTTTATTTTGGTTTTAGTGTTTGTTGCTATAGCGGCAACAAAAATACATCTGTGAAAATTTAAACTGTCTAGCTATCACGGTTCATGAAATACAGCCTGGTGACAGACAAACCGACAGACAGAGATACGGACAGCGGAGTCTTAGTAATACCTAGGGTCCCGTTTTCACCCTTTGGCTACGGAACCCTAAAAAGTAGATGCTGTGATGTGCTGATTCTCCTTTGTATGTACATTATTACGTAAACTTTCAACTAGCTCATAATTATGACTTGCATGGTTCACAAACCACTATATTCTTCATAACCTCAAGAGACTGCAGGTTAACCGCTGCTGGTTGCTGCAGTCGCCTAAACAGAGTAAGTATATAGCTCAATTTTGTAACATGGCCGCCATTTTAATTTTGTACAGACGTACGTTGTTTTAGGTCTTCAACGTTTTACAAGAAAAATACTTAATGCTTGTATTTCATCACTTGTTCCTTTATGTTTGTCAGCGTTTGATAAAGGTCTTGTAATGTTTTTAGTAAGAAATGTTCTTCTCAATTCGGATAGAATTGAATTGAGCCTTTATTTTTTTGGTCCCTGAAATTCGATAAATACTAAAAGGGTTTCGAATTGGGAATATAAATTGGTTTCAACACATTTTGTTGGAATGACGTGAGAAACATTTACACTATGGTATTTCAAGTTATTCCAGGATATATGGCACCTGAGGGCCAATTCTACTCATTTTTAAACAATGGTCGCATACGCATGTCACTCGCTAACTGTCAAAAAAAGCCATAATTTTCATACATTTTTTGACAGTTTGCGATTGAGATGCGAATGCGAACGGTACTTGAATTAAATTATTAGAATTGGCAGTCTGATCTCATATTTATTTTACACTAGCTTCCACCTGCGGTTTGCCAACGTGTTATTAGTACCTATCTGCTTCGGCCTTTTATATAATAACCGCGTATGCGTTCTTCTCATGTCTAAGCCATATTACTTTCATTAAAGTCCAGTCAATAGTTTTTTCGTGAAAGTGTAATAAACATCCATCTGACTATTCATACTCACAAACTTTCACATTTATAATATTCATCATCATCATATCAGCCGATAGACGTCCACTGCTGGAGATGGGCCTCCCCTAGATGGGGTTGCCATAATCGCCACGCTTGGCAGGCGAGTTGGCGATCGCAGGGTAGCTGTGGCAATGTACCTATCGAGAATGCTGATGCCCATTTTCTGGTGAGTCCCTTAGTCGCCTCTTACGACACCCACGGGAAGTGATGGGATGGTGCTATTCTTTTACGTCCGACACCATACGCAACACTTATAATATTGGTATGATAAAATACTGGTACCTATATTTATGTCATACTAGACGGTGTGTTGACCTAGAATGGTCAACATTCCGTCTAGTACCTCACTGATTGATGCCGATTGCGACTGTGGTCGAACAATTGTGGCACTAGCTTCTATCTCGATAGTGTCATGCAAATGGTCCTACTACTCCAGATAACGGAGCTATTGTACGATTTGTGTATCGATAGCTGGTGCTCGGTAAGGGTTGATACACATGGCAGATTTGTCGTGCATATTTTACAGCTAAAATTTTCAATGGCTACTGTGGTTTATCCCGTGGTCGTGGTGTTTTCCTCATCTATATTTTTGGTAACTTATATGTGGTGTAGATAATAAAGAGTATTCCATTCTACCCAACAGGAACCGTTTTTTATCGGCATAAGAAGAACCTAGATTATGGCACCCAGTGTAGCTTTCTATCAACGAAAAATAGTTAATTCAGGGATACATTCTGCAAAATAAAAATCATTACAGTAGAGAGAAAAAAATTGAATAATTTATTGTACCGGGGCGCTAAGACAACTATTTGAATATTGGCCTAAGTTTGGTCCGTGACAAAAACTTCTATACAATGACAGTAAAAAGTAAGAACCGCCAATTTTCAACTTGAGCGGTGTTGTTTATATTCAGGAGCTTTAAATTGTCAAAAGAAATTACCCACGGCAAAAATGTTTTTTGTTACGTCAAAATAAAATTGGGAACAACAACAAAAATGTCGTTCCCACTCCTCTTCAAAACAAAACATTAATTTTGTTCGGCAGTATCCGTATTCCGGGCGGCTTAACGCGAATGATACAATAATTCCTTTCTATCCTTTAATCGTCAGCGGATGAGAGAAATACGACTTTGAGTAATACTCCATTATCTACTTCTTCCTTTCCCTTGTTCAGGAAATACGAAGCAAAACAATTTTGGCTATAATTGCATCGGATCTGTACGAAATCCCGTCACGTTTGTCCAGAGGTTTGATTTATATTGGGTATTTTAAATGCTGTAAAATGTTTTACCTACACCCTTTAAAATTTTTGAGGCATAAATTTAAAAACAGGAATCACACGCTGTAATAAATTAAATAAGATACAAAAATATTTCCTACTAAATGTTCGACTTTTTACACATGTTTTTGTCATTTTCCGGTTGACAGCTTTTTTTTATATAGCCTATTGTGTTCCACTGCTGAGCAAAGGCCTTCCCTATATCCTTCCACACACTCTTTTCTTGCGCCAGTCGAACCAGCCTTCGCGGTGTGCGTCTTGATCATCTCACCACCGCTTTCTGGGCCGGTCTCGGCGACGACGACGTCCATCCTCTGCCACCCAATGCGTGGAGACTTTTACCCAGCGGTCACTATGCATGCGGCCGGTGTGTCGTGTTGATGTTAAAAGCATTTTTTAGTTTTTTTGAGACATTTATACACAAGATCATAAAGTTTACGAATTTTTGTCGAATAGCTTTAATCCAGCTTTTTCGCCGCTAAAGTAAAAAGTTGCCTATGACACTAAATATGAAGATGTCTTTGTTTCCATCAGTGTAACATTTTTGTGATAGTATCAGTTCTTCAGAGATTACTTCCTACAAACAAAATAATAATATTTACTCTTTATAATATAAGTTTAGAAAACAAAATACTCCCACAAAAGACAGCAAAACAAAACTTAGCATCTACCTAATTTTCCACCAATAATAGACGGAAAGGTACGGTTCACGTGTCACTGCCACCGAATAACATCTTTGTTTTGGCGCGCAAACAAAACTAGCAATATCAACGTCCAGTTGATAAGACAATTGAAGTATTCCGACTGGGGAGTTCCGACTAGGGATGTAACGAGGGCCTTAGCGGAGGCGGAGGCCGAGTGCTGAAATTCCCTTAGATGGTATCATGGCTTTTATTCTTGAAAAAGAAACGACATGCCAAACTAATTTAAAAAAATGTTTAGAAATATGCAGTGCCTTTGGGCGGTTCTCCTTCTATATAATTCTCTTTAATAAGTGTTTAGTGGGAACATAAATGTGTGTGGGAAAATAATTAAAATAATAATTAGGGATGTCAATTGTTCTTTTTCGTTTTCATTTTCCAACGGGTCATTTAAAACTGAAATAGAACAGTCTTAGTAGGTCAAGGAAACATGATAACTTTTAATTTTCTTTTCATTCGCGTCTGGTCCACAGATTTATTAATAGGATTGTCTGAACCAATTTCTTTAATGTTGTTTAATGAGAATGATTTTGTATACCAATTGATTCTTTAAATAATTTAATTTCTAGATTAATATTTTGATTACGAAAGTGTTTGTTTGTTTTGCTTTCATGCTAAAATCACTGAACCGACTTAAATAAATCATTTTGATAGAGAGATAGATGGGATGGGATAAATTATTTTTTTGTGGAAAAACATGCTATACAACATAACTAAGAATGGACCAGCAAGGTTTTGACCGAAGAGGTGAGCTCTTCGGTCAAAGCCTTGCTTGTCTATACAATAAAGCAATCAATATCAATCATCTTTATTTGTAAACATAGGTTACAACAACAGTGTGCAAGATGTTACAATAAAATTGTTATATTACAGTTTTTCAGTTTTGCCATTTGGAGTACAAAATACAAATACAAAATACAATTACAAATACAAAATGCAAATATAAATACTAAATAAAAATACAAATACAAAATACAACTGCAAAATACAAATACAAAATACGAATACAAAAATGTTTATTTGTGTAGGTACCAATAAATTTAAATTAGTTTGTGATTGGAGCCTCCTTTTAAGCGTGATGACGCCTGTGTTAAGAGACCGCTCCTCCTTAGCTTTGGATGTTTGTACAAACTTACAAAATTATCTAATTCATCTACTTAATACAAGTACAAATACTTTAAATACATATAACGGAGGCCAAATAAGTAAATTAATGCATGTAAATTACTAATCTCAATTTAAAAAATAAAATAAATGTGTAGCACCACCGAACGTCTACAACTACGCGCCACACAACACTGCTGTGTCGCGACGCCACTTACGCACACAACGTTAGCCGCCTCGCGTATATAAGGGGTCGACGCGGCCCGGAGCAGTCAGTCCACAGAGTATTATAATATAAAAAGGGAAAGAGTGCCCTCTCTCGTGACTTTTAGCCATGACACATTTGAAGCGCCATCTCCATTTCTGAACCAGAACTACCGATCTATCACACACTCACACACGCACACGTTTACCTACACACACTAATGTAATTGATATCAGATTTATATTATGAGCCTTGTATTTCCCAGTACCGAACTATTTTGTTCTTATTTTCTTGCGGAACATTATTTTGTAATAATACCAATATTTAGGAAATCAAATATTCACATCAAGAAAGTAAGAACAAAGTTCGGTACGGGGAACAACACAAAATGTGTTGTACAACACAACACAAAATAGCGTCTTTAGCGCGTAGTAGAACACAGTTTCTGGATGATCTTGGTATCGAAACGGAGGAGTAATCTCGACTCGACGTTTATAACGAAGATATTATCTCAAAAACTAGGATATACACATAAAACAACCGAAAAACATAGTCAAGCGTGTGCGCAGGCTATGGCGACCATTTTACGTATCATTGACATTAGAAAAAGACGAGTGAATATAAAAGCAGTGTTGCTATTATTTCCATTATATTAAATGGATTTAAGATATCGCATTTCCTCTGAAAAACTGTCATAAGACGCTGAAAGCTAGTTTTAAGAAAAAAACGATTTAAATAATTTTTCGATAAATTAATGCTATTGTGACTTTTAGGTTACAAATTTTTACCTGTTTACTGTTTTAACTACAATTGTGGCGGTTTCATTGATCGATAGAGAATGAAAAACTTAATAAAACTGTATTTAAATCTGTGTCTACTTTTTCTTATGTTACGACAGTTTTTTAGAGGAAAGTCGATATTATAGATAAATATAATTAATTGTTTATATGAAGATTTTAATATATTTAAACTAACATTATATTAGTAAACTTAAACTAACATTAAATAAAACGTGTTAGTTTTAGAATTTTATTACAGAGACATCTATTGCTGACTAGGTAAAACTAAACCTTGGTTTCAGTGTTCAGAAATGAAGATGGCACTGCTTCATTTATCGCCAAGCTTGATGTAGGCAACTGTCCCCCCCCTGAGTAAGTCTGTGATAGCGCGCCGCTGTTTCCACGCATTGGAAGAGCTCGCCTAGTCTAGATGCACCCCCCTCGCGCCCCGCGGTGACGTATCCTGCTTGTTTCGCGTCGCTCCTCGCATCACGCAACTCGCTGGGAACGTACCGTGTAGCATTGTTTACCGTCGTACTTACTTATGTCTAGTTTGTGTACACCATTGTAAACTGGAATAAACTAATTGTTTATAGTGACCTTACGTTTTAATTATTGACCGTTACAAATGTAATTTAATAAAAATGCAATTTAGGAAATGTCAATATTTGAGTAAATGCTATAATGACATTTTACTTCGAGCCTTCTGATTCAGGAGGTGTTTTCCAATCGTCGTAATAAATTGTTATACCTATAAAAATATGTTTTAATTTCATTATGCGTAAACAAATTTTGTGCTTTAGGATATTATGCTTATAAAAGTTATGCTTTAGAACTTTATGCTTAATATATTTATGCTTTAGTATTTTATGCTTAATCATTACTATGGTTAGAGAAATTATGCTTAAAAAATTATGCGTAAGCTGTTATGCGTAATTACATTATGCGAAAATATAATTATGCCAAACAAAATTATGCTAAGTTATATTAGGTCTTAAAATTCTATGCAAATGGATAGGGAACCATACTTGAAATATGCAAATTTGCTCACAAATACCAAGACTTTTACACTAAACGAGAAGACATACAAACAAGATACACACTCAGACACAAAACACGACTCAACCTACCATCATCCCGCTTAAAAATACATAATATACAATTCTACAAGTCCTCTGGTAATGTCAGTAAAAATATATAATGTCCTACTTGAATCAATAAGAAAAGAAAATAAACTCCATTTATTCGTAAATAAATTAAAAAAGTTATTATTAAAAAAATCTTAGTATAGTGTCGATGAATATTTAAGCGATAAATCTTTAAAACTTGAAAAATAAAGTCTTTGCAATTTTAATTCTAATGTTAATGTTATGTCTATGATTTTAGAATAAGTAAGATTTAGATTGTTATAAGATACTTAAATGATAAGTCCTCTCCACATTTATCTTTTGCTGTGCCCGACAGGGTCCACGATTGTGACCTACCAAATTAATGTCTACCACCTAAGCTTACATTGTGGAATGCAATAAAGAATTGAGTATTGAGTATTGAGTAATATCTCGTTTTTTTCGGTCAATTTTGATTCTATTTTCACTGTTAGTATCATATTTTTGTATATATGTAGATGAACTGTTTAGACAATAAGTATTTTTTCATGCACATGCACAGAGAATCCTACCAACAAATATTAACACACGTACCTTAACCAAGTAAAATATCAAACAACGACCCGCTCTAATAAGCGTTGTACCGAAACTCCACCTCCGCAATAGCCCTATTGCGGAGGTGGAGTTTCGGTACAACTCTAGTTCCAACCGCCACATATTGGCCCATTTGTCGGCACTCCGCCGAGGTACGCTCGATTGCCCTTTGATTGCCCCTGTCTTCTTAGCGAACGTCTTTTGTTCCGATCATTGTTTTCCTAGACTAATGGCTATCGGATGCGTGGAGTATTTCTTTCGGTTATGTGTATAGATTATTTGTTGTGTTTTCATGTGGATGAAGCGTAGGCTTATTAGAGCGGGTCGTTCTTTGATATCTTACTTGGTTGAGTTACGTGTGTTAATATTGGTTGGTAGGATTCTTTGTAACTTATTTAACGTAGTTTAGTTCCTAATTGGTTTTCAAATAAAATATCTAGAAATGAGAATCTGGAGAAGACTTCTGATTCGCCGATGTTTTTAGGTTTTTGGGGAAGAAATAAAACATAACATTCCATGTTACCGATTGGAAAGTTCAAAACTATACGACTGTTTTGATGCGATAGTTTTCTAGTCAATCGCGTTTAGACAAAAATACATGACGGGGGAACTTTGTTTTGTAACATGTACAATATATTTATTATCTTTATCCTAAATCCCAATAATTATATAAAATTCTTCCGTTACTGACTGATTGACTTACAGACAATCAGACTACGCACAGCCGAAACTACTGGTCGTAGAACGCTGAAATTTGGTATGTAACTACCCTATTCTAAGAGAGCATTAAAAGAGAATTTCCCGAAATTCCTACGGGGACGGTAAAAACAAGGACATGCGCGTACAAAGTCGCAAAAGCTAGTTGAATAATATTATAAATACGACAGTTTGTTTGTTACGGTTCCACGCTTTTTTGCGAAAATCGGTATTAACACGTATACTCGTCAGTTTAATGACGAATATTTAATTAGCCCTAGTATCTCCCTAAACAATACAATACCAAGTGAGTTCATTACCATAGGTACTATAACAATTCCCTCCATTTACAGACTCCCCGCAATATGAGAAAACTTCGTGAGTGAGTCTGCGAAGTAAATTCATAACAAAATTCGGTGACAACAAGCCCCGTCATTGTTTGGCAAAAACTTTCGAAAAGTTTCCAAGTTTTATCTTATATCCAGATGTAGTTCCAGCAGTTTTAGTTGGATGGTTTGATATTAAGTTTTCTATATTTTTAGTGGTATTAATCTACTGGTTCAGATAATTTTTTGTTCATTGGTAACATTAAGGCTAATTATTATTGAGGCGAATAACAACTTATTAGGCGACTAACTAATTGGTTACAAAAAATAATGACTTGGCGGCTAATATTAACAGTGGGATGCCATACGTCTATGTGTTTTAATTGGTGTAAGAGCGAGCGAAGCGAGCTCGGGACTTGGGGCATCCCGACTCGGACAGGTTAGGTTAGAAGGGAATGGCGGGGTCAAGTGAGCGAGCGAAGCGAGCGAACAGACCCCGCCATCCCCTTCGTGGTTATTTTTTTTAAACCACCCAAAAATATTTATTTATTTATACTAGAATCACTGAACGGCATATAATTAGGTATTAAAACACTCGTGTGATAAACCCACACTCGTGTTTTAATATCCCTATCACTGCCAATTTAAATTTAAACAGAGCTCACAACTCTATATAAAGTTGCTACTTTATACTTAAAATGCTACTTCACTGTAGCTGCCAACCTATTATTTTTGCTACCCATCTTAATTATTTTTAAAACCCTATAACGGGTTAGTTTGTCGCCGCGTTAAATACATGCCTAACATTAATGCTACTACTACATTAGGGCTAAATGAAAACTAAGGCATGTGAGCTCGGAGGCGGGCTGCGTGAGGAAGAGACATCTCTCTCACCAGCCGCCGCAAAATAGGGAGACACTTTGGGCGTCGGGAGTCACTGGGCGATTACCGGCCACCGTAGGTGCGGGTCTACGGACAGCGGGCGTTGGGTGGCTCGCCGTCCGATCAAAGCCCATAGATAGGAGAAGGTTCCCGTTAGGGCCAGAGCGTGCCAGGGTTGCGGATTTTGTTCGAAAGAGTTACCGCGGCCCTGGAAAGCAAAAAGCTACGAGAAACACGGATGGGTTCTAGTCAGTAAGAGTCTGACACTCCCTCTCGCTCCACCCAGAGAGGCAGGAGTCATTTGACGATTTCCCATCAATAAAAAAAGGCATGTCAGCTCGAAGTAAAATGTCATTATAGCATTTACTCAAATATTGACATTTCCTAAATTGCATTTTTATTAAATTACATTTATTTTATTTTTTAAACTGACATTAGTAATTTTCATGCATTAATTTACTTATTTGGCCTCCGTTATATGTATTTTAAGTATTTGTACTTGTATTAAGTAAATGAATTAGATAATTTTGTAAGTTTGTACAAACATCCAAAGTCTCTTAACACAGGCGTCATCACGCTTAAAAGGAGGCTCCAATCATAAACTAATTTAAATTTATTGGTACCTACACAAATAAAAATTTTTGTATTTGTATTTTGTATTTGTATTTTGCAGTTGTATTTTGTATTTGTATTTTGTACTCCAAATGGCAAAACAGAAAAACTGTAATATAACAATTTTATTGTAACATCTTGCACACTGTTGTTGTAACCTATGTTTACAAATAAAGATGATTGATATTGATTGCTTTATTGTATAGACAAGCAAGGCTTTGACCGAAGAGCTCACCTCTTCGGTCAAAACCCTGCTGGTCCATTCTTAGTTATGTTGTATAGCATGTTTTTCCACAAAAAAATAATTTATCCCATCCCATCTATCTCTCTATCAAAATGATTTATTTAAGTCGGTTCAGTGATTTTAGCGTGAAAGCAAAACAAACAAACACTTTCGTAATCAAAATATTAGTCTAGAAATTAAATTATTTAAAGAATCAATTGGTATACAAAATCATTCTCATTAAACAACATTAAAGAAATTGGTTCAGACAATCCTATTAATAAATCTGTGGACCAGACGCGAATGAAAAGAAAATTAAAAGTTATCATGTTTCCTTGACCTACTAAGACTGTTTTATTTCAGTTTTAAATGACCCGTTGGAAAATAAAAACGAAAAAGAACAATTGGCTTCCCTAATTATTATTTTAATTATTATAAAGATGTGTTACCAAAGGTACATGCAGATGAACCTATTGTGTTTTTATTTTATTTTTAATGACAGACTCTTGTTTTACCACTTTGTCACTGATGGTAAGCGATGATCTGTTCGACGAAAAAAAAAATAGAAACACTGTCTAGGTAACAATAGGTTCTACTGATTGGAGAATTTCGTTAACTACTCGGCAGTGCTTGATTATTTCGACTTTTGAGACATTCAATAACTATAAACCCATACAACTAACACAAAACAGAAGACAACTATTCAGTCTATCCCCATAACATAACAAAACTTACTTCACCCAGTTTCTCCCATCAACAAATAATTGATCGTTCAGAAACGGGAATAAGATCCCACCTGCCCGTATTATCTTACCGGCCATAAACGAATGGATTTAAACAAAGCCACGGGCTATTGTTCAACGTTTAAGTTCGGGCGCCATCTTTGTTTTGGAATTCCAGTCGTTACGTTGGTACGCCTGATTAATTTGGGGGTGATTACGTTTAACAAAGTGCGCTGGTGTCATTGATTTTAATTTTGTAGACGATTTTGATGTTTTTCTGATGCTGTGTGAGTAAATTTACGTTTTTTTGCGAGCGATATAATGATGCAATGCGAATAGTATGCTTAAAATTATTGCTTAATATCCCCCACGTTTTCTGAAGGAAAAGTATCAGTATATAGATTCAAAACTCCTCTGCTAAATTACATGGAAATATTAAACCCTATCTTATAATAATAAATACGTGATCCTTCCTGCCCCACATGGAGCATACAACCTACATAGGCACTACGTGGGTACCTATGTGATATGTGGATAGCACTTATGCTGTCGTAATAATGCTTTGAAACATCACAGACAAAAACAGTGTAACTTTTATGTTAATTTTTGGTGAACCTTTGTTAGGCTTCGATTAAATACAAAACAATATTCATATAACTCAAAACTTTTAATAAACTTTAACAAAAACTTGATACTAGGTATAATTTAGTATCTAAAGTTTGACATTTTATGTTAATAAATTCAGTTCTCACAATAAAATTTAATAAAAGCTTCAACAAGTGGACCTCAGATAGCACTATCAGAGTAATTTATTTGTTAAGTTTTTCGATAAATGTTTCACATTATTTTCGTTATATTGCGAGCATTTATTTCTCTAGGAAAGTAGGTATAGGTGCCTAGCTCATCTGTACGTTATTTTACTTAATGTCATCAAGTGACAAAAAAAATAATTATATTTTAAACAGATTAATAAATTCAAATTTGTTGACGTTGTCTTTGCAAACATAGAACAGTAAAATGTGTATCTACTGCATTGGCTTTTTTATTAGCCTAGAATTTCTCACTGCTGGGTTTGACCAGCCAGCAAATGATTAGCATTGACTTCGAATCCAGCATGGACATCGTCATAATTGTTGGTTAAGCCTGAAAGTCTAACAAGCATCATTCCACTATCCATCAAGATATATAATATCCTATATTAAATACTGGGACGGTTGCATTGTTAGGCTGGAAGCTATTTTTAATAATGTATGGTAAATCATCAAATGACTCCTGCTCTGTGCGGAGCAGAAGGGGAAGGTTATTATGGTTAGGGGAATTTTAGGTCCGCGGTGACTCTTTCGAACAAATTCCGCTACCCTGGCAGGCTCTGACCCTAACGGGCTCCGTCTACTATGCTGACATCTCTTTGAGGCGCGCGTGGAACGTGAAACACAACTCGCCGTCGACTCAGGCCCTATCGGGCGGCAAGCCACCCAACGCTCGCCGTCCGGAGGACCGCGACCACGCGCAACGCTGGCTGGGAATCACACCAGACACATTGACACTCGACGCACAGGGCGTCTTCTTCTGTTGTGACGGCTGGGGCGTGCGATTTGCCTCTTGAGTAGATTATGATGACGAAATGGCCATGGTATCTTAAAAGCCCCGAGACTGTGGTAGACTGTGATCCATTGCAATGCTGTAATACATTTCCCCAAGTTACTGGCCATTTTCAAAATTGAACAAAGCCTTGGTAAATTCACCAAGAAGTTTCTATGTTGATGCTGAGCACTGTTCAAACCAGTTCTATTCATTACATGGTTTTACCCTAGTTTACTCGTAAAACGAAGTGTATATGATAATATTCATATGACATACCGGGTGCAACTGGAGCACAGTTACCGGTGTAAACATTGCTGTGATCACTCAAAACACTGGCTGCAACGTGCACTGATCCGCGTCACACGGTGGGGCCAGGAAACAAGCTGAGGGAATATCAATAGTACCTCGTATGTATTGACATGCAATCCTACTTCCTACTATCCTACTAATATTATACTTATTAAAGTTTGTGAGGACGGGTAGATATTTGATACTCTTTCAAGCAAAAAGTACTGAACAGATTTGAGTGTTTGGCATACATTTAAACGATTTAATTTAAAAAACAAAATAAAAAAATATTAAACATGTCTACGTTTTACTTTAAAACCTATGAGAGCGGTTACGCACTGCATCCGATCCGAATCCGGGAAAATACGAGTCTATCCGCAATAAAATTAATGTCATGATTTTAAACTTCCACATTTGGTCATACAAATTTTTTAAAGGTAAGTTGTCACTCTTTTTTTTTATTGAAAACACTAGAATAGTTTGAAAGTAATTCAAAGGTCATCTTAGTTTAGCAATGTTTACAAACCTTTTCAATAAATAACTTTTACACTGATCAGCCGGTCGATTCTGTCAACATCTCACGGTGTTCAACTAGGCGTAGTGAACGACAATAGAGCTGTCATTCCATCTTATTTGTATGGTTTGACAACTCACCCATCGTGCGCCCTGCCCGGGTGTTCACTTCGACATGTCTACAGAATCGCACTGCTGAAATCCACGCTAACACGAAGTCGTAGGCAGAAGCTGTTTACTAAACAATTACGCATCAACGGCTAAACGGATAAAAATGAAATTCGCACACGGATAGACACCACATAGATATGGATTTAGGATAGGTAGGTACTTTTATTCCAATGGTACGTCCTCTTGGGATAATACTGATGTTCACACGGGCGTAGCCAGTGGCACAAAATACATTCAAACTTACAACTTAGTGGGCACCTAATATATTATCGGCTTTTTGGCTTGCAAGTCTATACTAAGATAAGAAAGCTGAAGAGTTTGTTTCTTTGTTGGAACGCGCTAATCTCCGGAACTGCCATGTCGGATTTGGAAAATTATTATTGTATATGATAGCCACATTCATGAAGAAGGCTATAGGCTATACGGGAACGGAAAATTCTTACGGGAACGAGAAAAACGGGATGCGCGTAGGTACGAAGTCGCGGTTAAAAGCGTGTTAGGTAATTTTTTTTTAGATTTTACAAATCATACGGCCCTTTGATGGTCAAACGAGTACCTTGCGCAAAAATCATGCAAAACGTAGAGCAAGATTATTTAGCATTTGACTAAATGATCAGTGACAGATAATCAGCCATGTTATGTTCCACATCGAGGAGATATCGATTAAGAGGTGTCCAAGTAACAGCTTATCAGAGTGCCAGTTCTACTAATTTTTAAGAACAGTTGTAATCTGTCGAAAAAGCCAATTTCGACAGATTGCGACTGTGATGCGAATTCAATCACAGATCTGAGGCCACAAACTGCATTCCAGCAAAGCCATCCGAAACAAGTCGCTTTTTTGTCAGTATTTTGTTTATTTCTTACATTTTAGTGAGTTACATTTGCAGGAAAATTTATATAGCCTATTGCACTACCACAATTTTGATGAATTCAACGATACCTCATTATGTCAAATCCGTCCAGCCGTTTGGGCTGTAGGGCGTGCCAAAGAAATAGACATACATACATATACATACGCTCGAAAAACACTACCCTCCTTTTGACGCAGTCGGGTAAAAATATTAGAATTATTGACCCTGTGACATCTAGCAATCGTTAACTTCCTAGCCCAAAATCCTTAAGATAAGTAAGTTTTCTAGTACGTAACAACATAAAACTGAGACGAGATGCACAGGAACACGTTATCAAGATTATGTACCCAAGCTAGTTTAGAACTTAGCAAGTTTTGCTAGCGCTTCGCACTGGAATAATGTGGAAATATGGTGCTCATTTAAGTTATTAAGTAGTTTAGTTTTAAATAGCAGTGTGTATACCGATGACTTCATTATTTGGTCACTTACTGAATACAAATGTATGGCTCATCTAAGTGATGGCACATTCATCGCAAGTGGCGGCTGGACGCGCTACCATTAAGTATGGAGCGTACTTACTGAATTTGGTTGTTTAATTTAAAACCCTAAGCCCTAAACTAAAGTGATTCCTGTAACTGTCCAAGAGCAGAGTGAAATCTTCTTGGGATCTCGTGAACTAGACGGCCACAACCACGAACGGAGTTCGTGGCAAATAAAAAACCAAATTCCTTTATTTCAATTAGACCATTCCTCAATAAAAAAATAAAAAGACCACTTACAGACACTTTTGAATTGTCAAAATCTGTCAGTCACATAAATAAAGCTAGTCGCAAGAAACTCCCGGGACACTCTTTTAAATCAGTGTTTCAAAAACTTTTTCACTCAAACCGACTTCCGAAATTAAAGGTATTTTATACTTTGTAGTGTTTTTTTTTATTACGATATCGATTGTATTTTTTTGATGTTTTTCACTTTTTAGTGCTGGTTGAGCTTTAATTAAGCCAAAGAATAATCAAGATCGGTTCATAAACAATAAAGTTATGCCCGAATAGATGACCCCAAAACCGTGGTTGACTTGTACACAGCGTACCCCTTCACAGCATACCGCATGTTATGTTATAAACTGGACGTGTAAACAATAAACAGACATGCGATTTCAGCAATCCCGGGATATTTACTATCAATTATTGAAAAGTTCCGTTACCTTTCTCCGAAGTTCTTCATGAAATATTCACCAAATTGAAATGAAACTAGTCCGAGAAAATACTCTTCCTAAAAAAAAAGAATTATCAAATTTGGTTGCCAATTGGAAAAAATATCGCTGAACAAACATAAAAAAACAGTCGAATTGAGAAACTTCTCCTTTTTTTTGAAGTCGGTTAAAAATCATGGTTACATTCGTTTTGAAATAGTTAATGCGTGAAGTTATACAACGCAAAAGAAATTGAGTCTATACGATGCAACGATCTTCACCAGGTCCAACAATGTGTCCACATCTTAATCAAAGTGTGGACATTTTAGTCGCTGTGGAGCGCACCAGCGTCGAGCGACCTGGTAAACTATAAAAACCTGTATCAAATCGCGCATTCGGTCACAACGGCTAACTACAAATCGTAGCGTGAGATCCTTTAATATATAGTTAACAAAGAAGACACGAATAAAAATCACCACACTTGCTCAAGGTGCTGGCGATATCAAATTTGTTTGAGTCTAGGTTCCTTTTTCCTTTTTTATGGGATATATTTATATGTATGGGAAATCATCAAATGACTTCTCCCGCTCAAGGCGGGGCGGAAGGGAGTGTCAGACTCTTACTGACTAAAACCCATCCGTGCTCCTCCTTATGCGCTTTACTTTCTAGGGCCGCGGTAACTTTTTTGAACACACAACATAATCCACAACTCTGGCAGGCCAGGCCCAAACGGGCCCCGTCTACTATGCTGACATCTCTAGATTTCCTTAATATGTCTTACTTCACATCGATAATAATCATCGCTGGCTGGATATTTTTTTATCATGGTATGAGTTGCTTTCATGTAACAAGTGGCGTTATGAGAAAACAAGTATCACTATTGGCAGACGTTCAATAGTTCCACGCTGCCGGCCACCACTTTGTCATAACACCGTGGGTGTTTTGAAGGAAGCTTCCACGCCAAGTTACCTCGAAAATACTTTCGTGTCTCCAATGACTTACTAAGAATAGAATTTATAGAAAACAATATTTTTCTTTTCATCGTGTAGGCGGTCAAAAGGTTGAAAGAAACATAAAACTTCCAATAAAGGTATGAAATAAAAACGAAACAGTTTAACTTTGCTAGTTCATAATCTATCATTTTATGGCACCGGCTGTTGTCCCCGAACTATCAAAGTTTGGGACGAAACTTATAATATTTACACTATTCACACTGTTAACGTAAAGTTCAAACGAGGATAGTATTTTTGAAGGAACTGTCACGATGGTCGCAAGCTGCTAAGCTTGTCCTGGGTTTGGTAACTGGCTAGACAAAGTGTAATTGGTTTTTCTATCAGGGTGCCAATTCTACTATATTTTAAACAACATTCGCATCTCAATCGCAATCTGTGAAAAACCTCAATTTCCCTACATTTTAGACAGATTGCGAATTTGCGACTGAGAAGAGAATGCGAATGTTGCTTAAAAATTTGATTGGAACGTTAAAAAATTGAATATATTTACAACGTGCCTACATCTCCTTTTATTTCAAATTTGTTTTAGCTCCTGTACAAAAAAAAAGGTATTTTCAAAAAAAAATACAACCGACTTCCAAATAAAAAAACATTGCAAAGTACAAACTAATTTTAATTTCGGAATTTTAGTCGTTGTTTTAGTTGTTTATTCGTAATTTAACACCGATTTCTTGTATTGTTTTTGTAAAAAAGTTTTTTATTTTCACTTAACAACACCACTAAAAGGCAACCGAATTCAGAAAAAAAAAATCATCCTCCAATACTTCGGTTAAAAAGAAAAAAAGTCTCATATAGAAACTTTAAAAAAAATCTATAACAACGAAACCACTTTCTTCTTGTACAGTTTTAAAACTTCACCAGCTCAGCGCTATATTCACTACAACTGTTCAACAGGCGAAGTTTGAACCTATCGACAATCTCTCGATCAGTTTTATGCGAACTTTTGTTCAAAAGTTTTGCGAAAGTGAAAGAAAAGCGGTACTATTATTTTTCCAAGACTAAAGTGGTATAAAATCCTAGCTCCGTAATCTATGAACTACACCGGTGTGATCCCACCATTAACTCAGTCGAACGTAAACCTGAGAGAGATGGGATCTCATAAATTATTAATAAATAACTTTATTCAGTAAAACTTCACAGAACTTTGACAAAGAATACGTGATAAAATTATGAAGATAAACTTTTAATGCTTACGGAATTTACGGTACAAGAAAAAGTCGTGGATTTTCCTCAAAACATGAACAAACGAGAAGCTTATACGGTTTTGTGTAATATCATAATTGATGTACGATGTATGTTCGTAAGGGAAATAGCAAACGAGGGAGGAATACATAAGCATCACTACTCGTGTAAGTGAATTTTTATTCTGATGTTTTTTGGGGTAAATTGTACCCCTTTGCAATCCATCAACGAGGATGGGGTATGAAGGAAACATTCTAGCACTGGAATAGATACACCTACCTGTATACACGTCGGATTCAGAATTTTTATGGCAATACCCTATGTTGTACGTGTGAGTTTCAGCCCCAGTTTCCATGCAACGTGCTTATGTGAACAGTTGACGTATGACTCAGGGATCATCTGTGGTGTTCATTTGATTTTCTAAGAAACTGGGTCTGAGTAAAAAGAGTCCATTAAACTCTGTGGTTTGTTGCAAATACATGTTATTGGGCTGTCATTAATCTTCAATATACTTCACTAATTTTATTCTTATCTACACTTTGAACATTTATGCAATCATCAATGTTTCATACAATGCACTCATTCATGCAATGTTTAAAGTGTAGATTACGTGCGGTGCCTATAGTTTTATGACTCCAATAAATCAAACTGAAGCAAAAGACAGAGTTAACGTGAGGTCGTATGCCTTAACCAGCACCATAATTTTTTTTTTAATCCAATTCCCCCACAAAAAATCCATGTACCTGAAAATTGAAACTATCCACCACCAATTCACTCCATTCACTATTCTGAAAATGTTCGATCGAAAAATTGTCACGCGTTCGACAATGTCTCATCGAAAATCGGTCACCGCTTCGCGTATCCGTCACGTAGTCGTTCCGTATCCGTTCCGCGTCCCATCCGTACGTGTTCGGTAAGATATCGTGGCGTGTAAACGGACTCGATGAAATGGAGCGTGGAGGATGATAGTGCGGATTTTTGCTCGATATGTTTGTGCTGTGATTCTTGTACTGTTGTATTTTTGAGGATAGGCTCAGTTGGGAGAGCCTGAAGTGTTTTTAACTTATCTATCGCAGCCTCTCCACGTAAAATACTGGTATTCAGCTGAATCCGGTTTGACTGGGAGCTGACTTAGTTGGGAAAAGGCTAGGCAGATGATGATTTTAATTAATCTATCGGTCCTAGACAGCTTCTTTTTTAGTGACAGACTAGGCAAACATGAAATGTTGCGGGTTTTTTTTCGAAAGAGTCACCGCGGCCCTGGAACGCAAAGAGCATTAGGAGGAACACGGATGCGTTTTAGTCAGTAAGAGTCTGACACTCCTTTCCGCTCCGCCCAGAGCAGAAGAAGTATTTTGATGATTTTGCATTCATTCCTTGTATATTCTGCAGCGAAATTAATTAGGTAAGAACAGCAGTAAAGTTAAAAAAAAACCGGCCAAGTGCAAATCGGACTCGCGTACAAAGGGTTCCGTACCATTATCTACAAAAAAACAGCAATAAAATCACGTTTGTTGTACGAGAGCCCCACTTAAATATTAACAAAATACTATAAACTAACTAAATACTAAAAACAGCATAAAATATGCTGTTTTTAGTATTTGTTGTAATAGCAGCTCAAATACATCATCTGTGAAAATTTCAACTGTCTAGCTAGCTATCACGCTTCATGAGATACAGCCTGGTGATAGACAGACGGACAGACAGGTGGAGAGACAGACGGACAGACAGACGGACGGACAGATGGACGAACAGACAGACGGACAGACAGACGGACAGACAGACAGACAGACGGACAGACAGACGGACAGACAGACGGACAGACAGACGGACAGACAAGCGGACAGACAGACGGACAAACAGACGGACAGATAGACGGGTAGACAGACGAGGCAGACGGACAGACAGACGGACAAACACACGGACAGACAGACGGACAGACAGACGTACAGACAGACGGACAGACAGACGGACAGACAGATGGACCGACAGACGGACAGACAGACGGACAGCGGAGTCAGTAACACCGGTCAGTACCCAGCTTGAGGTGGCATCAAATGAAATAATATGAGAAAAACAATCCCCACTTAAAAACAAAACCTCTTCAAGTTCGAAGACCGAATACAGTGTTATTAGGCCATCACAGTTTGAAAGCAATCTACGGTGTGAAGTAACTACTAAAGACTTTATGGGCACTTGTAAAAGAAACTCATTTACTTGAGAATCCCTTCGAATTGACTATTGAGAACGAAACAGTGGCTCCCAGCGAGTTTCATAGACTGACTCAAAACAATAGGTTTAATTGAATTGAAAAATTGCGTCTTTGGCAGTATGGATTTCGAAGAAATACTTTTGTTGGTTTTTGATCGGAAAGTAGGTACTTTTCTGTCTTTTTTCTGTAAAGTTTTCAACTGATAAGAACCATAAGTAGGTATATGATTAGGTATGCTTTCCATTCGACTACCTCATTGGTCTAGTGGTCGCAGTTGTTACTGTTGAGGTTGATGTCCCGGATTCGATTCTTGGGTCAGGCTAAGTGTTATAAAGTTTTTTCATCCGGAATTTCCTCGTGGCAGCCCGGTGGCTGGATTCGTACCCAGTTGTTGGCAATAGGCCCGTTCCCTTTTATATAGGAACTAGAGCTTTTGCCAGCAACTTCTTACGCTCATATCCTGTTTTTCCCGTTCCCGTCCTCTTAGTGCTCTCCTTCACTCCAAGAAGAACCTACTGTATGCCAAATTTCAGCTTTCTACGACCAGCAGGTCTAGACAAAAAAACTTTTCTGTAGCGTTAACGTCAGATGCTGACGACAAAATTTATGGGAATGACATTAGGTGATAACGTTTCCTTTCCACACGTTTTTGTCTAGGCGGGTAGTAGTTTCGGCTGCGCGTTGTCCATCAGTCACTCAGTCACACAGTAACAGAAGAGATTCATTAATATTGATTAAAGATTACCTGCTGATATGTGGGTGGACAGGTACAGTGGTACATATCTACAAATTCTTAGGAGAATAAAATAATATACGGTTTTTACGTTGTGTAAAATAATTTTCTTAAAATTTATAAAAAAAACCGGCCCATTGCGATTTGGACTCGCGCACGAAGGGTTCCGTACTATTATCTATAAAAAAAATCGGCAAAAAAACACGTTTGTTGTATGGGAGCCCCACTAAAATATTTAGGTATTGCTCTCTGTTTTTAGTATTTGTTGTTATAGCGGCAACAGAAATACATCATCTGTGTAAATTTTAACTGTCTAGTTATCACGGTTCATGAGATACAGCCTGGCGACAGACAAAAGGACAGTAGAGTCTTAGTAATAGGTTTACCCTAGGCCGTTTTTATCCTTTGGGTACGGAACCCTAAAAACCAGATACTCAAGCGTTCCTCACGAGTTATTTCAGTACGAAATCTAGTTGAATTTCTAAGCAATACAGTTCTGTTCTATTCAAAGCCTTCTTTCCCACATCGAGTGCAAAACGATGTCTTTTATCACTGTAGACTATATTTAATGTTACAATATCTCTCTTTGAAGTGTAATCGTTCGCAAATAGCATGTATTGTGCATTCCATGTAACGCTGCATGGAATGCACTTACTATAATATGTACCTATGTAGTTGGTTGATGTTGGACGTGACATTGGACGAAATTCGTAGGACGAAATGGTCTTGTTACTATGTAGGCTTGCAGTCATGTATTTTGAATTGAAGTGTTACTAACAATCTTTAATATAAAAATGAATCGCAAAATGTGTTGGTAAGCGCATAACTCAACAAACGCCTGGACCGATTTCACTTTTTTTTTGTTGTGTTTGTTATTGTCAGGAGAAGGTTCTTATGAAAAAAAAAATAAAAAAATTGCGCGGAAAATTAGAAAATTTAAGAATCCTTAGGGTAGATGTAGGGTAGGTGTAGGGTAGGTTTAGGGTAGGTGTAGGGTAGGTATAGGGTAGGTGTAGGGTAGGTGTAGGGTAGGTGTAGGGTAGGTGTAGGGTAGGTGTAGGGTAGGTGTAGGGTAGGTGTAGGGTAGGTGAAGGGTAGGTAGCCAGTTGCCGGGAGCGAAGCCACGGGGGACAGCTAGTTTATAGATAGATAATTTTGTAGATAGAATATAACATATTGAACACCAGAAATATTTGTACAACTCTTTTTTGATTTATGTAGTTTAGAGTGGATTTCAAGTATATCCTATGTTATTTTGCTAAGGTTTAAAATGCAGGTCTAGTTTTATTTTTTTGTCTGAAAATTATTTGAAATAGGACTCTACCCGAAATCGCAATAAACAAATATGATTGCATAACTCATACGAAATTTGCGATCTCATGGTGGCCTGTAAAACCTACTTCTAAATAATAAACTAATATGTAGGTATAGTGTATAGAGAAACATCAACTGTTCAAAATTGTTTTTTTTTTTACCTTTGAGAAGCACGCGTTTGACCTATCTCACCTGATGGTAAGCGATGATGTGGTCGAAGATGGAGCACTGTAGGTACCTTGAATTAAACATATCGATTACTAAGACCCCTTTTCAGTTACACTGTGGCTATGAACCATTAAATATTCTATCTATTTTGTCGTGAAATGCGTTCGTTAAAACAGTATACAACGTGTAACAAAATAAACGCAATACCTGTTAAGGGGTCATTGTACTCATCATTATGAACAATTTTTACTATGGGACCAACCCCAAAATCGCGAAAAAAATCTGCTGTTTAGTACATTTTGTCGAGTTATGTGCACAGAAATTTATGGATTAGTCGATTTTTTTTTCGCTCTTTCATTGTTGTTCCCGTAGTAAAAGTGGTTCATAATGATGAGTACAATGACCCCTTAAGAGTTATTGCGTTTATTCTGTTACACGTTGTATACTGTTTTAACGAACGCATTTCACGACAAAATATATATAAAACACAAAAATTGTTTCGACCTACATAATTATAAGTCCGTAATAGACTAAAACCATTCAATCAATGTGACCCAAACACAGTTTCATCAGAAAGGCAATAATGCGTAGATGTTTTTAAACCACGGTTTTAACAACGGGAAAAAACGGAATATGCACGTACGAAGTCGCGGGCAAAAGCCAGTTTACACATAAAAATACGGCATTAGTTGAAAGAAAAATATAATAAGGACATACATAATATAATTACGACCGAAGTGCGGCTACACCTAGTTTTAGCCGGCTACAACTAGGTGCAACCCGGCTCCAACTAGTTCTTTCTTTCTTTATTGTGTGGATAGTAAGGTCTAACGACCCTACTAGTTGTAACCTAACCTCAAAGCAATTTAAAGTTGCCTTAACGGCGAAGTTGGAGGGTTTTAAAAAATAACCACGAAGAGGATGGTGTGGTATTTCAGACCCCACAATCCGCCCTTCTAACCTCCGAATCCGAGTCGGGGTGCCCAATGGCCGGCTAGTTGTAGCCGGCTAAAACTAGGTTTAGCCACAATTCGGCTATTAGCCGTAACATACACACTAAAATACAAAAGAACAGCGTTTCTAATAATTACATACCTATTACAACATTACCCTTCGCAATCAGTAACAAAACGTAGCAGTCCCTAATAAGCAAACAGAACAACTAATGATGGTAAATAAATAATGAGCGTAATAGGCTCTGAATGCATGCTGAATGACAATTAAGTAGACGTGGGTTATTAGGAACAATATTGTTCTTTACTAACGATATCCTGTGTCGATGTAATTGTGTGTTTTATACGGATTAATTTAGTGTTTTTTGTAGTATTTTATGTTTGGATAATAATATGTGTTTTCTCCTACCTGCCATAAATCTAGCTAGGTCCTAGTTTTTGGCCACAAGATGTGCTATTCCGCCGCTTTCACAGACAAGTGCCACCGGAACGCACAAAGCCTTAGAGAAACTAAGTGATAGGAACATAGTTTAAAGTTTTATTTATTATAATAGCAGGTTCCCGCGATTTCGTTCGCGTGTAGTAAAATAATGTCGCTAGTTTATTATATGTACACTTAGGTTAAAGTTAATTTATCTATGGGTCTTTGTCACTGGGAAATAAATGGTTTATTATTATTATTGTAAATAATTTGTTGGGCTTTTACTATTTTTGGCTAAACAGCATTTTTACATTTAATCAATAATTTTAATGGTGTTTTTTCCAGGAGGAGGTTCGAGAGGTTTTATTTTGGGGTTATTTTACATGGTTAAGTAAAGCGTCTCGAAGTCGGCCCATGGATTAGTGACCATCAATTATATGGAGATGCGTCCATAAATGGAGCTTCTGTTCTTCGTGGACAGCACGTCAACCAGTCGCTTCATATGAAATACAGGGTTTTATACCAAATCTAAACACTGTTGTAAACACAGCCGAATTCAACACATTGAGAAAAGACTAGGAGACTTATAAAATTGTTTAGCTGAATTTATTTTATCTTGTGTTTGCGATTTTGTTCGTAATAAATATTTTATCAGAAATTTAATATTATTTCTCGAACTCCAAAACTTCTAGAAGGTCACATAATAACGGTAAAAATCAATATCCCAGCTTCGTCCCATTTCTAGGCCGTCCATTAAGTTATCTTTAAGAAATATACATAATCTTTATACAATCCATTTCCCCATTTATATACTAAGGAAATATTTTTCAAAGTCCCTTTCTACACCCGAAAAACTTTCTAAACAGTTTTGCAAACTTTTGTTTACAATTGAAACACAACTTATTTCCTAACCTAAACCTTAAGCCTTCGTAATAAGATTTCAGTTTGTCCAAGTAGTGTTTGAGGGGTGTTTTAAGATTGTGTTTTTACTAAAGGCACTGCCGTGTCTATTTAGTTCGCTGTATGAATGGGTGATTGATGTCTAAAGGCAGCCGTACTCAACCTTTTTTCTCTCTGAACCACACTGCACTTCTACTATTGTCATGATGGGCCGCAATAACCTACAGTGAAAAAAACCGCCGGGAGTGCCGGCAGAAGTAAAAACTTGAACATTAACGTTGTGCATTTTTGAATATTTTGGAATGATTAGGGAATAATTTCGTACGAATTGCTTTATTTATTAGTAAATATAAAAGTACTATCATTTATATACAATATTCATTTATTGCGATAACGTACACAAACTTGACAATTTATATTGCATATTACATTATCCGTCTTACGAATTTTCGATCAGTTCACGAGTCTTGACGTGAGTTTAACATTTTTACCCATCCCAAAAAGTGCACAACGCCGCTAAAGAAGTTTTCACTTCAATAAAATTCTACATTTAATGGTATCTACATGAATGGGACTTTTGAATTTGTGACAAAAGGAAAATTTTCATATGGCATAGCCTCAACAACAATGTGCTAGGCTACAGGGCCACACGGAAAAGCTTGGTGGGCCACAAGCGGCCTACAGGCCGCAGATTGAGTATAGCTGTCTAAGAAAGATGTTACCTGTCGACGAGTCGGTATTTTGTCCATAGAATTATCTGTTGCTAGTATGAAAGGATGTGGGAGGAGGTTCTACACGAGTCTGCGGTTCCTTTATGGTTTTTAGGATTTTGATTCGCGGCTAAGGTTGAAAGCGTAGTAGTTGATGTTTAGTCTAGTTGGAATATATTTTTTGATTGAGGAATGTGCTTGCTCTTGACCTCAATCACACCTGATGGAAAGCTATAAATGAGGTCTATGATGGAGCGAGCGTGTCCAGAAGATGCCTGTTCACTCTTGCTTTGAAGACGTGTTACATGTGGAAGGGAACACAGACGCTGGCGGAGAGTTCCACACTTTGTCTTTGCGCATAATAAATGTGGAGGAGAAGCGCTGAGTACGACTAGTTGGAATATCGACCAAGTGCGGATGGTACCCAGTAGTACGTCTGGTATTCTGGTGGTAAAAGGGCGATGGTGGGATCAGGTCGTGTATTTATAACTAGCACTTCGACCGCGCCTTAGTGCCAATATTTAAGCCAAATTGAAAGTTCGTAGTCCTTGTAGTTTTCGGCTGTGCGTTGATATGTTGGTATAGATTTATTTTTATTTAAAAGTAAATCTATACTATTTCAAAAAAATCGGCGAATTGCAAGTTGGACTCGCGCACGGAGGGTTCCGTACCTTTATAAAAAAGAATGATTAGGGAATAATTTCGTACGAATTGCTTTATTTATTAGTAAATATAAAAGTACTATCATTTATATACAATATTCATTTATTGCGATAACGTACACAAACTTGACAATTTATATTGCATATTACATTATCCGTCTTACGAATTTTCGATCAGTTCACGAGTCTTGACGTGAGTTTAACATTTTTACCCATCCCAAAAAGTGCACAACGCCGCTAAAGAAGTTTTCACTTCAATAAAATTCTACATTTAATGGTATCTACATGAATGGGACTTTTGAATTTGTGACAAAAGGAAAATTTTCATATGGCATAGCCTCAACAACAATGTGCTAGGCTACAGGGCCACACGGAAAAGCTTGGTGGGCCACAAGCGGCCTACAGGCCGCAGATTGAGTATAGCTGTCTAAGAAAGATGTTACCTGTCGACGAGTCGGTATTTTGTCCATAGAATTATCTGTTGCTAGTATGAAAGGATGTGGGAGGAGGTTCTACACGAGTCTGCGGTTCCTTTATGGTTTTTAGGATTTTGATTCGCGGCTAAGGTTGAAAGCGTAGTAGTTGATGTTTAGTCTAGTTGGAATATATTTTTTGATTGAGGAATGTGCTTGCTCTTGACCTCAATCACACCTGATGGAAAGCTATAAATGAGGTCTATGATGGAGCGAGCGTGTCCAGAAGATGCCTGTTCACTCTTGCTTTGAAGACGTGTTACATGTGGAAGGGAACACAGACGCTGGCGGAGAGTTCCACACTTTGTCTTTGCGCATAATAAATGTGGAGGAGAAGCGCTGAGTACGACTAGTTGGAATATCGACCAAGTGCGGATGGTACCCAGTAGTACGTCTGGTATTCTGGTGGTAAAAGGGCGATGGTGGGATCAGGTCGTGTATTTATAACTAGCACTTCGACCGCGCCTTAGTGCCAATATTTAAGCCAAATTGAAAGTTCGTAGTCCTTGTAGTTTTCGGCTGTGCGTTGATATGTTGGTATAGATTTATTTTTATTTAAAAGTAAATCTATACTATTTCAAAAAAATCGGCGAATTGCAAGTTGGACTCGCGCACGGAGGGTTCCGTACCTTTATAAAAAAAAACGGCAAAAATATTACGTTTGTTGTACGAGAAAACCACCGACTTATATATATATTTTATTCTGTTTTTAGTATTTGTTGTTATAGCGGTAACAGAAATACATCATCTGTGAAAATATCAACTGTCCAGCTATCATGGTTCATGAATTACAGCCTGGTGACTGACGGACGGACAGCGGAGTCTTAGTAGTAGGGTCCCGTTTCACCCTTTGGGTACGGAACCCTAAAAATAACAAACTTACCTTGTTAGGCCATTTGAAGAATTTTAATGAGCAGATATTATTGACGTAAATTACCATATTTTTGTAGAAACGACACATTATTCTGAAATAACGAAGCTAACCATTATGTACTACCCTGTAATAAAATTGATCTTAAATTATTGCGGTTTTTCTCAAGAATAGGAGAAAATAAATTATCTTATAAAAGACGTGGGAGGCTTGAACTAAAGCAATGTCGTATTGAAGTGCCCCTTATTGTTCAGGTTTCTATTATTTCGAGTAGTGTCGACACTTACGTGTTCCGTTATTATATTTAATTGCAGTTTTACATGAAAGCTGAAGAATGCTGGAGGAACCACTGAATACGTTAAGTATTTTGTTGTTGTTTCTTTTTTTTGCTTTTACAATTTATTTAAAAATTTTTGATGTTGAACTTGGTTTCGTACGAAGGCGTCTGTATTATTAAGTAGTTTAATTAATAGCAATCTACTAAAATAATTGTTGATTGATTGAATTGTTAAAAATTGGAGATTTAAAAAAACTTTTTCGCAAAAAAAAGAAACCGACTTCCAAAAACACTACAAAGTTCAAAATAACTTTGATTTCGTTAGTCGGTGTTTTTGGTTGCTTCTTCGTTATTTGACCGACTTCCGAAATTAAAGTTATTTTGAACTTTGTAGTGTTTTTTGGAAGTCGGTTTCTTCTTTTTGTGAAACAGTTTTTTATTTTTCACTTTTTAGTGGTACCCCACACCTAACAACACCATTGGAAAGTCACAGGAAAGTAAAAATACGCAATTTCGTATGTATGGATGATTTTTCCACATATTTTTTCCAGCTATTTGGATTTAAAACAAAACTACAGAACCGATTTTGATAAAATTTCAATGGGACCATTTGGGTAGTACATCCTTTCCAAAAAAAAATTTTTTCAAATCGGTTGGCAAATGACGAAGTTATGAGAACCTCCTCCTTTTTTAGAAGTTGGTTAAAAACAAGTTCAAGGTAACATAATTGTAATCCACCATCGTGGAGCGGCGGCCATTTTGAATTTAGTGTGATCTTTATCGTTTTCTACTCATCAAGCCCTTTCATTTGATACCCATCCTAAGGTGGTTGAGAAAAAATAATGTAATCCGCCATCTTGCTGCAGCGGCCAAATTGAAATTAATAAAATATTGAGTAGGTAGGTATTGCAAATGTGTATTGTCACCAGAACTTCAGCTCAACGGGATACTAACAAATGGCGAAAAATGGTTTGCTGACGGACAACATACAAAGTCCTTTAAAACTTTAAACTGCAATAATAGTTTTTATTGATTCCTGATAATTTTTAACTGTGTGACATTTTGTGGTTTTTGAAGTGACCGATTCATGTTATTTATTGTAAACTTAAAGACCCGGTACACTCCCAAATTGATTTCATTAGGTAGGTATATAGGTAAAACTTTTTCTCCTAAACCGCGATGGTTTTGGAGAAAAAGTTTTACGTAGTATTGAGGAGAACAAATAAAAAAAAACTTGAATTCAATTCGGTTGAGTCATTTCCGAGTGTTTGTGAGACTAACGCAAGGGAATTGATTTTTATAAACAGAAGATGCTGCCAGTGTACAAATTACTTATTGTGAAATTAAGTCTTCCGAAGTACGAAAGGCGAAAAACTCAATTGAATAATAAACACACTCATTATATTCCTCGCAAAGCCGCTGACTGCAAAATCTCAACGATTAAGATTACAGAAATTAGAAATAATTCTTCTCGAACGCACCGGATGGGATTCAAGAAAAAATGAAACAGCAGCAGTTTTAGAAAAGCCAAAAAGCCAATTATTTCGATCCGCTTATATCTGTAAATCGTTCCTGGTATTCGAAATCCCTTGGGATCCCTAACTAGGTACTTACTCGAGCCTTATTTATTGGTGAATACATAAAAAAGGTTAATGATCAATCCCAATGGTACAGGAATTTTGGCGGTAAAATGTTTTGCAGTCTATCTAGCCTGGAATCTGGGTATTTAGGTCAAATATTTTGAGCTGTTTTTCAGGTTCATCTAGGTAATGTATGCAAATCACTTGTGTTTTATTTATTGAACTGAAGCAAATTATTTTTTAACTGTCAATGTTTCAATTACCTAAAACCATGAGTTTTTGTTTTTTTTTTATTGGTTTGTAAACAGTATTTTAAATACTTATTTAACTGTGTAAACCAAAAATTAAAAAAAAAAACTCCTACATGTAAATAAGTTAACCCATATGATGTTAAATAATTCATCTATCGGCTGTAGGAGTCAACTTATTTTGTTTTTTTTCCTACCTTACCAAGAGACCTACTTCTTATTAATATCTCTATTAATTAAGTTTTTCTTAGAAATAAACAAAAGGCACACTTTATTACGTAGAAGAAAGACGTTTTCTGTCTCTACAATAACGTCTTTCAAATAGGTCAGAAATCTGGTTAAAGACATTTAATTCTCATAAAGAAATAACATTTCACTTACATGAGAACAAATAGATAATAAAAAGTAATCATTGTCCTTCGACACTCGGACTTACAATAATTCTCACAAATATTTTAAAATTCTTGAGCGTACCCACAACCAAATATTATTAACTTATGTTGTTTGGAGACAATGAATAAGGTTTGTGGGTACTCCCAAAAACTAAGTTGCAAAAATACCCTGCTTGACGATTAAGAGTGTGATTCCATTGTCACAGTGCAGATAAATTAGACAGAAGTACAACTGTTGTTTACAGCTGCTGTTTTTAAGATTTTTTTTTTTTTTTTTTTTTTTACTTATTTTCTTCTTTTTTTTCGTACCTTGGGTTAACGTTACTAGCAATAATCTTTTATGGTTAATTTATATTTATATTGATATTTTCAAGAACGTATTTTTTTTTTAAGAAAAAATACGTTCTTGAAAATATTTAGAAATATTTATTTAATAGAAAGAAGTACGTGACTCATTAAAAATAATCCTTAGAAGAAGGTACAAAATCTCGCTACATCTGATAAATAAATAAACGGTTTGATCGGATCAACGCAATAGGGAAAGTTGTTTTCGTTGAATTTCTGAAAGCATTATAATATTAAGGTCCTACACAAGTAAAATCAAGCTACAAAAATCTATCAAATTTATTTAATAGATTTTTAACATTACCACTACAGCAGAGGGTTCAAGGTTGTTTGGGAAAATTTGACAGTTTCGGGTAGCTCGATGAGCTGGCGTCTGTACATATATTGGATCGCTAAGTGAAGTCGTTGTTGGCTGAAAAATTTTGCTACTTTAGGGTCCGTACACATCTGACGGAAGATGCGTCGAGCGTATCAACGGTCGCGTCTATTCGGTATAACGTGGTATGACGCATCATCGGTTGAGTGTGAAAGGTTGAATGTTTTATCATATAATTGCCTGTTCTGGCGCTACGCGACCGATAATACGCGACGCAATTTCCGTCAGATGTGAACCGACCCTAAAGGCTCTTGCAATTTAGACGTTTCGTGTCGGACTGCTGCGGCACCGCAGCGGTGCGTTTGTCGTACTGCGCACGTCCGTTTGATTCTTACCATACAATTTATACATTAAGAGTGCAGTGCGGCGCCGGTGCCGCGCACGCACGACAGCAGCACGAGTATTTGTGTTAATTGTATGAAAAAATCAAACGGACGTGCACAGTACGACAAACGCACCGCTGCGGTGCCGCAACAGTCCGACAAGAAACGTCTAAATTGAAAGAGCCCTTAAACTTAGAAACTTAAACTACACATGTCCCATGTAAAACAAAAGCCAAGAGGGCACGAGCCTATATAAATCTATACAAAGTAACAAAAAAATGGCGATCAGCATCCGGTTGAAATAGAAGCTAATCATAATTTAGTTGCAAAAAAACTAGACAGATAAAGATGCTGATGACTCAAAAAATATTTTTTTATTCTCATTAGGTATAAGATTTAATATCCCAATAGAACAACTAGTTTTTCAGTATCAGGAAAACCTCGCATCCGTCACTATCTACATTCAATCTCAAGGCTCAAATATTTCTGCAATGCAGAAGAAGATAATGAAAAAGCAATTAAAAGTAAAGATTCCTATAAAACAAATAACAATTACTAGTTACTCAGTATCATGAAAACTACGATTCCACCGATACCAAATCTCATTCCGATACCGATACCAAACCGGACTCACTACAAAACTGGTGAGCACAAACATCGATATGTTTTGGAACTGTCATCGTTACCAATACAAGCACCGTCAGGCTGTGAAAGTTTGATGGCCCAAATGTTTTTCTTAGTTTAATATAAATTGGGATTTGGATTTGTTAGTTTTTGTGTAAAGGTGCTATAACACTTGGTCGTTTTCTCAAATGGGTTTGCCTATTGAATTCGGGCAAACGACCAAGTGTAAATGAACGTGGTCGAGTTCGCATCTTTGCGGGCAAGACACCTTCAGCTAGACTTTATTCAAACTATTCATAGTCGTAAGCCTGTATTCCAGTGTGATAATCAGTGTATTTAATTAATCGGGTGACCGTTTTGAGTAGTCTTTCGATCACCCGAATACGGGCTAACGACCAAGTGTCAAATTGCGCTTTGAAAAGTCTGGTAAGTTTTGGTAAAAGAGAAGCGCGACGACACAGTGCTTACAATTTATTGCCAAAAATGAAGAATTTTATCGATTTACACTAAACTAAGCTGAGCTATTAAAAATCTAAAACAACAAAGTTAAGCGTTAAGATTTGATTCATTATTTGGTATAAATTTTACATACAGTATAAGTAGGCTAGTAATATTTTCATCTAAGGTCAAAGTTTGAGGTAACTTTGATGATCATTTCTATCGAGAATTGACATTCACGCTCCAGTAAATTGGTAATACTTCTTTGTACTTTCGGTCTCACAACCATAATATAAATATAATCTAAAGCTTCCCCTTTTTCCCATGTCTTAGTGCTATTTATCTGCCTATCTAGGTATTAATTCCTAGCTTACGAAAATAAAATCAAGTGATTAACACTTTTATAATGTACCTAGTGGTTTTCTGACTGGAACCTAAAACGAGTGAAGGTATCAGTACGACGAGTTGATGACTGATATTTTTACTTCTTTAATAAGAGATTTTATTTTTTAAACTGTAACGTTTGAGAAATGTGCCCTGCCCACTGCCACTTCAGTTTGGTGATCCTTCGGGCTAAGTCGGTAACCTTGGTTCTCTTGCGGATATTATTATTCCTGATTCGATTCGTGGCAGTGGGCAAGGCACATTGCTCGCAGAACAGATGGTCAATGGGGCCGAAAAGTTCTAGGCCGAGCAAAAGGCCGCGTACCGGACGGCGCAGCGTTGGAAGGCCTCCCACAAGGTGGACAGATGACCTGGTGAGGGTCGCGATCAGTCGATGGATGCGAGACGCACAGGACCGGTTGTTGTGGCGACATCGACACTTGAGGGAGGCCTATATCTAGCAGTGGGCGTTTTTGGGCTGATATGATGATGGTGAAATGTTGAAGATAAAAGTGTACTTTAATGATCGAATTGAAATAAATGAATACCTACTATATCGAGGGGTGAAAGGCTATTTGTTTGAAGCGACATTTTACGAACTTTACAGGAGAGCCATTTAAAGATTCAAAATTTGGAAAAAAAATCGTTATAAAAAACTACTGCTCTTACTTTAATGGGGATTGGGGATCTTTATTGCAAAAAAATCCTATATGTTTTGGTGTAATTTTCAATTAAAAAAAGTTGTGAGTTCCAAGATAAATGTCGTTTAATACAAAATGATCTGTATCGCCTTATTTTTAGGGTAAAGAATAATGATTCAACTTCCAACATTGTCACTAATCAGGTAAAATGGTTTAAGCGACCTTACGGTGCTTAAGCAGTAAAAAGCAAAATGATTGAATCGACGTTACTCAATGATAGTAGGAATAGGCTATTTTGTTGAACTACCAATTGGGTTTTGATACCAGTACAGGCAAGTTGACGTAAGCAACGATGAACATTCTTTATGAGTCGTTTGAAGTCTCATGTTTTAAAAGGATTTTATAAAACATGGTTGTTGATACAAGATAATAATGACAGATTTATAGTAAAGAGGTTGTACTCGTAGTACTGAAATGAATTATTATGTCAGGAATAAATAAAAGAGTTCTGCTAATTAGAAAATCTTTTATTAACGTACGTATCTTTAACTTAATCAGTCATATTGAGATCGTAAGTATCCTTATATCTATAACTTTTAAGTACTTAGTTACTGAAGTGGATAAATGTACCTACTTAGTAAGTAAGGTTTAATTAAGTAAGAAACCTATTGTGTAGAGAGTGTGAAATAAAAGCTTGTCATGTAGGTACAGACGTGTTTCTACTGAGCTCCATACTTCATGGGTACTTGCAGGGTGGGTCACCATGAACTATGAAACCAAATAGAAACATGGCTGTACATGATAAGCGTTTATTTTACATTCTCTACAAAATAGCTTACAATGTTGTTTACTTCCTGAGTTCATTTATCCACTTCATTACTATTAAGAAAATTAACTTTTTAGTTAACAAAGTAACTGAATATAGCTCTAATTATTAGAGTCTAATAGATCACAATAGAAAATAATCATAATTTTTGTTTGTACCATTACAAAAAACGCATAAAAATGAAACATAACAAATTAATAGAAATTACGTAGGAACTTTTTCAAATAGGTAGGACAAGTTCTACCTTATTTCTATTTTGTAATTACTGCTGCTGGAACAGCTGACGCATTTATAAAAATAATTATAAAGCAAAATATTAGGAAAAATGTAAAATAAAACATACATTATAAATTTAGATAAGCAGTATTACCATACATATATATACATACTTTTAAATTTGAGAATACACTATAAAATTATTCAGTAACCGCGTGCCTATATTTAAACATACATTTATTCATCTATTAAGTAGGTAGGTACTTACTATGTTAATTATGTACCAATACTTTCGATAAACAATACACAAACATTGGCAATCTACTAGTTACACTATAACATAATTAATTTATTCATTAATAGACACAATATTTAAGTAAAAATACTTACAAGCTTATTCTATTCGTTCTTATCCCAAATCACAATAGCGTGCGTCCTGTCTTCCGACACACTCACGACGTATACTATTGTAGTCTTTGCTCACGACTGACTGATGCGCCCGCTCGGGGTGGGACAGTAATAATAATGCCATGGTTTACGAAAACTATGCCAACATTTATTTGTTTTAAATGACATAAAATGTTCTTGTCGTATTAAAATTGGATGGTTTAAAAGACAAACTATTTATAATATCATACAGGAAAAAATGATTTTAATCTAACCACTTGATATTAGGTTTATCTTAAGTGACGTATTTTGATTTGAAAATTTAGATACAAACAAACTGTTCAAGCGACTAACAAACACTGTTTTAAGAACAGAAATATTGTTTGAAGCTCCAAACAGAGTGCAAAACAGTTGCAGCGAAAAGGGTTGAACCGACGACGTGTCTTATTGAATTTGGTTGACGGAAAATTGGTTTAAGCGACATTGCGTAGTACTAGTAGTGGAAAGCAAAATGTATGAAGGGGTTTCATCTTAAGTTAGCCATATCGAAAAACGCTTTATCTGCCATTCAAATGAAATTTTAGGACCAGAATAACGGCTTAAGCTTCGATTCTGTTTTTGTATACAGCTTAAATGAAGTTCTAAAAAAATATAGCAAATGTGATGTCGGATCATACATCATGTTTGAGAATTATGTACCAAAATTGCATTGTCTTAAGCGCCAAAAAAGTGCTCAGAATTGTACGAAACTCGGCTCATCCGACGCAGAAAAAAACGCTGAATCCGAATATGTATCTAACTCAATATCGCCCAAAATGTGGCTTCAAACAAATAGTCTTTCACCCCTCAATATACACTTAAATAAAGAAAACTCTTAACTAACAAAAACTAAAAATAATCTAAAACATGGCGTCGAAAAATTCCTCCGCATCGCAGGCCACTGGTAATGTACTCAATAGGCTGACAGCATTGCCACGTTAATAAATGAATTGACCTTGATCTTAAATAATAATATTTACGACGATTTTTTTTTAATTTTTTTATTTATGAATGGGCTAGCTCTTGACCTCGATCACACCTGATGGAAAGCGATAGATGAGGTCCATGATGAAGCGAGCGTGCCCCGAAGATGCCTTGAGGCACTGGTACTCCCACGCGTCGACGAAACTCAGCAGGCTGCTTGACGCTGAACTCCAATGGGAGGCTGGTCGCGAACCTGGCGGGTGCTAGCCCTACCACCGCAAGGGAAGGATTGGCCAGTCTTATAAGGTGTTAGGTGAGACTGTCGCGGATGCGCCGAGCGCTCGGTTCGGTTGAGTGTCTGATGGAACAAATTGCGCTACACGAGGAGGCTCCTTCATGCATCCCAAACGATTCAACTATTTTAATATTCCTCATAATTTTACAGATTCAAAGTGTAAACCGTTTACGTTGAGAGTAAACTTGATTGTGTCAAAAGGGAAAAATACTAAGAAAAAACAATTTTAAAGCGAAAGAACAGAAATTTTATAAAAAATGGTAACGGTAATTGTTCCAATTATACTAAATGTAGGTACTTACAAAGTATTTGGCATAAATGTTTGTAAGTCGCAGGAAACTTGGAGTGTAAGGGTCGTTGACCTTTCACCCACGCGTTGGAGGAAATTATAAAATTTTGCTAAAGACAACAATATTCCGGTACTCGAGAAATATCTTGAAAAGGTGAAATTTTACCGCTCACGGAGAAGGAATTTTGAAATATGAGGCTAATTTTATTTAACTAGATATTTGTGTTAACTATGCTATTGAATGGCTGGAAAAATGTGTTTTTAACACAAATTAAATAACTCAGCGATCAAAATGTTAGAAAACCACACATAGGTACGTTTTTTGATATACTGAACTGACTTTTCGTTTTAGTGCACATTGGTATCATGGGAAGATCTTTTGCCCGCAGTGGCAATACAGAATAAAAAAAATGCAAAACTTTTCAACTAAAAACATTTTCCGTTCTAATTCTACAACATTCTATTGTAGATTTTTTACACAAAATTCAAAATAAAATTCTATAAATAAAGACGGATTATTACTTCAACGATATCCAGTCTGGGATCACCAATTTAATCCATACGTCATAACCCTCGTCACAGGACATATGACTGATTAATTTACGAGTGTGTTTATAGATATCACGAGGTTAGGGCTTATCACTCTTTACGGTACAGTGCCTTCCCTGAAAGATTTTACTAAGGGTTTATCAGGATGTTAGCATCCTCCTCCTGGTATACAGAATTGCAATGCTGGTCGTGACCAGTAAGTAGTAATTCTGTATATATGTCGACGTGAAAACTTAGGCGAAGGGAACGACAAGTGAGCTGTCAAGCCATACAAACAAGTTGGAATAACAGCAGTGCGATTCTGTAAACATGTCGAAGTGAACACCCGAGCAGGGCGCACGACAGGTGAGTTGTCAAACCATACAAATAAGATGAAATGACAGCTCTATTGTCGTTCACTCCGCCTAGGTGAACACCGTGAGATGTCGACAGAATCGACCGGCTGCTCACTTGTCGTTCACTCCATGTAAGTGTACACGGTGAGATGTCGACAGAATAGACCGGCAGATCATCATCTGCCTAGCCATTTCCCAAGTATATTGGGGTCGGCTTCTTGTCAAACCGGCTTCAGCAAAACATCAGTGTTTTACGTGGAGCAGCTGCCTACCAGACCTCCACAACCCATTGTTTTTTTTTTTTAATACGTTGCCCCACACTAGGAATTTCTCCTCCCGGAACAACTAGGCCATACAAATATTATTTTGTTCCGTGCGGTAATCGAACCCACGATACTACACAGTCAACTGCTCAACCACTGGAACGCCCAACCGTAGCCAAGAAGAAATGTAAAAAAATTTTAATCGAAAAAAACTTAACGTTCGAGCATAGGTTTGTAATTTTAGGTAGTTAATGTTTTTATCCTGTTTTGTATATTTCATAGTGTCAAATATACAGAGTTATTTGTAAAACACAAACAACCTTTCAATGGGTGAAACTACTCATGATTATAAACAACTTTTACTATGGGACCAACTCTGAAATATCAAAAAACAAATCGGCCGTTATGTTTGAAACAGTAGATTTTTTTTTCGATTCCTCATAACAAAAGTTGTTTATAATCACGAGTACTTTCACCCACTGAAAGGTTGTTGGTGTTTTACAAATAACCCTGTAGATGTACATATGTGTGTAAACGTGGACACTTCTTGTTCAAAATTGAAAAATTTAAAATCCTTAATCTAGCGAATTCTTGATCGAAGGCTGGGACACACACAGGCTTCTTTTCCGTGAGAGAGACATGTCTTCGAAATTTCAAATTTTCAAAGCTACAGAGAACAAAACAATAACTATTTATTTGAATGAGTGAGTTCGTGAACATACAGCTCATCATCATCATCATCACTTATCAGCCGAAAGACGTCCACTGCTGGACATGGGCCTCCCCCAAATGTCGCCACAACAACCGGTTCTGTGCGTCTCGCATCCATTGGCTACCAGCGACCCTCATCGGCCCATCTTGTGGGAGGCCTTCCAATGCTGCAACATACAGCTTAAGTTTTCATAATGAATGTATTTTCGAGACGATACAATTTACCGTAAGCCGACGAAGTGTCCAGTGTCCTTTTCCTAACAGTTCCAACAATCTCTGAATAAATCCCAAACAATCTTCATAGGTCACTCACTCTTTCCAAATACATAATGGTAGAACTATTATGAAAGTTCCACAATATAGGGCCAACATCTGGAAAATCCTTTCAACGAAAGAGCCATCACAGCTCTAAGATGATCTCTCTGAACAGACGGTACTCATAAATCGGTTATCGCTTAGCTCAACCCTATTTAGAGAGCTCAACGACCCGACACGACGCTACCAATCAGGAGGATATTTGCGTAAGCATTTGCTAGATTTAGGCATGGTAATAAAATATTTCTGATGATGACAATATTTTTACCTAACTAGCTGATCCCCGCGACATCGATTGCGTAGATGTCGGCTTCAAAGAACAAAGACTTAACTATACAAAGTGCCTCCTCCCATTTTTCTCTCTTGTCTCCAGTGCGATTCTGTGAACATGTCGAAGTGAAGGCTTGGGTGAAGTGATCACGAAGTGGACTGTCAATCCATATAATCAAGATGAAATGACAACCCACTTTGTAATCGCTTCACCCAAGCCTTCATTCACATCGACCTGTTTACAGAATCAACCGGCAGAAAATCCTGTCTTAGCGGATGCTTACGTTATTAAATAAACTTGTATTCCTAATTTCAACTATAAGGGACTTCATATACAAAGCGGAAAGGACGCTGACAAGATAAAAAGTATAGCGTCAAAAGGTACGAAATATAGGTACTTAACGTCGCGGGCGCACAGCCAAAGTCCATACATTTTCGTCGCTGTCAAGTCAAGTCCCTTAGTCGTTTTGGCTGTGCGTTGATCTCAGTCAGGACAAACGATTTTATAAAATAGTATAGTATAGCAAGAGTATAGCATACCTAAGCTCGCCATTTCACGCTAGGTAGGGTAAGCAGGGGGAATAGCGCTCACTGGGTAATGGCGCTCACCTCTGTAACTTTGTCAAAATGAAACATAGCAACACGCCGCGACCCGTAAAGCGTGGGGGTTGGGGACCTCAAACAGGTAGCGACGTGTAAGGGCAGTCAGCTCGCGACTCGTGACCGTGAAGTGACTTTCTCCATAAACGGCCGAACTGATCAAATTTTCGATTCGGTCTTTTCGTCGGTAAGTCCAGACTTTTGATACTTATTTAATTATTGATATCAGTTTTCCGAGTGTAAAACTATTCTCTTTTATGATAATGAATCCAATTTTGAACAATTGTATTTGAATGTTTATAAATTTCAAGTTAAATACAAAACGACCGTTTGGGGTTATACCGCTCACCTGAGTGCCATTACCCCTTAATCAATTTTTGTTTCTTTTTCTTAAAGACATGCCCAGTAATCTTAAACGAACCACCGCTAAATCGGCTTGGAGTGAAGAAGACCTTCAATCTGCTAAAACTGCAATCGATTAAGGGTTGTGTAAAAGAAAAGCCGCAAAACAATTTAAAATACCATTTACAAGTTTGAGATCGACTAAAAAATGAAAATTCTTGAGAGAATGAAGATGAAGACCACCTTTGCGACGACAACAGGATGACGAAATTAATGTGGGTGATGAAGACTACATTATTTCCGAAGAATTTGGAAAAAATAACGAGATGTGGTATCGCTGTACCACCTGCGGACTGTAGTCCCATGGTATATGTTCTGGATGAGATTCGGCAGATGGATACATCTGTGATATATATGTACCCAATCATAGAATCTTACTATTTCTTATTATGATTACTTCTAAAAATAATAATTGAAGTGAATTTAGTATTGAAGATAATAACAATTTTTTTAAATTATAGAAGGCTTACTTCACGTACAAATAGGTATAATTGATGATAATTTGTGATTGTAGACTTTACTTTAATTATTCAAGGTTGATCTCACGCTTAATAGCATAATGAAAATGGATCTTACTAGACATTTTTCCAAAAACATGTTTGAGCGTTATTACCCCTTTGCCTGAGTGGCATTACCCAAAGTCAGGGGCAATGGCGCTCAAACCCATTTTTTTTTAAATTGTTTCCTAATTCTTATTAGTCAAAGATAAATACGTTTGGTGTTAAAATGTTGATTACTGAATAGTTAAACTACATGTTATGTTTCAAAATTTTGTAGTGAAATTAATATTTTGGAAAATACAGCGTATTTTCCTTAAGTGAACGCCATTCCCCCTCCCTACCCTACTTACTGTCTCTTAATTTTGATTGATGCTTTTTCCTGTAATTCAGGATAACAGGCAGGTATGTATGTATCTAACTTTCCATTTTCTACCGACTAAGTTACTTAAACTCAATAAAAACCGGCCAAGTGCGAGTTCTACTCGCGCATGAAGGGTTCCGTACCAATGTACAAGATAGTACTATGTAATTTTTAAATACATTTGTTAAATAATTTTTATTATGTGTTTTTACAGCGGCAACAGAAATACACACTCTGTAAAAATGTCAACTATCTAATCTATCACGGATCATGAGGTACAGTTTGCTGACAGACAGACGGATGGACCGACAGTGGAGACTCAGTAATAGGATCCTTATCCACATAACCCACTCGTGTCACTGTATGTCTGTCAGTATGTCACAGTCGATTTTCTCCGGATCTACTGGACAGATTGAGCTGAAAGTTACACATAGGGTGTACTTTTATGAACCAAACACGCACGCGTAGCGATAATAAATAATTCACTATTTAATTGGGGGCACAATTAGAAAATAAACGATAAAAGTTTTCCATCTGAGCTGAGTGGCATATCGTAAGGGTTCCAAATACAGATTGAAACTAACAGTCTTTACGTATAATTATATTACTTGAAACATTAAGGTATGGCTATGGTTTCAAAATTACATGTTAATAAAATAAGATTCGTTCGGAACCGAATTTCTTAAAATTATTTTTTAATTTCCGAAAACCGAAAAATAAATGAGGAGCCTTATAAATCAAAATAAATAAAGATAACAATGTGACCTACAGGTACTTACATCAAACTTGTTGACAGTTAATTCCAAAATATTTAATTTGTTTGTACATTAAATTTAAATATTATAAATCGTTATTTTCGAGTTTTTAATACTCCAAGGATCAGTCAAATATTTTTTAATGCGCCCGAAAATGAAACCGCAAATACGCAATTAATAAATCGAAATGTATCTCTTTTAATCACAAGATACAAATGACACGTTCCAATCCAAGCGAAGATCGATAATAAAAAAGAAAAAAAAAGGAACACGAATTTGGTCGGACCACAGCAAAATCTTCGAATCGTGTTCACCTTGTAAACTAAATCATATTGAAGACCAGAGCTTCTTTGTTGCAAAATAATGCAAATGCCGATGTTTAGAACCACACACGAAGGAAGAGGGACGGGTATAAAACCGCGGCTCGTTTATTCTATAATCACAGTTACACATCGTCTGTTAACTTTGACACACAAGATGGTGAGTGAAGATATAGTTGCATCATTGGCTGGCATTTGAGAACGGCACCTGATTGACCAATCACGTGCTATTATTGTTTTAAGTTCGCGGTTGACAATAATTTATTGCTAATTAAAGTGATTGTGATAAAAAATTGGGACTCCATCCTATTGCAAAGGGTCGACAAATAAAATCCTGGGAACGTGATAAAAATATGAAACTGGAATTTCTTTCAGTGAAATTAAATCAAATCTGATGAAAACTTTTTAATAGCAGGTGCTAGAATAAAAACACTGGTTAAAAAAACTCATTGGGCTTTTGTGTTTCAGAAATCCTTTGTAGCCCTCCTCGCCGTCGTGGCAGTAGTTGCCGCCGATGTGTCCCACTTAGAACGAGGCTCCGAGGTTCATGCGCAGATCAATCAGCAGTCATCTGAAGTCGAGCCTGAGAAGTATCAGTACAGTTACCAGACCAGCAACGGCATCAATGCTGAGGAATCTGGTGCACTCACGCCTGGCGCTGTAAGTACCTTCAGTTTTAGTAAAAATTAAACATTTTTGGACTTGGACTTGATTTGAGACCTACAGCGTAGTTCATTTGGTTGTACCTACAATTGTTCGATGTTGTGAAAAAGGTAAGATCAAAATCTTTTCTTTTTTTTCAACATCGATAAAATGGCGATACCTAAAGTTAAAAAATTCAAGTTCTTAAACAATAAATTGTACCAAAAAATCAAGGCCAAGCCGATGACATTTAACCATACTCGTACGTTCCTACTAGATGATCTTGCGTACAAAATACATATGTTAATATTTATATCGTCTTGAACCTTGACATTACTTCTAAGGTCAAAATAGTACCCACACAAAAGCAGAAATATACATAATTATTATCATCAGCTCTTTGGCGCTTGAATTATGATTTAAATTAAAGTTTTAACTTCATCTTGTCTTCTCGAGTTATTGTCAATCGGTGTTGTTATTAATCCCGAATACTAAATATGTTCTTGTTATATGTTTTTCCAGGATGGTGCAGGTATTTCAGTCCAGGGAAGCAACTCGTACACCGCTCCCGATGGTCAAAAGATCAGTACTTTTTACGTCGCTAACGAGAACGGCTACCAGCCCCAGGTGAATACAATAGCATAGCATACAATAGCATACTATGTTATTACTATTATAAATGCGAAAGTTTGAATGGATGGATGTTTGTAACTCAATCACGCTTGAACGGCTGAACGTATCTGGATGAAACTTGGCATAGAGATAGATTATAGGTTGTAATACCATGTACTTTTAATCGCGGGATTACATTCCCTTGGGATAATTTTTGTAATTTTTCTGGTGGTCGCCACTGTTGATTCTGGCTTTCAGGAGTTGCAGGTGGTTTGGGAATGTGTGGCTTGTCCCAAAAATAATTCACACAATTTAAAAATCTGTAACTAACTGTCAAGCTTCGCCGACACACCGGTGTGTTGCCCGATTTACGCGTTTTAGAACTCTATTAATACATAACGCAAGGTCGCGAACACGCCGAAACACCGGTTGGTGTATCGGTGGAGCTTGACCAGTACAAATAAAATAAACTAAATTATCTACGATCAAAAATATAGCATTAAAAAATCATCCTCAACGCTGTCAGCTGGTAATGAGCCCACGAGTCTGGCCAAAGTAAAAGCCAGCCCGTGGGTCATGAGAAATGTCAACCAACCATTTCGAAATTGTTTTGATAAAAGTAATTTATTTATTTACTTATCTTCTTCCGCATATTTTGATGTAAGAGTTTGAGACTTATTTTTTTAAAATTAATGTGCAAATTTGTTTGTTTCCACTGGATCTAGTATGCTTAATGTTTTAAAAACAACGTTTAAACGTGGCGTAGTAGAAAAGGAATTACCTTTTCTTTTGTTGAGAAGTTAGTAATATTTGAAACACACAGCCACGGAAAAAATATGTGGTATGGCGGGTATGCTCATTGCATTGACTGCGCATCCATAGACTATGATATTATTTGAGCCCATTCGCGGCAAAAATTAAAAAGTAAAAGTGTGCTATAAAAATTGAAAAGTTATTTTATCTACATTCACAACGTAATGTTCCAAATATGAGTTCAAAAACGAATGCATAAACACGTACTTTTTTTTCGTGGATAGGTAAAATTTAAAAAAAAAATCCATTACAGTTCAACATTTTCCTTCGATTTTTAAACAACTGCATCATAAAATAACTTTTTAATTTTTATAGCACACTTTTACTTTTTAATTTATTGGCGCGGGCTCATTGACTTAAGTTTTATCTTTGTCTATGGATGCGCGCGCTACGCAGTCATTCGAATACGCAATGAGAATATCCGCCATATTGGAATAAACTATTTTTTCACTTATTTTATTTCAACTGTATGAGTGAAAAAATGCATTTACGAAGCCTGTATGCATCGTTCGAAAGTTCAAAATTATGCACCACACAATGGAGCGTGCGGCAAAGTAGGTACTCTCACTTAAGTACATATTTTACCGCTAACTCCGTTGTATAGCGCCGTGCGTATTTTTTACGGTTTTTTTTAATTTCCATAAAAATTAATAAGAATTCCACCAAGGAGTTTCACATCACGAGAATAATATAAGCTGAATGATCGAACCGATTCGAACCTCCTTGGAAGTGCTTTTGCTGTATACGTTTGTCTCGTTTTAATATTAAAGAGAAAATGAGAGAAGATAAATAAAAATAAATGAAAGACTTGGTTCTAATTTTCACCACGCGTATGTGGCGCCCTTTGCAAATTCGCGCCATTTTCATATTAGAAACGTCAAAGATTGTTGCGACTTTCCTACTGATTTCTAAAGACAATTTTTTTTATTTCATTACTTATTGTACTGTATTCTCGCAAATGTGTCGAAAAACGTTGTATGACACACGTGCGGATTTGGTTTTTACAAACTCGTAACTATGGTAAGCCCTCGACTTCGTCTCGGGCTTACATTCGTCTACTCGTTTGTAAAAACCAACTTACCGCACTAATATCATAAATAACTATAACGATTTAACGAAACTCATTCATACGCTTAACGCATCAAAATTTATTATTATAAGAGTCTTACTCAACTTGTTTTTATAATCGACGAATGGTCACGAAGTGTTTTCCTGATTGTCTATCTGTTACAACTTCATTCATAGTTTACATTTTAAATGGTCTTTTCTATGTGGGATTTATGTGCCAGTTATTTTATATTGTTTATTTTCTGTTAGCTACCTATAATATTACATTATAAACTAGCTTTGAATCAAAGCCTACATTGTTATTACCTGATGAATCTGTCAGGTTGTTTTGTTTATTCTGTTCATCAATATGTGCTCATACGATCATGTTCTGTTTCAGGGTGCCCATCTCCCCACTCCTCCCCCTGCTCCGGAAATCCCCGATTACATTTTGAAGGCCATCGAGTACATCAGGACTCACCCCTCCCAGGAGGACAACAAGAGGTCTTAAGTTAACTGTTATAAGATAAGAAATAACTAAGGAACCATTTCCAACACTGCCATTTTTTTATCTCTAGTCGCAATGTGGATGTAAATTATGTAAAATATAAAAAAAAGATTACTTGATGTACAGTCACTATTTTTTTTTTTCATTCCTAATAGACAAAGTTAATGTTGTCATTCCTTTTTCAAGATTGACAGGCTCCTAATGGGAAATCATCAAATGACTTCTTCCGCTCTGGGTGGAGTAGAAAGGAGTGTCAGACACTTTCTGACTAAAACCTATGCGTGTTCCTCCTCATGCACAACCCTGGCACGTTCTGGCCCTAACAGGCCCTGTCTACTTTGATTCCTGGGAACCTAGGAATTCTCTTAAAACTACAAAAGCTCTTAATCAACTATAGTTTTCATTACATGTATCTCAGCTTCAGCATTTGATTATAATGCAGTAATCTTTATGCAAATCAAGCTAACATTACCTAATTTTTAAAATTGATAATTCTTTAAAAAAAAAAACCAAGTGCGAGTTGGGCGCGCGCATGAAGTGTTCCGTACTGTCGCCATTATTATCACTATTATGCCATTAAAATCGAGAAAAAAACTCCAAAAAACACGTCTCTTGTTTGGGGACCCCCTTTAATTATTTTTTTTTACTGTACCCTAAAAAACAGCACACTAACAAAACAAAATCATAGGAACTGCAAAACATTAACTCCCAACTTCACAAACTCAGGCTGAACTAAAACAAATGAAAACAAAAATTGGTACCAGTAGCTATTTCATTTATTAAACTAGGAGTTCATAAGAGATTTAAAGTTGTGCGGTATTTACTAGTCCCGTATCTTGACTGCACAAGGCCGGCCATTAGTATTAATAACGCGCGTTCGCTCTCATTAAAGTGTGCGCTAACCCTCTCACCGCTGCCTGCGGTCTATTCAGTACCGGTTTTAAGTACAGTTATTGATATCGCTTTTTATGGACACTTTGAGCCGTTACGACTTTGACAGGAGAGGTGGGAACATGCTTTAGTTCGCTTGAGGGAGAAAATCGAATTTTAATTTTTCTGTTTTCTTTAGTTTTTGAGATAAACGATGTAATCGCTTAAAAGTAGGTCTTGAGAAATAAATATGGTAGAACTAAAGGTGTAATCTAAACTGTTCAAGTAACCTTATAAATTGTACGTAAAAAGAACCCAACCTCCCAAAGAAAATAGAAAACGAGAAAATAAATACAATAGGTATTTTATACACCTTTTCTCACAGACGAAACATGTAACAACTCTTTGGTAAGTCAAGCCACTTTCATCACAAGTACGCCAATTGAATCCGAAAGAGCCCGAAAAAAAAAACACTTCATTCGTGAAAACACGAACGTCTATTTACTTTGTCCCTTCATGGTTAATTCCATACGTGTGTGTGCCTCTATTACCATGGGCGAAGGTGCACGAAATCACAATTAACATATAGATGTGACACTCGACCCCAGCCGGCCCCTTTTAGCGAAATTACTAAAGACACGCTTTTAACAAGATCTTGTAAAACTTTGGTCCCTACGAAATAACACAGATTAAAATATATTGCGCGTAAAATGAAGTCCGCTCGCAGTGCGTCAATAAAAACGGTAGGCTGTGTTTTTTCTGTGGCACGTTAGGGTTGTCAAAATGGGATTAGAAAATGAGGCGGTGTTGTGCTTTGACAATGGTATTCATTAGTGCTCCCTAGGGTGAGAGGCTGACTGTGACTTTGGTACTTTTCATTTACCCCGTTTTTTTAAGTAACCTCCCAGTTAATTGTGTGTTCAGCCTATGTAGTAGAAAATGGTGATACGCAAATTAATTTTTAATTTTGTGGATTTTGCTCGCCGTTATTGACAAAGGGTCCTTTCGTGTGCACGCTATGAATTTAATTATTTTTTGTTTAAGTAAAACCTCATATAATATGTACTTTAAAAGAGGGATATTATAACTGGAATTGTTTAAGGTACCTAGCAAGTATGATTTGAAAGAAAATTAAGTGAAAATGTGCTCTCCAAACTATTGTTTAAGTTAATGTTTAACTGTCACCATAACTACTAAAAACACTAAAGATTTTTATTTGAGCTCAGTGTTATAAAAGTACACATAAATATTAATATAATTTATGTTTCAACTTTCTCCTATCCTGACCTAATATAACTCGTATAAATGTGAAAATGAGTAAGTTTCTTAAGTTTTCGCCTAAATAGCCAAGCAGATTTTGAAGAATTTTGTAACAGAGATAAATGGGACCCTGCAGACGGATTTAGGATAATTTTACGAGCAAAAACTAGTTAATTTGATCATAATCTACTAACATAACAAAAGGCGCTTTCATTTACCCAAGTATTTTCTCTCCTAAAACTTTTCCTTAACACTAAAATGCACTCGGTAATCAAGTACAAGCCGTTGCTACCACATCTCTGCGGGAGCCTGGTGCCCTGGTACCTACTAATGGAAACATGGCCGAATATACGCTGACATCGAAATTGTTATGACCATGACATACACTGATGACTTAAATCTAAGCGTAGTGTTTCATAATTATAACCTTAAATATTATTATTGTTTTGATTAATTATAATTTGGCCATCATCATCATCTACATAATTAATACTATCATAACAAAACGAACACTTATTACCCGACTGCGTCAGAAGGAGGGTAATGTTTTTCGAGCGCATGTATGTATGTATGTATGTATGCCCATTTCTTTGGCACGCCCTGCAGCCCAAACGGCTCGACGGATTTGGACATAATGAGGTGTCGTTGAATTCGTAGTAAACTTAAAAAAAAATGTATGAAATAAAAATATGACTTTGTAAAAAAACCCGACCACTAAAAACGACGAAAAAGTTCGAAACAAGTCGCTTTTCAAGTAGTCTGATGCAGTTCAATCACAGATCTGAGGCCACAAACTGCATCAGACTACTTGAAAAGCGACTTGTTTGGAACTTTTTAGTCGTTTTTAGCGGTCGGGTTTTTTGACAGTCATTTTTTTTACCCAAGTATTTTCCCTCCTAAAACGGTTCCTCAACACTAAAATGCAGTCAGTAAACAAATACACACCATTGCTACCACATCTCTGCGGGGATCTGGTGCCCTAGTACCTACTAATGGGAACAACCCAACGCTGACATCGAAATTGCAGTCACATTTACAGGTTTTAAAATGGTCGAGCGAACTTCTTTAAACTGGAATGCTATTGGTTTTCTGGTGCAGTGTTTTATTACCTGTGCCTTGCTTGTTTTCGTTTATTTATTTTTTGGAATACTAAAATACTAGATGCCTGTAAAATCTGGCTGTTGTATTTTATTCGAAACTTTTTTTTTGCAAAGCTAATTGTTTCCCAACCGAAAGTTGCAGTTTATGTCGATAGGTGTTAAAATCATCGAAGTTTTCTAACGGATAAAAAAGTTCTGTTAAGCTGTTATCATTAATTTTTTTTCATAATGATCATGAAATATCGAGCTTCCATTTAGTGCTCCATCAAGGTTTTTGGAAGGCTGCAAACCTATAAAGTTGAAGACCCGGATCAATTTCTTGCTGCTATTTCGTACCATCCATTTAATATTATAAATGTGAAAGTGTGTAATTATTTTTGTTTCATTATTATATGGATAAGTTGTCAATTTTATTCATTTTACTAGGAATAAAAATAAACCCTAAAAATCCTAACTAAGTTGACCCTAAAATATGGCGTTAATAAATTCATCCGCATCGCTGTCGACTGGAAGTTTGCCCAAAAGACTGGCGGCATTGCCACGTTGTATGGCAATGCTTAAATCTTTTGTCCAATTTATATTGATTGTTAATCAATCACCCCTTACCGTCTGAACGGATAAGGATGAATTTAAAAATCGTTTTTTTTAATACTTTTAATGCCGATTGTCCGTTTCTGGGTAAATTTTCAGCTGTAACAGTAAAAGCTAGACTTAACAGTTTTTTGTAAGACTTTTAGGGCGGGTTGTTTCAAATGGATGATTAACGTAACATACGTACGTTAAACATGTTTCGAAATCGTTGACGTCAAGGATTTCGTGAGATGTTTCACAGCCAAAAAAAAAATCAGCCATCGTTTTCAGGGTTTACGTACGTTCAGGCAATCATTTTGTTAAACAATCTATTTTTTAGTTCAACGATAGTTACCGCCAGTTGTAACTTTTACGCGTGCGTTAAGTGGAGATGAAACAATCCGCCCTTAGTAATTTCTTACACTCGATATCTTGCAAATTGGATGACATTGCTACGGCGTAGCTGGCGCTACAAATATATTGCTACGAGCTGCTTCAGCTACGCCATTTCGTAGTATTCACTAATCTTTTAGGGTCAATTCCCACTGAAAGAGCAGCGGCCGGCAGCGTCTTTTTAAGGCAAAATATTACAAACTATTTTGAATCTTATCTACGTGATTAAAAAGTTCATAGTCATTTGAAGGCAAAGGAGGGGTAGCGTGGCGTCGCGAGGCTGCACGAGCCTTCTACCGACTAGTCAAAAGAGGCGCCGCGTGGCTGATCGCGGCGCAGCTAGCTGACGTGCGGCCGACCGCGGTGCAGCTGACAGACTCGCGGCTGCGCGCGAGCGACCATTTCCTACCCCTTTTTCTTTCCGTTTTGTTTGTTACTTCTTGTTCTTCTTCTACAGCCAGTGCTATGATACATAAATCCAAATCCACCATATTTATTGCCACACAACTTTCCTTGAGTGAAGTAGATCGCACACTAGTTTTCAAAGCTACCACGCGGAGGCTCATTGCGGCGCCTCGGGATGCCGCGCTGCCTCTCGCGGCGCCGCACTGCCCCGCGCGGCGCCACACTGCCCCTTGCGGCGCCGCGCTCAGTCACTTGCTCTTACGGCCGCTGCGCGCCGCTGCTCTTTTAGTGGGGATTGACCCTTACACATCGAGTAGGTATTAATGTTTTCTAAATATGTTGTGCACCAGAATGAGTAGGTATATCTACTCTGTATTAATTTACAAGAGATCAAAGGTTTGGTTGAATAAACCCCCCCAACGAGAAGTGTAGTTAGAGTTACACTGGCAACAAAGACTGGGTTAGAGATAAACTATCTATCGCTTTTCATCAGGTTTGATCGAGGTCAAGAGCAAGCCCATTTCTCAATAAAAAAAATCTAAAAAAAAACTATCAATAATATTATGATTTTTATAAAAACAATATTTAACCCCATGCCCAACGTAAAAATATTAATAAAAAACAATCGAGATCGAAGTTTAGCTTGGTTTAATATTTTAGTTTTGATAAACATGCGTTTTTTTTTGGATGAGATATCATCAAACTTCCCACTTTGGGCGGAGCGGTAGCGAGTGTCAGACTCTTACTGACTAAAACCCACCCGTGTTCCTCCAAGTGTCCATTGCGTTCCAGGGCCGCGGTAACTCTTTCAAACGAATTCCGCAACCCTGGCAGGCACTGCCCAAGCGGGCCCCGTCAATTATGCAAGCGTTTATCAGTATGTTAACACTGTAAGCAATTGTCATTAATTTCAATTATGTTCTAACACAACCATACTCGGAATGTTCGACAGTAATTAGTAGCAAATTACATAAGTATTAGTGATCTGTTGTAGTAGTCTGCAATTGATTGCTCATTATTATTAATTATCTAGTTATCAAATCACTATTATTAAATCAGTTACTAGTTAAATAAATTATGTTAATTAGCATTCCCAAAAAAAAATATATAGACGTCCTTGGACAGTCAGTCACTGCTTCACTCCACCTATCGTCACCGCGCCTAGCCTTATGTGTCCTGCTGAAATCCATTTGCGTTCCATCACTCGTTTTCCAATATTTAAAACCTTCGTACGTAGCCTTATGCCAACCACAATACTCTCTGAGCAACTGCACACAGTTTTTTGCACAGCAACTATGCACACAGTCAATTTTTTTTTTTGGATGGGAAATCATCAAATGACTCCTTCTACTCTGGGTGGAGCGGGAGGGAGTGTCAGACTCTTTCTGACTAAAACCCACCCGTGCTCATCCTAGTGCCCTTTGCGTTCCAGGGCCGCGGTGACTCTTGCGAACAAAATCCGCAACACTGGCAGGGAAAACAGTGTGAGCGTTCATGTCTCGTTGTGCTCGGTCGGCTTTTTATGCAGCTGAATACCAGTTTACCTTTGACAGGGATCCTATGACCAAACTAGCTGTAAAACCTTTGGACTTCTGTCTTGCCTTAACGATAGTTAAAGATCCACAAATGGCAGCCGAAACCAACGGCTTAAATTAGTTTACAAGACAAGAATCCAGAAGATGAAACGGGGAAAAAGGGACCACCAAGTCTTTGTACTTTATTTTGTACTCCTAAGCCACTATCAGTAAACGTTAGTAATATACCTAAACGTATTACGGGTAGTCCCCAAAGGATTATGGCTGACATATTTGAATCAATCCGGGGGATCCGATTAGTGACGATATTGAGGACCATTGTGGACTTTTTCTCATACAAATGGAATTGTGCTCCTCTGGGTACTTTTGTAACGTAGTAGAGAATTATTATGTTTCCGTTATAACCGTTTTTGGATGTCTTATTAATAAATGATTCAGGATTAATTTACAATGTCATGCAATCGCCAAACATATTTTTCAGGCATTATTATTCATTCTTTCAAACATTGATTTTCCACCTAAAAATATATCAAAGATCATATTTTCCATTCCTAGTTTCCCACTTCAAATTCCAGCCAACATAAACCCTAAAATAAATAAACTTTACAATTCCATCCATACTCGAACCCCTCGCTAATTTGACGTCCGATCTCAAACCAAGATTGATGTTCGAAAAACATGTTGAACACAACAAACAATAAACAGGCCAAAACAGGTGTTTATAAAAACGAGAGCACATCGATCAAAGTTTTTGTAACGTCGCGTCTACACGGAGTAAGACAAATGAAACTGTTGGGATATCGGTCTCTTAAACGTAGGTGCTTTTTAGGGTTCCGTACCCGAAGGTTAAAAACGGGACCCTATTACTAAGACTCCGCTGTCCGTCTGTCTGTCTATGACCAGGCTGTATCTCATTATCCGTGATAGCCGGACAGTTGAAATTTTCACAGATTATTTATTTCTGTTGCCGCTATAAAAAATACTAAAAATAGAATGGCTCCCATACAACAAACGTGATTTTTTTGCCGTTTTTATAGATAATGGTACGGAACCCTTCGTGCGCGAGTCCGACTCGCACTTGGCAGATTTTTTATTAGTTAACACTCGAATAAATAAGTCTTAGCGATGCGGTAATTACGGTTAGGCCCACTTGCACCAAACAAAGTTATCTTATGTTGACCCCGAGTTTGTTGCCAACACGGGCACATTATGTACATATAATATTTTGTTGGAGATGTGACCGCGTACCGGAAGACGCAGCGTTGAAAGGCCTCCCAAAAGGTGGACCGATGACCTGGTGAGGGTCGCAGGTAGCTAGGGGATGCGAGACGCACAGGGCCGATGATTGTGGCGACATTTGGGGGAGGCCTATGTCCAGCTCACAATGAGTGAGATGCAACCCACTACACTGACGCTGGTGTCAACGACACTGACACGTGAAAATAATCTTGGAATATTTTAGATTCAGGATGAGCTAGTTTTCATAAATTACTTGTAATTTCTGTATGGTTTTGTAGTGATGAAGACAAAAAGAAGACTTTCCATTCTATTTAGTTACGTAGGTATTCTTATCCATGTTTTTAAGCGATAAGGTCTGGATATTACTAGCAAAGTGGTATGTACCTACAGTCATCAATATATTCTGCCATATTCCGAGATTAAAGGTATTCCGGTTATTCTGCTACACGTTGTATAAAACTCTTCCGTAACTGAGTGACTGACAGACAACGCACAGCCGAAATTACTGATCGTAAATAAACCTGAAATTTGGCATGTAGGTTCCTTGGGGAGTGCAACGGAGTACTAAGAGAGGATTTCCCGAAATTCTTACGGGGAAAAAACGTGATATGCGCGCACGAAGTCGCGGGCAAAAGCTAACAAAGTGTACCTAATTATATTAACTATCAATTTATTTAACTTAAAAGTAAAAGACAACAATACAGTAAATTAAACGTAACAGTTGCTTTACATTACAATTTCCAGTTGAAAATTAAACGGTCGCTAAGCCATTGTATTGGCAATTAGACTTGTGTTTATATCCTTGAGTTCGGGAGGTAATTTCCATAGCACTTGCTTCTAAAAGCTTCCCCTTGGGCCATTGATCCGGTTATTTGATCTGGCTGTTAAAGGGAAATATTTCTTGTGACATTCTTCGAGGGTAGCTCCCGTATTTGAAATACTGGTTATTATACATAAACGATGATCGTTTTTGTTCTGCTAAATTCTCGTATTTTGTGCAAAATGATCAAAAAATTATCATAGCTTAGATGTCAGTATAAAGAATTACTTTGCAATTATTTTAAGGCAGGTGAGCCTGTGTGTCCCCGACAGGCACGTGCAGCGACAACGGCGATCGCGCCTGTTGGTGGAGCCGCGCAGTCGGACCAACCCTTCTAAAGCGCCGCCGCCGCTGAGGCGCTGACACGTGCACTTTGCACGCTCAACGTAATTGCTAATGAGACGGAACTATTTTGTTGTGCTCTGGGTGAATTCACAAGGAATACATTATTTATAATTAGTTATAGATGTTAGTATAAGTTAAAATAAGCCTATTTATCGCATTAGGGAAAACCTGAAATTATAGATGTAAAATGAATAAAAAACCGCGGCCCTGGAAAGCAAAAGGCACTACGAGACAATAAGAGTCTGACATTCCCTCCCGCTCCACAAAGAGCGGCAGGAGTCATTTGATGATTTCCCATCCATAAAAAAGCGATGAATAAAAAAATAAAAAAACAGTTTTTTCAGTAAGTTATTTGTTTAAGCTGAAAGCCGACCCCAAGGTTTTTTTTTTAATTTTTTTTTATTATTGATAGGCACGCGCTTGACCACTATCTCACCTGATGGTAAGCGATGATATGGTCGAAGATGGAGCAAGCGTGCTCCATCTTCGACCATATCCAGCCATAAGTAACCTATTCACTCTTGACTTAAAGACTCCCAGGTTGTAGCTATCAGGAAACACAGACTCCGGCAGGGAATTCCACTCCTTAGCGGTACGCACAATGAATGTATTACCAAAACGCTTTGTGCGTGTGGGTGGGATGTCCACCATGTACCGGTGGCGCATCGCCGTACGTCTTGTGGTCCGATGATGGAACAGGCTACGCGGAATCAAACTATGCAATTCCGTTGCACACTCTCCAAAATGCAACCGATAGAAAACCGACAGGCTAGCAACTCGGCGACGATGCTCGAGACTTTGGAGCTTCGACTCGATGAGCCTATCATTGCCGATGATCCTCTTGGCTCGTTTCTCTATTGACTCAAGGGCATCAAGCTGGTATCTGGCAGATCCGTCCCAAAGATGCGAGCAGTACTCCATACACGATCGAACTTGCGCTTGATAAAGTTTGAGCAGCTGTTCCGGCGTGAAGTACCGTCGCACCTTTGCTCGGATTCCCAACTTTTTGGCAGCCACTTGAGCCAAACTTGGTAGTTGGATCGATGAGTAAATAGCTCATTGCCAACTGTAATCTGTGGGTAATCTGGCGAGATGTGCACTACTGCCCAACCATTGGGGAAATAGAGGCAAGATGTTATGTGATTCACTCGCCCAAGCACTCAATTAGTCACTTTACATTTTAAGCATTTTTTTAATGTATAGAAAATCATCACATGACTCCTTCCGCTCTAGGTGGAGCGGAAGGGAGTGTCAGACTCTTACTGACTAAAACCCATCTGTGCTCCTCCTAGTGCCCTTTGCGTTCCAGGGCCGCGGTGGCTCTTTCGAACAAAATGCAACCCTGGCAGGTTCTGGCCCTATCGGGTCCCGTCTACATTATGACATCTCTTTGAGCGCGCGTGGAATACAACGCGCCGTCAGGTAGGCCGCTGCAAGCAAAACTTGGTGTGTGGTTGGGGTTTTATAGATCCGTCAGATATCCAATTGTGAATTCGGTGTTCAGAGCATGAGCCACATGGTGGAGTGCCCGAGGTGCCCATTCACTTGTACTTTGGAGGATTTAATGAATACCACCGATGCTGCAATTAACGTAGCCACCTACTGGGCCCAAAAAATATAAAGAGTTCACCATCGACTCGAGAACAAGAAGATTTAGAAACTGTGTATTTATGTTATTATTATTACGTAACACTTACTTCGAATATTACGTACTTACCTCAAAATACACCCATTTCTACTTTCTTATATCCCAAAATCAATAACGCCTTGTTATTAATGTTCCCTAATCCTGGTAATTCCACCAACCCATTACGAATTCAAATAGATTCACTCTTATCTATTAAGGAATCATTTCTATCATGATACTAACAGTTTATTAGTTCACAGTTATTAATGGAGATCGTAAAAAGTATCGGTATAGCGATTATGTTAGTATCGCAGTAGAAGTAGCGATACCTACTTGTTCTCGATAGTTATAAAGGGATACTATTTTTTAAATTTATACTTTATTACAATTTTCTATAACTATGTTGGTCTCTGTGATATCAATCATGGCTCTGATTGGATATTATCTGAAAAAAAGGAAGCTGAAATTCTTCTTTTCTTTCTTCCAAGGGACTTAATACATAAAGCGGACAGGGCGCTGACAAGATACAAGACAGAAGGAACTAAATATGCTTAGCGTCGCAGGCGCGCGGCCAAACTACATACATTTTCGTCAACGCGCGCCTGGAGCGCTTTGTATCCCTAACTAAACCAATATGTATTAGGAAAAAAGTTTATTCGTGAAATGTATTTTTTTCACAAAGACTGTTATTCTCTACCAGTCAATCAAGTGTGGTGGAGAGATAACATGGCAGGTCTAAAAACATTGGATCCGGTTACGAGAATTCTTTCACTTAGCATTATACAATCAGCTGAATCCGATTTCACTAAAAGCTGACCCCAATATATAATGATGACGAAGCTAAAATGTCACTTAGTAATAAAGGATATTTTGTTTTCAAGAAACTTAACGATTCAGCCACTGGAATTGTCCGCAGAAAAGCTAGAACGAGATAGAATAAAATCGACCCCTATTGCAACATCGCAATATTTTTTCTTGACAACGTTTATTTTCTACTAGTTGTTTCCCGCGGCTCCACCCGCATTGATATCGGTTATCGCTTAAAAAAGTGAACAATATCCTTCTTCATAGCCCGGGCTATATCCGTCAAAGTTCATGACGATCCGTTCAGCCGTTTTAGCATGAAAGCATACAGATAGACAGACAGTCAGAGTTTCTTTCGCATGTATAATAATAGTAGGGATTCTGGTCACGTCATGAAAGTACCAGTTTAGGCTATCAAAACAATTTATTGTGATACTGTTGGGAACGATAACGTTATCAGTAGGTCCGTGTATTTAAATTCAACTCGCATTTGTTTCTATTTAAGGATTGTCAAGGGATTTCATTTGAATTTTGACATGGTTTTAGAGACTGGAATGTACCTATGTGAATAAACATTATTCATCATAGTTGTTTTTTGGAGGTAGCGGAACAGAGAGTAAATTCCCGCAAACCTCCATTGAAAAGGGAGGATCCTCCGACCAGACGGTTGTTTGAGTCTGGTGGGCAACTGCCCGAGAGTTGATATTCGGGCTTTGCATCGGTAAACTCTGATATCGCGATTTAGGATTTTGTTGTTAGTTCGCAGCTGTTGAGATAGATGGCGCTGTGAGTCTCATTTGTTGTGATGTTGATTCTGCTACGTTGATTTTTGTGGCGGCATGAATGCCGCTACAGTTTCTATGCCTAATGTACGTATGGCAACAGGGGATCAGTATTTTGTATCGAAATTTATGATGGTTTTGCTTCTACGCCGTACGGCATTTCATACAAACTTTCAAGTCCATAAATGAAATCGAAATGTATGAACTGATTTTAATGAATCTTGGAATGCATACGATAGATATCCTGGTCAAATAGTTAGTAGAGAACATTTTCGAAAAAGAGTTTAGAGAAAGAGAGAGAGCGAAGTTTTCAAGAGAAAGTGAAAAATTAATCTATCTTTCCTCTTTGTTGAAAATGTTCTCTACTAACTATTTAGACCTGGATATCTAGCGTATGTATACCAAGTTTCATTAAAATCGGTATATTAATTTAAAAAAAATAAAAACAATGTAAAAGAGGCTTTTATGAAATGCCGTACGGCGTAAACGCTCTGAAGCTATAAAAAAAACAACAATTTGCACTCCGGGAGTGCCGGCAGAATTGAAAACTTGAACATTAACGGTCACGTGTCCGGACGCGAGTTTAACATTTTTTAACCATCCCAAAAAGTGCTTACATTTTCCGTCTTTTTTCGATCAGGTCACGTGTCCTGACGGTCACGTGTCCTGAAGCGAGTTTAACATTTTTACCCATCCCAAAAAGTGCTTACATTATCCGTCTTACGAATTTTCGATCAGGTCACGTGTCCTGACGGTCATGTGTCCTGAAGCGAGTTTAACATTTTTACCCATCCCAAAAAGTTCACAACGCCGCTAAAGCAGTTTTCACTTCAAAAAGGGGAGAATAAATGTTATTAGACTCATTTAAAAATATCAACCTGATTATCCACTGCTGGGCAAAGTGCTCTTTCCATTCATAGAAGACACGATCGTTTATCACGATGCTTGGGTCATTTACTCGAAAAAACGAACAACCCGGAATTAATATCTATCAATCATCCTTTAAACTTGATTAAGATTGACTTATACTTTAAACCAACCTCATAAAACACGCTAACAAAACAAATTAATTATAAGCAAAAATGTCTTTATAAATTCCGAATAAAGAAGCCTCAGGTGTAAAGGAAAAATAATTAGACTGAAAAGCTTATTCAGGCCAGACTTAAGCCGGCAGATCTTTTGTATAACCGGTGTCACCCACGAATTGATTAGCACAACCGTTAATTAATCTTCTTCATGAAACTACCTACCTTTATTTTACTGAACCGAGAATTCATGTTCTAAGACTTTAGTCATACTGAGACGGCGCGATCAATAGACTGGTAATTGAGAATTTAGGAACGGGTTTAGCTATCTTGAATGTTTTTGGTGGAGTTCTAGTGTGCTTAACAAATTATTGCAAATTACTGCTGAGCGTGAGGTTCTGAAGACATATAGAAAAATGTAATTAATAAGTTTAAAATAAAAAAAACTGGCCAAGTGCGAGTCGGACTCGCGCACGAAGGGTTCCGTACCATTATCTATAAAATACGGCAAAAAAATCACGTTTGTTGTATGGGAGCTCCACTTAAATATTAATTTAATTCTGTTTTTAGTATTTGCTGTTAAAGCGGCAACAGAAATACATCATCTGTGAAAATTTCAACTGTCTAACCATCACGGTTCATGAGATACAGCCTGGTGACAGACAGACAGACAGACGGACAGACAGACGGACGGCGGAGCCTTAGTAATAGGGTCCCGTTTTTACCCTTTGGGTACGGAACCCTAAAAATGAATAGGCAAATGGAATAATAAATCTCTTTATTTTCAGGCTACTTTGGCCCATAGATAATTAATAAATTAGATTATAATACACTCAAAAAATAAAGCCATTGACATAATAGACTTCCTTCTTAGACGCAGGTACACAGGTTCGTACCAGTCCATAAGTTTACGAAAACTATTTAACTAGTTAGTAAAGCTCAAGTTTTCGATTTGAGATTTGAATGCAGCAAAGGTAAAGTTCCTTAGCAGTCTGACTGCGACAAAGTCACACATAAGTCCAGTCTAACCAGCTCCTTCCACACGTAAATCCCAATTCAATTTAAACTAACTATCACATTGTTGGTTCATAAATCTTTGCAATCTTTTCTCTTGTGAAGTTTCCTCCAGCGAAGGTTGCACTCAAAACTTTTATTAAGTTGCCTAAAGGGGCGATCTCACTGGGAGAACTCACGGCTTGAGTTTGAGCATTACATTAGTCAGTATGTCGAAGCAAGAGTTACAGTCCTAAATGGAATGTACTTTATTGCATTGCTGGGGAGTTTCTTGCGACTTTCTTCTCAGCTAAAACACTAATGGGCACATATTCCAAATTGTAAACTCCAACTCCATCGGAGCTTGTCATAAATTGAAGTTTTTGCATTTGTTTGCTCACCTCTCGAGTACGAAAACCTCAATTACACAAGCTTTTTTTATGGATGGGAAATCATCAAATGACTCCTGCCGCTCTAGGTGAAGCGGGAGGGAGTGTCAGACACTTACTGACTAAAACCCGTGCTCCTCGTAGAGCCCTTTGCTTTCCAGGATCGCGGTAACTCATTCGAACAACATCCGCAACCCTGGCAGGCTCTGGCCCTAACGGGCCCGTCTACTATGCTGACATCTCTTTGAGGTGCGCGTGGAACACAACGCGTCGTCGACCCGGGGCTGGCTTTGATCGGACGGCGAGCCACCCAACGCTCGCCGGCCACAGACCCGTGGAATTAGACTAGCTTTCATTGACATTTTCGTGCTAATTTTGGAGTTGGAGTTCATTTGGAGTTAATTTTGGATACGGGCCTAGGAGTGGTTTTAGGGGACTGTCTTCATGTAAAACTTTGAAGGTCACAAAGTACTGGCTGGAATCTGATTTTGATTGTAAAGTGTACACTCTTATTAATACGGAACCTTTTCACAATATGAGCATAGATATAAAATGTTACAACTAGCATTGAAGTAGTGCTTGTAACGCGATACAATATCAATCAAGTCCCAGGTTGCAACAGCAAATGGATCAATGGTACATAAAATGTTTGCAGTTTGTAACAAGCAATGTTCAACGTCGCGTGGTTACAAAAGCGAATGCTGCTGGGTACTCGGCTAGTACGTTCAGCTGCATCATTATTGCAAAGAATATTATACAAAAGTGCGTGATGATGTATAAGGGTGGTGTTCTGAATCTGCTATACAGCATAGAAACATTATCAAAATACTTTTTTGTGAGTTTTTTCAAAAAACCCGACCGAAAAATTGACCGAGTCTGATGCACTTGGTGACCTCAAACCTGTGATTTAACTAAATTGCCTCCACCAACTGCATCTACTATTACTTGAAAAATTATTATTTTGGAACATTGTGGTCTCTTTTTTTTCGTTTTATAATAACGATTTTTATAATATTTTTTTATTATTGTTTTGGGCCAATGGGCCTCATCAGTAGGCTTAAAGTCACCCAAAGGGCAATGGAGACGGCAATGCTCGGAGTTTCCTTGCGTGATCGAACCAAGGTTACCGACATAGCCCGAAGGATCGCCAAATTGAAGTAGCAGTGGGCAGGGCACATTGCTCGCAGAACAGATGGTCGATGGGGCCGAAAAGTTTTGGAGTGGCGACCGCGTACCGGAAAACGCAGCGTTGGAAGGCCTCCCACAAGGTGGAGCGATGACCTGGTGAGGGTCGCGGGTAACCGATGGATGCGAGACGCACAGGACCGGTTGTTGTGGCCACACTTGGGGGAGGCCTATGTCCAGCAGTGGACGTCTTTCGGCTGATATTATGATGATGATGATTATTAATTATTTTATTGTTTCTTTATTGTATCGCAGATACAAAACATCACCCGGCACGCACTTCTGGATCAGCCTGTATAATATTATGTTATTGGAAAGAATATTATGATGCAAAAAATCAATTCTGCCTGTGGTTTTACAGGGTGTACCTAACGGAAAGGTGAAGTCATATTTTTAAAACTGGTTCTGCCATGTAGATGAACAACTTTCTTCATGAAAGTCACTAACTTCTAAATTCGACTGATGAAAAACTTCTGTTCGCGCCGCACTCCACCAATCATAGCAAGCCACAGTCTCACTCAGCCAGCCGACCAATAAGAGCGCCTCATTATGGCGTGATCTTTAACAACCAATGACCGAAGCCCAATATCGCGCGATGCACGGCTTACCGCCCGCCACCGGCGGAAGGGCCTACACGCCACTCATCCATAGCCATCAGCTCACCCAAGACTATTTTTCTCAATCTTTTTAAATCTAGTAAAATCTATTTGCAATAAATACTCAAATTCATTACAACGTATTTTACTTTTGTTCCATTGCGAACATTTCTAATGTAAAAAACTGTTTTAGCCGACCTAGGAATCAAACCACACTCGGCAGAACCAACGAGATTAAATGTGAATTAAACTTTATTCTGATGGCTCTAACGTCACATATTACACTGAGTGAATTCTCTCCTTAACAGGCAAAAGGAACAGGTAGGACGGTGGTCGTAATATTTACGAATTTCCAGCTAGTTTGTGTAAAGTTCACGTCGATTGGTGTGACGCCCCGGGTGAATGCTGTTTTATTCATTCGTCTGCATTTTAAATTCCTTTCGTTGGGAAGCTATTGTTGTTGTATTGTCTTCGATTGAGAGTTCTTGTCTAAAGGAGTGCTGGAAGATTTTGAGGCGATTGTAAATACTTACTTCTTACTGCGTCTTGCTTTGAAATGTTACTTTGTTTTTAAACTGTTAAATATAAAAGACATGTATTAGCTCCCTTCTAAGCAAGACGATATAAATGAGTAATCTCTGAAATCGATTAAAGTTGTTGTCCGTCTTACGAATTTTCGATCAGGTCACGTGTCCTGACGCGAGTAACATTTTTTACCCATCCCAAAAAGTGCACAACGCCGCTAAAGAAGATTTCACTTTTAAAAAAAGCTGTCGTATCGTTGACGCATTATTGCGTCGCGACTGTGGGAACTCTTATACTAACTCAATAAACTATACTTTCCAATAACTGCATCCCTACTTACCTACTATGTCAACATACACCGTACAACGAGATTATTACTCCGACACTAATTTGTACATTATTAATCAGTAGGACATTCGAAACACGTGTGCCACGGCTATGTTCAACATAATGTGTAATGCCAACAATCACGCAGTTGTAATGTGAAGCAAAAACGCCAACATAGCTAAATGGCTAAACGGCTGTATGACCAGAGGCTAATGGCTATTGTCCTGATAGCTAATGTGGCTTTGTTTTCTAGGCTGTGATTGTGCATTTTGCTAGGGTTTACAGGAACTGCTTTGCATTGTGGCTTCGTTCGTGCGGATTATTCCTTAATTGATTTTTTCCGCGATAAAAAGTAACCGGAATAAATATTGTATTGTCACAGAACTTATTTATATACAAAATTATAAACCTAACCGTTCGCTTGCAATGATCGTTTCCAAAACCAAAACTCGAACTTAGCTCTTGGCAAGCGATTATATTAAAATTCCTGATCGATGATATTAGTAGTAGTGGCCATAGAATTCCTCCCCATCAGTGAAGAAGAACGCCATGCCATACTTTTGAGTCTAGTGAAAATATATACACCTTTTTTTAAATATGGGAAATCATCAAATGACTTCTTCCGCTGGGCGGAGCGGAAGGGAATGTCAGATTCTTACTTACTAAAACCCAGCCGTGTGACTCTTTCGAACAATTTTCGTATGGTAAAATATATACTTACGGTATAGGTAGTTCAGCGTTGCCCTGGTTACTACGTATGTCGGGTCGCTTTCATTTGCTGACCTTACGACCTTCGCAATCTATTAAATAAATATGTAACATGATATCCGTTGACAAGACTGGTGATCTGCCGGCGGCAGCGCTGCTCCAGCAAGTATGTTTTGTCGTCAGCATTTTCTAATTCTTATTTCGTTCTATCGGCATCTCTTTATCTTTAGTAGGTAGTTATAGTAGTGAAGGTCTGTCTTTAGTATCCAAGTTGTAGTAAACTCTTTATTACGCCATTTAGGTTAAATGGCGCTTATTCTTTTAGTTGGCAACCACTTTTCACACAAATTCTTATGTTCACTTGCTTGTGAGCTGAATGGTGCTGATGCATGCGTCATGTTCGTGAACGGGCGCCATCAGTGGAGACTGCTCATCTCTTAGCTGTCATTGGTTTATTTCGATATTTAATACTTGTATTTTTTTTTCTCTCTTTATATTGTTCTCACATATAAAAAAGCAACAAGTAACAATGTAACCAGGATTTTTGTAAAACATAAAACATAAGAGTGTCCGTGGAGTTTCTCGACATTCTACTCCATAGAGATCTACTGGATCTACGCTTTGGTACGTGCAAATAGCTCCATGTTTTTGACTGACTGACTTTCAACTCTGTAGCAAATCGGATTGTCATATAAATTAAGATCTTCATGAACACGTGCAACAATAAAAAGGAGCGCCATTCTACGTAATTTCATTTGAGATAAAACAGACAGTTAGAAAATTCCTTATTTATCTCAGCAATAAAATACATATCCAACAACAAAGGAATGCTTATGCTAGCAGGACATTTTTTATTTAAATTTCGTCCAACTTTATAGCCTATATAAGGACGATACCGCAGTAATTCAAGGACACTTGTCCCGTATCGGACCTCACGTAATCCCACTAGAGAGGATTTTACGCGGTCCAGAATTGGGGAGTTTAGCCGTCCAGTTAACTGATGTAATGTGTTCAGAATTGTTTGGATCCCCTGTGGTGGGAGTACTACGGTTCCTACTCTGTGTTTGTGTGTTTCAATTAGCTTAATTGGATTTATAATGTGATTTTAGAAAGTACCTAAATGGTGGAGAATACTGTGTCAAAAGTTTGCAGTGCCAAAATGAATGTCCACGCGTTGGGGAATTTCAGCGTTGGGATGCATGAAGGAGCCTCCTCGTGTAGCGCAATTTGTTCCATCAGACACTCAACTGAACCAAGCGTTCGGCGCATCTTGGACAGTCTCACCTAACACCTTATAAGACTGACCAATCCATCCCTTGTGGTGGTAGGGCTAACGCCCGCCTGGTTCGCGACCACCCTACCACCGGAGTCCGGCGTCAAGCAGCCTGCTGTGTTTCGTCGACGCCTGGGAGTACCAGTGCCTCAGGGCATCTTCTGGGCACGCTCGCTTTCATCATGGACCTCATCTATTGCTTTCCATCAGGCGTGATCGAGGTCAAGAGCTAGCCCATTCATAAAAAAAAAGCATAGTCAATAAAATGAAGCGAGACAAAATTTAGTTCAACACAATTTTATTGTTTCATTACAATTTCAGCCTTGCTTTTATAAATAGTTTTATACATTATTTACATCACAAACCTCTTCTTCCTTTTCGAGTACAAATTCCGTAAAAAGTTTTTTTCAAATTTTGTTCATTAATTAAAATTATCATTACAATTTTGTGTAGATATGAGAAAATAATTTTTATTTATGATTATAATGATAACATGGGTTAGAATAGATACAGATGTGGATCCAATGAAGAAATTAAATGACGTGGACCCTAAATCAATTGCTTACAATAACGATCATAACATTCTTAAGTGATTGTCTGTCGAGCTACAATCACTCTTCTCGTACTGTCATTGTCGAGAAAGACCCAAACTATTAGCTAATTGCGAACACCGAGCGACTACTTCATCTTGTAGAAGGCTAAACGACATGGCTATTAATATGAGTCCAAAAACGAGGTAGGCACAACACGCGATCATTTGAACATACTCGCTTTTTGTGTGTTCTGTGCTCTGTTTTGTTGTGAGGAAGCTGGTGGGCACGAAGTCTCCGAAGCCGATGGTGGCTAATGCTATGAAGCAGAAGTATGCTGCGTCGAGGAAGCTCCAGTTTTCCCAGGCGGAGAAGATGGCGGCACCGACACAGATGTAGGCAAGCAGAAGGAACAACACTATCCCTACGGGGATGTGGCAGTGTTCTATACCATGGTGGATATGATGCTGCACGCTGGTAGATGCGCTACTGCTGGGCACGGTACAACTCTTCGTCTTATGATTCTCCTCGTTCCATATCAAAGGCACTCGTGACGGGGTGTCGTGCGGACATATTCTGTAAACAAATTGAAACGTTGAAAATGAAACTCACTTTTATATCGAACTGAACTCGCTGCGAAACTAGTTACAAATGGTTTTTAATGAAAACATTTGATCAACGTTTTATTTACGAACGCTGAAAATATTTGCTGGATTTTTCTAAACAAAAATACCTTTGCAAAAAAAGCAACTATTTTAGATATCCAGTTGATAGTTTTAGCTGGTTGCTCTGAAAGCCCAACAGCAGATTATGAAAAAAATAATAATGCACTTTTATTAGAAGTGACTTTTATTGAATCCGCATTCCACGGCGCAGGACCATTGAATTGAAGACGCTCTAAATAGCCTAGGAATCTTAAAAGCGGTCTCATTAATCTTCTTATAGAATCAATGATTTCAATAAGAATTAATGAAATAAACCTCTAACTCAGCTCACACCTCTGGCAGTGTCGTCGCTCCGTTTCAAAGATAGAATGTTAAATTTTCCAGAACATAATGACGTCATACAGGAGAAGAAAATCACTCACGACTCATCAGGATCCTCGGAATCGTCCAGGTCATCCTGACTTCTGTTCATCTGCAGTTCCCCACACTCCTCAGCGATGAGCTGCTCAATGACCGCCCCCCTGGGTCTCTGCATGGTGGACCGGCCCCTGCCCCGACCAGGGCCGTGAACTGTGGCCAGGCACTTGGTACTGCCCATTGACTTCTTGCGGTCCAGCGTCTGGGTTTGGAGTGATGATGATGTGTGGGGTTCTGGAGACAAAATAATGATGAAATGTCAAACACTAATCCCTTTAATGTTTAAGAAGCATAAAATGCGTGAAGCCTTCTCGTTAGGCTAAGCGTGTCTTAAGATTACGATACGATTTTAATCGTTGCAGATAATAATTGTCAATCTGTCAACGATGCAAAATAAATTTTGCTGACTGAGAAAAAAAGTTAGGGATTTCTTTAAGTATTCATTTCATCGCCATGTTAAAAATCGAAACGAATAAATTTCGCAGTTAAGTGTTTTGATATTTAATACTGTGATTAGACATATTAATATCGTAAAAACATCCAGCAATACCTTTTCTCGACAAAAAGGGCCCATTTCACATTATCCATAATAAGCAATAATACCAAGTTAATATAAACTTGTCAATTGGCAGTTTTACAGGCAATTAACCTGGTAGTGATTAATATTGAATACCATAGGCTTGTACCATCCAATCTGCACGCTGGATACGCGAAACCCAGAACCAGTCGATGTGGACACGCTTGGTGAAGGCCTATATCCAGCCGTGGACGTCTTTTGCTGAAATGATGATGATAATAAAAAATCTATTACTAATCACCATCAATCAAGGCACTGCGCTTCACCCGACCAAGCGTGGCTGCCCTAGCAGGGCTCGCAGGGGCTCTCTCGAAGACCTGCGAGTACTGGCCCCTGTCACCAGCCCTGGCCTTTACAGTACCAGGTGACCTGTGACTTCTTGGCGGAAAGGACGTGTACTGGTTGTGTTCTGCTGGCTGTGGGAGCAGGCGCTGCTGTTCGTGCAGTTGAAGGTAGTTCTCCGGCTGTTGGAAAGAAAGAAGGGAATTATTTTGTATTGTGTGTGTTAGTGTGGTACAGTGGCTTGGTTCGCCGGTCAAAACTTTGTTAAATTCAAAATCACATCTGTCACTCAAAAAAAATAAAATATTGGACGTATTTGATACAATTATTATTATGACCGTAGTAGTTTATAGAATGTAGAGTAGTATTATAAAAACGTTTTCAAAGCATTTTTCTTGGGCGACGAAAAGACAGTGCCACATCGGAAGAGCTTGGGTTTTAAAATACGACGAAACAAAAGTTTTTAAGCTCTGACTTCCTTCAAGATGCTTTAAAGAAAGTTATTATTTCAACTGCAGCTCTTTCCATTTATTCTTTCAACATAAAAGCCTGGGACGTATTTGCAAGTCCTATCTAAATTACTCCTCTAGCCACTTTTCTATTGTCACTAACTTTATGTACTGTTTCATTGTCTAGTATCTTAATTACCTGTTTTAAGTCTGTGGCTGGCATACACTCGTGTGTTTGTAATCTAGTCTCTGCCGTGTAATTACAGGCGACCGTTGTCGTTGTGATTAAACCAAGTACGACACATTGTTCATCATGAAGGGTCTGCCAGGGACATTAATAGGCTGCTACCTATTTTAAGGTGGTTGCATATTTGTCCGCGTCGAATGAGCTGGATTGTAGAGTTTTGTAATTGTAATGTTATAAAACCTTGGATAGCACTTTGCGTTATTCTGATATTTTCCAGATGAATTTTTAAGATTTTTGACGAATTTGGATAACGTCATCAGATTCAGCGTGGATAATCAAATGTATCATACACGTATTTATCTAAGGTTGTGTTAAAAATATATACCAATCGATTACCGGTTGATGAAATTTATTGACGTTTGATAGAAGTTTTTAGTGTAGCAGCTTCGATCGAATCCGACTGATCTACTTTCTTTCTTGCTTCGATTGAAAGCATCGATCGAAGATTCATCAGTTGGTGTGGTAACACCTTAATGATTATTTTAGGACTGTGTGTATCCTTCAGAGATTCTGTTTCATTAGCGCGGACTCGTGTGCGTCCGCCTTTAATAAGCTGCTACCTGGTTTTAAAGAGGTGTCTCGTTTCAGTAACGTTTCTCTTTTGTTTTAAAATTCTGTGTGAGAATACTGTGTAGTTTAAATTACAGCATATTTTTCGGAGTAATAAAATTTGCTGTCAGGAAAATACTATTTTGGCGTTACGTAATTCATTCAGGCTATTTATTATAACCGTGTGCGGGGATATTTTTGGCTACTTATTGAAATGTCAGGTTCCTTCTCGGAATTTAGTTTTCTGTAAAACTCATTATCATATTCGGGTTCATAATTATTGCAGCTGGTTTTGTCCAGTTTTCAACGAAAAAAAGTGGTTTAAATTTTTCGTTTTAAATTGTGCTAGAACCATGCCCAACAAGCGCATTCTTAAATTTATCATTCAATAATAGAGCTAAACCTAGTACCTTTACTCTACTTTTTGTACGCATTCCTTCTTACTCACCTCTCCATCCTTCCGCCAAGTATTAGGCACTTTCCTTTTGGTGGCTCTCAGCCATGCCAACCGCGCCAATCTTGCTAAGGATGCCCCTAGTCCTGCTAGACATGCCAGGGTCAGTGGCACCCCTGCTGCAGCGTAGGCTACTGTGGCTGCTCGCCCAGCCGCTGTTCTTGGTGACACGTTGCCATATCCTGAGGTTGACATTGTATGTGTTATTTTTAAGTTAATATTATAAGTCGAAAATTACTAACACGTGGCATAAAAAAAGGAAGAAGAAGACTTCGAAGAAAAGTATGCAATGCATCATCTTGTAGGCAAAATTGAATTCAATGCTACATGCAATGTGTGTCATACAAACAGCATAACCCCAGTGATTATCTTGGTGTACTTAGCGGGCAAATTAGCAAATCTTTCAGTAAGCAAACAGTTTGTGATCAACATATTTATTAGAATCCAGTTGAGTGTTGTGAAAGATCTGCTATTAAAAAGTGTGAAAGTGTTAGAACAGGTTTACGTTGATTTCATCATTACCATCGTTTCAGGTGATTTTTATGCCTAATTTAGACACCAGCTCATCACATGTTCTAAACTCCTTATAATCTAAGAAGCCCGATTTGACAGCCGAGTTAGAGAGGGATAGAAGATCGCTATACCACTAAGTGCGAAAAAGATTTATTTCATGTTTCTTTCAAACTCACTAGAAAAGCAATGTTTTATCTTGCTGTCAAATCGGGCTTCTTAGATTGTGAGGAGTTTAGATTATGAACGTAATAGTACTTGTATATAGTACCTGTAGCTTTAATATACGTTTTGTTAGGATAAATAAACAGTAATAGACTCACCTATCGTAGTAATAAGAGTGATACAATAAATCAAGGCTCCGGAGAAGGTCCACTTGGAGTCCATGGCCAGTTCAGGAGGCTGTGTCTCGGGGGACTGCCTGGCGGCCGCCACTATCGACGACTCAAATTTGCGCAGCTGTTCGTGAACGAGGCGCGTCCAGTTGCGTTCGTAGAGTACGTTCAGGCGTTCTGTAACAAGGGAAAAGGGGTGGTTGAATAAAACGTAATTATTAATATTCTCTTTACAGTAATTCGGTTGATTTGATAATTTATATTTTGCCTTAAAAACTTATTAAGCTACGTCTACACTAGGCGAGCCAAGCGCGGGTGAATCAAATGTTCGCGTAGCATAGACGGACCAAAACAATGATACCTATAATATGAACTACATTATCAGATAGGAACATAAAAAGAACCCCCACACGCGTATACTTACATAGCTATCTTGCTAGTAATTTGTGACCGATAGTACTTGCACTGTTTGTAGAGCTCTGTGGCCTTAGTGCGAGTTCTTTAACGTTCTCGATCGCGTTAGCGTAAACGTCAATTTGTATTGAAACTGAATAAGCGCAGTCTGGTGACACTCACTGACAATCTGTTTTTCTTTTCTACACAATTTGACATAAGCGAACGTTTACGTTAACGCGATCGAGTACGTTAAAACTCACACTAAGCCCTCTGTGGCCTTAGTGCGAGTTTTTTAACGTTCTCGATCGCGTTAGCGTAAACGTCAATTTGTATTGAAACTGAATAAGCGCCGTCTGGTGACACTCTTGGAAAACCATTTTTTTTCTATGCAATTTGACATAAGCGAACGTTTACGTTAACGCGATCGAGTACGTTAAAAACTCACACTGAGCCCTCTTATGTTGAGCATGACTATGTATGTGTATGTCAGGAAAATTGCAGACCCCGTAAAATTATAATAAATCTGTATTAGATTATAATTTCTTAATATAATATGTAAAACTCGTTTTGTATACAATATACTCGTATGCCATCCGAATTCAATAATCCCCAATATATCCGTGTCTTATTAAGAAAAAAATGTTCACAATTTCACACGATATTTTAAAATTTTCAAGCGTTTGCAATTACCGGTGACATAGGTATATACGAGTATAATACGTACAAGGAACTATAAACAAATAAATAAACCTTAGTTACTGAATAATCCCCAAAAACCCTAGTACTTTACCGATTATGCTGTACCAAATTCTACCCCAGGCTTAAGCTGAAAAACTTTCACCCTGATCTGAAAGCCAATACTGCCGTCATAAGAAAAAATAACGTATCGAAACAAAACGAAGTCACCGATTTCCGTCCTTGAGTTATGTTCTTAATGTCGGAAATCGGTTATTTCGTTTTGTGTAGATACGTCCTCTTTCCTTATGACGGCAGAATAAACTAATTTGTAAGTAACGTTCACATTTGCATGTCAGTTGCAATCTGTCAAAAAAGCATTAATTCCCATATATTTTTGACAGATTGCAACTGACATGCGAATGTGAACGTTGCTTATAAATTAGTAGAATTGTCTCTCTGATCTCTGCTCTGCAAATAATTGCAACCATCAAACATTAAATCCATCTCAGAAGTAACCCCTACTCAAGCATTTATTTACAATTAATTATTTACACAATTATTACTAGGATTAACTGCTACCCGACGCTGGGATTGGCCATCAAACACCGAGCGTTACCGATAACATCTTCACTGAATAGACTATTATAATTTCGATGGGCGAAAACTCAAATTAACGAGAGCTGAAATTAAGCTTTGTTTAGTTTAATCAAAAGAGAAAAGTACCATTTAACTTTTAAGGGATATACTTTGTTGGTAACGTTGTCAGATTCTGAATAGATACTCGTACTTTTTGGGAGTTGGTTATCGGATTTTGATTTTCGACTTTGTGCTATTGTGTGAAGTTGGTAAGAGAACCTTGTAGATCATTATTAGGTACTTATACTCAGATTCGCATTCGCATCGATAACTGTTAAAAAAACCTTTAATTACCCTCCATTTTGACAAGTTTTTACGATTGTCGCTGAGATAAATTTTACTACTTGAATTTGAACGTTTCATTGACATTCAGAACTGATTGTTTCAGTATTTTTGATGTTATTCGATCTGAGTGCTAATTCTACAAATTTTTAAGCAACGTTCGAGTGGTATCTCAGTCGCAATCTGTCAAAAATATATGGAAATTGAGACTTTTTGACAGATTGCGACTGAAATGCGAATGCCAACGTTGCTTAAAAGGTCCTGCTTGAAATTATTATTATTTGAAACTTTTCCTTGCCTGTTCAGTCTTTCCCTGTCTGGTTAGTCTGATATAGTTAAAAATATAACTGTGCCCCGCGGTTTCACTCGCTATTACTTCAATTTCCCTTAGGTTTTTTCCAACTTTTCTTTTATTTTCCTCAACTCTTAGGGGCGTCGTAGCGTCGTCGTTAATATAATTATATAACCTCCCACAAGAATTAAGCTGTATTTAAAGAAAAAATAATACTTTTTCATATCCGACACACAAACACGCCTTAAATGATTAAATATTAGCTTTTGCACGCGGCTCCGCCCGCGTGAATTTCAGTTTTCGCGAAAAAGAATAAGTAGTCTAAGTCCTTCTCCATATCCCGGGCTATATATCTGCCAAATTTCATGACGATCCGTTCAGCCGTTTTAGCGTGAAAGCGTGACAGACAAACAGACAGTTACATTCGCATTTATAATATTAAGTAGGGAAGTAGAGATAGATTTAAAAAAAAATCCTTGGTTAACAATGAATTAAGTAAGTAAGTCAACAAGAAGAATATCAAACGATTTATCTCGGAATTTCCAATTAGCCGGACTGTCTCGAGTCGTTTCAATTAATGTAGGTAAACCTGATTTATTTACTGTAGTAATACAATCTACAATATTTACCTTTCCAGATAATATTACCTGACAGTTTCAAAGATGATAGACGCCTGCTTGAACACCTTTGTTTTACTTTTGATTAAGAAAACAATATTGATTTTAGGTATTATTTTATTAGGCGGTAGGGGTGTTGTATTTGGTTTTATCTATTTCATTATTTTCAGACATTGAGTCTAAATTTATACTCAGTACGCCTTCTTATACGTGTCTTTAAAATGTAACTGGAAAAATATGGCAGTATATCTACCGCACAGCCCGTTTAGAAGCGTGATTGTCACCATTATTAAGCCGAAAGGCGTCCACATCATCATCATACCAGCCGAAAGACGTCCACTGCTGGACATAGGCCTCCCCCAAGTGTCATCACAGCAACCGGTCTTGTGTGTCTCATATCCATCGGCTAACCGCAACCCTCACCAGGTCATCGGTCCGAAGACGTCCACAGATAACCAAAAACCGCTCCCACGCGTCGCCAGATCGAACACAGACCTAGTGTGTTCGATCTGGCGACGCGTGGGAGCGATTTTGCTTTTATTTTATTTTTGAGAGAAATTAATACGTCCTTCTCTATTCTATCACGTAATCCTTCCAATTAACGTGATAAGATAATCTCTTGTTCCATAAAACTTCATTAAGAAAATGCCTATCAAACTCTTAATTAACGAAACAAAACAAATCATTGTTCAAATATTCCTCAGTTCACTTTTACGGTCGTGTCCAGTTACAAAAGTTATTTTCATTAAGCTAATAAAATCTTTTCTACGTGATCAATCTTCTGAACTGCTAATTTAAATTCCTACTGATTAGTCTTTAAATAAAGTTAGCTCGATTTTACTTCGTTTAATTGAATTCTTGGTTTTTATCTGTTAGGAATTTTCAAACGTCAAACATTCGAGGGTTATTTGGGTGTTTAATTGAAGCTTTAGTTCAGTCAAATGTTAATTAATCAGTCTGGTAAAGAAATAAAAGGAATTTAAAATCGATCGATCGAACTCGTGAAAGAAAAGAGCTTGAATTATAGCGTGACGGTCGACAAGGGAAAACGGAAGAAGAAATTGCATTGCGCCAACCCCGAGTGACATGGGACAATGTCAGGAAGATAATGATGATGGATCAAATACGTACTTAACAATGTTGTTGTGTTTAAAATTCTTGAATTTATAGTTTAGCATAATAATTTGTATCCAATGCCACCAACTCGAAGAACTTTAGCGATGTGTGTTGAAAGTTGTTATAGGAAACTTGATGTATAAGTAAATGTTTGGTTATTTTATGCTAGATGAAGCCAATAGAAGTAATAGATGAGTGCCTTAGCCTAGCCGTGGGACAGTTCAGGCTGGATATAATAATATTAAAAAGGCAAGTATTGCAACAAAGACTTGAGTCGTGCATGCGTGAGTTGAACCATTTTAGTGTAATACGAAAATGCGTATTGTGTGATGAAATAAAAAAAAAACACATCCTATACCTATTTGACATATACCAGTACAATTTGATTTAGAAGTCCCAAATGTCAACTGTGATGGATGATAGCAAATCCAACAATAATGAAAATATGATCAATACGAGGTGGAATCGACATCGTAGCTCGGAATACGACTCACAGAAAATCGTATGTATTGAGTTGAAGAGTGTCTATTTGAATATCAAACAAGTGCAGACTTTTCCCTCTCTCCTCTATTTACCTCTATGTGACTACACAATTTGTTTGAAGATTACTTGATTATTCCACAACTATGAACCGTTGAGTGTTTCTTTTTGGCCACGTCTTGATATGCTATGAAAACTGTCGGCAATTTTAAGTTAATTCCAAGAAAAAGACAGCAATATATTCTATCCTCCATCAACATTATCTACATTTATCAGTTGGCAAAACACAGAGGGTTGGAATATAATCTTTACTAAAATTATAAAGAGCTAAAGTTTGTGAGTTTGTGAGGTTGTAAGGGGTAAGTTGGATCTACTGAACCGATTTTGAAAATTATTTTTGTATATGATAGCCACGTTCATGGGCAATAGACTATACGGGAACGAGAAAAAACATAGTCGCGGGAAAAAACCAGTACCTACTTAATAATTTTGTGTCCTGTTAACAGGACAGTAAAAACAGTGTTTATTATAATTACTTTTCTTATCACAACAACCTTTTGAACGCAATCGGGTCATCTAAAAATTCAATCAAGCACAACTGTTGACATTGCTCGTCGATTTGTGAGGAAAAATCCTGGCAGCGACGTGGATAAGTGTGCGGTGACAGCCCTATCTCGATCTGTTTACGGTTTCTTTCGGAATTGGGTTCGTGATCCCGCATCGTAGGGGTGTCAGGTTAACCTGCGTAATTGGTATTGAGGTTTGCGATAGGTAAAAAACGTTTGGAGTGGCTAGCTAGGTATCTGCTTATTTGTAGCTGATATTTTTTTGGGAGTTGATAACTATGGTTATGAATTAGTAATAATCGAGTTTGCAATGTTATTTTCAATTCTTAAGAGCTTATGAAAAGTTATCTGAATTCTTATTTAATCGTTCAATCATTTAGCTATAAAAAGTTAAAAGCCTGTCTAAAATTAATTCCTGCAAACATAACTTCTCCTGTTAAAATTTATTAACAATAAACTTTAATATTTATCCATCTAAAAAGTGTAATATAAAATTATTTGAAACACAAAGTACGCAGAGGTAACCTATATTTTGTTATTTTACGATATCCGAACATAAAATGGAGACGGGTATCATTTGGGTCGTGAATTCAAACGTAGGATCGTGTATAAACTTTATACCTTGCGGCGATATTTGAAACTTTCGTCATAGAAGACGTAGAAATAAACATTTAGAACATCTGGATTCTGGATCAAGACACCTACACGACACGAAGCTCGTGGTTTAAAGTATAAGTGCCAAGCTGCCCTTGGTAGCTGTAAAACAAATGATAGCAGCCTGCTGTGATTACGTAGGGCAATATTTTAACATTTGCAGAATTAGTCTTCCCGGGAAACGTTTCAAAATGTCTTCTCAGAGTAATCCCAACAAGCCACCATAATATCTCCCCAATCAGATTACATTTCATTGTATTACTCTCAGTCAGTTCAAATTCATTTACGGCTATCCATATCAAAATTATGAAAATTCTCAATTCGAAAATTTCGTGCGCCCTAAAAAAGACCCCGCGAAAAAAGTTTTATCAATTCGGATATTTCGAATTCCGATACGGTGTTGCCAGCGGATGGATATTCCGATATACATCGTTGCAACTTATACAGCCCTCGTTCGAGATTTATTCCCGTACGATTTTTATTTCCTATCCATTCGAGCGTGTTGCGGCAGATACGAGTCCAAGCATTTTGCAAAATGCCACCAATCGTTGTGCAACGTGGATACAATTTACTAACTATAAAAGTGGTCTTAAAATGTTTTTCGGACCTCTAGACCAACAAATGTTGTGATAGGACTGAATAATTTAGCCTGATTGGTGTTTTAGCCCCGAACGTGATAGGATAAGCCCTCAAGGCAGGAGCTAATTTTGTTGTTTTAATTTACGCTACTTCATCAACAAACACATTTGAACGGAACCTTATTTATTAGGTACAGAGCTGCTCTGCCTTCGTGGAAGTGGTTCATGTTTATAAAAGGACATTAATGGACTTCCTAGACAACTGGAATAAGGAGTTACTTCTTCTTCGTGTGGGTCTAACGACCCCACACACCCTAGTATCAGAGTTTCTAAACCGCCTCAAGGGCCTCTGACATGGTTTGACGACCGTCATTAGTTCCTGAAATGATTAGTTTTATCTACAGCCATAAAACACAGCAGATTGCATAGACCCATCATCTTAATTCTGCCACGCAAGTGTTAAAACCGTTATCATAATACTTAAATACCGCACGGGGCCTCACGGCCCCTCATCATCACAGTCATTTCAACACCAATATACCGTTTTTTTTTCATGGGAAATCATCAAACGACTCCTTCCGCTCTGAGTGGAGCGGGAGGGAGTGTCAGACTCTTACTGACTAAAAACACATCTGTGCTCCTCCTAGTGCACTTTGCGTTCCAGGGCCACGGTGACTCTTTAGAACAAAATCCGCAATCCTGGGGCACCAACATATCTATGAGTACATGAGTTAAAAAACTGGTACCTATACATTCCAAAACTTTTCAAATCAATATTCCCGTTTAAATACTATCTACTATTACTATTATAACTAACTATCCTCAATCATTTTCAACCAATTTCTCTTTAAATCTATTACTATTATTTTCAGCTGAAAACTGAAACTTAGTCTCTACTTCGGCCATTTTCTAACAATAGTGTTGTTTCACGGTCACGCGATACATCGCTCCGTCTTTGTCTGTGTTGTGGCGAAGTTTTCTTGTTTTTATTAATATGTGGGTACGTCACAGCTGTTTGCTGGGTAAGGATCTACAAAAGTGTAGGTAGCATTATATATATGCTTCGAGCACAAACATTCCACAGATGTTTGTTTGGGTAGAGACCAGCGAGTTGTACTTCATGGAGGTTTTTTTTATGAATAAGCTCGATGGAAAACGGTAGTATGGTCAACGATGGAGCTCGTTTGCTTAGACACCTTGTATTTATTGATAAAACCAAATACACATCAGAATTAAACTTTGCTTTCACATACATAGGTATTTAAGTGTTTTAGGAGCTCGTAGCTAAATTATAACTGCCGCTCGGGTCGATATTCGAGGTACCGCAACGCTTGATGAGGTCGACCTGTGAATGGGCACCCATCCATTATTTACCGAGACTAGAAAGAACGATAGGCCATTGGTAATTTTTAATATCTTTGACAGTCGTTACAGCAGTCGGAAGACAGAAAATCTGACACCAAGGCCTAAACCACCAACTCTTAAAGCAGTATTACTTCAATATTACTTCCAGTGGGACACACACGGAGCTATACAGGACGTATAGCTCCGTCTCTTTCCTACTGGAAGTTATATTAAAGTAATACTGCTTTCAGGGTTGGTGGTTAGGCCCCACTCCTGCTAAGGACAATCGTTTTCCCTGTTAATGGTTTGTGGCTGTCATATAAACACTCATCATAGTCATCATCATATCAGCTGAAAAACGTCCCTGCTGGACATAGGCCTCCCCCAAGTGTCGCCACAACAACTAGTCCTAGTGCGTCTCGCATCCATCGGCTACCCGCGATCTTCACCAGGTCATCGGTCCACCTTGTGGGAGGCCCAAAACACAAAACATTCGCTCCAAGTAAAATACTGATCCAGTCAGGCTGAAATGTAGATCGGAAAAGGCTAGACAGACTAATTTAAGTGAAATCATACGATTTTCCGAAAATGTATTTATGTTTGTCTAAAATAAATCGAGAGAAGTAGGCACAGACTCAGCACAGTCTCTTACAGAATAAATTAAATATAAACCTAATTTGAGTAATTACAAGATTATTTTGCTAAGAAGCCAGTGATTAAATAACTAACTTTAGCGTTTTGGCTGAGTAAATACGTTAACGTTGTGTAAAAACAAGTTTGAAAAGGGTATAAACTAAGAACACATTATTCAAAGTGACTCTTAAGAGCGTCTACGCCGTACGGCTTTTCATACAAACTTACAAGTCGTTTGTTTTTGAAATGTTAGGTGAGAACGTTTTCGAAAAAGAGTTCCGGAGGAAAGAAAGTGGTTTTTCACTTTCTATAGAAAACTTAAAATCTCTCTCTCCCTCTAAACTCTTTTTCGAAAATGTTCTCAACTAACTTTTGGCGCAGTGGTTGAGCGATTGACTGCTGCGCTGCGTTTCGCGGGTTCGGTTCCGCACGGAACAAATTTTTGTATGGCTTACAGATAGTTGTTCCGGGTCTGGCGGTTTGTGTATGTGAGTTTATATGTTTGTAAACGCACGCACGATACAGGAGAAATTCCTAGTGTGGGGTGACGTTTGTTAAAAGACCAAAAAAAAGGTTGTGAAATACTTGGGCCGTAGAAAAAAACTTTCACAATCGGAAGGGACTTCCTTTTATGATGAAAATACGTCTGCTCGACTACTTAACGAATACTGCTGAAAGTATCCACTGATGTAGAATAATAATTAAATCGCATGAAATTTTGTATTAAGCATATATTTAACTACAAGTCGTAGATTCATCTTAAAGGAGGACTTCCAACTCTGCGACTCCCTTTACGCGCTATACCTATCTACTTTATCATCGAAAATAACAAAATTGTGTTAGTAAACTTGTGTCACAATAAATGATCAATAAATAAATGATTTTCTAAATCAACTCTTTATCCAGAGTATTTTCTGTCCTAAATATCGAATTCTCATTAATCAAAAGTTTTAAGAAACATTCAAACAATGAACCTGCCAAGTTATGTACTTCTTTCAGATCATTAAGTCTTTGTTTTTCAAACAAGATTATAATTATAGGAATGTTTGGAGGTTTTAAAGACCATTATGCCAACAATGGGGCTCACCAATTATCCTTGAAAATGTCACGACGTGAAAGCCATAAAAAGGCTTTTGACACTGTATTCGTCTAATATTGCTGTTTTTCAGATGGGTGTAGTTTAACGATCATTTTTCCCCTTACATAATGATGGTATTTCAAAAATAGAAAGCTTCGATTTTTTTAAATAATGAAATAATTTCAATATAAATTATATTATATTATTTGAATTGTAGTTTTCTTCGTTCCTACGAAAAAAACTACAATTTATTTCTAAACCTAAACTCCGTATTAATACAATACAATTTTAATTAATGATTTGATTTCTGATTAAAAATATTTACTCGTAACTTAAAATTACAACATCATTCAAATACTTGGCAATATGATCTTATGTTGTTGTTGTTGTTGTATTGTGTGTGTTCGTAGAAAATGCATTGTTTTCAAATTAACTTACGTTGTTGGTATTCCCAAAATAATAGTTACCATAAAGAGTAGTTTTCAGAATTCCTTCAATAATGAAATCATACACCATGTTGTGTTCAATCAATTGATTACTTTTGATTCAATCGGCAGCTTAAATTGGAAACAAAAGTAACCTAAGTGCAATTTATAAATTAAGTCCCAAATACTCCCTCAGAGACAAATTTAAAGAGATTAATATAATGACTGTGCCCTCTCAGTATATTTATGAAAATCTTTTGTATGCACATAAAAATATTAATCTATTTAAAAGATACAGTGATATCCATAACGTAAATACTAGGAACAAACACAATTTTGTCATTCCTAAAACCAGGCTCAAGAAAATAGGTGGTTCATTTAGATGCCAATGTATACGTTTTTATAATAAACTCCCTAGCCATATTCAAGACCTTAGTATTAATAAGTTCAAATTATTTATAAAACGTAAGCTATGCCAGAAAGCTTTTTACACGATTAAAGACTACCTTGAAGACAAAAAGGCTTGGGATTGAGCTGCTTCAATGATGTACATGGCCTAATATTACATTTATCTATTATACCTTTTTAATTTTTAGACATTGTCATTTTTTTAAGCTATTACTTTTCGTTCATCTCGTTTGTAAATTTTGACATGAATGTTTACTTTATTAAGTATTCTATTTTTATTATTTTTGACATGGAATATTTACTTTGTAAAGTAATATATTTTATTTTTATTATTATTATTTTTTTCAATTTATTATGTCTGACATGAATACTTACTTTGAAAAGTATTATATTTTATTTTTTATTATTTAACTCGTTTTGTGAATATGGGGACTATGTGGGTTATTTTCTTCTTATTTTTCGCTTCTTTAGAATACTTCTTCTTCTTCTTTGAAGTATTTTTAACGAGGTCTGGCAGTTTGAGTACTTTTGCGGCCTACCCAAATGTCCTTTCTTTGGCATGTTCGTCGGTTCGTTGAGCTCCTTTTTGGTTCTAAGTTGAGCTACTCGACTACTGACCAAAGCTTGCACTGACTGGACGGGTCCACTCAAATCTGTGTGGTTCTTTCCTCAAAAGACCATTTCAGACACTGATCTGCATGATCCTCATATCGTATTGTGAATTTGGGGACCATGCAGATCGCTATGATAGGGATCCATTTCATGTTAGTCAAAAATGTCTGGCAGTTTGAGATTTTTTTTTATGCGGCCTACCCAAATGTCCTTACTTTGGTATTGTTCGTCAAATCGTTGAGCTCCTTAAAGTTCTAAGTTTGAGCTCCACAATAACTGACAAATGCTTGCACTGTCTGGACAGGTCCACTCAAATCTGTGTGGCACTTTCCTCAAAAGGCCACCTCAGACATTAACCTACATGGTTCTCGTATGATTTGACCAGTACAATTTGTATGGACTTCAAAAGAGACTGTGACCTCTGAGTTTGTTTCGGTGTTTCTTCTCAGGGTAGTCAGCTAGGAAACACCGGCCTCATCTAGCTTAAAATGACCAAAAAATATTGACGTGTAAAAGTGTTATGTTTAACCTACTTACAAAATAAATATCATTTATCATTTATCATTTATCATTTATCATTATCATTTAAGAACCGTAAAGAGTAAGGCTACGGTTGCGAAACCACTGGGATTTTTTTTAAATTAATAAAACGTATTGTTTCCTAGGTACTAAACTAGCTGTAACTTCTCTTCCAATTCATTTATTAGAAGTAGGTGTTTTGGGTACCAAAACACACTCACAACAATAACGATGACTGTAAAAACATTCACATTGTTTTATGGCAGTCGTTCCCCGTAAAACTAATAACTCACCGGGCATTTCATGGAACTGTTTCTATTCACCTCTCCGTTCTTACACTCCGTTTGTAGGTACCCTGCGCGCGAACACACAGTTATAATATTCTATTCTATATTTTTTTTACGATACGCAAAGCCGATGTCGACCATTCAGCCAATGTTTAAAGTGGATTGGTCTATAAACTCTGATGTTGGTACATGATGCGTCCTTATAATGTTACGGCATTAGAATGACAAAACAGTTTATAAAAATAATGTAAAAAGGTAGTTTATGATACTGTCAGATAACAAGGTTTCTTAAAACATGAGTTTAAGTTTGCAATCGAACTCTGAAGTTGAAAATAAAAAGGTATGTCATTTTTTACTTTCTTACTGTTCCATACACCTCAGCCGACATGACTCGACGAAATGTACTGAACAGCAGATTTTTTTTTCGCGATAAATAAAACAGGCAACTAAAAATCAAACGCACATTTTCATGCACGTGACTTGAAATAAAAAAAAAAGTATTCCATTCAGTAAGGCACGCTACACAAAAGGTGAAAAGCGAACATGTGTGATTAAATTTTCAAAAGCACATCAAACGCACAGCTTGCTTCCTGCTACCAATTAAAAGTTTGACATAAAGCGAATGACCACCATCAATGGTATGCGTGGTTGTTAGAAATGGGGGTTTTACACGTCATAGAAATGTTAATATCTACCTAGCGAAGTTTACAAAAATATCTACAAATCGCAACGTAGCGAGTACTATAATGATAACTGTATAAATGTCTGTAATAAATAAATAACCATTAGGAAAATGATAACTTCATCTCTCTGTCTATTAGCTCTTTGCTGTTGACTTGAACTTGTTCTTTTAAGTGATTGAGCCGATTTAGCTCTCTATTTTTAACCGACCAAAAACGGAGGAATAAGACAAGTCATTCAGTATTTTTTAAATTTTAATATAAGTATAAGTAAGTAACTATAATTTTTTATAACAAAGAAGTCCGTTTTAAATAAATATTTTTTCTCAATTTTATAAAATGTATTTATTTGTTTTCAAATTACTCGGCCTCAACAGCCATTTTACCAAAGCATTTCAGACAACCAATATTTAAAAAATCTCACTTTTATAAAATGCATGTAACGTTTATTTACCGATCGCGTCTAATAGCCATTCTGGTCGTCACCATTTTGAATTTAACCCTAAACCATAATAGCTGAAGGCGGATTTCCTGTAACAGGCTGTGTCAGAACTAGCGTGTTTCGTGTAAACACGTATACAGGGTGGTTTCGACATGCGGTAATCGCTAAATGTCCGGTTCGGGGACGGTTTGGGCACGGTTCGGGCGACGCCTGTTGCCCCGGTTATAAAACCTTTATTAGGGTCCGTGATGGGATGAAAAAAAGACAAAACACTTTGATGTTTGAAACAATTTTTTTGAAAGACGAGATTTTTGTTAATCATGTGAGGTTTTTTTCGGAAAAGTTACTTGGTTCAGATGGATTAATTTGTAGTAAGTTCACAAATATAGAATAAAAAATACGGTATTTTTATGAGTGTATTATAGGTTCCGAAAGCTGATAGCGTTTATGAAGCGAGAGTAGTGGTTAACGGTTTTTTAATAATTCTTACAGTTGCTGGCTGAAACTGGGTTTTAAATTATTTTCTGCAGTTCAATTTTGCAGCCTAGAAATAAATATGTGGATTCCACCAGTAATGCAATGGTAATAAAATTCCTAAAGCTCGTTCAAATAGCAAGTGAAAAAATACGTGATATTTCATACACTATTGAGATTTATATTTCATTAATCAAAAAGATAGCTATATGCACTTCGCAATAAGCACAATATTTTGATTGCATAGAATTTTAACAAGAGAATTAACAGTAAAAGCAAACCGCTGTTCATGATATGAATAGAATAATAAATCTAACTCCAGTCTACTCTAGCACTGAAATTACAGTTTGACTCAAATGTCTCGAACAGAAATAGTAACTGGCAGGGTTTAAAAAGTAAAAGAGTAGAACATTAAAAAAAAACACAAAAAAAAACATTGTTATGTTAGATTTTAGAATAAGCTAGTTGAAACGTTTTCGTAATAGGTTTTAAATAATAATAATAATAATAAGTTTATTGAGCTATTGTAACAATTATTTCTTTAAAATTAGCTTAACTTAGTGTCGGTCTATAAGTAACTTTTAACGGTGTACCTACATTAATTCTTGCAGTGGTCCCCAAATTAGGCATGCCTGTATTTTTGAAACCGGAGCTAATATACAAAGATCTGTTTTGAAAGTTTTAATAAAGCTAAATAAAAAAACTAAAGTTGAAAGAAATTAAGAATTTTGATTTTTTGAGAATTCTTCATCATTGACTTATTTTACCGTAAAAAATGGTAAGTATGTATTTTTTTAGTCTTTAAAAATCAAAGCATACAAAGCCGAAGAGAGAAAGAGAGAGCCAAAACAAAAATAACTTACTTATCCCATCCTTTATGCGTCCAAATTGATAAGGAAGACAAGCATACCTACTTATGAAGTGAATGAACAGAATTAACCCATTAACTGATACAAGAAGCATACCAGCTGCGGGTTCCTGATATGTCAAAGAGAAACCGCAATTGGTCCCTAAAATGTCACGACACAGAAAGAGGTTGGACATTAAGGTTGGCCGCATACTTGCTGCCATCACTTGAGCGTTTAGTAACCAGGGCGAGAAGTCTCGACTTAGTTACCGATCGCCTACCGACCGAATTCGGTCGATAAGTCCTAAGGCTGGCCGTACACAATCAATCGGAACGCGATCATCGGATCAGATAATTGATTTTGATCGTGGAACGCGTTCGAGATTCGCCCAGCTATCTCTATTAAATGGTTGCTAACACGAACAATCACCGCTCACTGCTTAATACTATAATTCAGTCTCTTTCCTTCCGTCACACACACTGCTTGAATTTTCCTTTAAAAATAAATGTCAAGATACACAACAACAAGACGTGCAACAAGGCTTAGGCCTGAATTATACAGAAAAGGCGTGGTGAAGACGCGGCGCAGGCGAGGACGATTGAACAAACGGCGCGGCGCAGGCGAGCGGCGCTTGCGCTGCGCCGTTTGTGTATAATTCACGACGTGCCGCCTAGCTACATTTTTAACCGACTTCAAAAAAAGGAGGAGGTTCTCAATTCGGTTGTATTTTTTTTTTTTTATTTTTTTTTATTTTTTATGTTTGTTACCTCAGAACTCCGTCGTTCATGAACCGATTTGCAAAATTTTTTTTTCCCCTTGCTTGATATGTGATATGTATGCGAACGTAAGACAAATGAAACGACGGTAGCTGGTAGCACACTGAGTTTATTTGGCAAGCGACACAACTTATATAGGAGTGGATACAACTACCCTCATATACATAACAAGTAATATACAACATTCCTCCCCATAGCTTGACAACATAAACATGATATGATTTTCCTACTCAGTAAAATTGTTTGTAATCGACCCTAGGTACAGTTCTCAGTTTTTTCCCGTCACTCAGTTGCCTTTCGGGCTGTGGGGTCTGGTCTGACCCTGCCTCCGCGAGGGGTTCCTCATGAGCTCCTTCTGTTGCCTCGTAGAATTCGTCGTCTTCGTCTTTTGATGTGTCAGTTGGTGTTTCTGTATCCATTATTCCCTTTCTCCCACTATTTCCCTCCCCTCCCGTATCTGCCTCCTTGTCGTCTACTGGGGGTGTTGGGTTTGGTGGTGAAGTTCCTTGTGGAGTAATGTCTTCGAATTCAATGGGGCAATCCTCTAACCGGTGGGAAATTGTTGCTGTACCTTTATATGCTATTAATTGATTTTTATGTTTTTTTACATTACAGGTAGTTATGCAGTCCTTTACAATATATATTACTTTTCCTATTTTTTTAATTACTACGCCTTTATTCCATGACCCTTGCTTATTTATGTTGGTTTTTTTATACAAAACATAGTCTCCAGTTTTAAAATATTTACAAGCTTTGTTGTCATTTGGCACTTTAGACTGCAAACACTGTTTGTTTTCGACGTTTCGAGTGAGAGTGACGGACGCTGGTGGCGGGGTAGGTTTGATTAAATCTAATCGCGATCGTAGTTTGTGTCCAAACACTAACTGGGCAGGTGAACAGCCCGTTGCCGAATGAACGGAATTTCGATAGTCAAATAGATATTTCAATAATTTGTTGTTCAATGTCTTAGTGTTGCTGTTACTTGACATGCAAGATTTAATTCCTTTTTTCACTACCTTCACGTAGCTTTCTGCCTGCCCGTTACTGGCCGGATGATAAGCTGGTGACGTCACATGCGATATTCCGTTTGATGTACAAAACATTTTGAATTCTGCAGAAGTAAACTGCGTGCCGTTATCACTAACTATGGTATGCGGTATGCCAAACCTTGCCATATATTCATACATTTTACTAATCAGCGAACATGATGACGTACTTGTCCCCATATCATACGCTTCTACCCACTTTGAGTACGCATCTACAATAACTAAATACGAACGATTATATATTGGGCCGAGAAAGTCGATATGTATACGATAGAACGCCTGCGGTGAGTGTGGCCACAGCGCTGGCGGAGCACGCGCTGGTAACTGTCTCAACTGTAAACAAATCTCACAATTCGCAATCATTTTTTCTACCGCGTTATCTATTCCCGGAAACCAAAATCTACTGCGCGCTTCAGCTTTTGTTTTTACGATTCCTAAATGTGATTTATGTAGTTCTGTTAATAATTTAGTTCTGAGTGACTCGGGTATTACTACTTTATGTCCCCGCATAATACAACCGTTTTCATACGACAGCTGAGTTTTACATAAAAAATATGGTTTGATTGCTATATCTGATAACCGCTCAGGCCACCCCTTAACAATATACGATGAGACTTGATTCAATAATGCATCCTTAATAGTTTCACTATGAATTTCGCTACGCGTAACTGGTAAACTGCCATCGATAACGAAATTAACATACGACGCTCGATCTTCTACCGGCACTAAACTACCGTCGGCTTCGTAGCCGCACCCCCCTCTTAGCGGCGTTGACTCACGGTCTGGTAGACTCGCTCGCGAAAGATAATCGGCGCTGTTATCAGCACTGCGTATGTACTCAATAGTGTAATTATAACCACTAAGAAACATCGCGTAACGCTGCAGCCTATTTGCAGAAACCTCTGGAATTCCCCGATATGGTCCAAAAATCGATAAAAGAGGCTTGTGGTCTGTGCGAAGTACAAACGGAACCGCCCTTCCGTATAAATATTGGTGGAAACGTCGTACCCCAAATATAATTGCCGTAGCCTCTTTTTGAAGTTGTGAATATCGCTTCTCTGCGGAATTCAGTGTACGAGAGGCAAACGATACTGGTCGTTCCACTCCGTCAGTACCTATCTGTGATAAAATCGCACCTAACCCACTGGGCGATGCGTCTACCGTTAAAATAATTTTAGCATTCTGATCAAAATGTGCTAGTACCCGATTTGATGCTAAACATTGCTTAATTGCCTTGAATGCTTGATCATGTATGACCTCCCATTTCCATGTATTACCTTTTTGTAACAATGAATAAAGCGGGGTCAATATTGATGACGCGTTAGGGACGAAGTTCCTATAATAATTGACTAACCCTAGAAATGACTGCAACTCATTTACGGTTGTTGGTGTAGGCGCCTCAACGATTGCTCGGACCTTTTGTTTTGATTTACTTAAGCCATTCTTATCTATGGTATAGCCTAAATATTCTATTTGGTCCTCAAAAAACACACACTTATCCTTACGAAGTGTTAGACCTGCGTCCTGCAGTCTTTGCAACACCGCGCTTAATCTCTCTAAATGTTGCTCTTTAGTATAACCCGTTATACAAATGTCGTCAAGCATACACATAACACCGTCCAACCCTGATAATAAACACTCCATTGCCCGTTGAAAAATAGCAGGGGCACTTGCGAGACCAAAAACTAAACGAGTATATACAAACAACCCACGGTGAGTATTAATGCACGTTAAATTCTGAGATGACTCGTCTAGGACAAATTGCGAATAAGCTTGAGTCAAATCTAATTTGCTAAACTGCTGCCCCCCGTGTAATTTTGTAAAAAGTTCTTGTGCCGTTGGTAAGGGATACTGTTCTACAACAAGCTGCTTATTTACGCTAACTGAATAATCCACGCACAACCTAATTGAGCCATCTCGCTTCAAAATAGGAACAATAGGCGATGCGTAATCAGAGTACTGAACCGGTTTTAGTACACCTATACGTACTAAACGATCGAGCTCGTCGTTTATTTTATCTTTAAGTGCAAATGCTATAGGGCGAGCTTTGAAAAAAACCGGTTTTGCGTCATCTTTTAATTGTAGTTTTACCCGATACTTTGTAAATACTCCGAGTTCGTCTGAGAAAACAGATGGATATTGTAGTTTTAACTGTTCGGCAATATTATTTGACTGACAATAATTTATTTGCAACATTTGTAATTTAAACAAACAAATAAAATCTCTGCCTAATATTGGGGGTCCGCCATCACGTATAACTCGCACATTAACTACGTGTGTTTTGTCTACATATGTAATCGGTAATTGCACTATTCCTAGACAGTTGATAATATGACCTGTATACGTAAATAATCGATCCGACGTTGATAATAACGGAAACAATTCAAAATATCTTTTGTACACTTTTTCGGAAATCGCTGTGACTGCCGACCCGGTATCGACTTCGAACTTTAACTTCATATCTTGTATCGAAACTATTATAGTCATAGGTTCGCCGCTACGTGAACATATTTTTTTTGTTTTACCGTCATCATCACTCTCGCTCGACCCGCCGGTTCCTACGAAATTTATTTTTTTGCACATTCTACGTAGATGTCCTTTTACATTACACTTTTTGCATGTATAGTTAGCAAACCGACACTGAGACGTTTTATGGTTTTTGTAGCCGCACACTGAACACTTTTCTTTGTTGGCACTGGGTTCGTTTGTGGTGACGATCTTGAACAGCGCTTCGCTCGACGGTGGCGCCTGCGCCGACGCCGATGATGATGCTGCTGCTCCCTTTCGTGCACTGCGCACGCTCTCCGCCAAATCCACCGCTTTCGCCAACGTCAACTCCTGAAGGTCACGCGCGAAAAGCTTGTCCTTCTCCGGTCCCGGCAGCATACCCATAACGAACCGATCACGCAGCGCCTCTTCTACATTCAGAAATCTGCAATGTGTAGTGAGGCCACGTAGCCTCGCAGCCCACTGCGAGAATGTTTCTTCTTGACCTTGAGTGGCAGCATAGAAATTATACCGCTCACCAAATCCGCATTTCCTTGGTGTGAAATGACTGTCGAGAAGTGTAAGAATGTCTTCGTATGGTGTCTGCGTCAGCTCCTTCGGTAACGCCAAATCGGCCGCCAGTTTGTAAGTGCTGTCAGTGAGTGCACTCAGCAGTATCGCCCGTCTTTTCACTCCCTTGGGATCCTGAATGCTGTCAACATCGTTCGCAATGAACCATTGTAAAATGCGTTGTTTATAGTTTTGCCATGTATGGATATTATGGTCAAAACTCGATAAAATTCCAAAATGTGACATTTTTTCCGTTTTCTTGTCCTTTTTGAAATTGCGGGTAAGTACTCGTCGCCACTGATATGTATGCGAACGTAAGACAAATGAAACGACGGTAGCTGGTAGCACACTGAGTTTATTTGGCAAGCGACACAACTTATATAGGAGTGGATACAACTACCCTCATATACATAACAAGTAATATACAACAATATGCTTCCAGATTGGTCCCATTTTTTTCAAAATCCAGTTCTGATGATGGAATCTATGAGAAATCGAGGGAACTCCTCAAATATTGTAGGCAACCATATAGTTATTTTGGTATTTTCATCGAGAACTTAAGCATCTACAGTCAAAAAGAAACATTTGATGAAGTGGAACTGGTGGAGAAGATCAGAAACCAGTGGCCAACGGAACTTGACACTCGCATAAATATCACAATGCAACTATGACAATGCCAATAAACAAATGATTCTGAATAGTTATGTTGAGAATGGTATCATCGAACTGATCTGATGATGATGGAGCTGGATGGTAGGCACCGGAACTGCGTAATTAATCACTGTATCCCAGCCGTGTTTGGGCTTATTAGAATTGTCATGAGATGCACTTTGGCTATAAGGTATAGTTTTTTTTATCTCACGAGTGCGGGCGAGCCATAGTTGCGTAGGTAAATGTACGTGCACATTGTCTTAGTGTGCGTGAGCTTGTGTCAGTCGCTCTCAAGGTTACGCACACTAAGACAATGTGCACGTACATTTACCTACACAACTATGGCTCGCCCGCACTCGTGAGATAAAACAACTATACTATCAGACTGTTCTGATGATGGAACCGGAAGGTAGAAGGTAGGCATGGGAACTTCATAATAAAACAATGAATTCTAGCAGTGTTAAGGTGAGAAAAATGCCTACTGAGTACTGCTAGTTTTTCGGTTTTTCGTAAGGCGAGAACTAATTCGAATTTGTAAAAAAGGACATTTTTTTTATTTGAAATAGACACATCGATAGTAGGTATTTTTTGCGGCGTATCATCCCTTCACGGGAATAAAACGTTTAAAAAAAAACAGTGTACAATATTTACGACATGGTACCTTTTTCATAAGAATATTCAATGTAGGAACGATATTAACTTCGTTGCCTTCATTTTAATAAAAAAAAACACTAACCGGCGAGAAATAAAAAAAATTTTTACAAAAAAAAAAACCGCCTTCAAAAAAAACAAACAAAAACCGTTCCCACTAGAAAGTTTAAAATAAATATTTGAATTGCTTTAAAGAAACATAATTTAAAAGTAAACTTATTTGACATTAATATTTTGCAAATATTTAAAATTTATTACTTCTTTTTGGAGTCGGTGCCAGCCAAAGCAAGGAAATACGAATAGGCAATAATTCCTAGAAAAACTACCTTTAACTTAACTATAAAACTACCAAGATACCAATTGCATACACATATTAATTAAAAGACGAATACGGACTAGACTAAATTCGAAAAAATTTAACCAATATGCACAATAATTTCTTTTAAACGAAAAAAATATACTTATAAAAAAATTCCAGCCACTTTTTAAGTAAGTACTTTGACATTTTTAGCATTGTCTTTATGCATCTGTTTTTAAATTTTGTCATTGTGGATCAAAAAACAAAGGCACGGGATATTAAATATAACTAGATACTTATCAAGTTCCAACAATAAAGCTGCTGGCACCGGCTCCAAAAAGAAGTAATAAATTTTAAATATTTACAAAATATTAATGTCAAATAAGTTTACTTTTAAATTATGTTTCTTTAAAGCAATTCAAATATTTATTTTAAACTTTTTAGTGGGAACGGTTTTTGTTTGTTTTTTTTGAAGGCGGTTTTTTTTTTTTGTAAAAATTTTTTGTATTAAAACTTTTTGAAGCGGCATCATGCCTACGCCTCGCCTGCACTGCGCCTGCGCCGCGTCTTCACCACACCTTTTCTATATAATTCAGGGCTTAGATAAAATGACATTTTATTTGAAAGAGTTCAGGGGAAAGATTGATTTTTCACTTTCTATAGAAAACTTAAAATCGCTCTCTCCTTCCTCTAAACTCTTTTTCGAAAATATTTGTTCGTCGCATTCGAGAACAGGTACTAAATAAAACCGAGATTGGGGTCAGTCTATTTAGACTGACCCCAATCTCGGTTCTTGGTTCATATTTTAAATAAGAGCATTTGCTCTTATTTAAAATATGCACGACCTTTTAGTGCTTAAATAGAAGCTTTGAATTGTTGTCAGTTAGGTTGGCTTTCAAGCAAGCATTATTGATTCCCTCAAATATTCAGCAGCTATTAAGTACACTCCAATGTTTGTTGAGAGAGGTTAATCAATTTTAAAGTGCTTTAGACTTTGTTTTTTGATCTTTGATTTTATTTAAAATAGCTTAATTCGTATGGAAATCCGGAAATTTAAGACTTGTGTAGCAAAATCAATTAAGTATTCGTATCAGGATGATTTTTTAAAGTGGATGGTAAAATCGAAACTATGAGAGATTTCGAAATGCGATGAGGCCGCCCATTGATTGAAACCAGCGCTGGGTGTCTACGCCCAGCAAATGCTGAGATGGTAACCCTTTCGGATGGGTACACTCAGCACCATCTTATTGTGTATGTTTTCTTTTCTTTTTTATAACATGCGGTTGTTGCTGTTGTGTAGTGTCTGTATCGAATAAATGTTTTCTATTCTATTCTATTCTATTCCATTGTATGTGTTTTAGTATTCAGTTTCCATATGTTATTTACGTGTTAGTGTACAATAAAGTGTATAATAAATAAATAAATAATGTGAGGAACATCGAAAAACACTGAAAGGAGTCTGGAGCCCGATTTTGATGAAAACTAAAACTGCATCATTAGATTTTTGAACATTGAACCGGAAGATTATGAAAAAAAACACAACCTGTATTATAACACCATCCGAAAGTGCCGCTACTAAGGATCAATTTCTGGGAAGTGGTAACACATGGCAAACTAAAGGAAAGCGCTAATTTTTAACAAATCCAAAACTCTGTTTTTATTGAGGAAACAAAAAAACAACATCAGTTTCTAAGTCTAAGCGTTATTTAAAAAATATTGTGTCTCTCACTGACTCCTTTCAATATAATATTCAGAGAAAAAAAAAATAATATCGTTTGTAACCTCAACAAAAACTGACCATAATCTCACCCATTCGAAAGTCCTCTAAACAATAGGAATACCTCACGATTTTGTAATATTTTATATTCAAATTATTCTATGTTGACGACCTCGAGTATTTATCAGATTAACCTCCCCCTGTAAAGATACGGTTGTGTTTATATTTAAAACACAACCCACAAAAAAAAACCGGACAAATGCGAGTCAGACTCGCGTTCGTGTCCGGGTTCCGATAGTCTTAATTTTTTCCGAATATATATGTCGCAGCCAATTACGTTAATCAGTCGTTTAATTGGCGGCCTAGCCTTTTCATTGAAATGCGCCAATTTTTCAGCGACCTAAATGACATCTTATATTACTTACGGAAGTTGATAAACTTCTAAAACACTCATTACTTTGACAAAAATGTAGCAGGTAAGACTGAAGGACAAATATAACTTAGTTGTTGAAAAAATGTTCACAAATCACTGATGTCACGTGATTTTTCATACGATAAAACTACAAATTCCCAATTTCTAGACATTTTCCTGTACTTCTACTGTAAGATCTATCTTCCTGCCAAATTTCATGACTCTAGGTCAACGGAAAGTACCCTATAAATTTTGATTCCCTTGAAAGTGTCGAAATATACGTTTTTGCGGCATAAACGGCCGTATCTTTTTTTAAAAGTTAATTTTGAAGTTTGATTTTTTCACAGCTTCAAAGGACTGTAGACTTGAGTATGTGGTTTTAATTTCAACTCGATACTTATACGCGTTCCCGAGATAAAGGGTCTTGACGAAATGACGGACAGACGGACGGAGAGACAGACGGACAACAAAGTGAAACTATATGGGTTCCGTTTTTTCCTTTTCAGGTACGGAACCCTAAAAAATACATTCATAACAATATTTTAACAAGGTAAAACACCCTCATTTTACCCTGTTAAAATATTTGTGTTTTACCTTTGATTTCACGAAGTTTCAACTAGTAAACAAACAAAAATTTCTACAACTTTTTATTAAAAATATTTAGAATTTTGCTCGTTAACGTAGTTCCAGTTTTTTTTTCGTTTTCATTATTTATTTTTGGCCCGACATTAATTTTGTAGCCACTGTTTTTCATGACAATCTACAATCATGAAGTATTGTTGCTGATATCGTTTATTTACGCATTCTACAAAATGTTCTCTATTAAGCTTTGTTTACTCGCAAACACGTGCGTGACCTTTTGATAGGTACCTACTAAACAATAACAATGATGCCATTTGAAAAACGCCTAACCCAGTTTCGAATTTAACTTGAGACTTCGACAAAGGTCATTTGATAAAGTTATTATTATGTTAAATCTAAGAAAGATCAACTAACAAAGCACGGCTGGCGCAGTGGTTGAGTGATTGGCTACGCGCTGGGTGTCGCGGGTTCGATTCCCGCACGGAACAAATATTTGTACGGCCTACAGACAGTTGTTCCGGGTCTGGCTGTTTGTGTATGTGAATGCATATGTTTGTAAATGCACCAAAGATACAGGAAAAATTCCTAGTGTGAGGAAACGTTTAAAAATACTTTCTTTGACGACTACATAGGTTATTTTTAATTGGTTTCCAATGTTTCAGGGCTTTAAATTTTAAAATCTATACATATAATAAAACAGTAACGAAAGAAAAACTGTACATTGAGAATTTTCGAGAAAAAATAAGTGGCTTTTGTTAGAAAAACGTAACTGATGACAAAAAGTGACTTTTTAGAATTTTTGTCTGTTTGTTTGTTTGTCTGTTTGTATGTGTGTATGGTACGGCTTCACGCCAAAACTACTGGATAGATTGAATTGAAATTCAGCAAAAATGTTCTTTGTAAACCAAGGAAGACTTTAGGCTACATAGTATCACGCCGTATGTTATGGGAGGTAAGCAATATTGATTTTAAAAGGTTTTAGTTCGTAATTGAATGCACAAAATAATTGAATGCACAAAATGAAATGTTAGTTAGTTACAAAACCATTTAGATAATTTTTACACATAAACCTGATAGGAATTGTAGCAATCTGGAAGAAATCAACTTATTATCTACATAATTCAGATACCCGTAATGCCATCTGTTGGCAGAAAAAAGTAATAAATATCAAAAGCATGATTATTACACCAAAATATATTTTTTAGTTACTAATGGTACTTTTAAAATGTCATAAACAGTGATTCTTTTGATACAAAACTTACCGTTATGCATTTGATGCATAACATAAAAAAAAGATTTCGTCTGATTGCTGACTGACGTTATTTTTATTTTTTTTTGAACGGTTAATTCTCTCCACTCAACCTGTAAAGTACCCTGGTTGCTTCTGTACACTTGGACGGAGCTGGGCCGGCAAACTTAGCCAGGACACCTACGCACAACGGAGTCCCTACTCTACTCTATCCGTTGCGGGGTTTTTTTTTATGGATGGGAAATCATCAAAATGACTTCTTCCGCTCTGGGTAGACTGGAAGGGAGTGTCAGACTCTTACTGACTAAAACCCGTCTGTGTTTCTCCATATGATCTTTGCGTTCCAGGGTCACAGTGACTCTTTCGAACAAATTTCGCAACCCTAGCAGGCTCTGGCCCTGTCGGGCCCCGTCTACTTAGCTGACATCTCTTGAAGGCGCGCATGGAACACAACGCTTCGTCGACCCGGACCAGTGGCGCTATATAGGGTGTATTGCTCCATTCCTCCTTCTCGCTCGAACGACTCACGCTTAAACACGTCATGGTAGGGCCGCTGGTTGTTATCGGGCCGCGAGCCACCCAACGCTAGCCGTCCGTAGGCCCGTGCCTACGGTGGCCGAGAATCGCCCTGCGACTCCTAACGCCCGGGGCGTCTTCTTCTGTTTCGACGGCTAAGGCGTGACGATTGCCTCTCCTTCACGCGGCCCGCCCCTTCCTTTACTAGCATTACTGTTTCGCAAAAGGAGGTGACGGCTTCCCACGCCTCCGCGCTCTGGACCATGGAGTGAACCAGAGCCGGTAGCGAGAGGTCGCCGTCGTTGATCGCCTCGACGAGGACACGGCGGTGCTGCGCCCAAGCAGGGCAGACCTTCACCGTATGCTCCGCCGTGTCCTCTGCGGGGGTTGACTTCTCTTCTGGTTGGTTTTCCCATGGACAACTTTATGTAGCTCTATCGCGTGTTAACAAACTCAGCAAGTTTCATCAACATCGTGTATCATCATCATTATCCACAGTCCAACTTCGCTCACTGCTGAGCATAGGCCTCTCTTTTCGTGTGCCAATCCCCACGTTCCTGTGCCAGCCTCATCCAGGTTCTACCCACGATGGCAACAATATCGTCCGCCCATCTCGCCGCCAGCCGACCAATACTTTTTCTTCCAGTCCTCGGACGCCACTCAGTCACTGGCTTACTCCACATAACGTCACCGCGCCTTGCCAAGTGTCCTGCCCAGCTCTACTTTAGTTCTACAATTCGTTTTCCGATGTTGAAAACCTTCGTACGTCTTCGGATCTCGACGACGTACCTCTACCAAACATGAAACGCTCTATGGCTCTCTGTGCAACTATCAGTCTGTAAACAGCCTCCTGCGTGAGCGTCCATGTAAGTAAGTAAGTCATGGTGGGAAAAGCACACTGGTTATAAAGGCGGGAATTCAGACATTGCGGAAATTTGGCAGGCTTCAGAATGTCGTCCATTTTGATAAAAGCGGCCCGGCCCGTCCAAGGTGTGTTCCTCTCGATGCCTCCGTTTGTTGATTTTCTTTGCCAATTGAAAGATGAAATGGCCAAGATGAAAATTTCGGTTAATCATGAATCTCCAACAATTCATTTCCAGATTTAAATCGCTGAAGGTGTTTGCTATAACATTCGTCTTGGTCATATTCATCCCAAGACCCAACTTAAAAGAAGCATCTTAAAGATTTTGAAGCATTTTCTGGGGTCATCGAAGTTCTCAGTGAAAACCACAAAGTCATCTGCAAATCTTAAGTGAGACAGTTGGGCAGAAAATTGACGTTAATACCGCTATAGTCTCAATCTATACCCACATTTTTAACGACATCTTCTAGGACTGCTGTGAATAGTTTCGATGAAATGAAAGAAGCATTATCATTACGTTTCTCACGAAAAATTATTTGAAAAGAAGAGGTGATAGGTACTCGACGGCGCGTTGTGTTCCACGCGTGTCACAAAAAGATGTCAGCATAAAGACGAGGCTCGCTAGGGCCAGTGCGGCTCTGGAACGCAAAGGGCATTAGGTGGAACATAGATGGGTTTTAGTCGGTAAGAGTCTGACACTCCCTTCCATTCCGCCCAGAGCGAAAGGAGTCATTTGATGTTTTCCCAAACATAGAAAAGCGGCAAGCAATGATAGATATTGACTGTTCGTATTAGATATACGAACACATTGATCTTACCTAGCCACATCATTTTACAATACATACACGCGAACGAAGTCGCGGGCAACAGCTAGTATTGAATAAAACTTATTATGGTAAAGTTATTAGTATGTTTCTTTAATATTTATTTTATAAATTTTCTAGTATTTTATTCATAGGCTAATTAATCCTGACAGAAAAAACGCTGTCTCTGGCGACTGTAGGAATAGCGAAAGAGCTACTGTTGTTTTCATACGAAGTATGAAAACAACAGCTCTTTCGCAGTTAATCACTTAGTAATTATTTACAAATGTTTGCCCCTGAAAAAAAACCAACGAATTTAAGAATTTATTTAATTTTTATAAAGTCACCTGTATATTTTATGCAGGACACATTTTTTTATTTTTTTAAGTACCTAGTTATTATACTCTAATGTGGAAAATTCAAATATATTTATACACGTTACTCTTCAATGGAAACAACAGTAAAGTTAAATGCTCTCATCATCAGAAAGAGGTTCAATGCCTTTGCACTTATCTGATTCTTTATAGGCTTTATAATATTTTTTCTGTTTTTTTGGATAGATATTGTTATGTCGGGCTCAATCGATGGACTATTGCGAATCCTCTTCTAACAAATACTTATAGCAATAGCATATTATTACATAAACTAACATATCCGTGTTATTTTCTCCTTATAATCTTATTCAGAACTCGGCCTCTAAGTCCAAAAGAAGTTTCATCAAGATCCGATCAAACTACCCTTTTTTATGGATGTGAAATCATCAAATGACTCCTTCCTCTCTGGGTGGAGCGGGAGGGAGTGTCTGACTCTTACTGACTAAAACCCATCCGTGCTCCTCATATTGCCCTTTGCGTTCCAGGGCCGAGGTGGCTCTTTTGAACAAAATCCGCAACCCTGGCAGGATATCTCTATAACCTACAAAGCTCAACCATTCTCCCACAGAAACAAGAAAACCTATTAATCCAAACGTATGAATCAGTAAAGCCAATCAATGCCTACATATATGTAAACTTGTAGCACCTTGGCACACAGGCAGGCAGTTCTTGGCGCCTTGCCAACTAATTAGTCATGTAAATGGGAACTACGCAGCCTGCTGTTTGGCGACACTGAGGCACACGGATCTAGGCAGCCGGAAGGTGCAGGACTCGGAGAGGTGCGCAAATATTGAACGTGCGGGCTGTGATTTGGGATTCGAAATTTGTGGGGGAATGTATACTAATGCACTCCAAACTTATCTAAAGTTTGGAGTGCATTTGAAAAAAAGATGGCAGCGAAGGTGATTCTTCAAATTAATATGAAAAGTTCTGCTGTGTATGTACTGTGTTAGATTGTGATGAAAAAAATATTGCAGAAACTTATTCAACTTTTACAGTAACTCTTGGACCTTCTTCTAAGTAAAAGATATGCCAGTGCTGCAATGAAGTGTGATTACAGCGCATAGCATTTGGTAGAATGAACGCTCACTACCTAAGTTTTTACAGTGAGTTATTATACCGAGATTTGGAGGGATAAATCATTAAATTTCAGTTTAGTTTTATTTATTTATTTAAAAAGGAACCACATACAGTTACAATATAATGCAGAGGACATAATTATACAACGTGTAACAGTATAAACGCAATACTTGAAAAGAGTACAAGGGTACTTAACATTATGAATATTTTTTACTATGGGACTAAGCTCAAAATCGCGAAATAATAAACATCTGTTCAGTACATTTTGTCGAGTTTTCCGAACGTATGGGACAGTCGATTTTTTTTCTCGATTTTAGTGTTGGTAAAGTTGTTCATAATGTTGAGTACCATTATACTCAACAATACCCCATTTCGAGTGGATTTAGGTTGTTAGGGCCCTTTTATTGCAGTATGAGTGGTAAGGGCACTTGACTTGCAGATTCTTCTCTTACTGATATTACTCATTTAAAGTCACATCAAGCATGTAGAAAATGATATAGGCACAAAGTTAAATTACAGGATAAAAAAATAAAGCTATTTTAACTTCTTTTCATTTATCATCATAAAAAAGCATCCTTGCCACTTCCGCAAACTTTAATTCTTCGTTGTTCCATATCGCACGCGGCGGATTGCAATCACTGATTGATCCCAGCTCAGTGCACCAGATACTTCTGCTTGACTAAGTACACACTTAGTAACTTCCAAACTTCTCAAGGAAACCTTCATTGTGAATTCCCAGAAATTCTTGAATGGGATTTGGAATGCGGATTTTGTAAGCAAATTACTGGGTGGTAGGGTAAAAGTTCAGTTGGTTCGTGGTTTCTCGGTTTTTAGGGTAGAATACACATTAGGAAAGGAATCTTTGAAAGTAGGAACTAGTTTACTAATTACTGTAGCTGATATGTCCATCGGTAAACTTTGGTTCTAAATATTTTTGAATGAGTGGTAAGAGGAACCTAGTTTTTTAATGGTTATAAATTGTAAGATAATAAGTATATTTATAGCTTCCTACAGTCTGTGTAGGGTTTTTTTCAATAAAATATGAGTACCAACTCAAGGAGAACAAAATAGAATTTTAAAAAGTAAACACAAAACATTTTAATAATTCACCTCAACTCACCAACGAAAGTCTACATCTCTCAAACTGATTAAATTATTCCGTCGCAAACTTTTGGTTGACAAAAATAAAAATACATTTTTAACGAATCAAACGGATAATGAATTTGTCATTTGGAAGCCCAACGGACACTTTAATTGGGCTGTATAAGACTTGAATAAAGTTTTTATTGCGTCTCTCCTAATCAAAATTTTGCCACCCAACTTCGAGTTCTATTCGGCAAGCTCTTCAGCTACTTTTAAGACTCGTGACTTTTTTCTAACTCCGTGTTATATTATTAAAAACTTCGTCTTTGATTTAAACTTTGCACAGTTTCGTTAATAAAGGTGAGAAATTTTAGGGTTCCGTAGCCAGCAGGTAAAAGCGGAAGCTTTTTAATTTCATCGTGCCCGTCAGTCAATTCGACTGTCCGGACGTTGTTGTAGCCAGCGTAATGGCTATCCATTACACTTGTAGGCAATTAGTACTACATTAGTGATGAAAGGCTGTGGGCGATATATATAAACGTTTAACACTGTGAAAGTTAAGTAACGAAAATATTATTATCATCATATCAGTCGAAAGACGTCCATTGCTATACGTGGATATAGGTAACGAAATATGAATAGAGTTATTCCTCCTTACCTATAATATAACCGTGTAGGTAATTTAGAAGTGCGTTTCGGTGAAAGATTCTGCAGTTGGGATGAATAATATTCATACCGGCTACGGAACCTTTCATGTTATTTTTCCGACACACACTTGGCCAGTTTTTTAAAGTTTAAGTCCAATTTGTCCTGTGTAATCTCAGTCAGGTGTCCGGATTCAGTTTCCGACTAAGCTGGTCCTACTTTTGATTTACTATATCCTAGATACCGGAGACTGCTTTATAAAATTTTATACTGGCGACATCTAACTAGTTGTTTGAAGTAAAAAATCTTAACAGAGAGAAGTTCTTTATCTTTTCAGAAAAGTATAAGTTTTACCGAGAGAGGTAGCTATAAGTGTTTAGTGGCGGACTAAGCAATTAGGTACTTGTCTATAGGCAGGTTTTTTGTTGTGTTTGTAATTTAATATGTTTTTTTTGACAATGTGTCAAAACTTTAACGGCTTTACTACAAAACGCGTTCTAACTTTAAACCCAGGTTTAAACCAACAAGCCATTTTTGAATTTCGAACTTTATTCCAAATGCCGTAAAGTTCTTGAATGCACATTGACAAGATAGACCTGGATCTAAAATAGGTTTTTGTATTAATAACTTTAAGGTAGTCGGAATATAGTTCAAAGTGCAATAACGGGCTTGAATGTTTAGGCTTGGACTAAAGTTAGAACGCGTTTTGTAGTAAAGCCGTTAGTGTTGTAATTTTTAGTGATGTGAATTTTGTAAGTTGATGTTTATTTTTAATGAAAAGCAAATATGTTTATGTAGTTTAAAAGTTGATAAGTAAAATTCAATTAAATCATAATTTCAGTCGAAAGACGCTTACAGCTTAAAATGGGTTATGACTTATGAGGCGTCGCCCATCGACTGGTTTTGTGCTTCTCGTGGTAGATCTATCAAAAATATACTGTAGATATTACTGAGAAAAATTACATTGTTTAAAATCTACCTAATTTACGAAGCCAGTAGCAACATTCATATTTTTTCAAAACAATGTCAGTATTTTTCGTGATAAAAAGTTTGTGTTCTGCGTGGTGGTGAATGGTTCTGAATAGAAAACCCAATTTTAGCCTTTGATAGCAAACATTTTGCAGAACTGTTACTAAATATTAGCGAGTTTTGCAATGCAGTTAGACGGATTTTAGTCTGTTGGTAACGGACATAATTAGATTTTTTCGGAAACTTCCTTAAAAAAGTTTCCGAAAAAATCTAATTTAGTCCGTCACATAAATTTCTAAAAAAATATTGGACACGTATTTTTTTTTTTTTTATGTAATTAAAAAATGAAGACGATACAGTTGAAAACTCGTGTTACGTCACAGACCGATACATTTTTTACCGAAAAGTGACGTCACAAGCCCCCACTTTGATGCGATTTATCTTCGTCAATTTTTTATGATTTAATAAAACAGTAAATACGTATCTAATGTATATATATATATATTATATTGATCTGCCTAGCCCTTTCTCTACTAAGTCAGTATAACCTGTTGTCAAATACTAGTGTTCTCGTAAACTATCTTGTCTATTTGGATGATAGGTATGCCGTACAACATTCGGCATAACATCCAAATAGACATGACAGCTTACTTTGGCCTCTCTCGTATTGCCAAATAATATTAATAAGTACGCCATTTAGTAGAAAAATAGAAAAAGTACACGTGTTCTACTAGACTTAGGTAAGTAAATTTCATGTGTTTATTTTGATTGAAATTCTCTATTTTTTTAATTTTTCAATGAAACATGTACATACATTGTGTGATCACTCGCGACCCACATATTTGTTCACCTGAACTGTGCTGTTGAGATTTGTATGTTTTTTGATCGGGATTTCCCGTGTAACACCGTTTGGCATACAGGGACATCAAATCACACGGTTCGGTCGATAGTGGCCACATGTTTGGTTCTGTACCGATACTCGAAACAAGGCGGTTCGGTTATATCTGTGAAATTGTAGGTTACACGATTGGCTCTGTAGTTTTGAATACAAGGTGTTCAAATTTTTATATTTTATATGGTTATTGGTGAGGTTATGATTTTCATGCAGCGGACAGAGTTGTCCGCTGCATGAAATTTGTAACAAGTGTTACCCTTTAAGTAGACAAGTATTTTCTGAATGTATACGCTTAGATAGCTGCATCTAGTTAGGGCGTTATTATTCCAATCGATCGATGGTCGATCGATTAGTATGGTAGCTTTGGCTGATCGAAAAAAGAAGCAGAAACTATCGATCGATCGAAGGACCATTGATCGACTGGTGAAGACTAGACGCTAACCGCAACATATTATGTCATTACCTGTGAGGTCTCCTTTTTTTTCAGGCCACTTTGAACTATCATAACTTCAGTTGGACTTTGAATTTTATCTGTGAAAGCATTTGAGCGGCTACCTCTGAGCAGCAATGGCATTTTACCAAAAAAAAACACGGTTCACATAGTAAGCCGGCAGCGTCGATGTAGGAAAAAGCCAGACTTAAATAATAAAATCTACTTCTCAGTTCTAGAGCAATAACACACACAAAAACATGCTTCAATACAATAAAACCGTTTTCATTAGAGGTTAAAAGCAAAACATAATATTTGATTATAGCATAAACTTGACAAAACGAAGGCAATTTCAATTTACTCAATGCAGTGGAGGTCATTGAACAAACTATTGTAAAACGGTACAATTATTTGAATTACAAAAGCATTTGAACTGATGAAGGCTGATAGAGTTTTTTACTTATTCTAATTTAGATTTAAAGGAAATTAGATTTACCTAATAAATTACGTTTCCAAATCATTGGGTGGGTAAACCCATTATCGTAATGGAGTTGTTCACTGGAATCGATACTAGTGTTTGTAAGTAAGTAAAGTGTGGATTTATAAATGAGTTGTATAAGCGTAGGTAGGAAATTGGTCAATGAAAATAACGTCTAGAGGGAAAACATTTTAAGTCTTCTTAAGAAATGACTCTTTTTGTCTTACTTCATCATCTGCCTAGCCTTTTCCCAACTATATTGGTGTCTGGTGCCAGTCAAACCAGATTCAGTTGAATACCAGAATTTTACGTCGAGCAGCTGACTATCAGACCTCCACAACCCAATAACTGGGTAACACGATATCTAGAGTTTATACATTCCAAGTTTTTGGAATTTACAGTTTATTTGAAAAATAGCGCTATGTAAATGCTCCTAAGGCACAAAACCGATTCAAAAGATCTCTATGTTTAAATGCATTGAATTTTTTTAAGCACTGACTTATTTTTAGGGAAGCCAATCAGATATACGTCAAATTCTTTCAAACCCAATTTGGTTTGCAGACCTTAAAAACTTTTCAAACACGAAGAAATATTTAATTTCGCATTCACCATTAACATGAAAAATACTAAGCAGAAACAAAGTAAATAAGTATATTACCAAGATTACATTAAGGTTTCATAACCTGCGGTCCTATCATGACGTGTTAAAGCGTGAGTTGTTCGAACCAGAAGGAGGGATGGAGCTATACACCCTATATAGCTCTATCCCTCTTCGCTCGAACGACTCACGTCATGGTAGATGGTAGGGCCGCTGAACAGAGTTCCCAACTTCTAAGTGGCAAGAACTTTTAATATCAAGTTTAAAACTTTGAAATCAAAAACCAACATGGTTTATGAAACTAAATTATGAATGTTTTTCATACATGTATAATCTGAAAACTTCGCTTGTTTCACTAAGGTGTGAACTTACAGGTGATTATACACTAGAGAATTTGCTCAAAGATTTTATGTAATGTAACGCTCCTACGGATGCTTGAAACGGTGTTCAATTTAATGCTCATAGTTAGTTTTATTTTTTGTAATAATGCTTCAAGCGTCCGTATTCGTGATACGGTGACACATCAGAGCGGCTCGATGTTTCGTTACAAGTAAATGTTCTAATCCAGCCACATAGCGCTTCTACTATTATCATGATGTGTTTCGTCGACGCGTGGGAGTACCAGTGCCTCAAGGCATCTTCTGGGCACGCTCGCTTCATCATGGACCTCATCTATAGCTTTCCATCAGGCGTGATCGAGGTCAAGAGCTACCTCATTCATAAATAAAATAAAATAAAAATAAAACTATATATTTGATACAGATATACATGAATACACATAATTATACACCCAATTCATCATCATCATCATCATATCAGTCGAAAGACGTCCACTACTGGACATGGGCCTCCCCCAGAAGGGGGGTAGGGTTTGCCATAATCGCCACGCTTGGCAGGCGGACTAGCGATCGTAGTGTGTTGTGGTGGTTAATTTAAGGGTTTTTTAATATGTCTTTTTGTGATATTTTTTTTCTGTAATTGTGAATTGTGGAAACTCTATCACTGATGGCAAGCTACGGAATCAAAAGTGCTTCATATTTCGATTTTTTTTATTTAGACGGGATAGGCCACGAGACCTAGCGAGAAATAGCTAGTCAATAATAATAACAGATCAAATCTATATCTCAACTAAAACTGAGATACCATAACACTAACTAATATACAAGATCTACACTATCTGATAATGGGACATTTGTCCCAAATTAATGTGCCGTTTTACCCCTTTATGAGGGTAGGAGCCATATATTGGTTTATGGCAACATTATCGTTAGTATGGATTTCGTTCTGGCCTTTGGCCTAATGTTCGATACAGGAAGGGATTTGCTTACACGGTTTTATGGTGTATTAATGTGGTAAATTATTGGGTTGGGGAAATTGGTCTGATGTGTAATTTTTAGATTGCGTTGAAATAACATTCTTTGTTTTTTGTTTGTTTAGCTACTGACTGACAATGGAGAGTTAAACGTATGTTTTAATGGAATTTTGAAGAAACAGTTAATTTTCTTTAAAAAAAAAACGGGCAAAGGCGAGTCGTACACGAAGGGTTCCGTACCATAAACCGAAACTGTCTACCTATTACTGTTCTTAAGATACAGCCCGCTGACAGACAGACGGACGGACGGACAGACGAAAAATAAAAAAATATCTGCCATTTCCCCATCATGTCGCTATTTAACCTCCACAACTCAGTAACTGGGTAACGTGATACCCCTTGACAAGACTGGTGCCAGGTTTTCTAGTTTCTGATTATTTGTAACGACTGTCAATAATCGGCAAATTACAGCAGAGCGAAGAGTTTCGATAATTCTGTATGTAATGGACAACCAAACCCATCCATAGTCCAACGTCGGCAAGCATTGCTTGACCTTGAAAATAACCCCATCGGCTTATTTATTACTTAACTCAGAATTCAACTAAACCATGATAGCAGAAACTAACATACGTCCAAATATAAAATTTACTTCACATAGCTTCACTAACAAAATTCACGCAATATCTACACATGGAAGCCATAGAACAATCGCGTAACAGGTGGCTCATCATTTACAAGTAGGTATTATGAAACCCTCCAAGATTCCTCTCAATCAATCATTACACCCTTTTCCTTAGACGGATCATTTGCTACCCTTCAATTTTGTAGGTCTCTCATCTTTTTTATATACATACATATTTCCATAATTTTTTTTCACTCCTTGTTTTTCAGTAAAACGCCTAAATATCTAGTTTGATAATAATATTATTGATTTTAATAAAAATAATTTCACGTGTAACAGAATAAACGCATAACCTCTTAAGGGGTCTTTGTACTCATCATTATTAACTACTTTTATGGGTCCAACACTGATATTGCGAAAAAAAATCGACTGCTGGTTGCTGTGAGCATAACTCGACTAAAGGTACTAAACTGCTGATTTTTTTCAAAAAAACCCATGGATATGTGCGTCCTCTCTTCCTACCCTCTCACCTACGGAGCACAAACGTGGTCATTAACGAAATGTCAAAAATCCGCACTCGGGGCTATGGAACGAAGTATTCTTGAAGTCGAAATCAAAGACCGCATAAGAAACAGTATACTTTATGCGCTACAGAATCGGGGCAGCCCTATCAGCACTCTAAATGCCTTATTATATAGTACGCGCAAGGCGTTGTACTGTCCGCACATGTATGATACGATGTGCTCAGGTTAGGGAAACTACTCATTTATACAATGAGTTAGTATTACATTCTAATTGTAATCCACCTTCCTTAATAACAATAGATGTAACTGAAGATTCTTTATTAAAACACAACAATAATCTTAAATTTAGTCAGAATAAAATAAAAAAATATGCAAGACTCAATAAAATCATTAAAAAATGCAATAAATTCAAAAAACAACAAAAACACTTTTCCAAAAATATACAATTGAGGAAAGAACGTGTTACTCTCATCAATAAATTGAGTAATTACCAAATTAAGTTAGAAGATAGTATAAATATTTATGAAATTGATACTCAACGCTTACAGTCTGAAATTCAAAATCTTGAGTATAAATTAAAGTCTCTTTATAGTAAATATGTAAGTTCTAAAAACCAAATTAAGGAACATATCCTTGCTACAAACGAGTTAGTCGACAGAGTAGACTTGCTGACTCTTAGCAACACCAAGTGCACCTGTCAGAAAATCCTCCAGCCTGTGGTAACGGAGGACCCGTCCCAGGCTATGGGTACTCAGGATTGTATCCCCTTCCAAAACATTTCTGATATTGAGCAAGATTCATCTCAAGTGGTACTTTCATCAAATAGTAGTTCCTCTTCCACTTGTAGTAGCAAGGTTTGTTTACAGTCAATAATGTTTTCAGACAGTATAGGAAGAGGGTTAGGGAAATTGGTTAGAAACAGCCTTCCTTTTCCTTCTCAAAACTTTTGTACACCTCAGTCTTCTTACCAACGCATACTAGCATCTATATCTGAGAATAAATATGATATGAATTCTATAATAACTATAATTGTAGGAAATAGTTCAAACCTAACAAATGATGGTATCACAGATAGTATCACTGAACTTTTGAAGATTAATTGTAGAAAGATAATTTTGTGTGCTTTTCCATACTTTGAGCACTTATCATATAGGCAAAATAATTACATACACAAGCTAAATATGCATATGCAATTTTTAGTAAGTCACCATAGTGACAAGCTTTTATTTTTTGACATCAACAATTTTGTTGATAAACTTAAGTCGACAAGGAATACCGTGTATCTGCCCATTAGTTTTAGACGTCAAATAGCGAGGCTATTAGCTTTTAATATTAACTCAGACATAATTAGTATGTCGAAGTACTCAAGTATTAGCACCACAGTTAGTAGTAGTACTAATGCCTTGGTTGCTAGCTCAAACAATTTAAACTAGGCAATAAGACAACAGATGGTACCATATGCAATTTAGCTCAACTTATCAACAACAAGGTATCTTCTAGCACTAATATAAATGGAGCTAATCAGAAATCCTTTACTTTATACTTTCAAAACATACAAGGCTTTTCTTCGAAGCAATTGGAATTTGAATTATTTTTAGAAAAATCAATGTTTGACATTGTTTGTATTACTGAGCATTGGTTAAAGGATTCTGAAATGTTAATTAATTATGATAATTACAGTTTGGGCAGTTGTTTTAACCGAAAATCAATGCTGCGTGGGGGTTCACTTATTTTAATAAAACGGTCTATAAAATTTAAAACTCGAAAAGATATAATTGAACTGTCGGTTGAACATAACATTGAACTGTCCTGTGTTGAGCTAGATAAGCATGTCATAGTGTGCGTTTACAGACCCCCTAATTATCAAAACTATTCTGTTTTTGAGTCAGTGATGGAAGATGTTTTGACAAAACTTGGAACTGGTAATAAACTTTTGATTGTCTGTGGAGATTTCAATATAAATATTTTAGAAAGTAATTCAGATAGCAGTCGCTTTTTAAATCTCTTTAAGTCATTCAATTTATCAAATGTGTTCATAGAACCAACCCGATCAACGGCAACGACTGCTACATGCATTGATAATGTTTTTTGTTGCTGCAACTACTTAAAAAAAGCCATTGTAAATTGTGTCCCTTCTGATCACAGTGGGCTAACGGTAACTTTTGAGTCTACCATACCATTACAAAAAGTGCAGATACAAACAAGACCAATAACAGCCGGTAAATTAAACAAATTTAACAGCACTTTAGGCAGCAAGTTAAGTAGTCAGGGCTTCACAATGAACAATGGTAATATTTTATATAAAGAATTTTTTTCTGTTGTCCAAACTGAGTTCAATAACACTTTTAAAAAAATAACTAAAACTATTTGCCCTAAGTTTTTATTTAGTGACTGGGCGACTAAAGGACTCAGAAAAAGTCGAGATAGACTTTATGAACTATATGGCCTAAAGCCTTATATTAACACTGAAACTTTTAATAAGTATGTAGCTACCTACTCAAAAATTTATAAAAATACTTGTAAGGTAGCTAAGGCTTTTTACATAAGCAATAAGGTGAAAACAGCAGACAATAAAATAAAGACTGTTTGGAAAATTATAAATAATGAAACAAACAGGTACAAGAGACATAACACTGATTACACATTGGAGACCACTCAGGGTCTTATTAGCGATAACCAACAAGTTGCTCAAGAATTTGTAAATTTCTTTACCAGTATTCCAATTAAAACTACTGAAGCCTTGAATTCGTCACCTTCGCTTGCTTTTGATTTGTTACAGGCAAATGTTTCAGCCTGCCCGACTGAATTTAATTTCAAGCATATAAACCCCATAACAGTAATGAAAGCTTTCAAACAAATCAAGGTTAAATTGACCGAGGATTTATGGGGATTGTCTATCAAAGTGTGTACCTCAATTATTGAAACTATAGCGCCTTACTTAGCTTTAATATTTAATTTGTGTGTCGATCAAGGTGTCTTTCCGGACCTAATGAAATTCAGTAAGGTGATACCACTTTTCAAATCCGGGGATAGTAAAGACACAAACAATTATAGACCAGTATCCGTGTTGCAGTGTTCAGCAAGGTATTTGAAAAAGTGATGCTTAATCAGATGCTTTATCATTTTAACACCAATAACATCTTGCATGATAAACAGTATGGTTTCACCAGAGGACGTTGCACGACTGACGCTGGTGTTACCTTATTGAAGCACATCTTTAATGCGTGGGAAGAGGCACAAGATGCCATAGGCATCTTCTGTGACCTATCTAAGGCGTTTGATTGTGTAAATCACGAAACATTACTTCTGAAACTTGGGCATTACGGGCTGGGCAAAACAGCTTTAAGCCTTGTTAAATCTTATTTAAATGATAGACAGCAGTTAGTTCAAGTAAACGGTGTCAATTCGTCGGGATTAAATGTGAAAATGGGGGTTCCCCAGGGCTCAATTTTAGGTCCTTTTTTATTTTTAGTATATATAAATGATTTGCCCCATTTATTGCAACAAAAACTTGATATGGTGTTGTTTGCCGACGATACCTCTTTGATTTTTAAGATAAATAGACGAACCAATAATCTTGACGTCATAAATAACGCCCTAATGCAAGTCCAAAATTGGTTTACTGCCAATAATTTAGTTCTAAATGAAACAGAAAACGAAATGCATAAGATTTGCCTTACCAAATGTCAGAGGCAGTGATTATGACATAGTATTGAACGGGGAAAAACTTGAATTCGTCGATAAAACGGTTTTCCTGGGAATTACTCTTGACTCAAGGCTACAATGGGGTCCTCATTTAACATCTCTTGCAGGACGGCTAAGTTCAGCAGCATATGCTGTCAGGAAAATCCGCCAATTTACGGATGTAGATACCGCGAGACTGGTCTATTTTAGTTACTTTTACAGTATCATGTCTTACGGTATACTACTATGGGGACGGGCTGCAGACATCGAGTCTATTTTTATTCTGCAGAAAAGAGCCATTAAAGCCGTATACAAACTCGGCCGGCGCGATTCTTTAAGGGAACTGTTTAAGAATATTAACATCATGACGGTACCTTGTCAATACATTTACGAAAACATCATGTATGTTAGAAAGAATTTACATCTTTTTAGTAAAAGAGGCGACAGACATAATTATGGTACTCGAAATAGGGACCAATTAGTTCAACCAGGTTTCAGACTGGCTAAAGTAGCCTCATCTTTTATGGGGTACTGTTTAAAATGTTATAATAAAATACCTCCCCATATATTAGAACTAAATGAGACTAAATTTAAATCTTGTATTAAACGCACACTATGCAGGCAAGCATATTATAAGTTAGGGGAGTATATTGAAGATAAAAATGCTTGGCTCAATGCTGGTCCTGCTCCACAGCCATTAGGGCGCACAAAGTAATCTGTTAGCATTTGGAAATATTGTTGGACCGGATGAAGATTGTAATAATGCTATATTTTTTTTTTTTATTGTATAGACTCAATTTATTTAGCATTGTATAATTTCATGCATTAACGGCACATGTGTGAGTACTATGTAGGTCCCTCAAATTTAAACTATAATGATCATTTTGGGTAGGTCTTTGACTTGAATGTACCCTGGCGATTGGGGATGTCATGCTCACTCAAAAGTCTGGCTGATGGTGGCGTTTGCGTTGGATCATTTGGCTCCCTTAAAAATGGTCGAGCCGAATGGTGCTAGCGTATGCGTCATGTTCGTGAACGGGCGCCGTCAGCTGAGACTGGTCATCTCTCGGCTGCCATGGTCTATTTTAATTATTTCTTTGAATTGTTTCTATTTTACTCCGGACTATCCTGCACGTCTTTTACATCGTTCTCACATATATGTATAATTTCAATATGAATTATGTAACCATAATTTTGTAACAAAAACTTATTTTTAAAAGAGTGTCCGTGGAGTTTCTTGCACGTTCTTCTCCATAGAGATCTACGCTTTGGAACGTGCAAATAGCTTCATCTTTTTTTTTTGACCGACCGACCTTGACAATTCAAAAGTGCCTGTAAATGGTCTAATTGAAATAAATGCTTTGACTTTGACTTTGAGTTTGACTTTGATACCCACAGGCTGCTCTTGCAGAAAGATGCACAAAATGCTTTGAATAATTTTGTTTTCACTTCAGTACAACGAGCAAACCTGCGGGCAATCAAATTCGCCCTTACAGACAACGCCTTGCGTTCTCGCTCTGTCTGCATCGTCCTTCAGATTAGAAGACATCATATGTCCAAAGTAATTAAAATGTTCCACCCTCTTCATTATTATAATTAAATTCAATATAAAAAACCGGCCAAGTGCGAATCGGACTCGCGCACAGAGGGTTCCGTACCGTTATCTATAAAAAACGGCAAAAAATCACGTTTGTTGTATGGGGGCCCCACTTAAATATTGATTTTATTATGTTTTTAGAATAACAGAAATACATCATCTGTGTAAATTTCAACTGTCTAGCTATCACGTTTCATAAGATACCTACAGACGGACAGTGGAGTCTTAGTAATAGGGTCCCGTTTTACCCTTTGGGTACGGAACCCTAAAAATTAGCTTATTCAAGTTCTATACCCATGTTATTTAAAGTGCGAAAGTAAATCATTTTCTATGTCTGCTTGTTACGAATATGTCTTCACGTCTTAGCGGTGTAAGTAATGGATTTAGTAATAGTAAACATTTTTTTAAAATACATTTTTTAGACTTTTACTCGAGCAAAGATGCACACATAGAAGCTATTTCTGAATGAAAAGTAACCTTTATTGAAAACCAAAAATAAATTTTAAAAAATCTCGGGCACGTGAGTAAGTGACCCAAAAATAATGTAAACGAACTTTTTTGTTCATTCCTTTATACACATGGGCTCCAAATTAATTGTTCCCAAATGATCCCGTTTTCCTTGCCTTAAAATTGGCTGACTGAAATTCCCTTTTTCGGGCCTTGGAGACCCCACTTTTGTTGCCAAGAGGTCCCCAATGCCTACTGAAGGTCTATCCATTGAATTACCCACAAAAGGTCTGGGTTAAAATTAGAATTGTTATACGTAAATTAAGTAAGCATTTAATGGTTTATTTCGGTCTACTCTTAGTTGTGTGAATATTTTATTTTCATATATTTAAGACCGTTCACGCCGTGTGGCATTTCATACAAACTTTCAAGTCCTTACTTTTAGAAATGCATGAACCGATTTTAATGACACTTGGTATGCATGCATAGCCTAGATAACCAGGTCTTAGTGAGTAGAGAACATTTTCGATAAACAACAGCACATGCAACAAGCTTTTGAAGTTTTTTAAGTACGTAATTAGGTAATCGTATAAATGTCAATTATTCGGTTAAGTATAGCATACTAAGTAGAGTGAAGACATATTTTAACCTCAATATTAATTGATTTCGGTAAAATAAAATAAAGTTGTGTGTACCCCGACTGAGTGGACAAACATTAATATCTAGCGATATTTTTTCATGTCTCTTAAGATGGGGACGATTTGTTTTATAATAATCATTGTTTATTATTTCATCGCATCCCGTTAACATAATAATACATATACTACTTTTATTGTTTAAAATACACAATACGTCGAAAAAATCAGAACCTAGCCAATCTGTTGAATTTGGAGGTCAATTTATGCTTTCGATTAATTGCATAGAAAAAGTTCGTCCCAGACTTAATGGCTTGTGGCACCATCTTAATATAAGCAGTGTTTTTTTAGACTGTAGAATATTATTTAGGTACTTTATTAATGTAATGAAGTTTAAAAATGGAATTCTTGAAACGTTTATCACTAGCTACAGTTACAGCAGCACTAGCCATGTAAGCTCATTTAAGAAGAATAATGAAATGGCTCCACGTACCTAATTAGTCAGTCTTAACAGAGTTTTTTTAGCAAATCTCGTTTTGATTACCGAAAGGAGACCCGAAACAAAAAAATAAACATTCAAAATTTTGGTATTTTTGCTTGTGAATTTTCAGATTAAATTTCTGAAATTAGTACAGCAGTTCTAGCCTCTAAAACCATACAAAACAAAATCTTAATTCTTTAACTAAATTAAAAAGAAAGAAACCAAAAACCACAATATTTTGCCATTTAATGAAATGGGGGTGAAACAAAGTTATATTCATCCGGCTTGGCCACCCTATAAATAGATTTACGCATAACCACACTTGAGTTAATATATCAAATTAAAATAAAATTGAATTGATAAAATCACCCAAGAAAGCAGTTTTATTTATTTAAAAGTTATATCGTTTTAACTTAATAATATTCTTTATACCTACAAAAGGTAAACAAGAACAAACCTTAAAGCCATCGTTTCCAGTCGATTTCAAATCTGCGTGTATCCAGGTCAAAGCGCTCAGGTACAGTCGAGCACAAAACTAGGACGTGCTCAAATAGTTATTAAGAGGCGAGTACCATTGTTTGTTCGTTAGTCGGTTTTAGAAAATGGTATTTTTTCAACTGTTGTTGGGTTGTTAATAGAAGCGTTTTCAATTATTGAAGGTTAAAAAACTAAGTTTTAAGGGTGTTGTCAAGCATTTATAACCTTTTAAAAAAAGGGGATAAATACATCTTGACTTTTGCTCTTATTTCGGGTTTACTTGGCTTGTTTCGAACCCGAACAGATAATAGACATTCAATACGAAAGTTACTTCCAAATTGATTATCTATGAGCAATGTTTGTACCCCAAAACAAACTCGAAAAACCAACCAGGACACAATATTAAAAAAAAAACTTATTTTACTGAAACTAGATGGAATAATTACTACCATCGGGTTAACACTAATCATATTTCTTAAACAAAATATAGATAATACAAACCAACTCTATTAAAATGCTGAAAACGGGAGTCAGACATAAATTCTATTTACACTCTCAAAGTCGAACTAAAACAAGCTGCAAAGCTATCATTTCCAGTCGATTTGAAATCTACGTGGATTCAGGTCATAGTGCTTCGGTACAGGCGAGTACAAAACGAGAGAAGCGTGCTCAAATATGATTACCATGAACGTTTTGTTGTGAATTATACCACCTTTTTTTCAACATTACAGGCCGCGGAAGATAAAGGTAAAGACGCGAAGTTCGACTTTTAAAAGCCATTTTTATGTTATAAAAGTCGCGTTTCTTTCCGTGACTCCTAGACATTTAATGCTATTTGTTGTGAATTAGTTTTTGAAAATATCTGCTGTGATTGCATTTTAATTTTGCCCGTTGAATGTGTACTTAAGACTCGTTTTTCTCTTTGTTAAAACTGTGATAGTTTTGTAGCATCAATGATTTTTTTTGGCTACAGCAACTTGCTACAAAAACTTGCTACAACAATAAAATAATAATTTACGAAAACGTCAAAATCAAGTTTCAATCGGACTCGCACTTGGGTGGTTTATCTAATAAGTAGACCGCCCAAGTGCGGCTCCGATTCTCGTGCAAGATAGGCGGTTCAGGGACGACAGGGTTGGCGCAATTCGATTTCCGCACGGAACGAATATTTGTATGACCTACAGATAGTTGTTCCGGGTCTGGCCGTTTGTGTATGTGAGTTTGTATGTTTGTAAACGCACCTACGATACAGGAGAAATTCCAAGTGTAAGGCAACGTTTAAAAAAAAAAGGGACTTCCGAGTGGACCAAGGAAAGTTAAACCCTGCGGGAAGATGTTCGCTTGGTTGTAAGTAGTTCATGGGTGGAGGGAGAGGTATTCTGCCACAGTTTGCAGCGGGCGTCAGCTGGGTTACCTGACAGGGAGACTACTGATTTGAGGAAGCTGTGTCTGCTACTTAGCCACCTTTAAATAACAATTTATTGGCTGTTGCTAATTGTGTCAATAACTGAAACTGAATCTAAGATAAACTGTTCTGTATCATTATACTGTACTTCGTGATTCTTTGCTAAATAAAAAATATATTTCTTTAAAGAGTTTATAATTTTTTAAATATCAATATTTGTACAATTAACCTGAATAGCTTTTAAATAAATATCTCACAACGCAGGTTTGTTATCAGGCAAAAAACAATATATCAAGAAATAACAACAAACAACTCGGTCATGATGACGAGGCAAAAATATATTTATAACCATATTCAAGGCCGATTGACTGCCAGATAAGTTGTTGTGTGTGTTTCATAACGTTTTTACTTTACATACAAGCAGAATCAAACAAAAAGTTTTTTCTTCTGAAATATCAAGTCTAAAGTAAAATTAAAGACCATAACATCGAACAATTGATTTCTGTTACTACCTATTTATTTTTAATTTCTTGGTCTTTCTAGAACCTTCATCAATATTCCATTATCACTCACAAATGAGGAACCAGTGATTTTTACCAGGAATTGTCAGACTTTATTTATTTTTTTATGTTTTCTAAGCCATGTAATTAAATTTATCATGATCCGCAAGTTTGATCATTCATTTTGAAAAAATAAGTACTTGAAAGTTGGTATGAAATGTTGTCGTAAACGCTCTAAATAAATTAATACATTTTCAGATAAGATTATCGCTATATAAGCTGATGTAATTATTCAAAACACAATATTGTAACTGTGATTAGTACTATAGCAACATGAGTTTCCAAGACAGGGTTGTGATCGTCACTGGTGGCAGCTCTGGCATTGGAGCAGCCACCGCCATCAAGTTTGCTGAAGAAGGTGCTAAAGTCGCTATAGTTGGAAGGGACAAGCATAAACTTGACAACGTCGCAAAGAAATGTGGCAATCCTTTAATCCTAGTAGCTGACGTTTCTAAAGATGCAGATGTCAAAATAATTGTAAGTGAAACTGTAAAACATTACGGAAAATTGGATATCTTGATTAACAACGTTGGCATTGGCCAACCTGCAAGTATTCTAGGAGAAAACGCTATGGCAGCATTTGATACATCAATGTCGACAAATTTGCGCTCAGCTGTGTACTTGACAAATCTTGCTGCCCCTCATCTCGTAAAGACAAAAGGAAACATCATCAATGTATCAACCGTTGCTGCACTTAAACTACTTGGGAACGGAACTTTTGCATACTGCACATCGAAGGCGGGTCTAGATCATTTCACCAGAGCTGTTGCTCAGGAACTAGCTGAAAGTGGAGTTCGAGTGAACGTTGTCAATCCAGGACCCGTATGGACTGAAGGCATGCAGAGCATGGCTGCAACAACAGAAGCCCAAGATGCACTTTGGAACCAAGTTAAGAATATGACAGCCATGGATAGAGTTTCTGATCCTGAAGAAATAGCTTATGTTATTCTGTTTTTAGCTAGTGACAAAGCTAAAGCTATCACAGGTTCATCATTTGTGAGTGATAATGGAATGATGATAAAGTTCTAGAAAGTTTGAAATGTTAACATAAATGGCTCAAGGATATTTTACTGATATTATTATCATCAGATGGGCTCACGACAATGGCATCATAATCAATATTATAAAAAAAAACCAAATGCATGCATATACGATCTCCATATAAAATCGAACGTCCGCCGCGCATAGTGGGGCATAGTTACGACGAGTGTCTGCACAGTGATGGACTGACGATGTGTGATTGTGCAAATATTGAGGTGGTTGGGGAATATAGGTATTTGGGATTAGTTATAGATAACAGCTTCTCATGGAAATCACACATTATACAATTTATAAATTTCTTATGGGCTGGCATGCTATGGTAATACATTTACTCATACTTGGATAAAATAAAAACATTACAAATCAAATTCATGAAAGTATTAGTAGATATAAAAACACAAAAAAGCGTTGTAAAAGTAGTGATTACGAAGATTTATTTTTTGAATGTAAAATGCTGCGGGTACATGAGAAGGTAGTGTTGTCAGTAGCTGTGTATGTAGTAGTAAGTAAGTAAGTATTTATTTCTCAGTATATGGTACATTGAGATCTTACATTAAACACTGTTTCACATATACTACCATTGCTGGTGTAGAAATATTAAATACAAACTAGATGCTGCATGCAGTCAAGGTACATTATAAGAATATTATATTATAAAGTTATGAAATTTGGTATGTAATAAATTCATATTTTTTAATTTTAATGACAAATTAATAGACGTCAAGATTCATCAAAAATGTATTGTTTATAATGTCAAAATAGTTAAATCAAAAATATAAATCATAACGTCAAAAAAATAAATCATAATGTCGAAAATACAAATCATAATGTCAAAAATAAATCAAAATGAAGAAAATAAAAATAACATTATCAAAAAATTCATAGTAAGGTGAAAGTCGTTATTAAGATCTTAATTACTATATCAAAATGTATGATTTAAAAATTCATTGACGGAATAAAAACACATGTCTAAGAGCCAAGCAAATATTTTACATTTAAACTTATTGGTAACATTCTCAGGGCAGGTGGTAATTTATTATAAATTTTAATTGTCATACAACTGGCATTTCTACAGTATAATTGCAATCTTTGAACAGGTACTAGTAATTTTCCAGCATTTGTTTTATTCAGTCTTTCAGAGAATTGTTCATTTAATAGAAATAAATGAGGGTATTTTTTTACAAACAGACAATCTTCAAAAACATCGAGACATGGGAGAGGGAGAATTTTTAATTCCCTAAATAATGGCCTGCAATGGTCAAAATAACCTGCTCCACTCATGGCTCTGATACATTTCTTTTGCACTATGAATGCTCTTTCCACATCCACTGCATTACCCCATATTACCAGGCCACAGTATAGTAGTGTGGAACAGTATAGTATTAAAAATCGATGTTATACGCACAAGATCTCAAAGGAACATAATGTGAAAAAGTTTGTTGTACCCACTTCTAATAACTACTATGGTCGAAGATGTAGAAAGTTTTTAGTTCCAACTATTTTTAATAATCTTGCAGACGACATATAAGCAATTGTATCACAAAAGTTACCTCTTTAATGCATTTTATCAAAGCCTCACCACTGTTGAAAATATAAAAAAAAAACTTGTAGGTACTTAACCTGTACTTTATGAGCAAGAAAAAAGGAGCGGAAGGAAACGTGCTTTCCGAGGCAAGGAGGAGTCTCGGTATATTTAGATGGTCACCCACCCACAGACCAACCTAGCCAAGCGTTACTTAACCTTGAAGATTGACCCATGCGCCTGTAATTATTTAGCCACGAGCTCTTCAAACTCGCAAAACCTTATTCTTGAAAAAATAAAGAATCTATTTAATGAAACGTGTAATATATAATTGATGCGCCCAATTGTCTCGAATTATTGCAAGGTTTAGGGTAGAGTAGAATACAGTGGAGACTCCATTTTATGCACTTAAAATCAAATTCACCTGTTGTGCGTAGGTGTCCTGGCGAAATTAACGGAGCGACCTCACCGTTCCGAGGATCTGATCATGTTGGGTAGCCACGGCCTCGCATTTCAAGTTGACGTGGGTGTCTGATTCTTCGGCATCAAAGTAGCCCCTGTAGAGTGGGCTGTCCATGGCGCCTATGTTTAAGATATGTTTGTTGTTTAGAGGGCAACAGGGTTACTTAAGCTGAGTAGTCGTTTTGTTAGTCGCGGATGTAGACTTGGCATTGCCATTTTTAACTGCCTGCAGTCTGAAACCCATTTGTTGTCATGAAGTTCAGTTGATCTCTGGCGAATCCATGAACGAACCTGTGACAAAGATAGGGGAAGGAGTAGGTATGTATGGGCCTAGCACTACCATCTCGGAACCTCTCTTTGCAAGATCGTTTGCGGCTTGATTGCATAGGGATCCACTGTGCCACCTTGATCCACTTGAGGGTGATTCTGTTAGACAGCGATATACTAAAACGAGGTGACACTTAAAGACTTGCTATTAGCTTGTTTTTTTCTAGGGCTTTCAGCACAGTCAGGCTGTCAGATAGGCACTAATCTAATTGCGTGGTGAGTGACTGAATGACGGACAGACAATGCACAGCCGAAACTACTGGTCGTAGAAAGCTGAAATTTGGCATTTAGGATCTTTGAGGACCTGTCAGGGTTACGGAATTCCTGCCAAAGTTGCGGAATTTGGCGGAGGATCGATCATTCAGCTTATCTATTGTCGTAATGTGAAACTCCTTGGTGGAATTCTTAAATATTTAAAAAAACCGTAAACGATACGCACGGCGACATTTGTACAACGGAGTATGCGGTAATATATGTACTTAAGTGAGAGTACCTATTTTACCGCACGTTCCTGTGTGTGGTGTGTAATTTTTAACTTTCGAAAAATGTAAACAGTCTTCGTAAATTATGTACTTTTAAAGCAAATGTGTTGAAAAAACGATTTTTGTATTATTTATGTCGAGTTTTTTAGCGCGACTCTTAGGCATTTGATGCTTTTTGTTGTGAATTTATTTAGAAAATATTTGCTGTGATTGCGTTTTGATTTTACTCCTTGAATGTTAACAATGAACTCGTCGATTTCTTCGTCAAAATTTGTTTTTTAATAGCATCAATGTTTTTTTCGGCTTTAGTTTAGCTATATTATTTAAGAAACCTGTCATAAACAATTTTTTATTGACCAAAAACTTATTTGTGTTTGTAAAATAAAATAACCAACTTTCTAGTAGTACACCAAGAAATCCTCTAGAAATGGGAATTCTGTTTCAAAACCACTGTGTCTTTTGGACTTTGTCCCATCAAACTCGTTATCCACTTGACAATGATTGTGATATTGGCCTTCAACGTATAGAATTACGTCACGCACATGTTTTGCACCGCTTTTCACACCGTGTTAGATAAGATTACGGTTTCATAGGCCTGCTGTATCTACAATTTACATAGTTATAATAACTAGGTTTATCGATCGCAACAGGCTTAATTTATAACAATTGGATTGGCTGTTGATAATAATAATTATGTCAACAACTGAGATATGATCCAAGATAAACTGCTCGGTATCGAAATACTGTAGGCGATTTATTGATAAATACAAATTTATAATTTTAAAATGTATAACAGTTTAATAAATATTACTGTTTTTATAATTATTCCGGATAGGTTTTACAAAAATATTTCGTAGCACAACCTGTGTTGTTACAAGATGGGCAAAAAACAATACATAAATCAAGAAATAAGAATAAAAACTCCATCATGATGATGAGGTAACAATATAATTATAGCCATAATCAAGGATTAGATAAGCGTCACTGCCTGATTAGTCGATAGAATAAGTTCACATTATTTTTCATACAGGTAGAATATAACAAAAAATAAATTCTGACGAATGTTTCAAGTCTAAAGTAAAATCAAAAACCAAAACAATGATAAGTTTTTTTTTTAATTTCTTGGTCTGTCTAGAACCTTCAACAACATTCCATTATCAGTTACAAAAGACGAACCCGTGATGGCTTTAGCTTTGTCACTAGCGAGGAACAGAACAAGGTCAGCTATTTCTTCCGGAGCAGAAATTCTATCCAAGGCTGTCATATCCTGCATGTGCTTGTATATAGCTTCTTGCATGTCTCCGGTTGCACCCATGTTTTCAATGATATCAGTTCTTACGGGTCCTGGGTTGACAACGTTCACCCGAACTCCACTTTCAGCCAATTCCTGCGCAACAGCTCTGGTGAAATGATCTAGACCCGCCTTCGAAGTGCTGTATGAAAAGGTCTCCTTTGCTAATACTCGAAGTGCAGCAACGCTTGATATATTGACGATGTTACCTTTGGTCTTCACAAGATGTGGTGCGGCAAGATGGGTCAAGTAAACTACTGAGCGCAGGTTAGTCGACATCACTTGATCAAACACTGCCATAGCGTGGTCCGCTTGAATACTCGCTGACTGGCCTATACCAGCATTATTTATCAGAATATCCAATTTTCCAAAATGCTTCAAAGTTTCACTGACAATTCTTTTGACATCTGCATCTTTAGAAACGTCAGCCACTAAGACTAGAGGATTGCCACATTTTTTTGCGACGTTGTCAAGTTTTTGTTTGTTCCTTCCAACTATAGCGACTTTAGCACCTTCTTCAGCAAACTTGATGGCTGTGGCTGCTCCAATGCCAGAGCTGCCACCAGTCACGATCACCACTTTATCTTGGAAACTCATGTTTATGAACAAATTACAGAAACAGTACTGATTTATTTGTTACACCGACAGTTATTTAAAATTGACAATCTAATCACAATTTATTCTGTGATAAAAAACGCACGTATCTTATTTGCGATAAGCGTTATCCGCAACACGAAAGACTAACGATCACTTCAAAACTAGCAGATAGTTGCGACTGTCGTCGATTATATATCCCCTTGTGTGCGCTTACTGTGAATATATTTTAGGCCACAGCCAAAGTGTATAGGCAGAAGGTTTAGTCATGTCATATTATTAAAAACTTTAAACAAGCACGTTCTTATAAAAATGTCGTAAGTAGTGATTTGTCTTTCGTATCGTTGTAAAAGAAAACACAGAACTAAGCATAATCAATCAATTCAATTTATTTATTTATTTTAAGTGACTATGACTCATTTATTGGTAAAAAAACGGTTATCCATTCCATGCGAATTGGCGCAGCAGCACATAATGAAATAAAAAATAAATGATTGTAAAACTACATAGAAGCATAGAAGTTTGCTTATTTTTGTTTCCATTATTATTTTCGTGGTCAATTTTATCATTCAAAATCTCGAAATATAAATCTACATTATAATCAATTACAATAATATGGGTAATGGGATGTACTTAAAATCACTAATGAAGCGCTTATATAAATAAATATCAAAAGAATCTTGAGAATAAAATCCATCCACTGCTGTCAGATACGAATCTAATCTTGGACAAAAGCGGGTATTTAATCGTCATTAGGCTTCCCACTATCTCTATATCAAAATCGGTTCATGAAATCAGACGTGTAAGCGTAAGAAACAAACGAACTCATTTTCGCATTAATTATATTGATTAGTTAGGATTAAATTGTACCTACTGTTAAGCTATATAATAATAGCTCTTACCGGCCCAAAAGAACAGCTTTATTGATTTTCAGCGTCATACGTTTTATTCAAATAGTATTCTTTATACCTACGAAATGTAAACTAAAATAAACCCTAAAGGTATCGCTTACAGTCGATTTCAAATCTGCCTGTATCCAGGTCAGAGCGCTCGAGTACAGTCGAGCACAAAACTAGTTATTAAGAGATGTATAACGTTTTGTTTGTTCGTTAGTCGGTTTTAGAAAATGGTGTTTCCAATTCCTGTCGGGTGGCTCAGCTTTTTTCAATTATCGAAGGTTACAAAACTAGGTGTTATCTAGCACCTGTAACTATTACTAAAAAGAGCAGGTATGGAAACAGCTTGACATTGATCCTGGTTTCGGAGTTATTCGAATTGATTCAAACTAGAACAGAGCTTAAGGATATGTCTAATTTAGAAATATCGCAACCCAAAACCAAGACGCGATTGATTAATCTAACACGTGACTAACACTTGGTGACATTTCTTGTACAAAATATAATAACAAACTCTATTAAATTCTAAAAAAGGAATTCAAACATAAATTCTATTTAGACTCTCAAATTAAAACGAAAACAAGCTTCCAGTCGATTTGAAATCTACATAGGTACAGGTGAGTACAAACCGAGAGAAGCGTGTTCAAATATGATTACTATGGACGTTTTGTTGTGAATTATACTTTTTTTTGCAACATAACAAGCCGCGGAAGAAAAAGTTACAGACGCGAAGTTCGACTTTTAAAAGCGATTTCTATGTTATAAAAGTCGCTTTTCTTTCTGTGACTCAGAGATTTAATGCTATTTGTGTTGAACTGATTTTTTTAAATATTGCATTTTGATTTTACCCGTTGAATGTGTACTAAGGGCTCGTTTTTCTCTTTGTTGAAACTGTTTTTATTTAAAAAAAAAAAAACGTTGCCCCACACTTTCCTCAATAGGAATTTCCTCGGTATCGTGGGTGTATTTACAAACATATAAACTCACATACACAAATAGCCAGACCTGGAATAACCATCTGTAGGCCAAAAAAATACTTATTCCGTGCGGGAATAGACCTCGCGACACGCAGCATATCAATAATCTATAATAACAAAATCTACAATAATAAATAATAGCAAAATCAGTCAATCGCTCAAGCACTGCGCTAACCATGTCGTCGAACTGTGATTTTTCGACTACAACAACTTGATTTTTACATTTTCTTGAATAATAAATAAGCCACCCAAAGGGTTACCGAATGAATAAAATCATGTTATTTTAAACCATACACTTTCTAAAGGTTTTTCTAGAATAAAAAAAATAATACAGAAAGTACTCTTTTACTTATATTTCAAAATTTAGGCTTATGGTATGGTATGGTATTCCCTTGTTTATTTAAAATTGAATAAAAATAAGACTCACAATAAGCTCATTTATTTGATAAATTGTACGGTACAGTTTGTAAATCTTATTTTTACCCAAAAGTGGTACTTATATTTAAATGTATCTATCTATTGTCTGCGTCTGTTTCAAAAAAGGTCACATGTGTACCTACTTAATTTGAACTGAATCAGTTTAGTAAATTCAAACATAGTATAATAGACAGACAAACAAACAGACACAGTGCCTACGTTTTTTCATTTGGACGTACGGAACCTAAAAACATCCTATTTTATCTACTGGTACACCGTGAAATCCCCTATAAATGGAGCCTCTGCTTAATTTATTGTGTCTTCTGGACTTTAGGCCATCAAACTCACTATCCACTTGACAATAATGTGTGACCTTGGCCATCAACGTATACGAATAATTATCATCACCTATAGACATGTTTGTCACCACTATTTGCATCGTGTTAGATTAGACTAGTCGACAACTAGTCAAATTACAAAAAATGTAGTTACAATAAATAGGTTTATCGATTAGGTTTATTAAAATAATTTAAGGTAGCAAAAGGCATACCTGATGAAAATTTAATGACTGTTGCTAATTGTAACTGAAATTGGATCCAAGATAAACTGTTGTGTATCAATATTATACTCTAGTTAAGTGATTCTTTGATAATTATAAAAAAAAAAATTTAAAGAGTTTATAATTATTTAAATATCAATGTTTGTACAATTAATTTGATTAGCATTTACCTACATAAATATCTCGCAACGCAGGTTTATTAACTGGCAATAAAAAAATATCAAGAAATGACAACACAAAAGCTCGGACATGATAAAATAAGATCATTTACTTGTCCAAAACATGAGTTTAGAGACAATTAAATTACAAAATATGTCAGTCATGTTTTTCCTTAACAGCGTACAAATATAAATAGGTAAGTTATACTTATTATAAACATCAAATAATTACCAATAAATCCATGATGAAGCAAATATATAATTATAGCCATATTCACTGCCTGATTAGATGAAAGAACTGGTTTCATAACGTTTTTACTTAACATAAACTCTTTTGCAAAAAAAACGGGCACTTTAAATTTTTTTCTCTACTTCAATGAAGAAGAACAAGAAATAGGTTTTGTTAATTTGACGATGTATTGGCATGTTTTTTGAAGCATCCTGGCATGATTCTTTACGTTCCAAATTTAAAATTTGAAAAGAAAAATAATGATTATTGTGGATTATTCTAAAATTGCTTTACTAATGGCGCGAATTGCTGAAACGATTTTTAACTGATTACGATATTTTAAAACTTTTTGGATATTTTCTGCAAATTAAACAATTTAATCTTTCTTTTTACATTAAATACCACTTTTTGATATGAGTGATAAAGCGATAAGGACCGGTAAAATTATAGCCCTACTTGAAGAAGGTTGTTCGCAAACTTACGTGTCTCAGCGGCTAAATGTGAGTCGTTCAACTGTCCAGAGGACTTGGCAACGGTATCTAGAGACTGGTTCGGTCAAAAGAAGACCCGGTTCGGGAAGAAAACGATGCACAGAACCAAGAGATGACCGCTTTTTGGTGAGTCAGGCGTTGCGTAATCGTAAGGCGTCAAGTGTGGACCTGAAGAAGAGCCTTGAAGAAGTAAGAGGAGTAGAAGTTAGCTTGTGGACGGTCAGGAGGAGGCTTTTGGCTGCCAATATCAAGAGTTACCACCCAGCTCGGGGCCCTAAATTACTCCGTGAGCACCGTGTTGCTCGACTTCAGTTTTCTCGGAACTGCGCTTCATGGACTCTGGAGGACTGGAATAAAGTATTGTTTTCTGATGAAGCTAGAATCTCTTTGTGTGGAGAGGACCGACGCCGGCGAGTGCTGCGAAGACCACGGGAACGCTATGCGGAAGTGTGTTTCGAAGAAATCACTCCTTATGGCGGAGGCTCCGTTATGGTTTGGGCAGCAATTAATTCGACGGAGCGTACGGAGTTAATTTTCATAGAAAATGGAACATTAAATGCACACCGGTACATAATGGAAGTCCTAATTCCATATGCACAACCCACATTGACTGCACTTGGGGAAGATTCCATTTTTATGGACGATAATTCTCGCCCGCACCGTTCTGGCGACGTGAAAGCGTACATGCAAGAAGTTGGGATCCGTCGTTTAGATTGGCCAGCTCGAAGTCCTGACCTCAATCCAATTGAGCATGTGTGGGATGTTCTAAAAAGACGGGTAAGATCAGTGCAACCTGCTCCACAAAACATCAGGGAGCTAAAAAGAGTCATTGCAGAAGAGTGGGAACGTATTCCTCAAAACGTTATTAAAAACATCGTGGAAAGCATGCCCAGAAGGATTCAAACTGTGATTTTGGCAAGAGGAGGTCACACTCGTTATTAGGATTTTATATTTGTAACTTTATTTAATTAAAAAAAGTAAAAAAAAAACTTGTCTTTATTGCCGACCACTTCTTATTGTTTGGGCGTGTACGTCGATTTTAAAGAATCCATCGTTTTTTTTTCTTTTAATTGCTCGAATTCACTTCACGCGCATTAATTTACACGATTATAAGTATACAGACTACGTCAAAGAAATAAATTTCATTTAATTAACTAAAATCGACCTTAGAACGTAAATTTCCTTAGGTGCCCGTTTTTTTTGCAAAAGAGTGTACAAGCAGAATCAAACAAAAAGTTTTTTCTTTTGAAAATCAAAGTAAAATAAAAGTCTAAAGTAAAATTAATAAAGACCATAGATCAGAATCAGAATCAGAATCAGAATTATTTATTTGCCAGCAATGTAGGTACAATTAAAAAAAAATACATTTTATTAATTAATGAAACATAAAACAAATAAATGTTACAAAAATCAAAATATGTTTCGAATTGTCATAGACTCACTTTTTTCTAAGACATGTCATTTAAGTTGGCATTATCCGAAATTTTCAACATAAAACCATTATCACTAACAAAAGATGAACCAGTGATGGCTCTAGCTTTGTCACTGGCTAGAAACAGAATGAGGTCAGCTATTTCTTCTGGTACAGAAATCCTGTTCAGGGCTGTCTGTTCCTGTATTTGTTTCCAAAGAATTTCTCGTGCTTCAGCTTTTACTCCCATATTTTCAATTATATCAGTCTGTACAGGTCCTGGATTCACAATGTTCACACGAACACCATGTTCAGCTAGCTCTTGTGCAATAGATCTGGAGAAATGGTCTAGACCAGCCTTCGATGTGCAGTATGAAAAAAATCCCTTTCCGGTGATTCGGAGAGCAGCAATGCTTGATATATTGATAATGTTACCTTTTGTCGTCACAAGATGAGGAGCAGCAAGATTAGTCAAGTAAACTACTGAGCGCAGGTTGGTCGACATTACTTTATCAAATGTTGTCATAGCGTTTTCTCCTAGAATACTTGCTGAATCGCCTATACCAGCGTTGTTAATCAGGATATCCAATTGCCCGAAATGTTTCAGAGTTTCATTGATAATTCTTTTGACGTCTTCATCTTTCGAAACGTCAGCCACTACCACTAAAGGGTTTCCGCATTGCTTCGCGACGTTATCGAGTTTCAGCTTGTTTCTTCCTACTATAGCAACTTTAGCACCTTCTTCAGCAAACTTTATAGCAGTGGCTGCTCCAATGCCAGAGCTGCCACCAGTCACGATCACCACTTTATCTTGGAAACTCATGTTTGTAATGCACGAATCGCAAGTTCAGTTCTACTGAATTTTTAACGTTGTTGCGGCTTTTATTATACGTGGTAATCTAATCTGCAAAAAATGATCAAGGATAAACAGAGAAACATGACTGATAAATACAATTTTAGATACGTGCAAACCACTAAACGAAACGGAAGGAACAGGACTAGCAGACACTTGCGGTATACCTCGATTACCATCAGTACCACCGGCACCGGCACATATTCGGTTTTTTTGACCCTAAACACAAAAATGTATTATTTTTCTCATAAACTTCAACCATTATAATTATGAAAAAAATTGAAAAGTGTTTCATTCAAAAGGAAAGGCAAAGTTATTTTTTATTATTTTAGAGTTTCAATTTAGTTGCAAGTTCTTTTGAAACTCTGAAATCGTTAAATTTAATGTTAGGTTTTTTAATTGTATCTAGCCCTGACATGTGAAAATTCCCAAATAAAAATTAAATCTTACGTAATAGTAAATAAACATTAAATTTCGCGATAAAGTGCTCCAGCGGTTAAGTAATTTTACTCACAGGTACATGATGACATGTTTTCTTTAATCTGTACTTAACGTACTCATTCATGATTTATGATTTAATACATGACGAATTAAAAAAAAAACTGTCATGGTTCATGATGATTTGACAAAAGTGATATCTAAGTAAAATATTAGTAAGTATCTAAAGCTGATCAGTTTTAATTTTCAACGATATAAAGCATAAAATAATTATGAATGATATTTATTTTGTAAGTAGGTTGTAAATAACACTTTTGCACGTCAATCTTTTCTTTTCAAATTAGATGAGGCCGGTGTTTGCTAGCTGACTACCCTGAGAAGAAAAACCGAAACAAACTCACAGATCAGTCTCTTTTGAAGTCCAATTGTACTGGTAGAACGTAGAACATCCGATCTAAAAAAAGTAATAAATTCTGCATTATTTAGGTGTACTTGATAGATAACACTGTCTCTTTATAAGCTGCTGTATTAATTAAAGACAGTATTATAGCTGTGGTTGGTACGACATAAACATGAGTTTTCATGACAAAGTTGTGATCGTGACTGGTGGCCAGTGGTGGCAGCTCTGGCATTGGAGCAGCCACTGCCATCAAATTTGCTAAAGAAGGAGCTAAAGTTATTATCGTTGGAAGGAACAAGGAGAAACTCAATGCCGTCGCAAAAAAATGTGAAAATCCTTTAGTGATAGTGGCTGACGTTACTAAAGACTTCGATGTTAAAAGAATTATCAATGAAACTTTGAGACAGTTTGGAAAGTTGGATATTTTGATAAACAATGCTGGCATGGTCGAAAATGTAAGTATTCTAGACGAGAACGCTATGACAACATTTAAAAAAATAATGTCAACAAATCTGCGCTCAGCTGTGTACTTGACAAATCTTGCTGCTCCTCATCTCGTGAAAACAAAAGGAAACATCATTATTATATATATATCGTCTCGGTCGTGCGTCCTTCCCGTGAGGATGTATTTCTGACGAACGAAACTTAAGTTTTTGTAAAAATGTCGACAGTGGTTAAATGCGTTTCCTGTAACGTAGTTATAGATGAATTGTTGTCGTATATTCAAAACAAAATATCAGTGATCGATGAAGACACGTTAGTGCGGTTATGTACATCTACGTTTACAAGCGAAGATATCGAAAAATCTAAAATACTTCTGTACGAATCGGTTCCTGTGGAGAAGGCAAAAATAAAGAGGAAAAACAAAGGCAAAGAACAACGAGATCTAGTGGACATTATTAATGTTTTTTTAAGTCAGTGGAGCCGGATCGATTCCCAATTTTCGTAGCAAGGGACTTGGAAAAACTACCCCTATTCTGTTTGACCACCTCGACTGCACAAAACTTCTGAAGGATTTGCTTCGAATTCAGAATGAAGTCAAAGAAATTAAAGAAGTATATGTGACGCAGAAACAATTGAAAGATGTTAAAACGGAGATTTTGAAGTTACAGAATGACTCATTGATACCCGGCATCAGTGTGTAAAGTGAACATGAAACGAGGCGGATGGCTTATGGAAAGCGGTCCCATTGGCTTAACCCACGTCAATAATTCAACAGTTATAGATGGCTGCAATAATAGTATCGATGAATCCTCGTTAAAAATACTAGAAAATAACGAACAAACATTTAGAAAAATAAAGGAGGTAGTCGCAGAAACTTCTCACAGCGGTATTCAGTCAGCTGTTGTGTCGCAGCGAGCGGCCGAGCACGGCCCCTCCCCTCGCGTCGCAACCACCACCACAGGCGCTCGCGCTGACGCCGCTGGCTCAACTACTTCGAAGCAAAAGGCCGTGTCGTCACCACAGCGACGAACGGTCGTGCATACGGCAGTGGCAACGACCGCATTTAGTGTACATGAGCCGGTGCTAAACAATAATAATGACGGATGGGAAAAAGTTTCATACCGTAGAAAGCGTAATATGAGCTACCGATACCTAGGCACCGCTGGTACCGACCGCCAGGGAAAATGAAGGGAAATTCAAAGCTGCAATAAAAACAGTCCCAATTTTCATTACTAAAGTGCATAAAGACACGACGGAGAAAGATATTGTTGATTATGTGTTTCATAAAACGGGCGAGGTGATCACGCTTGAATGTATTTCGTTTAAATATCCTAAAGAATATAACGCATACAAATTCTTTGTCTCGGAAACTAAAATGGAGATGTTTCTTGATAGTAAACTATGGCCCGAGGGAATTATTTTCAGGAGATTCGTAAATTTTAAAATGAGAAATTACACGAACGGTGCAAACAGTGGTACTGTAAACGGCGTAAAATAAATACCTATTAATGTATAACCTATCAAGCTACAATTGTAAGAGTGTTAAACGCTCGGTGGAGAGTGTAAGGCAGCTGTGTAGCACGTCAGACATAGTTGCCTTGCAAGAAACATGGTTGCTGCCTCACGATATCTCGTTCCTGAGCGAAATCGACGCTGACTTCGGGTGCACTGGGACGTCGGCAGTGGACACCACGGCTGGCATGCTGCGAGGACGGCTCTATGGCGGAGTTGCACTGCTGTGGCGGAAAAGTGTTTTTGATAACGTTTTGGTAGTGCAGTGCGATAACCCGCGAGTGTGTGCTGTTAAAGTATGCATGAAATCAAGGGCATTTCTAGTGTTCAGTGTACACATGCCGACGGATAATAGTGCGAACTTAACGGATTTTAAGGACTGCCTCAGCCTGGTGAGTGCTATAATCAAAAATAACAGTATCGAAACTGCTTTTATACTCGGAGACTTTAATTCGCATCTCAATGAACAATTTTATATTGAATTGATATCTTTTTGTCGGGAAGCTGAGTTATTATGTGCCGATGTTGAACTGTTAGGAGTAAACTCTGACACGTATACTTTTATAAGCGATGCAAACGGCTCGAGACGTTGGCTGGATCACTGTGATGCTACGAAAGCAGCTATGTGCACTATTGTTAATGTAAATGTTAAATATGATGCACTTTGGTCTGACCATCTTCCCTCTTGTAATACAATGCAACTTAAACGAAATCAATCCAAAATTGTACAACTCAAATAATAATAAAAATCTTTCATGTAATAAAATAAAATGGGATGATAGAAAACTTGAGCAAATTGACATTTATACAAAATTTTGTAATGATAATTTAAAATATATTGACTTTCCAATGGAATTAAGTGCATGTTGTGACTATGTTTGTAATAATGAAGACCACAGAATTATTATTGATAAAATGTATAATGACATTCTTAATATTTTATGCCAAGAGGGTTACGAAGTAAATCATGTGCGAAATAGGAAACCTGTAATGGGGAGGAATAAGCACGTGAGTGATGCTCACAGGCAGGCCAGGCTAAAGTTTGAGCAGTGGGTGTCTTATGGTAAACCGCGCGAGGGTCGTGTTTGGATAGATATGCAAACAAGTCTACCGATAAACTCAGTAGTAGGCTGGGCCTGCCGGTGAGTGTCAGTGGCGCTGCTGATGTCACAGGGATTGCCGAACTATTTAGGCAGCACTTTGCTGTTTCGTCACCGTTGGGACCGTCACAGTTTACAGGCAGTGCTGGTTGTAGTGGTCAGGAGTTCAGTGTCCGGTTTACGGCAAAGGAGGTAAGACATGTCATTATGTCTATGCCGAGAGGCAAATCTCCAGGCCACGATGACTTAAGTATTGAACACCATGCATGCTGGTCGTCATCTTCCCAGAGTCTTAGCGATGTTCTACTCCTTGTGTTTAGGACATTCGTATCTGCCTGAGCAGATGATGAAGACTGTGCTGGTGCCAATTATTAAGAATAAAACCGGTGATGTTAGCGATAAGAACAACTATAGGCCTATTTCATTGGCCACTGACATTTTGAAGGTGCTTGATGGTTTGCTTAACACTCAGCTGGATAAGTACTTGAATTTACATGATAACCAGTTTGGTTTCAAAGAAGGTCTCTCTACAGAAACAGCCATATTGTGTTTAAAGCAGACTGTCAAGTACTACACTTATAGAAGTACACCTGTCTTTGCTTGCTTCCTCGACTTGTCGAAGGCATTTGACTTGGTTTGCTATGATTTGCTGTGGCAAAAACTGCAGCAAGCGTCAGTGCCAGACGAATTGGTCCGTATCTTTCAATACTGGTACAACAATCAGGTCAATGTAGTTCGATGGTCGGGGGCTTATTCGGCCCCTTATAGGTTGGAGTGCGGCGTGAGGCAAGGAGGGCTGACCTCACCGAAGCTCTTCAACCTGTATGTTAATGCGCTGATAGAGAGGCTCAGCAGTACGCATGTTGGTTGCCATATTGGAGGTGTTTGCCTAAACAATATCAGTTACGCTGACGACTGTCTGTGGTGTGTCAAAGCTGATTGGCATCTGTGAAAAGTATGCTGATGAACATGGTTTGTTGTACAACACGAACAAGAGTGAGTGCATGGTCTTTCAGGCCAGCAGGAGGTGTCCAGGTTACTTACCAGCAATTAAGCTCAACGGATGCCTACTTAAAAGAGTTGATACGTTTAAATATCTTCGACATTTATCAACCTCTGACCTGAGGGACGATGCAGACATTGAAAGGGAACGTAGGGCGCTGTCTGTTCGTGCGAATATGATAGCCCGCAGATTTGCTTGGTGTTCGGGGGGCGTTAAAATAGCCCTATTTCGGGCATTTTGTACGTCCTTTTATACTGGCAGTCTGTGGATGGATTACACGCAGAAACAGTACACCGCTCTACGTGTCCAATATAACACGTTCAGGGTGCTCTTGGCGCTGCCTCGCTTCTGTAGCGCGTCGGGGACGTTTGCCGAGGCGCGTGTAGATTGTTTCCACACAATCATGCGCAAACGGTGCACATCCCTGGTCCGTAGAGTGCAGCCCAGCCGCAACAGTATCCTGAACGCTTTTGCGTCGTAACGTTTCGACTGTCAGTACGTGAACCACTGCTGCATGGTTCACGTGCTGACTAATACTAAAATAATATTTTAATTTTTAATAAAAATATCAAGCGTTGCTGCACTTAAACCGCTTGGGAACGAAACCTTTTCATACTGCACATCGAAGGCAGGTCTAGATCATTTCACCAGAGCTGTTGCTCAGGAACTAGCTGAAAGTGGAGTTCGAGTGAACGTTGTTAACCCAGGACCCGTGTGGACTGATATCATACAGAACATGAGTGCGACAGCTGAAGTCCAAGATGCTTTAAAGAACCAAGTGAAAAATATGACAGCCATGAAAAGATTTTCTGATCCTGAAGAAATAGCTGATGTTGTACTATTTTTAGCTAGTGATAAGGCTAACGCTATCACTGGATCATCATATGTGAGTGATAATGGAATGTTGATGAAGTTCTGGAAAGTTTGAAATATTCACAGAAATGGCTCAAGGATTTTTTTTTGTCTATAATTTTTTTCAGTGTACCTTGACTGCAGTGCAAAATATGATTTTAGTTGTGCACCCTGCTTTTAAAATCAAAATTTATTACTATCTACTCAGTCACACTGCAAAGGTTGAACAGATTTGGCCGTTTGACAAATGCGTAGAATATAACTTCAATTAAGACATTATCCTGGTAAACGTTTTCGTGGGATAATTTCAGACTTTCACTGAGGCAAAGCCGCGGGCAGAAGTAATTGTGTAATTGTTTGTATAAAAGTAAAACAACGAAGTCATCGACGTCACTCAGCCTCTTCAATCCTGCCTCAATGAGGGCCTTTATTCATTTTTCCGGAGAAATTTTAACAGAGTCATTTCTAATAATTTCAAATGTATCCAAGAGGTGTACTTACGTGTACCAGCTAAATTCTATTAAATACGAAAAATGGAACTTCTGTTTAGACTTTTCTATTTTTTTATCTATTGTGTCTTTGAACTTTGGCACATTAAACTAGTTATTCACTCGTGACCTTGGCTGTGTGAGTTTTTACTTCATTTGTATTATTACATCATTAACAATTTGGGTGAACTATTTGCTTCCTAGGCTTTCGTAAGCCGTCAGAACTCAAATATTTGCAAACTCGCAATACCTGCGTAGGTTTATCGATTAAAGTGTTTCTGATAGTATCAAAATTAAGTAATATGTGATCGGCTGTAGTTATGTCAACACTTGAGATTTAACCTTAATAAACTGTTTGGTATCAAAGAAAAACATCAAATAATATTATGATTCCTTGATGTCTTTATAAAGCTGGTTTACTAACAAAACACCAAAACAAAAAAATCACAAAATGATAACAAAGAAACCATGTCGAGATGATGACGAGATAAATTATAGCCATAATCAAAACTTGATTAGTTGAGACAACCATTTTCATCTGTTCTAAAATATTATCCAATTCTAAGATATCGATAACTTTGAATACTCACTATTATCATTTACACAATTAGACATTCTAATTTCTCGGCCTTTCTAGAACCTTCAACACCATTACGTTATCACTCACAAAAGAAGAACCAGTGATAGCTATAGCTTGGTCATCAGCTAGGAACAAGGTCAGCTATTTCTTCAAAAGCAGAAACTCTTTCCACGACAGCCAAATTCTGCGCTTGTTTCCTAATAGCATCTTGGATTTCCGGCGTTGTACCCATACCCTCCATGATATCAGTTCGCACGCGTTCTGGATTAAAAACGGTCACTTGAACTCCACTTTCTGCTAATTCTTGTACAACAGCTCTGGTGAAATTATCTAGACCGGCTTTTGCCTTTGCCTTTAGTGCTCGAAGTGCAGAAATGCGTTCTTTCGATGAATTGTTAAATTCGATTGTTGATTTATGCCAGCGGCGTTGTAAATAATAATAATACACATTTATTTCTAAAAACATTCATATCAACATACATAATAAAACAAACAACACAATGTCATCAGAACGACCGAACGACCGGACGAACCAATTTCCTAAAATATTTCAGTTTCACTAACATTTCTTTTGACGACTTCATCGGTATAAACGTCAGCAACTAAGACTTAAAGGTTATTGCATTTCCTTAAGAACCTTCTTCAGTAAATTTGAGTGCAGTGGCTGCTCTTATTCCAGAGCTGCCACCAGTCACGATCAGCACTTTGTCTTGAAAACTCAACCAATTTCAAATTTGACCAAGTATTATTTTGCGCCATTTTACCTTCCTAGTTCATCGTGTTGTGCTGGCGCTGCCACTGCGGCTGCAGAAAACCTCAAGTGGTAATTACACGTTAGTAACTTAATTGATTACTATGTTTTTCAACCGTTTGGGTTGAAACCCTCGGGCTAAAATTTTAAAACGGCTTGTTGACACTTCCCGTGACACAAGAGTAATGCGTGATGCAAGGCTAAGCGTTGCCATTCAATGCGGCCATGCCGTCAGTGTCTTGGGCACATTACCAGTTGACAGCGTTGAAGACGAAGCCATACGTTTACGTTTACCGAGAGGTAGGTTTCTAGTTCTAGATAATTATGATAATGTTATATCAATGAAAGTCCAGTGACATGAAGTAAATTTCAATCACAGTCTCATGTTCTGAAAACTAAAATTATCAGGTAAATCGTCTGCATGTCTTAGTGGATATAGCTACTAAAGTCAGCGCCTAAAAACAATCTTATCATGACTTCCAAAGGAAATTAGATCTCGCACTACAGAGAGGTGAGGTTGCATTTTTTTAAGTAGCCTTTAGTGCCACCATTTTTATTTACATACATTAGCAATTTGTTGATTTTTTTTTGAAATTGATAGAATGTATTGTTGTCAGTGATTTAATTGACTACTTATACTTTAAGGAAACAGTTGAATGTGATTGAAGTGACGTATGAATATGATGATCCGACAAATAAAGAATGCTAATTCAATATGACACAGCAAAATGATAAAAAGAACATGATATTTTTAAATGAATTATCATGACATAACATATCCATAAAAGTTACAGTATCCCCAATCTTCAATATAACGCCATTATCACTCACAAAAGACGAATCAGTGGTGGTTCTAGCTTTGTCACTGGCTAAAAACAGAACAAGGTTAGGTATTTCTACATGGACTGAAATCCTATTCAGGGCTGTTATTTCTTGCATGTTTCCAACTTACTTCTTGTGCTTCAGCGTTTACACCCATATTTTCAATGATATCAGTTCGCACAGGTCCTGGATATGTGACCCCAACTTGTGCGGACTGATTTCATTGAAACTTATTAAAACAAATCAATGTATAAAAATCAAAATATAATATTTGATTTTGTCTTAGAATTATTTTTTTTCTATATTTTCTTAGCGATGTCATTGACATCATCCGAAAATTTCAACATTACACCATTGTCACTAACAAAAGATGAACCAGTGATGGCTCTAGCTTTGTCACTAGCTAAAAACAGCACAAGGTCAGCTATTTCTTCAGGCACAGAAATCCTGTTCAGGGTTGTAAGTTCCTGCATTTGTTTCCAAACAACTTCTTGTGCTTCAGCGTTTGCACCCATATTTTCAATAGCATCAGTCCGCACAGGTCCTGGATTTACAGTGTTCACACGAACACCTTGGTCAGCTAGCTCTTGTGCAATAGATCTAGAAAAATGGTCTAGACCAGCCTTCGATGTGCAGTATGAAAAAAATCCCTTTCCGGTGATTCGGAGAGCAGCAATACTTGATATGTTGATGATGTTACCTTTTGTCTTCACAAGATGAGGAGCAGCAAGATTAGTCAAGTAAACTACTGAGCGCAGGTTGGTCGACATTACCTTATCAAATGTGGCCATAGCGTTTTCTCCTAGAATACTTGCTAATTGGGCTATACCAGCGTTGTTAATCAGGATATCCAACTTTCCAAATTGTTTCACAGTTTCATTGACAATTCTTTTGACGTCTTCGTCTTTAGAAACGTCAGCCACAATCACTAAAGGGTTTCCGCATTGCTTCGCGACGTTATCGAGTTTAAGCTTGTTTCTTCCTACTATAGCAACTTTAGCACCTTCTTCAGCAAACTTGGTGGCGATGGCAGCTCCGATGCCAGAGCTAGCGCCTGTCACGAGGGCTACTTTCTTTAAGAAACTCATGTTTGTATTGTTCGAGTTCAAGTTCAGTACTGAATATTACTATGACTTCAGCTATTTATTATATGCGACAATCTTATCTTGAAGAAAAAACAAAGATGAACGGACTAATTTTTGATAAATATAATTTTAGATAAGCGGAAACAGCAAAATTAACCGTCATCTCCAGTAGGTAGACCACATAATTATTGGTACATTTATTGGTTTTGTGAACCCCAAATACGAAGTAAAATGTCATGAATGTAATTTTCTTTTGTAAGATTTTATTAGACATTGACGCTTTTATTTAGATGATTTGATGATTATTTTATTTAAAAATTTTGTTGCAGTATACCACTGACTAATTTTAGTACAGTAAAAATATTCATTTTCGAAACCAATGGATGGGTATTGACAAAGCTTGCCATTTTAAAGACTCGGTTTTTAAATCTCTTTGTATAGGGCATAGAAATCGTTTGAAGTAGGGGAAAAGAACAAGAAAACGTATCCTTGAAATGTGTGATTGTAAGTTGAACATAACACAACTAAACTCTGATAGGTATTGTCAAAATTTATACGAAGACCGATGTGTAAAGTAGAATTGAGTAGGCCGGAACGTAAAGGGAACACGGATGGGTATTAGTCAGTAAGAGTCGGACACTCTCCCTTCCGCTCCACCCAGAGCGGAAGAAGTCATTTGATGATTTCCAAATCCCATCCTTAAAAAAAAGGCCGTCCAGCTCCTGCTGCTAGACTGCAAGTCTGCTTGTGCTTATTTCAATAACTGTGAAATGTACCTATTCGCCATTTTTGTCAACACCACGCCTATTCAATATAATCGAAAACCTTCTCTTAGCGTCAGCGATGAATTTGTTGGATGAAACTGCTGTCAAATTTTTACCAGAGTGCTGATTTTAATAACTTTTAAACAACATTCACGAATGCGAACGTTGTTTAAAGGTTAGTAAAATATAAGTCGCAGTCTGTCTAAAAAGCTTTAATTTCCATACATTTTTGACTGTATTTTCTGCTTTTAGTATATTAGAATACTACACCCAAAATTAAGGATTCGTTGAATCTCGTGATTTTAGGGGAAATGCGTTTTGGGGCAAAACAAAGTTGAATAAATCCGATTTGACCACCTTTTACAACGTGTAACAGAATAAACGGAAAAAACTCGTACTCATCATGATGAACAACTATATTATATTATTATTACTATGGGACCAATTCTCAAATCGTGAAAATAAAACAGATGTTCAATACATTTTGTCGAGCTAGCGCACAGGAATGTACGGAGCAGTCGATAATTTTTTTTCGCAACGGAAAAGCGTACTACACGAATAATTGGCTGTTTAAATTAGTTGACGGGGTGTCGCTATATTCGATTTGTTTAACTTTTTGCGTGTAAGCACGGGGAGAGTGTGCGGTGCACGCGGGTTTCACGATGCTAAGACACACTTTTCGAACTATCAGAAATTGTTGACATATGTTCTTAAGTATTAAAACTTCTAACTGACTGAAACTGTTATAAAAATATACTAAAATATGGCGTCGAAAAATTCCTCCGCACTGGTAATGTGCCCAAAAGGCTGGCAGCATTGCCACGTTGTATGGCAATGCTTAATCTTTGTCCAAGGTAAAAGCCAGCCCTTTTTTCTTTTTTTTATGGATGGGAAATCATCAAATGACTCCTGCCACTCAGGGTGGAGCGGGAGGGAGCGTCAGACTCTTACTGACTAAAACTCAACCGTGCTCCTCGTAGTGCCCTTTGCTTTCCAGGGCCACGGTAACTCTTTCGAACAAAATCCGCAACCCTGGCTGGAAAAGCCAGCTCTTGGGTCACGCGAATTGTCAACTAAGCGTATGTTCTAACAGTTGGTCCTTAAGTAGATTTTTGTTTGTTTCATCGTTTACTTAAGTTGTCAATTTTTTTATTCAAGATAAGATTGTTACTAGGTATGTTAAATAGCTGCTATAATTAATAAAAAACCCAGCATTGGAACTGTGATATTATGTACAACATAATGATGAATTTGCAAAACAAAGTGATTTATCGTGACGGGTCATCACGTGGTATCGTGAATCGTCAAATTTGCTGAAGGTAAATGTTTTAAATTTAAAATAAATGGCTTCACGCTATTTTTGTGTATTTTATATTTCGATCATTATTTAAAAACTAGCATTTTGTAACTAACAGGAGAAAAACTGAGTTTTGAGATGCATCTTTATTTACCGACCGCAAGGAGAATTTTGCTTCAAAAATGCCGCTACCTAACCCTTTCAACGGCTTGACACCTATGTTAAGAGGGTGGCTACTTATATCTTAATTATATCAAAGGGAGTTAGGATCGGAGGAAAAAAGTATCAAAGGCATTGCCAAAAATAAAATGAAAGAAACTACCTGAACATTGTTTCATTCAAATACAGATTCAAAGTTCAAAGCATCACGTACTTGTACGATCGCGTACTCAATATGGTTGAAATTCGTACCTATTGTACATAAAAATTCCAGCAACCACAAAAGCTCCAGCAACGCTTGCCGAGGTAGGCCTATAGATGGGTGAATATTCAATACATGCTGGGTCTCTTCTGTGTGTAGGAAAGCACGTTAAGCTGCTGGTCACGGTTGCTTTTATAGATTTTTTGCAGTTGTTTCACAGGTTCTCCTACAAGGTAGACCAATGAGGTGGTGAATACCGTGGGAATCCGTTGGATGCAAAACGCATCTGGACCAGTACATGTGGCGTCACTTGGCCTCCCCAAGTGACGCCTCGACACCATGGTAAAATGTCCAGCAGTGGATTTTTTTCGGCTAATATGTCAAGTGTGGATGCAGATGTTAGAAGTCGGAAAAGATAAAGCTGAATACTAGTTTTCGGCTCTATCTGGTTGGACACGAATAAATCTACCTTGTCTTTTCCCAAGGGGTTGGCTGTTTGGAAAATGCTGATTTGTTGTTTAATTTTAATTGTATGTTATCCAGATCGCAAGCCTGGTTGACGAAGAGTTACCGGGGCCCTGGAAAGTAAAAGGCACTAGGAGGAGCATGGGTGGGTTTTAGTCAGTAAAAGTCTGACACTCCCTGCCGCTCCACCCAGAGCGGAAGGGGTCATTTGATGATTTTCCATGCTTAAAAAAAAAGCCTGGTTGACAGTAAATGTTATTGTTCAACCGCGTAGTCAGTGGGGTGTGATATGTTTGCTGGTTACAGAGCGTGGTCAATTAACCCGTTAAATGCGAATGGCATATTCTTATTAATGTCATTTGGTATTTGGATGGTAAGCGGCATATCATTTTTAAATAATATATTTTATCTACACTCACAACGTAATGTTCCAAATATGAGTTCAAAAACGAATGCATAAACACATACTTTTTTTTCGTGGATAGGTAAAGTTAAAAAAAAAACCATTACAGTTCAACATTTTCCTTCGATTTTTAAACAACTGCATCATAAAATAACTTTTTAATTTTTATAGCACACTTTTTCTTTTTAATTTTTGGCGCGGGCTCATTGACTTAAGTCAATGAGCCAGCTTTTATCTTTGTCTATGTTTGAGCGCGCTGCGCAGTCATTCGAATACGCAATGAGAATATCCGCCATATTGGAATAAAATATTTTTCCACTTATTTTATTTCAACTGTATGAGTGAAGATAAAATAGTGTATGCAACGTCATATAATTAGGTATTAAAACACTCGTGTGATGCTGTTATCACACTCGGCTACGCCTCGTGTGATAAACCCACACTCGTGTTTTAATAACCCTTTTTATATGGTCGTTGCATAAACTACTATTTTACACATATCTATATAGTAAGTGTTGACATGTCTGTTTAATAATCGATGCAAAATATCTTTAGTATCCATATTCAAAATGCGAAAGTAACTCTGTGTCTCTGTTAAGCTTTCACGCTAAAATGGCTGAACGGATCGTCAGGAAATTTAGCAGATATATAGCCTGGGATATGGAGAAGGACATGGTACTTTTTACGCGATAACCGACATTCACGCGGGTGGAGTCGCGGGCAAAACCAACCCATATAGCGTCAAATACTAAATTGTTGTAAAGTGGACAAATGTTATAAAAATATGAATATAATTATGTTTTCCAACCCAACCTTTTCTTACTACCAATGATGTGCTCAAAATAAAATCTTCACGAGATAGTTTAGCACAGTTCGACTTTTGATTTTGTCTTGAATATTGTACAGTTTATTTTGTATGCTTGTCATGTGTGTTTATTCTGTGTACAAAATTGATCGCTCTGTAGCTGGTCCAGTAAGATATAACAATGAAGGTGACACAGCAAAACTATGACATGGCCCAATCAGAATTTCAGAAAAAGACAACCACTGTCTCCTACAATTTCAATTCACGTTTAGATATGGAACACTCAATCCATTCTCCATGTCAATGGGTGGAATATCACATTGTGTCTTGAATACTGTCCATACCAAGTCATGTTCCTGGATTCCGACTACACCTTAATTAAGATCGCTACTCGATACATCAATAAATTGGAAGGCTTGGATATAACCGCGTTGAGCATCGAACCTGGATACATTAATTGGATTGCGAAAAACGGATATTTCGCGTCCAATTTACCGTCACTTCACGCTTGTTACTCGAATGTAGTGACGTTTTGAAACGGAACAATTGTGACATTGTGTATTGTGAATGAAACAGGGAATTGATTTTCACTTTTGAAAATAAAATGGAACTACGAGTATCTGACATTTAAATATTTTATTTTTTTATTTTGTTACATTAAATAAATTAAAAATACACGAAACTTACAACAAACATTTAAATATGATAAATTAAAGAATAATGACAGAAAATTCTAAAACGCGTTCTTTATGCGTTAATGTATAACCCAATCAATACATGTTGTTTATTGTTATGTTTTCTGAATTCCGCGCTACGAAGACATGAAAAATTCTCTTTTTTTTTAAGTCAGTAAAAATTAAAAACGCCTGCTTTTTTTCTTTGGTTAATAAAATAAATATGTAGCGATTGTTAAAACTTTGTAAACCGAGCAGACTCCATTAATGTTCCACCCTTGTGCGAATATCGCCTCTCACGGCAAGTGAAGATTTATATATAGCAGGCGTGCAGACGCAATTATAAAACTAATATGGAGGTAACATGATATAAACTGCAAGTATTTGATTTCTTAGCCCAGCGAACGGAAGATTTTAAAAATGTTTTAGTTATTCCACTGGACTTTTTGAATGACCCTTAGTATAAAGTTAGAATTTTTGCAATAGATGCATTTGTTATCAAAGATTCTGGAACGAAAATAATGAGGAACAAATAAGTCAATGGTGCATTCGTTACTGTGTTTTGTTGAATGTTTTTTTCAACAGCCAATTGCATCACATAACTTTCGTTTAATTGGTGTCACGGTGATAATTTTTTTTCAGGAACCGGTGACAAATTGGTTATTGGGTAGATAAAACAATTAATTTCCGGGACATATTTAATATTTTTTGATTATTTTTTATTTGTTTGCTATAGTTAGGTACGGTAGTAAAGTATTATTGTGGAAATTGATTCACGCTTTGATTCTTAACCTTTAGAAATGAAAGGACAGACAAAGACACCTACATGAGGTGTTCTGACCTCCTATTTTCTATTTCTCTAGCAAAACATGCCCAATAGACCCTGTAACCCAACGCCGTGTAAACATCTTAATACGGCAGAAACGGGTTGTCTCCTAAATCGGCCATCACTAGGGTAACCCGACCGGTTGATGTCCTTGATAACATATTATTCTTCGCATTCTATTTTGTAACATCGACGCACCCACGTCCTGTATTATGTCGCAGCCAACTAGCTTAATCAAACGATTAATTGCCGGCCCAGCCTTTTCATTGAACGGCGCCGTTTAATCAGTGGCCTAAGTGACATCCCGGCATTTAATTGAACAGCTATGTAAATGACTTGGTTCAATATCGTTTAATGATGCCTAGCCAAGAAGTGGAACATACGGCGAGCGAGCTTAGGGCACCCCGACACAGATAGGTTAGGTTCGAATAGTATGACATCCTTCGTAGACAATATTCCCTCGCTTTCAATATTAATCCGCTTACGCTCACCTCAAAAATCGGACCACTGAAACATAAAAATGGAAGCAAAAAATCCACTTACTACGTATGGGCAGTAATTCCCATTTTGCCTTAACCCCGTAACATTTTTCGGCCAGTTCCAGCTTAACACCTTCTTTTATACAAGGATTTACTGGTGCCAGCTTATGGTTGCTATTTTCTTGATGACAGCCATGGTCTTACGTTTTATTTAAGCATTGCGACTATTTCGTAGTCTCAAATGCAATTTATTTTGAAGCATATAAAGTTGAGAATAATATCTTTGTTTCTTTGTTTTGCGGTGCTTTCTTGTTTTTTCTTGTCTTCTTGTCGACTTCAGTAGCAATGGGCAGGGCATATTGCTCTCAGCACAATGTCGATCGAGTTGAAAGGTTCTGGAGTGGAAAGCGCGTGCCAGGAGACGCTGCATTGGAAAGCCTCCCACAAGGTGCACTGTAGGCTAATTAACGTAACTAAAGAAGTGCTGTTGCAGTGCAGTTGCAGTTAAGTTTCGATCAAAACAACGCTTTTTGTATTCTCTACCGCTGTCAGACACGCTCGCGTCAAGTGAGCGTTACGCGAGCGCAAAACGGCATTCTACTGTTGCGCGTCATTAGTGCGCGATTCGGATTGCACCATGATCGGTATTCTACTATTCGTATAACGTCTCAAAATGACAGCTTTTACGTTTCAATTAGTATTCTAATATTATAATAACGTTATATTCATTCAAATGTTATCGATTCTGTTCGATTATTTACCACAGTGGCCAGTAGCTACACCGGCGTAGGAAGTTTGGTAAAGTTTGGTTGTCGTGCAGTTTTCCTGGGAATTACGTTTGACTCAAGGCTACAATGTCCTCATTTAACATCTCTTGCAGGACGACTAAGTTCAGCAGCATGTGCTGTTAGGAAAATCCGCCAATTTACGGATGTTGATACCGCGAGACTGGTCTATTTTAGTTACTTTCACAGTATCATGTCTTACGGTATTTTACTATGGGGACGGGCTGCAGACATCGAGTCTATTTTTATTCTGCAGAAAAGAGCCATTAAAGCCATATACAAACTCGGACGGCGCGATTCTCTAAGGGAACTGTTTAAGAATATTAACATCATGACGGTACCTTGTCAATACATTACGAAAACACCATGTATGTTAGAAAGAATTTACATCTTTTTAGTAAAAGAGGCGACAAACATAATTATGCTACTCGAAATAGGGACCAATTAGTTCAACCAGGTTTCAGACTGGCTAAAGTAGCCTCATTTTTTATGGGGTACTGTTTAAAATGTTATAATATAATAGAACTAAATGAGACAAAAATTAAATCTTGTATTAAACGCACACTATGCAGGCAAGCATATTATAAGTTAGGGGAGTATATTGAAGATAAAAATGCTTGGCTTAATGCTGGTCCTGCTCCACAGCCACTAGGGCACACAAAGTAATCTGTAAGCATTTGGAAATATTGTTGGACCGGATGAAGATTGTTAGAATGCAATATTTTTCATTGTATAGACTCAATTTATTTAGCATTGTATAATTTCATGCATTAACGGCACATGTGTGAGTACTATGTACCTTAAATTTAAACTATAATGATCATTTTGGGTAGGTCTTTGACTTGAATGTACCCTGGCGATTGGGAATGTCATGCTCACTCAAAAGTCTGTCTGATAGTGGCGCGTGCGTTGGATCATTTGGCTCCCTTAAAAATGGTTGAGTCGAATGGTGCTAGCGCATGCGTCATGTTCGTGAACGGGCGCCGTCAGCTGAGACTGGTCATCTCTCGGCTGCCATGGTTTATTTTAATTATTTCTTTGAACTGTTTTTTTACTCCGGACTCTTTTATCCTGCACGTCTTTTACATTGTTCTCACCACATATGTATTATTTCAATATGAATGATGTAACCATAATTTTGTAACAAAATATTATTTTTTAAAAGAGTGACCGTGGAGTTTCTTACACGTTCTTCTCCATTGAGATCTACGCTTTGGAACGTGCAAATAGCTTCATTTTTTTGAGCGACCGATTTTGACAATTCAAAAGTGCCTGTAAATGGTCTAATTGAAATGAATGCTTTGACTTTGACTTTAACGTGTGCAGTACACGCGCAGCTTACGCGCAGTTCAAAGATTACAAGAAAACCGTTTATTCATGTTTAGGTTATGTTATGTTAAGTTTATAACACTCAAACTTGAACTTAACTGCAACTGCACAACAACTTCATCGGCGCGTCATAAAATTACGTGAATTAGCCCTCTCGGACAACTATGGAACCCAAATATTAAGTTATTGCGTATGAAGGAAGCCCTGTAACATTAAAATGTATTCTATAATACTTAGCTGGATACAAGTACCTAAACAAAATAAAGAAGCCTATTTATCCCGAAAAAGTCTTTGTTACAGCTCTCAATGGAGCAATATAACAAAACGTTTGAAAAGTAAGTACCGTGTGACCTGAGACTCGTAACCTTTGTCCCTGCCGTCGCAAGTCACGAGCAAATAATGTATCTCATGTTTTGTTACGATATAAATACCTGTAAATATAAGATTTACTTAAGCACCTAATCAATCGAGTAATATTAAGATTGTTGAGAAAAATGTTTTCCGCTTGCTGTGTTTTACCATCATATTTATCATGATGACTGATTAAATATGTAACTACTATTCGTGTTTTTGGCAATGTTCTACTCCCGCTTATTAATTAAGTTTATTTAAAAAAATACAGTAAGTATACAAAGGGGTTTATATCGTTTGTTTATATGTTTGTAAAATATAATATCTGGAAGTAAGTTCACTGATGGAAAGCATAGTATGGATCTTTATTAACCCGGAAACAAACGCAGTTCCGATTTTCAAGCCATTACTTTGAATTATTTTAAACATTAAAACAGAATTTTAAGTACCTATTTTTTCTGTAGGTTTCTACAATCACGCAAATTAATACTCAATACTCAATATTTTATTGCAATCCATATGTATTACAAAGGTGGCAAACAAAGGTAAAAGATCAATTTAATATGGACCCTGTCGGGCACAGCAAAATTAGCTTCAACAGCATCTGAAAAACTTATAAAGCAAACTTCAACCGTAAAATTCTCAAGTTTGAACAAAACGTTGAAAACTTATTCATTGAGTAATATGTGGGGGTACTTCCAAACTTCTCATATCCAGGATGTTGTTTGACGAGCGATGTACAAAGTTGTTTTATGTTATAAAATTTGCATTTATTGTTCCTGCTTACAAGTTTATGACGAAACTTTTAGATGTTGTAAAAGTGAACGTTTAGTTCATTTTCCTTGTGGATATTGAGACAAACAGATTGGCGTTTCCTGAGCAGAGAGCAAGGGGTTTCTGTTTACGTACGTTACAAGAATACTGTATTTTGTAGTCTGAACACCATCTACAGTTATGGTTTTACTTTCAAAATTAAAGCATACATAAGTTGATACCTAAGCAAACGAAGCCACGATACACAGGTACACGTCATGAATGAGCAGGGGCAGTTGAGGGTTTGTCATGCTCACTCGAATGTCTCGCTGATGGTGGCGCGTGTTTCGGATCATTCAGTTCCCTTCAAAATGGTTGAGCTGAATGGTGCTGGTGCACGCGTCATGTTCGTGAACGGGCGCCATCAGTGGAGACTGGTCATCTCTTAGCTGTCGCTGCTTATTTCAATAGTTTATTTGATACTTAGAATTCTTTTTTTTGTCTTTCTTTACATTGTTCTCACATGTAGAAGTAACAAAGATAATGTAACCAGGATTATTGTAAATCATAAAATGGTTTAAAAGAGTGGCCGTGGAGTTTCTTGCACGTTCTTCTCCATAGAGATCTACGCTTTGGAACGTGCAAATAGCTTCATGTTTTTGACTGACTGACTCTGACAATTAAAAAGTACCTGTAAATGGTTTATTTGAAATAAATGCTTTTACTTTGACTTTGACACGACCAAATCTCAGTGAATGAGTTAATAGGGATGATTCATGGTCAAAAAATTTTTCATACGTATTTTTTGTTTTATGAAATCAATAAAAAAGACAAAGATAAAATTCAAAGATCAGGAGTGGCGGGTTGTGACGTCACATGTACGTAAAAAGTGTACTTACAAGTGACGTCACACGAGTTTTCAACGTACTGTATCGTTTTAATTTTTTTGTTTACGTGAAAAAAAAAAAATACGTGTCTAATATTTTTTGGAAATCTATCTGACGGACTAATTAGATTTTTTCAGTCATTTACCCTAATGTACTCTTACTTTAATTTCATAAAATTTAAGTATTTTTGAGAAGGCATGTTATTCCAAAGCATAAACTCCAACTCTACTCGAACTTCAACTCCAACATGAGTACAAAAATGTCAATGCAAGCTTGTCTAATTGACGTTTTCGTACTCGAGAGATGAGCAAACAAATGCAAAAACTTCAATTTATGACAAGCTCCGATGGAAATAGAGATCGAATTGAGTTGGAGTTTAGGTTTTGGATTATGGGCATAAGAACCATTGAAAAATCGTCAACCATTCCAAATACAACGTTAAATGACAATGCTAGATCCTGTCACAGCAATTTACAGAAAATATTAATTAATGAAAATAATTTTGAGTAATGCTGCATATTTCATGCTTGTATTTTTAATAGGGCAAAGTTCTATGGAGTTTCTGGAATTGTCCTTGAAAAATAAAATTCACGCTTTAACGCTGTATAGCATTTCAAGATGGCGCCTAGAATTCAATCCTTGATTACAGTGTACATCAGGTTTTTATTTAGAAAATGTATTTTAATTCCAACACCCATTAAGTTCACAAACGATAACGAAATTGAATATCACTTGTGTGTCGAGTTTGAGTAAAATTTGAGTAAAATGAGCTCACATTAGAGTTCGTTTCAAAGGGCTTTTAAGGGCAGACGATGGATCATCTTTGTCTGACAATTAACCAAGCAAAAGAGCTTTCGTGCAAAACGTATCGTTGCTGGCTTACGTTTTCGGAATCTTCATCACAATTTACCTGAAACAACAAAAATATATGTGTTAGTAAATTAATGAATTTCTGTGGAAAGTCGTCCACTACTTTGCAATTGTTCATACATCAAAGACTTCCCCATATTTGCGAAATATCATTAAAATCAATTTGTAAAGTTCTTTCTTGTTCTACAACACCATATTTAGCTATTAAAATCATTGGTTTCGAAATAAAACTAGTAGGTATCACAAAAACGTTGTAAATAACTTCTGTAAAACCAAACGTAAATAAGTTCTAAAAAACACATTTAGTAATCTACGTACCAATAACGAAGCACCACGACAACCTAAAGATAGTTGAAACCTGTATTGCCTAGTCATGGTAACAAATAAACAATGTACAGGCAACCTCCAACAATTTATTTTATTCCATCCTCCAGTTTTCCGTTCAGTACCTACAAAGTCACGAACCGCAAGTCCAAGAGTAGATATTCAACAGAGTCTAAACTTCATACAATTATCTTGCGATACTTGTACCGAGTATGTGCCGTATGGTGTCGGACGTAAATGAATAGCATCATCCCATCACTTCCCGTGGGTATCGTAAGAGTTGACTAAGGGACTCACCAGAGAATGGGCAGCAGCATTCTCTGTAGGTACATTGCTACAGCTACACTACGATCGCCAAGCCGCCTGCCAAGCGTGGCGATTACGGCAAACGCCCTCCCCATGTAGGGGAGGCCTATGTCCAACAGTGGACGTCTTTCAGCTGATACGATGATGATGATGATGACTTCTATCGTGCAGGTGCCTTTTCTAGCTAGAAAAGGCTCCAAAGTAAAATTTTGTCAGCAACAATTTAATTGTACTCCTATTTTTTTTTTTTTTTTTTTAAAGTCAATATGTAAGGGACTGACTTAGGTAACATTTTGGTACCGCTTGTCCATCCCATAAATTTTGAAAATAGCAGATCAAATGTCATCATAGTGGCACTACAACATTTCAATTCGGTTAAATGCATGATATTCGTAAGTCACACTGACATACCCAAGGCATAATGAAGTCTCAGCCCATTGCTCATTGATTTAACGAACTCACATGATTACATCTGTCGCGTTTTGATACGTTGCTACATACTATTTACATTGCATGGCTATGTTTTATGCCTATGTATTTATTTAAAAACTTGAATTGCATTTGATGACATAAACGACGGATGTTCTGTCGTAAGAAGTGTGTTATTCATGGGTGATGCCACTATCTCGAATTCATTGTGTAAAGTTTTATAAATGTCATTTTGGGGTTGCAATACATATGCTTCATTATTCTCATCAATCTTTCAGGCTCGCTTCATCATAGACCTCATCTATCGCTTTCCATCAGGCGTGATCGAGGTCAAGAGCAAGCCTATTCATCAATAAAAAAAATCTTTCAGTGCGATTGTCTGGAGCTTGGTCTCTGTAACATGTCTACTCCTGCCTCAGGTAGAACAAGGCCACCGCTATACGGCATTATAAAAAATATCGAGCATCCCCCGATGGCATTTTTATTACACCGCAAAATAATGACGGTCCCCTTTCGTGGACTACCGTTTCAGACCGGAATATATTTTAGTATGAACGCTTATAAATGGAGAATTGTGAATAATGTTATATAGAGATTATCGGTTAGGGTTTGAAATATGGTGTAATAGACCGGGTTTTCAACGGATTTCTTTGACTTCTATTAAATAAGTTGGTTGGTTTGGGTTTTTGAGAGAGGAACCAGCTGTATGTGGGTTGAGATTAAAATGTCAAATGAGAGTTTTGAAACGTATTTGGAATTAGGGTAATGTTTTGTTTATTTATCTTAGGCAATCGTTAACGTTAAGTTTTCTATGTAGACACGCTTTAAAGTCACAAGCTATATCAAACTTGCCAAATACTTGAGAAATGATAATGATGATGATGTATGTGCGTCACCTTCACGTGAATAAATAGTCTTTCTTTCTTTCTAAATTATATTTTCATAATGACTTTCCGTCGTTTTTTAATTGACTCTACTCGACTCTTTATGAGAAAATACTCTACTTGAACTAAAACAGTACCTTCAAAAGTTGTCTTTAAAGATATTTCAAGTGTACCTGAAACTCTGAATGCACTACAATCTGGTCTAGACATCATGCTTACCTAGATAAACGCAGTTTATCGTGAAAAGACAGCATTTGCATCTCAAAAAATGTTGGTCTTTGTGGACCATTTTAAAGAATAACAGTAACTCAGGTCAGGTAATCTTCAAGTTAAATATCTCAACCTTATGTCTATGGTTCACATATCTCATTTGACAGTTCCCACACCTCCCGCCTTCCATATTTCTGTCTGTATGACGCCATGTTTGTTAATCTGTCAAAACTTTTGTTGAAGAAGTTTCAGTTTCAAAGTTGATCGGATGAAGTTCTACATTGATTTATTTCCGTAACTTATCCTCCCAATTTCTGAAGCTGTAATATTCTCGTGCAAAATGTACAATAAGTGCTGTGTTGTGTGCTTATAAACGAAAAGGCGTCAGTTTTCATGTTTCCAAAAGGTGAGGACTCAAAAAATAGGTAGTAAAGGGAAGTGAAGTGAACTATGAAAGTCTGCGAAGCCATGAGCTTCCAAAAACTATTCATTACTTATATAAAACAAATTATATAAATAAAAAGAAACGAATTAATAAGAAAAGTTTTTTCTACTCTAACCTTCCTTTTCTAAATTTTTCATAAAACATACGAGTATATTGGAATAATTGCATTAACATTGCAATAATTGCAATATGCTCATAAAGTAAAACTAAAAATTACCAATTCCTAGCAAGAAATCCCGTACCACGCCTTTGCCTAAAGTTCTGTACCGGATGCAATGCCATATTTAAAAAAAAACTGTCATTCATAATACGTGAACCTTAGGCGAGTCGATTTTTCTCTATGAGAGTGCCCTGTCTGAACCTATTTGGTCTGTGTAGTAACTACTGTTTGAAGACACGTTGACCTACAATAAACTTTGTTCGTGAAAAATACGCTTGATTATTTGTGCAAGTTTTTAAATACAACTCTTCGACTTTGATAGCCTTCTGAAGGCATAGAATACGTCCACGAAAAATCCAAAAATCCAAGAATAGAACATTATAGAATAGAATACTCCTTATACACCATATATGGTTATGTACACTATATAAGTCACAAAACAATATAGATGAAGAAAACATTACATAGGGTGACACAATGGGCGCCCTTATCGCTAAAAGCGATCTTTTCAAGACAACCTTTATAACCAAGGTTTATTTTGACTCGAATTCTTATAATTTGATTGCAAAAATGTTTAATTGTTCCTGACAACTGTCAAGAAGCTGTTTCCTGAAACTTTGTCGCTCACTCACTTCGCTTTTGAATTATTAAGTTTACAAAACAGATATACGTAACCCTATAAAACCACGCTTTTTCCAATGGCGGTAGGCAGAAATTATAGAATACCGTCTGGTATAGGTACTTAGAATGAAACTAAAAACATTTCCTCTAGTGTTTAGACAAATCAAAAAAAAACACAAGGGTAAACTTTCTAGTTTATAAAACGCCAACTATTCTGCACTCGTTAACCGTGTAATGTTTTATTCAAGGCATGTAACGTCAGCTTGCCACTGACAGCTTGGAGACGGGCCACGCTGAGTAATATTTAATAGGAAGGACGGACATGAGTACAATAAGATTTTATGTTTTTTGTTGCTGGCCGTATAGACGGTGAAACGGTGCTTTGAGCACAAGGTTTTTACGTATTTTCGCATGGGAATGTCGTGAAATTGTTACTGTTCTATTTTTGTATGTAGGCCTTCTTTGTTCCCAGGTATCTAGATTTCATTGACTATTCAGAATAGGTGCTCCATTTGGGTAGGTAGACACTTTCTTTTTTATTTCATATAGGCTTTACTATCCGTAGGAAATATTCTTAAAATAATATCCTTACTAATAATATTATATGCGAGAGTGAGATTGTTTGTATGTAACGCTTTCACGTAAATTTGTTTCTATGACGATCGTGTTCTTAATTTGAAAGTTTTGTTTTTTTATAATTATTTTTATAAGTTGCGAGTGGCATTTTTGAGCTGTCAAATGTAACGTGACCTCTTTTGAACTTTTTGATGTTGGTGCCCTATTTATTAGTATTGCTACTTTCCCGCGGTTTTGCTTGCATAATTATTAAGATATTGCAATAGCTTTACCGCGGCAGTCTCCGAGTGCCACACGTCTTTTTTTACTTACATATTCAATGTTTACACAGGGATTCTTCAGTTTATTAACTATTATTAGCGCTCTTTATATCCTGAATTGTCTCACTGCTAAGCAAAGGCATCTCTTTCTAACTTTGCTCCACTTAAATGGGAATTTGTCATCAGCTTGATAGTAATTTAATCACTTTAAAGTAAAACAATATATATATTTTGTGTGTCTAAAGCGTAGTATTATCTAGGTACATTTCAAAATATTCTTTTACAGTTATTTTTCAGGCCGTTTTTAATAGTTAATAGTTATTAAGGTTGTCTCTACTACTATGTGAGTTACTTTTAAAATAAATCAACCTCGGGTTTCAACAATACAGTTACTGTGTTTCAAATTACTGTATTTAGAAATGTTAAAGCGAGAACAATGTTATGGCAAGAATAATTTAAAGCAGGGGCTGCATCGCAAATGCAGCGCAAGTAATTATTATATGCTTGTTCTTGTGTTACCCTGTCGCCATCTTGGAATGACCGGAAACTTACGACTTTATTATGAGTTTCCACGGGAATAGGCAAGTATTTTTTTTGAGTTTGATGTGTACTGCTGGATTCGATTCTTGGTCAAGTCAATTTCCAGTTTTAATATAAAATTAAGATTTTCTCAGTATCGGCCCGGAGTTTGGAAGTTGGTGGAGTGACTCCTCAGAAACCATCGAAAGCTGTTGATCTCTTCCGATCGTGTTGAATGGTCGTTTCATCAGACTATTAAAGTTAAGGAAGAGGTTATATATTTTTGTATGACATCTTTTACCATACCCTATGTTCACAAATAAATAATTTGAATTTGAATTTGGAACCAGATTGCAGCAGTTACCGCAAACTCCTGTGCACTACAATATCTCTTGCCTGCTTGGCCTAAAATCGTTGAAATTGAACACCGTTATAGGAATTCAGTATGAAGAATTATTTCACTACACGGAATAAATGTGATTAAAATATTTGTCAAAATATTGGGCAGCCGGCACAACCGGACGGTACAGAGGTAAGAGAAATGAGTGATAAAAATGTACCTATGCTTCTTATTACCCCATTCATTTAATGGGAGGTAGCAATAATAAAATACCTGATGCTTCTCGTTAATCATAGTTATAAATAAAATAACATTCACGTAAGGACATTGATTACCTCCGCACCCCACAATTCCCATAATATTCCGTCCCCCATAGATTTGAACCGCCTCAATATCAACATATTCTTTGTGGAAACGCCAGATTTCAACGCCATCAAATACCATTCGCGACCTTTCTTAATACCCGGTGTCTTTGATACGCTACGGATTCTATATTACATTTCTTTTTCCTTTATCTTGGACTACATTCTGCCAGCGGTTTTGTCCGCGTAAAATTTGGATTTTTCCTAATCCTACGTGCAAATCCTGGAAACGCTCTATCCATGTTCTAAGTTTCATCTAAATCCATACAGCCGTTAAGACGTGCAGGGGTAAGAAAGAGACAGATAGAGTAACTTTCACATTTATAACATTACTAGCTTTTGCCCGCGACTTCGTACGCGCTTATCCCGTTTTTACCGTTCCCCCACACTTCACAAGGAACCTACATGCCAAACTTCAGCTGATTTAATTTAGAAGGAATAAACCCCGGTGGAACCTATTGACCTCCACGTCCTCCTCCTCCGTCTCCGTAAGTTAATGACACATTATGAAACAAAGGCTATTTTTCTAAAGGAATAAATGACAAAAGGCAACAAAGGCTGGCTAGCTTTGTAATTTAAAAAAAATCGTCTTTGTAAGAATGAATTCCTATTCAAGCGCTAATACGCTTTATGCTTACTTAGTAAGAGTTCTATTCTAGTGAAGCATATCTAGCTAGACAGTACCTATACCCCGGGATTTTCACAAAAACACATTAATCATGAACAAAATAACACGGAATACTAATCAACCCTGTTTACCAATGCAGAAAACAATATCCTAACACTGGCCCTGAAAGAAAAACAATGTATTTTGAGAAAAACAAGGGGATACCGTTAGCAGAGCAGTATCAATTATTTAGCGATGGATAAATTGGTTCTGGCGCGTGACGTTTACGCCTACAACAATTTGTTAGCCAGGGATGGATTCTAATGTTTCAGGAATGAATTTCCAAGAATTTATTAAGGGGTATCCGGAATCAAAGTAAATCAATTTCCATTTTAATCTTATAAACGTAAAGGTAACTCTGTGTATCTGTTAATTACGTTTTGATGCCTAAACCACTGGTTTAGTGGTGTAAGCGTCAATCAATAATTTTGAAGAATTTTGTAGATTTGACCTTGCAAAAGTACACTTTTATCCCGGTGGTATCCCCTTGAAATATTTTTCCTTTTTCACGCAGGTGAAACCGCTGACAAAAGCTACATGGTTTATTGTAAATATACAGATATGTTGCTGAGGAGTTTTCCCAGCGAAAATACAGATACAGTGATGACGTATCGATCGAAGATCTTTTTTAAATTCTTAACGGTCAAAAACTGCTGATTCTCAGTCTAATTTGATTTAAGGATTTTTTTTATTTTAAATTATTTGCTTGGAATTATGTTGATCATAGCTATAGCCTCTTTGTCAGGTTTTTATCAAGAAATAAGATAGTAATTGTATAAAAATGCAGCCCGTAATGAATAATGCTCAATTTTAGAAGGTATTTATAAACCCTACTATCATTAATTTCAAGGTAAGACAATCATTATCCACTGCGCTTGCCAAATGGATTAAAATCTCGAGGAGTATATTTATCTCAATGGACCTGCAAAATATTCTGTTCATTCTCTTTCTTTTCAAATAACCCATTTTGGTTGAAAAAACTTTCAACGGAGACAACACTCGCGGGAAGACAATAGGCAGCCAGCTTTTCCAAAAGTAAATCATTGTAATTTAGTCAAATATTTTGTCTTTTTCAAATCTAAATAAATATATAAACGAATTATGAGTTTTCCTTAGATATAGAATGCATTCAAAGATTTAAAAACCTGCCTCAGGTAAGTAACCTCACGGCTGCATTAACGATTCCAAAAGGTCAACGTTTGCAAACATTGAACGTGTCAAAATATTATAAAAATGTAAACCTATTCTAAATTTATCATTCTGTTAACATGAAAACTTATTACTTCCGGAGCAGCGAGGTTTATTTTTCCGTTTCTTCGTGGACATTTTTATGGCATACCTCTTTTAACGATTTATGGTGGCAACAACATTATTGTACCACCAAATTGTATACAAAATATGCCATTAACTAATGTACATAATAAAGATGGAAATCTGGCGACAAACTCCTCAATTCTCATGAAGTAGTTATTAGCATCCATCGGTTACCCGCGACCCTCACCAGATCATCGAACGCACAGGACCGGTTGTTGTGGCGACACTTGGGGGAGGCCTATGTCCAGCAGTGGACGTCTTTCGGCTGATATGATGATGATGATGATGAGTTATTAGCAAAGATCCAGTTTAGTTCCACGATAAGAGTCCATGAGTTTTCTGAATTAAGATCAGGAAAAAAAAGCGGCCAAGTGCGAGTCGGACTCGCCCATTAAGGGTTCCGTAGCAGCAAGTAAAAGGTAAATTGCGGTTTACCATTTATGACGTTTTAAAAAAAAACTAATTACTAGATCTCGTTCAAACCAAATTTTCAGTGAAAAATTTACATGGATATGTAAATCATATATTTTTTTAGTTTTATCATTCTCTTATTTTAGAAGTTACAGGGGAGGGACACACATTTTACCACTTTGGAAGTGTCTCTCGCGCAAACTATTCAGTTTAGAAAAAAAATATATTAGAAACCTCAATATCATTTTTAAAGACCTATCCATAGATATACAAGTATGGGTTTGATAAAAAAAAAATTGAGTTTCAGTTCTAAGTATGGGGAACCCCCAAAATTTATTGTTTTTTTTTTCTATTTTTGTGTGAAAATCTTAATGCGGTTCACAGAATACATCTACTTACCAAGTTTCAACAGTATAGTTCTTATAGTTTCGGAAAAAAGTGGCTCTGACTTACATACGGACGGACAGACAGACAGACATGACGAATCTATAAGGGTTCCGTTTTTTGCCATTTGGCTACGGAACCCTAATAAAAACGACTCTAGGAATTTAATTAATCAGTACTTACTTACTTATGGAAGTACTCAGTTAATTATTATTTTAAGCTTTTAGAAAATAAACATTTAACACGATAAATCACACAAATCCTGTATCCATGTGTATACGCTCTACAATGGTAAATCATCGGATATTTGTTTTAGGCATTCTCTAAAAGTACCATTCAACTAAGTTTGGTGAAGAGATTACTCGGCAGGTACACAGTTTTGACAAAAAAAAATATATTAAGAAACATGTAGATTCTATATTTTTACTAAATTTTATTTTACATTTGGATTAAAGTACTACCAGCCACCTTGTAGTAAAAATTAAACTAAAATAACTTCTCATCTCCAAATACGTCCCGGCGTGAAATCGCGTAGTTCCCTCCAGAAACGAACAGCTTGTTCCCCACGCGGGTTGTTAATGGATTTTATAGCGAAAGTCTAATAAAACACGACAAAAAAGATAAAACAGTACCCCAGACGCGATGAAAGAAAGGCTTAAGAAAGGAAAAAAGTTAATAATTGAGTTGAAACGTCAACATAGAAGGAAAAAACTTTAAATTTAATTAAAATTGCCATGAAAAATATATATTTGTGTTTAGAATACACAACTAAGGGCCATTTTCACCAAGCCAAACTGATCGCGATCAGCGTATAAACCACGTTTGTGAGCTGTCAGTGTCACTATTTTTCTATGGAATATTGACGCTGACACCTCTTGAACGCAGTTTAGATGTACTGATCGCGATCAGTTTCAGTGGTGAAATCCGCTCTAAGTGACTTAAAACCATAGCATTTCTACCTGTTTTTGGCAACCAATGGTGGGAATAAAAAGTGGCTTACATTATTCCAAACGACATCGCAACATACCAAAGTGAAGATGGTGAGATGAATCCCGAAAATACTCGCCCGTAACTAACAAAGGCAGAGTTATGTGAAAAAGAGTGGCCTGTGTCCAGCACTGAAGTAAAATAAGCTAGCTAAATAGATAGAAATTGTATAAATCACGTTACATGATTGTTGAAAATCCAAAATCAAAACAAACACCAAACCTGAAGTGCTAAAATAATTTATAGCACATACATAAATACTAGCGTGCGTGTACGAAGCAACCAAAGGAAATGAAAGGAAAGGTGTGGAGTGAGGTCATAGCCGCTGGCGATTTGTTATCTGTGGCCGCACGAAGACCCAGAGGTGTTTCAAATGTGTAAACAATTCCCGTAAGTTAGAATTTACGGAGGAATGAGGAACATGTCGTGAGAAAAGTTTTGAGTGTGGATAGAAAAGTGGAAGATCAACAATGGATGGATTGTATGGAATTATATGCCAGGAAAGATGAATCTATTGCGATGACGGCAAATAGAAGTAGGTAGGTGTGTGGAAGTTGTGACCCCAAATCAAAGACTACAATAGTATACTTGCCCCAAATATATTGGAATTAGGGCAGGAGAACGATGTATAGCTTCGATTTAGACATTTAGATGAAGGACATTTAGGGGAAGATTGTTTATAAACAAATTTAGATAAAGATTTTGATTGCATTGATGGATGACAAATGATCAAATTATTAAAAAGATAATATAACAGAAATAATTATAATAAATCTAATAATGACTGTGCTAAATTTAAATTATATTATATTTTACGTATAAAAAAAAAAAAATGCAAAAAAAAATAATAATAATAATAATAATCATTAAAAAAAATAATAATAAATATAATAATCATTTTAGTCGCAGAGACACAGGTATTCCTCAATTTGAGAAGGAATGAATTATAGAGTAAGGCATCATGGCTGACGAGACATGAACAGACAAACTAAGGCAGAACAACTTGGCACATAAATTAAGGAAACACAACAAGATAAAGAAGAAAAAGAAGATATGCATGTAAGTGTTGATGTGAAAGTTTTACCTCACACTGCTAGAAATACCGTAGAAATCCAATGTAGAAAAAGACGCAGTGTTCCAAACCCATGATTTGCGAAAAAGCCAGGTAAATGGCAGCAAGGACAGTCTTGTCTTTTACGCACATTTTGAATACCGAAACCGAATCATTGTAGAACAAATTTTGTTGAAAGAGCTTAAATTTCGTAATATTGTGCAATAAAATTTTGCAAGTGACGATGATTTTTATAAGATTTAAGTCAAATCAGCGTTAAATAATCTTTTGATGGACTTTTAAGATTATTTTACTGACAAATCATCAATCAAGCCAATTATTAAAAGAGAACTAATTGTAAATTAAACAGAATTTAGCCAGTCATGATGATCTTAGAACATTGAAAATAAAACAAAAATTGTGAAATTATTGTGCAATAGATTGTGATTTAGTAGAGTTCTGAAGAACTCTTAGCAGTAAGACAATGTTTGATACCAGATACCTTTCTGCAGATACCAGTGGACCCCTTAGCGAAGTGCAAGTCGAGCTCACAAACGAAAGTTTTCATACCAAAAGCAAAAAAAACACGTTTTGTTTATGGTCCCTTTAGACAGTAAAAAAATACCAAAATAAATTCATACTTAGATACTCTACGTAAAAATAAAAAAAATTATTCTGAAAAAACCAATCCAAGAAATCGACGATGTGATGATTCTATTGACTTCTTGCTAATGTATTCAAGTGCCTTCAATGCAAAGGTGAACCGATTTGGTTGGCGTCAAATGATTAATTAGGTAGGTAAGGTTTAACAAATTATTACTATAACAAATTATTATGTAAGTAACATTCAGCGATAAGGCAATTAATAATAATTACAAATTATTTGATTTTGATCTTTGATTTTAATTTTTGATTTTAATTTTTATTCTAATTTTGATCATGTAAATTATTGTTTTTACCCAATGTTTTTTTTACCCAATTGTTTACCCAATGTTTTGTTCTTTGTTTTGAATTATTTCGTTAAAATGTATACTTACCCATAAATCTATTATTTACGTCAATGCTGTGTACGCCAGTAAGAGACAAATTCACCATACCTCAATGCATATTTATATTGTTTTAACTATGTCAATGTTTAAAGTGAATACGTCGTTGGTGTACCTTTTAAATAAATATTTTTTTGTTTTTTAAAGATTCTTCGTAAGATAAAACAGATACCCCACAGAGTGTATTCGGGAAAAAAATCTCAAGCCGCAACATAAAACATGGTAAAGTAAAATCCAAAACAAACAAGTCCTAAGGAAATTGTTTACACATTTGAAACACCTCAGCTCTTCGTGTGGCCACAGATAACGTTTCGCCAGCGGCTATTACTTAACTCCAAACATATTATACTCCTTTGAAAAGGAATTAGAATCTTGTGCTTTACTTTGATAGCCCACTCTGAATAGACACGATAGTTTACTTTGATTATTTATTTCCTTTACATATTTTTTTCTTTCATCTTTCATTTCATATTCATAAAAAAATCTAACCAGATAATTTGAATTTCGAATATCTCCGATTCAAGCTGATGATATTATCATTTGTTTTAATAGGCGATTCTAAATTCGAATTATCTATAGATTTGAATAAAGAAACAGCTAATTTACTAGGTTTTTGTTTAATGTAAGATACGTTTTTTTTATTACATCATGACTGTTTTCACCGAAGGGTTAGGGTGAGGTCTTTCTATAAAACACTCAAACCAGTTACTGGCTGGACTGCTAAAATTCCAGATGTAATATCCTTATATACTTGCACGATCTGGGAATTATATACAGGTCTTAATGCTAAGCAGTAGCGCTTGAATCCACTAGGTCAACAAAATAAAATATTTTTAAAACCCAACTAAGTTAAAAAAATAAGTTTAGTTGTTGTTGAAGAGGGTTGTGAAACCACTATAATTGTAATATACATAAATAGAACCTCTACTAGTGAAACAACAGATCTAAATAAATTCAAACCCCGTTACAAACTAAATTCCAAATATTTCGGAATTCATGAATCAAAAAGCCAAATGCCAATTCTTCAATTAACTTGCATTGTAATTTGAACCCCGCTCCGGCACAGCCAGTTATTAACTCTCCCAATTTAGTTTATCAACCTAACACGTCAATTTTAGACTTCAACCCCTTGAACACACATATTTATCAGATTATCAATAAATTCCAGCAATTGACGTGTGTCACAGAGTACATAGATACCTACAGAAGGTCTGCTCCATACAATTACTGAAAATTCACATACACATAATGTCTCACTATAGTCCAAAACGTAAACTCCAACTCAACTCGAACTCCAACTCCGTCGGAGCTTGTCATAAATTGAAGTTTTCATGCTGGAGAGATGAGTTTTAGCTCAGCAAGCACGTTTACGCATTTACTTGCTCATCTACGAAAACGTCAATTAGACAAGCTTGCATTGACATTTTCGTGCTGCCAAGCAACGGGTTTAAAATACTAAAATACATAGAATGAGCTTTTTCTTTTTTTTTTTTTTTAGAGGATGGGAAATCATCAAATGACCCCTCCCGCTCTGGGTGGAGCGGCAGGGAGTGTCAGACTTTTATTGACTAAAACCCACCCTTAGTCCTCCTAGTGCCTTTCTTCCCAGGGCCGCGGTAACTCTTTCGAACATATTCCGCAAAGAATGAGCCTTTGAATGAGTTCGGTGTAACAGACACCGAAGTTGACTCATTCTATGTATTTGTTATGAACCTGCCATGTCATCTCTTCTCTGCCCTTGGTTAATACCTATATATATATATGGTTTGTACCTTTGTGTTGCATGAAGTTTCGTCTTTGTACCTTTGTGTTGCATGAAGTTTCGTCTTTGTACCTTTGTGTTGCATGAAGTTTCATCTTTGTACCTTTGTATTGCATGCAGTTTCGTCTTTCAAATTTGCGCGTGAAACTCTAATACGACGCCATCTCGGGGCGATTGATGATTGATTGAAGGGGGCGAAGTTAACTTAAGCAAGTATGAATAACTTAAGCAAATATGAAACTATGTGTAAAGAATTACCTCAACTGAGCGACCTAAGCTAAAATAACTTACCTTACCTGGCCCGTTGGGGCGAATACGCGCTCGAAACAGTTGTCTCAAGCGCGTACCTATTCGTCTATTTTCGCTTATATGTGGAGCCGGCCTTCTGAGCTTATAATTTAATGCGTGTATACCGTACGAATTTCCCCGTTCAAACATTCGGGCGGCATTGCAAATATAACAAAATCTAGTTTGCATCGAACCCCGATACTTGCTCTTCAATATTTGCATTTTCATCGGAACACCGTATTCGGGAATTCATGGAAGTGTAATATTTGTTGAGTAAACGTTGCGTTGTTGTCACGTCGACATCAATGTTGTATTAAGGAAGTTTTGGTTATTTGCTGTTGCTCAACTTGTGTAAAGCTTCCTATAGACAATCGTGATGCGATGTGACAACGTGTTTTCATGGAGGTTGTTATAATCAGTAGAAAAGTTGTCGCAACGTTGTCGCTGTGTAGCGTCGCTCCTATCTGCCAGCCTTACCTCCAATCAATCCTCAATCTAATTCGATCTTTGCCGAAACCTCGTAGTGACTTAAGTATTTTTATTTTTGTCAGAATCCGCAGTTATTATTATTGATAGGCAAATATGTTGAGCCTACTAGTACACTGTTCACTCTGCCTAACCCTTGATGCTAGGCAGATGACGGTGATATTACATTGGGTATAATGTTTAGGTTTCTTTACCCAAAGGTACACGGGACACTATTACTAACCCTCCGCTTTCCGTCTGTCCGTCCGTCTGTCGGTTCGTCTGTCTATCAGCGGGCTGTAGGCATCTCATGAACCGTAATAGGCAGACAGTTGAAATTTTCACAGATTGTGTATTTTTGTTGATGCTATATCAAAAAAAAAAAAGTATGTAGTATTAAATCTTGTACGATGACACGGAACCCTTCATGCGCGAGTGACTTGCACTAAGCCGGTTTTTAGGGTTCCGTAGTCAACGAGGAATACTTATAGTTTCGCCATGTCCGTCTGTTTGACTGTCTGTCCGGTTTAGCTCAGAGACGCTTAGCAGTAGAAAGTAGGAATTTGGAATGATATACCAAAATCCGTCGTCGTTGGATAGGTCATATAAAAATATTGATGGTGTCCGTAAACCAGTTTCCCATCCAAGGATCCGTTTGCAAAATATTAAGTTTTAAAGTGCTAATTTTTGTTAGAGTCAAGTGTCCCCCATTTGCCACCTAAACGGTTATTTTTGGAGACGTGAATCATGGTAGTACCTACCTAATATATATGTATAACGAATTAAAAAGGAAAACTATCACAGCTAAGAAGACGTTACAAGTTAACGAGTAATAGTTATAATTACGGAACCCTACACTGCGCGTGGTCCGACACGCACTTGACCAGTTTTTTTTAAGTTCGATATTCAACAACCAAATAGTCTTACGAAAGTGGCTAATTTCATCCACTCAGAAATCTTTGACACAAAATAGGGTTTCGTGGATAATGCCAAATAGATGGTACTTATTGTGTCTAACCCACTTCAATGTCAGAGCCTGTACAAATACCGGACCCTAGTTTCTAGTTCACTAGTCAAGAGTAAAAACGTTCCAAAATAAAAGGTCATTTGATGCTAATAAAGGGAATAACGATCGGCTATATTTTTATTGTTCTTTTTTCAAAGGCTTGATTGCTGTATTATTTTTCTTTTACTCTGTTTATAACATGCCTGTGTTTTAACTTTTTTCGTATGTTTAGTAACTTATCCAGTTCCGTATGGTGTCGGAGGAAAAAGAATAGCACCATCCCATCACTTCCCGCGGGTGTCGTAAGAGGCGACTAAGGGACTCACCATAGAATGGGCAGCAGCATTCTCTGTAGGTACATTGCAACAACTACACTGCGATCGCCAACTCGCCTGACAAGCGTAGCGATTATGGCAACCCCCCTTTTGGGGGAGGCCTATGTCCACCAGTGGACGTCTTTCGGCTGACATCGATAAGTTCATCATCATCTGATGATGAACTTATCGATTTCAAAGTAATTCCTGGCACTCAATTAAGCTTGAATTTGGGATGCTTACATACAAGCTTTGGAGGCCATGCTATATTATGGTACTATGAGGCCGGAAGGTGGCCATTAAAATTCTCATGAAATAACCGCCACAGATAAAAATAAATAACTGAATGCGAATAAGGAATGATTTGGCTTAATGTCGATTTTATTTTAATTTATAATTCCAAGTCAAGTCGAAGTTCAAACAGGCTCGTTTAATAAAATGCAATTTCAAAGGTAAAGACGTTAGCCTTAAGTAACACACTATGTAGTGCGACGCTCAGTGTTTGCAAATCTAAAACACATTTATCAAACCGTTATGTTTGCTTTTGTTTCCAAGTTTGAAACTTATTACCAAGTTCTAAGCAGTGAAAGTTGAATAGAGCGCCGCTTTTCCGCTCTAGATCTTGAAAACAATAATGTAATATCTGTGGGTATAGTTAGCTACTTATTAAGTTATCCTAACACATAAAATTCTACCGTTGCTGAATGAGTAAATGACAGACAACGCACCACCGAAACTATTGGTCCTTGGGGAGTGCAGAGGAGCACTAAGAGAGTATTTCCCGAAATTCTTACGGGAACGGAAAAAAATGGGACATGCGCATATGAAGTCGTGTAAAAGCTAGTCAGTATCATACAGTGGTAGTTTATTTTAAGATAATAATCCTAATGTGGAACTCAATAAAACTGCATTTTCCCAATCATATTGGGGTAGGCTTTTAATCTAATTGGATGCAGCTGAGTACCAGTATTTTACATGGAGTACTCGTAAAGATAAAAATTGACAATTGACATCCAGGACGATTGGAAAGAAAAAAAAACACACACAGATACACGAAATAGGTACAAATAAAACGAAACTTAAATTTTAAAACAATAATGTGCCTCGCGGCTGCGCCAATCATCAAACGACTTCTACCGCTCTGGGTGAAGCGGAAGGGAGTGTCACTGCGGCTCTTACTGACTAAAATACATCCTTGTTCCTTCTATTGCCCTTTACATTCTAGGCTCGCGGTGAATCTTTCGAACAAATTTTGCAACCGTGCTCCGTGCCTCGGAAAGCATATTAAGCAATTTCAGCATGTAATGGATGATCTGAGTGACCATTCATCCAGCGCACGGACCGACCTAGACAAGCACTGATTAATCTCGAAGATCGAATCATACGGATTATGTTTTGGACTATAATCGAAAAAGATCTCAACTAACTTTTAGACGTAAGTTCCTTGCATATGCTTAGCAAGTATCACTAAACAGATTTATTCATTTCTAAGAATAAGTGCAAGTTTGTAAAAATACGGTGAGAAGTGCGAAAATGCAATAACTGTGTAGAGTAAAGACGCGTATTCATTTAAAATAAAATGTTTTAAAACCCTTTCTGTTAAAAAGCATCGTTGCGTTCGTTGTCGTATTGTCATGGTACACCTGTCTCTGTGAGCCTTGATGTGACGAGCAATAACGAAACGTAACCAACCTAAGTGTATTATTAAAAAGTTAAATAAACGTCAAACTCCACAAAAGAAAAATGGCGGCCACCTGTCAACACGACCCGATCCAATTAACCACAATATCATAACTCATCGCAAAATTAATCGATTCCCGTTAATGACTTTGACCAGCATTAATATTTAAGTTCGCCATATTGGGGCCGGCGTAAACTTTAACCAATGTAAACATAATAACAGTGAAGTGGAAGTCAGGAGTGTTATAACCGCCATTTTGACTTGTTAAGTCGGCGCCATGACAGCTGTATTGACAGTTGGGTAAATATTTACGCCAGTGCAAAGAAGGGTTGTTATGAATCGTGTAACGTGTATTTTTAACGGTGTAAAATGATGTTACCTACGGTAGTGGTAATAAATTATGATGTGAGTAATGTTAGGAGCTAGAGGTGAGTTTTGTATATTGGTTAAATCGATTTGACGTATCAAAACAACGAGGCCTGTTTATTTTTTTGGAAACCTACGTACTTTCATATAAGAGCATGTATCGACTCACATTATTGTTCATCATATTACTGCATTGTCATCAAGTTGATAAACTGCATTTAGTTCAAAAAATATCTGATGTAAAGAAACTGAAAATACAAAATTAACAAATTTAAACCGAGTTGAATATCTATAAATACTTATAATATTATTTTAACCAGATATTAAACTAATTATATTAAATTCAGTACATCCAGAAGATTTCAAATACCGACATGCCTTCGTTGTTCCGGATAATACCCGCAGGAGACCCGGGTATTTCGGATATATTCGAAAATCTGGAGAGACTACGTTCACACGTCCCGTTCGTTCGAATTTCCCGGTGCATTTCCAATTTCTATACCCAAAATTCCTCTAGGGATCTTTTCATCAAGTCATACATTTCCTTAGTGTGTTTTTTTTTTTTTTTTTTTTAGGTATGACCACTAGCAAGTTAACACACGTGGGATATTAACTGCTTAACCGGACTAACCTGTGGTGGCTTCAAATGAATTTAAAGCCCCCAGCCAAGGCAACAAAACTAGCTACAAGCTAAAAACACTACTGACCGCTCACTAAGGGCATTCCCTGTGGAATACGACCTCGGCTTAGCGGCGTCAGTTTGGGACAGCAAGGGACAATCAGGCTGGGTCGTTTTATTATTTAGGGGTCCTTAGTGTGTGCTAAACTTATCCAATATAACGAAACTAGAACTAGTTTTTTGCTTTCTATTGGCACTGTGTAGCACTGAATTTGGCGCGACGCAACGTTTAACAAAAATATTAATAAATTGGGTCCAATTAACTGTGTTATCATGAATCCTGTCTAATATAAGGTGTAATAGATGGAACGAAAATTCCTGAAAAGGGGTAATTATAATTATTATAACCGCTCCAGCCCTGACATGTGAAAATTCCCAAATAAAAATAAATCTTATGTAATTGGTAAATAAACATTAAATTCGCGATTAATTCGGCGCCGGTGTATTGCCGGTGCTTGAGCGGATAAGCGAAAAAAAGTTAATATTAAAATAAAAATGATTAACGCACGCCTGAAACCAAGTATTATAGGTATACTGTCGGTACTTATCATATAGAAACCAATTGTTAGATAGGTACATGGTTATTGTTAGTCATAGATGGGTACAAATTACTGACGTACCCACAAAACTGTGCGAATACAAAAATAATTGTCTTTAACCTTTAGCGCCACAAACGGCGCAAGTAATTTTAGCAAAATGACAAGCCAAATCTCGGTTTATTGTTTCAAACGCTATTATTTAGAAGATTAGAGCGGCCTATGGGACTGAGTCGCTTAGAGATTTCAATTTGCAGACTATAATACACCCCTGAGCGGGATACGTCCCGATTACGTCCCGTTTACGTTCCATTTACGTCGCGTTTACGTAAGATAATGTCGTATTGAACCCTTGTGTGGGGATGATCGGGCTCATTGGCAGCCTACCTTCTTGTTGAAAGGATTGATTTGTCAAGCGTGATTAGATGCAGTTAATTTTTTGTTCATTACCTCTTGTTTTAGCTGTTAGTAATTTTTAATGATGAAAGAAGCTGTAACTATTATACGAAATAAATAAAAAATACTCAAATCTTTTGTATACTTACAGAAAAAAAGATTTTCCCGTCAACGAAAATCATGGTTATTTCACAGTTCATAGTCGTTTATTATTTATTATTATTTATTATATACTTTATTGTACACCTCACATCAATCACAAGTAAAAATTTTATAAAAACAAGTGTACAATGGGCGGTCTTATCGCACAGGGCAATGGCAATGGCAGGGTTTAATCAGTACAAAAACAATTCCCGGAAAATCTAAAACACATTATGGAAATACTTAGACAGATTTGCTCTGGAAATGACACTGACAGAACAATAAAAACATCTCATTCCTAGAATTACCATCTCTTTGCGATATGCAGTTGACACTAGCATACAACAAATAATACAATTTCAAACCCATTTCCTATCGACATCATATCAAACAAAGCCTTTATTATGAATTTTCCAATGGAATAATATTCGTAGAAACAAGTCTTTGAATAACCTTTTGATTTCGAATAATTATCCAAAAAAATGTTTCGGGCAGAGATTTATTCCACAGGAAATTAACTTTGAATGAGAATGGCTTTGACAAAAAGTCGGAGAATGTGTATTGTCATGCTCGATCATGTTTGGAGGTTCATTATTATAGATCAGGGACTTTGTTAGACTGAAATGTCGAGAAAATGAAGTGCCTGTCTTTTTGTGGATCTTACGATTTTGTTTTATGATTCCTTACCCATTGATTTCCTGATAGGAAAAGGTCATTGGAATATCTACACGTGGCAGCTTAATGATATTTTCGACATAATATAATATCTTCCATTTTCATAGTTATACGGAATGTTTCCAGCGGTCCGTAGCGACAATGTGACTTTCTGTCAGTGAAAAAAGTTTTGATTCAGACTAGAGACTACTCCCGACCCGTGGTACAACTGCGATGTCCAACTGGTTGTACTACGGAGAAGTAAATAAAATAAAATAACCACGAACTAACCTAACCTAACCTGTCCGAGTCGGGGTGCCCCAAATCCCGAATACTTCTCCGTAGTACAACCAGTTGGACAATCGCAGTTGTACCACGGGTCGGTCGCTCTAGAGACTCCAAAGACGTGACATTCTATCAACAATAGCGTGTCAATGGTGATTAAGTCAAAATTGTAAGTATGTCATTGACAAGGCTGTCGTAATTTCACGTGATCATTCCCTTATATTTTGGAATTTCGACAAACGCGGTCGCTGACAGTTTAATATTTTATCTATCTATAGCCTTAATAGACAATTCCAAAGATTACCTTTTACAAACAAAACGATTCCACCTTTCTTAGATTTGATAAAGTTACAAACACATTTCTCGTATCGTATTGTACACGTTAGATAAAATCAGCGATCCCCAAAAATTTTATGACTAGGACCTATAATAGAACACGCGCGAAACTGCAGCTCACGCAGAAATAACGCCCCATTAAATAAATTCGTTCATATTAAACATTCAAATGCTTACCTAATTGCTATGCGCTGTCACGTCGCCTACGTTTAAAGAAGAATATTCGCGGGTCGATGAAATAACTCGACATTTTGCAGTTACAGCCTATTGAATGGTGGATAATATTGTGATTTAAATTGAGGAATTTTGTAAGATAGATGAAGATCGTCACTCACTGAACGCCCGAGGGAGGGCATCGCCCTGAGGTCGATCATGACGATGTTGTGAAAATCATGCTTGTGTGGTAAACTTTTGGAATGGTCTGACATAGAAGACCTTTGCCCAGTAGTAAGACATAATGAGGAGCAGCAAAAATTTTTTTATCAAATCGGTGATTGATTCGAAGACATGATATACTCACCCACAAAAGCAAATTACGACCGCGAGTCTCTGTTTCTAACTGAGATAAATCCTGAGTCCCAGCAATGGGCACGTTACGGGCTAATTATAAAGTTGAAGAAGAATTTTTAGAGGATCAACATTTAGTGTGAGACCTTCCTTAGGGCGCGTTCCCACTATATCGTGACGACAGATTATCGTGTCGTTCAAAGCGTCGTGGCTTGTGTATTTAAATGGAGGTGTTCACATAGGACGACACGATTAACGGTCGTTTTCGACTTTTTTTCTCTATTAACACGACAAGATAGTCTGTCGTCACGACATAGTGGAAACGCGCCCTTAGGGACACAACGAGATGAACAGCGACAATATTTAATAATGATGTTTAATTAAAGTGAAGCCATATAGGTATATAAGTATATCAATACGAATAATATGGAATCTTTAGGTACTGATGTCTAATCTTGCTGTTTTTAAACGACTTCCCAAAAAGGAGGAGGTTCTCAATTCGACTGTATTTTTTTTTTTGTGTTTGTTACCTCATATCTCCGTCATTTATGAATCGATTTGAAAAATTCTTGTTTTATGTGAAAGAATATACTTCTCGATTGGTCCCATTTTAATTTTATCAAAATCGGTGCAGCAGTTTGGTTTTTAAATCCAAATAGCTGGAAAAAATATGTGCCAAAATCATACGAAATTGCATATTTTTGCTTTCCTGTGACTTTCCAGTGGTGTTTTTAGGTGTAAGGTACCACTAGAAAGTGAAAAATAAAAAACTTTTTCACAAAAAAAAAGTCGGTGTTTTTGGTTGCTTCTTCGTTATTTAACACCGACTTTCGAAATTAAAGTTATTTTGTAGTTTGTAGTGTTTTTTTGGAAGTCGGTTTTTTTTTGTGAAAAAGTTTTTTTCTAAGACAAACAAAACACTTATATGTATGCATAAGTAAGTAATAAATGATAAATGATGTTTATTTTTGTAAGTAGGTTGTAAATGTGTATAGACCAGTAAAAATTCTTTGAGATCTTTCATAGATTAATCCATCAACAAAATACAATTCTTATTTTGTAAAAGACAGACTGATAACTTGTAGACAAGATCTGAAATTGTATGTCAAAACTTTATTTACTAAGTTTACCTACGTTGAAGGCAGGTATTTACCGCAGGTAGTCTTAGATATTGTACCATGTCTGCATTCCCGTCGACTTGTCAGGCGAAATAACGTAAAATATTTTGAAAATCATATTGCTATTTCTAAAACAGGGTCATGAAAATGTTATGCGGCTACAATTAAACTTGAAATTTTTATTTTTATCGTTTTGTTATATTTTAGACTGGAACTGTCTCGTTGGTGTAGTGGTTGCGAGCATTGCTGCTAAGCGTAAAGTCCTGGGTTCGATTCCTGAGTCAACTAAAATGTTATTGGGTTTTCTTATCTAGAATTTCTCAGAAGCAGTCGACAGTCTAATATCTGAACCAGTACCATGTGTTCTGCCAGCAATGTGCCCTAATAGAACTCTAAATAAAAATCTTTTAGTAGGTAATAAAAAAATATTTTTAATAAAGTAAAATTTTATAAAAATATTTTAGTTCCACTCACTTCGTTCTTTTCACTTTGAATAAAAGCTTTTCCAACATTAATTTATTGTTCTTATGTAGTTTCGCGAAATTCAGAGAAGTTTATTTGAAACCAGTCAAGTGTTTTCGTCGTCTGTTTCTTGCTATGAATCCCAATTTCTACTATTTAAATACTGTTTGACTCTTACTTAATTCATACATGTAAATCCTTACTAATATTATAAACGCGACAGTTTTTATGTATGGATGTTTGTTACTCTTTTACGCAAAAACTGCCGAATGGATCTTGATGAAATTTGGCACAGAGTATAGTCTGAAATAACACATAGGATACTTTTTTATCCCGGGAGAATGTTCCCTTGTGATAAATTTCTGACATTCACGCGGCGGACCCGCGGGCGGCAGTTAGTATATAAATATAGTATAAAATATATACTCATATAAATGAATCCTGTTTCTCTTTGTTACGCCATAACTTGAGAACGACTTTACCAATTTCATTTATCTTTAATTTTTCAGTTTTCATATACTTTGTAAAAGGTTCTTACCGACAGTAAAGTTTAGAAAATTACGGAGAAAATTTGATTATTTCTGAAAACTTAACAACGTGGATGAAGTCGTGGGCAACAGCTAGTTGACAATATTTTTTAAAGTCTAAAAGTGCATACTGAATTTATGAACTTGAGAACAATTCAGCAACACTGAAATTGCGAATAAAAATCAACTTTTTTTACTTTTTCAGATTTGAAACCTACGTTTATGTTGTTTACATACTCATGGGAAGTACTCTAGTCTAGTAGTTCTAGTAGTAGGACTAATTCCCTTGAAAAATTGTTCGTTATTATTTCAACCAGAAGTGTACTGCCTGGACGCAGGCCTCCCCCAAGAGCCAGCGTCGACCCTCACAGCTACTTAAGTTTGGTGATTCTTCGGGCTATGTCGGTAACCATGGTTGTCCTTTTCTTTTTAAAGGATGGGAAATCATCAAATTACTCCTTCTGCTCTGGGTGGAGCGGAAGGGAGTGTCAGACTCTTACGGACTAAAACCCATCCGTGTTCCTCCAAAATATGCCCTTTGCGTTCCAGAGCCGCGGCGACTCTTACGAACAAATTTCACAATAAACATGGTTGTCCTACGAATAGGTATATCAATTTCTAAAAAAATACCTACGAATTAGAAAAATAAAGAAAGAAAAAGCAGAATTTGATTTATTTTATTAAAAGTGACCACGAAAAACGTCCACTGACGTCCACTGTTGGACATAGGCCACCCCCAAATGGGGGGGTTTGCCATAAACGTCACGCTTGCCAGGCGGGTTGGCGATCGCAGTGTAGCTGTAGCAATGTACCTACAGAGAATGCTGCTGCCCATTCTCTGGTGAGTCCCTTATTCGCCTCTTACGACACCCACGGAAAGTCGTGGGATGGTGCTATTCTTTTACGTCCGACACGATACGGAACGACAAGGAAAAGTGACCCTTCATTGTTAAAGATACTGTAATACTTTTTAGTACCTAAAAGAAAAGGTTCTTTAAAGGATTGTTTACATTATCACCGTTTTAAAATGGCCAGAATTTCAGAGAAAAGTGCTCTATGTAATAGATAAGTACGTGTACAAATAGTTTTCGTTTCCTTTAGTTCCTTGCATAACATGACTTGGAGTGTGTCCCAAGCTGAAAGTTAGGGCGCATATAAATTGTCACCATCATATCAGCTGAAAGGCGTCCACTGTTGGACATAGGCCTCCCTCAAATGTGGGGGTTTGCCATAATCGCCACGCTTGGCAAGCGGGTTGGTGATCGCAGTGTAACTGTGACAATGTACCTACAGATTATGCTGCTGCCCATTCTCTGGTGAGTCCCTTAGTCGCCACGGGAAGTGATGGGATAAAAATTGTTATACCACGCGGTTATAAGATAGTTATTTTAGTAACAGTTACCGGTATCATTATGGGTAAGTTAAGTTTAATCGAATAAGTACTACATCAACGTGAGAGTGTGAAGGCTGAATGAGGCGTGATGCGACAAATGAGACGCGTTTTCTGTTCTTTCTGATCAGCGATTTTATTAAAAAATCTGTCAAACATTGTCGCGAGCGTTAGTAAACAATAGGGTATATTACTGAAAAAATATAATTAGTGCATAGATCTCTCAAGACGCTTAGGTGACACTTAGCGTGACCCAAGGGCTGGCTTTTACCTTGGACAAAGGAAAAGCATTGCCAAACAACGTGGCAAGTCAGTCTTGAGCCCCCCTTATACTGCGTAATTTTTTTTCCAGTGCGCAAACTTTAAGAACCACTTCTGCCCATGTAAATGAACAACTTTCCCCAAGAAAGCCATAGTCAATTCATAAAAAAAATTGAGTCTCCCATACAAATTGTGGTCAGTTGATGACAATTTTGTATGGGAAGTTCAAATTTTTTTTTAGGAATTGACTATGGCTTTCTTGGGGCAAGTTGTTCATTTACATGGGCAGAAGTGGTTCTCAAAGTTTGCGCACTGGAAAAAAAGTTATCCAGTATATTTGTTTTATTTTAATTTAATTATTTATTGTTAAAGTGAATAATAACGAAATATTCTGCGAATATTTCAAGCGTCTACCTGTTCCCGTTATCAATATCGAGCAAAAACGAGCAATAAAATTACGTTTGTTGTATGGGAGCCTCCTTAAATATTTATTGTATTCTGTTTTTTAGTATTTGTTGATATAGCAGCAACATAAATACATCATCTGTGAAAATTTCAACTGTCGAACTATCACAGTTCATGAGATACAGCCTAGTGACAGACGGACGGATGGTCAGACGGACAGCGGAGTCTTAGTAATAGGGTGCCGTTTTAGCCTCTGGGTATGGAACCCTAAAAATGACCTACTTATATTCTAGTTATGCAAATAGTGAATCGACCAACGTTAAAAGCCATGTAGTGCCATTTCAACCGTGTGGAAATTTTCCTAAAATCAACAAACAATTTTGGAGTTTCAAAGTTGTTTACAAGAGTAATTTCAGGACCATTTGCAGTGGAATGAATATCAGGGAAAGATAGGTGGCTCTGTATTTTTATTATGCACTTTGCTTTTTGAGTTTCTGTAGCGTGAAATAATGTAAACAGGAGTAGGTACCTAGAAGTGCTTTTAACTAGAGGTAAGTTCTGCATTATGTAATTTCAACATGATTTTCTTATATGTGTACCTATGTGCAGTAGCAATAGTATATTATACGGCCGCTTTACATTGAATAACAATATTCTTGAACTGACCTAACATAAAGCGGTTTGTCTAAGGTCAGCTTGCACCTAAAATATCTTTATCCGCGGGTTAAATGCTCATCCGAGGTAATTATGTATGAAATAACATCGTGTTAGCAAACTAACTCCAAGTTATTTGTTTTGCAATTGGGACTTAGTTACTTTTCTTAAGTTAGAAATATTATCAGCGTTCAAGATGATATAAATTTAAATACAAAAGCCACATAGTTTTCATAAACTGTGAACTCGCCTCCCTTGCACCAGCTTACAACGCCGTACCTCAAACAATAGCGTGACAACGAACTCGGCCGCTTTACGTTGAATAACAATACGCCGTACAGCAGTACGCCATACGACAGTACGCCGGTACGCCCTTCAATGTAAACTTTTACAATACGACTCGACAGAAGTGAAGGTATTGCCAACACGACACGATCAACCCCGAATACCTTCGAATTAGGAATGTTTGAAAAAAGAAGCCTGTGAAATAGTCGCGTGACAAACGAGGTTTAATGCAATTTAAAAGTTGGGTTGGGCTATAAATCTAAAAGAAGGTCAGAGCTAGAAAAGAATTTGGATGTATTGTACTTATATTACTAAACTTAGATACCTACTTAGCCCATGTACAGTTTGGCAGTTGGGGGTGCAATTCTGTAGAGTTTTGGCTAAAACTACAAGCTAGTTATTATTTTATACACCTGCAAGCGACTAGCATTTTTTTTTTTATGATTGGGAAATCATCAAATGACTCCTTCCGCTCTGGGTGGAGCGGGAGTGTCAGACTCTTACTGACTAAAACCCATCCGTGCTCCTCATAGTACTCTTTACGTTCCAGGGCCGCGGTGACTCTTTCGAACAAAATCCGCAACCCTGCCACGAAGCGACTAGCATGCAAGTTTAATTACATTACGGGGCCTTGATCAGATGTTACCTCGGAAATCTGCAATGTAATGCAACCTAACCGACAATAGAAGACTTTAGGCAAAATCCGCGCGTTACAGCTGCAAACCATTATCTATCAGTATTCAATAGGCATCTACTCAGCTACTTTCCGTCGCAACTAACCAGCCATGCATAACCTGTCTGCGAGCCTTCATAGAAAATCAAAGACTATTTAAAAACTTCTGCTACAATCTATTGTGTAACCCACGCCTCACGCTTCGCTTTGCATTAACAATGTCTGTACCCATTATAGCTATGAACTTTGCCTACCCTCTGAGCGAATAACATGAAGATATAATTGAACCACAGAATAGGTTGTTACAGAAGGTCCACTTCATTTTCGTCTTGTATATTTATTTAAAAATACATACATTCCTCTTGACAGAGTGGTCGTGATCACTGATTCTATTCAATTAAATTCAAATTCTTTATTTCAGACATGAGTCCATAGTGTTGTGACCATTAAAATAACTCAAAAAAAAACAATGAATGAATGATGAATTCTGTCCAATCGCTAGTATTGTTCGATGAAGAACAGGTGCATTCATTGACAGGGCTTATAACCGTAGATTTAATCTGATCGGCCCACCTCATCAGTGACCACCCGTGTGACCCTTACCTTCTACTCTGCCCTTTACCACAAAGCACTCTATAGGATGTTATTTCGTCTCGAGAAATTACCAAAGTCTTTCGGTATTCGAGACTGAACTTATGCTTATAGATGCTGTTTGATGCCGACTCCATACTGTACAGCAAACAGGCAAAAACTGGTATTATAATGGTACCACGATCGCAAACAAATGCCAGACGCGCTTGCAATTGCTGTACATGAAGGGTGTCTATATGTGCGTGTGTTTTGGCTCGTCATCTGGAGCCGACACTGTCCACCATCTGCCCAGTCTTTTCCAAACTTTGTTGGTCTAACCTGGTGTAGCTGACTACTAATACTTTATATGAAGCGACTGCCCATCTAACCGCCACAAACCAGTACTTAACTGGGTAACAAATTGGCAAGAATATTGTTAGAGTCTTCAAGAAAAGTCTCGGATAAACCCGTGCTCGTTTAGAGTCGACCTTCTGCACCTATTTTGTGACTGAACGTCGCGCGTCGTCACCACAAATTCTCATTACCAACATGTCTGAGTAACACGGAACTTCACACAAAATGGACCCGATGTAATTGAGGTTCGGACCTAACCCTTTCAGAAGCAGATCTTCAAAGTTATACCCAGGGAAATGTGTCAGCGGCAATCGAAATTTCTAGATTATAATGATGGAAACTATTGTTGGGCCAACTGTTTGCAATAGGGATGGGCTGCGGCGGACAGTTGGTCGGAAATATAATGTTTTGTAGTTAGGAGACGAAATTAAGTGAGAAACTATCTGGTAAATGATTTCAGTAGGGTTTAGGGTTGCCAATTTAGATTTCAGAGACAATTGTATAGTGAGTAGACAGTAGACACCTATCCTATCATAATTTCAGTGCAAAAATATTATATACAGAAAGGCGTAGTAGATTAAAATTTCTAATTTTGAATTTTCCAAAAAAACTTAAAAGTTCGATGTTTCGAAAACAACTCAATTTGGCCCCAAGTTGTCGGGGTCAAAGTCGTTTCAAATTAGCTCTATAACATCCCATTTAAAAGAACGTACTTAATTACCAGTCTGCTTGCAGACATAGCAACGCATTTCTTTTATCAACAGGTCAATGAAACCTATATCTTTTATAGTAAGTAGTACATTTCTCAATAACGGTTACTATCGTCCAAAACTTTTTTACAAAAAATACAACTGACTTCCAAGTAAAATAAGATCTATAAAATAGAAATGTCGTTTGTATTTAATTTTGTAAAAAAAACCCTTTTTAGTGGCACTGGAAAGTCACAGAAAAGCGCAATTTTGTTTACTTGGATGATATATTTTCTCCAGCTATTTTGATTTAAAAACCAAACTACTAAACCTATTTTGATGAAATGTCTATGGAATCGAGAAGTACCTATTATGTATACTCTTCTACACAATTATTTTTTTATTTTAATCGGTTTATAAATGACGGAGATATGAGGCAACAAACATAAAAAAATACAACCGAACTGAGAACCTCCTCCTTTTTTTGAAGTCGGTTAAAAAGCATTTTCAAATTACCATCATGCTTGGAAAATGATTGAGTTACAGCTAGTTTTTGCAGACTGAAAAATTACTCTTTATTATTTCGATGTAATTCTTTGTAGCCTCAACAATACACACCATTCTGAAAGCTCGATTATCCGAAAAGAATCAGTCAAAACAAAAGGCTCGACGGAATAGAAAAGTTTAGCCACAGAATTTACCAAAAATATTTTCAAAAGGCATTCTCAGAGACTTATGGAAAAATTCGTACCTATTGTACAGAGTTTTATTTTTACGCAGAACTGAAAAAAGGTTGGATAGAATGAAAGCACTTCGAATCGCACAATCCGAAAGGCCTCAAAACCTAAATAAAGAAAAAAATATTCCTGAATACAGCAATCCTAAAAATCTACGTTAGCTCTGGTTGGGATATAGTGCTACTTTTTTGCTATCACTCGTGATATGAAACAACCATATGAGAACCGGTAGAATTTTGGTGAACACCGGTGCCCTTATCTATGGTTTGTTAAATTCTTGCTAATGTTTTGAATGTTAAAATGATAAAAATATCAGTCTAAGACCATGAACTAAATAGTTCCATTATAATTGTAACAAATTTAAAATACCTAAGGATGCTGGCAGAGATGAATACCTGATCGAAGTCAAAAATAAGAAGCGATAAGCTCAATCGAGGAGAGAGAGAAAGAGAAGTCACGATTATAGGCAAGTAAGCGAATTGGTTACATCAAGACAATGCAGAATAGCATCTTCATGTTTGTCGAAAACACCAAAACAATTCGCCGTTAACTTCAATAGCTTTAACTGAGTGATTTTAGGATTCAGCAGTCAGAATTTAGGATTCAGCGGTTTCTTAGACTGTCTCAACATTGGGATCAGTACTGCCATGGTGGTAACTAGCGTTTCGCTGTCTTAAATTATCTTTAAACTGGATTTTCTTTATCCTGCCATTCATCTACACTAATATTATAAAAGGAAAGATTTGTTTGTTTGTTTGTTTGAAATGAATAGGCTCCGAAACCACTGGACCGATATGAAAAATTCTTTCACCAGTAGAATCCTACATTGTCGGTGATGGACATAAGCTATAGAATATATTCTAAAAAGTTAGGGATCCGTATGAAAACTTCGATAATGTAACCAAAGGTGTGAAAAAAAATCCTTATATCACGCACGCTGCGGAATCTATTGACAACAGAGCAAAGTGATGTACTACAGTTTTATAGAAGTCATCAATATCTACAAAAAATTCCGTTATACTATAATATCTAACTATTATGGATAAGTCACCATGACCGCTTTTTGTTCTTATTATTCAAGCAAATCCCATGGTGAAATAAAAAATGGTGATTTTTGTATCATGATATTAATTCTTATCCATTTAATGGTTTGATAATTAAGGTTAATTATGTCCGTGTAAATTACATTTTAAATTATTCAAATCGGACCTTTCGTTCAAAAGTTACGACGGTTATAAACATGCTCGGAGTAAGAAAAATGTCGCGGCTTGAGCGAACTGGGGAGAATCGTATCAATGCTTGGTCCGATGAAGTTGAAAATGATTTCGAAAAAACAATAAGAATAACAAATGTTTGGATTTTTCGAAAATAAACTACATACATAAAAAGGAGTGAAGCAGGGGTGATTAAGATTTTAGGGGAGGACATATTTGCTCGCTTCAATTTACGTCGGAATGCTATTAACAAACTAAAAGCGGGATAATTGAAACAGATGTAACAATTTTTGCATAATCAAACCCTGTCGGGTTGAACGGGGTGATCAGTTGCGCTGAACCTGGGCTCGAGACAAGTGAGATTCTGTCAACGGTGGCGTGGCGTACGCGTCAAAAATGTATAGGATTGACAGATGCTATAGAAATGTCACGTGACCAAATTCCTACATTTTGACATTTCGACAGTTGCATTCGCTAATTAAATGGTACATTGTCGAGGGCCTCCTGAGACCATAGAATAAGTAGAAATGGCTAAGTAATTAATGAAAATCGTTGTGCTTAATTTTCCAAAACTAACCTTTTATAGGGGGCGTTGAAGTTTGTGGAGTACCTAATAAATCCGCGCGGACGAAGTCGCGGGCGAAGTGCTAGTAAATCATCTTTTTACGATTTTCACAGGCATAGATGGTTGCCTCTATCTATACCCAGTCCATTTCACAATCATTTAAATTCTGGGTTAACCGACCCGGCCCGCGGCAATACTTTTTTCCTAAAACAACAATCAGAGGGCCTAGCACGAATATTTTTGACGTATAGAATTGTAACGTAAAATCAAAAAATGTTTCCACAAAAACTGCTTAAATCCCTTTCCCCACTCGCACATATATTTAAAAATAGTCTGTAATACTTCTAGAATTACACAAAGCTTTTGACTTCTGGGTCGCAAAGTGTAATTATGTTTCCATCTGGAGTTTCTTTGAGACAATTCAATGTTTGAATCTGTGTCTGGTCAACTGCAATTAAATACGCTCGCTCCTCTAAGCTTATTGATTTATGTAATTTCAGGATTACCACCGAGTAATACAAAACAAAATCTTCAACAAAACACAATTTTGGAACATCACGTGATACTTATTCAATTATATTTTACTTAAACATAACTGACGAAATGGGTGAACCTCAACCTTTCTGTTCGAGGAAAATAGTGTGAAGTTTTATTATACCTAACGCTATGAGTATGTAGTATGTAGTATGCATGTAAACTAGAGTATGTTACACTTCACAGTTGCAATTTTTTAGAAACTGCAAAGGATAAACTGCTGTTGTGTGACCCATTTTCGTTGCTTGAAACTTTCAAAGCGCTGGAAACCACAAAAGTAGCGCTCCTTCACAGCACTTGACTCAAATGTACCACATTATGTGAAATGTTAATAATTTTGCTCCAGGAATCTGGAATATACTGGAGGAATGAACAAATGTACCTACATGAAAACTGTGAAATCACAATGGCGGGTTGGTCTGTATTTCTGGGTGTAGAATATAGTGTAAAATTATAAATGCGATAGTTTTGATGGATCTTGATGAAATTTGGCAAAGCTATAGATTATAGTCTGAAATAGCACATCTTTTTTTCGCAGACAGACAGACGGACAGCGGAGGCTTAGTAATAGGGTTCCGCTGGTTACCCTTTGGGCTCGGAACCCGGAGTCTTATTTTTTTTTCTTTGCTATTTTTTTTTTTACTTTGTATCAGAACTGTGAATCAAATAGAGAACATCAACCTTGAATATGACCACGCACTCCTGAAACGTTATATGCCCGACGATACTGAATTTCTTAATAGATATTATTAACGTGCCCATTGTATGCGATGTAACGGGTTTTTCAACAAGAACTTTGTTTTCTAATTCAAAACAAAACAAAGAATTTCAAAAGAAAAACCCGTTATTTTAGTTCCATTTGGTTCGCATCTAGAATCTCTCTCAATAATATCAGAATATTTAAGGGGAAGCCGACTCAAAAATATATAGGGTGATTGGTAATTAAGTGCGTTACTTGAAATGGGTACCCGAAACTTGGGGTCCATATTGGGTGATTTTCGAGTTTCGATGTTTTTAGATTTTTCCACCACCAACACTTTAATTTTCGAGTAATCTCTGGAAGCCCTTTCATTTGATACCCATATTGTAGAAAAGCATGAGAAAATCCGCCATATTGAATTTAGAGTAAAGTCACTTTAATTTTCGAGTTATTCTCATCAAGCTCTTTCATTTGATACCCATATTTTAGGGGTGCATTAAAAATAACAAATTCGCCATCTTGGGTGTTCCGCCATGTTGGATTTAGGATAACGTCACATAGTTAACTATGCATTGTCATCCAAACTAAACGTGTGAAAAAAATTTCAGCTCAATCGGTTAAAAGTTCAAAATTGAGTTGTAAGAATTCCCCGAACAAAATATTAATACATACATACATTGCAAGTTGAATAAAAGCTTTTAATAAGTAGGTAGGACCAATGCCTCTGCCAGGGTTGCGGAATTTGTTCGAAAGAGTCACCGCGGCCTGGAACGCAAAGGGCATTTACAGGAACACGAATGGGTTTTAGTCAGTAAGAGTCTGACACTCCCTGTCGCTCCACCCAGAGTGGAAGGAGTAATTTGATGATTTCACATTCTTAAAAAATAGGTAGCAATGCTATTTCTGTTAAACTAATGGACTGTCTGGAAGTTCGTTAGCGGGACAGACAGCTAGTTTAAATGCATCCATCTGTGGAAGACACAATTATATTGAAATCACATACCTACATTATTAGCCAATAATGTTACCCTATAGTTGAAAGCTATTCTCGGTTCAGGTGTCAATTGATACAAATTCCGATCATCAGAGGCGGTTAATCAAAGAGCATATATTAATTTGACATGTAATTGGCAGACATTGCCTTGTTATTGCGTTCCTGAATAATTCAGAACTGAAATAAGTTCTGGATAGGGAAGCCAAATCAGTTGAAATCATCATTATTATTTGTTTAAGCAATGAAATGTAGAAAAACCTGAATTGATTTATATGACAAATTCTAATTCTGCCTGAAAACCTCTAAAAAAATTGCACGTTTTAACTCTCAATTATTAATTCAAAAACCCGCTCTGAATCTGTTTTATTAGGATAAGTTATCCACTCTACTATCACCATGCTTACTGCATTGACCAATTTTTTTAAATATTATTTCCGACACATATTTGCACTTGTATTAATGTTGAGACTTTTTGAATTAAAAATAAACTTTGATTAATTACTATCAATACAAAATACATAAAATACTATCAGTGCTGACCAATATTTTAACATTCAATGAACAACAAACAACAACATGAATTCCAATGAACTGTGAGCAGTAGGTACATAGCATAGCGTAGAACTTTGGTCAACTCAGATTCACAAGCCCCCTAAACATGCCCATGTGATGCGCAACAATAACAAATTATGTATTTACATAGATGTAACCATAAGAATCATTTACTCATCATCATGAGCTTAGATTTGATGTGTACAATAACTAGAGCCCCGTTTCTCAAAAACATAAACATTACAACAAAGAAAAAAAATTACAACAAGAAAAGAAAACGTTGTCCCCAAAAATTATTAGGGTTTGTACACAAATGTACTGTCTAGGCTCGTTTCGGGCACTATAACACGGATAACGACCATTTGCAGAGTAATTTACGGTTATCTAAGTGTTTGAGATATTGTGGAAGTATCTTTGTGTTTCTTACACATCTAGATACAAGGTTACTTCTATAAGACTTTATAGAATGACTAGCTTTTGTCCGCGACTTCGTACGCGTATATCCTATTTTTTCCGTTCCCGTAAGAATTTCGTTAAATCCCCTCTTAGTGCTCCCCTACACTCCCCAAGGAACCTACATGCCAAATTTAACTTTCTACGACCAGTAGTTTTGGCTATGCTTTGTCTGTCAGTCATACAGCAGTAACGGAAGACTTTTATATAAATTGATTGATTGATTGATTGTTATTTTAAATGAAAAATTGTTTTAAACTCCTAATTAAATTATTCTAAAATATGGCATAAAAATGATGTGTTTGATAAATAATGTTTTTTTATTCTTGTTTTCTTTTGCTGAACTGCAGATTTTTTTTTCATATTTTTTATGTTAAAATAAAATAAATAAATGTAAATATTTTAAATTATTTCCCATTTAAAAAGCACATTGCACAAAATACTACTAATATCTCACCGAAAATAATTCAAATTCTCACCAAACAGCACCCACTAATTACCAGCACATTATCACACAGTTCTATATCAAAGTTGTCTTTGTTGCAACAACTTCGTGCCAATTTACTCCCGAAGCGTTGAACCGTGCGGCACAGATAATGCGGCTCTTACTTACTACCTACAGAACCGCAATTAACATCAACACAATTTGTACTCGTCGGAATTATTCTCTCAATGTGAACACACAGATTTTCATCATCATTATTGTAGATGGGATGGGGTTGGTGAATAAAGATTTCTTGGGGTTGGTAAAAATAACGAATGTTTAGGGTGCTTCTAAGTAAATATTTTAGAACTCGCTGAACGATTAAATTTCTTTTTATATAATGTTTTATAATTTGTTTATTAAAAACGTCTTCCTAGTCTTGCCCATGTAACGCACATCAAGCTACCACAATCCGTCAAATTTTCAACTTTATCGCTATATCATTAGGTTCAACGTTGGTTGGGAAAATTTGACAGTAGGTAGCTTGATGTGCTGGCGTCTATACATAGAGTTGGCACGACATGTTTCCTTCCTTTCTATCCTATCAACAGTCAACTTATCAGTGAAGGTTATATTACTACGGTCATCAACATAGTAGTTGTTTGGCATTACTGTTACCTAACCTTACTAAACAGCTTGCTGTTCATGTGTCACTGCGGCTTCCGACACTTCAGTGTCATCGTAATCTTCGTCCAAAAACTGCTCCCAAGCACAGAGGGTAGGCTGGAGATCCATTAGAAGGAACAGTATCCGTTGACACTCAATGGCCGATCCCAATTATTCTACAAATTCAAACATCTATTCACAATATCAACCCCAACAGCTCCATCCAAAAATAATTTTAAAATATCCAAAATCGTTCCATTGCCTAGATATTCGCGTAGCGGCATTATCATCGATATGAACCCACTGGGGAGGCAATCTCTCGGTTGGTTGCCGCTACGAATGCACCTGACATCTGCATTACAGAATTTGCGGAACAAATATTACATGGAAAACGGTTTTTTAACCTTTTTTATGCGATGGCGATTGTGATTGGGAATGTAAAATTGGTTTTTAATGAACGGGCTAAGGTGACAGTATTCGTTTTCAGCAGTGATACAGATTCCGAAGTTCGATAAGGAATTGAATTGATACTCGTCCAACTTTTTCTGCATGATACACCATTAGCCACCTTGTTTGGAAACAAAACTATCCACGTGTCAAAGTTAAACTCAAATTATGTGATGGGATTGGATTTTGTTCATTCAACTAATTACACACAGCAGTCTACGCGCACTTGACTATTTGTTACAGACATTTTGCTATAATTTGGCCTTGTCAGTTAGAAGTGTGGTGAACCGATTGAGTTAAGCCGCTGTTATCAGCAAAAACTCGATCACTCCCGGACTGTGCAAAAAAAAAATAAGTGCGTCGACACAATGCTTGCAATTTATTGCCAAATAGTAAGCATTTTATCGACTTACTCAAAATTAAGTTGAGCTATTAAAAATCTAAAACAACATTATTCGGTGTAAATTTTACCAGCAAAAGTAGGCTACGGATACGGTACTTTTTTTCTAAGGTAAGGAGTGTCAGTAAAATCCTGGCAAGCAAAAACAAGTTTTATAGCAAACTTATCAAGCACCTTAGCTCGAGATTACTCCGAATATGAAAATGGAAACCAAGATTCAGTAAAATAAAATAAAATCTACGCTTTTTACATTAACTAAATAAGATTACTTAGTAAATGTCAGCTTCGTTCTTTATTTACTTTGTGATAATAAATCTGATTCTAGTGCTCCCGTGTTGTGGTGTAAAGCCAAGGTTCGTTAGTCTGAAAGAAAATGGCTTTCTTCATTTTATTTCAGAAATTCTTGACAGGGTGTATAAAAGAGGATTCTGGAGAGTCTATCCAGAGGCACTAGACAAGCGACAATCAGACAACGATAACGTGACGAAGGCAGTAGTCAAAACGACAAAAATGTATTGGATTGACAGACGCTGTCAATATTTCACTTAACCTTTATCATCTGTCTCCAAAACCTGTAAGGAAACCTACAATCTAGTTCCCAAATAAATTGCTTAAACCAAGACGAAATTATTACTAGCCCGTACTGTCCCACTGCTGGGCAAAGGCCTCCCTCCATTCCTTCCAATGCTCACGATGTTGTGCTTCATCATTCCAATTCTTAAGGAAGACATCCAGGTCATCCCGCCATCTCCTTCGTGGTCTGCCGCGGCCTCGTCTCGCTGTTTCAGGGCACCAATCCTGTAATTTACGAGCCCACAGATTGTCCGGCATGCGGCAGACATGTCCTGCCCAGTCCCATTTAAGTTGGGCAGCCTTTCGAGCCACATCAATGATTTTCGTTTTGGAGCGCAGTGTAGTGTTTCGAACGTGTTCTGTTAATTTAACACCCAGTATACTGCGCTCCATAGCACGTTAGACGAAATATAGAATTAAAATACAATGATTTTGATTGTATCTATTTTGGGGTCGGCTTCCAGTCAAACCGGATTCAGCTGAATACCAGTATTTTACGTGGAACAGCTGCCTACCGACCTCCACAACCCATTAACTGGGTAACACGGTACTTCTTGGCAAGACTGGAGTCAGGTTTTCTGGCTTCTGATAATCCGTAACGACTGCCAAAGATCTACAAAAATAACAGCCGGGACCAACGGCTTAGCGTGCTTTCTGAGGCACGGAGGAATTACGGTGAGTTAAGATGGTTACCCATCTACAGACCGACCCCGGCAAGCATTACTTAAACTTGAAGATCGACCCGTGCGGCTGTTATTATTTGGCCACGAGCTCCTTAATAAAATATCATGCGATTAATTCCTTATATTTTGCGATTGGCAAATCGACAATCGCATTCGCTAATAGAATGTAAAAAAATGTCTTTCACCATCAACACTGTTAACCATCCAAGTAAAGCTTATACAATCACAAATCCCATCGGTCCATTTTCACAAGCACGCAACTGCATTTTATTATTTCACGGCGGATGCTATTGAATTAGAACGCAGCGAGGCGATTGGCGGCACTCGACGATTGTATAGCAAACGAATCGAACACCACAATGTCCATTGTCACACAGATAGACTCCAGCTTTCTGTCGCGGTGAATACCCAGCGATGTATTGTGTAGTCAGAGATGGGAACGCGCTGAGTCCTGCCATTGTTTCGCCAACGTCAACACTTCCCGCTGTAAATGAATGCAGAACTGGGACGTTTCATTGTCGTTTAGATTGTCGACGGTTTTTACTGAAATGCAAATGTTACAAAAAAATGTTTGAGCGTAACCGGTTTATAAGTGAGATTTTACTCTTTAGGTTAATACGGTCTTAAAGCAAATATGGGAGGTTTATGAAAAACAGCAGCAATTTGTGTTGTAGCAAACAATTTTGTTTAACAGTGTTCTCGGAAAATGCAAAGTTGTGCATTGTGCAGAATTCGTTTACCCAAATATTACGAGTTAAGTAAGTTATTTCGAGTTGATATTCGAGGAATTTTGTGTCAAAGGTAAACTGTGTAGTTTGTTACAACAAAATTTTAATAGAAGTTTATTTCAATTGTACGAGGAGTGTGACAATGCTTAAACGTCATCAACATTGAGAAAACATACTATTTACTATCTGTGAATGTAACTTTGTCTATCTGTCTGTTTGTTATTGTTTCACTTCTTAACGACTATACAGATTTTGATGAAACTTGGCACACGGGTAGACCATGCGTTGGATACACTTTTTTATTAGAAATATGTTCTCATAGAAATAATTCCACTTTGGCGTAGGCGATTCTGCTGGCAGAAGTTAGTATACGAAAATATTTTATATTATTCAATAATTTATTTGTAAGTTCGATATTTTGCGTATGATGACAAAGCAACTTTTTAAATTAATATGGGTACACACTTTTAAAAATCCTCTGTACTTACAATAAATAAATAATATCCAATTATGTCCGGCCTTTTTATTCACGAGAAAGCGTGTACAGAAAATACAGTTCAGCTGTGTCTACAAAATTCCTATCACAGATTTACGATGTTCAGTTACGATAGCATTCACCGGCGGCGATAGCAAACATTTTGCGATTCCATCTTGGGTATAACAATTTCAGTTATCGAACATAGAACGAATAGTAAACGGAGATCACGAAACTGGTTCCCCAGCCTTTGATAGAATTTAAGATGTTATTTTTTTTTAGTGTTTGTCATTGTTTGTTGTATGTAGAAATGGATTAAGGCAGTGTCGTTTTTTTTTGGTATACGTATGTATGTAATTTTTATCTACATTTATGCGATAGATCTCTGTCTGGATTAGTTTTACTTTAGTAACATAATTTCAATTACAAACATTAAATGATGCAGTATACGAGTACTTACATTATTTATTGCATTTATATTTACCTCTGTATTTCTAATTTTATTTCTGTCTGCATCTTTACTGTAGTTTGATTATTAGTTTGATAATAACTAAAATAACATGTAATAATTATGTTAGGTAGTTTCGTCTAGTGTTTCCTTCTCTGTCTTTTTACAAACTGTGTCCACGCTTCTCTTCTTACTCTTCTGTCACAGGTGTGCTGGGAGAAACTTTTGAAATATAAATATGTTTGTGTGCTCTTCTCTCCGTATATAATTGTTATATAAGTGTATTGTGTGCACATAAATACATTAATTATTAATTATGGTCTCTTTAACGTGTGCCCGCCTACTACTGAGACACAGACCTCGTCTTAAGAGTGGGCCATTATAAACACCACGCGTGTAAGTGATGGTTGGTCCAGAGAGCTTATAACCGGTGATCTGAGTAAGTAGTATAGTTTTATTAGAACCCGTGGCATTTTCAACGTGTTACAGAATAAACGCAATACCTCTTAAGGGGTCATAGTAATAATCATTATGAACAACTTTTACTATGGGACCAACACCGAAATTGTAAAAAAAAATCAGCTGTTCAGTATATTATTGTATGGAGCTGTCGATTTTTTTCGCAGTGCACGTTGTATACAGTACCTCGAAAAATTATCGCTAACCTTAAAAAAATATTTTTGAAATCATAGTGTTAGTGAATCCCGGTATCTCAGGCATGTCCATACTATGAAACGTTGTCGCAAGTACCAAAACTAGCTCAGTTTACTCCGATCATTGCTTTTAACTCACATGTCTTAATATGTTTCTTGTATTCCTGACATGGCTCGGCAGAGTTCAGCAATGCTCGGCAAAAAGCTGCAGAGCGCAGCAATGCTCGGCAAAAAGCTGCAGAGCTCAGGAATGCAAAGCAAAAAGCGGCAGAGTTCAGCAATACACGGCAAAAAGCGGCAGAGTTCAGCAATGCACGGCAAAAAGCCGATCAGAAACAACAACTGTGTCTATTACGAACTCATTAATAGGATGCAACAATGCGTAAAATTGTCTTTAACAACCACGTTCTTGATGTGTTAAGTCCTTGTTTCTAAAATTACTGGATCGTAAGCTGTAATTAATTATTTAATGAATTGTTGTGATCTCATTCGATTTCAATTAGACACAATTTAATTGGTATTCTTGTAAGTGCCTTTTTGATTTCTAAACGTTTATTTTTGTATGGAAAGTTTATGAAGTCAAAGTTAAAGTCAAAGTCAAAACGTTTATTGCAAATACAATGTTGGTGATATGTTATGTTAGTACTTATGACTTAGCAGCCTTTTAAAATAGATTGATAAAAAATAAACTAATGGGAAAGTAAGTACTTTAGCATAAGGTTTTTGGTGATATAGGTAGCAGTGTTAACTTTACAATGAAATAAAGTTTACTCGGCTCGGAATATTAAGCCACTAAATAAAAAATGTTTTAGTAATAAAAAAATTCTTAATTTTTCCTCTGATCTAATGAAAAAGGTCTACATTATACCTATATTATTCTCTATTTAGATACAGTGAATTTTTTACTCTTCAAAATAATTTACTAGTTACAAACACATAATCCAGTCAAAAGCACTGCCAACCAGAGAAACCGCACCTCGAATCCTCGAATAAAATATTTACAAATGCCAGTACAAATTCACTTTTATGTACATTAGACGTGGACGTGGCATAGCAACAGTTCGAGATATATCGGGTTGTTACGGAACTTCGCCACTGAAAATGTGGAACCGCATGTGGGGAATTTCCGCAAGAAATCGTACCTCCACTTCTGAAAATTTTATGCGGAGTTTAAACGAAGATATAGGAAATCAGTTCCAAATAAGAAAAGACTCATTATTTATTTTAAATTAGCACACCGAAACGTTTAGCGAACGAAAGTTTTAAGTTTTTGCTTCCATGTCATTGCCGCTGCTGGATTCACTAGGGTGTGTGCGGTGGGTTACTATGCAGTAGAGATGGTTTATTTAAGTACAAGTACATATTTTGTCCCTTTTGTCCAATTATATTTTATTTCGTCATTATGTGGAATCTGATCCAGCGACGTTTTGATGTCGAGTTACATCCCTAATGTGGCACAATTCTTTTTGTGCCACATTAGGTGGTTCACCCATTGGTGAATAATATATCGAATTGGGAATAGTAATAGTACCTACCTTCGTCCGTCGAAACCGATTCGTCTCGAGACGTTTGAGAATCGACTGAATGTTGAGAGGTGTAGGTACTTACTAGGTTTTTTTTTTGCTATGCGCGCCTCAATGAGATCCAATGGATGGCCTGCCAGGGTTGCAGAATTGTTCAAAAGAGTTAAAGCTGAAGCGCCAAAAATGAATATAGAGAAGTCAATGGTCCACAACTGATTTTATATAAAGTATACTTCAATCAATTTTGAGGCCTAAATTTTTTACCGCAAATTGCTTTGGAAAAGTGCGACTACACTTTTGACCCTTGACGGATTATTTAAATAAACTGTAGATACGTTGTTTTTGAACTTTTTTTAACCGACTTCAAAAAAGGAGGAGGTTCTCGATTCGGTTGTATTTTTTTATGTTTATTACCTCAGAACTCCGTCGTTCATGAACCGATTTGCAAAATTTTTTTTTCCCCTTGCTTGATATGCTTCCAGATTGGTCCCATTTTTTTCAAAATCCAGTTCTGATGATGGAATCTATGAGAAATCGAGGGAACTCCTCAAATATTATAGGCAACTATATAGTTATTTTGGTATTTTCATCGAGAACTTAAGCATCTACAATCAAAAAGTAACATTTGATGAAGTGGAACTGGTGGAGAAGATCAGAAACCAGTGGCCAACGGAACTTGGCACTCGCATAAATATCACAATGCAACTATGACAATGCAAATAAACAAATGATTCTGAATAGTTATGTTGAGAATGGTATCATCGAACTGATCTGATGATGATGGAGCTGGATGGTAGGCACCGGAACTGCGTAATTAATCAATGTATCCCAGCCGTGTTTGGGCTTATTAGAATTGTCATGTGATGCACTTTGGCTATAAGGTACTATCAGACTGTTCTGATGATGGAACCGGAAGGTAGAAGGTAGGCATGGGAACTTCATAATAAAACAATGAATTCTAGCAGTGTTAAGGTGAGAAAAATGCCTACTGAGTACTGCTAGTTTTTCGGTTTTTCGTAAGGCGAGAACTAATTCGAATTTGTAACAAAGGACATTTTTTTTATTTGAAGTAGACACATCGATAGTAGGTATTTTATGCGGCGTATCATCCCTTCACGGGAATAAAACGTTAAAAAAAAAACAGTGTACAATATTTACGACATGGTACCTTTTTCATAAGAATATTCAATGTAGGAACGATATTAACTTCGTTGCCTTCATTTTAATAAAAAAAACACAAACCGGCGAGAAATAAAAAAAAAATACACAAAAAAGAGACATAATTTAAAAGTAAACTTATTTGACATTAATATTTTGCAAATATTTAAAATTTATTACTTCTTTTTGGAGTCGGTGCCAGCCAAAGCAAGGAAATACGAATAGGCAATAAATCCTAGAAAAACTACCTCTAACTTAACTATAAAACTACCAAGATACCAATTGCATACACATATTAATTAAAAGACGAATACGGACTAGACTAAATTCGAAAAAATTTAACCAATATGCACAATAATTTCTTTTAAACGAAAAAAATATACTTATAAAAAATATAACTAGATACTTATCAAGTTCCAACAATAAAGCTGCTGGCACCGGCTCCAAAAAGAAGTAATAAATTTTAAATATTTGCAAAATATTAATGTCAAATAAGTTTACTTTTAAATTATGTTTCTTTAAAGCAATTCAAATATTTATTTTCAACTTTTTAGTGGAAACGGTTTTTGTTTGTTTGTTTTGAAGGCGGTTTTTTTTTTTGTAAAAATTTTTCTTTCGATTAAAATGAACCAATATGAACGGGTAGTGGAGTTCTTTCTACTATAGTTGTTGGATCAACTTAAGTTAGATCTAAGTTGAATCGGATATTAGATCGGGTTCGATACTTTATAGATTAAGTTAGGAAATTATGTTAGCGTCTGTGAATCGGAGGGTATCACTCGGCAAGAGATACTCACTCGGCGAGAGATACGTTCAATATTATTAAGACACACTGAAGTTGTAGGTTGGATTAGGAATTTCAAAGCTCGGTCTATATTGGTATGGCGACACGATAATCGCCCCAGTTTCTATGTAGAATGGTGGATTACAATATTCCTAGGCTCCAAGAAGAGCTGATACTGTTACAAAAAAACCTTTTTTTTGGATCGGAAATCATTAAATGACTCCTTCTGCTCTAGGTGGAGCAGGAGGGAGTGTCAGACTCTTACTCACTAAAACCCATCCGTGCTCCTTCTAGTATCCTTTGCGTTCTAGGGCTGCAGTAACTCTTTCGAACGAAATCCGCAAAACGAAGTTTTTGTATAAAAGGCGGAACCCTTATTGGATCACTCAGGGGTCTCTCTGTCTGTCCGTCTGTCAAAGTCAATTTTCTCCCAATATACTGGGCCGATTTAGTTGAAATTTGATAAACATATAGTTAATCTTCTGTGACTCAACTACACGGACGCGTACCTAACGAAAACAAATAAATTTTGAGTTTGGTATTATAATAGAAAAAAAGAGACTTTTAAAAGTTTTTCAAAATTAAAATTCACTATCTAGAAAGGTTGAGTAAGAAGTAGAAACATGACCTTTAATAAAGTGATTTATAAGCAACACTACAATTTTTAGGTCGCAGTTAGTGTTGTTAGGTTTTCATAGCTACAAATTGCTATAATCATAAACCTAGGTGCGATATTAATCTAATTAAATGTGTTAAGTACTAATACCATAAAAAATATGTAACTTGAAATTTAACTTGAAAAGCTAACGCTATATCTTATTTTTAATTCGAGATGTTTTGATTGCTTCGCCACCAACTCGATACTTCAATTTAAGCACTGCCTTTTTTAAGTGACATTTCTAATTAAAAAAACTCATAAAAAAGTTTGGATTCCACTGGAATTAGAACCTTTTCTTCTATGTTCAAAATTTTAAAATTTTTGTACATTCTGAATTCAAATATGCACGTGTTTTATGTGGTGTATAGTGTGAAGCGCAGTGCGCTTAATTCAATGCAAAAGTTTGGTGCAATCTATAGAAAGCATATCTTTGGCTACAAAGTACAAACTTGGGTTCTATAACTTAACACAATCACAACCTTGTCTTTGGCTCTAGACAAAGTGACATCTTACATAATTATCAGCGAAAACAATATATAATAGTCAACAAGTCCTCCTAAAAATTTAGAACTGTCTGGCAAACATTATTTCTGTCAAAATGTTACTTTATCTAGCACCTCGTACCTTTCAATTTTCATATTATTGAAAACTGATTTTTATTTCGCAATTCCGGGGTTGGTCCTATAATAAAATTTGTTCACAATAATGAGTACAATGACCCCTATGAGGTATTGCGTTTATTTTGTTACATGGTGTAAGTATATCAATCTGTCTTGTCACACTGCTAGGTGATGGTCACCCTTATAGGCTTCCACTCTTTCCTATAAGTGGCCTTCTTCGACCAGTTTCTTATAAACCCCTCTAAGTTGTCACGTAATCATTTACTTATGATCCATCGGCGACGACGGCCCGATGCCTATCCTCTGGCTCCCACTACGTCACGACGCTGGTTCATCTGTCCTGATGCATACTACACAATATGACCCGCCCAATACCACTTCTCTCTCTTCTTCTCATTCCGAATGGTGTCAGACGTAAAAGAATTGCACCATCCCATCACTTCCCGTGGGTGTCTTAAGAGGCGACTAAGGGACTCACCAGAGAAACGGCAGCAGCATTCTCTGTAGGTACATTGCCACAGCTACACTGCGATTGCCAACCCGCCTGCCAAGCGTGGCGATTATGGCAACCCCCCCCCCCCCAATTGGGGGAGGCCTATGTACATCAGTGGACGTCTTTCGGCTAATATAATGAATACCACTTCTGCCAGTAGGCTTGATTTACCAATATCAACGTAGTGTAAATCCTGTAAAACATTTTTTACTTTTCACCGAAACTAAATCTATTTTAGACGAAAATGAACAAATGTAAAATAACCCTTCAATCAACCTAAGTAAGCTACCAGCCAGCCCGCCTTACTTCCACAACAGAGTACAAGTATAACGAAATAATCTCAGCAATCATTTATACAAGTTTAAACACAAATATCACGGTAAAACCCCATTAATAAAAGAGGGTATTACCGCCGTTATAAAGTGTATAATTCACGCAAATAACTTAATAGAAGCCAACTTAGAAATTTACATAATAACTGCCTTTTCATCGTTTTGTAAGTTATTTTTCACTGAATTTGAAGCAGTGTGCAGCGCGCAGTGTTCCACGCACGCCGAATCAGCAGCCGTCAGCAAAAGTTGGGGCCCGTTAGGGCCAGAGCCTGTCAGGGTCGCGGATTTTTTTCGAAAGAGTTACCGCGGCCCTGGAACGCAAAAGGCACTAGGAGGAGCATGGGTGGGTTTTAGTCAGTAAAAGTCTGCCACTCCCTGCCGCTCCACCCAAAGCAGGAGGGGTCATTTGATGACATCCCATCCTCAAAAAAAAAAAAGGTTTGGTTACTGCTGTGGCTCGAACTTAATGTTTAAAGTTTACGTATGAAATCAGAATGCTAGTTCATCTCATTTTTAATTAAGCAACGTTCACATTCGCATCTCAATCGCAATCTGTCAAAAACCGCCTTAATTTCCATACATTTGCGAGATTGCCATTGACAGATTGCCATTGACAGATTGCCATTGACAGATTGCCATTGACAGATTGCCATTGACATGCGAATGCGAACATTGTTTAGAAATTAGTAGAATTGGCACTCATTTATGGAGCATTATTGCGACAGAAAGATTGCTTGAATATTTAAATTTAAATCTAAAGTCAGGCACTTTATGCTGGATTGTAATAATAAAGCTTTCGGCCGAATTTCGGTCACGGTGGCTACTCTCAACAGAGACTTGGCTACAAGCGTGCAAGAGATATTTATAAGAAAAAAGTGTGTACGCAAACACACCGGTGTACCTTCTATTCTTTGACTCTCATAGTCTCATGATCCGGGACTAACAGCTTTACATGCATTCTAAGGCACGGTGTGTCAAACAACCAACTTCTAAAATCCGGGCTGTTATTGAAAGGACGCCCAATGGATAACCCAAAAACTGCCGTGCTAAACGCAATGTCGGTATCTCAAAAAAATTATAACGTTAATTTTTATATCATCGGATAGACAAATATCTTTTATAAAACATATGACAACCTCTTAAAAAAAGTTTTCACTATCTTAGTTGAAAAGACAACTACCTACATTACTAAAACTTAAATTTTCTTGAAACTCGCTTGCACTGAGATACCGCTTTTGCGTTTTGCACGAAAGAAAACACGTTTTCATTACCTCACGCTCAGTATTCTCGCTTTTAACCTCCAGAACAACGGATGGCCTCATCATCATCATATCAGCCGAAAGACGGACATAGGCCATAGGCCTCCCCCAAGTATCGCCACAACAACCGGTCCTGTGCGTCTCACATCCATCGGCTTCCAGCACCTCCCACAAGGTGAGCCGACGTCCTGGTGAGGGACCAGGACATCGGTCCATCTCGTGGGAGGCCTTCCAACGCTGCGTCTTCCGGTACGCGGTCGCCACTCCAGAACTTTTCGGCCCCATTGACCATCTGTTTTGCGAGCAATGTGCCCTGCTCACTGGGGCCATTAATTATGTCAATAAAAGATGATTCTTATTTCCAGGCTTTGGTGACATCACAAAAATATAGATTCCTACATATCTGCGTGAGATTTGGTTTTAAAAACGGAAAAATCGTGACGTGTTTCAGGTCCATTCATAAAGTAATGATAAAAAACTGTAAAAAACATTCTGAAGCCCTCTCGGTTTTAAAATAAAAAGAAGACTTATTTCATGCTTTATGATTCAAGAAAAGAAAAACTTCATCAACTGATTTATCTTCCGGCGCAGTCTGTAGTGGAATAACTTCTTATTTCTTGAGGACTTGGTTTCTTGCAGTAAAACAACTTTTTTATGTTCATTAAATATTGTGTCCGAGACATTTTTGCGACCCAGCAATAATAATATTGCGGTTAAATGCTAGACTCCTCGTACATTTTTATGAACTAGGTTTATTTCATGTTAGTCAACAATGTCTGGCAGTTTGAGATTTTTTTTTATGCGGCCTACCCAAATGTCCTTACTTTGGTATTGTTCGTCAAATCGTTGAGCTCCTTAAAGTTCTAAGTTTGAGCTCCATAATAACTGACAAATGCTTGCACTGTCTGGACAGGTCCACTCAAATCTGTGTGGCACTTTCCTCAAAAGGCCACCTCAGACATTAACCTACATGGTTCTCGTATGATTTGACCAGTACAATTTGTATGGACTTCAAAAGAGACTGTGACCTCTGAGTTTGTTTCGGTGTTTCTTCTCAGGGTAGTCAGCTAGGAAACACCGGCCTCATCTAGCTTAAAATGACCAAAAAATATTGACGTGTAAAAGTGTTATGTTTAACCTACTTACAAAATAAATATCATTTATCATTTATCATTTATCATTTATCATTTATCATTTATCATTTATCATTTATCATTTATCATTTATCATTTATCATTTATCATTTATCATTTATCATTTATCATTTATCATTTATCATTTATCATTTATCATTTGGCAGTAAGATTCACGAAATTATTTAGGTTGGTATAACAGTGCTCTGAGAGCCTAGCACGAATGTTTTAACGTATAGTAGGTACCGTTACAGTATCGTTAACGTAAGTGAATTGTTAATATAGAACAAAACAACGGGTTGTTCCGGTCCGGTAGTGCAGAAATGAAAACTTAAACATTTACGTTGTGCATTTTTGAATATTTTGGAATGGTTAGGGAATAATTTCGCACGAATTGTTTTATTTATCAGTATAAAAGAACTAAAATTTATGTGGTTAATACAGTATGCATTTATTGCGCTATTGTACACAAACATGACAATTTATAGTACATGTTACATTATCCGTCTTACGAATTTTCGATCAGGTCACGTGTCCCAAAGCGAGTTTAACATTTTGTTACTTATCCCAAAAAAAAAACAACGCCGCTAAAGAAGTTTTCACTTCAAAAAACTACAACCCCATAGTATTTTGGTTTCATTCTAAGCGACACACAATTTGTATCATACAAAACATGAATACAGTATCCAATTCAAATAAAAATTATGTACGAAACGAGTAATATGTACGTAAATTACGTTACTATATGTAAGTCAAAAACATTCGTGCTAGACCCTGTTGTTTTACACCTAGTTGTCAATTGTTTCCAGACCACTTGAAAACGAGTCATTTTGTTTTTGCAACACCATTCGACTTTGGATTGTTCGAAAAAAAAAACATTCCAAATCATCAATCAGTTTTCGGTTAACCTGAATGAAAATTCCTGTATTTTTAAACGCTCCGTGACCGAGCAACTTTGACATCCAAGTATACCGATCTGTTTCAAATTTTGAGAAACTGTAGAAGAAACATTTTTGGCCAAGTTTCGACATTCAATTTCGATGAGATGGGATTGTGATTATTATTTTCGTTCATGGTAAGAAACCCTTCCTGGGGCCTAACCACCAACTCTTAAAGCAGTATTACTTCAATTTTACTTCCAGTGGGAAAGAGACGGAGCTATACAAGACGTATAGCTCCGTCTCAATCCCACTGGAAGTAATATTAAAGTAATACAGCTTTAAGAGTTGGTGGTTTAGGCCCTGTGCGAGTTCAACTCGCACTTGGCCGGTTTTTAAGGTCAAGAATTGACATTCAGTACCTAGGAAAATACAACTTCACTGACAAGAAAATCATAACCACTATGAACATCGGTATTTCAGATGTTTATGCAAGTAATGCAACTGCCAAGTTGCATTAAGTTTCGGAAGTTAGTTGTACTCTCCCACAAGTGGCGTAAACCCGGGATCTCGGTTCCCAACTAATAATTGTACTATGCTGCCGACCTCCCAAGTTGTAGCCAGGGCAACTAAATACTGCTAATGTTGGGCTAATTAATAGTTCTATGGAATCTTTGTGTAGAGCTCATAGTTGTAAATGTATTAGCCTGAGGTTAGTGTACGGACAAAACTATTAAGCAAGATTGTTCCCTTGAGAGTTAATGGAACGATTGAATTAAATGAATTAACCACAACTTCTAAAGTCTCGAAGTAAGAATACAATGTGGAGACATCGATACGACAATAAATGAAAACACTGGCAATAGTTGTTCCTAAGAATATTTTAAAATTATTATAAATCATGTCACCGAAATTAAAAATAAACTTTCCAATTATATAAAACGTCAAAAAAACTCAAACTAGTCAAGGATAGTGACTACTATTCAACGAAATATTCCAAGGTCTGTTGCAGTTAGTGACATCAAATCTGTAAAAAAAAAAAAACTAGTATTGCCAGTGTTTATATTTATCGTCTTATCGGTCTCTACCTTTGACTAAAGCAAAAAGAAAAAAAAATCGTGAATAAATTGAAAAGTTTTTTTTATTAATTGTTCAAATTCAAATTCAAATAATTTATTTCAAATAAACCATTTACAGGCACTTTTGAATTGTCAAGGTCGGTAAGTCAAAAAGATGAAGCTATTTGCTAGTTGTATCTTTATGTTTCATTTAAAGGCCTTATATCGTATAAATATTTTCTAATGTACTATAATACCTAATCTTTGCCAGTGGCTTTGCTCTCTTTAAAATAGCCTACAACCGTCTCCAGAGTCCCATCTATGTTAGTACCAAAATACATCAAAATCGGTTCGGCAATATTCAGGTGTGAAAGCGTTACACATAAACTCATTTTTAACTGACTTCCCAAAAAGGAGGAGGTTCTCAATTCGACTGTATTTTTTTTTTTGTGTTTGTTACCTCATATCTCCGTCATTTATGAACCGATTTGAAAAATTCTTGTTTTATGTGAAAGGATATACTTCTCGATTGGTCCCATTTAAATTTTATCAAAATAGGTTCAGCAGTTTGGTTTTTAAGTCCAAATTGCTGGAAAAAATATGTGGAAAAATCATACGAAATTGCATTGCGAATTTTGTGCTTTCCTGTGACTTTTCAGGTGTTTTAGGTGTGGGGAACCACTAAAAAGTGAAAAATAAAAAACTTTTTCACAAAAAAAAAACCGACTTCCAAAAAAAACACTACAAAGTAAAAAATAACTTTAATTTCGGAAGTCGGTGTTTTTGGTTGCTTCTTCGTTATTTGACACCGACTTCCGAAATTAAAGTTATTTTGTACTTTGTAGTGTTTTTTTTGGAAGTCAGTTTTTTTTTTGTGATAAAGTTTTTTTTTGTTTTTATAATATCAGTTAAAGGCCTTACATTATATCAGTTCTTTCGTTATCAATCAAATAAACATTTAGGCTACTTTAAACACTATTGCGTTTTCAACTTTACTGTCTTTGTTGTCACAAACATCAAACAGTTAACAAACCTCACTAAGGTACAGTTTAGGTTCATCAACTTCATCCAAGCAAATTAAATAGAAGACTTCGATGAAAACGTACAGTAAATGCGGCATACCGAATAACCAATTTCGCAAATGGCATCGCAAAGAGCATTAAATGCATTCAGGTGTATCACCCAAAGACTCTGTGTATCAATGGCTTAAAATAAAATTAAACGTACAGTTTAGTTATTGAAAACGCTCCGTTCCTTTGCTAGCAGAAATGATCGAATACTTCTTTACATAACTGGCGTTTCGTAGCAGAAAATAACTGATTTAACTAGTCCAATGCCATGATCTCTGTCCCTCTTACTAATAAATACAGAATAAAGTTATTCCAAGTTTAAACCTATGAAAATGTATGGTTATTCTTTTGTTATTCCTGGTATAACTTTATTCCGTGTTTATTAGTAAGAGGGTGTATGTATGTAGATCTGTACACACGGGGTGTACAGATGACATTTCAGGAGGATGTTTTCATTTGCATGTACCTATATTCTTTATATGACGTCGTGTCTGTGACAGTTCTATTAATTTTTAATCAACATTCGCATTGGCATCACAGTTTCAATATGTCATAATAAAAAAAACAATTTTTCATGCATTTTTGACAGATTGCAATATGAATGCAAACGTTGCTTGAAAATTAGTAGAATTAGCACTCTGAGTACTGAATTGAATATTTGGAGTTTAGAAAGTGTCAAACCTTCCTTTACTGTCAAAGTTTGATAGTTTGACAGGTTTTGGCTAAACTAGAGTTTGACATATTTAGCCTTTATTGCTGAATACTATCCATGGTACAAATAATTTAATCCAATAAATAACTGAAGAACTAAACAATCTGGTTTCCAGGTTTAGTGATCAGCGTGTCCTGTGACACATAGACCTTCCACATAGACCTTCCAGCTGGTTTCATTATTTTCTGTATCTAGTTTCTTCAACCAAGTAGCACCACCGACTTTCCTTGGTTCCCTTCTTTGGTGTCTTCTGTCCATATTTTCGCCTGGCTAGGATCTTTTCCTTTTACCACAGCATGGTTGTTGAGTTTGAAATATACTCAACTATAGATTATTTATTTAGAAATGGGCGGTAATACCTACCTTGTCATGAAGAAGTAACTTACATTCTTGTTAGTAACGTAACTTTTGCATACAGGGTGTCAATTCTACTATTCTTTAAGCAACGTTCGCATGTCAGTCGCAATCTGTGATAAATGTATGGAAATTATGGCTTTTTGACAGATTGCGACTGAGATACATACGCTGCTTAAAAATTAGTATTTTTTCCAATTTTTTTCGTTCACAATAAAGCTAGAATGCAATGTTTTCAAATAGTAGGCTTGAAGTTTCTAGAATATTTGCAAAGGAATTTTATTAGACAACTGAACAATATTATTACAAGTTAATTATTCCACTGGCTATTGTAATAATGAGTTTTTCATGAATATATTCAACTGACTTAATACATTTCAAGTTTACTTAATATTTCTATGAAATTAGTGATTCCAAAGTAATGGTTTATTTAAAAAGTTTTCACTTTCATGAGATTCCTGAAATTAATCTTTCCAAAATGGCGAATGAAAAGCGAAATTCGAATGAAAAAAAAACGTTTCAATATTTTACGAGAAGAAGTTGATGAAAATTACACATAATTAGAGAGATGTATATTTAGACAATAGAATAAAAAAGACAATTTGGAATCTATTCACATGGGATTTTTTTTCTACGTATCTATTTTCACAACAGAAGCCAGCAAGGAAGAGGTAGCGTGATGACCTAGACAACTATCACAAGGGTTGGTTTGAAGTGAATCAGGAAATTAATCACTGGAAGTCAAAGCATTTATTTCAAATAAGCCATTCACAGGTACTTTTGAATTGTCAAAGTCAGTCAGTCAAAAACATGAAGGATTTGAGAGAGGCTTTTGCTTAACTGTGGGTTAGTAGTAAGCTGAATCAAAACGTAAAATCTATTTCCAATAGAGGATTGAATGAAAGAAGAAAACGTTTTGCCCTGGCCCCCAGTAACATGACACAACGGCAGGAAGATTATAGATCTGATTTTTACATTTCTACGAAACGTGCTTATTATGGTCTAGGACTTCAAGGAATCAAGTCTCCTTAATAACTGCGGACCCAATAACTGAACATCTTAGATGAAAACACCTTAGGTACGACTAATTAACTCAAATCCCTGAGCAAAATCAGCTATTAAGACGACGAACTCATTTTCGAACAGTCATAAAATAAAATGAGGACAATAAATTCCCCAGGAAGTTCCTTGAGACCAAAAATAATTAATTGGTTTGTGCCTTAACAAAATAAAGCCTGCTTTACGTTAATTAAACCCAGTTGGGTATCAGACCCTTCGCTGCCTTTTCACTTAATTAATGGTGTTTTAAGGTTTTTCTATAGGTGCGGTTAAAGGTGGTCACTCACCAAAAGCAGTGGAGTGTAATGTAACAAACAGTTCAGATGTGATAATTCAGTTATGGATCTGCGTGTTACAAATGTTATCAATAGAGGGTTGTAATGATAAAAAAAAACAAATGTAATTTATTCAAATTACGTTGAGAGCCAGCACTTTCTAAAAGTTTTACATAAAGTCAGTCCCCTAAAACGCCCACCCGTCACCACTTCTAGTGTTTTGACTGGGAAGAAGAAGTGGCACAACAAACTCCCCAACTTGTTCCTGGGGGCACTGTGTTACAATAAGAAAAGTTCCTAGTTGGAACGGTTGCATAAGCGAATGTTCGTGGTCAGCGTGTCGAGGCGGCGCAGTTATGTCACGCACTATATGATCACAATCAAATGTTGCATTGTTACATTACAGTTCGCTTGTAAAGTTACAATGGAACATTCGCTCCTGGTAAATTACTACCTTAATTTTTACCATTAAACGTTTTTTTCTTCGGCTAGCATCGATGACGGAAATGCTAAGCCATGTCTTAATACAATTAAGGCCTAAGTGCAATCATTATAATAAGATTGGATGACCTTAATTATAAGCACAGAGAGGCTAAAGTAATCCAACCCTATCTATCACTTGTCATCTCAAAACTGAACTCTATGTTCTTAAAAGAGCGACCTTAAACAGACGTAAATATTCATTTCAGTATTGGTAAGTCTGTCGCACAGGATGTAGTGCCTACAGCCGATTTTATAATGTAATTTTAAGAGGTACATGTTGCATTTTATCTCTGCTCTCGATCAAATACGCCTATGACATAAACAAGGAAGGAAGTAAAATTAAAATTCACAAAGTTTTCAAATAATTGGACAGAAAATTAATTTATCTATTTTTAAAAGGCAATTAAGAGGCACTTTTAGAAGCTGCCAATTTAAACATTTTATAGGTAAATCGGATAAAGGTCCAAAAAAGAGATTAATTAATAATTCCTAAATCGAATCTTCATCAATTTCCTTTAAGCAAAACACCCAGATTTTATAAGATTGGATTTTTATTTTTTATTTTTTTTAGCGTGTTGTGTCCTGCAGGGCAAAGGCTTCCGTTTCTGACTTCCATTTATTTTTCCATTCCTTTTAAATTTGAATTTCCAGATTAAATTTGAATCCAAAAATAAAATCGTCATTTCATATTCTTGGCTTATGTTTTTACAGTACTTACATTCTAGACAAATAACTTTCTATGTGGGAAAACGATTTTTGAAAACTCAACAATGTATGGGAATAATATTCTACCAGGATTGCGGAATTGATTCGAAAGAGTCATCGTGGCCCTGGAAAGCAAAGGCTATAAGGAGATAATAACGGATGGGTTTTAGTCAGTAAGGGTCTGACACTCCCTTCCGCTCCAATCAGAGCGTAGGAAGTAATTTGATGATTTCCCATTCATAAAAAATAGAATGCGCTACCGAAATATCATGTGGTCGATTCCAAGAATTTTAACTTCAAAAATAGCTATCGCCGATTTAGTGTCGTTTTGCCTAGAACCTAGGTACCTACTGTATACAATAAGAACCTTTTATAGCATAAAGTAACATAACTTATCATATTAAATATCGTAAATACTCATAAGGCAGTAGATACCGCACAAAAACAGCAGTTAAAATACTGAGCATAGTCAACAACGATTCAGAATTTGCATAACGCGGACCTCTGAACTGCGATGGCCAGGATAGAAACTTAAGTACAGCTAGAGCTTGGGTAAAATAAATCGATATTACAAAATATCGATATTTTTTTCTCAAAATAATTGACATTTTTATCCGAACTAATTTTATAAATGCGAAAGTGAGTTTGTTTGTTGAGCTTTCGCGCCTAAATGCCTAACCGATTTTGATGAATTTTGTTACAGAGATAGATGAGAGCCTGGAAATGGTTATAGGCTACTTTAACGCGAGCGAAGCTGCGAAAAAAAGCTAGTCTAAAATCTGGAAATAATGAAAATTGATGTTTTTTGGAGTTTCAACAGGCTGTTCCAATTGTGCCTGGTTATATTTAAAGGAGATGTTGGGTAGCTAGTATACATTAAGGAAACAAAAGCAAAACAAAAAAAATACTGTGTGCCAGAAATCCGACAAAGTAGTATCAAAATAATCACTTTACAAGCAATCTGATGCAGTTGGTGACATTAAATCTGTGATTGAACTATCATTTGTTCGGAAATTTGGTCCATAAAAAACTACTATAAATAGTTGTTTTTTAAGGACCAAATTTTTTGAAAAATGTCTTATTTTTTTTGTTTTTCTATTTTTTCCATAATCAGTTCCCAACATCACCCATAAATTATATGACCACGCACTTGTGAAACAGCCTGTATATTCTCCTTCTTTGTGTCATTGCGCGTTGTTTGCGATTTGTGTTTAACTTTGTAAATAAAAATTATGTTTCACGTATATCAATAATTCGTGTTTCATGTGTCAAACGAGCGTTGCCTACTGGTATATCAGATGCGTACCTACAATAATATGTACGTGTTTAAAAAAGGTAAAAGTGAATTGAAAATTCATTTTTCACTACGGTATATTTTCGGAAAGGCGTTGCCTACTGGTATATCAGATGCGTACCTACAATAATATGTACGTGTTTAAAAAAGGGAAGAGTGAATTGAAAATTCATTTTTCACTACGGTATATTTTCGGAAAGCCTACTTCTAATTAAGTAATTGCACCTTAAGGTAATTATTTCAATGTTATTAAAAATCTATCTCGAATATCGATTCGATATTTACCGATTATTCACTTGCCCATCCCTAGTGTAGCTCGGTATCGGTTATTGCATAAATAGCGGCGCATCGCGGGCCATGGCTCCTTTCTGCATGAAACATTCATGACGTCGTATTATAGGTATTTCACTTTTACATCTCTTCACATGCAGTGATCATAACTCTGCTATGAACATTGAAATGGTTTTTAAATAAAGCCGGAGTTATAGGGTTATGCTAGGACTTTGTGTCGGCTTCAAATGTTTAATATTTCAATATTTTTTGAAAAGAAGTTGATCTTCTTTAATAAAGTTATGCCATAATAACTTAAATTAAAAAAAAAATACACAAAACTTACAACAAACTAAATTATAGCATCAAAAAATTCGTCCTCAACGCTGTCAGCTGGTAATGCGCCCAAAAGACTGGTGGCATTGCCACGTTGAATGGCAATGCCTAGTCTCTGCCCAAAGTAAAAGCCAGTTAAAGTTATCATTGCGTTTTTTTTTATTTTCTACCCATACTATCCCTACTAATATTAGAAATGCGAAAGTCACTCTGTATGTTTGTCTTTTACGCTTTCACGCTAAAACGGTTTAACGGATCATCATGAAATTAGGCAGATATATAGCCTTGGATATGGAGAAGGACATAAACTACTTTTTCACGCGTTATCCCACATCCACGCGGATGAAGGCGCGGGCAAAAGCTAGTAAATAATATTCCCTGAACGTAAATATTATATTTCACTACTTACACTTTAAAATAAATATGTAGATTTATTAGTGCTAATATAAGCATAACAGAGTACCAAAAGTATCGAATTTACTAAATTACCTAAGCACTTCACTAAAAATATTCCTTTCACAGCCTCCTTATTAAATAAACTCTATTATCCCGACCAAATATTTCGAAAGCGTTAGAATACTGTCACGTTGAAAAAAGTCGAAAATTATCGCCTATCGGGGCAAACCACAAATTGCTGTGTTGCATTTTTCATGAGTCCTGCAGAACCGATGGTATGAATTGTTGATTTAATTATTGAGATAGCCCCCGCACTCTGAGTTTGAAGAATGGCTAGGGATATTTTTAGTTAATCATGAATAATAGGAGATCCGACGGAAATTGTTCAAGGAAGGTGGCGGAGGAAACGTCTATCTATCAAATGCGATCAACTTTTCTTCATTCATTATGAAGAAAAGATGATCGCATTTGATAGATAGACGTTTTAACTGAGTATTGAACTGTTAAACATTAAACCAATCTGGTAACTCAGTCTATGAAATCCTAAATTGAGTTGCCAGATTCTTTAGTTGACTATTAGAGAATGCCTGGGGCGTTAAGGTTGCTTTAGTCGATATTTTGTCCATAAAAATTTTGGGGGGGTATTACTCCACTGTTTGATATTATAAATTCAAAGTTCAGCATGATATCTTTTTATCTCATTATTAGTTTTGTCTGTACGGAAACAAAATAGTAAAACAAAACGTCATTAAAAAGATATAAGCCAACAAAGATTCGTTTTTCTTGCTAATTTTAACGCAACTTTGGGCGTAAATAAGTAATAAAAGAAGTGTAAAATCTCAAAAACAAAGTCGGCACCGACAAACCTCAATTATAGCAGAGTTCAATAAACTTTATTTGTAATTGATTTATGCAGTAGTTTTTTCATAAAACTCAACTTCCAATAGATTTTTCGTGCATCGTCTAACGTTGTTGCCGTTCGGAACGGTGTTTTGGGCGTGGGAACTAGACATTGTGCATGTAAACTAGCGTCTAACTGCTCATCAACGATACTGTCTCTCGTCGAGCACGATGCCCGGTGCTTTTTGGCCACGCTTACCAGTGAGTTCGAACCCGCGAGTAGTTCAACCTTAAGTCCACGTTTGCAACGCAAACACTTTGTAACGAGGCATTGTGTTTTAGACTTATGCACATGATGTCTAAGTACCCGTTACACCCCCTGATCCTGAAGATACGCGTTTTAACTAAGTAGGCCAAAATAAATGAACCTGACTGGAACATAAAATAATTTCTTACAAAAAAATGATTGTGTGCGCTTTGAGTGTCGAATAACTGTGAAGTTCACTTATTCTTCATCAATTTACAACTGTACGGGTTTAGTTTGAACTTGGCAAACTGGTAGACCATGTCCAGGACGTAGATTTTTTTTCCCGTGTGTGTTCCTATTCCTTTGAAATGATTTTGTACTATCACGCGGACGAAACCGCTGGCAGACGTCACTTTGAATGTCAAAAGCTTCTGTCACCGTCTAACAAAAACCTAGTCAGACGTGCCATTACATAACATTACATACACAGAAAACAACATAAAGCTATTCACAAAGCTTTCATTCCAAAGCGACCGCTATTTGTCGGCCATCTTGCAAAAATTTAAATATGGCGGCGAGACAAATGACAGTTCTTTTTTTCATTTATATAAGGTGCACTGAAATACGTAACACAAGAATTTGTTTAATGAGTATTTATTTTAAGCGTAGTTTTATTTTAGTTTCGTCTGGAAAATTAGTAACTACCCAGTTTAGTAATTGTTTCATTTAGAAAGTAGAAACTGAATGTTCTGGGAAAATTGTCTGGAGAAGTTTTCATTGTAACCTATGGGATATAAAAGCGAAAGGTCATTTATTCATTCATTCACTCACTTCTTCTGTACCTATGAAAATGAAATTTGACATGGATACATGTTATAAGAAGGCGACTTCAGCTAAGAAATGACTTTTGAAAGCTCTTCCCATGAAAGGGTTCAATAAGGAGTGGAACTTTGTGTGAAAAATTTGAAAAACTTGGTACAAATTCTGTCCTAAGTGAATTAGAAAGGTTGTCGTTACTTTGTCATCAGAACTACCTACAAAAGGCGATTTAAGAAGTGTTATATATTGTATGGAAGAATCATAATGCTGAGTCCGATAAAGTTTCTTTTGATTGTGATAAAAAATAATTACGTGTATTTTAGGATTTTTCGAAAATCAACCCCAGAGGTGTAAAAGGGTCATGAAGTTTTTATTTATAATCAACTTTAGAATAAATGAAAAGAGATTTGAACGGGGTGAAGGGCCCAACAGTTGCGCTATTCATATAGTCTCAGCAGCAAAAATGGCTGGGTTCTTCATAATAATTGTTGTAGCTACAAAATTCGCGCGGACTAAGTCGCGGGCGAAGTCCTAGTTACTTATTATACTAATGTTAGAGTTTAAAACAGTTTGATAATATAGTACCTCTTTTGATTTATTTTTAGTAAGGACTGGATTTCTTAGTATATTTTTTTAGACTAATTTCATAAATAAAAACACGAATAAAATTTAGAGACAAACAAACATACCTACCTACTTACACAAGATTATCAACATGCCGAGATACTAGGTACTCAATTACTCCTATCCATTCAACTAGAAAAGGATATTAAAATACTCGGAGCCACTTATCACCAGCCAGCGCAGTGTCCTCAAATAAATCATGGGTTATCGGCGATTCCCACTTGTTCGTTTTCTTAGCCTAAAGTATCGAAGCGAAAATGTTCCCCTTTCGGTGAGTCTGAACCGAAATGTATATTTGTATCGGTTTGTTGCTTTCCCAGAATATAATAACATTTTTTTAAGAGGAAATGGATGTATATGGCCCTTAACACATGTCGAACAGTTACTGTTCGACATGTGTTAAGGGCCATATACATCCATTTGTTATGACAGGATACGTAAATTACGGTTTGTCAAACAGAGTCCAATATTTTTGAATTTAAAATTCGAGTTATAAAACAAAAAACTCCAACTCATAAATGACAAAGTTCAAATTCTATTAGTGCAATAAATGAATTAATATGTAAAAAATATTATGTATGGGTTTGTACCACTACCCATAATACAAGTTATTTTAATAACTTAGCAAGGGTGCTGGTTGCAACACATACCTGGTTTTGTTATTTTAAAATGTAATCTTCAAACTAAGATTTTATGATTTTTATGAAGAAATTATTCACTTATAATGTTGCTTACGCCTCAGATACGTGAGCACGTAAAAGTGTAAGTATACGTTAAGCCGAACGAATTTGGCAGTTTTTAGTTATAAAATGGCATCATATTTAAACAGTGACTAACTAATAATACATCATGCATAAAAACTTACTGCATGATTTTTCTATTTTCATAAATTATTTGTTTAATTTTAAAAAGTTTATCATTACTAGAAATGACCTACCTTTTTCAAAGTTCAATTCTCAGCTTATTTCCTTAATTATGTTTAAATGATGAAAACACAAACCAATTAACTCAGTAGGTACTCATATTTATATTTCATAAGAGATTTTGAAGATATTCCAGTAAAGTTGACATTTAATTAAATATCTCCGACAGTAATTGACAGGAAAGTGCTTACTTTGTACATTTCATGCATCAACGGGTATGTCAAGTAAGCGGTGTAATTATAAGGGTTTTCAACTTATTTAGGTGTTGAGCTTGTTTAAATTTGACGACACGGTTGGCGCAGTGGTTGAGCGGCTGACTGCTGCGCTGCGTGTCGCGGGTTCGATTCCCGCACGGAAAAAATATTTGTATGGCCTACAGATAGTTGTTCCGGGTCTGGCTGTTTGTGTACGTGAATTTATATGTTTGTAAACGCACCCACGATACAGGAGAAATTCCTAGTGTGGGGCAACGTTTTTTTAAAAAAAAAAAAAAAATATGCGTAATTTCTTGTCTTCCGAAAATGAGTGATCGTTTTGTTTTTCATTAAATGTGCCTCTTGTATGGAATACGTAGAATACATCTTTAAAAATATTAAAATTTTAATAACTACCTTTTTAATTTTTCTCGTTTATAAGAGGTTGACCAAGAAAGGTAACACGCCTCACACGCCTGGAAGAGTGGAAGGCTATGGGATGATCTTTGCCCAGCAGTGGGACACAACCCGTTTGTTACTGCTGTTGTATTATAACAACGTTTAGTGATTAATCAGCGATACGCACCACATCCGTATCATCATAAAAAAAATCCTTATAAGTGGGTTACTTAATAATTTAAATTAATTTATCTCAAGTTTAACTGAGATACTTTTAATAACAATCCGTAGATGACCGTAAAAGACCATACTTTGATGAAGAATAAAGCCAATAATTACAGTGATTAAGTTTCAAATACTTAAATATTAATTGTAGAAGACCGTAAATACAAAGTTTCTTAAGTGACGTGCAATTATAAACTTGTTGTAATGACGTTTTCAGCGTTTTACATGTCACCGTTAAACAGCTATAAAAGAACCGTAATGCTAACGAAGCTCTTTTAAACCAGTGTTAAACTTTCGGTGTAGGGTTTTAGTGAATTCTATGATGTCGTAGGTTTGAGATAGTTTTTAAACGTGAGATTATTTTTTATTGAGGATTTTCTGTCAAACAGTTGTTTAAATATGAAATTGTGTGACAGTACACGAGAGTGTGGAAAAAATACAATCGAATTAACCACCACCTCCTTTTTTGAAGTCGGTTAAAAACGTATTACGCGGGTTGTGCCGACCGCCAGCACCATAGAACAAGGGTAGAAATGATGATTATAAAAAAGTAGAAAGCCTTGAGGGCCAAATCTATAAATTTTTAACTCAAGCGCTTAAAAAACGAGGCAACGCGCGACGTTCGCATTTGCATGTCATTCGCAAACTGTCAAAGATGTATGAAAATGGGAGATTTTTTGACAGATACTGAATTTGGGACTGAATAGTCTAATAATTAGGTACTTATCTAGATATCATAGCGACGATTTATCAGTACAGTTAAAAAAAGAAATGTAGATGTATAGAGCCAAAGACTGGCAACATCTTGAGCTAAAAAAACCTGATATGATAGAAATCTCATGAAAATTCGATACATTCTAAAATTAAAATACATGAAGAAACTAGAAGGTCTCTTTACGGAGACGCAGGGCGTCGCGCGTCGCGTGCGGCGTTGTATCTCGCGGTGCGTCGGACGTTTTTTTCTGTTTATAGACAGCTGGCGCGTGCAGCGGCCCGCTATGGGTGTCGCTAGGTTTTACCGTGAACGAAGTATTGCAGGAATAGCTGGTCGCAACGCTGCGTGTGCCTTCGATGCCATCCGCGGGCTCCGCCTGCATTTCAAGCAAACGTGAGTAAAACGCTTCGCCATAATATGTTTGAAGTTAGTACGGGCCACGTCGCCGAACACGACGCGCGACGCCGTCTCTGTAAACGAGGCCTTAAAGTTAAGCTCTTTCATTAACTGGGTTGGTCATGTATTTCAGAACGCAAGTTATGGACCAACATAATCTACGTAACCGAAACCAAATTAAAGTCGCTCTTCAGTTTTTAGTTGTAACTAAAAGCATCAAGTGTAAACATGATAATCATAAATACAGGCTGATTGCTTATTGGAAAGGTACAAGCGATCATGCCATCCAATCAATGGGTAGCGATATCAGTACAAGGATCGCAGTAAAATCTGATGACGCTGATTGCATACAAACAATACCGACCTTTACATGAGGTTGAAAGTTTAAAAAAAAGAAATGAATTAAAACAATAATCGATTTTAGTTACTTATTTCCCATGCAGTATAAGCTTTTTCACACACACGCACACACAGAGAACCGGTTGTTGTCGCCACAACAACCGGTCGTGTGTGAGTCGTGTCCAAGCAGTGGACGTCTTGTCCACTGCTTGGACATAGGTCTCAACCTATGTCCAAGCTGTGAAGGTCTTTCGGCTGGTATGATGATGATGATGATGATGATGATGATGATGATGATGATAAAAAATAAAGAAGATTTCCTAATAAAAACATTGACCATGCCGCCGTCTCGGGCCTTTGACTGTTCAGACTCCCCAAGACCTGTGTTACCTGCATGCCGTACAGAATTTAACTTTAACTGGTGTACCAAGAGATCCATGACACGAAGATTAAAAGTTAAATTGAGAAATTAAAGCAACACAGGAATTTTATCATTCAATTAAGTGTAGAAAGAGCCCGAGATTTAAAAGACTTTTAACAACATAATAAATGTAAGACGAAGAAAAATCGTCCCAAGATATAAAAGATTTAGAAAAAACGTTGACAAAGGCTCTGAAAATTAAAAGGCACTAGTTTTCTTTAGACTAGATTATTAACTTGTACGTTTAGCCAACAGGTCCATTACTGCCCGTTTATCAAAAGATAACTAAATCGTCATGGCGCTGACAGGGAGACATTAAGTTTACGACTTGTTCAGGCTGTACGGCGAGTTTTCTTTTATCAACTGCCTAGCCTTTTCCCATCTCAATTGGGGTTGGCTTTCAGTCAAACCGGATACAGCTGAATACCAGTATTTTATGTGGAGCGGCTGCCTAACACACCTCCACATCCCATTAACTGGGTAACGCAGTGCTTCTTGTCAAGACAGGAGTCAGATTTTCTGGCTTCTGAAAATCCGTAACGACTACCAAAGATCTACAAATGAGCGCTGGGACCAACGGCTTAACGTGCTTTCCGAGGTACGGAAAAATCTCGGTATGTTGAGATGGTCCCATCCACAGACCAACCGTAGCAAGCGTTGCTTAACCTTGAAGATCGATCCGTGCATTTGTATTATTTAGCCATGAGCACTTCTGTACGGCGAGTTTTCTTTGCATTTCAAAGAAATATTTTGCTTGCCCTACCAGCTAACGTTGTTATTTTTACGGAAACTTCAAAAGGTTGTAGATTTTTTTAACTTTAATCTATATAGCAAAAGTCAGACCAGTTTTAGTAGGCAAAAAACTATTTCATTATTTGCTATCCTTTGTTATTGTTTTTATTTTATATTTTCTTAAGTCCCTTACTGAAACATCTACAACCTTCCTGACCCAGCTTACCCATACCATATTTAATTTAAAATAAACGATACAAATCCTGACCAAACAAACCCGTTTGCGACTCCGACGTCGATCGCGGGGCACACAACCTTTTTTCGAGATTACAAAGAGCAAACTCAAGCATTGTACAAAAATAGTCCGAGAGGCAGTAGCTTGACAAAGTATTTCCGATTCCAATTCAATTTATTCAGAGTACTCTTCAAGTGTTTATTCGTTCAACACAAGGAGGCTTTTTAGTACGAGGAATTTTTCACCTTTTTTTAGATGAACTCCCTTACTATGTTTCTTTTGTTGGTTTCTTTGTTAAAGATAAACAGAGGCGGTGAGATGTCGCGACGTTTTGTTGAAATTAATGATATTTTTGTCGTCTTTGTAAATTGCTGGACTTACCAACTTGTAGACTAGTGGCTGTTGTTATTACCTGAAAAGAGTGAAATGTTTCCATTAGAATTTATTCACAATTTTTATTACACATTTTCAGGAACCATAATCACGTACAATGCAATTCAGGTAGAACTTTCTGTTAAAAATATGTACAAAGGTATAAAATAAAAATAAAACTACCAAGTACAAAATAACTTTCGGAAGTCGGTGTTTTTGGTTGTTTCTTCGTTATTTAACACCGACTTCCAAAGTTAAAGTTATTTTGTACTGGAAATGTTTTTTTTTATTTGGAAGTCTGGATATTTTTTTTATAAGTTTTTTATGTTTCACTTTTTAGTAATACCCCACACACCTAACCACCGGAAAGTCACAGAATAGCCAAATAAATATCCTTTCAAATAAAAGAAGTACCAAAGGTAACAAACATAATTAAATAAATAGAAAAAATACAACCGAATTGAGAACCTCCTTCTTTTTTTGAAGTCGGTTAAGAATAGTTTATACGAGTACAATAATTTAGCCAAAAGTACACAGCTTAAATTATAATAACAAGAGTTAATGTTGTTATTAACATTTTGGTACTAAAACTGAAATAGTTAAAAGATTTATTTTCATCATATAATACTTAGAATAGTATCTTAGAATAATATTATTAACAACAGAAATGGCCGTATTGTCAGCACTTAGAATAGTATTACCTCTATAAAAATTGCCAAACAGAAATGGTCGTATTGTCAGCAAGCGATGCTTCGATGCTTGACAGTTGACACCGGTATTCTAATCTACATATATAACTTAACGATGCTCTGTGAGTTCTGTGACCTTCATCGATTTGATCAAATTGGCAAGTCTTCTTAAGGCTTATACATTTAAACAGGGTTATAGAGGTAAAAGCATGAGACAATACATATGGGAAGAGTTAAATTGGCCGTCTGTTGGAAGGTTCTGGAGTTGTGACCGCGTACCATAATACTCACGCGTAAGAAGACCTCTCACAAGGTGGACCGATGATCTGGTGAAGGTCGTGATAATAACTCTGAATGTGAAATGCACAGGACCGGTTAATGTGGTGAAGCTTGAGGTTGGCCTATGTGAAGCAGTAGACGTCATTTGGCCGAATTAATGATGATGAAATTGGCCGTCCACTTCTACACTACATGTGGACGCAGAGGTATGCCATGTTATCTGTATGCTTCATTTAGACCTCAGCTTAGCATCCCTCCGTAGCCTGAGTCTGTTTACAAAAATGTTGGACACGTTTTTTTTCTTTTGTGAAAAAAGAAAAAAAACGTGTCCAACATTTTTGAAAATCTATCTGATGGACTAATTATATTTTTTTGGTATTGATTAAGATTATTTGAGCGCATTTTTAAACAGACTCAGGCTACGGAGGGATGCTAAGCTGAGGTCTAAATGAAGCATACAGATAACATGGCATACCTCTGCGTCCACATGTAGTGTAGAAGTGGACGGCCAATTTCATCATCATTAATTCGGCCAAATGACGTCTACTGCTTCACATAGGCCAACCTCAAGCTTCACCACATTAACCGGTCCTGTGCATTTCACATTCAGAGTTATTATCACGACCTTCACCAGATCATCGGTCCACCTTGTGAGAGGTCTTCTTACGCGTGAGTATTATGGTACGCGGTCACAACTCCAGAACCTTCCAACAGACGGCCAATTTAACTCTTCCCATATGTATTGTCTCATGCTTTTACCTCTATAACCCTGTTTAAATGTATAAGCCTTAAGAAGACTTGCCAATTTGATCAAATCGATGAAGGTCACAGAACTCACAGAGCATCGTTAAGTTATATATGTAGATTAGAATACCGGTGTCAACTGTCAAGCATCGAAGCATCGCTTGCTGACAATACGACCATTTCTGTTTGGCAATTTTTATAGAGGTAATACTATTCTAAGTGCTGACAATACGGCCATTTCTGTTGTTAATAATATTATTCTAAGATACTATTCTAAGTATTATATGATGAAAATAAATCTTTTAACTATTTCAGTTTTAGTACCAAAATGTTAATAACAACATTAACTCTTGTTATTATAATTTAAGCTGTGTACTTTTGGCTAAATTATTGTACTCGTATAAACTATTCTTAACCGACTTCAAAAAAAGAAGGAGGTTCTCAATTCGGTTGTATTTTTTCTATTTATTTAATTATGTTTGTTACCTTTGGTACTTCTTTTATTTGAAAGGATATTTATTTGGCTATTCTGTGACTTTCCGGTGGTTAGGTGTGTGGGGTATTACTAAAAAGTGAAACATAAAAAACTTATAAAAAAAATATCCAGACTTCCAAATAAAAAAAAACATTTCCAGTACAAAATAACTTTAACTTTGGAAGTCGGTGTTAAATAACGAAGAAACAACCAAAAACACCGACTTCCGAAAGTTATTTTGTACTTGGTAGTTTTATTTTTATTTTATACCTTTGTACATATTTTTAACAGAAAGTTCTACCTGAATTGCATTGTACGTGATTATGGTTCCTGAAAATGTGTAATAAAAATTGTGAATAAATTCTAATGGAAACATTTCACTCTTTTCAGGTAATAACAACAGCCACTAGTCTACAAGTTGGTAAGTCCAGCAATTTACAAAGACGACAAAAATATCATTAATTTCAACAAAACGTCGCGACATCTCACCGCCTCTGTTTATCTTTAACAAAGAAACCAACAAAAGAAACATAGTAAGGGAGTTCATCTAAAAAAAGGTGAAAAATTCCTCGTACTAAAAAGCCTCCTTGTGTTGAACGAATAAACACTTGAAGAGTACTCTGAATAAATTGAATTGGAATCGGAAATACTTTGTCAAGCTACTGCCTCTCGGACTATTTTTGTACAATGCTTGAGTTTGCTCTTTGTAATCTCGAAAAAAGGTTGTGTGCCCCGCGATCGACGTCGGAGTCGCAAACGGGTTTGTTTGGTCAGGATTTGTATCGTTTATTTTAAATTAAATATGGTATGGGTAAGCTGGGTCAGGAAGGTTGTAGATGTTTCAGTAAGGGACTTAAGAAAATATAAAATAAAAACAATAACAAAGGATAGCAAATAATGAAATAGTTTTTTGCCTACTAAAACTGGTCTGACTTTTGCTATATAGATTAAAGTTAAAAAAATCTACAACCTTTTGAAGTTTCCGTAAAAATAACAACGTTAGCTGGTAGGGCAAGCAAAATATTTCTTTGAAATGCAAAGAAAACTCGCCGTACAGAAGTGCTCATGGCTAAATAATACAAATGCACGGATCGATCTTCAAGGTTAAGCAACGCTTGCTACGGTTGGTCTGTGGATGGGACCATCTCAACATACCGAGATTTTTCCGTACCTCGGAAAGCACGTTAAGCCGTTGGTCCCAGCGCTCATTTGTAGATCTTTGGTAGTCGTTACGGATTTTCAGAAGCCAGAAAATCTGACTCCTGTCTTGACAAGAAGCACTGCGTTACCCAGTTAATGGGATGTGGAGGTGTGTTAGGCAGCCGCTCCACATAAAATACTGGTATTCAGCTGTATCCGGTTTGACTGAAAGCCAACCCCAATTGAGATGGGAAAAGGCTAGGCAGTTGATAAAAGAAAACTCGCCGTACAGCCTGAACAAGTCGTAAACTTAATGTCTCCCTGTCAGCGCCATGACGATTTAGTTATCTTTTGATAAACGGGCAGTAATGGACCTGTTGGCTAAACGTACAAGTTAATAATCTAGTCTAAAGAAAACTAGTGCCTTTTAATTTTCAGAGCCTTTGTCAACGTTTTTTCTAAATCTTTTATATCTTGGGACGATTTTTCTTCGTCTTACATTTATTATGTTGTTAAAAGTCTTTTAAATCTCGGGCTCTTTCTACACTTAATTGAATGATAAAATTCCTGTGTTGCTTTAATTTCTCAATTTAACTTTTAATCTTCGTGTCATGGATCTCTTGGTACACCAGTTAAAGTTAAATTCTGTACGGCATGCAGGTAACACAGGTCTTGGGGAGTCTGAACAGTCAAAGGCCCGAGACGGCGGCATGGTCAATGTTTTTATTAGGAAATCTTCTTTATTTTTTATCATCATCATCATCATCATCATCATCATCATCATCATCATACCAGCCGAAAGACCTTCACAGCTTGGACATAGGTTGAGACCTATGTCCAAGCAGTGGACAAGACGTCCACTGCTTGGACACGACTCACACACGACCGGTTGTTGTGGCGACAACAACCGGTTCTCTGTGTGTGCGTGTGTGTGAAAAAGCTTATACTGCATGGGAAATAAGTAACTAAAATCGATTATTGTTTTAATTCATTTCTTTTTTTTAAACTTTCAACCTCATGTAAAGGTCGGTATTGTTTGTATGCAATCAGCGTCATCAGATTTTACTGCGATCCTTGTACTGATATCGCTACCCATTGATTGGATGGCATGATCGCTTGTACCTTTCCAATAAGCAATCAGCCTGTATTTATTAAAAATACAACCGAATTGAGAACCTCCTTCTTTTTTTGAAGTCGGTTAAGAATAGTTTATACGAGTACAATAATTTAGCCAAAAGTACACAGCTTAAATTATAATAACAAGAGTTAATGTTGTTATTAACATTTTGGTACTAAAACTGAAATAGTTAAAAGATTTATTTTCATCATATAATACTTAGAATAGTATCTTAGAATAATATTATTAACAACAGAAATGGCCGTATTGTCAGCACTTAGAATAGTATTACCTCTATAAAAATTGCCAAACAGAAATGGTCGTATTGTCAGCAAGCGATGCTTCGATGCTTGACAGTTGACACCGGTATTCTAATCTACATATATAACTTAACGATGCTCTGTGAGTTCTGTGACCTTCATCGATTTGATCAAATTGGCAAGTCTTCTTAAGGCTTATACATTTAAACAGGGTTATAGAGGTAAAAGCATGAGACAATACATATGGGAAGAGTTAAATTGGCCGTCTGTTGGAAGGTTCTGGAGTTGTGACCGCGTACCATAATACTCACGCGTAAGAAGACCTCTCACAAGGTGGACCGATGATCTGGTGAAGGTCGTGATAATAACTCTGAATGTGAAATGCACAGGACCGGTTAATGTGGTGAAGCTTGAGGTTGGCCTATGTGAAGCAGTAGACGTCATTTGGCCGAATTAATGATGATGAAATTGGCCGTCCACTTCTACACTACATGTGGACGCAGAGGTATGCCATGTTATCTGTATGCTTCATTTAGACCTCAGCTTAGCATCCCTCCGTAGCCTGAGTCTGTTTAAAAATGCGCTCAAATAATCTTAATCAATACCAAAAAAATATAATTAGTCCATCAGATAGATTTTCAAAAATGTTGGACACGTTTTTTTTCTTTTGTGAAAAAAGAAAAAAAACGTGTCCAACATTTTTAGTAAACAAAAAATGAAGATAATTGATTGCGTTGAAAACTCGTTTGACGTCACATTTCAGTACACTGTTTACCGAAAAGTGACGTCACAAGCCCCCACTCTTGATCTTTGATCTTGATCCGTTTTATTTTCGTTAATTTTTATTGATTAGATAAAATAAAAAATGGATAGATAATCTAACTGACGGACTAAATATAATATAATCATATTTTTTTTACTCAGGAATCATCCCTGTTACTGAAGGAGAAATCCATTTTCGTATAACACTAAGTGAATATATTACTCTACACGTGCCAAAAGTGACGAAAGGTTTCTATGTATAGCGCAAAAGCCTTCGCTTGTACGAGTCTTGGGAACTTCCAAAATAACTCCTAGCCTTTTAGCTTTGTATGTCTGGCAACGCCTTGGTCGGAAACTTGACAGTGGAGCTTTTCGCCCAATTAGGGAAAAAGGGGAGACATAAATAAATACTATCCTGATATGTGTAAAAAGGTGATCGACTATAGGTTTATTTATTTAAACTATACCTAAGCAAAAAAGCTTTTGAAAATTTGTAGATTCGCTTTTAGGTATAAAGCGGGTAGGTATTCTTCAGCTAAAAGTAAAACTACCGAATAATCAGTCCTTTTTTTATGGATGGGAAATCATTAAATGACTCCTGCAGCTCCTGCTTTCCAGGGCCGCGGTAGTTCTTGAACAAAACCGCAACCCTTCAGTCCTTTGTCTCATTATAATGTTTTTTTGTATCTTAAATTCCTTTCCACCGTCTTCAAGCAAATCATATTTTACAGGAAAATGAAAAGTTAACCATACAGGGTTATTTGTAAAACACCAACAACCTTTCAGTGGGTGAAAGTACTTATGATTATAAACAACTTTTGTTATGACACCAACCCTGAAAAACCGAAAAAAATATGTACTGCTTCATACATTTTCATCGAGTGAATATTACATTTTGTACTTAACAGCTGATTTTTTTTTATATTATTGAGTTGGTCCCATAGTAAAAGTTGCTTAGAATCATGAGTACTTGCACCCACTGAAAGGTTGTTGGTGTTTTACAAATAACCCTGTACAGGTACTTCTCATTTTCCTGTAAAAATATGATTTGCTTGAAGACGGCTTTACTAATATGCATCTTACCTATGTACATATAAATATTACTATGACAGTCACGGAAAAAATCACAAAACGTTCCTTCTCCTTCAGAATATGAGAAACGATTCAAGGTGCTTGGAACAAACAATTTACGTAATAATACGTCCACACGCGATCCACGCTTTATGCTAAGTGGATAGGTATACATTTCTTTTGAGACGAGATAAAAGGGTAGTTCAATGTTCTGAGATCCCGGTACCTCGTGGTAATAATGTTTGCGGTTATGAGTGGGAAATTATGTAGAAGTGCAGGTAAATAATTAATTTTACAGCTGGAAGCTTGTTGTTTTCTAGTTAAAGATAAAGCTGTCCTGAATCGACATCTATCGTGATTCATTACATTTTCTAGTAATGAAAAACAATTCATAATTTATTCCAGTCCAGGTACCTTTTTTTTTAAGGATGGGAAATCATCAAATGACTCCTGCCACTCTGGGTGGAGCGGGAGGGAGAGTCAGATTCTTACTGACTAAAACCCATTCGTGCGTCTCGTAGTGCCCTTTAATTTCCAGGGCCGCAGTAACTCTTTCAAACAAAATCCACAACCCTGGCAGTGTCCAAATACTTACGAAGAGATATTAAGGAAAGGGCAATGACCGTTATAGCAAATTTGTCTGGCGTCGACCATAGAAAACCTTCAAATTTAAGTCGCATTATCATAACAACGAAAATCTCTAAATGTAGGGAGATTACGAGTTTTTTTGACAAATGCCTATGCGAACGCTTTTTTTATACACAAGAACAAGTCCTCCTCGGTCCTTTGATTTCCGACGAGCGCTTCTGCAGCCTACATCATTTTAATTTAATCTTATCGAACTCGTGTATGGGGCCGAAAAGTTCTGGGCTGGCGACCGCGTACTGGAAGACACAGCGTTGGGGGCCACAAGGTAGACCGATGTCCTGGTGAGGATCGCGGTTTGAGCAAATGGATGCGAGATGCACAGGACCGTTTGTTGTGGCGCCAACTGGTGGGAGGCCGATGTCCAGCAGTCGACATCTTTCGGCTGACTCGTGTAGGAATAAATAAATCCATCTAATTTTAGTAGGTCTTCCGAAATTAAAGTCCTCTTAGCCGTTTTCTTAGCACATAAAGCTGATCGTAAACACTGTCACTATCAATACTAGTAACACCACACACTTCAGACGCCATAACAATATCTCGAACTTCAAGACAGAACAGTATCAGACTCCGGACAAGGTGAAAAGCGTACGCGGGAGCTAAGGCGGAAACGATGTATTGAACTTATCGCTGTTAGCGTTCACACGTTTAAATTCAATTGTCAAATCTCAGCGAGTATCAACCCTGCCAGGGTTGCGAAATTTGTTCGAATGAGTCACCGCGGTCGTGGAACGCAAAGGACATTTGGAAGAACACTGGTGGGTTTTAGTCAGTAAGAGTTGGACACTCCCTTCCGCTCCGGTCAGAGCGGAAGAAGACATTTAATGATATGCCATATTTAAAAATAAAAAATTGCGACTATAAAAATGTCAAAAACTTGTACTTGTGTAGTTTGCGATTGCGATGCAAATACGAACGAAGGGGCGCGAAACTACGAGAAATGCCCCACAGAAGTGACCATGGTGGGTGCCTAGCACGACGTGACGGAGACAGTCTCGCTAGCGAGCGATCGTTTATTGTTTTATCTTGACGAAACATTGTCTAGCCTCTACCGTCCGCAACGGCAACTCTAATCGCGCCCGTACCCGCCCTAGTCACCGCTCGTCCACTCTGACCAAAGCCTCTTAGATATCTAGACGTTAATACTTTAAACCCATATCTTCAGGAAGTGCTGCCACCAGTTTATCTGACAAGTGACCGTTTCAGACCATTGTTGAACTATCATTTATAAAGTTGAGCTTTTATAGTGGAGCACTTTTCAGTTCATTGTTGATATGTCTTTGTTGCTTGTATGGGTCGGTACAATGTGATATGGAACGAGGCAGGCTATCAATGAGAATGAGGGGATTTAATGAAACAGTTTTATGAAAATGGCTGTCTTTTTCATGCTGATAGATTATCTCTGCCTATTGGAGAGAAAATGTGTTTCTTCATTAGGCGGTAAATATGACAAAAAATATTATGAAAGTGATAAAACACTGATTTTGTCTACTGACATAAATGAATAGGTTCACTGTCCGAACATTAGAAAATCTAGACGCCTATTTCAACTTTCCACTTCACTAGAGGCCATATCTACGTGATCTTATGACAGTTTCACCTCAGCCGAACAAGAAAACTGTTATCAATCATAGCCTTTTTTTTGGATGGGAATTCATCAAATGACCCCTTCCACTCTTGGTGGAGCGGCCATCCCACTGTGTCAGACTCTTACTGACTAAAACCCATCCGTGCTCCTCGTAGTGCCTTTTGCTTTCCAGGGCCGCGGTAACTTTTTCGAACAAAAACTGCAACCCTGGCAAGATTAATCATAGCCTACAAAGACTATTTCCACCAAAACAATCCCCCAACATAACCTTTTAATTCAAAGTTCACTTCGTCGAATTATAACTTACAAGCTTAGCTTCCATGTCCTAAACCACAAGAAGTAACAGGTATATTTACTTATCACTTCCCTACTTCTTTATTATAAGTACACGTCTTTATGAGCTGTTATCTCCATGTTGATGTTACTTCTGTAAAAGGAAAACTCATAAACCATACATAATATTTATCATCACGCTCCATTAACTTAACGTGCAAAGACAAGTAAAAATGTCATGGAAGTGCAATAAGACAGGCGATACGCTACAGTGAAACTTGTATATGAGATACAAGTTATAGCCGTTGATTCAGTAAAACCTTACATATTGTAAAATTTTCTCTTGAAAATTTTGCTGAATTGAGCTGCACTTCCAACCTCACGTAGCCACTCACGAAAACCCCCAAGCAATCCGTGGTGCTTGGCAACTGGGCTTAACCCAGTTGTATATGTCCCTTGGTGTCTATTTGGCCTAGCTCTGTTCTGTCTCCTGTTTAATAAGGAGGGAAGTGGAAATTATATTTTTTTCCTACTCCTCCACTGTTATCTTCTGATTAATTTCGTTGCGGAATCCAAGACAATTGAATCGTTTCTCCGGGACTCGTCCAGCTCCATTGACTCGCCGTTTTTCTGGTGGTTTGAGAAGTGATACGGAGTAGGAAACGCTCGTAACTAAACTAGGGACTTCGGGCTTAGAGAGTAGACCCTCAGGGCCGCGGTGACTCTTTCGAACAAATTCCGCAACCCTTGCAATCTATAGTGAGTTTGCGTATTGCTGATTGATACAACCTTTATTAACGACCAAAACATTTAAATCTATTGAAAAAATTAATGCTCTTGGAAGTTGCTGGTGCTCAATGCTCATTCTTGATTCTTTCAGAAATGTCTGAATGCCAGACAAAAACATGTATTTTTGTAATACAGAAAGTTAATAGCAGCAACTGAGCCAATCGACTCATCGATCTTATAAATCAAATTGAACAGAAACCTTTTTACTACATAATTTTCCATTCCGCACGCTACAATTTTTCAACTGCCAATACTGGAACGATTTTATACGCAACAAACCAAATAAAATGTTCAGTGACGAACTCTTACATTGATACCTTTAATAATTGGGTCTTCAATTAAATTCAATATTGCCGGTACTGAGTAAAAATTAATTGTTTGATGTTGTCCCTTTGTGTGGTTCACTGAGTGAAACGGAACGCTCGGAAACATGTAATTTACAAATTGGCAAACTCAATTTGTGTCAGCCAATTGCTGGTATATTTTTAGATTATTACTTCCGAAGATTCGTAATTAACTTTTTATTGGGATGTTAAAAAATAAACAATTTCCGGCACCAATGACCTTCATGCCGCTTAATTATATTTTCAATGGAGGGTTTTGACTATGAAATGAGGATGCTCGGAATTCTTTCAACTTTTACACACCAGTTACCATGACAACAGCTTTTATCTCACGATGAATGCAAAAAAATAACAATTTATAACTGTAAAATTGATAAGATTTGACAGATTCCAACTGACATGCGGTCTTTGCTTAAAAATTAATAGAATTTGCACAAGGTATTACAAGAAGGTCACTTCTACCATTTGAGCAACTTTTGCATTTGGATCTCAGTTGCAATCTGTCGAAAATTCCTCTATATTCTTGGGATTTTTTTCTAAAATTTTCTCAACTCTAACTACTCAATTCAGAAACAGGCCCGTAGAATACAGAGTTAAGAAACCATTCAGTAACAACAACAACCATAAACAATGAACACATTTAATGTTTCCTATTAACAGATATACTCGACTTCTTGTATTCACCAACCACCTTACCCTTTGATCTTACAACCAATTTCGGCTTAACATTTAACTCGATACAGCTAACTCAAATATCATCACCAAACTCCTATTTAATAGTTACCCAAATCTATTCCTATTATCCAAATTGCCGTATTCCTCTTACAAATTAATTAATTCTCGATATATTAATTAGGATACTCCACTGTGAAATATTGTTCCACGCACTGGGTACTAATTACGCCAAGTCGGTATTATTGATCGTTATTAGTTCTATGAAGGCCATGGGTGTGATAAACTCATACTAATATTATAAATGCAAAGGTTGCTATGTCTTTCTCTCTGTTTGTTACGTTTTCATACCTAAATCGCTGATCCAGTTTTCATTATACGACTGATAGCTTGAACTTGGGACAGATATACTTTTAATCTATTTGGTAAAAGGACTTGATATTTTATTCTTATTGAATATTTTACGTTATTCTTATTAAATGTAAAACTTATTAATGATTAAACGAACTTACCTGTAAGTGAAGTTCTATCCTAATTATACGAAGAGCTTTGTCCGAAGAGATTAGCATTAGGTATACATGTAGTAACACATACGGTGTCGCCTATTCGCACTGATTTTTGAGGTAGATTATAAAAAAAAAGAAACTACCCTTCTTTTTTTTTTTTTTTTTTTTTTATGTGGGTATCCCTAGCTTACTAGTCTTGCCCGGGCGCAGTACTCGTCATTTAGTTCAGAGCATGATTCATGTTGATCATAGACTATACACTTGATACTAATGTTGATATTTGAATGGCCAGGGGATGGGCCCTATGTCCCGGGAGGGTGGGATGTATGCTAATCTCTTCGGACAAAGCTCTTCGTATAATTAGGATAGAACTTCACTTACAGGTAAGTTCGTTTAATCATTAATTATACTCGAGCTTTGTCCTCGAGATTAGCATTAGGTATACATGTAGATGTTGAGACTTAATGAAAATATCAGCACCTTTAGGATTAATGCCAATTTATTTAAATACTTATTGAAGTATTTAGAAATAAGCATACATAAGTAATATCAACTAGAACATTATGTTAAATGAACAAAAAAGGTACCATACTTTTGGTAAATTATAAAGTAATTTAGGTAATTAATTTTACAAACTTAGTAATTAAATATTGCTAAATATGATTGACTAATGCATGACTCTTAATCAGATAAAATGCTATTAGCAAAAGAGTTTTGATTCTCTTGTTGCTCTCTAACTATATACTTATTATAGAAACGCCCGAAAGTATTGGAGTTACCGCTCCAACCAGCTGTCTTCCTAATTAAGTCCAAATTGATACCCATTTTATGAGCTCTAGAGGTGGCTGCATGTCTAGTACTATGCGCGGTAAACACAGAAATGTCTATACCACAACTGCAAAGAACACTCTTTATCCACCTACTCAAAGTTTGCGACGTAACAGTCTTATGAGGCTTTTTAAGGCCAATAAATAAGTGAACTTCACTGCCACGTAGTGGGTTCGTCATCAGCAGGTAAGAACTTAGTGTGGCAGCTGGACATATGGCTGGTTGATCTCTAAAAAACGGGAGGATTAGAGTAGGCTGAGTAGCGCCGATACGGGACGTTTTTATTAAATCGGGAATTTTTATTTGAATTTCATTTGGAAGAACTTCTATGTTATTAATATTTATTTTTGAAATGGTTTGGACTCTGTGTGCAGTAGTCAAGGCTAGGAGCGTTGCAAGTTTTTTGGAGATTTTTTCTAAGTTTAGATTTTCATTAGGATACCAGGATGTTAAATAATTAAGGGCCAGGGAGGTATCCCAAGTAGTATTGTACTTGGGCAGAGGGGGTCTTAATCGGTAAATTCCTTTGAAGAACCGTTTTATCCGGTCGTCGTTCCCTAGGTCTAGATCGAAAATTAGAGAGAGAGCGGACCTACAGCTATTTAGAGTTCCATATTGAGCACCAGATTCGTATTGCTGAGTAAGAAAATGTATGACAGTCGGAACAGAAGTTACGTATGAGTCAGTATGATTTGTTTTACAGAACAAAAACCATTTTTTAAGACAGGTGTCATACTGTTTTAAGGAGTTGTCTGATATCATAATAGGAATTGAGTCTGGAGGTACACTTCTTCTCAGGAGCGACGTCCGGATAATATCCCGGCAACCAGGGTAGTCTTCTGGTGAACATCTCGGTTGCTGGAATGGGAAATTATTAAGTTTTCATTGGGTTTAAAAAATAAAGTGTCAGACACAAGTAATTTTTGAAACAAGGGAAACCATGGTTGTGTAGGCCAGTGGGGAACTACAATTATGCCCTCTGCGTGGTCATTCTCAATTTTCCTAAGTGTTTTTAATATTATGGAAAAAGGTGGAAATCCGTAAAAATAAATTGTTTTCCAAGAGATGGTAAATGCATCTATTTCACAGGCGTCGGGGTCCCGATGCCAGGATATGTATTTTTTACATTTTTTGTTTAACCTACTGGCGAAAATATCTATCTCGGGGATACCGAATTGCTTTGTTATGCGTTTAAAGGCGTGATCTGACAGCTCCCACTCGATGTCTGGGTGAACGCGACGAGACTCGGCATCCGCGATGCTATTATCCGTGGAGCTTATGTATGAAGCAAAAAGTATTATTTTTCTTCTTTCGCACCACTGCCAAATTTGTTTTGTAACGTCAGTTAGGTGAGGAAACTGAATACCACCCATTCGATTTATATACGATATGGCAGTGGTATTATCAATTCGTAATAAAATTTGGCAGTCATAACAAGATTTAGCAAAAACTTTTAGTCCAAAAAAGGTAGCGAGGATTTCTAAATAATTGATATGTCGCGAGCGTTCGCAGTCAGACCACATACCACTAGCCCGTTTCTCCCCGCAGGCCGCCCCCCACCCCGTTGTTGAGGCGTCGCTGTAAATAACCAAACAAAACTTGTTTTGTTTGATTTTGTTCACAGAGTTATTAATTACTCGTGACCACCAATCTAGATCTGGCAATATCGACGGGGCTATAGTCATATACTTATCATAATTATCATCATCTTTTATGTTAAGATATTTACAGCGTTCGAGTTCTTTAGTGTAAAGCCAGCCGTATTCAACGGCAGGGCAGGCGGAGGTAAGTAAACCTACGAGGCGGGCAAATTCTCTGACTTTACAACGTGTAAGTATTTTAAATTTTTCTATTTCCTTTTTAATTTTTTGAATTTTTTCGTTAGGCAAAGAAACGTGTAATTTCTCAGTGTTAATTATAAAACCCAGGAATTTACAACTTGTTTTAGGATAAAGTGTGCTTTTTTCTTTATTGATAATAAAACCTAGAGATTGTAATAAGCTTATTGTGCAAGAGACTTCTCTCGCGCATGACTCATATGTATTTGAAATTAGCAAAATGTCATCTAAATAGATAGTAGATAAGAAGCCACACGACCGGAGTAAACTAATAACTGGTTTCATTATTTTAGTAAACACAAACGGAGCAGTATTGAGGCCGAACGGCAAAACATTAAACTGAAATAGTTTTCCATCGAATTCAAATCTTAGGTATTTTTTATGATCGCTATGTATAGGGATCAGAAAATAGGCATCTTTGAGGTCAATAGTGCTCATAAAACAACCCTTGTTTATAAGATTTATAGCTGTACGTAAATCTTCAAGTTTAAAATGTTTTGTTGAAATGAATTTATTTAAGGATTTTAGATTTAGAATAAATCTAGTCCTGCCGTTCGGTTTTGGTACTAGAAACGTAGGTGATATGAATTGACCATCACAGGGATCGCATTCTTCGACCGCTCCGATCAATAAAAGATCATTTATTGATTGATTAATTTGTACTTTCTCTGCAGGAGTTAGTGTTTTTGCCATAGGCGGTGAGTGTTGTATTACAGGTTGCGAGAAGGGAATGCGATAGCCTGTGACCCAAGACAGTATTGTCTTATCATTAGTGATAAGGGACCACTGGTCAAGGAAATTAGACAGCCGACCGGCGTACATTACCGTGTCTAGCGGCGGCCGCGGCTCGCTGCTGGACGCGATGACTGTTTCGAGGAGGTCTCGTGCCGATTCCTGGGTGCAGGTTCCTTTCTCCTCTGGGTTCCCTTCGACCTGCGGCTCTGGGGAGGGGCTCGCCAGTTTAAAGGATTTTTCTGTACTTTGGGGTTAGTCACTTTTTTAGCAGGTTGATTGGGAGGTGTGGGTTTCATGTCGTCTCCCGTTCTAGTTATAGCTTTTGCAGCTTTGAGCGTTTCTGCTAGCTCTGCACTAAAAAGATATTTATCAATTTTAGTCGCCTGAAGCTGATCTTTAAATTCTTTTTTCATATTGAAAAGTATGAAGTTCCTTCTCACAAGCGAATCAGAGTTTTGGCTATCGCATAATATTTTTTGTGCGTCCATTAAAAGCTTAATAAGCTCTGTGGGCGAGGCGGTCTGCTCAGGTGATATAAGCAAGGTGAGAGCTTCGGCAATACAGGTTATAGCAGACGCGATTTGCTTCTGCTTTTGTTCAATACCCTTGTCCCTTTTGTGGACAGCTTCGGAGACGGCAACCTTTACCTCTGGATTCAGTAAGGGTGCGTCGATCAAGGTGCAGTTGGCGGGAACCAGGTATTTATCCAATAGTTCCTTCCGGGTTTCCTTGGACAGACCCGAAGTAGCCACATGCTGGAGACGTACGGCCAAGTCAGGCTGGATGTCATTTCCATAGACTCTTTTTTGGGAGGGGTCCTCACCAAGCAGTTGCATAATCTCATCATTGATTTGCGGTGTCACCTGCGCGTCTGGGGGCGTAGGCCCTGTCCCTGCGACGTCGATGTCGACGTCGACTGTCGACGGCGCCGGCGGCGATTTCGTAACATCAGCGACGGCGAGCGGCGGCACGGCAGGTGGCGGCGGCGGCGGCTCGGCGCGCTGCGGCGGCGGGGGTGGCGGAGCGACGTGAGGAGCGGCACTCGTCGACGGTTCAGGTATGTATTCGCTCGTAGGTACACCTGGGATCGACGTGATTCGTGATAATATTTTCGTCCACACATTACGTCATATGGGTTAAGTGACAGTCCCTAAGACTGCCCGCAAAACCCTGACAAGGTAGGTATTTAGATGTAATCAGTGTTTATAAATTGTAAAGTGACAGTCCCAAAAACTGACCGCATTACTTGAGCTACGTATGTAGTAGAGTGACATTCCCATAAAATGCCCGCAACACCACATTTATATAGCATAATAATAAGAGGTAATTTTGTGAAGTGACAGTCCCAAAGACTGCCCGCAACACTTATTTTTTACGCATGAAATGAACTATGTATTCGGTAAAGTGATAACCCCACAGGTTAACCGCAGTACCAAACAAAATTATCACGCGTTAGATATACCTACTAACCTTCAATACAAAACAAGTGTTCCTGGTAGGGCTGCGGGCGCGCGGCGGGGCTGCGGGCCGAGCCGGCGGAGCTGCCGCTCGACGAGCACGAGGTGCACGACGACGACGACGACGTGGAGGACAGGCGGCGGCGCGGCGCGTGTTGTCGTTCTTTCCGGCGGGCGCGCGACAATCTTTCTTCTAACTTTTTAAACTTTTTAGCTAACGACTCATAGTCGCTCGGCTCGGTACGAGAGCGTTTTCCCATTTTGGCGCACGACTTGAGTTCACGTGCGAAGCGGCGGAGCACTGAACTGTGAATGACGAGTACTGCGCCCGGGCAAGACTAGTAAGCTAGGGATACCCACATAAAAAAAAAAAAAAAAAAAAGAAGGGTAGTTTCTTTTTTTTTATAATCTACCTCAAAAATCAGTGCGAATAGGCGACACCGTATGTGTTACTACATGTATACCTAATGCTAATCTCGAGGACAAAGCTCGAGTATAATTCATTTTATTTAAACTTTGTACATCAGTAAAAATCATTAATTTATTGAAACTTTATGTACAATAGCGGACTTAATTCAACAAGGCATTCTCTACCAGTCAACCTTTGGGTTAAAAAGACTATTCTGTGTATGTCGCAGCCAATTAGCTTAATCAGCCGTTTAATTGGTGGTCTAGCCTTTTCATTTCAATGCACCGATTTTTCAGCGACCTAAGTGACATCTTTTGGCAACTAAGTGACATCTTTTGTTCAATATCATTTGATGACTTGCCCGTATGACTTATGTCGCTGATTAATAGCGCAGTTCAATGAAAAGGCTAGGTTTTTAATGAAACGGCATTATACTCTACTGTGAAGCAGAAACAAAACATGGTAGGTGCATTGGAATTTTCATCGTTCACGCGGGTGAAGCCACTAGCAGAAGCTAATGAGTTATATGATAGCCACGGGTTTTATAAATATGAGATAACGACAGGACAGTGAAGAATTTGCCTATCCAAGCTACGTAGTTTATTAAAACAGTTTGTGGTACCTGACGGTGACTAGTAGGTAACATGATACTAATTGAACTGACCCTTGATAGTTCAATATGGTTAACTCTTGGTAAGCGGCCGTCTTGGGAAATTTGAGAGTTACTGAATGCGGAAGGCAGATGAAGGGTGCGCGGTAACTTGAGTGGAACCTTTGTTGGTCAGTGTAACAAGATATTTAACCGTTACAGATTTAGAGATGACTTTCAGTGGTCTATTTTTCTTATTGATCTACAACAAACACAGAATAAACGCAATACCTCTTAAAGGGTCATTGTACTCATCATTATGAACAACTTTTACTTTGGGACCAACACTGAAATCGCGCATGAATGAATATGCGCATAACTCGTCAAAATGTACTGAACAGCTAATTTTCTCGTTTTAAGGTTGGTCTGTAGTAAAAGTTGTACGTAGTAATGGGTACAATGACCCCTTCTAAGGTATTGGGTTTATCCTGTTACACGCTATTATTATGTCACTGGAAAATTGCATAAGTACGCGGTAAGATTGTAAAATATCGCGTGAAATTGTAAACTATTGAATTTGGATGGCATTTATTGTACCTATCAAAACGTTTTTTTTATAATGTATCTAGAAATTATTATCTAAGTAATAATCATTTATTACAATCTTACGGACTCCATTTCCGGTGACATATTTTATTATAATTCACTAATAACCCTAAAAATATTATTATTGATAACGTAAAATATTACAAACAACCACACACCTATAGACTGGATTCAGTTGAGTACCAGTATTTGACATGGAGCGACAGCCTTTACAAACCAGTAACTGGGAAACACGGTAACCCCGCCAGATTAATGTCAGGTTTTCTAGCATCTGCCTACCGTAACAACTGTCTAATTTTTTTTTTTTTTGACAGTCGGAACCGCATATATAGATAGACATAGATAACGCAAGAGCAACTACTTCGCGTGCCCGTTTCGGTGCCCAGCTTACGTACAAAAATCGTAAGCCGCCACTTTCGCGCTCAGTCTGCATCGGTGTACGCTAGTCGGACGTCAGTTAGGTGCCACACGTGGCGGCGTCTTTGAATCGATTTGATTTTCTCTTCTCTTAATAGTTCTAGTGTGTGACGTCATAGTAGAAAGTCAAAAAATGGCACGCTTGGTTTTCATACAGACCGTAATACTTGCGTTATCTGTCTATCTATATTTGTTGTCAGAACCAACGTCATAGCGTGCCTTTTTTCCACAAGCCAACCTCGACATGCATTTTTCAATCGCAAAGATTGACCCTGTAATATGCCAGGGGCGTGCCTCAGCCTTTTCGGAGATATTATGCGATCATTCATACATAGTCTGGAAAGGCTCATGATATTGGACAGGGTCGAAGGGAAACGCGCTCAAGGTAGAACACCGGCGAGATGGTCCGACGCCATAAAGAAGGTTGTTGGAGACAGGATGTACAGAGTGGTCCACATTGCAGAAGACCGCATGGGTTGAAGACGCGTCGTATGTGGTCGTGATCCTCATTAGTGAGGGAACGAAGAAGAAGTCTCTCTATTAAAAAATTGCAAGGCTGTTAGTATCTATTTAGCCACATGATCCTTCTTTCTGTTTTCCTAAACATAACATACTAATTAAATCATGTAATGCAAACTGGTTCAAAACAGTCGATATCACTCTATAAAGCCACCATCTCAGTGTGAGCTGAGCGATCCAATACGAGCAATCCATTCACCACGTATCATACACTCCGCTTTGACAGATAAGCAGCTGGCTTACGGCTACCATCTAAGAGATATTCTGTGGAAGGCACTGTTAGTAACGACTATCATAGATTACCGGCCTCATCTAGTTTAAAATGACCAAAAAATATTGACGTGTAAAAGTGTTATGTTTAACCTATTTACAAAATAATTTATCATTTACAAATGACAGCCGCAACCAACGGCTTACTGTGCTCGGTATGTAATGTTGGTCGCCCATCCACAAACCAACCTCGGTAACCATTGTTTAACCGTCCCGTGCGGGCCTAGGACTTAAATGCAAGCTCCTCTTTTGATTCCTAATTAAATCGTGTAATACCAACTGATTGAAAGCAGTCGATACAAGCACACTTATATAAAGCTATCTATCCCAGTGCGAGCTGAGCGATCCGATACGAGCAAGCCATTCACTGCGTTTAATACACTCGGCGTTGGCAGATAAGCAGCTGGCTTATGTACTATCTCACAGTTATTTTGTGGCCAGCTAGCCTAGAAAATTCGGGGATTTCCGAAGCTGTTTTTTGTTTACCTTATTTGGATTATATTTTGGGAGAACTCTTCAGTAAAGCTAATTGAAAGATTTTGATGAATTGATGATTAGTGATTATTTACGTGAAAAAGTGTTATTGTCAAAAATCATCTATATTTGACAATAAACACTTCTTCTTTCTTTAAGTCATCTACATTTCAAAACAAAGTCTGCTTGTATATACGTAACTAAAAAAGAAATCTCCCTAAACGACAACACTTCAAACTACTGAAAACCAACTTAATTAGACCATAGCTAATAACGTGTCCACGCGGCCGCGCGGTCCACTCATATACGTCACGATAAACAACCGTCAACTCCCAGTTTGCATACGATAAATGATTTGACAGCTTCCAACAGGCTAACCCAATAAGTTAACATGTCGAACCGCAGTCGGCGGCCAGAAAACACACACACACACAAGCATACACCCAAGTACTGCCACGGTAAAAATAGGTTCGTCACTTTAAGGTCTGTTTAAGGTTTGTTTTTGTTGTTTTAATCTTAATTACTGACATAGGATAAGTTTTTTACGAACTAATGAGTCATGTTTTCTTGAATAAATAAATTGAATTTAAGGTCTGTTTGTGTTTTATTCTGTGCATGATAGAATTTCTCTCTAATTTTACTGCTTACCATACTTATAATTATATGAAATGTGACACTGATAATTGAAACATTTGATTTTATTCCTTAGATAACCAATCCATTGGCTGATTTTTTTTTTTATATTATTTAAAAATGGGCTTGCTCTTGACCTCGATCACGCCTGATAGAAAGCGATAGATGAGGTCTATGATGGAGCGAGCGTGCAGACGCCTCTTCTCTCTTACTTTGAAGGCAGACGGGTTATATGTGGAATGAACAGTCAGATAATAATTTTTAACTGAAGAGTAAATATTACTGTTTGACATATTTATAATATGAAAATTAATATGCTGTCAAACCGCCATTTTTAATTGACAAGTAAAAGTAATCTGAGTTTTGAAAACTCAGCTCTTAAAGATATGCGTTTTTTCCTAACATTACTACTAGACATTGTTGATGAGACTTTGCATTTCACCTTTGTTTTTACATGGTAAAAAAATCCTTTTCTATATGTAAACAAAGGCGTATGACAACTTCCATTGCCATAGCTTCAAAAAGTATTATGTGTCCTGATTTGATGACGAAAAGAACTTAAAAAATGACGAATGTTTAAACGACTAGACTGTACAGACACAAACACACACCCTACGTAGACACAAGCTCACCCCATGCTGTGATTTAGGATGCGCAGCGTTTTACACGATTAATCTTGCATGATTGTCCGGACTGGGTAATAGCGAGCGTAGTCCAGGATTTATACGAACTACCTAGTTCCACAATGCTTTATCTTTGGGAATTTCGTGATTATGCCCTTTATGACTAGCGGGCTTTAGACTTTGGACTTTGCAATATGCCACCTGGAAGCCGTTGTTTTGCAGCTATTATAACAATGTTATACAACGACTTCCATGGCTGTTTTGTTGTATTTGTTTGTTAGTTGTTGATGACACACTAGCTGTACATTTTTTTTTCACTTGCATTACTACGTTCGGTTGACTTTACCTTTAGCTGCTAGCTGAAGCCAAACGAACGTAAATTTTTGAGTTGTGAGTTGCGTAATTTCGGTCGCGTAATTTCTGCTGCATTCGGTTTCATACAAAAGTCCTGTTTCATTCACACGGCGACGCAAAATGAGTTGTCTGCCGACTCACACGCATTATTCGGACCGAATTATTTAAGTCAATGGAAAGGGAAAACTGACGTTACAGTATGTTCAGAGGATCTAATTTACCAATAGGGTGGTAGTTAGGTTTTCAATACCCAACTGGAGATTTGAATCTTACCGCTATGTTGATAGCTATAAAGCAATACATTTTTCAACTGTCTGCCAACCAATACTAAAAACCCCGGACCGCTAGAGTACTAACTCAAGTTCTAGATAGCAAGGCCTAAACAACAACACTGGCGGGCAGAGGGCACATTGCTCGCAGAACTAGTCGATGGGTTTGAGTGACGACCGCGTACCGGAAGATGCCGTGTTGGGAAGCCTCACACAAGGTGAACCGATGACTAATCCTTCCGCGGCCTTCACTAGCCCACCACTGGTGAAGGCCGTGGGTATTCGCTGGATGCGAGACGCACAGGAGTGTGATTCTGCAAACATCTTACCGTGTACGCTTACGTGAAGTGAACATGATGTGAGCTGTCAATCCATCTCATCTCCAGCAATAGACTGAAAGGCAGAAATAATGATGAGGTAACCAATCGATTCCATCACTCCCCGTTTGTATCGTAAGAGGCGACTAAGGGACTCACCACAGAGAGGGCAGCAGCATTCTCTGTAGGTACATAGCAACAACTACACTGCGATCGCCAACCCGCCTGCCAAGCGTGGCGATTATGGCAAGCCCCACCAACTGGGGGAAGCCCATGTCCAACAGTGGACGTCTTTCGGCTGATATAATGATGATGATGAACCAGTCGACATAAATATTACTATAATTTATTTATTTCAGATATAAATACATTAAATTGTGAGTAACAGAGAAATGCTTATGTAAAACTAATTTTAGTAACGGCAAGACATGACAATAAAATGAAATGACGTATTGGATACTCCAATACTCGTGTGTGCGTGTTTACTTGACTGTGTAGTCGTATCCAGCGTTTGAGCATTGGAGAATCTCACCGGTCCGACAATATGCACAGGATGCCGTTGGTACAAGCACGCATGCGAATAATAATAATTTATAATAAATATGACAATAATATTTTTATTTAACCCTTCCCGGGCGCCAATACTTTAAGGCTCAATTTCAGTTCAATCATTGTTAAAGCAGCCAAACAAAAAAAAATCCCATCGGTACCTCAGAAAAATTAATTACAAAATTATTTGTCGAGGGCATATCGAGAAATATTCGAAAAATAATTACATCTGCATTCACAGTAACAGGTGTTGTTTCAATGATAAAACGTACCCAATTAAGAACGGAAGAGTACCAAAATACGTGATTAATGAAAACGGTCCGGAAAATACGTAAACCAATTTATACGGACGCTGGGAACGGAATTCCGTTATGATTGTGAATTGGTTTGAGTCAGAGGTTATTATTTGAAACATAAATATTTTTGGAAACGCTTCTTCGAGCACTCGTGGAAATTGGTTTCGGTGGTTTTCTTTTCTATTTGGAATTAAAACATAGGCCCATATTCCAAAACGTAAACTCCAACTCAACACGAACTCCATCTCCCAGTAATGCCAGTGAAGGAGGAGGCGGGCCGCGTGAGGGAGAGACAACCCTCACGCCCCAGCCGCCGCGGCATAGGGAGACGCACCGGGCTTCGGGAGTCGCTGGGCGATTCCCGGCCACCGTGGGTGCGGGTCTGCGGACGGCGAGCGTTGGGTGGCTCGCCGTCTGATCAAAGCCAGGCCCAGGCCTGGTGCGTTGTGTTCCACGCGCGCCACAAAGAGATGTCAGCATAGGAGTAGGGGCCCGTTAGGGCCAGAGCCTGCCAGGGTCGTGGATTTTGTTCGAAAGAGTTACCGCGGCCCTGGAACGTAAAAGGTACTAGGAGGAGCATGGATGCGTTTTAATCAGTAAAATTCTGACACAAAGAGTTCGAGTTGAGTTGGAGTTTACGTTTTGGAATATGGGCCATAATCTTTTACTATCAGTGAAAGGGAAACGTAAATAGGAGAACATGAATAAAGATCAGGGGCCTAACCACCAACTCTTAAAGCAGTATTACTTCAATATTACTTCCAGTGGGAAAGAGACGGAGCTGTAAAAGACGTATAGCTCCGTCTCTTTCCCACTGGAAGTAATATTAAAGTAATACTGCTTTAAGAGTTGGTGGTTTAGGCCCTGAAATGTTTAACGTTAATGCGTCTAAAACTACAAACTAGATAAACTATTGACTACTGTAACTCGAATTCGGAAAATCGATGGAAACAAAAATTTACTCAATTTTGCATAAAAAGCAGATGTGGCCCGTTTCCTCAAAGAAAAATCGTATGGTAACCACCAAAAAGCTTTTATATTTTTAATCCATTTAAATATTCTCGATACGGCACAAAGTCAAACGGATTTCACCTCTATTTCGTTAGACGATACCGTGTGAGGAAGCTGAGCGACTGCAAGTCATCATTGAGATTGAATGTCGTCAAAGAGATCCGCTAAAATACTCGGAAATGGCGGAAGACGAGACCGCCATTTGGGTTATTTTCGTTTTCCGTGATTTTCTACCTTTTACACCAAACCGAGGTATCGGGTTGAAGTATTTTATAATGTAATTTAATGCGGAAATTACTGTACAAAGTCTGAAATATAAGTCTAAATGTAAGTATAATTGGGTAGGTAATGTTTGGTTTATGGTAAAGATATTGTTGATACTTCGCGTGACCCAAGGGCTGGCTTTTATCTTGGACAAAGGATAAGCATTGCCATCCAACGTGGCAATGCCGCCAGTCTTTTGGGCACACTTCCAGTCGACAGCGATGTGGATGAATTTTTTACGACATATTTTAGGGTTAACTTAGTTAGGATATTTGATTTTTATTTTTAGTGCATATAGTTAGTTTAGTATTTATTAAAACAACTGTTTATGTCTATTCATAAATAAATAACTTATACAGTGGTAAAGATTCCCATGAAGTCATTCAATTAATTATTACCTAAAGGCCAGTGAGAGAAATCTAAAAACTAGAAATAATGATTAATTCTTATTGTAAAAGATGTAACGGAATTATGTGCGCTAAGCTTCACAAAGACGAACAAATCTAAAAGAAAACTTAAATCCGTTTTTTATCGATCAATCACTTCAAATACGAACAATAAACCTTGGAGCAGCTATTATTGTTCTTTATACCTGCTAAAAGAATCGTTCTTGTAACAATATTCAACAATACAAACGTTTATGAATTCGTTTTATTGATACAGGCTCGTAAAATTGCGTGTCAAATGGCTCGGAGAATCCTGGGTGATACGCATTCGAAGTTTTTCCTTTACCAAGAAAGAAATTCTACGCTTAATAATATTTTTGTGATTTATTTCATCGTTTGTAAGCAGATTGTGTTTGTGATTTAAGTATTGCTTACAAAGCAAATTTTAGGAAGTAAAATGTGGACAGAAACGCATAGTGGTTCCCGAATTTATTTTGTGAGCGTGTTGAACAAAGATGTTGTTGTCAAGTGCAGTTTTAGTTTGTGTTACATGCCAGAGTTTAAATTCTCTGAGACGCCATTTATTTTTCACCCTGTGCTGCTACTAAAATTATCTGGCGCCAAAATGTTGGAAAATGTTGGTAGTGTGTTGACAACTAATGCCCGGTGGCTGAGGTACTTCATCGACCGTTTATCTGTCCATTAACCACTTACCCACCAATGGCGAAATAAAATAATAAAAAAATATTTTATTTCTTACAAACATAAAAGAGTAAATAACAGAGAATTGACTAATTATTATAACCTAATGTAAATTTTATGACCTGTGAATTAAATCTAATCTGTGTATTTAACTATCTTTGATTGTAGTAGTTAACTAATTTTTAACGAAAGATATCCACTGCAGGACCTGGACCTGTATTAAGCTTCGCTAAATTGATCGGTATTGTACATCTCAAAGCCAGTGGAATCCTGGGGCCTTAAACAGGTCCTCACTATGATGTGCTAATGCCATCTCAATTCCGATGTGAAAAAGAGATACTATTCTAATGTTGCTTCGTCTCGAAAAATAGGGGCACGTGCGAGATCTTCCAATTTAAACAGCTCATTTTAATGGTAACAAAATAGCTAATAAGATATTATTATGACATTTTTTAACTATTGATAGGCACTCGTTTGACCACTAGCTCACCTGATGGTAAGCGATGGTGTGGTCGAACAAAGCATGTCCATCAACTGATAGATTTATCGTGTAAAATAATTTGAATTCAGAATTAAGTACTTTAGTGTTGTTTTGTTTTGATTTCCATGTGAAATATATAATAAAGTACGTAGTTTTGAATTAAAAAAAATAATACAAATATTCGACGATTCGTTAGTATTCGGAAATGCGATGATTGCCGAAGGACATTAAGAAAATAGTTGTACTGTAGTTTATTGATATCGTAAATCTCTATTTAGCTAAGAATCTGATGATAACATCTCACATTCATTAATTACCGAGACAACATTTATCAGATACAGCCCCATTCCTTGCGGGTAACCTTTGCACTTTTTGACCGAGGAAAAATAAACATGACCTCAGATTACATTGTTTGATTTTATTTCGTGTATTTTTTCGGAATAAAAGTAGCGTACTCTTAACGAGAGTGTAACTTTGCATTAGTAAAAGAATCGTATCATTACTTAAGGATGTAATGATACGATTCTTTAAGGTTAACAATTGCATGTTTGTAATTGGCAATCTATGGAGATAGCCAGTACAAACATGGAAATATGTACCTTACATCCGAGTGCATCAAAGAATGCGTTAGTTTGAATTACTAAAATATATTATTAATACCTATTTTGTAAAACAATCGAAACCGTTACTGTTTTGTCTTTATTTAACTGCATGCCCAAAGGTACAATGTCGGTCATAACCTTAAGTAAACGCCTTTTTTTTACTCAAAATTCACGTTATTCTGGACAATTAACAGACACAATTTAATCAAACGTTGAAAAGAGCACAGAAAACGTGAGTTTTATCACCACATACAGAACTGTTGTCATAAAACCAGTCCAAACGTCCTGTACAAAAAGATATCAAACTCGTTTAATTTTCCGCCAAAACAGAGTAATGACCAAGAGGGGTCTTTTAATAAGACTGACGAGATTTTCTTGTGATTTTATTGCCCACTCCACCGGCTAAATCGCTCGTTTGGACGTTACGGCCAGCAATTTACAGATCTCTTCATGGCTTGTCCTAATTTTCTTTGAGTTTTTATCCGACATTACGTTTCTTTTGAAATAGACTATGTTTAGTGTTTTAAATCGGGGATTAGTATCTGTTGAATCTGTTTGATACTGTCATTTGAATTTGAATTCGGAATAATGATTGTTCAGACACTAACAAGGCATTAGAATTGTAAGGGCCTAGCACGAATATTTTTGACGTATGATGACGTAACGTAAAATTTGATTTATGTTATGACTGTAATACTCGTTTCGCACTTAAGAGCGTGCCGCTCCGCCCAGAGCGGCAGGAGAAACAAAAGTTCGAACAAAGTGTTATTGGATTTTCCATCTGAAATTTCTCAGGCCTTTTTTTTTTTTTCTTTTTTTATTGGATGGGAAATCATCAAATGACCCCTCCCGCTCTGGGTGGAGCAGCAGGGAGTGTCAGACTTCTACTGACTAAAACCCACCCATGCTCCTCTTAGTGCCTTTTACGTTCCAGGGCCGCGGTAACTCTTTCGAACAAATCCGCAACCCTGGTAGGCTCTGGCCTTAATGGGCCCCGACCCATGCTGACGTCTGCTGGTTTGGCGCGCGTAGAACACAGCGCGCCGTCAACCCGGGCCTGTTCTGATCGGACGGCGAGCTACCCATTGCTCGCCGTCCACAGGCATCAGTCACTGCGCCATGCTCAGGAGCATCAGTTCCTGGGCGGCGCAGTGGCTAACCGGCAATGGCGGCAGAAGAAGCGGCGGCAGCGGCGGCGGTCGCGGCAGAGACGGCGGTGGCGGAGGGCTTCCTCCTGTTTCCGGCTTTGGTGGGTGGGGCGCAGGCCCTACCTCCAGCCCAGTGGTCGGCCGGCTTGCCAGCTGCCGCACAGACTACGCAGTGCGGCGCGGCGACGCAAGAGCCGGCCCTGTGACCGGGCTGACCGCAGCGGAAAAAAAGACCGCTGCGGTCCACCTCCGAGGTGCATTGTGCTCCCACATTGTGGCCCACTTGGCACCGGAAGCACCTCAGAGGTCGGGGTTCCAGCAGTTTGACCTGCGCGGAAACCCAACCCACCAAAAACCTTCGGCCCTCCGAGATGGTTTTGGCCGCCGACACGGGGCAGCTCACCACAATGGTGCGCGTGCCCGTGTTGTCAGGACGTAGGGTGCCCGCCTTCACCTCCTCTGCTGAGCACCCCCCCGTCCTAACGACGGCGGCCACCACCTCCGCCTCCGTGACGGAGTCGTCCAGGCCCAAGATGCGCATGTCGATGCGCTTGGTGGGCCTGGACACTCGGGCATCGTCCGCGCTTAGGGACGCCCTGAGCCTTTCGGCTAGAGCGTCCGCGGTTGGGCCGCTGGCTGCCCCGGGGATCTCCAGCATACGGGCCCCAGTCATGGTGACCCGGAGCCGAAGGCCCCCCACGATGCCTAGCTCACCAAGGTTCACTGCCTCCTTCGCCTTGGTGAGCACGTCCGCGTACGTCACGCCCCTCTTCGCCGCGTCCGGCTGCAGTGTAAGAACTACAACCGCGGTTTTCGGGGGGCGCAGCGCAGCCGCGACGCTTCGCGCCTTCTGCCGCCGCTTCCTCTCTCGCCTCTTGGCCGCCCTGGCTGCCTTTCAGGCCTTCCTCTTCTCCCCGGCCACTTGCCATTCGGCTTGAGCCGGGGGAGGAGCTGAAGGCGAGGAAGCCGGGGGGAGCTGCTGCTCAGATGGCGCAGGAGCCTTCGCCGTCCGCGCAGCAACCCCATCCTTCCTCTTCCTTCCCGGGGCCGGGTCCGGTTTTCCCGGCACCGGCTTCGCGGGTGCCGGCCCTGACCCTTTGTCCTGGCCGGACGACCCCGGTGGTGTGGCAACCACGGCGGCCGCATATGACGTCTTTTTCTGGCCTGAAGGGGCCTTCCCACTGGCCGCTAACGGGGGGCGCAGGACGATGCCCTCCAGGACGGAGAACCGCGCCTGGAAGGCAGCCAACTCCTGCCGCACCAGGTCCAGCACCTGGCCCTCCTGCGGCACGGGCCGGCCGTCCTCCCTGCGCCCCCCTTGCGGCGCCCCCTGTGGGCCGGCTCCCCGGAGCCTGGCCAGGTCTGCGCGGAGCCCCTCGTTCTCCTTTCGGAGACGCTCCGTGGCGGCAGCCAAGCGGGCGACCTCCGCCCGCAGCTCGGACATCTCGTCCGGCGGAGGCCCACCTTTGGTAGCCTCCGCTGCCGCCAGAATGGAGGCCATCGCCTCGCTTATGGCCTTGTTCTTAGAGGACAGCTTCCTCTTCAAGGCCACATCGCGAAGCGCGGCCTCCACCACCTCCGCAAACCCGGCCCTCCGAACCCGCTCCTGTCCGGAGTCATCCGGCTCACCGCCGGAGGACTCCGAACCAGGAGCCCCGCGACCGCCCTCTACGGGGGGTCGTCCGTCAGCGACGAGCTCCTCGGCTGGAGTCGGGATTTGTGTCCGATCGGTACAAGTAGCCTATTGCCAGGCTTGTGTCCTGTACATAAGACCTTATGGCAAAAAAAAACCTGTCAAAATGTGGGTATACTGTACCTAAACCTCGAGAAGATAATGAGTAAGTGTCGTTATCGCCTAATAAAACGCAAAATAAATTTACCCTTGATGCAGCAATTTTAATTGACCAGCTACACTGTACCTGAGTTACTGCCATAAAATGTAAACTGTAACAGGAAGAAATCATATCTCAAAAGAAAATCAGTTCAGTAGATCAACTACAAATATTTTGTGCTGTGGCATGGACATTCCAAGATGAAGTCGGCGGTCATCGGCAGGACATCGTAAAACATCGTCATGTCGAACATGAGAAGTCGCCGGCGGAGGTAGTGTTTTAATAGGGCCCAAATAAATATATAGGCATAATAGACCATAATACAGGCCTTTTTTTTTTTTTTTGGATGGGAATTCATCAAATGACCCCCCCCGCTCTGGGTGGAGCGGCAGGGAGTGTCAGACTTCTACTGACTAAAACCCACCCATGCTCCTCTTAGTGCCTTTTACGTTCCAGGGCCGCGGTAACTCTTTCGAACAAATCCGCAACCCTGGGCCATAATATAGGCCTTAAAATTAAATTGTAAACAGCGTTTATTGCAACGCGATTTTCAGTTAAACACAAAATATTCATGCTGAATATTTATTGGCATCATTGCTCACTTAAAAATTCAAACTGAAACTAGTTCACGGAATTATTCAATCATGAATAAAATATTAAACCACCGTTTTATGATTCATTACTATTTAGCGCTGTCATTTATGCAACCGCATTTAGTACCAGTGATTTAAATGTTAACATTTCAAACGAAATAATAATTATGAGAGTCACGTCACCAACTTTTCCATGCATAACATCACGCCAATATTATGAAGAGTTAGGCAGAAGTGTATGTACATATCATCCACATTGCCCCCGTATTATGCCATCTAATAAAAGATAAGTATATTGCCATACACCAATCTAGACTTCAAGCTGCTATAGAAAAATTCCAAATTGAAAACTCAACAACATTTTCTCGACTCGGGAATTGACCAAAGTCACCTCATCAGTAGCGCTTGCAATAACTACGCCCACGAGCCAGTCGAGGCAATAAACATTAATTTATCAAAATATTGATTTCATTCACACTCAAGCAATCAATTCACCCCACAGTGCGATAACAGTAACATTACATTACGACTTTTAATATACAAAATTGGACCGTGCGGGGCGGTTATCATCAACAATGGCCGGGTTTTTTGAAAGCGCTCTGCACCTCGCCGCTGGAGGGTTAAACAAAAAAGGCTTGGTCTACGACAAAAACCACAACTATCTTCCACTGGCTTCTTTTGTTTGTTAAAACTCCATTGTTAGAATTAAATTCGGGTTTTGGTACTATATATGTGGTGAAACTCTGTACGCGACTTTTTTGAGACTTTTCAAAATCTGCAGAAAGTATGATACCGTATTCATAATGTATTGTGAAATGGTTCTAGGATAATATTGTTTAAGAGCCATAGAATTGTACTGTACTTCTCTCTTTCAAGAAAGAGCCTTTAAAGTAATCAATATATGAGGAACGGAGAAATACGGGATATGCGCGAAAGAAGTCGCTGGCAAAAGCATATTAGCTTTTGCCAGCGACTTCTCACAGCAGCCTTCAAAGTTCAAAGGCTCTTTCTTGTAAGAAATTACGCACAAAGCAGCTTGATTTTAGTGTTGGTGCTCAAGTTTAAAATATGCTTTATAAATCATTCGTTATTTAATAAAAAAAATATCAAACAGGTCCTTATTGTTGACGTTTAGCATAATTTATTTATTTTTTCGTTTCTTTCAAAATGTACAGTTGTTGTACACACGTTTACAGAATTTATTATAATTTTATTGCTATTAATGCAAAGTAATTGTACCTAGCTACTTATACCCGTGTGTTTGATACGAATGACCAAAAAATAAACGTCTAATAACGATGACGCCACACAATTACTCAATGTAAACAACTAAAAATACGCAAGAAATTTTGCTGGATACGAAAAGCCCGAATTTAAAAACACGTCAAAATATTTACGGAGTCTCAAATTAAAAATGTTGCTTTCCGGCTTCTGCGTCTGATCTGACGTTAGTATAGAAGCAAATTGCTTTTTAAATATCGCATAGAAGTTACTTCGTTAAGACTATATTAAACACAGCTGAATAAATTTTATTACCGCGCAAAATAAAATTGAAGATGTATTTAAATATGAATGAAATTATAATTTGCACGTGTTGAAGACATCTAGTGAATATAAATTATAATTATTTAATGACTTACTTCTGTCCACGGTTTTGCTTGCTGGGAAAGTGTTTAAATAGCATAAGGAAACAGTAATTTTAAGATTTGGTCGAGAAGTATGTCCTAATACAGGTCATACTCACAGGTTCACAGTTATAGTCTATTCAAGTCCAAAAAATCATCCAGCGGTTAATATGTGAAAACATAACAGACAGACACATTTTTGCATTTATAATATTAGTATGAATAACAATATCTAAATTTCATGCGGACATTCCTAAGGACCACTGTAGATATTTTATGGTCCTTTGTGTCTGTAGTTAAGTTCTTGGTCCTTGTGTCCTCCCAACCCAATACATCTTGGGTTCTCACTAATGTGTCCGTCTGGGTCTAATTTAGGCCTCATTTCCGACCAACATCCTGGGTCGACGCAAAACGGTATGTAGCTATATTATGTTGACATCCTTTGTCAATGTCACAACCAGTATACTAACTTCGTACAAACGCTCCTAATTAAACTGAAACCCTATACTTCACGCCTCTTTATTGAACTTTAATCGGTTTTCAAAAGAAATAAAAATGGATTAAAAAGACGTTGAACAACTTTTACTTTGCCCTATAAAAGTTTGGTAAGAAACGTGCTTTAACTTGGTTAAATCTTCGTCGAAACTATAAAATACCTCTGCACGCGCCATTAATACTGAAGCTATTGGTAGTGTTTAAAATTCTAATCTAATTTTACAGTGAGTGCTCAAGTTTTACGTGAATTTGGGCTTAAGTACCTAACAGGAAAGTGCTCAACGCGGGTTTGTGCTGGCAATAGCGGGCTATATTTAGTTTTGAAAGTTTATTTTACAGTTTCTGAGTTATTGGCAACATTGCGATTCTAGCAAGAGTCGTTATTATTTTTGATTTTAACGTATTTATAATTTCTCGGGACTCTGAGATCCCGGACCTTTGGAAGACGTACGAGGGGCCGAAGAAAACTCGCTGATTACTAGATGCCCCATTAGAGGCACCAACCAACGATTATCCCTGTACGCACTACCAACATATCCCCTCGATTGGTGCAGGACTATCACAGGGTATGGACACAATATGTAAAATTAAGCTTTTGGTTTGGTAAAACAAGGATTGTTAACCAACAACTATTACAACTATGGAAGGACTATGACCAGGACTGTAACTACCAAACACGAAGGAAAAACACGGATAAACTGGCCGGAGGTGTATTTTACACCATTAAATGGGCCCTAGCTACAAGACAAGTGTCGTAGCGACAAGGGGGGCAATCCTGAGGTACTTGACGAGTGGAGAGGTAAACCACGGCTATCAGGACAATTTCAAAACTACGGTCATGATTCCAACTAGCATATAACTGGATTGTACCTACGAGTTTATTTTTATAGCAGTCTTTTAACTTAAGGACATTATTCATCGTCCATACATTTTAGAGCTAAATATAAAAGAGCAAAACAAAAAAAAAGTTATTTTACGCAAGAACTCGTTCATTTCTTAATTTTTTACTATTGGCCAACTTTGTGGGGTTGTTTTCCGGCAAATTACAGAAGTTTAAGAAATCACTATTTCATTATAACTGTGAGTCTGTGATATTTACTGGCGTGAAAGCTCCAACGTTCACCGTTCTACCTCAACGCTTCATTTACAGCAACTAACTTCATTAAGTGCCTACCACAACCTCTTAAAACAATATTACTTTAATATTACTTTGCGTTCCGCTCTGTTGGATTTTCAACGTTCGGATCAGCGCCGAGAGTTGAAAATGCAACAACAGAAATTACAAAGTAATATTAAAATAATATTGTTTTAAGAGGTTGTGGTAGGCCTCCTGAAACAAGAAAAAAAAAACATAATGCCTTTGTGACGTCACTCTTAGTTTGAGTAAACACCAGTAACTTCATCACAAAGAAACATGTTTCCTCAGCAAAAGGCACAGATTACATCTTTCAATTTAAAAAAGTCCTACTAGTTCCGATGGTTTCGACGAGAGCAACAATATATTCCTTTGAAACGATCGCTGCCTAACACTGGAAAGCAATTTCGTTTTCGCAGTCCGTCGGCTTATTATTCAAGTTGTGATTGCTACCAAACCATTGCAAATGTAAAATGTTGGGGAAAATCTGATACGAGTCTTATGAATTGCATTGTAGTAAGCGAAGGCTTGAAAGATGGGACATGTAGAGGAAGGAGTGTAAAAAGTGTGTTGTTACAAAAATAGTTACTACCACTGTTGTACTTAAAATTGACTAAAAAGGACTGAATGCAACAAGGCATTCTTTACCAGTCAACCTCTGGGTTAAAAAAATATTACCATCCTTCTGACGCAGTCGGGTAAAAAGACTACACTGTGGTAGGTGTAGAAAAAAAAGAATTAACAAATAATTATAATAATACTTATAAAATACATAATATGCTTAAATAATAAAATAATGAATATGATGTTTTATAATTATATGTATTATATATATATTATAACCAAGAATAATAACTCATAACAACTAAGAATGACCGGCTTAAAGTAGTGTTTTCGAATTTAACGCTTAAAGGAAAGTTTTGACTCAGCCTTCTTGATGTCACGGGATAGCATATTCCACAGTTAAATGCAGGAATAGCGTAATATAGATATTAATATTCTAAATCAAAAATCTTTCATGTTTTATTCTAATATAATATAAATGTTCAAGTAACTCCGTCTGTACGTCTATCTGTCTGTTTGATACCTTTTCACGACATAGCAGTTGAATGGATTTGGATGAAACTTGGCAAATGGCGGACAGGACAATGCTCTAAATTATTAATAGTATAGGTACTGTTTGTCTCTGAAGTATGTACTCTTTGAATGATTTTTGAATTTCACGCACCGCTGTCAAAAGCTAGTAAAAATAAGCAGATTAACTACAGTAAATTCGATAACTCAAACAGAAAAATAATTCAAAAACATCCAACAATATTTTTCGTAGACAAATAAATATGAAATAAGACGCTCACTGCCAAAAAAAATAAACAAGACGCAGGACCCGAACCACGGAGGTTTATTGCTTACAATCATTCCATGAGGCATTTTCAGACGTTCCTACTTTTATTAAAGAGCTTACTAGACGCAACAAATTCTAAACATTTGTCAGCAACCTGCTGTGGGCAGACAGAATCATTAATTTACTACACTCATTTATCTTGCGGATACGAAGTAAACAATGAAATGGTGTGATCAATAAAAAGACCTTTTGCAGATCGTCTATTGTCAGTGTGAAAGGTTTTAATAAATACTGGGACGATTTTTCGGGGGATTGTCTGTGAGATGGGCAATTTTGTGAATAAAATTTGGGCCTTTCATCAGCTTGTAGTCTGTGTAACGGTCAGAGGGCCTAGTATAATATAGTATAGTTCTCAACCGCGTTAAAGTAAATGTTCGTTGATTTTAATTTATATGGAAAAAAAATCGGCCAAGTGTGAGTTGGACTCGCCCACGAAGGGTTCCGTACCATTATCTATAAAAACCGGCAAAGTGCGAGTCGGACTCACGCACGAAGGGTTCCATACCATTGTCTATAAAAAAAACATTTTATTTTTCAAGTATTGGAAGTGCCGATCAAACATGGCGTCAACTGCAAAACGATATAGATCGATCGATGATAGATCGTCACAAAATATTTTTACGAAGATTTTGTAGAAGATATCATCAGTATACAGAGCGATTTTATTTTCTCTATCTAAAACTACCGCATGTTTGAAACATGTAAGGCGTGATTTACGGGATCGAAATGCTAAAAGTGCAATCTAAAAGTAAAATTAGTTAGTCATTTGCACGACAACTACTAAATACAATTACTTACCTGACGCTAGCTGGCCAAAACTGCACCTTAGTCGATCTAACACTTTTATTTAACGCAGAGCGTTGCTAAGGAAATAACAACTGCATGGTTCCATCATCTTAGAGGTTAAGCAGCGCTCGCCGAGGTCGGTCTGTGGATGGGTGACCATCTATTACATACCGAAACTCCTCGAAAGCTAGGTAAGCCGTTGATCTCAGCTCATGGGCTGGCAGAAACTATAAAATCAGGCACCTGTCCTGCCAAGGGATTTTTTATTGATGGGAAGTAATCAGGTGATTTCTTCCGCTCTGGGTGGAGCGGAGGGGAGTGTCAGACTCTTACAGACCCATACGTGTTCGTCCTTATGCCCTTTACGTTCCAGGGCCGCGGTGACTCTTTCGAACAAATTCCGCAACCCTGGTGCCAAGGGGTACTGTCTTACTCAGTTACTGGGTTTAGAAAGCCAGATAGGAAGTCACTCCATGTGAAATACTGGCTCCGCTCGTCCGGTTAGACAAGAAACCGACTCCAACATAGGTGGGAAAAGATTTTCATAGAAAGAAATAGGTACTTATCTCTTCAACCAGTGGAATACGTGATTGTTGTCGAACTAAGGCTGTATCTATCAACAATGTACGGTCCTTGTGAAAGCCGAGTGGATTTGTCAAAGCGTTCAGAGTCGAGATTCTTATTATTGGTTCCCTATATGAATAGGGTCATTATTTCTGTCGGACAAATCTATTGAAATGTTTCAGAAATATGACAAACAAGCCATGTTGGTTTTATTTATTTTGGAATTGGTTCCGGCAAACTGTAACGAACATTGAAGTGTTATCTTTTCTTATTCAGATACCGATTGGTATACCAGAGGTGGTTTTTTCTAAAGAACGAAGTGGAACCCATCCGAAAGGCCCTGTAGTCAACATTTCACTGAAAACTTCGATGAAATAAGCTTCAAATTAATTTACCAACCTGAATGATTTACAGCTATTTTCAGCTTACCTACTTCACTTGAGTTTTAACGGTAATATTTCAACATAATAGATCGGCTGGCTACCGTTTCACCCTGGCAGAAATAGTCGTCACCGACTCAATTGTTTAAGAAGAAAAAAAAATATGCAGCTGATGTCAACATTTGGATGGTTTCGACATGACTGCAAATATCCTTTTACAATATCCAGAACCATATTCATAAAACGTGGAGGTCTATTTCTTAAGCGTTTACCCTTAAATCTCTGTGATAAACGATTCAATAAAGCAAGCAATCTACCACCTTGCCCCTAAATAAAAACTTTTTGACTAAACATACCAACACAACAAAAAAATAGTTTTTCCCTCAGAAGTTTACCAACTTCGGAGACCCTAATTTCGTTGACGTAAACCTCGTATAATAAATGATGAAAATTTTATCTTGTAAGAAATTATTTATATTTTTTTTCTTTTCGCCGGCCATTTTTCATTTGGCTTTTCAAAGGCCGTTCCGAAATCTGTCAAAGTTCAGTCGTTTATGTGCGAAGACGTGTGTCTAAATTAATGACGTCACGATCCAGGGATATGATTCACTGTGACGTCAGAGGAGGCCGGATTTATGGGCCTGATATATCCTCGTTAAAGAAGAATGAGATATGTTAAACTGTTGTGAATTCGATATTCATTTGTATAGAGAAAACTAAAAAATCCTTAGGAACAATTTACTCACATATTCTGTAGGAAAATTATTCCTTTTAGCTTTTTCTGTTTTTTTTTCAAGTTCTCTTTGAAAGGACCAAGATTGGCACTGCTGTAACTTAGTTATTAATTTAAGACGTTATCGTTCAACACATATTTGCTTGTACAGTAGACGCATAAAAATGTACCAATAAAATATTCAAGTGACACCAGCTGCTACATCCAAAAAAGGCTCTTAAAACATCAAAAATAGAAACCTATACAGACAAGAATTATGCTACCTTTTATTCCGTATTAATCAGATAAAAGAAAGAAACGTACCTACGACAGACCTTTTGCCTTTTGTAACAGCTTAAGTTACCGTTTTCAAACTAAAGACATCTTGACATGTTGTTAGAATTAATTGCTTCACTAACTACACTATAAGTACATCAAACGTCCACAGATAAGTTATTTAAGGGTGCTTTTCCACCAGAGATGGGCGAGGTAGCTAGGCGTTGCGCGTGCGAAAAATCCACGAAAGCGATCAGCATTTTCCCAACACATTTTTTTCTTTTTATGGATGGGAAATCATCAAAGACTCCTTCCGCTCTGAGTGGAGCGGGAGGGAGTGTGAGACTCTTACGGACTAAAACCCATCCGTGTTTCTCCAAACGGCCTTTGCGTTCTAGGGCCGCGGTGACTCTTTCGAACAACATCCGCAACTCGAACAAAGGCTTATAGTGGCTCTGTCGAAATAAGGCTACTGCATTTGTCCCTACATATAACAAAGCGAGAAATGTGTCCCCAAACATATCTCTCGCGAGCGGTTGGCTGCACAGCCGTCGTCGCCTCCACTCACTCCACTAAACTTTACAACCCGCGACCAGCTGAAGAGAGTCCACTACGCATTCTTGTACCAGTCAGTAACACACCGTTTTACAGCCTCACTATGTGTCCACACTGCGCGCAAGCAGCTAGCATAGCTTTATTGGAAACAAACACAGATTTCTACACTACGGCAGCTAGGCGGTGTAAGGTCACCGCTTAGCTGCCTCACACATCTCGAGTGGAAAAGTACCCTTATTATCTTCTACGTGATAAAACGTCGTATCTTTTTCCATTAAAAATCTCTTTATCCGTAGTTTGTTGGAACAAATTTTTCGTAAATGGAGTCAGCCTCAGTCAAGTTAATGGATTTAAACTTCCAATCTTTTTTCAACTGTTTGATGAAGCGTACCTACTATGACTATTTCATTACTTTTGCTTGATTTTGGTTGAAGTTAAGTAGAAGCTGGGCCAAATACGGTTAGCGCCACACAATACAGGGTTCGTCAAATTCAGTTGCTCAGCTCTGTACTTACCTAGGTCCGTTTTTTTGAGACATTTACGAGTACATAACGTTTACGTGACACTACGTTTCGTTTTCTTAAACGCCCATTGACGACACAGTTCGCGGGATTATTTTATATTATGTTAAAGAAAATCATCGATACAGATAAAATATGGAGAGTTTGTGGTGTTGCCTTCCACTTAAATCGCCAGTATACGTTCACCATACAAAAAACACGGTATTTTTAATTTTTCGCGGACACGACCGCTTCCGAAGATTGCCGACCGTGTGGCAGGTTCGTTGCGGTCAGACGAGCCACTTTGTGGTGTAAGAAAGATGTGCGGTCCGCCCAGTACTACATAATAAAGTCAATGCCTGTGGCATTTAGTCTGCCTATGTACTATTGTACATTAAAGTTCATATAAATAATATGTATGTACCTGATTCATGTAATAATATATCTTTGACGACTCCCAGAAACAAAACTCAACCGTTCTTAAAGATCAGAAGACTCATGGCATTTTGACAACCTCTTAGTTCAACATCATTAGAACCGCTTCACAGGTTTACCCCACCAAGTAGGGGGTGAAAAGAAATACGGCTTAATGCGCCTTCCGATCACATCCGGGATGTTTGATCCAATGAACCATGGAGGTCCATTAACTACCTGAGAGTGACGAGTGTGTTTTGGGCTTTAAAAATGTACTTTCTTTTGATTTCGGTTCTTGGATACAAATTTTGAAAAAGGTTTGGAAAATTGTGTGTTTCAGAGTTAAAATACTAAAAGGTAAGATATATTTATTTTATTTTATGTGTGTGTTGGACTGTTGTCAAAGAAATATATTTTCTATTGTTCTTTATTTTAAATTAAATGAGGAGATATTGTGTTGTTTTTAGAAGGTCGGTTATGATTAAAAATTTTCCACTCATTGAAAGCTATAGGTACCTACTAATACAACCGCTACATACTTATAGACTACTTTCCATCCGGGAACTTTAGAATAGGCCACGGTAAAAAAAACTTTTTGCTATAAAATGTAGACTAATTTTTATTATAATAAATTATAGTTTCAAAACAAGCTTCTATGTAGTGGCCATATTGAATTTAGTGTAATGTTAGTAACTTTATTGTTTTCTACTTTTCAAGCCTTTTCGTTGGATACCCAGAACAAGGAGATTGAAAAAAATGTTATCCGCCATCTTGGAGCGGCGGCCATATATTGAAATTATTACAATATTGAGTATTGAACATTGTATTATTACTAGACAAAAAGTGTATGCTAAATTTCAGCTCAATCGGATACCAACAAATAGTTGAAAAATGGTTTGCAAATTTTGACGGACAACTTACAAACATACGAACAGAAAGCTTGTCAAAAGAACAATATCAAAGCCAGTATTTTATCTAATTAACTTAACCCAGATAACAGCGATGGGTAGCTTAAAAGGCCCAAAAAAAATATGTCTATATAATTGAAACAGAGTGAAAGAAACACCAAGTAGATTTTTTATGAAATTTGGATAAGCCCGGCCCTTTATCAGAGTAATGAAACATGAATCAAGAAAAAGTAGTCTATTAAGTTTTCCAAGACATTTTCTCAATTTACTAAGTATTATTGCTTCAAAAATAAAGCTCTCATTCCACAAATGCAATAACACAGTTATGAAAACTGTGGAAAAATAAAAGTTTATCCAATAGAGCGAGCTCTGATAGGTTTGTGCTATGAGCCAAATATGATGTCTTTTCGATAGCTGTAGGCGGCCATTAAAATTTATGACCACCTATGGTTTGTGAATTTAATTGGGCTATGCTTATTTCTAATATTATAAGTCTGTATTGGTCAGCAACGTCTTCTTTAAATTCATTACGGGTACCTTTTTTTTAAAGATATGTAATCATCAAATGACACCTTGCGCTCTGGGCGGAGCGGAAGGGAATGTCAGACTCTTACTGACTAAAACCCATCCGTATTTTTCCAAATGCCCTTTGCGTTCCGCAATATGGGTACCAAAGGAGCTGGTCTTAAGTTCTTAGAGAACTGAAATTCTAATATAATATCTGAAAAAAATATTCATGTTAATGTAAATTACAGGAGAGGAAACCAATGCAGCAACTTCGAAAGACAGCCAGATCGCAGAGCCTGCCTGCGGATTTTGTTTGAAAGAGTCACCGCGGCCCTGGAACGCAAAGGGCACTAGGAGGAGCACGGATGGGTTTTAGTCAGTAAGAGTCTGACACTCCTTCCCGCTCCACGTAGAGCAGAAGGGGTCTTTTGATGATTACTCATTCAAAAGAAAGTGGCTGATAGTTTATATGTATAAATTATCTGTTTTAAGAACTTTCTGAATTAACTAACTTGAAAGTACTTAGCGCTATTTCTGTTTAATCTACTTAGAAATGATTCCTACTATAGTTAAGAAATGTTTTACGAGATAATTGAAACAGTTCGACATCAAAGCTATTCATATCCACCTAAAAATACACTTAAATAAAGCCTTCGACTAAACCAATAGTTTATCCAATACCGCTCAATTTATTGAACCACTTACACTTCATACATTGTTAACTAGATTTCCTTCAACTCCAAGTTGAAGTAAACGAGTATTTATTTTCTGAAAGCAGGTTCTAGCGATTGCCGTTTTAAGCAACGTCAATTCGGGCAGGTCGTAAAGAATCGGATAAAAAAGTGAGATTACATCTTTTCATTTGAGGAAAGGTCCGAATATTGGTCCTGCGAGGCAGTTACTGAGGAACGGGGATTGAGTTCGAGAAAGTCAACATTTAAATTGAAGAAAAAACATTTACTGAATAGATTTGAGTCGCTCCCCAGGGTGATGGAATTTGGACGTATTTGACAACGATTCTTTTGATATCTTGTTAGTTTGGTCCTTATTTATTGCGATTTGATTGAGGAGAGAACGTCGCTTGGTATGAGAGAAATGTCTTGCTCATAAATTCAACCCTGTTATGTCACTTTTAGTCTGAGTTTCTCGTTAAATCAGTAAGGTATCCGTCCTGACCTCTATAATTAACTACATTAAAGCGAAGTTAGGTTAGCATTGACGATTTCAAGATAAAAAAAAGAAAAACCTACACTCACCACTCACGTTCTCAGCTTCTGAATCTAATCGAATTCGAAATAGATCAATTCTATAGTTGATCCGAGCTTATGACAAAATAAATGGCAAATGGTCACCGAAAAATGGCAAACTCCGTAAGATTATACGGCACGGTTGGTACATTATTAAAAAAAAAAAAAGTGGTTGAGCGATCGACTGCTGCGCTGCGTGTCGCGAGTTCGATTCCCGCACGGAACAAATATTTGTATGGCCTACAGATATTTGTTCTGGGTCTGGCTGTTTGTGTATGTGAGTTTACGTTTGTAAAAGCACCCACAAAACAGGAGAATTATCTATTGTGGGGCAACATTTAAAAATAAATATATAATAATCTTAAGAGATTGTAAATTTTCGATAAATGGTTTTTTTAAGCATCTTTGATAGTATATAATTATCTATCGAAGTCATTCCGAGCTTCCGAACTATTTTCATTTTCTTGCAAAAAGTTTATTTCTATAGGTAGTAACTAGGATCGGCACGATTAAAAAAAACTGTTTTATTGTAAAACAACTAAATTAAAAAAAATTGAGAAGCAGCTTCAAGATAAAAATTGCAAATATACGTAAAAAATATGTCTAAGACCTAACCTAAACTCAATATCCATTTGCGGGAAACGTCTTGAAAAATGTATTGTAACGTTTTGTTGTAATATTTCAAGAAATGTGATTGTATTTCATGTTTATTGTGGTCCAAGTGAAAAACTTTTAGCTGTTAAAACTAACACCGTTATATTCACATTGTTCAACGCAAAATAGGAATTGAAAGTGTTAATATAAAAGACTAGCTTCTACCAGCTGCTTCACCTGTGAAAGTCGAAAATCATCCGAGGGGAACATATTCCTGGAATAAAAAGTATCTTATATCATTTTCCAGCACATGGTCTGCCCATGTCTTTATCCCCATGTTTCATCAAAATACGTTCAGCCGTCACAGATCACAAACCGACATATTTACTTTCGCACTTATAATTTTAATTATTATCGGTCACGCATCTGTAAAAGTTTTTGTGTTTCAAGTTATAATATGACTTAGCACACGGTTAGACGATGTTTTTTTTTTATCTCGGTTCAAGATAAAAAACAAAAGTTTTTTTCTGACATGCAGCATGTCGAAAAACCAGGACTAATAATTTTATTAATCCTGATTTTTCTAAATGCTTACGAGAGAAAAAACTAGTTCCGGGATAAAGATAGTGCACATTTAAAAAAAACTGTTAGTACATACTCTCACATAACTTACATTAATAAATTATTGCTGGCTAGATTTTAATTTATTTTACTTTTTTGTTTGTCTGTCCGAAATAAACATTTTTCTTTTCTTTATTTCTTACAAACAAAAGTATATAATTACTTGTCCTTGTATTCCTGACTCTAATTTTTAATGCTTTTCTCCATTTTCAACAAACAGAAACACCTTCACAATATTCATTACACCAATTAATATCTCTACACCCCCAAAACACAACCGCTTTTAATGAAACACTTCACAATAAGCTCTTTACTTACACCTACCCTCACGCCTCAAGTTTCATCTATAACAGGGCTGTTTAAAGCACGGCCCGCGGGTTTTATTTGTATGGCATGCACACTACACAGCACAGAAGGAAATTCTATTTTTAATGAAAAAATTTGGAGTCACTTCAGGTAGAAAAAATAGAATCTAGATTGTCTCCCTAAAGTGACCCCATAATCAGATTATAATTATTATTTACTGACCCCGCATCCGTGTTTGGGTCACAGAATTTCTGTTATACCAAATTTCCACTGAACTGATCCAGTAGATTGGAAGAAAATTGGCTGTGACAGCCGTCAAAGATATTCCCAGGAGTTATCTTAAATAGGTCCCATTTTTTTACGTACGAAATTGTTGGTCGAAGTCTTGTCATTGTTTTCGGCTTATTGTTAGAATGTAACTACATATAAGGAACTGCGACGCTCCAATCTACTTACAATTAGTAACTTATTTCTTAGCCCTGAATCGTATCTGGTTTGGACAGCCCTGATCTACAGCGTGTTTGATAAATGAGCCACAGGCTGCTCATTTTCACGCTAGTCTTGATTGATTAGTTCCAATATTGAAATTCGAAACGCCCTGTATCGCGATCAGGGGAAAATGGTAAGCAAGCGCCCTTCGCTAATGAAATCAATTTCGGAGTCATCCGGGTAGCTAAAATCAATGGGAAGCCCGATATTGGGTGTAATGAGAATCTTCTTGCTTCCTTAATGGTTTTTGATGAACAAGGTTTGAGAACACAGAATAATATTGTATTTATATTACGACGATCAGTGCAAAAATGAGGTTAAAAAGGGTCACTCTAATGAGACCTTTTTTCCTGTTTGGTTTCTGAACTGAATTTTAAGTGGTTCAGGGGCAAGGAAGGGTTTAACCTCCGTGTGACCTTCATAAGGTTTTGGTAGACTTTGATCTGAAAAAAGTCCATTATAGTAGAGTCCTGACCAGAGGTATTATTTTAATGCGAAAGTGAGTTTATTTATTACGCCCAAATTGTTGAGCTGATTCTGATGATTTTTTTTGTACAGAGATATAATGGGTGACGTGAAGTCGGGTTTTTTTTTTGTTGTGAAAAACGATATTTACGCTCGCAACGTTGCGGGAAAAAGCTAGTTTTAATATAATTGCCAGTATTTAAAGTTTACCTTGTAGTATGATTTTTATGATAAGTAATGGGCTCAATTGCTCGCGGAGAAGGTGGTGCGACGGTCTCATCATGTTTGCGTGGCAAACTTGGCCAGAAATCGCCCAAGATCGAGAGATTTGGAAGGAGAGCCCAGTGGTTGGACACATGATTGTGTAGACTAACAAAAAAAATGGGCTCGCAACTAGCCAATAATATCATCTGATACTAAACAATGAAACAATGAGTTCGCTGACCTTGAAGTAACGCATTCACTCATGACTTAAAGATCCCCAGGCAATGTCATTTTCAATATGCTATTATATACTTCATTATATTTATTTTTATTTACAATTTATGTACACACAGAAAAACAATACAGAAACAAAATTACAATTATTAGTACAAAGGTACTGCTTATTTCTAAAGAAATTTCTTCCAGCAGACCTGCGAAAGGACAATTGAAAAAGAGATGTAGACAATAGTGTGCAAGAAAGAACAAAAGAAAAAGTATGAGAATCCATAAACTAAAGTATCAAATAAACCTACATAAATACTGTAAATATAAATTTATGATTACATATAAAAACATTCCTAATACTATAAATAGATATTTGAAAACATTTATAAAATAAATATATACATACAATAATTATCACAGTTGAGAGGAAAGGTAGTGCTCTTTAAGACGAGTTTTAAAGAGTGAAATAGAATTCAAATCCCGAATGCTAGGCGGAAGTGAGTTCCACAGTCTAACTGCGTGGACAGAGAAAGAGTAGGAATAGTAGCTGGTTTTGTGTGTATGGTCATAGTATGGCATCGTATGCCTTATTATAATTGACCTAATTAAAAACTCCGACCAAAAACTCAACAAAAAGGCCCATTTAATTAACACCAGAAAGATGCAAATTAAAACTAGAGCGCAACGTAAAATAAGTTGCCCTGTACAACTCCACGAAACCCACTTTATCTCACAGCTCAATGCGACTTTAAAAGTCCTAACTTTAACCACGCGAATGTCAACAATTTAGTTCATAACTTTAAGACCTAATTTATGAATGAAGGCTTTGTTCGTTCAGAGGTTGCAGTGAGCAGGCGGTCTTGAGTTTGACTCCCGGCTTACACAAAGCTTTTGCCGTTTTTTCTTTAAGGAATTTCTCATTTGCGCCATCGGGTCTGGCTGCATCATTGATACCGCCACAAATCAGCGCAGCAGAATCAACATCACTACAAATGAGACTCGCAGCGCCATCTATCTCGACAGCTGCGAACTATCATGACAAAATCCTAAATCGCAATATCAGAATTTACCGTGCGATTAGAACATATACAAAGCCCGAATATCAACGTTCGGGCATTTGCCCACCGGACACCAACAACCGTCCGGTCGGAGGATCCTCCCTTTTCAGTGGAGGTATGTGGGTCTTTACTCTCTGTTCCGCTACTTCCAAATGGCCTATTCCGTGACGGTCAGAAAAATAATTTAACCAAATCAAATAGAATGTAGTTACAACAGCAACACTCCCGAAGTTAAAGGAAAGGATAGAAGAAAATAAAAGATTGCACTGCGCGTGTCCATACCGAAAGAGTTTTGTTGACCCTTTCGATGTGGGCACGCGCAGCGCTCAGCATTTGCGACACTATCGAAAGAGTCTCTGCGGCCAGGAACAGGAATGAGTTTTAGTCACTAAGAGTCTGACTCTCCGTTCCACTCCACCCAGAGTTGAAGGAACCTTGATGATTTCCCACCCTTAAAAAAATACTATCCATGAATGAAAGCTTTTGTACGAATTTAAGGAAAATGAATTGCACCTTTGGTTTGCTTTGATTCTCTTTGACATACAGTAAAATCAAAGTAACCATTGATACTCCTTTGCCCACACTTTAAACAAGACGTACGTTTGTATGTCATGTAACTTTACAACCTAATTAATGATTGCTTCAAGTTTAAGTGGAGACGCAGATGGGTAGTGACGTCACTGATTGATTCGAACCACGTCGACCCCACATTAATCATGTTCGGGCTATTCCTGTTACAATAGTATTGTCGATAGGGGGCGTGGTCGTCTATTTGTTAGGTAAACCACGCTATTTATCATGAAGGCTGGTTGGGAGTGGGTTCTGAGTGGTAAATATGGGATTTTGTGGGTGTTAAATGGTGTGTTTTAGAGCGTTGGTATTCTATTATTTATTTAGATGTTCTGTATGTCAATATTTGATAGTAATTTGTACACGGGTAGAACATGATTGGTAAAAAGGATGCTTTTAATTGTGGTAGTACAATCTTTTTTTAAATAATTATTTGACTTTCACAATAGCGTATAACCGCTGGAATAGTAGCTGTTTTCATTTTTTATTGTACTAAAAATTATACTGTCGTTAATATATCTTGAGTACCTCCAACAGACTGTTTGAAATAAGTACCGAGGTAAATCGTCCTCCTAAGTGATTTACTTACGAACATAATTAACGTTTAAACATCTTTTTTTTAAGTTATAACCTCCAAAATATGAAACAGCAATGTTAATTTTTCTAGACTCCAACGCCTGATCTCTCTACATATAACACCGACCCAATTGAAACACGTTGACTCACGGCTCAACTCAGATAATAAACAGCTATCGCCACATTTTCTTTCAAATCTTAAAAAAACACCCTAAATCTCCAGATTTTCTTCGAAAAGCATCTCAACTTTAATTCAGCTTAAATGGCCTTATCCAACAATCAGTTTCAAAAGCCAATTTCTGCGTTATAAACAGATTATAAAACGTGATACTTTTAAGTTCAGGGTGATCTTGGAACCCCTAAGAATAGCTGACATTTAAATCTGGGTCAATGCAGGGTTTTTCTCAAGGTGTGTTCACTGAAACTCGCCAGAAGTTCAACAAGGTTAAAGGATTCTTAATACATTTTTTGAAATAAAATCAGGAGTGTCGTCACTTTAAAATCTTTTTCGTCGTCATTGCGACGAGGTTGAAAATGCTCATCCTTTAACAAAAGGGACTTGTAACGGAGAATGGCCCTTGCGAAATGAATAGCTACAATGTCTTGTTATTTGAAGATATTTACAAAGATTATTATCCTCGTGTATAGCATGATTATCACTATAGTTATATTTTAACTATTAGTAGTATTATTTTGCATCTTCACGACACGCCTTCACGACATGCATTCATGTTTATTCAGTTGAGTATTTCAGTTTGTATAATTACATAGGTAGGTATATTTATCTTTGAATTAAATAAATATTAATCGCTTTCTAATTTCATTTTCATATTGCACCTACCATTATTTTTCTCTGAATCACTCAAAGGTCCTGGTAGAAAATACCAAAGGTATTAAGTCCGCCTCTGAACATTTGTGTGCATGAAGTATTATTTGATTTTGTAATACTTAACTTGATTTAAAAGCACAAAATCCGTCAACTCCTTGGACACATCCGAGGAGGTTTTTGGATTTTCTTTAAATAAAACTAGCTGTAAAGGTTATGGTAAAAGAAATAAAATACTATTATTCAGGCCTCGTGTACACCTCATCAATAGGTTATTATCCTGTCAAAATACATAGTTATTTTTAACAGTCTATGGGAAAGGTCCCACGTGTCGAATACACCGTAGATATACGCACGTTTACGAGTATGTATACCATGACCGTATCAGGGTTCGGGTTTCGATCAAGTTGCACGAGAAACATTTTTCAAATTAATTGGACTCACTTAGGCCGAGCTTGTTTACCAATGTTCGGAGAAAGTTCTGACGGGTTGACGTGTGGATGTTGTCGTAAGATTTCTCACTCGATATTTTAGGGTTGGTCTCAGATTTTCGGAAAGTTGAGTTGAACTTTTCATAATTGGTAGTGAATCAAACAGGGGGTTAGGTTCACCATCAATTAGAAAGACCGCGAAAACTGTTCCTTATTTAAAATTCTTCTTTTTTTTAAACTATTATTTGATTTAGGCCCTGATCAGTTAACAGATCAAATTGGCATTAATTTTATTGATGTTATCTATCATTCTTTACAAAATATCGAATAGTGAGAGGTTTTAGGAAAACCCCAACTTGGGCTTAAGCTAAATGAAAATATATGGCAACAAAATAACTACTGCATATTTTTAAATGCATGTCTAACAGTTTTATACTGACTTGTCAGTCAGTATAAAACTGTTAGGCATGCATTTTGTTTTCTATTAGATAACACTGTCGTGTTATCCAATAGAAAACATACTTACAGGTCATTCTAACACATAGCCCCAGATTTTAGATCGAAAATGATCACAAAATGAATAAGAAAAATTGTCAAAAGCGCGTTAGCTACTTGAATGACACACGTCGATAATGTCTTTCGAGAAACCAAAGCTCAACGATGTATGCAGGCCATAATAACAAAAAGTAAATATGGCTGGTAAAAACCAGCCTGATACAGAGATAATCTGCAGCCGGTAAGTCGGCTTACCATTGGAACACGCAAAAGTGACATTTATGTGTCAGCGAACGTCCCACGCCATGTTTGTTATAAACGGGTGGCCTGAAAATATACCGAAATAATATAAGAACGTAGTTCACGAACGATTTCGGGCTTTCTTTTCACTTTATTTGGAAGTTATGGGGAGGAAAATAGTGGGTAAATATTCGGGAGTAATGTGTTTAGTAGGTATGGTATTTTTTGTAGTGCAATATTGTGTCTATTTATTATTTAGACTTCATGCATAAGAAAGCAGTTTTAATGCCCTAGACATTCTCTACCAGTCTCGTGGTAGGTTCTCGTGGCTTAATAATTATAACAGCCGCACGGGCCGATCTTCAAGATTAAGCAACGCTTGCTGAGGTTGGTCTGTGGATGGGTGACCATCTTTACATACCGAGATTCCTCCGTGCCTTATAAAGCACATTAATACGTTGGTCCCGGCTGTCATCAGTAGTCAGATCTTTGGCAGTTGTTACGGATTGTTAGAAGCTAGAAAATCTAACTCGTCTTGCCAAGAAGTATCATGTTACCCAGTTAATGGGATGTGGAGGTCTGGAAGCCGACCCCAATAAAGTTGGGATAAGGCTAGGCAGATGATGATGACCTTCACTACCATTCGACCAAATGAGGTAAAGAGATTACATGGCAGGTGCATTGTTTAATCAGTTGGAAGAGAAACAAAAAGATATCATATTGTAAAAATCTACTTACTTTATCTATTTCAAGTTCCATACTAAAAGTCTCTCTCTTCTTCTCTCTTTAAGCTGGATTACTATAATGTAACATTTGCAGCGAGCATGTTATGTTATGCCGTATCCTGAAATCCGTGTAAAACAAAGCACATACGCTTGTTCGTGCTCATTTCCACGTACTGACTGCACGAATGCTCGCTTTGTAACATGTAACATTACACCTCGTAACACCAGTCCGTACCCACCTTTAAAACTCATCCAAAGGTCGTCGTAAAAAGATCGCTTATAACGATAAGGCGTCCTTTGTAAATACAGAATGATCGGTGATTGAGTGTGTTCTAGCTCTAGAACAGTGGTCGTCACACTTTTCTGATCAAGGGCCACATACGACAATTTGATGGTATCACTGCGAGCCACACATTCGTATATGGGGTAGTTGTTACAACTAATTAATTGACACATTTTATTAAGCTGTGAAAACGCGATTGCCCCATCGCTTTTGTATGTCAACTTCTTTTTCCAACACCTTTTCTGTAGGTAACTTATTTGGCGTACATAATAAAGAACAGGTATTCTACTTATATTTTTGTATCAGTATTTTATTATTTTATTTATTTATTTATTTTGTTTTATTTGGGAAACAAACAGATGCAATAACAAACATAAGTATACAATTAGTACAACACAATCCAGAAACAGTTTCCACAGATTAATATACAAGTAGATTATATGTACCTAAGTGTAACAACAACCAGAAGTTCACACAGTTTACAGAAGTTATAATTGAATAATATATAACATTAGCTTATTTAAATTTCGATGCCAAAATATTTCTTATGCAAAACTTAAATTTGGGTAGAGAAAGGTGAAAAATATCTAAATCTTGATTTTTGAATGAGATTGTGTCGTTGTACAGACGACATGATCTTTTAATAAAAGTATTCTTGCCATAATTGGTTCGGGAGAAACCAATTTGGAAGAGAGTTCTTTTGCGAGCATTTAAGCGTGGACATCCAAAACTTATTTTGCTGAGAAGATAAGGGGAGTCGGAGAGGAGGAGAGTTTGAAGCCCAGGTGTATGATCAATTCCAGAGTTAAATCGCCAACTCAAGTGCTTATTAAATTTATTTTGCAAATTCTGAATTTGTTCAATATAGACTGCATACTGGGGATTCCAAACCGCTGAAGCATATTCAAGAATTGATCTTACGAGTGTCTTATAAAGAAGGATCAATGTTGACTTATGTTTGAAATCCCTACCAATTCTTAGTACGAATCCCAACATGCGAAATGCCTTGTTGCTCATAGTGGTAATATGAGAATCAAAGATAAGTTTACTGTCAAGTTGGACCCCAAGGTCCCGCACCTCGGTCACTCTATTAATATGATCATTATTGATTTTATAGTTATATTTTATCGAGTTCATCTTTCTAGAAAATGTTATAATATTGCACTTTTTTACGTTAAGGAACAGACAATTTTTTTTGCAGTAATCACATAGGTTGTTAATATCATTTTGTAGTTCTAGGCAGTCCTCTGGTCTAGTTATAGTTTTATAAATTTTCTTATCATCTGCATAAAGAATAAACTTAGAATGTTTAAAAATATTAAATACATCATTTATATATACATTAAATAATAGAGGTCCGAGGTGCGAGCCCTGGGGCACGCCGGATGTAACAGGCATAAAGGATGAGCAATACCCCTATATATATATATACAGGGTTATTTGTAAAACACCAGCAACCTTTCAGGGGGTGAAAGTACTCATCATTACCAACAACTTTTACTATGGGACCAACTCTGAAATATTATAAAATAAATCAGCTGTTTCATACAAAATGCAATAGTCACCCGATGAAAATGTATGAAATAGCAGATTCAAAATGTTCAAAATTCACTTACGTTGAATTTTGAATATAAAAACTACATAGCATACACAATTTGTATCGTACAAAAATATGAATATTGTATCAAATTCAAATAAATATTATGTGCTAAACGAGTATAGACGCACAAAGCGTTTTGGGAACACATTCATTGTGCTTACAGCTAAGGAGTGGAATTCCCTGCCAGTGTCTGTGTTTCCTGATAGCAACAACCTGGGAGTCTTTAAGTCAAGATCGAATAGGTTACTTCTAGGCAAGCGTGCTCCATCTTCGACCACATCATCGCTTACCATCAGGTTAGATAGTGGTCAAGCGCGTGCTTATCAAACAATTATAATAAATATATAAATAAATTATAGTAAAACAAATTTTACGTTACGTTACTATAAGTACGTCAAAAGCATTCGTGCTAGGCCCTCAGGTGACAGGTGTGGTCTAATCTAAAAACCCTTTTTTGATTCATGAATTCACTTAACAAAAGTGGAACCAACAAATCAATAATTTACTTACCTTCTTTCAAATCATCGTCGAAATTAACTTACTCAATATTAAATGAAGCGAGGTAAAATAATTTTATTGACTCCTAAAATTACCAGAAACTCGCGACAGCCAAATTAAATGTTAAAGTTTATGATTGATTTATTTGATTTGATTATTCTATTAAAATCAAAACGTTAGAATTCATTTACATTTCGTCGAACTTTCATTTCATTTGAAGTTTCAATTAATTTCTTTGATAAGTTACAAAGAATGTTTGTATTTTCGTAAATTGTTAATGAAATAAACAAATTGGTTGGTTGATTTTTGTACTGTGTTTGGTGTTTTTAGAACATTAATTTTAGCCTAGTTAGCTGTAAATGGGTACTGAAACACGAAGTAGTAATCAGGCGATATTAATTAGGGCCTATATTTGGGTGTTTGTTGAAGTGTTCACTGTTGTATTGAAATTAATAATGATGTTTACCAACTGAGCAACGAAACGACCTAAAATAAGTGGTTCAACAAAATATGATTTAAACATTTTAATGAACAGCAAACGTACATTACTTTTTCCTAGTAAAAAAACACACTCTCAAAAAAGGAAATATAAAAAACTAACTATTGCTCGTGTCTCCGTCCCCGTGGATATCAATAATATCGCGTAAAAAGTAGCTTATATCCTTCCCCATTTTCCAGGCAATACATCTGCCAAATTTTATGATAATAATAATATATAATAATAATAATAATAATAATATCTTGGGACAACTCACACACGGCCATCTGATCCCAAGCTAAGCAGAGCTTGTGTTATGGTAACCAGACAGCTGATATACATACTTATATAATTTATAAATACATACATATTATAGATAAATTACACCCAGACACAGAACAAACAATAATGCTCATCACACAAAGTTTGTCCTGGGTGGGAATCGAACCCACGACCTCCGGCTTTGCAGTCAGGGTCACTAACCACTAGACCAACAGGCCAGGCCATGATGATCCGTTTAGCCGTTTTCGCGTGAAAGCGTAACAGACAGACAGAGTTACTTTCGCATTTAAATTATTAGTAGGGATTAGGTGTCTAACTCATGTTTTATATTTTCTTTTTGAATATTTTTATTTTGTTTACCTAACATTTAACAACAAAACGCGTCCGTATCAAAACGTCCTATTAGCAACACAACACTCAATAATATTAAAAACACCACAAACATTCAGAGAACACAAACCAACCATTTTCAAACATCATAATCCGAAACATTATCACAACTTAACAAAAGACTCTGAATATTTTTTTTAATACCGCGACAGTGGCTTCCCCTCCCCTACAAAGTCAATCGTCAAAGTGGTAGAAACGGGGTCAGCAGCGGCCTCAGAAATAGAGCACTCGTGGCGATGACGACTTGCTACTGGGATGATGATGTCTGTCACAGAATGTGGCCATGATTTTTTGGAACTGACACTCGGCTTTTAGATATATTTTAATTTTGATTAACTCCGTTTATTTATTAAAAAATTATGCACTAGTAAAACGCGCTGTACAAAGGTGGAATTAATACCTCATGCATTAAGTCCGCGTCAGTTTTGGTACAGTTTTTTTTTCTCATTTAAGCCTAATGAAATCGATAAGCTTTAATGATGTCTATCACAAAATATGGCGATGATTTTTGAAACTGAGGCTTTTAGATAAATTTTGTTTTGGTAAGCTCCAGGTATGTGGTTGTGAAACAGGTTTTTTCTCATTTTTATCTTTATGAAATCGATAGGCAAGCTTTAATGATGTCTTACAGAAAATGTGGCTATTATTTTTTGAGAGTGATGGTTTTTTTTTTGGGTTATTCCGTTTATTTATTTAAACTTTAAGCACCAGTAAAAAGTATTGTGAAAAAATTGTCGTAATAGGATGTCCAGAGACAGACAAATGAATAATTTTTACTTCTTCCAATTAATTATAAACTTGGATCAAGTTTACATACCGAAATATTGACGAAAACATAGATATCTGTCTTGAGATGAATATAATTACAAATAATTCAATTGGTATAAGAGAACAAGCAGATATACATAGATAATTCTGAGAAGCTTGACTTATTTTACGATTATTTTGTAGAATTGAACAAATCAAAAATAACAGCAATGTATTCCATTTCCAGTTACCAGGAACATCAACCACATCTTTGTTCTATTGTAAACAGTACCGTCGGATTTAACGCAAGGAAAAATACAGAATGTATTTTTAAACCAGCCAAATCCTGTTCTGGGTCATAATTTTCAGACAAAATGTAACACTATTATGCAACCGCTGGATACTGGATAAACCTTAGTATTGTTGCAGGAATATTTTAATGAATGAGAAAGCGAAAGTTTATGTTCTATTTATTTCTCTTGTTGAGGGAACTGAGAATTGTAAATATTTCTGTAGATGGTTTTGAAGTTTTCTGTTAACATAGTTTCGACATTACAAACTAAATCATGACTAGTTTGTAATGTCAAAACTATGTTAACAGTTTGGTCATGTTAATCTTTACATGACTAAAGGTTTTATGTTCTTAACAGAAGTTGTCTTTTTACAATCCGATTAATAATTTGTTTTTTGAATATCCCAAAGAGTGGATCACTACGAATTATTAGACCTACAAACTTATTATCTCTTTAAGATTGCCTGGGCCGTGTTTCAAAGTCACAGTCAAAACGTTTATTTCAATTAGGCCATTAAACGGCACTTTTGAACGTCATCATTGATTTTGTGTTGGTTGCTTTTGTTGATTTTGATTGGTTTATTCGAAGGTCAAAAAATATCGGTGCGTACATTTCTCACTGACGTCCGTGTCTGGGCCGTGCCCGGGACGCTTCAGACCACGGCCCTCATATGTGTGGATCAACTTTAATACGACATAAACGGTACGTTTCGCAGTCTTAACATGGTGCTAAGCGTCGTAGCATCGTTCTACGCAACGTAGCATCGTGCTAGGCAACGTATCATCGTGCTACGCGCCGTAGCATCAATCCGTAGCAGTGAGTGCTACGCATCAATACACAGCTACAAAATACTATACTTCTTTCGTTTTAGCATAGAAACTGCGATCATTAGTTTTTTCCTAATATCGCTTGAAACCCTTACGATAAACTATACACCGTTTTTTACTAGGAAAAAGTAATGTCAATTGTAAGTAATTTCACAAAAATATATAATTTACGTCCTTTTAATAAAATAATGGCAATAAGCTAGAACGGTTTCACCAGTCTATATTAAAGGCTTATCGTTCATCTGAATTTCCATTAACAAATTATATTAATATTGTCTTCCCACGATCTCCCCACGCACGATTACTGCTAATGTCTATTTGATTGAGATCTAATTGAATATTTCGAACACTAGAGAAGTTAGTGTTCGAAATATTCAATTAGATCTCAATCAAAAGCTTAATACGATTATATTTTTGCAATAGAAACTGATGAGTGTATTGTATTATCAGAATATTGTTATAATTCTAACCGCTTCGTGGTTCTAGTGTTTGATTGCGCTTCTGCTGCATTAGATCTTCCGAATCAGGGGGTAAATGAGTTTTCCGAACGTCTTTATGAAAAAAACGAAACCCTGATAGGATCATTTCTGTCTGCCAGTCTGTCCAATAGTGCATTTGAATGGATTTTTTTCTGAAAAAAAAATTTAAAACTGAAAAAATGACAGAGTTGTGAGTGTTTATATATCTAGTGATTAATAGAGACAGTACTAATGGCGTGTGACGTCTCTCACTAGCATCGCTATTGTGTATTTGCGCCATCCAGTACAAAGGACATTTTGTATGACAAGGATAGAAGAATGTCTTCAAAAGCTTCTAAGTAACATTTTGCTATTCATTTTATTTATTTTTTCACAAATCGTAAAATTTTAGTGATTGCTTTTGGGTATGTATTCATGTATCTCGAATTTTTATAGTTGTCAAATACACTATTTTCTCCGAATCTTGGGGATCGATTTCGTTATATGGTGCGACTAGTTGTCCGACTTAGGGCTTCAAGTTTTTGGTTTTCAGCATTTTAGGCTTCTAACTATAACTAGACAAAATAATTCTCAGAGTCAAAACATCTAAATCCGGTCTACCACTTGAAGCAAAACAAATTCCATCACAGGAGATAACAGCCGCGTTTATAATCGAAACAATTTGAATAATTACATGAATTTCCATATCTGTAGCCTTCGCGAAATTTATAGAAGGTAGGCTGTCTGCAGGGCGTGGAGTGTACCGCGTGTTGAAAGATGAGCGAGGAATGAGCGGTGCCAAGCAGTCTCACAAGTAAATCAAAACTTCTAAACTAATATTACACCGAGGTAAAATTGTTTGAACAGAACGTAGTAGGTTTTCGACAAGGCATTCCTTAATAATAATTTACTGGCGCGATTGAAAGATGAGCAAGAAATGAACGGAGCTAAGAGGCTATACAAACAATTTGAAGTTAATGAGTAAATCTATATTGGTAGTATCCATTTTCAATTCATTAACGTATTCTCAATTCAAAGTCAAGTCAAAGTCAAAGCATTTATTTCAAATAAACCACTTACAGGGCCTAAACCACCAACTCTTAAAGCAGTATTACTTTAATATTACTTCAAGTGGGAAAGGGACGGAGCTATACGTCCTTTATAGCTCCCTCTCTTTCCCACTGGAAGTAATATTGAAGTAATACTGCTTTAAGAGTTGGTGGTTAGGCCCCAGGTACTTTTGAATTGTCAGAGTCAGTCAGTCAAAAACATGAAGCTATTTGCACGTTCCAAAGCGTAGATCTCTATGGAGAAGAACGTGCAAGAAACTCCACGGACACTCTTATAAACCAATTAGTTATTTATAGATGATTGTTTAAATGTATTTAACCTGTACGCCAGTTTTCACAATGTCTTGTAAATATTTATAGACTGGCGTTAAACCACCATCTGATGGTGAGCGATGATGTGATTGACAATGGAGTACGCTTGCTTAGAAATTGATTGACTTAACTGGTTATAACCTGTTATTTTGATTATTTGAGATCTAAATGAATACCTACAGTAAAATGCCATTTAATAGGTTAACAATAAAAAAATAATGAATAAACTCGTACTGTTTTGGCGACACGGTTGGCGCAGTGGTTGAGCGGTCGACTGCTGCGCTGCGTGTCACGGGTTCGATTCCCGCACGGAACAAATATTTGTATGGCCTACAGATAGTTGTTCCGGGTCTGGCTGTTTGTGTATGTGAGTTTATATGTTTGTGAATGCACCCACGATACAGGAGAAATTCCTAGTGTGGGGCAACGTTTTTTTTTAAAAAACAAAACAAAACAAACAGTTCAATCAAATTCTCTGGGTCGAATGAACTGAATGGAATCTGGTGTACATTGTATTTATTGATATACAATTTCTTTAAATATTTGAATTTGTATTTTGCTACATACCAGCTTCAAAAATTTGTAAGAGCTTTGCAGTTGAACTAAATTCGAATCAAAACCTACAAGACCCAAGTTTAACTTAGAACATTTCAAAATCGTTCAAAATCGAAACCTACTGAATGAACTAACAAAAATCGCTAATGAAACAAAGAATTAGTCCACTAACCAAGAAAAAGAAATGTAACTGTACTTAGCCAAAGTGTTCTTTTCAACTATTCGAAAAAGGAGCTCAGCGAGTAAATGTCTTAGTAGAACTTTCGTTAAACTTTTGAAAAAGTACTTCACATATTGTGACCGTCGACAACTGCCAGCGATAAACTGGGTATTCTCGCAAAAAACAATTAGTTGTGTTATTTTATTTTATTAATTTTACGTTGAAATTAGAATCAAATGTTTTTTTTAGCAGTTTTGCCACTATTTTTGTGTGTAATAAGGAATATTACTCTTGTCTCTGTCTCAAGGACATAAGGCGCTGGACACAGAGAAAAGACGTAGGACGAGGACGAGGCGCGGACATAATAATATGTCTCTTTCGCGTCCCTTTCATACTACTAAATGTATAGAAGCGTCGCGATGCAACATATGGGAAGGACAGGGCACGGACACGATGCTTACTCGTCTGCGCCCTATTGTAAAATATACAGAAAGGACGGGGCACGGGCGCGAGCGGACGAGGGACGGGTGAGAACGGGAGTGCGGGGGGGTGGGCGCGGGTGCCTGGACTCGCGCGTCGCTGTCACACACAATTAACCATCATTATATACAACAATCTGTGCCTCGTCTTTTCTGTTTTTCCAGTAACTGACGCCGCGTTGACCTCAGATTTGTATAAATTGGAATAAAGGTTTTACCTAGATTGTTGTATATAATGTATGTAGGTATATGAAAACACCGTCACATTGTAATACATCGCGTAAGATTGTAAACTCTTTCCTCACGATAAGACACGTAGTTATAATAAAGTCTTGTTTTCAAAATTATTTGTTTACAATATAAATAGAGTTTTTAATCTAATCAAGATGAATTACAATATCTTACCTTGTTTGCAATAATCTGGTGACAAGGGCAATAGAATATTTATGGCAACTTACTCAAGATAAAGAAATCTAACTCCAGTTACTACAACTATTCGAAAAAGAAGCTAAGCGAGTAAATGTCTTCGTAGATGTAGAACTCACGATAAAACTTTGTATTTACTTCACATATCGCATCCGCGACAACGGCCTCATGTCTGAGCTCGTGAGTTATGGCCGCGACCAGCGAGTTTAATTTGAAACGAGTAATAGCATGGCGACAGTTATGGTGAATGGCAGCTTATAATGTTGTTTTGAATTGTTTCAATTTTTTGGTCTAGCATTCCTTGGAGAAAGATCTATAGATATGTATGTTTGGTAGGTAGCTTAACGACTTTAGAGCTGATCTTGAAGATGTCATCATAACTTCAGTTGAAAGACGTCCACTACTAGACGTAGTCCTTCCATGAGAGCCCTCCTCATCGACTGGTCTTCCATTTGGATTCAGCGACCTCCTCTGGCCCTCATCAAATCATTGGTCAACTTTGTAAGAGGGTTTCCAAGGCTGCATCTTTCTTCGTCTGGTCGCCATGTCAGAACATTAATCAGTGACTAATAATTAATTCAAATGCTGTACATTACATTTTTCTTTCTTGTTTTTTCAGAAATGGATTTACACTCTTATTCATAAAAAAATTTTAGCCAAAACTTAAATAAAAATACTGTTTATGAGATTCTAAATTCAAATTCTTCATAGAATATTTTGAATAAAAAATCCACTCATCGGTATTTTAGCTAGTAGGCAATGCTTTTAAAGTTTTTTTTTTACAAATACGGCTATTTTAAACTATAGGGCCGATAAAGGATACCGGCTTTATAGTTTATGTTAATGACCTCACTGTTCACCAAATCTTAATGTAACTCCTCACCTATCCCCCGTATTACATATTATATCTCTCTTAGGTTAAGCAGGCGTCCGGGATCCTCAATGGAGAGCACTGGTGGGACTTCCGCTGCTACGCCTTGCTTTTGGGTTTCCCCAAGGGACAGGGCCGTCTCCCCTCATTAACGCTGCGATGTAGGTAAGCCTATTTAGAACTAATCAAGTACCTTGACTAATTTATGGGTACGGCTAGCTAAGGTTCGACGTAAAATCGTATGCGGTAACAGACCAGTTTCTAGCAGAGATAAAAGTTGCAGAGCTTAAAATTAAAGCAATTGAAAGAGTAACATATTTTTTTTGATTATTTTACCTGATGATGAGCAATGATATAGTCGCCGATGAAGCACGCTTGCCTAGAAGTAACTTGTTCGATCTTATCTTAAATAACCTCAGGTTGTAGCTATCAGGAAACACAGACTCCGGCAGGGAATTCCATTCATTAAACTGTACGCACAAAGAAGGTATTGCCAAAAGGTATAGTGCGTATTGCGGTTGTTCATCATGCAACGTTGGCGGATCGCCGTACGTCTTGTCCACACTAAGTTTAGTCTGGCAGGCAACATTATCTTTGAATCGTCAAGCGACTAAAAAAGATGAAATCAAAGGGCATGGGTCCATACTCCCCCCTAAGGGCACCGACCCCTTAAATCAACAACCCTTAATCTCAAATAAGGAAAATTCCAAAAACGAATCACACATGAAACTCCGTGATATTTATTTACGCAGCATTCCGAAGGTAATCCAATATAGAAAGGTAGCGGTCAAGGCGACTGTCAACCTCGGCCACATTCGTCGAAATCACATTTGTTACGGGAGTGTACCGGAGCGTATGGTGTAGAATCGTAATCCCAACCAAGTTTCGGGTCATGCACGTAACGATGAAAATTGGGGAAAATTGTTTGAACTGGAATGTATAACGAGTATTCCATCTGTTTTTTTTAGTACAGTATTGAGTTATTTTTGGGTAGGTAGTGATAGTTTTTTAAATTCAAAAATGATTTGAATCATTTCTCGTTCCATGTAACAAATAAGTTTATTGAAGTGTTGATTAATTTCCAATTGACAAAATAGTGTATTTTCGTTGTCCCCGTAGGCCATGTCCCCGTTAAAGGGGACAAAAGGAATTTAATAAAATAATTAAAATTACTTCCCGTTATCCCCGTTAATTTATTGTAATATTACTTTCAAATTCTGTTGGTGCAAGAGCGAGCGAAGCGAGCTCGGGACTTGGGGCACCCCGACTCGGAAAGGTTAGGCTAGAAGAGGATGGCGGGGTCAAGAACAGACCCCACCATCACCTTCGTGGTTATTTTTTTTTTAAACTACCCAGAAATAGGAGCCCCGCTTAGCCTCCGTCGACTACACTTGGTATTTAGAAATTAACTGTCCGTTGTCCCCATTGCTCATGTACATAAAAGGGGGACAACGGTAAGGAATTATATGACGTTTTGTTGTCCCCGTGACGGGGATACAGATTACGGGAACAACGGGAATGCAAGGACAAAATGGGGCTGTCATCTTCGTAATAGCTATGTCGCAGCCAATTAGTTTAGCTTAGCCTAGCCTTTTCATTTGAATGCGCCGATAGATGCGAGACGCACAGGACCGGTTGTTGTGGCGACACTTGGGGGAGGCCTATGTCCAGCAGTGGACGTCTTTCGGCTGATATGATGCGCCGATTTTTCAGCGACCTATGTGTTTATTTATGTGTAAATCTTTTGTTCAATATCATTTAATGACTTGCCCATTTTACTTATGTCGCTGATTAAATGGCGCAGTTCAAAGAAAAGGCTAAGCTTTTAATAAAACGGCTGATTAAGCTAGTTGGCTGCGACATTGTTGGATTATCTACGGTGTCATTTTTCTCTGATTGTATTCATTGTTTTTATTCCGCCATCGATAACATTATTGTTTTAATTCAAGCTAAATACAACTTAAAATTAGTTTAGAGATAACTATCAATTTTACCCATCAGTAGTTTCCAAAAACAAAAGGCCTGACCACACCCTTATAACCCTAAAACCATAACGGTGGTCTTTCTATTGAAATGCAAACTCAATTAAGTAGAACATGATATCTTCAAACCGAACGCCCGTCCGAACATTCATATGACGCTAATCTCTTGTCCAAACTAATCCTTCGGGTAAGGCTGTGTGTACATTGAAGCGGAGATGACTATTATTATTAAATAGCTTCTGTCAGCGGCTTCCCCCATGTGAGTATCAGAAATGATCGTAAAGAAAAACACCAAAAATCTATCTCTGTGCCAATTTATTTAATTTTATTCAATCTTAATTAATTTTATTCAATCTTAATTAATTTTATTCAATCTTATTTAATTTAATTTAATTTCAAGTATAAAACATAATTGACATTATTGTTTTTATTTCGAATTGTATTGAGATCTACACAAAATGCTGTGCTTACCTTTAATTTAGATGCATGCAATGCTATTTTTTTTGTAGACAATCGTATACTATGAATGTCTTTGTGTGTTTGTTTTTTTAGTTGGTTTGCCTAAATAAATAAAAATAAATAAATCAATTTCATCCAGGTTCGTTCCGCCGTTCGGGAGTGATTAAGTTTACATTCATCCATCATACTTTCGCATTTTTTTTTCATTCTATCTGTCCCCTTGACCTCTTTTTCGAGAACGTTCTCTACTAACGTATAAACGTTCATATCCATACCAAGTTTCATTAAAATCGGTTCGTTAATTTAAAAAAAAAAACACTTGAAAGTTTGTATGAAATGCCGTACGGTGTAAACGCTCATAACACGTTACCCCTGGACTAGACTGGTCTCAGATTTCCTGGATTACCTGTAACGATTGTCAATGATACTCAAATGACAGCCGGGACCAACGGCTAACTTCCTGCATGCTTCGGAAAGCACGTTATGCTTACCTAGGCACGAAGGAATCTAGGTATGTTAGATAGTCATCCGTGGACCTCAGCCATAAAATTCACGACCTTCGTTCCGCTCCAGTAAATATGGTTAGATAGGCGAACAAGGTATTGTACAACGAATTCTTTTCATACACTTCAACCGCAGAATGTTTGCAAAGCTGTTTTGCAATGTGCTTTTCCACCGCTCCCTTTCAGTGGAGAAGGAAGCTCCACTACGCTGTTTTATTTAATCTATTCCGTTTATTTGTTAAAAAGGTGAAGGTAGTCTTAACAATGCTTAAACGTAAAGGTTATAGTATAAACTATCTTTTGCCATCGGATTCACCCACGTCAGTCGAATAATACGTCCTATTTCAGGCCTACCTATGTGTCAAGCTTCATTTAAATCCGTTCAGAAGTGAAGATGTTACAAACAGAATTATTTCCACATGTACGATATTGATTATAAGATTTATATTAGAATGGCTTACTGTTGACTAGCTTCTTCCCGCGGCTTCACTTTCGCGACCTATCATAGCATAGGCCCATAGGGGACCTGTGCATTTTTTGTAAATATGACACTTACCGAAATTGTGGTGTGATAGAAATATCATGGGCCACATCAGAAGGCTGAAGTTACCCAAAGGGCAATGGAAAGGGCAACACTTGTAGTTTCCTAGCGTGATCGAATCAGGAATGATTATATTCGCAAGAGAACTAAGGTTACCGACATAGCCTGAAGGATCGCCAATCTGTAGTGGCAGTGGCCAGGGCACATTGCTCGCAGAACAGATGGTCGATGGTGCCGAAAAGCTCTGGAGTGCGACAGCGTACCGAAAGACGCAGCGTTGGAAGGCCTCCCACAAGGTGGACCGATGACCTGATGAAGGTCGCGGGTAGCCGATGGATGCGAGACGCACAGGACCGGTTATTGTGGCGACACTTCGGGGAGGCCTTTGTCCAGTAGTAGACGTCTTTTGGCTGATATGATGATGGTGAGAAATATCAGCAATAGATTTTTATAATCAGATTTTGGCACATATTCAACAAAAATGTTTCACATGATATTTTCCGCTCCGCTTCTATAGACACGCAGCCTAATACGAATAGAAGTAGAAACGTTATTCCCCACATCGGTTCGGACCATATGGGTCCTAAATGAAAAGATTAAGGAGCACTGCACGCTTGTTTGAATTCTAAAATGATTAAAACACGTTTTGCTTGGAGGATAAATTAAGGGAAGGATTAGGTAAGGTCTGTGTAATACGATATGGATAGTTTGAAGGGGTAAGCAGTTTCAAATTGGAATACTTAATTAAAAAACTTGGAAAGAGATAGATCATAACAAAATTATTGATTGCACAGCACAAGAAGCTTACTAAGATAAGGCACATTTTATTTCCTGAAGCAATTAGAACTAAAGAAATGGACATCAACCATTACTTAAGTTATGTGCATCATCTCTTTCAAAGATACAATTCGGGTTCAAAATATTTGTATTTTTCAGAAAGTAACAGGTGTAATATCGTCGGAAGGCGAACTTGGAGCTGAGTCGTCACCTGACCAGCCAGGCCTTTATAGGAGCATGCGCGGTCGTTGGATCGGCCACACTAAAAGAAGGAGCCCGCTAGCAATGGCGGGCTGATACCAGACGGGGGTGTGCGTGAATTTTATTGTATCCCGGATCTCCAACTCATGGTAACGTGTGAAAGGTGGGGTTTTAGTCAGTAGGAGTCTGATATAACACACTATCTGGGAAGAGAAGAAGATGATGTATCAATGAGGATTTCCCCACATAAAAAAGGTGTAATGTCGTGACTCTAATTCCTGTTTATGGTGAATCAAATCCCAACATATTTGGTAATAATTAACAATCTTTTTAGTGCCAATTTTGTCGCAAATTAAAACTACTATGATTTTCATATTAACTGTAACTTACAGGTTCATGTTCCAAAACGTAAATCTCCAACTCAACTCAAACTCCAACTCCGACATGAGCACAAAAATGTCATTGAAAGCTTGTCTAACTGACGTTTTCGTACTCGAGAGATGAGAAAACAAATGCAAAAATTTAAATTTATGACAAGTTTCGATAGAGTTGGAGTTGGAGTTTACGTTTTAGAATATGGGTCACAGTCTCATGAATTATAATAAGCCATGTGTTCAAATTATACTCGCGTTGAGCATGGAATCCAAAATTAATTAGGTAATTAATCTTAACTAACATCTTAAAAAATCAACAAAAAGATAAAGCCCACTTAATACAAGGTTAAGCTCAATTGCCTTTCTAGAAGCTCCAGCCATTTATTCGCAAGAAAATGAGAATCGGAGCAGTGAGCTTCAGTAACACAGTGATTGTCGAATAAATTGTGCCTTAGGGAGTACCCAGACGCCAATTATCTGAGATTAAACGTTACGAAGCCTTCGGAAAGGCTCTGAAATGAAAATGTGTGAAAATATTTTAATCAAACGCATTGTAGCATAATTGGGCAAATTCTTCTGCAATGCTGAACATTTATGTGAAAAAAATGAAGCATGAAAATAAAATTGTCTCATGAAAAAATCTGTATGTAAAAATAAAGGCGGAAGCAATCTAGCTGCTGTCCGCGGCTCTGCCCACGTGAATGTCGAAAATTATCCCAAGGGAACATACTCTTGGGATAAAAAGTATCCTGTGTGTTATTCCAGACTATAATCTACATCTGTGTCAGATTTCATCAAGAACCGTTCAGTCGTTCTGGCGTGATTGAGTAACAAACGTCCATCCATACTTTCACATTTATAATATTACTAGCTTTTGCCCGCGGCTCCGCCCGCGTGGAAGTCGGTTATCGCATAAAAAGTAGCGTATGTCCTTCTCCATATCCCAGGTTATATAACTGACAATTTCATGACGATCCGTTAAGCCCTTTTAACGTGAAAGCGTAACAATCACACTTACTTTCACATTTATAATAATACTAGCTTCTACCAGCGGCTTCGCCCGCGTGAAAATCGGAAATAGGGAGGTTTTTTGATTTGTATTGTAACTACACCTACTCTACACCTACCTACACCTACCTACACCTACTCTACACCTACCCTACACCTACTCTACACCTACCCTACACATACCCTACACCTACCCTACACCTACCCTACACCTACCCTACACCTACGCTACACCTACACTACACCTACCCTACACCTACCCTGCACCTAACCTACACCTACCCTACACCTATCCTGACCAGCCCAAAAAATACTGTGACATGTTTCTGGTTTCCTGGTACTTGATGTTTTTGGTCTCCTGGTACTTGTAAATCTGTAGTACTAAGGCAGCAGCGGCTCTGAATTTCCACTTCCTCCTCAGTCTTTATTGATCCATGCCACTTACCGGGATAAAAAGTAGCATATGTCTCATTCCAGGATATGAACTACATTTGTGCCAAATTTCATCCAAATCCCTTCAGCCGTTTTTGCCTGATTGAAACACAAACATACAAAAATACAAACATACAAACATACAACAAACATACAAACATACAAACATACAAACATACAAACATACAAACATACAAACATACAAACATACAAACATACAAACATACAAACATACAAACATACAAACATACAAACATACAAACATACAAACATACAAACATACAAACATACAAACATAAAAACATAAAAACATACAAACATTCACATTTATAATATTAGTAGGATATTATTAGGCATTCTGTACCAGTCAACCAATGGTGAAGAGATAACGAATTTTATTTTTACAAAAGTAGAAATAAAATAAATGAAAAAGAAAGTTGAAAACAGAAAGCTGTTAATCTTAAGTAGGCACACACTTTTTGTTAGCATACCATTATTTTAATGTTATTTCTGTGTACCGTCCGACCTTTTCGTGTGTGTTAGTGCTAAGTATTTTATCCTTTCTTTTTTTTCATTCACTTATTGATTCTAACTGTGTAGGTACTATGGTAGACACCAGATACATCTGCAATAACGGTCCCACTTAGTTTTACCAGCTTTCTTAATATATCAAAACCAGAAATAGAGACATGAAGCTGTGTTGAGTCGACTTCTATCGTGATCACTTGTAATGAGAAATGGTTCATAATTTATTGTTCGGGTATCTACGAAGGGATATTAGGGAAAGGTCTAAGGTACTTTATTGCAAGTTTATCTGGCGCCTTAGGTGACATTGAGGTAGACTAAGATAAAGAGATGCTGAGGAGGAACTCGACTCCAATCAAAAAGACTTCCCCACAGTGGCAGAGGACAGACTTGTGTGGAAAAGAGGAATGGTGGTCTTTACCCAGCTATGCTTACCATGTCTTCATGGCTGAGATATAGTAAAGTAATAAAAAGTATTCAGTGATACTTGTTTAACCTTATAGCCTAAAGCTCGCATCCTGTGACGCGGCTGCTGTTACACAAACAAATCACATAATTATGCAATATTCCATCTCCACACAAAGTAAATATCTGTTGGCTGTACAAATATTAATATCAATGTGGGATTAATCTAACTAGTGATATTAAGCGAAGAAGATGAATGGTTTATGACGAATATCAAATTCTAGAGGCTTTAACCAATGCAGACCTTGTAAATATTCTCATTTCATCGTCCTCCTAACCTCAGTATTCATTGGCATTGGCTTCTTTCATACCATTGTCTGTGGTCATGCCAGTATTCCATCATCATCATCATAATTATCAGCCGATAGGCGTCCACTGTTGGACATAGGCCTCCCCCAAATGGGTTTGCCATAATCGCCACGCTTGGCAGGCGGGTTGGCGATCGCAGTGCAGCTGTAACAATGTACCTACAGAGAATGCTGCTGCCCATTCTCTGGTGAGTCCCTTAGTCGCCGCTTACGACACCCACGGGAAGTGCCAATATTAACCCCATTTTATTCATTTTCTGCTTTTATCAACAATTTTGTTTGTCCTGTTTTTTGTCGGCCTTTGAGTGTCGGGCAGTTCCTAGAGTCTTTTTCAATAGAAACACCGCTAACCGAATCTGAAAACATTTTTTCCCTGCCCCAATTTCTTTGTAACCAAATCTGTTCTCTATTTCGTTATCCAAGGTTGTCACTTTTAAGGCTTCCAAACAATCACGGCATAACCGCCATTTTACCGAAAAACACACACAAAGAGAAGTATAATATTGAAATGTTCAATTTATGTCCCTAGCTTTTGTAGTTTTGGGCACCAGGAATACAGAAAGAAACAATGATAGTGTTTACATGCGTACTCATGGACACAATTATTGTTACGTCAGTACCAGGTATCATGAGTACCAGGTTTTGAGTATCAGAAATACAGCAACACTAGACAGCATATTCCTTATAGACACAATCATTGTCACTGACGTGTTTGGTGATGTAATGGTAGTAGCCAGATTATTATGAAGTCATTAAATATTTTTTTTGTTTTAAAAAAACGTTGCCCCCCCCACACTAGGTATTTCTCCTGTATCGTGGGTGCGTTTACAAACATACAAACTCACTTACACAAACAGCCAGACCCGGAACAACTATCTGTAGGCCATACAAATATTTGTTCCGCGCGGGAATCGAACCCGCGACACGCAGCGCCGCAGCCAATCGCTCAACCACTGCACCAACCGTGTTGTAAAAATGTATGTACCTACTGAGCTTGTTTTTTTAGGAACCAGGAATACAGAAACATTAGCCAGTTCCATATAGACACAATAGTTGTTACTGACGTGTTCGATGTAGTGATAGTAGTAGCAAAAATTGAAGTCAGTCAAAGCTTATCGTGTTGGATACCAGGAATCCAGAAGCACCTAGACAATATGGCGTCCAATGTTCTGTAGATACCTATTGATGTTATTGAAATAGATACAACACTGGTTCGTACCCTGCGACTGGCGTGTTTGATGAAGTAATGTAACCCAAAATAAACGTTTTGTGTGTATCGTAATGTCTGTCTATTTTTGGTATCTATATTTGTACGGTAGAGTAATATTTCATACAATTTGCTTAAGAGATGGCAATTACAGGACAAACCAGAATGATGGTTTCCTGTGGGCTCGCAAAAGTGGGAAGGAGCGGAGGACCCTGCTCTAGAGTAGGACAGCTGGGCTATCAAAAGACGGGGTAAGTATGTCAGATAATGGAGGAAATCTTTCACATCATCATACAAACATTTCATAATCATATTTTTTCAGGAATATCCAGTAGAAAAGTAACTAAGAACACTTATAAAATGTAAACTAGCTCTCCAAAAAAAAGTACAATTATATCTAAACTAGCACTAAAATGATATAATTCTACACACAAATAAAATATTATTTCGTGAATCAAATGTGGCTGTTAGATACGAAAGCTAGTGATGACAGATGCCGCGATATCACGAAATTCGTGATCTATTTTCGAATTACCGTATGTTGGAAGCACTTATATGAAATCCTAATCAGATTTTTCTGACGCAGTGGAATAACATGACCCACCACTCACAATCCGATAGATGTTTTATTTCATGATCAATATTAAATAACTTTATGATTTATTTTAGAGGAAACAATGAGTATTTTTCTCTAATGGAAAGGTGAATGGATCTTTTTTGTGATTATTTTTAACAAATTCATTAAAAATAGTGTACGTGGTGTTTAAGTAGTGTTAAAGTGTACTAAAACGACACAGTGCGTTGAAAACTCGTCTGTGACGTCGCATGAGTAGTTTTCAACGCACTGTATCGTCTTAGTACACTTCGTTTGTTTCGTTCGTGTGTGAGTTGACCCAAGATATTATATTATACTAGCTGTGCCCGCGACTTCGTTCGCGCGTGCATTTTGTATTTAGGAAGATATTAAGTACACAAACTCACTAATTGTATATAGGTACTCATCGTGATTATGACATGACTTACAAAATTACGTAGAACGAACGAATATTAACACTTAAAACATTTCTTCGTAAACAATATTACTTGTTATGTGATATTCATCAGTACGTATAAACAGGCTTTGCGCGCTGCTTACTTGAGACAAAGCGACATACAACCTGACCGTGCGAGATACAGGACTACCGCAGATCCACACCAACACGACCAATAGTTTGTCCCTGAGCTTGATTAATGGTCATGCCGAAACTATCAGAAGATAAGTCTCCGCAGAGGACATGGTGGAGTATACGGTGGAGGTCTGCCCTGCTTGGGCGGAGCATCACCGTGTCCTCGTCGAGGCGATCGGCTGCGGCGTCCTGGTTTACTCCATGGTCCGGAGAATAATATAAGAATGAATGACAGCACGATTTGATAGTTATTCCTAGTTCGAGACCAATCGTAAGTCCGTAGGTGATACGGAGTAGAAAACGCCAAACACTAAGGCCGAAACTACAGACTTCGGGCTTAAGAGAGTAGACCCCCTCAGCCGCCGCAACAGAAAAAGACAACCCGGGCGTTGCGTCGGGAGTCGCAGGGCAATTCCCAGCCACCCTAAGCGCGGGCCCGCAGATGGCGAGCGTAGGTTGGCTCACTGTCCGAACACTAACTACTGTTGCGGAATTTGTTCGAAAAGTCACCACGGCCCTGGATCGTTAAAGGCATAAGGAGGAATACGGACGTGTTTTAGTCAGTAAGAGTTTGACACTCTCTTCCGCTCCACGCAGAGCAGAAGAAGTCATTTGATGTTTTCCCATCCATAAAAAAAACCCACAACGGATAGAGTAGAGTAGAGACTCCGTTGTCCTGGCTAAGTTTGCAAGCCTAGCTCCGCCCAAATGTACAAAAGCCACCAGTGTGCTTCACAGGTTGAGCGGAGAGACGACCGATAATACTCAAGCCGCAAGGGAGTGATAATCTGAGATAAAAGTCAGCTCAATCACTTAGCACTCACAAACCTATATTTACCACCTGTATGTGTACATTATGGATTGCAATAAACGATTTGATTTGAAACCTGCACCTCACCGTCCCGAGGATTTTTTCACGTCGGAAAGTCATGGCCAGGATGACGTAGCCGGCGTCGAAACAACCTCCGCAAATTGGGCTGTCGGTAGTGCATAAGTTAAAAAAATTTAAGGGCAATGATCCGTAATAATAATCCCTATTATTACGGAGGTAATTTATACTTAAGCTGAGAAGTCATTTAGTTAGTCACGTTTATAGACTTGTCATTGCCATTTTTCACTTTTTTCACCATTTGTTGTCATGAAGTTCAGTTGTTCTCTGGCAAATTCATGCACGAAACTGTGTGAAAGAAAGAAAGAAGGAGGAGCGGGTACGGGTCCAGCACTACCATCTCGAAACCTATCTCCGCGAGTTCTTCTGTGGCGTCATTGCCCAGGGATCCACAGTTCCCCTTGAAGCTCTGGAGTGTGAAACCCGCTACTGGTAATTTCTGGCCCTAGGCTGGTCACGACGAATCACCAGCTGACTGGGAATTGAACAGTTTTGTTTCAAAATAAACAGAAAATAATTAGGAATGAGGGAGATCCTGGGAAAGAAATTCAAGAGGTGAAAGGCTCACCGATTCGAAGCTCCAATGTCTTGAGCATCGAAGCCGAGTTTTTAGCCTGTCGGTTTTGTATCGGTTGCATTTTGGGGAGTGTGCGACGGAATTGCATAGTTTAATTCCGCCAAGCTCGTTCCATCATCGGACCACAAGACGTACGGCGGTACGCCTTCGGTACATGGTGGACCTCACACCCACATAAACAAAACGTTTTGGAAACAAATGGCGTGGAATTCCCTGACTGAGTCCGTGTTTCCGGATAGTTACAGCCTGGGAGTCTTATCAAGAGTGAATAGGTTACTTTAGGCAAGCGTGCTCCATCTTCGAGCACATCATCGTTTGCCATCATGTGAGATAGTGGTCAAACGCGTTCCTATCAAAAGTAAAAAAAAATGAAAACAAAGTGGAGCAATTTTTTTTTTGCATCAAATGCGTAACGCCTGGTAAGTATAAAAATAATCTTTAACTAAAATATACTTTTTGGTGTAATTCTCGTGCTGTTGATGGTAAGTACAGTTTCGCTCAACAGATGGCATTGCAAGTGTCATTAAAGGTACTTACCCCTACTTACTATGCATGTAGATAATAAGTTGATTTCTTCTAGATTGCCATAATCCTATCAGGTTTATGTGAATGTTTTCTACATTAGTTTTGTATTTTTTATCGCGATGCAAACGAAACAGAATACATATAAACAGAAGATAGGTTCTGCTTGTCTTTCTAAAAAGATATGCAAAATACAGCAATAACATATTATTAATATTTGAAAATATTAGGTTTGGTAGGAATAAAAAAATAAGGAAATAAATAAAATAAAAATAATTCAAAAATAATTACAAAATCTGTGGGAGTTGAACTCACACCTAGTCTTTCGAGAGGCAGGCTTTAAACCAACGGACTATGAGATCTGTTGACAATTGATTAAAATAGCCGATAGCTTAGCTCCCTGAAAGGGTTCCACATCAGGTGCTCTAGACCTTAATTTTTTTGATGTCGACAGACAGTACTCATCATGTTGACCAACTATTCCTTAAGCGGTATATTAATATCTCTTATAGATTAGCCGGGCTGCTAAGGTTCCACGTCTTGTATTCAGATCTTCAAAATAAATTATAGCCCATATGTTGGCGAGGACTAATAGCTATACAACAAAAAAAGTTTCATTAAAATCCGTCCAGTGGTTTTTGCGTGAAAGACGAACAACAGATAGACAGACAGACAGACAGACAAAAAAAGAAAAAGAAATATTTTTGGCTTCTACTGTTTGTATAAAGCACCCCTGGAGTATTTTTTTTAGTTTATATTCAATGTACAGAATTGACCTCTTCTACAGTTTTATTATATGTATAGATTATTATTATTTCAAAGAACACTGTTTTACCTAAACGTGACGTCACAAGCCCACTCCTGATCTTTGATGCGATTTATCCGCGTCATTTTTTTTTCTAAAATACGTGTTTTTATTTTTCGATAATCTAACTGACGGACTAAATAGAATCATATTTTTTTTTACTCAGTAATCATCCTTATTGAAGACCTAATTTCCCAACACTTAATTTGTGCAATAGACATAATTATACCGGCAGAGCATTTCAGAGCCCATTTTTCATCACTTAACACGGCACTAAACCCTGGCTTAAGTTACCAAGCCTCTCGTTTCCCGCTATTCCAAAAATTAGCGGTATTGTAACTGGTAGCACTACTAAGCACCTAACGTTATGCTCTAGCCGATCTTGGCCGAACGCCAACGAACGAAAGCCCGTAGGTTTTTTCAAACATCGAATGTGTTCTAAATTCGAAATCGACTATCGCAGCAACGAAGTTCGATATCTAAACTCGTAAAAAAGAAAAAAATGTAAACCGTTTAGTTTCGGCAGCCATATTGGAAAAATTGGCTTACCTACGCAATAAAAGTTATTTCGTAGATTACTGCGGGTTCTCGTTAAACTGGAAGTAAGTGTAATAAGCCATAAAACGAGCTTTTTATTTCCCGTATTATTGCTGGATACTTACTTAGTTTGTATGTTATCGATACATGGGGGATTTGATGATGCTTGGTTCGAACTTTAATAAAGAGTTTTTCTTCGTGGTATTCTCTACATATTTGCTATTCAGTTTATTCTCAGAAAACCTTCACTAATAAAACTGCTGTATTTTCTTTACTGTTCTCAGTTCTTTTAAAACGACTCAATAAACAGCTTAATTTAACAAACAAGCCTAAAGCGTTATTTCATAACATTATTGGCTTCACCGTTCTTCTAAATTGCTTTAAAGTGTTCAAAGGAAAAACATCAAGACACTTAATATTGGGAAGTATTTTTCTGTTTTTGCCCTTTTTCCTTGATTCCGTATACCGAGCGAGATCAACTTGATATTACTCCTCGAAGTTTACCATAACTTTGTCTAGTTCTCATTGTCTTGCGGACGCCTGAGAAGCCTTTGGAATGGTTTTTTAATTATGTTTATGATGAAAGTTCGTCGGAAATACGAAAAATTATTCTCATTTCTAAAGTCACTATTAATTTTACAACGCAAGTTTTCTTGGAGTAGGTAAATAAGGATTCTCTTTTAGAACTTTTGTTGTTTAGAAATACAATTTGGCCTATTAATTAAAGGCAGTTCATAAATAATAGAATGAAATACGTAATATACTTCAGCCATCTTATTTTGGGATTACCGTAAAGCTTATATTGGCCACAATTTTATCGATATTTTTTTAGGAAACTCATGACTCTGACAGGTACGAGTTTAGATGGTCGAGTTGAGTTATCATTGCGTATTTTTCTGCTTTCAAATTTACTGCAACACGACAGATGCTGAAATGTACCCGACTAGCTTCAACGTGTGACTGAGTAATTTTAATGTCGTTAGAGACTGGCTTCGCTGACTGAAACGATTTCATTGAAGTCGGTTATGGTATGGGCATGTGATACGCAGAATCACACATCGTGAATAAAGTTTCTAGTATGGATTTAGATGGTAATAAACGAAACACTCAGAGGCAAATAGCGACTTTGTTAATTAATTGAAGATTGATTATACTGGGTTATTTGTAAAACACCATCAAACTTTCAGTGGGTCAAAGTACTCAAAATAAATCGGCTGTTTCAGAAAAAATGAAATATTCACCCGATGAAAATGTATGAAACAGTAGATTCTTTTTTAGATATTTCAGGGTTGGTCTCATAACAAAAGTTGCTTATAATCATAAGTATTTTCGCCCACTGAAAGGTTGTTGGTGTTTTGCAAATAACCCTGTATTCATTTGTGATTGATAATTGAAGCCAGAAAATCTGGCACACGTCTTGCCAAGGGTTATCGGAAAGTCTAGTAGGTAACCGCTTCAATTAAAATACTGGTATTCAGATGAATCCGGTTAGACTAGGAGCCGACCCCTTTATGTTGTGAAAAGGCTAGGTAAATGGTGATTAATGAGTAAGGATCGCATAACCTGTAATTTTTTAATGCAGCATTTAATTTACTATAAAATCACTGATTTATTCATTTAACAAATTAATACCTACTATAAAAGACACAAACATAAACTAAATTATATCAATAGAACTCCGACTCCATCAAATTAATGAAACCTTTCAATTTTGCACTCACTGAGTCTTTCAATCAGAACTAATTTGTGTTTCAAATAAAACAATTCTAATTTGAAAGTAAAGTTAATGTGACTTTCCAAGTATAAGTTGCAATAATTATTCTTCTAACAGTATAAATGTGAGGTTATGTATGTTTGAATGTTCGTTAATCACGCATCAACGACTGAACGGATTTTGTCTGTATTTAGAACACTAATGCACTTGGACAATGGTGTTAGTCAGCGGAAAGAGGAAAGTAAGAAAGAAAACATGTTTATGTGCCACACACTGGTACACAAAACGTAGGAATCAAAATAATTGACTTGACTTGTCTTAATAATTGAATTCATTTTTAAATCAATTAGAATGTGTTCCTCACGGCTGCGCCAAATACGTCCAGTTCAGCAAAACGCCAGACCACTAGGTGCTACCTGACGCTGGTTTAATTAAACCTACAGGAAGGAAAGTTAACCAGGGGACGAAGCCGTTACCGATGATCTGGCCAAGTGAAGCATCATCAGGACACAAAGATCTCCGACGCAGTACACACGCCACAAATCACCACAAATGGAGAGATTATATCTCCAGAAAGTTTAGACAAAAGTGATATTCTTGTGAACCACGCCCTGGATTAGAACGTAGCATTCATTGGTGGATCCAGGGGGGCGGCTAAGGTGCTCAAGCCCTCCCCAAAAGACACAGATTTATTTTGTAGTCTACAACCTAACAAAGTCATTGAGGAATTTACGAAAATAAACCCAAGGAGGCTTGTTATGCATTTAGCAAAGTTTTTTTTTAAGTATAACCCCCCAATCGACTATCCTGAATCCGCCCCTGATAGCATATCTACTTACTGTCTCAGGAGTAAGTACGTTCTCGTAAGATAGGTAATATTCGAAATTCACGAGGACGAAGCCACTGAAAAAGCTAGTGAGTTATAATGTCAATAGGTATTTACATTTCAATCAGGTAATGGCAGTAGAAAAAGAAGTAGGTTAGGAATGGAATAATGTGGCAGTTATTAAAATGAAGGCTAATCAAATGTAATTTTCTTCAATAGGGCAACTATTTCGATGGTATTTCATGTTTTTGTTTTAGGTTTGTTAGTAAATGAAGGTGGCCTTGCCTTTAATGCTATTATTACACCATTGTAAGGGCTTTCATAATAGCATTATTACGACACCTCCCGCGCATTAGTTCGTACTTACGTTTTTCAGGAGGGAGATTTTTAACTTCATCTTTGTGTTGGTCAGCCGCAAAACAAGACTATTAGCGGGTTAGAAACTCAATTTTTAGTGAAAATATGAAAACTATTTTTTTTCATAAGAAAGAAGAATGTTTAGTATTTATATTATAATAAGTACTGCATTATAGTACTCTCATTTTGCCAAAAAACATGTTACGACTTTTTGCGTGGGAGATATTGATTTTACCATTCTACTTTATCTTTTTCAACTATGGTATCGAAATAAATCGATTTTCGTTTCTGAAGTTCAGTTAGCTCTACTGGATCCTGAAAGCCTGAAAACGTGTCAAACTTTGGCTGTACAATTTGACACATTCTTTACTTCTAATTCATAGTTCGTATGTCACAAAACTCATCTTCCAGCTTTTGCTGATTTTAAAAATCAATGTTACCTAATAAATATGGGTAGTCCTCCAGACCGATTTCGGACATGGCGGCCCATCTCAACGGAGACTACTGCACAAGTGTGTGCGCAAACACAGGTGCACTCCCTCTTCAATAACTCTCATATTCCGATGGGACGGCAACCCGACACGACCGGAGAGAGATCTGGCGCAGGACCAAAAAAGGTGTTACTTATTATTAAGTACATAAAAATAACCACCAGAGGTCCACATAATTTGTCTCCGATTATTAAATCAGAGACAAATCCTTGCTATTATTGTTAACGCGAAAGTTTTTATGTATGGATGTTTGTTACTCTTTCACGCAAAAACTACTGAGTGGATCTTGATGAAATTTGGCACAGAAGTAGATTATATTCTGGAATAACACATATTGTGCTTTTTATCTCGGTGGTTTTTATGTTCCCTTGGGATAATTTACGACAATCACGCGGGCTGCAGCTAGATAAAAATATAATTTTAGCTCAATCAAATTCAGTTGCAAGATTTGATCCATACCAACATAGAAACTCACCAACAGGGCAAGTTAAATGAAAGCCTGTAAATAACCGTCTTTACCCACAATTCTATAACAATAGCGGCTCTTCTTCTAAATTAGTCCAAGTGGTACACACGCTAATTCGCGACATGTCCCGGTCTCGCTAAGGGCTCTTCAAGCGGCCTGGGCCCAACTTGGCCTAGCTTGGCCTGGCTTGGCCTTGGCACGATGCATATAGAACTATGACAATGGAACCTTGACATGACCTTGTCTTTGTTGTATTAGAATAAACAGAAACTGGCTTTTTGTTTTGTTTAATTAATTTTGTTTTGTTTTCGGAAGTTTTTGTTCGAGGATGCGACAGTGAGTTTTCAAATTTTATAGCCATCCGAAATCCTAAATTAAGATATAAGTACATTTTGTTTATCTACAGTGTTCATAGGCTTCTTTCTAAAATAAACCCGCAAGTCGCAAAGTTTTCCATCCAACAAAATAATCAAAAAAGATTAAAAAAAAAAAATTCAAATCCTACTATTCCCATCCACTAATTTAAACATAGTAATAAAACTTAATTACATATTACAAGCACTAACAATTTTACAGCCAATAAACACGAATTTATTCCACTAAGCCGATCATAAACTTCGTCGTACATAATAATTGAACAAGCAATATAATCGTATGAACGCAACTTTGATTGACCTAAAGACATATCCTTTGCCACATGAATATTTATCAGTACAATCAGATCAATAACTGAACTGAACTACTTCGTCGTTCCGAAGTTTTGAATATTGCTACGACGACGAACGGCAATCGTAGTTATATTCAGTTTATTAAATTTACAATTTAAACGGAGTAAGAAAAATAATTATTTATGTTAAATAATGAATTATTTATTACTGTTATTTAACGGATCATTTTAGGTTATGGATCAAGGATGATGAATCGTTCTATTGATACCTAAAATTTAAATATCCAAAAGAGAATAAGTTCAATAAAAAAATTTAGAGCAGTGTATCGACTTACTTCGAACCACGGTTCAAGTTCATTATATTCAAAAACAGGAGCATAATAAAACCTGTTTGTGATAGAACAAGCCATGATCGATGTACAAAGTTCAGTTCGCGTTTGCGGACATGTTGACGGGTCCATCAATCACAATGTCGGTGCCTACATAATTGAATGTCGGCAATTTTTCGCCAGCATTTGTTAAAGAATTATGGATGATAGCAAATAAGATCGGGAATCTTCAGAAACATTTTCTCTACAGCTAATTTGGATCCACGACGATCCATTTGTTCCGAGAAGACATTAAAAAAACATTCAATACTGTCAAGATACATTTCGTTTCTTAAAAAGAGTGGGTCTACACAAAATTGGGGTCAATCTCGGGAGGTAAAATTCAAGAACGGATAACATAATTAACGGTAAAAGACGAGACGGTGGGACCAAATCACATTTTATACTTTCCGCTTTTGATTTTGGCAAGCATTCCCTCAACTAGAAATGAGGGGCTGAAACCCAAAAGCTTAATGAACTTTTGACCTACTACTAAATCATTGCTTTATCATTTTGATCAAATGAGCTATGGAGTTTGGGAAATTAGGACCCTCGGTATAATTAGGACGCAAAGTCATTAATAGCGAAGCTAACATCATTAGAGAGCCTTTAGTGCTCAGGCATTAATAGGTTGTTACAGAGTTTAATACATACTTACAACCAAAATATTTCTAAAACCTTACACTATATTTAATGAAGAATCTAAACAAATAGATTTGGAAAATAAATTAATAAAATATTTTACCCAAATTTGAACCAGATAACAATTTCGCAGAATAGCACCATTCCATCACTTTCCGTGGGTGTCGTAATATGGGGGACTAAGGAACTCACCAGAGAATGGGCAGCAGCATTATCTACAGGTACATTGCTACAACTACACTGTGATCGCCAACCCACCTGCCAAGCGTGGCGATTATGGCAAACCCCTCCATTTGGGGGAGGCCTATGTCCAACAGTGGACGTCTATCGGCTGATATGATGATAATGATAGACCATTTCGCACAAGTACTTACTTAAAAGCTTACGAGACCACAACAATTTTAAAGCCAGATGCTTCCGTTAGCTGGAGTTCAGTTACTGGCACGAGCCCAAAAAATATGATTCTAGATGTGCTGAAGATAGCCGCTAATGATACGAGTGCCTCTTATCTTTGAGCTATTAATATCGACCAGGAATCCAGTCGCTTTAACACTGTCATCAGATCGATTAAGTATACAACGTCTAACAGAATAAACTCAATAATGTACCTCTTAACAGGTCATTGTACCTACTCATCATTATGATGAACAAATCCATCCAAAGGTTGCCTTGAAAAGATCGCTTTTAGCGACAAGGCCGCCCATTGTGTCACCCTATGTAATGTTTTTTCATCTATATTTTCTGTAACTTATATGGTGTCCATAATAAAGAGTTTTCTATTCTATTATATCAACTATCACTATGGGGCTAACACGAAAAAAAAAATGGCTGCCCCATACATTTCATTTTCATGATAACTCAACAAAATGTACTGAACAGCAGATCGTTTTTCGCGATTTCGGGGTTGTTCCCATAGTAAAAATTGTTCATAATGATTAAGTACAATGACCCGTTAAGAGGTATTGCGTATATTCTGTTACATGTTGTAACAGAATATACGCAATGTACTCATCAAAGCGGTTGTTTGTCGTGATATGTGCATGTGATGGAAAATATTGACCATGAATGTAAATGGCTATAATAGCAACGTGAGACCAAAAACATGATGTATGAACTTATAATGATGTAAAGCTAACATAAACATAGAACGTGGCTGCTGAGATGACGATTAAAGAATGTATTTAACGATGACCCCAAATTAATTGGACACCACACAATGATGATATTGTTCCTTACTTTCCAACGGAAAACAATACCACGAGCCTGGCCTAAATAATTAGCAGGCCATTAGTCGTAATTACTATGAAACATTATGGCTGATTTTTAAGACTTGATTCCATAGTAGTACTACCTAAAGAAAGAAAAAAACTTGTATTTAGTGTCCCAAAACTGACCTTTAAACAATTGCTAATTTACCGAGAATTGCTGTAATGAAATTCGCGTACCATTTTAGCGCTAACAATACATGTCGCATGCAATCACGTAATAGGCAGCGCGCATTATTGCAAGCAACATAATTCATTAAACATTCTCCCCCATCATACGATCCTATTCAATAGCTAACAGTTAACACCTGATACCCTCACAAAAGATCATAGAACGCTATTAAGACCCCTTTAATCCACGTCGCAACTCATAATCCTTCTAATGATCAGGTAAACTAATTACTAGGCGTTAATGTAGGAGGAAAAGCAACCCGAGCATTACGGTAATTGTTATGATGTAGACAGGTTACATCAGCGTAGGGTCTGCATCCGACCGGGAATCCCGAGCCTGTCCTACTTTTGAATACAATGGACAAAGATAGGCGCTTTTTTTTGGAGTTCACAGATTTTAGGACGGATTGCTGACGGGCGATCTGAGTAAAGCATTTGATACGGTAGCCTTCTATTTTTAAATCATGTACTTGGCTGTTTTTTACAGGATTTGGATATCTGTCTATGAGACGAATTTATTCGTTGACCAGGCTACTAAAATGTCATTGTATCGCCTAAATCGCGTTTAGATCTATAATTCAAATTTCAATTTAAGTATGTACTCAATACTATTGAGTAATCAATAGAGTAACTGAAAGAGCTTATTTAGTATTATCATTTCAATTGGATTACTTCAAGCCATAGGGTCTTATGCATTGTAATAAATACCACGTAAACAATGCCAAGGATACATTCGGGCTTTAACTCAAATACCCAGGGTTCCCTTGCTCATTATCCGGTATTACAGCCCCATAGATGCGGGACCTACAGGGGACCCGGGAGAAATTGTAATGTTTGTTTTCAATTACCCTTAGTTTCACAACGCTGTGGCGTTAAAGTTTTTGAACAACGAAAACGTATAAAGAGACAGCTTTGAAAATAATCTTTGTTGGAGAGGTGCGAATTGTATGAGCTGCTAATGAAGACGATGTAGCTTACAGAGAAATTCAATTAGTGTTATCTTGTGAATGTTGTTGTATAGATTTTAAACAAAAGACGTAATTAAAATACTCGCAGACCGCCTGGGTTCCCAAGTTTTGCCATTTGATTGGTTAGCTATCTCTGTTAAAGTCCTTAGTTTTTATTTATCAAGAATTCGAAATTATTTTCTCCCGTCTTCCAATATCTTTGAAAAACCGGAAAATTGCAAACGCCCTAAGATTGTAAAATTTCGCGTGAAATTGAATTTATTGTATATAACGGAATATCAGGATGGGCAGCGGAGCGGTCTTTGTGATAGTCATCCATCATGGGCGTGTAATAGAAGAAAAGTTGAAATAATAGCACGTTTGTGATTCATAACAGTCACTCGTTTTATTCGATTACATTTGTAAACAAAATATACGGTAAAACACAAGATGAAACTAGATTACGAGCCAATAGGTTAGCACGCGTGCACTTCGTACGCTGTCTGTCAAAAGAATGCCAGCTGTTACGGCGTAGACGCAAACTTGCTACCCTATTCGGGGTTACCCGCTGGTATTTTATAAATCACCATATATTTTCGACCAATTGAAATAAATCACCATTTTAATTTTGAATTTAACAATAATTACTGTTCAACAAAATAACACAATCAGTCTCTCATCTTAAATCTTGGATTAACTTTTAATTTAGCTGCGCGCCGTCATATACAAAACATTTTTTTTCATATAGTTAGTTTAGTCAATAAGTTCTAGAAATTATAATCTAATAAAGATTTATTACAATCTAACGGAGTCTGCAATTTTCCATAGACAGATATACTTGCAAACCAATACAAGTTATTTGCTACTAAAAATAACTTGCTTGAATTTGCAAGTTATTTGCTACTACGTATCTAACATTATAGTCTTTCAGATTCTTTTAGCTACATTTCACCCAGATTCTGCAATTCCAATACAACAAAAAATGCATGGCAATATGAATACGATGCTCTGCATTCACGAGGTTTGTTTCATTGAATGTTGATCTGCGAATGAAAGAGGAATACTGAAGCGAATCGGCAACATGTCTGTCCATAAAAATAGTGAAATTTGACTCAGCGAAATGGGCTGCTCTATTGCTTTGGGCCATGTTCTATCTCGTAGTGATTTGTTAGCACTCTCGACACTTCTCTTTTCAATACCAGATTTAAAAGGTATTTTCGTATTCAGAGATTGTGAAAACAAAATCCGTAACAAACTGTAAGAAATATTCTTGAAAAAGGATCGGACTGATCACAGAATGTCGTGATTAGGTATATGACTTTTTTTGTGTAATAAATCTCAACTGTAAATTTTGTAAAGTTTAAATTGGTAGCGCGATTTCGGGGTTAGTCCCATAGTAAAAGTTGTTCATAATGATCTTACAACCAAATCCAAAAAAGCGCTACAGTTTTCCCAAGAAGTTCAAACAATTACTGGATCTATACCTCACTCATCCGATGGATTCTCGAGGCGAGCCCGGTGCCCGATGAGGCGTGATGTCTGCATGACTGACACGATCGTTAGTCGGACTCATTATTACTGCTTACACAACGATTCCTTTACTTGTGATAATGGAACTGTCACTTGTTTGAGGGTTAGGTTTTTTTCGTTTCCGTGAAGGTCTGTTTTTTTCTTTACTATTATTTTGATAAGTGCCGTTGTCCTAACTTGGAATAAATAAAGACGAACGTAACGTCTTATTTTATTAAAATTGAATTCTTATTTATCATAAGAGATAAATTTTGTTTTTATAAGTTGGAATTTAGGAATATAGTTCGATCATATAGGAAGCCGGAAACAACACCTCTGATTTATAGAAAGAAAAAAAAACACATCATTTAGTATATTAAAGGCAATTCAAGTTATCAGTAAGTAGAAAATATGTATAAATGTACAAGCGGAGTAAAAAGGGAGAGGGGAAGAACTCACAGGGCATCGAAAAATTCGTCCACATCGCTGTCAACGGAAGAACACTGGCCACATTGCCACGTTGAATGGCAATGCTTATTCGTTGGTCAAAGAAAAGACCAGCCCTCTGGTCACGTGACGATTCGACTAACTGCTTGCTGACTTCGCGAAAACAGTTATCAGTTGAATTGTTTGGCTGTTGATATTCATAAAAGCAATCACACAAGCCAACGCGCTCTTGACAATTCGTCACATTATTTTTAATAATAATTTAAAAAGGGTGTGCTTTTTTAAATTGCGCTTTGCTTTTGTATGGTGTACAATTAAAAGCTACTTTATTATATTCTTATTACTACAACGTTTTAATACTGTTCAATATTCACCTCATCAAAAAACCAAAATCTCACCAACACTTCACTCCACACAAACAAACCAAAACAACTGAAATACCAACACGTCTCCCCATTAATCTTCGATTCTATCAATTCTAGAGCAGCTACATACCACATTCAGTCACTTCCAGTTACGCCTTAGGCTTACGTGTCGTACATATCAAACATGTGTACACAAGCCCCTCATGTTGAGCATAGAAACAGTCGTCGCGCCCACACATTACCGCGAAAACTTAAGTGGTGTGGTGTACGTAATCCGTCGTCATCCGTGATGAATGGTGGATGCCGACTAAACCCGCCAAGGATTAGTCAATTGCGGCCTCAAATCCACCAAGTCATAGTCGCTTGTAATGGTGTAAGTTGTGAACTTGTAGCGTTGTGTTAATTTTTACGTTAAATGATAGCTGGAGATGTTCCGAAGTCTTGATACCGTTCAAGCGCGTCTGACACACCGGTGAGTCGTATTGAAAATGTCGTTGAACGCCTCCGACTCACTAGAGAGACACCCGATTCACGCGTATTAAAAATCTAAATTAATAATATAACTAACTGAAACTTAAGTGAAAAGAGCTTGAGCTTGAGCTGTCAATTTTGCAAATATTACAGTGAGTTTTTTTTTCACAAGGAGCATTTGCCGCCAGCCTTATTTAATTATTTATTCATTTATATCTACTTTACGCACACAGATGTACAGAGGCGGACTTAATGCCTTAGAAATTTTATACCAATCAACCTTTGGGTGATGCAGAGAATATAGTGGTGCAATGAATGCAGTTACTGGATAACACGTCAGTCATTTCACCAGTACTACCAGTATTTTACAAAGGAACGGATTGCCTCTGTTCTTCGCAACCCAGCAACGGATGACTTTTTGTTTGAGAAAAAAAATTTTTTTTTGAGAAGTGATTTCATAGGATGGTTGAACTTTGGAATCATTATTAGTAAATAAAAAAAAGTTTTTTATTTTGTACCTAGTATTTTTTCAAAAATGCACAAATAACGTTTTTTTTAAATAAATATGCAACACAGCAAACACTAAAAACTCATCAGAAGCCTCATCAGAAGGCTTAAAGTCACCCAAAGGGCAATGGAGAGGGCAATGCTCGAATCAGGAATGACGATATCCGCAAGAGAACCAAGGTTACCGACATAGCCCGAAGGATCGCCAAATTGAAGTGGCAGTGGGCAGGGCACATTGCTCGCAGAACAGATGGTCGATGGGGCCGAAAGTTTTTTGAGTGGCGACCGCGTCCCGAAAGACGCAGCGTTGGAAGGCCTCCCACAAGGTGGACCGATGACCTGGTGAGGGTCGCGGGTAGTCGATAGATGCGAGACGCACAGGACCGGTTGTTGTGGCGACACTTGGGGGAGGCCTATGTCCAGCAGTGGACGTCTTTCGGCTGATATGATGATGATGATGATGATGAGCAAAAACCTAACGCATTTGGAAACATGAAATAATATATTTAAACCCGCTCAGGGTCTTTACTTTAACCACGAACGATATGAAGGAAATTGTCTGGTTAGGTTGGGTAAACAACTGTCTGCTCCCACAGTTTTAGATGTACCCTTTCATTATTAGGTGTCGTAATTATATCTCAATTTTAGTAGGTACCCAGGTTTATCGATTGATGAATTATTTAGAGTTGATTCTAGGTTTAGTAGAAATATTTTCGGTGTCAAATTAAGACAATCACGCAACGAAAATAGCGTTTGAAAATAATATCAGTTGAGTTGGACCTATAATTTTCTACAATATAAAATAAATTCTGCTTTTTTCTAATTAAGTTTTAATTACATTTAAATGGATAGATATTTATAGTAGGTAGGTACTGTTCATATACATACAATGAACTACACTAGCAGTAGATTTCCATTCAGCATATTATATTATTATAATCTAACTGTACGCCATCGATATCTCATTTAAATATTTATCGCATTTAGTCGTCCTTAAGTTTTTCGTTATTATAAACGTGATAATCCGAGATATACTTACTGTTTATCTTTATTTTCTGATGTCTTGTGCGAGTAAACATTTTTCTTTCTTTTTTTCTAAAAACGTGTAAGAAAATCAACGCTTTATTATGGCCATACCTTATAACATATCACACCTTACGACATCCACATAGCCCAGCGGCATGTGCCGGCGGCGCGGCCGCGTTTTACGTGCGGCAATCGCAACAAAGCCGGCGTTCCCCCGCTGGGAACAGATCGCCGGCTTCTGAAGACAGCTCTGTTTGTGGTCAAGACGGCAGCAGTGCCGCCATTCCACCGTTAGTGGATCCACTATTAGGGGGTTGTCATTATGAAAAACTTTTACTATGGACCAACAATAAATTCTCGAAAAAAAATCGACTGCCCCATACATTTCTTTGCGTATAACTCGACAAAATGTACTGAACTAATCACTTTTTTCGCGATTTCGGGGTCGGCTCCACAGTAAAAATTTTTCATAATGATGAGTCCAATGACCCCTTAAAAAGTTGCGTTTATTCTGTTACACGTTCTAAATAATTATCCTGCGGCAATTTAAAACTAAACCATGACCGTGTAAAATTTAATATCACGCGTAATATCAATAAATTACAAATAACAGCCACACATTATATCTAAACACAGCTGCCAAATTCGAATATTAATACAGCCATTCAATACAAAGCTTGCTTCAGGACATTCAAGTCGAAATATCAATAATTTAGTGCTACAACGTGACGTTTAGCTGATGCAGCTCATGTGAATGGCTTGAATAGTTATGGCCGTCTCTGACGTCATCGTATGGCTTAGTTAGCTGATTTTGGGTAATGTATGTGAGGCTTGTGATTTGGAATCATGTGGTGTTGTAGACAAGGTATGTAGGTAAGTGATTACTTAGTTGTGAATATAAACTTACTAGCTTTTGCCCGCGACTTCGTACGCGCATATCCCGTTATCGTAGAATGAATGAATGTGGCTATTATTATATAAAAATATTTTTTCAAATCCGACCGGTGTAGCGGTGGTTCCAGAGATTAGCACATACAAATAAACAAACTCTTCAGTTTTATTATACTCGTGATATTATATAGTTTAATGTCTGGATAGAAGTACAGATTCGATTCTGAAAATTCTTCACGGTTAGATACACCATCATCTAGTGCCGTAGACTTCTATTTATCCCGGAAAACTGAACTTTTGTGGGACAGGCTTTTTCAAAGAAATGTTAATTTGGAACGCGCACAAAACAAACAATAGAATAAAATAAATTAATAATTAACAATAAAGTCTTATTTTCACAGGTGATGTATTTCTGTTGCCGCTATAACAACAAATAATAAAAACAGAATAAGACAACAAACGTGATTTTTTGCCGTTTTTTTATATGGTACGGAACCCTCGACTCGCACTTCGCCGGTTTTTTGAATATCGAAGGATACACTGATAACGGTGTATTCTGCGATATTGAATAAAAAATAACGATTGACTAACCAGCCTTCGCAACTCCAGTATTTTTTCAATAAATAAAATGACAGCTAAGTCTTTAATTTACAGCACTACTTAACATATTTGTACTTTCCACACACTTCTATTAACATAAGTAAGTGATGGTGAAATAAATCTTGCTTTAATCCAAGTTAGTACGCTAACACGTAGCAAGCAACATGGAATTACTCACAGAGCATAGCGACACATCAGCGGGCGCTGCTGAAGACAGAATTGTCGAAACTGCCTATATAATCCTAGCGTGTCGCTAGTAGGCATTTCTTCTTCAAAGTCAGTAATATCTGCCAACTTTCATCGTGTCACCGTTTAGGTACTCATAAAAATGGACGGCCCCTAACTTTCGTTCTGACTATGGCTATTACAGCCAAAGGTTGTGTTTAGTGCAATATGTGACATTGCGCCAGCCAGTACAACGACGATTTACGTGAGTAAGGATAGAAGAAAATCTTCAAATTCTAGAAGCTTATAAATTTATTTAACTCGTGAAAATTGACGGCCGGCAGCCGAAACTTATGCATGGACAGTTTACCTCCGTGTCAAAACGTCTTATTCTCAAGCGTCCTATTAGCAAAACGTCCTTTTCTTAAAACGAGCTATTCGCAGAACGTTCTATTTTCAAAGTATATTATGCTAATAAATTACTATCTGTTTTTCGCAAATACGTCCTATTTGCGAAAAGCAGATAGTAATTTGAGACTAGGATGTTCTGATACGGAAGTGACAGTTTTAGCAATGGCGTCTACTAGTAAGAAAGAAAGAACACAGAAAGAAAATGTGTTTATTTCTGCCAAGCATTTTGATTTTATTCGAATGAATATCCTAAACAAGTTGGGAAGATATGTGTCACATCCGCACAAAATTTTTTCATCGAGCTTTAACTCGTGTGAGAGACTGAGCCAAGGAGCTGGATTTCAGTGACAGCCGGCGTTGAATGGATGTCCCCGATCGGAGTGATAAAACGTTTGGTAGCTATCGTCACTAAAATAAATTCAAATTTACATTTAATCTTTAATTTCAGCCCATAAAATAAAATCCATGAACATAAAACATACATATAAATACGTATTAAAAGGTCTGCACACGAAATGACGGCCATAGACTAATAATATGACGGCGTCGTATTTCGCTGACTGGTGTCGCGCAGTTGTCCGCGGAAATGTCGATACACGACACCCTTCGACCAAAACTCTGCTTTGAGGAACGTTTTGAGCTGATGAGTTGGAACCCGCTCCATAAACGACTACGCGTCACTGCTGACGCGGCGTTCCGTGGTCTGTGGACTTACTTATCACACGCAAGTGTACTGACAGTTGATGTAAACAGCATACTTGGTTGCACTTTTGAAATATGATGTGAATAGTGTGACGTTTCTGCTTTGCGTTTTACAATCTAGTTTAACTAGTTCATGTAAATAACAGTAGAGGGAGAAAAGTTTATTGTGAATACAAAGTTCTACAATAACATTACCTATGCAGTTATGCACCCCATGGAGTAGTGTTCATGTAAAAGTTTTGTGTTTACAATAAACTTTTTTCAGTTCTTTTGTTTCCTCGTTGATGCAGTAGGTGCAAAAATGTTTGTTCTAGTTTAAAATAATGGATTTTTCGATTTATCAATATTTATATACCGGAATTCGTACTCACTATGCTCTGGTATGCAATCTATAACATCGTAAAAGAATCACGGATTTGGCAGTTCGTTTTTCTCGTTTGGACACAGCTTGACAAAAAGCTTCAATATCCTCTGTATGGTATGTTTTTCATATGGTAGAATTCTAAGAACGTATGAAAATTACTGTTACCACGAGTTTTTACTTTGACGAGGCGTCGATATTCGTATAAATATTAGGCATTGTATCAAAATGGCGACCCATCCACGAGCAGATTATCCTCGTTGATCAATCTATTAGTGTCCAATAAATAGTACACTCACATAAAACTTTGTCAAATTCGATAACACCAAACTTTTTCACCTGCCCAAAAAAATATGATGTATTGCATTTTTAATCGAAACGCCGTAATAACCCCATAATTCCTAAGTTCCTACGCACAGGGAAGAAGTTCTACCTCCCTAATAATTTACGTTGAAGAGCCGCTTACAAAGTTGTCATCTTGAGCGGGAGATTACATTTGATTTGAGTGATATAAGACTTTGAGATGCTCGTGTTTGTTTTACTGAAGTGTTGACTTGAAGTTAGTGGTTTGAAAGCTTGAATAGATTTTGTTTGCGAATGGAGAAAGGTGTTTAAAAACGTAAAATAACTTGGTTTTCGACTTGGAAACACCTAGTTGGGAATATATTTGAATGACGACTTTCCGTTAAATTGGTTGGTTAGTTTTTATTAATTAATTAATAAAAAAGAGATTTTCCGGCTGTCGTATGATATCTAATGAAAGAACTTGTTGTCAGTGTCACAATAGTATTTTTTTTATAATTTTAAAATAATCCATTCTGAAGATAATGAAGAAAATTCATGAAAATTTTCCCTTTATTTTACCGGAAAATCTATAAGAAAACTACGGTTTCAAATTAACAAAAAATAACTTTTTTTTTTCTTTACAAAAAAAAATACAATCGACTTCTAAATAAAAAAAAACACTACAGAGTATAAAATAACTTTAATTTCGGAAGTCGGTGTTTTTGGTTGTTTCTTCTCTTCGTTTTTGACACGGACTTACGAAATTAAAGTTATTTTATACTCTGTAGTCTCCTGAACTTGAAGAAATGCTCCAAGATCTGAGCATGGCAAGTCTTGAGGCTGGACTTTCAATGAACAGATCCAAGACCCGGGTGATGACCAACAGTATACACTAAAGTTATAGATGTTGGGGAAAAAACAGCTAGGCTAAAGTGGGAGTGGGCTGGCCATGTCGCACGAATGCACCCGGAGAGGTGGGCGAGGATCGTCATTCACTGGACGCCTGAGGAAGGACGTCGTCGTCGAGGTCGACCGCGGCGAAGGTGGTGTGACGATCTCATCATGTTTGCGGAGAAAGCTTGGCCCGAGATCGCCCAAGATAGAGAGGTTTGGAAAGAGAAAGGGGAGGCATTTGCCCAACAGTGGGACACAAAAGTAGGCTGGCAAAAAAAATGTTTTTTTATAAATTATAAATGTTATAACTATTTAAAGTTTACTGTTTTATTCTTACTTTATAACTTTTACACACAGTGTCTACATCTCTTTTAATCGACTTTCCTTTCGCAGGAATGCTGGAAGAGATTTCATTAGAAATTAGCATGACCTTTATACCTACTTTTCTGTCTCCTTATTCTTATCTATTTGTTAAATGTGTGTACAAGAACTGTTAAATAAGTAAATAAATAAATAATACAAACAAAATCTATCTATCTTGTATCCCCAATAGTCAAAACACCAATCCTTTGACACGGACACCGAGGAAAATCAGTACGATACCTTTTTATCGTCCATCTTTGAGACTGATGTCCCTGATCTGTTGCTGGTTCACGGCAATTAGCGACGTGACGACGGTAGACGGGGGCTGTGAAATATTAAACCCGATAGTTCACTAACTTACGAGTTGGGGGTAGGTGGGGTTGTACCTAAGTAGGTATAAGAGTAACTGGTTACTGGAATATTCGAAAACGATTTGAGAGATGTATTGTAAGAAAAAAAAAAGAAAGAAAAAGAGTTTATTTGCGCCAGGCATGACGCATATCAGAAAAAAAAAACAATAAGTAAACAAAATTAGGTACGTTAGACAAGTTGGTAAGATATGCGCTACAACCGCGCAAAACGGCCATCAGCAATTTTAGCGGCAATTTTGGTTTGAATTTTAAAGTTTTGGGAAATTAACAAGGCATTTTAAAAATTGATTGATTAAAGCATTTGATTGATTGATTGGATAATAACATTAAAACATTTAAACATTGATTAGCATCCTTTAAATTCAATATTTCTAAAGAGAATTACTAGAGAGAGGTACCGTGCGTTTCAAAGATTCGTTTCAAGAAGTAGGTTATGAATAGAATCACCCCTTCTTCTTTTATCAAATTTATAAAAAGTATAAATTATTATTATTATTATTTGTGTACTGTCCCACTGCAGACCAAAGACCTCCCTTTCTTTCTTCCACTGTTCTTGGTCCTTTGCCACATCTAGTCAAATATATATGAAAAAGTTTTTAAAATATTTTAAAATATCAATCGAGATTAATATATTCAAAAAATTGTTTTCTAAATATAATGACATTGACAGAACAGACTACATATCTCTGGATAAATAAAAATACTAAGTACAATAAAATTACCGAAACGAAAAAGTCTAAGTAGTAATTACATAAGAAATTAAAATTTAAGGCAGATTTCTGTTAAAAAATATCTTTAGTGTTACCATGTTTTGTGTCTGACATTTCACAAAACAGTCGCAGAGTCCGTTAAAATACAAGTAATTAAGGTAATGGTGGCTCTGGGTTAGCTCGAAAAATAACGTTTCAGAACCGAAATAAAACAAGATAAAAAAGGAAATATGCTCTCAGGAAAATGGCGGTCAAACATCGTCAATTTTGAACGAGACTGGAGTGACTAGGTCCGTGTAAATCCTGGCGATCGGCTTTTCGGTCTTTCCTGTGAAAAATCTGCATTTTTGGGATTAAAAAGTATTGGTCTATATTGTTACTACAATCACTGTTTTAACTAAAACTTTAGATTCAAATTGGTTGGTATGGTAGGCACCACAAAAATTGCGTTAAAGTACATTGACCTTTCCGTTATAAATTTACTTACCTGCCCAAAAAATAAATTATGAGCCATTGTTCGTTATTAGAAAATGTAATGGATCACGATAGATGTGGATTAAGGACAGCTTTACCTTTGTCTATATTTCTATTTTTGAAAAAGAATCTCAATAAATGTAGGTGGTTCAATAACCACTATTGCAAATTTATTTGGCGTTAACCTTAGTAATCGTATCAAAGTATATATTATTATCATCATAGTAGGGAAATGGGTTGCGGATTTTGTTCGAAAGAGTCACCGTGGCCCTGGAAAGAAAAGGGCACTAGGAAGAGCACGGATGGGTTTTAGTCAGTAAGAGTCTGACACTCCCTCCCGCTCCACCCAGAGCGGAAGGAGCGTAGGCTCCTTCATGCATCCCAGGTATGTAAAGTGTCCTGATGGAACAAATTGGGCTACATGAGGAGTCGTGTAGCGCAATTTGTTCGCTCGGCGCATTCTGTACATTCTCACCTAACACCTAATAAGACTGGCCAATCCATTGCGGTGGTAGGGCTAACGCCTGCCTGCATGGTTTGCGACCACCCTCTCAACTGTAATCCGCGACAAGCAGCCTGCTGTGTTTCGTCGACGCGTGTAGTACCAGTGGCTTAAGGCATCTTCTGGGCACGCTTGCTCCATCATAGACCTCATCCAACGCTTTCCATCAGGCGTGATCGAGGTGAAGAGAAAAAGAAAATACCCACAGGCCTCTACCTCTAAGGTATAATTGTAGTTTAATTGATATTGTTTATTAAAAACTCGTAATAATTCGCTTAGGTATATGACCTATTATTTGCTAGTTTTGTTAAAAATCAAACAAAGCGCATAAAACTTAACAAAAACAGTGACATGAGATATAAAATAAAATAAATAAAGCCAAAAACTAAAAACAATGTCCCCTCAGTGATACAGAATGGAAGGGCCTTGGCCGGCCGTCAAGAAATAGCGTCAAGTGCTACTCTTATTCCGGCCGCTGGCTGAAGGTTGATTATATACTTCTAACGCTTATGATCCAGCTCATAATGGATCAAAGTGTTTGACCTTTAATGAGGTAGCATGAAAAATATGGAATTGTTTTTCAGACACATATATTCTATTCCTGAAATGAAGTATTTTCTTAACTTTTCTGATTTAGACTAAGGAATAAGCACTGCGTACATACCTATACCCACCAACTTAAAATCTGCCTATAGTAGATTCCAGATAAATGTGCAATAACGGTCATTGACCCACATACATTTATTGACTTTCTTAAAATCAAAAACAGAAATAAAGACTTAGAGCAGTCCTGAATCTACTTCTATAGTGATCCTTTATGTTCTCTAGTAATGTTAAATGGTTCATAATGTATTGTTCGGGTATCTACGAAGGGATATTAGGGAAAGGTCAATGTACTTTATTGCAAGTTTATCTGGCACAAAGTATAGTCTTTTCGCGACTATATTGGGGTCGGCTCCCAGTCCGAACCAGATTCATCTGAATACCAGCATTTTATTTTAGTAAAGTTATAAGCTAGCTATGAGCCTCAGAAACTAAAATAGAGCACTAAAAAAAAGTAATATTTTTAGCTGTACACACAACTTCCAACGAGTATAACCTAAATGACGAAATTGTTAGTGAAACAAAGGCTTAAAATATACCCCATATCTTTCACCTCCTCTACCAATAAGTCTTCTAAACTCGTAATAAACTCCCCATTTCCAATCCGAGGGCGACTAACGACCTCGAATTGAAACACATCTGCCTCCAAATCGGTCCCATTGTTCCAGTCTCCTTAACGAATACCCTACTTAAAATAAAGCTAATCAAATACTGAAAAACCCGAGGTCGTTTAATAGGAGAACCTTAAATGAACCTCCTTTATTCCCCTCCAGAATTGATGTCAAGAGCAGGCGAGGCTGCGGAAACAAAAATCTCTTGACAACGGTATCATGTTGGGCCCAAGTGTTTTTACCGCTTCTTCCGTCAAGTACGCAGTCGTCTACGGTTGAGATTTAGGCCTTAAACGACGAAAGATTATTATGTTTGTGAAGTTATTGGGGTGTAAACGTCTTCAGCTTAATGTCGAAAGATTTAAATATCAAAGGTAGATTTTTGTTGGCGTTTAGGTCTGATGCTTGCTATTTCTTTTATTACCAAACCTACTTTTGCGTCTTTTGTTATGAAAGTAATATCTAGCCAATTAGGAAAAAGTTTTTTGTAGCATCCTTGAAAGTTCTATCGAAATTCAATTACGAATTGTTACCGTTGTTATAAATATTTAAATGTTAAATATTAACACGAGTATAACATCTAATGATGAAAATTCAAATGAAATGACATTACAATTTCACGAATAATTTTCCTGGAACGATTCTAAAGGACTGAAGCACAATGAAATTAATGTGGTTGTGTTACCAGCATCGCCACATCCACAATTATGTTGGAAATATGAGAGCTTTTAAATTTGACATTTCTTTTTAATTTTTAACAGACTTCAAAAAAAGGAGAAGGTTCTCAATTCGACACAATGTTTTTTTTTAATGTTTGTTCAGCAATATTTTTGCCATTTTTCAACCGATTTAGATGATTCGTTTTTGTTTGGGAGAGTATTTTCTCGAACTGGTCCCGTTTTAATTTGGTAAAGATCTGAAGAAGAACTTCGGAGACAGGCAACGGAACTGTTCAATGAATGATAACTTCGGGATTGTTGAAATCGCATGTCTGTTATTGTTTATGCCAGATTATGACAGAACATCAGTGAAGGGGTACGCAGATGTGCGCAAGTCAACCATGGTTTTGGGGTTATCTATTCGAGCATAACTTTATTGTTTAAGAACCGATCTTGATGTTTTTTTTTTTGTTGGATTTAGTTATTCAATCAAATTCAAGTTACTATAAGTGAACTTCAAAGAAAAATCAGTGACCTTCTCAACCTAACTAACTAACTTTAAATATAGTAAAGTGAGATATTGTTGGCTTTACGTCAATCCCAAAGCAAAGTAAATATTTAACTATGAGCTGGTCTAGACTTGGACCACGAAGACCCACAAAGTAACTCCTTAACGGCAAATAGCGTAACCATTCATTGTGGGAATAATAACAATTAAGCTGTGGGGTACCACTGAATAGTAAAAAATAAAAAACTTTTATACTTACAAAAAAATACAACCGACTTCCAAATATAACACACTACAAAGTATAAAATAACTTTAATTTGGAAGCCGGTATCAAAAAACGAAAAAAACACCCAATAACACCGACTTCTGAATTTTTTGTGTTTTTATTTGGAAGTCGGATGTATTTTTTTGTAAAAAAGTTTGTTAAATGTCAGCCAGTGACCTTTGCCTTAACAGACCGGTACAAGTGCGGTGGTCATGGCTGTTCTGGCTAATGAGGCAATATCTATAAACATAATTAGTTAATGTTTGTTTGATTTCCGATAGATGTATTGTATTATTTAAAGTATTCTTTATATTATTATTATGCAGCTATCATTAGGGATGATTCCTGAATAAAAAAAAATATGATTATATTTAGTCCGTCATTTAGATCCTTTATTCACTTTTACACATATATTTTACATTTTTAAATATTTCTATAAAAACAATAAAAAAAACATTTAAAAATAGTAGTCCGCCGGTGTCGGGAGCTGGGTCCAAGCTACCGGTGGTTAGGGCTCCAGAGAAAGGAATCTCCTCACAATACGAGCCATATCGAGGAGAACTGCCTTCTGTATCAGGCCCTTTACCCAACTGTGTAACGCCAGCTTCGACAGGTCGTCGAAGCTTTTGGCAATCAAGCCATTGGCCGTATTGATTATATTTAGTCCGTCATTTAGATTAATATTATCGAAAAATATTGGATACCTTTTATTTTATTTTATCAAATCAATATAAATCGACAAAGATAAACCCCTTAAAGATCAGGAGTGGGGGATTGTGAAATCACTTGCCTGTAAAAAGTTTACTACTTTTCAACGCACTGTACTTCTTAATTTATTGCTTACGTGAAAAAAGACAAATACGTGTGTAATATTTTTTAGGAATCTATCTGACGGACTAATTAGATTTTATTATAGACTAGAATAGATAGATTAGATTCTACCCAATTGTCCAGCTGTCAATTACCTTGATTAGATGAATTGGTTCTCACTTCATGTACACTTCACCTGAGTTTTCACGATAAGATTTTTACAGAATTTCAATCACTGCTGATTTGAACCGCACTTCACCGGACGCCACTTAAACGACGTTGTGTGCATTTAATGAACCTGTTTGAGTGACGGTAGGCACTCAATTCTTTTTGGCGTACCCTAGTCAATCAGCCTCACTACAAATTCTGCTGACTTCTAGACGTGCTTTATTTTTACTTTGCACGTACCGACTCGTAAGGGAAAAAACCGGCCAAGCGCGAGTCGGACTCGCTCACGAGGGTTCCGTACCATTATTTATAAATATGCAAAAAAATGACGTTTGTTTTATAGGAGCCCCACTAAAATATTTATTTAATTATTTTTTTAGTATTTGTTGTTATAGCGGCAACAGAAATACATCATCTGTGACAATTTCAACTGACTAGCTATCACGATTTATGAGATACAGCTTGGTGACAGACTGACGGACAGCGGAGTCTTAGTAATAGGGTCCCGTTTCTACCCTTTGGGTACGGAACCCTAAAAAGCAAGATCCTTGTTAAGCTTTGTTTCATTTGTCTAACTCCTACAAATTGGAACGTCCCTTGTAAGTAGAGGTCGTGGAGTTGTTGTTAGTAAACAACAACTCCACGACCTCATCCTACCGGCCCCCTTCTACCATCGGACATCCAGACGCACTGCATCTTACCATCCCTACCTTGTAGCTATTCCACCAATTCGCACTAAGCGTTTCCAAACGTCTTTTATAATGCGCACAGCAAAAGAGTGGAACTCTCTGCCTGCGTCTGTGTTTCCAAATGCTTCCAACCCTAATCTCTTCAAAGTTAGAGTGAACAGCAGTGCGATTCTGTAAGCATGTCGAAGTGAACACTTGGGCGGGGCGCACGACGGGTGAGTTGTCAAACTATACAAATAAGATGGAATGACAGCGCTCTTGTCGTTCACTCCGCCTTGGTGAACACCGTGAGATGTCGATAGAATCGACCGGCAGGCTCCTTCTGGGTAAGCTCGCTCCATCGTAGACTTTGTCTCTGTCATCTTTGATATTGACTAGAGTCAAGAGCAAACCCATCTCTAATAATAAATAATATAATGAATCATGAAATGTCACGGCCTTAAAAATTGATACCGTCTTTATTCTTTCCTTTCCCATAATCAAGTTACTTTTTCAACTTCTGCCAAAATTGATTGCGGCTAGCATTTTACTTTCCTGAAAAAGGTTCCATGAAATAGATTCTATTTTCCTGCGATTAATTCGTTGGAGTGCCCTAAATTCTTTGGAGAGCAAAATTCACATTGGCATCTCCAAATGCATTCCGTTTCGAAGTTCAAAGTACCCATACAGTGACGTATGATCTTTTATGTAATTAAAGTTGGTTAGATTTGAATATAAGAATGTATAGTGGGATGTTTAGAATTGTATACTCGTTTTTGCAGCCGAAGTTTTTGTTGAATTACGATATTAGGATTGATTTGATAGTTCCAAAATATTCTTATGAACTACATAGTTTTGCCAGAGATTTCTTTTATAGTTGTATCGTTATGATCTCCATATAGTTTAAGTTATTTAAACTTTACAGCTTCTAACTCAAACGTAATATTGTAATGCAATATTGTGATTTATATGGACATATATATTGTACTGTCTTTTCTTAACTACACAAATATTATAGAGGCAAGGGACTTGATATACAAAGCGCTCCGGGCGCGCGTCCAGGGCGCTGTGACGAAAATGTATGGCGTCTGGCCGCACGCCCGCGACGCTAAGTATATTTCGTTCATTTGACGCCATACATTTTATCTCGTCAGCGCCCTGGCCGCGCGTCGTGTCCGTTTTTTATATCTAGTCCCTAAAATTGTATGTTTGTAGGTGGAAATGTCTGGAACTACACTCGATCAAGTAGTTTTAGGCAACCACTGATTGCCATATTTTATCCCAAGAAAACGGACACCACGGGAGTAACAAAGCCGTAGGCCCAAAGCTAGTCTGCAATATCTAGTCCAGTCTAAAAATATACCTGAACCAGCCAATCTCTATCTATCTATTGGGTATGGTTTCCGCACTTAACTTTGATGTTGGGCCATTGTGCGTGAGCCATGGCGGCCGTCGTTCTAACCAGCTAACTTTCCCTCAGAAGCTCAGTCCTCCTAGTGTGTTCTGGATATCTGTAAATAAATTTGGTGTCCCTAATAACTAACTTAAATGATTTTATTTAGTCCATCAGTTAGATTATCGAAAAATATTGGACACGTATTTTTTGCTTTATGAAATCAATAAAAAATGATGAAGATAAAAAACAACAAAGATCAGGAGTGGGGGCTGGTGAGGTCACGTGTTCGTACAAAGTGTACATACAAGTGACGTCACGCGAGGCTTCAACGTACTGTACCTTTTTCATTTTTTAATTACGTGAAAAAAGAAAAATTACGAGTCTAATATTTTTTTGGAAATCTATCTGACGAACAAATTAGATTTTTTTAGTCATCTACCCTATTGTTTGCCCTGAACTAGCCAATATTTATTTTTATTGTATTCAATCGCACTGCTGGGCAAAGGTCACACCCAAAATTCTTCCAGCTGATATAAACTCTTATAAATGCTACAAAGTCAAATGCCAGAACGCAAGACGATCTCTTTCACCTTTATGGGTTTAAAGCTACTTAAAAACTCGTAAACTTAGATCAAAACTGCACATACGAACCTAAATACAACTTTTCGCTTCGCCACGTCCCATCTCCGTTGAACATAAAACTTTTATCCTTCACTGTACGTGACACTCCTAACTTACGTAGCTACCTTTATCTACTTAAGGGAAATGGGTTAGGGTAGCCCACGAAATTCTAATTTTGTACGTTTTTTTTTTCTCTTTGTGACATAAATAATAATATCATGTTACTTACTTTTACCCGCGACTTCGTACGGACATAGCAGTTTTTTTCTAATACCCTCTCTTAATGCTCCCTTACACTTCCCAAGGAATCTACATTCTAAATTTCAGCTTTCTACGACCAGTAGTTTCGGCTGTGCGTTGTCCATTAGTCACTCAGTCAATCAATAACGGAAGAGTTTTATATATATATTCATTAAAAAGTAATTCACAATACTGGGCCTTATTAGTCCCAGCCTTAGTATTAGCCTTTTTAGTTTATTTTTAGGCACTATAATTGTATGGAAAATATTATTACTGTTGACTAAATATTTTTTGTGAACGTTTATATTTGAATAAATTATTATTATTATTAATTATTATTATTATTATTATTATTATTATTATTTATAAACGATTCTAACAATCGAAGTTATTTAGCAACTGATTCGCAGATTTTTAATAATTGAATTAAACATAAGAGAAGCTATTCTCATATTTAAAAGAAGCGTTCGCATTTGCATTGCAGTTTAAAACACATACACAATTCTTGTTTCCCTTCATTTGTCGCTGCGATGGTAATGGGTTTTTTGAGTTTCTGCCAATCATTCGCTAAACAGCGTCGAGATTTTTATAAAATTCGAAGATCATGAATATCTTCGAATTTTATAAATCTTGACGCTGTTTATCGAAGTTCATTTGAATCATCAACACAAGTATCTTAATAAATAGTAATTTCAAATTATCCCGTTCACTTTTTCATGAAATCACGATATTAGAGGCTTATAAATTCTTACTTAGCCTGATTAAGGATGATTTTCTTTCAGTACTACTATGATCGCGAATAACATTATTATTACCATATAACCTAATATTGAAAATCGCAAGAAACGTAAGAAATAAGAATTTCATAATGGGCTATTCTGGCATATTCCCCTTATACATTTTCATCGAACAATTTAATATAGCGGGAAATAAAATCGACGCTCACAAAGGTTGATGTTATTAGGAACAAAATTTTAAAATATTTCGTTTCACCTCCGTATTGAGTTAAGTATCCAAGTGGCTATTCAAATATAGCTTTACGACTTTTTAACCGTAATGATAAGGAAGGAAAACATGAAAATACAAAATGTTTGAAATTTGACCCGATTTTGTAACGTAGCGTAGTGACCCAGAAATACATTTCTTTAATCAGCAGATAGACTCATGTGTATTTTTAATTACACAAATATTTTCAAGGAAGGTGAATTATACGCTTGAAACAAATTCGGATATTAAATTATGGTTTGAAAGACAGAAATAGGTTATTTTAATTAGTAAACTGGAACAAGTCAAGACTTTTAGAAACATCTGCAAACTCGAACGGATAACGAATAAAAGTGATTTTGTTGAAACATAATTAGGAAAATTCAAATTAGACTTTTGAGTTATTTATAACGATGAAAGCTAAATGATTTATTGTACATGAATAATATAATTACTTACATCCCAAATTGTAGCCTATAGATAACTAGATAAGATAAAAGATGATAAAATTGTGTACAAACAAATTGAGGACAGAATCACCTGTGTTAAAAGGAATCAGTGTCTTCTCGAAAACAATAGTTGAATAAAAGCATTATGAATAATATGTACGAATAACAGTTCAAATGAAAACAGTAATAAATTACATTTTAAATAATACTTAATTGATAAAATAAAATGTAAAAATATCACGGCGCGCAGAAAAATTAAAAGTTAATCAAAGATTTAAGATGAGAGACTGATTGTGTTATTTTGTTGAACAGTAATTATTGTTAAATTCAAAATTAAAATGGTGATTTATTTCAATTGGTCGAAAATATATGGTGATTTATATTTTTTTTTTGTCTCGTAATCTAGTTTCATCTTGTGTTTTACCGTATATTTTGTTTACAAATGTAATCGAATAAAACGAGTGACTGTTATGAATCACAAACGTGCTATTATTTCAACGTTTCTTCTATAACGCCCATGATGGATGACTATCACGAAGACCACTCCGCTGCCCATTCTGATACTCCGTTAAATATTAAAAAAATAAAACCTAAAAACTTTTTTTTCGTAGGAATTTAAATCCCACTGTGCAGTCCGGAATATATGTATGTCGTTTTCTACTTGCCAAATAAAATTCATATTAATTAGCTCTAGTGAACAAATGGTGGACTTTTAAAAATAGTTATCTTTATCAGTGATGATGTTATGAGGCTTTAAAGTTGGTATTTGTAAAAAGAAGTCGTAAGTGACCTCAGACGACAAAAGCCAAAGTCAAAGTCAAAGTAATTTATTTGTTAAACATAGGTAATATGGTACATGGTATAAAAAATTGTGTTGTATCACTATGTTTTACCTTGCAAGGCGTACAAATTAGGCGTAAAAATACAAGCTAAGTAAGTCTATTTCAAACAAGTCGTAAATAAGATAGAATAATAAGTGGATCGGACATTTTTATTTTATGCTTCTCATCTAAAAACTCATTGATCGAGTAGTAAGCCTTTTCAACCAGGAGTTTCTTAAGCTGCGATTTAAAATGGTTTATGTTGGTCATGCTTTTTAAAGTTCTTGGTAATTTATTGTAAATCTTTGGACCCATGCCTAGACAGCTCTTTGAGAAAAGTGCAGTACTGTGTTTTTTTGACTTTAGTGTGCTTTGGTGACGTCTAGTATTAAGTTTTTCAAATTTAGATAGATTCTCCTTAACAAAATAATATTGAAATTTCATAAATATAGAGCGATGGAAGCGTGAGTATTTTTAAATTAACGAAAAATGGTTTGCAACTTTCGGTAGTTTTTAACAAACATATGGCTCGAAGACATTGTTTTTGGGCTTTAAAGGCCATTTCTCTGTTGGTAGAGTTGCCCCAAAATATTATGCCGTAACGAAGAGTTGTGGAGACAAATGCATGATATGCAGTAAGGACAGTATTACGATTTGCAACCTTATTCAAGTTGTGCAAAGCATAGCAAAATTGATGATTTTTTTTAATCATAATTTCCATGTGTGTTTTCCATGTCATGTTTTCGTCTAGCCAAATTCCTAGAAATTTGGTACGTTCCGTTTTAATAATCTTATTTTGGTCATACTTAATGTCAAGAATTTTAGGATTAGTTCTTTGCTTAAATGTCATTATTTGTGTTTTATTAAAATTAATCTGTAAATTGTTATTATTTAGCCATTGAATTATTAGACTTAAGCTACTGTTTGTGTCATTTTCATATGAGTCACTATTTTTACCAGAAAATACTATAGTACAATCATCAGCAAATAGGGTCATTGGATGTGGTATGGTTTTCGGAAGATCATTAATATAACACAAAAATAATAAGGGGCCAAGCACACTTCCCTGAGGCACGCCATAGTAAATTTGTCTCTCTCTCGATTGATAATTAATTTCAGTTTTAGTTTGAACATCGACTGCCGTAATACTAGTTACCTTGCCTAAGCCGTGACGCCAATGCCAAAACGGCTACTTCACAAAAGACATTATCGTTTAAAATTATTAACATCTCGTCAGTTTTCCGATCAATTTTGATTCTGTTTTTACTGTTAGTATAAAGTGTTGTATATTTTTCGATAAAAGTAAAGTGTTAGATTTAAGTATTTTATTCATGCATTTTCCGAACTGCACCTGAATTCAGACTTCAGACTATAACAGTTTATGGCAGCATAATTTACTGCGGACAGAAACCAATAAGATAGCTTATCAAATAACCTTGTTTTCAATAATTATGATGTCGGTACTACAGGTTTTCAACTTGCTATATAACAAAATAATTATATGCCATAAAACTAGAGTAGGTACCCAATTTTGTACAAACTTATTAAAGCCAGGCTTCTGCCTATAATAAAAGTAACAGGGTAATAAACTGTTAAAATGAAGTCGTTAAGTTAAATAAAAAAACTACCTAAAGTTTTATCAGATTCCACTAAAAACAGCTATGGTATTGAAAAAACTTTATAGTATTATTTTAATGAAAGGTAGGTATTTTCCCTATTTCATTGACTAATGCTATCCATTATAGTCAATTACAATAATTTATTATAATATTTTTACCAAACCATTTGAACTCTATGCAGAAAAAAGTGCAACTATTTCAATGGACAGCTTTCCTCATATTTTTTATGGATTGAATTTTCTAATCTTTTATTGAAATAATATTCCACAATTTTACCTGCTTGAATAATTTTTCAAGACGATTTTTTGAGAAAAAGAATTTTTTTTTAAGAAAACTCAAAACATAGATACCAAAATAGGTATCAATCAGTTTTTGCAAAATTGTGTGTAAAAAATGTTTTTCTCGTGGTTTAGTTTATAGTAAGAAATAAAAACAACCATTTTATTGCAAAATATAATTGAATTATCCATTTTGATCAGTTTATAAATTGACAAACTATAAACTTGTAATATAAACATAATAAAGAAACCTTGGTACAAAATTGTGTGTAAACTCCGTTCATAACAGGATAATTGCCGAGCAAAACTAGGACCTTACCTTATATTTTTTATAACCCATAGTAACCGGGAATCGAAACGGTTGATATTGAAAAAAAAACACAGCCTGTATTTATCCACGAGTGTTGCTAATAAGGATCAGATTCTGGGAAGTAACAATATATGGCAAATAAAAGGAAATACCTCATTTTTACTATAGTCTTTTTTTTACTTGTCAATTTTTGTTTGGCGATTTGGCCCACACTGAAATCGCCAATACAGGCTGTGTTTTTACCGATTTTCCCAAAATCCAAAGATGTAGTTTTCATCAAAATCGAGCTGGAGACTCCTTTCAGTGTTTTTCGTTATTCCTTTTAGTATCGGATTTGGCCATCCACGCACACTTTGAAGCCTCACCCTGTGTATAATTTTTAGGCACTACACTATGACAGGCCTTAACTAAACAAATATCGACATACTTGCAGTCCTCTATAAATCCGTAGCGTGACTACTTATACTGAGTTTGTTCGAATATGCCCGTTTGTCACGTGAGTGGGGTTGACGCCGTGATTATGTACCTCTTGTTATTACATAGAATTATAGCGGCACTATTAGCTGCCGTAATCGGATCTTTTAGAGATTTTAATAAGGCGATAAAGTACTGTTACTACGGTAATATCATAATGTAAGTTAGGGTCACATTTCTGCTTGGAAATTACGTTGTAGTGAACAAATACGCGTTCATTTGTAACAAGATTTCTTTATTAGAAAGAAAATAAACGCAAATCCTTTAAAGGAGCCTTTGCACTCATCATTATGAACAACTTTTACTGAAATCTACTAACCAACACTGAAATCGCGAAAATAAATCGACTGTTCCATACATTTCTGTACCTACGCATAACTCGACAAAATTATGTGCATCTGTTGATGTACCGGACAAGTAATTTTTTCCGCGATCTGGTATGGTTCCATTGTAAAAATCGTATAATAATGAGTGCTATGACCTCTTTAAAAATATTGCGTTAAAGATATTTGATACGAAATGATAAAAGAGCGTTATGCAAAATTATATAAGTTAAACGTTAGAGAAAGTGTTATTATATGTTTCGTTATACTAAATTAAACTTATGTAAAATGTTGTTAGATCAAGTAAACTTTATGTCATTTGAGCGTTATGTCTTTTGAAGATAGAGCAAACAATCTTATACTAAATGAGCGGCACCCAGTTGAAAAACGTTTCAAGGTAAAAAATAAGCTTTCTAAGACACCACATTATTATACCTCAATAGAATATATTGGCCTTTTGTTATGAGTGAGAAATAATCAAATGACTCCTCCCGCTCTGGGTGACGTGGAAGGGAGTGTCAGACTCTTACTGACTAAAACCCATCCATGCTCCTCCTAGTGCCTTTTGCTTTCCAGGGCCGCAGTAACTCGTTCGAACAAATTCTGCAACCCTGGACTATTACTAAGTAATAGCGCCAACCTATCTCTCTTTATAACTGTCAATATCTATAACTTGAAAAACTTTTCAAGGTAAATAATAAGCTTTTTAAAACACTCTACATTATTATACATCAATAGCTAGGGCCTTAGAGATCAATCAATGTACTTTGCATTTAACCAGCTATATCGGGGTCGGCTTCCAGTCTCACGAGATGCAGCTGATTACCAGTATTTTACATGGAGCGATTGTCTATCTGTACTCCACAACCCAGTAACTGGATAACTCGATACCCCTTGGCAAGACTGGTGTCAGGTTAATAATTGTCTTCTGACTAACCGTTAACAATTAGGAGACTATAAATATACTTATTATAAACAATTTTTTATTCCAATTATTAGTCCGTTTATTCATTTTTGTAAACTTATCTATATTTTTTTTTTTAAATGTAATATTTAAAAAAAACATTTAAAAACATTAATAATAGTAGCCCACCGGTATCGAGAACAGGCTCCAGAGAGAGGAACCTCCTAACAATGCGAGCCGTGTCAAGAAGTACTGCTTTCTGAATCAAGCCATAATAGTCCTATTATTAACCTAAGCCCAATGTAAACTATTTAAGTAGGATTATTAAGTAGGTAAGCAAATATTACATATTTAGCTCTTAATCCAACAGATACTACTAATAAATTTAACTTCAGGCTTATCTAAGCCTACGAGATAGCGAAGTTTGGATGAGGAAACATCTAGTCTGACACGATAATTTATCAAATCGATCTTATGGTAGTTTAATCTTCACTACGTAATCCCATGTTATTTATACATATACACATGTAATTGTTATACGTTTTATATACGTTATTATACCTACTAACCCACTAAGTAAATTGTTGTGTAAAACTTATACAGGGTGTTCTAGAAGTGTGTTCTAGAAGTGTGTGGTCATATTTAAGAATGAGTGAGTGAGTGTTATTTGGATACTTTTTGACATGATTTTTTTACTTTAAAGTATAAATAAAGTATTCTATATTTTTTTGAATTTATTTTATTTGAGTTTATAGGTTCCCAGTAACCACGGCAGCAACCCTGGTGATTTGATATGATGAGTTTGCAAGCAGTTTGTTACAGTTGGTGGCATTTACTTTAGTTCAATGACAGATCTGATGTCTTCAACTGCATCAGACTGCCTGAATTTTTTTGAAAAAAGTATATAAATATAATATTTTTGTGTGTGAACGAGACGACGCTATACACGACGTATTGCACTATCCTTTTTCCACAATGATGGCATTGGTATCGGACCTCCCCAGCCCAGCCCGTCTACCATAGTAGAGGGGAAGGGCTGTCATCAGTAGCTATATGCAAAGTACAATTAAATTTTCAATCATCCGGCTAGTTATGAAGATGACCTAAACAAAGGTGAAAAAAGCCAGCCAAAATGATCTGCCTAGCCTTTTCCCAACTATATTAGGGTCGGCTCCCAGTCAAACCGGATTCAGCTGATTACCAGTATTTTACGTGGAGCGGCTGCCTACCAGACCTCCACAACCCATTTACTGGGTAACACGGTACTTCTTGGCAATACTGGTGTCAGATTTTCTGGCTTCTGACAATCTGTAACGACTGCCAAAGATGTACAAATGACAGCCGGGACCAACGGCTTAACGTGCTTTCCGAGGCACGGAGGAGTCTCGATATGTTTATATGGTCACCCATCCACAGACCAACCTCGGCAAGCGTTGCTTAACCTTTAAGATTGGTCCGTGCAGCTGTTATAATTTAGACATCCGTCCTTTGTGAAGCGAGAAATAAGATGTGCAGCGATCCCATAGGTTATTTAAAAGCTTTCTACAATTTAAACTATAATCAAGGAGAAACATGAAGATCTTAAAATATAACGTTCGAAATCGTACACTCACACAAGGAGAAGAGCTTTCAACCCCATACTTATTTACTCTTAAAATATAGTTTAAAAAAATAATGCTACACATCACCCGTTGCAGAACAATATAACAAATTATTTCCCCTCCTGTTTTGTCCTAGATTCCTAATTGCAGGTTCTGAGAGCACCTTAATGACTTCCCCCCAATTTTAGACAGGATTTTGTTTTAAAATGACTGTTCCAGGCACTGGCGTTCAGCCATTGTGCCAAGTTGCCATTGTGTTAAAAATAAAATTTTAATAAAATCTTTGTTTGTTCGCAAAAGATTTTTATTTCAGTTTTATTTTTTAATGAGATTATAAACGAATTGCGCGTAGAATTTTTTTTTAAGAAAACAGGTTTTTCACAAGGGTTATGCTGAAAGATTATGCTGAAAAATTATGGTAGAAAACTTGTGGTAAGTACTAGGCAAAATCTAGAGGTTTTATTTGGTAAACCAAGAACCAAAATTGTCTATAGGTACATAATTATGTGCTGAACGGCGACCCATAATATGAAACACCGAGTCACGGAATCCATTTCCGGAAGGAAACTCGACAATGTAGAGAAAAAAAATCCACCCAATGATACATACTTTGGCAGTCGTTACGGATTGTCTGAAGCCAGAAAATCTAAGTTGCCAAGAGTGTTCTGGTGTCAGATAGGCAGTAGCTCCACGTAAACCATGTATTCAGCTAAATCCGGTTTCAAACCTAAAAAGCTAGGCCGATGATATTTGAGCGAACATTACATTTTTGGAATCGTCTCTTTGAGCCCTTTTGATACCCCACATGACTGTGTCACGAAAAAACACGATTTCAATTACCAGGCAACGGTCTCTATCTTGTTTTATTTTTTTTTTTCAAAATTTAAATAGCTATGTCATTACGAATCTAATGGAGGTACTATTTGTTCAAATATGTACAGCCGTTTAGGCTACAGAACGTGCCAAAGAAATACACACACATATATTAAGCTTGTTGCCTTGCCCTTCTGGAGCACTGGGGTGTGTGGTAAATATTGGTGCTCAACTGCATCCGATTAGTCGGAGTTTGGGTCGGCATAGCATGGCTCCTTCTTGCGGAATTTGTTCGCAACAGTCACCGCGGCCCTGGAACGCAAAGGGCATAAGCAGGAACACAGACGAGTTTTAGCCAGTAAGAGTCTAACGCTCCCTTCCGCTCCACCCAGAACGGAAGAAGTAAATTTTTGATGATTTCCCACCCATAAAAAAGGAAAAAATACTATAGCTTCTTCTTCCAAATGTTCCTCTATCAGCTATGATCTCAGTTCTCGACCCCTTTCTTGCCATTTTTCACTAAACCACTTTGTTGATCTTCCCCTATCCACACAAAGTTTTGTCACGCCACGACAAATGTGCCTTAAATCCATCACTTAGCCAATAAAAACAGCATAGCCATCGTTATTCGTTATCTCAGTAGAACAGAGCCAAATATCTGTGTAGGTACTCATAGATATGACGAGACTTAGCAGAACTAACTCGATCATACGATGCAGGCATTAACCAAAGGGATTTAGTGAGGGGACGTAAAGTTTAAGGAAGTGCGCACAGTTGACGTTATGCGGGTTGTTGGGGGACTTTTATTGAACTGGGTCATAAGAAGTACAATTCTTCGTTTTGATTCGTTTTCTACATGTATTTTACTAGTTTTTGCACGCCACTTTGCGTGGCCTTCAGATCAGGAGCAAAAAAAAAATACACAAAAAAGAAAGTGCACGCGAAAACATAAAAACCACGGGGATACAACTAAGATGCATTCAACCTTAAAATGTATTTTTTGAATTCTGAACTCCACACAGACAAAGTCTCGGGCAAAAGCTACTTTATTATAACATTAGTAGGATTCAGCTGAAAACCAGTATTTTATGTGGAGCTGCTGTCTACCAGACCTCCGCAACCCATTAACTAGGTAACACGGCAGTTATTGGCAAGACGAGTCAGATTAACTGGCTTCTGACAATCCGTAACGACTACCAAAGATCAGCCGGGACCAACGGCTTAACGTGCTTTCCGAGGCACGGAGGAGTCTCGGTATGTAACGATGGTCACCCATCCACAGAAAGACCTCGGTAAGCGTTGCTAATTATCCTCGAAGATCGACCCGTGTGGCTGTAATTATTTAGCCACGAGCTTGTCAAGACCAGCTCACAAGACTTTCAAACATAGGAGCACAAAATCACGTCTTCTCGCGTCTTCCATACACGTCAGTCCTAAGTCCCATCTTAATGCGTCCGCTAAAACATCATCTGTATCAGTTAGACTGATAGTGATCCATTAACAGTGAGACTTGGCTTACACGAGTCGGTACTAGGTCAATATTTATGTTTCAATCATCCTTCACGCAGCGGGGATCGACAAAGATTGAAGTGACGCGGGTTAAGGATGTGTGATTCTTTCATCTTCGCCTTTTTCTTGGTAAATCTGACCCGGAATCAGAAGGGGAAATAAGGTTACAATAAATGCGCAGAGTTTAAAAACTAAGAAGGTTTTGTTGTTTCATGTAACTTTTGATCTTCAGGGTTAAATTAAAACTCCGCAGACGTGATGAGTATGGATTATTTAACAAATACATATTAAAAAATATAAAAAACAGTAGCCTAGAAATATAAAAGTAGTATCACAAACAGGGTCTAATCTACAAGTCAGCTCCAGAGGGAGCAACGTCCGAACAATACAAGTACGAGCGGTGTCCAGAAGTATTGCTTTCTGAATCCAGCCTTTGATCCAGCTGTCTAACCAGACCCTCCTTTTTTATGGTTGGGAAATCATCAAATGACTCCTTCCGCTCTGGGTGGAGCGGGAGGGAGTGTCAGACTCTTACAGACTAAAACCCATCCGTTCTTCTCCTAGTGCTCTTTGCGTTCCAGGGCCGCGGTGACTCTTCCAAACAAAATCCGCAACTCTGGACAAAATTCGCAACCCTGGAGACCCTCTTAAGGTGTTGGTAAAGGCTTGTATTACTGTTATTGATTGTTGTTTAACCACTACCTCACATGATGGAAAGCGATGGTTAAGGTCGACGAGCACACTTGCATAATTTTTTTTTTATCTCGAAATCAGTAAATAAATTAAGACCTTTTGTAAACTGTCACTTCATCCATATTTTATTTTTTGTTTCACCCTTAAAACCGATGGCTAGTCATATTTAATTTTATTACGTAGCGTTTTGTGAACTTGTAAATTCGCTCCAGTCATGCAATGAGGTTGCATATAATGACTTTATTATCATAATTTCACACAAAATAAATGGACCCTATTCGTGATTTACCAACACTAATATTGTTGAAAAACGTCGGCTTAGTGATGCGAACACACCACGCTTTTCTGCTTGGCCTCGATTGTGTTCAAATCGGATTTTCGATCATTCGAATGAAATTCGAACGGATTTAGCTCAATAGCGTCTCAATATGAAGTCCGAGTCAGTTCTGGAATCTTTTCAAATGAACGCTTTTAAGTTTAGCGAGAGCCAATTTTGGACGTTCCTTTGAAATCTAAGTTGAGAACGAGTGTTCACGGCGTGATTTTACAAGCGAGATATTTTAAAATGGATTTTGCGTTTTAGTAAATTATAATGATTACAGCTCACTTATACAACTTGTAACTGACCAATACGTTTCACAACAGAACCTGATATTATATGAAGATTATATGAAGTCATATTAAAATAAATCGAATAAGTACGGGAAATGAGGAAATTCTCAGTAATATATTCCCTTCCCTACCCTGTACGGTAACCACAAGCAGATTTATTGTTTGTTTACCGAACGATACTCATAATGCAATCGTGAAATATGAATATATCTACATTATGTAAATACCGACTTCCAATTTATGAAAATACTGAATTCCATTAGAGTTAATATTGGGTGTCGGATTAATAATAATATAAATGTTTTACCTTGAATGGTCTCTAAAATATGTTGGTTGTTTGATTTTACCTGAAACAAAAATAAATTGTCAAATTAATATAGTTAATCTTAGTACTATCCTAACTTAATCTTAACTAATATTAATATAGTTAATCTTAGTACTATCCTAACTTAATCTTAACTAATATTATAAAAGTGAGTTTGCTACACTTTCACGCTAAAACGGCTGAAGAGATCGTCATGAAATTTGGCAGATATATAGCCTGGGATATGGAAAATGACATAGGCTACTTTTTTACGCAAAAACCGATATTCACACGGGCGGAGCCGCAGGCTAAAGCGTTACTTCGCAAAATTTTGATTCCTCTGTGTCGATGATTTCCTTATTAGCGACACTTTCGATTGGTGTAATAATGCAGGCTGTTTTTTTGCAAGTAGAAGCTAAGTTATTTTCTAAGCGCAACAGACCAAGTTATTCTCACTTGAGACCTGCAACTTTTGCGGGAACAAAAGTTACTGGATTCATATTTTTATTTTTGAACCACTATATTTTTTCTTTAAAAATCGATTGTGAGGTCCCAAGTATCAATCTATATAGGTACTCTTGCATTACTGAGTGATCGAGTGACTGAGTTACTAACAGACAACGCACAGTCGAAAGTATAGTAGGGGAGCACTAAGAGGGAGGAAAAAGCAGTATATGCGCGTACGAAGTCGCGGGCAAAAACATGTAATATTTTACCTACATAAATGCGATAATAAATTTGTTTTTACTGATTTTAAATTAATTATTTTCAGAGATAGATGGGACACTGCGAGTGAAAGCTTGTAGGAAATAATTTCACGGTGTAGGTAACCTATTTACATCTACTTTTAATATTTCCTAAAATAGCTAGTAATATCTGGTAGCTGCGCTGTACTTGGCACATGTATTACATACCTACGAGCTACGCTTGGTTAAACAAGTAGAAGCTAAGTTATTCTCTAAGCGCAACAGACCAAGTTATTCTCACTTGATACCTGCAACTTTTGCGGGAGCAAAAGTTACTGGATTCATATTTAACTTTTTTATTTTTGAAGCAGTATATTTTTCCTTTACAAATCGATGGTGAGATCCTAAGCATCAATATACAACGTGTAACAGAATAAACGAAACACCTCTTAAGGGGTCATTGTACTCATCATTATGAACAACTTTCACTATGGGACCAATACTAAAATACCGATGAAATTTTCGACTACTCCATATATTTCTGTGTGCATAACTCGACAAAATGTACTGAACAGCAGACTTTTTTTCGCGATTTCGGAGTTGACCCCATAATAAAAGTTGCTCATAATGAGGAGTACAATGGCCCCTTAAGAGGTATTGCGTTTATTCGGTTACACTGTTGGGATGTAGGTACCTTGGAGGATTTTCCAAAATTCCTACGGGAACAGGAAAATACGGTATAATTGAGTATAAACTCGCGGGAAAAACCTAAAAAAAAATCATATACATAAATGCGAAAGTAAGTTTGTTTGTTTTTGATGAATCATACTCAAAGATAGATGGGACCCCGCAAGTTTTTACTCGCTAGTGGGAAATAATTTTACAGTGTTGATAGTCTAAAAATAAACCACGGCCCTGAAACGCAAAGGGCATAAGGAGGAACACAGATGGGATTTAGTCAGTAAGAAAAGTCAAAGTCAAAGTCAAAACGTTTATTTCAATTAGGCCATTAAACGGCACTTTTGAACGTCATCATTTACATTAAAAATAAAATAAAGTGACTCTACTGTAAGAGTACAGCCTGTCGATTCTGTCGACATCTCACGGTGTACACCTAGGCGAAGTGAACGACAAGTGAACTGTCATCCCATCTTATTTGTATGGTTTGACAACTCACCCGTCGTGCACCCCGCCCAAGTGTTCACTTCGACATGTTTACAGAATCGCACTGCTGTACTGTAAGAGTCTGCGCCCTTCCACTCCATCCAGAGCGGAAGAAGTCATTTGATGAAAAACATGGATAAAATAAAAAAAGGTCATCATCATCATTAAAGTCAGGTTGGCCAATATATTATTTAAAGAAGGATTCACAATTTTTTTAATAGTCACTACTTACTAAATAAATTCAAAATGGAACAGAATTAAAAAAAAATGAAATTATCTGCAATTTGAACAGACATAAAGCTCTGTCAAAGAAAATGTAAAGGATCACAATAGATGTATATTGTGATCCTTTACATTTTCTATTAACGAAAAACGATTTATAATTTATTTTTTGGTAAGTACAACAAAGAGAATAGGAATGCAGGGGTGAATCGGAACAAAACTTTGAGTGGGATTGTTACGTTATTCAAATCTTGTTTGCAGCATTTGCGGCTTCCAATTTTATTGAACTGATATAAATAAAATAAAGTTGCTTTCTTAGACAGCCAATATTATGATATGTAAAACCTTATCAAAGTTTTGTCTCTATTTACCCCTCCGTTCCTATTTACCCCGTTTGACGGTACGTAAAGATATAACGTACTTTAAATTAAGGTACCATCGTGAAAGTATAAATCCAAGCACCGGGCTGTCACAGCTCAAATATTCCTAATGGAAAAACCCGATGTAACACTTGGCCTAATAAAATATTCAAGGTAAATACAGAGGCACTTATAACATTTCAACATTCGTTTAGAAAATTACAATATGATGTTGACACAAATATCAAAGCAAACTCAGAGTGTTTATTAGTTTAAATAAGACCCCGGGGCGTGTTTGATTTCAACATCGCACGAACGAGGAAAATTGTAGATGGATTTTAAGCTTTTAGAATTTCCAAATAGGGCTCAATATTGAATACTAGATAGAGGATAATGTGTATTGGAAAACTTGCATCCCTAATACTACACAATTTGATATTGGATTTGATTTATTTTTATTGGAAAATATAAAAGTCAATAATTCAATAACATAGCATTAATAAATATTGACATATTGATAAATTCTCTAATAAGTGTTATATTAGTATATTTTCTAATAACGATACTACATTTTTCGATATGAAAAATAATGTACACACGACAGTAAAAACCAAACCAATGCGCATATTAGCGTTGAAAGACGCGTCTGAGTTTCAAAATCTACAAAGCAATTTCAACTTTTTATGGCAAACTTTAGGGTTTAATTTCGTATGTGAGTTTGTCTTTTGTTTGAAACACGTCGCCGTCGTTACGTAGTGACTTCACGCGTTCTCATTACTGTCTGGTTTGAGAGCGTTGCGTTGTACTTCTTACTCTTCTTGTCTCCTGGTACCCTGGTACCACGGAAGTGTGGCCGACATATTTTCATTGTATTTTCTTCTATTTTCACTAATGTTTGGTGGAAATGTAACGTCTTATCCGTCTGTGGAAGATCGGATTGGATGTCAGATTACGTGTCGCAATCAGGGATGAGTGCTGTTCACTTTTATCCTCTTTTCGTTTATGACATCCTGGTACCTCTACCTACTTAGATTATTATTTCGGCAGTCAAATTTTAAATATTCATGGATGGTACGAAAAATCCGTATTAATTTAAATGGAGAGGGATTTCATTTCACATAATAGTTTTCAGGGATTATGGATTATCTCGCTTCTATATTTGAGTTTCTACGTACAGTCATGAATTTTTACTGGAATTAATAAACAAATTTTTTTTTCAAACATTTCAATAGGGAACATAGTTTTGGTTTAATAACAAGAATGTTATATATTTGAATATTTTACAAATATACTGCGTTTACAAGTTTTATGTAGAAATGTTTGGTTAAACACAATTACTCCGTAAGTAACCAAACAAAACAGAATCTCATTGAAACTTCAGTCGTAAATCTCACCTCCGTGTATTTCGTTAATTTTAAACATTATACTCAATGCATAATATAAGTTGGCAGACGGTTTTAAATTTAAAATAATTATTCAAATCACATCCGAACTTTTGCAATAAATATAAAAGGTTTTTTGAACTTCCCTTGCCTTCCTTACTTTGTCAGTTTTAATTTATTCCACTCAAATAGGGATTAAAGTTCACGTCCGTAGTTCTCAAGTTGAAGGATTTGGGATACCATTAATCGTTCCGTTTATTAACGCAGATGTAATGGAAACATCGCTATTCTGACAGAACTTTCCTTAAATATTTATCAATTTATTTGGCATTTTCAACTTTGTTGACCAAACAGTCGGAAAATTTATTTCTTAGAAGTTTGACCTCCTAGGAAACCTCTGTTATATAACAGAACGATACAGTTATGCTCCACGACAATTTCCATGTCTCGAAGACCTGACCAAAATAGATACAAATTTGCTATTAGCTGCTTCCTGAAGTTTCTGCCTACCCCTCTCGGAAAAAGGCGAGAGTTTATGTATGTATGTATTTCTCCCTATCCCCATGGAAAAAACGCGTGTTTACGTGTCGCAGATGACAGCCATATCGTATAACACGCCGTATTACGCGTGTAATGTAATGTAATGCGGCTACACGTTCACGTTCAGCCGGATTTCAATTCGGCTGAAATAAACTACGCCACGTTGTATGAGCACTTCGCGTTCGTTAAAGCGGTTTAGTACCGTGAAGGTGGAGCCCTCATGCAAACGAGAGTATCGTCGATACTCTACTTGTAGGCGTCGGAATTCCACGCATATCATTCGAACCTAACCTATCCGTGTCGGGGTGCTCTAAGCTCCCTGTGTTTTATGTTCCACTTCTTGGCTACACAAGTTATTAAACGATATACTGCTTGCAGGCGTCGGTATTACACGCATACCATTCGAACCTAACCTATCCGTGTCGGGGTGCCCTAAGCTAACTATGCCCTTTGTTCCATTTCTTAGCTAGACAAGTCATTAAACGATACGCTGCTTGCAGGCATCGGTGTTACACGCATACCATTCGAACCTAACCTATCCGTGTCGGGGTGCCCTCAGCTCCCTATGCCCTATGTTCCATTTCTTAGGTACAGACAAATCATTAAACGATATTGAACCAAGTCATTTACTTTTTTTATTTATTTTTTGGATTTTTGACATTATGTAATTAGTAAATTTTGACATTTCATTCATAAAATAATATACTTTTATAAAATGTGTGCTAAAATTTGACATTGTATAAAAAATACCTATTTTCAAATTAATTTATATTAATGGGCCACTTTGACTTTGTACAGTTCATTTTAATATTTCTACACCGGTAACGGTAGTGTATGTGAAACTGTTTAATAATAAGATCTTAATGTACCATATACTCAGAAATAAATTATTATTATTATTATTATTATTATTATTACCCAGCCGTTCAATTAAATGCCAAGATGTTACTTAGGCCGCTGATTAAGATAGTTGTTGGGACTAAAACTTTCAAAGTGGCGTATCGACAGTGCGCCCGTTCGTATGTGAGCTCCATGTTACTAATCCGCTTTGTAAATTAGCTCTATAACATATGTGTAAATTAGCTAGAAAATAGTTTCTTAATCTTTACCGGTCTACTACTACTAACTACTGGATACTTTCGACTGTAGATACATACAGGTACCTGCCGAAAGTAACAGTGTAAAATGTATTTTTTTAAATCAATGGCTGGCGACAAAATTAATGGATACTTACAATAATAATACTTGAAAACTACAAGCACAAACGTACCATTACCAAATTAATTTATCTATCCAGCCTATTTTTTCCCACTGCTGGGCAAAAGCCCCGGGAGGCTTTTGCCCAGCACATCTATCTCACACAACTCTGTCATGTGATATGTCGGTCCAGTCCTGTCGGTAGGAGTCGAGCTCGTCCCGCCATTTTCGACCAAATTAAGGCAAAAACTCCTTGTGGCTTAAAAAACTACCTACTGCAAAAACGGAGGTTCACCTCACAATAGAGCTTCAAATCCGGATAAAACCGTTCCAAGTCTAAAAAAATAATGCCGCAACGGACTTTTCGACTCCGTGAATTATGTAAAATCCCCGCTTATTTTTTAGGAGCGGAAATAATTTTCGCGGTCTGCCCTTAGTCAGTTTCCTTTTGTTTTCATGCAAATCGACTACGAAATAATAATCAGAACGTATTAATGGCGCGTTTACAACGTTTTATTTGTGTTTTGTAACACGATTATTGGGCGAGTTGTATAATTTCTTTGGTGTGTTACGTCCCTTAATCATTGTGTTAGGAAGTATTCAATTTATTTTATACTAACTTCTGCCCGCGGCTTAACCTACATGAAATTTTAACAAACAAAGACGCAAATAGAGCTACTTTCTGATTTATAAAACTTGTTTGAATATGCGCAAAAAGGTCCTAACAAACGTGCAGGTCCATATAAACTGCCACATAACTACCATTAATCTAGGAATCGAAATTGAGAGGAAACAAACATTCCGTGAAACTCTGTAAGGTATTTAATGGTTTTTTTAATGAATAAAAATCTAGTTCACTCTTAAAATACAGTACATTTCAACTTTTATGTTCCTATAAAAATACTTTTTAATCAAATGATTCAATGCTACAACGACGGATCTCTTACAAAGAAATTAAATCGTTCTAGAACAGCCTTACTTTATAAACTCATTCCATTGTCACCCTATCGCAAACAAAAGACGAACTCTCAAGTACCTACCTACTGAACGAGAACACCCTAATAACTTTTAACAGTAATGCACCTAAAAGGTAACTGAAATAAAGTCCGACTTCAAATGGTCAATCCCGGTCTACGTGCTTTCATCCACATGTAAATTCCGGTAGCCACCCCAATTCTCAAATAGGAAAACGTATTTCCCAGGACTCCAATTTTTCTTCCTGATTAAATTTGTTGCGGAATCCAAAGTCTTGACTTTCCATGGGACAATCAATGAAGTCGGGAATAACTCGTTTTCTAAGAGATCGGCCAGAAATTGCACCAACCGTGTCCTTTACACGTATTTCTTGGCCCGATCTCCCGAGAATTTTCTCAATTGAAATCGATTTAAAATGTCGTCTTATTTTAAAAATTGTATTTCTGAATTGTACCTTTTTACGTTGAAAGGATGTCTAGCTCGTTTCGTTTTGAAATAATATAACAATATCCTGTTCCAGGAAATTAAGCGGAGTCGTATTTCCGGCCGCTTACTTACTGTTATTAATTCTATTTCGTTTTTTTTTTCTGATTCGTTTTCAGGAGTCCATCAAGTTGAGGAGTTTTAGTTTATCTTATAATTGTTTTTTCTGATATGACCGCAACACGATGTTTCACAGTCATGACTTGCATCTGTCGATTAATTTTTGTTCTACTCTTTTTAATCTAAGTATTTACTAATGTAATTTTATTTAAACAGGTATCTACTGATACTATAATCAAGAATTTTATAGGTCCAATAAGTTTATAATTTATGCTAACACTATTTTTACTGTAATGTTTAATTACCCAGAGTAGAAGTCTGCTCTGGGTAATTAAACATTATCTCTGTGATTATTAGATATTATTAATAATCTCTTTCATTTTATTTCGTGATGATCTATGGGGTAACCTCGACCTCGCCTCATGGTTAGCGATGTTCGAGTTCTAATTTAAAATGAGCAATCCCAGAAGGCATCTTTACCCCCTAAAATCTAAATAATAGTAATATGACCCAGCCTGTCCCTTGCTGCCCCCCCCCCCCCCCGAAATGACGCCGCTAAGCCGAGGTCCGTGCGCCACAGGGGATGCTCTTAGCGAGGAGGCCTTCAGCAGATTTTGGCCCTGGGTGATGCCAAATTCATTGGGGCCTAAATTCATTTGAGGTCACCACAGGATAGTCCGGTTAAGCAGTAACCATCCCTTTGTTTTTAATGATGGGAAATCATCAAATTACACCTTCCGCTCTGAGTGGAACGGGAGTGTCAGACTCGTACTGACTAAAACTCATCAGTGTTCCTCCTTATGCCCTTTGCGTTCCAGGGCCGCGGTGACTCTTTCGAATAAATTCCGGAACAAGAAGTAACCAACCCTAGCGTGTTGAGCTGCGACGAGCAACGTCAAAAAAAAAGTCAACTGAACACTCTTGTTTTGAAAACTGACGGCTAATAAGCGTTGGGGAACACAGAAAGTAGCAGAAAGTTCGACATTCAGGCTGTTCCCTAGTCTATAAGGAGGGTTTTCCTTCTCCCCTTTTATTCGTGACAAAGAAACCTGTAGTGTCATTTCTCAGTATAATCCACTCCTTTTGTAAGTAAGAAAAGAGAGCAATCTCCTTGAAAAAAATCACTTGAAACAAGTCGCATTACAGTGAACGTCTTACAGTCGACCCTTTGTAAATCGAGAAAGAATTATCCTGCTAACTATCTAAAGGATAATAGGCTCTATTGTTTAGATTTAAGTTTGGATTTCGTTTGATTGTGAGTTCGTTTGCAATGTCCTGTTTATAAGTTTTGAACAACTGTTACGCGTGTTACGGTGTAGAGGTTTTTGGTGACGTGGATGAAATGTGGTGGCGTTATAATGTTATGATGTAAGGAAATGGATTAGAAAGATACGGCCTAAGGAATAAGCCTTTTTGCAACATGTGCACTAAAATTATACGATTTATGAACAAAAAATAAAATTGATATAAAAATAGAGAAGTTACAAGCTTTTGAAGTTATTCTTCTATCCTTGTCATGCAAAATGTCGTTTGTACTGGATGGCGCAAATTCACAATGGCGATGCTAGTGAGTGACGTCACACGCAATTAGTACTGTCTCTGTTAATCACAGATTTTAAAACACTCACAATATTTTTTGAGTTTTTCGCCTATCTTTTCTCTAGGTTTTGAGTTATAAATCTAGTCATATACCGTATTTTATTGCTTGTACCCATTCCTGGAGCTCGTGAAATTTAAATTTTCACTTATTATTTATCCTTATAGTTGAATAGTAGCGAGCCTGAATTTGTAGCTGGTTGATGTGCCCACAAAGAGCTTGCCCACCTATTGTAAAACCCTGTTATTATTTTAGATCTTATTATTTATTATGATCTACAATACATTGTCTACTCTACTTCTTATGCCTAACCCTTCGAAAAAGAGTCGTGATGCTGAGTTATAAGTACAAGAAAAATTTTAATGTAACCGCTAACAACATTTTCATTCTTGCATCAGGAGAATACTATAGTAGGTACCTTAGTTCCTCCATAATATTTCATCAAACATTACGAAAACAACCTATACGACATCTGCGTAATCGTGTTGTGTCTCTGAGACATCAAATAACATGTTTCTGTCCAATTTGCTTTGGCACAAAAGCTAAGCCACCATTTTTAATATTCAGAATATTCTTTCTTTCTGGTACAGTAAGAACATTATTATTACAAAGATTCGATCAACCGGAATTTACTATCAAAGCTGAGGTTCTAGAAATATCTAAAATATCAAATAAAAAACTATTTAGGTTTATAAGGTTTATTTTGTAAGCAAATCGATCATCCACCTGAGGCACAATTCTCGTATTTTCATGGTACTTTCGCAATCGCCGAACTATCCTAATAATTCCTCTAATTTCTCTGCATTTTGACAAGTGGGTATTTGAAATTGATTGTCAATGTCGCAACTTGAATTTAGTCTTGAATTTTCTATGAACTTGCTTCGTTCGTTTGTGTTTCTGGTTTGAAATTAGTCACCCATTTTTCAAGCACTGATTTAAGTACGAGAATTTTGACCTTTTGCGGGACAATTATGCAAATTTTCAAGCAACGTTCGCATTCACATCTCTGTCGCAATCTGTCAAAAATGTATGAAACGTTGCTTAAAAATGAGTAGAATTGGCATTCTGATCGAAAGAAGAAACCACAGCCTTTCGTTATTTGCAACACCACGGACTTTTGAGATATATGTTCTTGCATTCTGGAACATTTACCTAATTATAAAACATAAATTTCCATTATTTTCAAACTTACAGATTTCACAACGACTGACTACTGACTGACTGACATACGAGGACTTAAACAACCACAACTAAGTATCCTTCTCAAGTCATTAAAAATTATATTGTTAGGTATGTCGGGCTCAATCGATTGACTATCGCGAGTACCCTTCTAAAACATACTTATACCAATAGCATATTATTACAATAGTGTTATTTCTCCTTATAATTTTATTCAGAACTCGGCCTCTACATCCAAAAGAAGTTTCATCAAGATCCGATCAAACTACCATTTTTTTATGGATGGGAAATCATCAAATGACTCCTTCCGTTCTGGGTGGAGCGGGAGGGAGTGTCAGACTCTTAGGGCACCTTCAAATTTGCGGAAAAGTGCCGCGCGTTGGCAGCGCGGCTGCAGCGCTGCCGCCGCGCTGCTCTGTTAATCCATATAAATAAAAAACGCGCGATTGCAACGCTACACCCGCGCTGCGGCCGCGCATCACGTCATCGATCGACTAGTGACGATGCGCACGTAGTTTTTGTTCAGGTCTAAACATGAACGAAAATCAGGTTGAAAAATTTATCGATGAGGTTGAGAGTCGTCCAGCAATATGGGATTCGAATTCAGACAAGAACAGTAATAAAATCGAAAAGAAAAAGGCTTGTGATGAAATATGAAATATAGGTATTAATTGAGAACTTCACAAACAAGACTCCAAGTGAAAAAAATAAGCATTATAAGTACGTATATTGTTAATACGACTACTAAATTTATATTTTCGTTGTTTTCCATGGCAATTCTCCTTCTGGGCTAAAAAAATAAAAGTTTCGTCTTCAGAGTCCATCGTAAAACTAAATGTACAACACTATGATGCTCGAACCTAGCGGTTGCAGCGCGGCGGCAGCTCTGCAGCCGCGCTGCCACCGCGCGGCTCTTTTCGGCTAATTTGAAGGCACCCTAAGAGTCTGACACTCCCTCCCGCTCCACCCAGAACGGAAGGAGTCATTTGATGATTGAAACCCATGAAGACTAAAACCCATCCGTGCTCCTCGTAGTGCCAAAGGGCACTACGAGGAGCACGGATGGGTTCGAAAGAGTCACCGCGGCCCTGGAACGCAAAGGCGTTTCAGGGCCGCGGTGACTCTTTCGAACAAAATTCGCAACCCTGGCAAGCTCTGGCCCTAACGGGCCCCGTCTACTATGCTGACATCTCTTTGACGCATCAAACTACCCTATAAAAGCCAAAATTGACAAAATACATTGTTCAAACTCGCCTACACATTGAAGCACTTGAGTATCAGAGACAAGCCGCAATCTAGTACAAAGTCGAGCAACTTTGAATGTCCTTCACGTAGAACATTGAGTGCTTGTGGCTGTGTACCAGATGTAGCATATTGTGCAGAGAATTTTGGTTGCATTTTGAGAGAAACTGAAAGTGGCACAGGCGGTTGAAAAGCTTTGCCGGTAGGTGTCTATAATTTTAGCGAATAAATATTTTGTGCAGAAAAAAACGGTATTTTCATAAAAAATTTAACACTGTTCATCAATGGCGTTCTCCCAGTACAAATCAGCCGTTCTCCTTTTTCGTTTCCGAATCAAACATGAATAGAATCCCTACTTCCTTACTAATAATATTATAAATGTGAAAGAAACTCTGTCTGTCTGTAACACTTTCACGCTAAAACGGATGAACGGATCGTCATGAAATTTAGAAAATATATAGCCTGGGATACGGAGAAGGACATAAGCTACTTTTTACGCGATAACCGACATCCACGCGGGCGGCGCCGCAGGCAAAAGCTAGTATATTACAATAAAATTATTCTAAGAAAACTTGATTCAATTATTGGACCTGCGCAACTAGTTTTGGAGGAGTTCTAAGGAGTAATTTTTTAACCTACTGCCGTAGAAGGTGGGTAATGTTTATTTATTTATTTATTTACTTATTTATGTACACACAATAAACTTAAAAAAGAAAATTCTATACAGATAAAAGAGCACAAAGGTACTGCTTATTTCAAAAGAAATTTCTTCCAGCAGACCTGCGATAGAAAAGTGGGATTAGAAAAGTAGACACAGTGTGTAAAAGGGCAGAAACGGAAACTTAAAATAGACTATACTAACTTAACTAAAACATATTATTATCTATTAATAAATATAAATCAAACTACAATAAACATACAAACAAATATACTTACATAAATAAATAATTATAATAAAATAATACATATCTATAAAATACCAAAGATTATAATACGGTAGAGAGATAATGCTCTTTGACGGCTTTTTTGAAGAGGGAAATATTTTTACAATCACGAATGCCAGATGGGAGTGAGTTCCACAATCGTACTGCAAGAAAAGAGAAGGAGTGGGAATAGGAATGAGTATTATGGGATGGGAAGTTTAGATGGTGTTTGAGGTGGGATCTACACAGCGCATCGGCAGGGCGAGAAAATGAGAAACGATCGCGCAGGTAGCCAGGGTATGCCGGATTAAAAAGGATATTGTAGAGGAGACATACTATTCGAGTGTTCCTGCGAAGACGGATAGGGAGCCACTTGAGATCCTTGCGAAACTGAGAGACATGGTCGTATTTCCTCAGGCCAAAAACAAAACGAATGCACAAGTTTTGCAAGCGCTCAAGCTTATTTAAGAGCTCCTCTGTGGCATCCAGGTAGCAGGCATCAGCGTAGTCAATAATCGGCTGAATCAGAGTTTGAGCTAAATAAATTTTAGTTTTAAAGGGCAAGAAGGTTGTTCTTACTTATTAGAATACAAAAGTTGAAGTGAAGTGGAAGGCCAGATGCCTAGGAGTAGGACAGAATAGGCAAGCAAACAAAAAAAAAACATAAGAGTCCCGAAAAATGCTAAAATTACCTAAATAAATTGCGAACTAAATCACGAACAACAGCAATATATATTATGATTATTATAACCACCTGCTACAATGCCGGTACGGCTATACACTTCGTTAACTAAAATTAACAAGGGTACATGCCAAATCAGAAAACGCTAAAAGGCAGATTCTGAGAATACCTGAGTACTGTTCTTTTTAGTCAACTTTGATCATTTTCGCTCAATAATTTCAATAAAAACTGTGTTAGGTACAAAAATAAACTGTTTATTGAATTTACACTTACTTTATTAGAAACGGTAATTACATTTATTTTGATTAATTACTTTGACAGTCTAATTGATTTTAAACAGATCTGATATCTGTTTTTTGTGTTTTTGTTGATTTCAGGCGTTTTGGTTGACTGGCTGAACAGTACCAACTCAACCAATGACGCCACCAAGGAATATTGTAATTGTTTTGATAATTGTGATCATTTCCATTTCATTTTTTAGGTGTGTTTTTGTTATTAAATCGTGCTTTTATTTATTTATTTTTAGCCTATTCCATCCCACTGCAGGGCCAAGGCCTCCCTTTCTTCCTTCTATTCTTCCCGACTCTGGGTTAGTGTTGACCAGTCCTTGGCTCTTGTATGTTTAATATTTTTACATGTACCTAAGTACCTATGTAACTTTCTATTTCATTTTACGTGTGCGTACCTGACGGGCTGTCATCAAATAATAGTAGATTATGCACCCAGGGGATAAAGCAGTGTCTTGTGTCACGGGCGTCATATTGAATCTCGAACGCAATGAAGGATTCGGGAGTTAACTCCCGAGCGCAGCGAGGGAGTTTAGAGTTTAACTCACGAGCGAAGCGAGGGAGTTAATACAAGAATCCTGAATGCAGCGAGGGATTCAAGCTAGCCCAAGGCAAAGACACCTTTATCCCTGAGGAGGATACTCTACTTTTCACACCTCCTGTGAGAAAATATGAAGGCATAATACGAAAAACAAAATATTTTAAATTTACAAACACTAAGTAGAGATATGTATTTAGAACTATACTGTATATCTACTTAAAAAAAGTTAGTTTAATACCATACGGATTTGCAATATCCGCGCCTTTTTTGCGTTCCACTCGGTATATCTACCACATAGCGGCCACGACCAACTCGATTTTCGTTTTTTTTTTTCTTCTCTGTGGGTAAGTAAATATGTGCAGGCCTAATGTTAGCAACCTAATACAATTTATGTGTACACAAAGCTTTATATCAGCTGGTAGAATGGGTTCGGACGCTTGGCTGTATGCAATTTGAATTTAGAACGTCATAGGAGATGCTCGAGAAAATAGTTTTTAATTAATAAATCGAATATAGATGGGTTTTAAGTGTTATTCTTATCCTTTTATACAATAATCCGCACATAACCAATTATTCTTATAATATTGTCTTCAATCCTGGATCCTGGTCAATCCTTATGATTTTGTAGAAATTCGAGAATATCATCCCTAAGTAGTAAGAGTATCGAGAATATCTTTCTTCTTTCTGGAACAGAAAGAGAGAGACAGAGACAGAAGGCGTTGTAAGTACCTAATATACCGCCAATTGAGCAGACAGATGAGGTTCCAAATTTGAATCACATTATTGACCAGCGGGTTATAATGAAATCCAGTACAATATTATTGCCCGGCAGTGCCACCGGCCAAAAATGACTCACTTTAGGTTTGGTTGACATGGCATATAATTTGACGTTTTCGATCAGGTGGTGTGAAAAGGTATTTTTCTTTCTTTCTTTCTTTCTTTCAAATAGGGAAAGGCTGTGCTGTTGGAACCATTGAAAATTTGGTAATACGTTGTTCAAATTTTTTACCAAGTGCAGAAGTGATTTTCGTTATAAAAAGCCATGCCGTTCAGCAGAGCGCTCAAAAACTGACCTTTTCCTTTCAATAAAAAAGCAAGACTGCATCCCCTTAACAAAATAACCCAATTCCTTAATAAATTCAAATCAACACGCACGAGTAAGTTAACCAGTAAACATCACAGTGAAAATGTACGGAATTCCGTAGAACCGCGTTTTAAAATTTCAAAGGTTTTTAATACACGAACAGGCGACGACGCGTGTGTAAACGAAAGGTCTTACCCATTTACATTTTTACTACGCATGTTGTATTTGTGTTATTTACATTTTTTAACGGGTGTAACCCTTTTTTTTGCTCGGTTAGCAGAAACCATAGCTGTGGGTTTGTTAGATCTGCGGTGTACTGGCTGGTGGAATCATTATGGTATTTTACATAGTTACAAGCATGAGGTTTTTTTTTATTATTATTATTAATAGGCACGCGCTTGACCACTATCTCACCTGATGGTAAGCGACGATGTGGTCGAAGATGGAGCACGCTTGCCTAGAAGTAACCTATTTACTCTTGACTTAAAGACTCCCAGGTTGTAGCTATCAGGAAAAAACTCAAAAACTCATTGATTTTTAGAAAATCATGCAGTAAAAAGTTAATACTGAAAAAAGATCACCATGTACCACTGTATATGTACTTGTAATACGCACATATTATAAGTACATGAACGTTATGTAGCAGCGTAGGACTTGAAGGTTTATATGAAATGCCGTACGGCGTAAACGTTCTTAATACAAAATGGAAAAGTGAGTTTGTTACGGTTTCACGCCTAAAACGCTGAACCGATTTTGATGAATTATAATACAGAGATAAGTCATAAGTCATAAGTAATTTATTTCATAACAATAACATATTGTGTCGAAATTTTAACACCACTAAAACATTATAATAGATCATAAATTATAAAATATATTAAAAAAAAAAACACTAAATAATGTGTCACAAACAAAAAAAAACTACATCAAATTAATAATGATAAATCCACATTCTGAATTAAAGTTGTTCTAATCAATTGAAAATTCCATGTCAGAGAGAAGAAAAAAAGAAATCAATAATTATAAAACATCAATAAATACGTCACTTACACAAAAACAAATTAATAATAATCCAAATAACATATCAGGTTCAGTCAATTTAAAATATTAAATAAAAAATATTCAATGATAAGGATGAATTAAAAATACAAGAATGATGCCAAAGGATAGATGGGAGCCTGGAGACGGCTATAGGCCGCTGGCAATAGCAAGTTTGTATTTCATCATCATCATATCAGCCGAAAGACGTCCGCTGCTGACAGACCTCCCCCAAAGGATTGCCATAATCGCCACGCTTGGCAGGCGGGTTGGCGATCGCAGTGTAGCTGTTGCAACGTACAGAAAATGCTGCTGCTTATTCTCTAGTGAGTCCCTTGGTCGCCTCTTACAACACCCACGGGAAGTGATGGGATGGTGCTATTGTTTTACGTCCGACACCATACAAAACTGTTACAAACTAAATCGTTTCATAAGTATTCCCGGAATAAAACAATATCCGCGGAGGACGAAGACGTCTCTTTTAAACAAGAATTGTATCGGTTTACATTATAACAAGGTCGTTTTTATTCTCCGAGACTTTTGTTGTTTTACAATTTATGGTATTGATTGGCACAAGGTACGATGGCGTTAAAGGCGTCTTTGCTTTTCTGATGTTTGCTGACAAATAGCATTTTTCGCCACACACTTCTCTCACGCTCACGCCAATAGAATTCAGAATAGAAGAAAAATTATACAGACACAACAGAAATAACACATTTTAAAAGAGAAGAATAATATTACAGAACTAGCTTTTGCCAGCGACTTCAAACGCGCATAAGCTGTTTTTTCTCGTTTTCGTATGAATTTCGGGAAACACTACACTAGCCAAGGAACCTACGTGCCAAATTTCAGCTTTCTATGACCAGCAGTTTCAGCTGTGTGACGCCTGTCAGCCACTCACACAGTAACGTAAGAATTTTATAATTAGGATTAGAGATAGTCATGCGCTGAGTGAATGCTTCTGCTTTCGTAAGTGTGGTAGTGCAAAAAGCGATCATCCCATCATATAAGTTACATTTGGTTTGTCCAACTGTAAAAAGTTTAATTTTATTTTTCTCTTTTTAGTGGTTAGCTGAACCCAACTCGAAACGAATCATCAAAATCGGTTCATAAACAACAAAGTTATGCCCAAATAGATCACCCCAAAACTGTGGTTGACTTGTACACATCTGCGTACCTATACAGCGTACCGGCGTGATGTTATGTTATAAATTGGTGTAAAAATAATCAGACATGCGATTTCAGCAATCCCGGGAGATTTGCTATCAGTTATTGAAGAGTTCCGTTACCTATCTCCGCAGTTCTTCATCAGATCTTCACCAAATTGAAATGGGACCAGTTCGGGAAAATATTCTTCCAAACAAAAAATAATCATCAAAATCGGTTGATGATTGGCGAAAGAATAAACATACAAAAAATCGTCTCGGGACGCTCGACAGATTAGAAGTGATAACTTAAACTTAGCGCTGTGAGTTAGAGTGAGAGAGAACGAGCCTAAGCTGCCGTAGGCGTGAGAGAGACGTTACGAAGCGGTTTACCCTCCCATAAGAACTTCAAAAACTCCTCCTTTTTAACCGACTTCCCAAAAAGGAGGAGGTTCTCAAATCGACTGTATTTTTTTTTTTTGTGTTTGTTACCTCATATCTCCGTCATTTATGAACCGATTTGAAAAAAAAATGTTTTTTGTGAAAGGATATACTTCTCGATTGGTCCCATTTAAATTTCATCAAAATCGGTCAAGCGATTTGGTTTTGAAATCCAAATAGCTGGAAAATATATGTGGAAAAATCATCCATGTACACGAAATTGCGTATTTTTGCTTTCCTGTGACTTTCCAGTGGTGTTGTTAGGTGTGGGACCACTAAAAAGAGAAAAATAAAAAACTTTTTCACAAAAAAGAACCGGAAGTCGGTTAAAAAGACAGAAGAAGCATCAGTTGCCCAAATACTACAAAGTTGTTAGAGTATGAATAACGAAAAGTATGTTTCCATGAAAGAAGGTGTAAATAGGTACTTACAACCGTTTTAGGCATTCTGATCAAGCCGTAAACAAAGTTAATTTTAACAGTGATGTCACCGACAAAATATAAAATTAAACAAACAAAAAGTTCACCCACGTAAATAACTCTACTTCAAATTGATAAATGTATAAGCTCAACGCCATTTTCCCATTGTGTATTGCGCATAAAAACTTTTTTGCACCTCCCGGCGCCATTTGTCTTTCGGGCTGCGTATGGAATTATAAATAGCCAGGCTTTTTGTCACGCGAGTTTAATATGGGTGTTAAATACTGATATAAGCATACTTTCAGCGTTGGTGGTAATTATTTTGTTGAATAATTATTACGTAAGTTGGACGCAGCTTTAAAATTATTGTACCCAAACAGATACATAAAGTATTATTGTGGCCTGGGGCTCTAGACGTAATGATATCTGTCAAAATGCTAACGTGTAGTTTTGTTTTTTTTTAATTGGTATGAATAATGTACCGTTTCGATGGAAATGTGTTCACACATGTGTACATTTTTGAAAATCTTTATTGATGACAGAATATCACTTTGTCAAGGGGATATCTTTACGAAAAGCTTTTTGTGGTTCCTTGGGAAAATTCGAATGTACCTATGTCTCCGTCTAAGGTGCCTATGTCCTTATATCGGATCAACCAGTTATTACCTCCATTTTCTAGGGTTTATATCACGATTTCATAGCTGGCAAACTGAAAAACTTTCACTATTTCAACCCAGCTGTCAATCGTCAGACCATAAATCAGGAGTTTTGGTGATTTGGGCGATTCGTATCTCTGATTAGCACTGTTTGGGCCATGTTCGATGGTGACCGTTCTTGAAAAAAATATGTCAGTCTTTGGGGATTGCCGATAGAAGTGAAAACTAAGTGATATTGTATTGCCTGTGCATGGGAAAAGTGCGGTGATGATGACACGAGTTTCACGCTTTTTGTTCACCCAAAGTGTTCGGTGTCGATGACGCGAGTTCCATGATTTTCGTTCACCCAAAAAGTGCTCAACGCGCCTAAAGAAGTTTTCACTTCAGAAAAAAGTACAACAGTGAATCATAGACGTAAGCAAAAATGCTGCCAGGCTGAAATGTGATTGGGTGGGTCACGTTGGCCGCATGCATGATGACCGCTGAGAAAAAGTCTTGACGCAATGGCTGCCAGAGGATGACGGCGGCGCCGAGGCCAGCCCCGAAAGCGGTAGCGGGATGACCTGACGCAACACGAGGGCTGGTTTGAGGCGGAGCAGGAGTAGAGTGCCTGGAAGGCTATGTGGGAGGCTTGTGCCCAGCAGTGAAACACTACAAGGTAATAAAAATAAATAAAAAAAACAGTAAATGTCAAAGTGTGATAAAATTATATCAGAATAGGTACTTAAAATAAGTCACCAAAAGACCTTGTCAGCTTTACGACGTAATAATATTTATCAGTACACGGAAACCATGACTATTAACGATGGAGGTCGTTGAATTTTGAAGTACCGTTTAGGATCGATAAGTAATAAATAGTTGTGGTTTAAATACTTGATTGATGGGAACGTTCCGAATACGACAGTTGCTTTGAATACGATACTCAGAATTGTATTGGAACAAGTTTACTTTAAATGCTGACCACTAAATAATAACAGGCGCACTGGTCGATCTTCAGCGTCAAGCAACGCTTGTCGAGGTCGATTTGTGGATTGTTGACCATCTTAACATAACTCCTCCGTGTCTGGGAAAGCACGTTAAGCAATTGGTCCCGGCTGTCATTTGTAGATCTTTGGCAGACGTTACGGAATGTCAGAGGCCTGAAAATCTGACACCAGTCTTGCCAAGTACCGTGTCAAACTCTGACACTAGGTTGTGTGGGGTCGTTAGACCTTACTGCTCACACAAAGAAGAAGAAGACTAGGTTGTGGAGGTATTGGAAGGCAGCCCCGCTCCACGTAAAATAATGTTACCTATTCAGCTAAATTGACGACACGGCTGGCGCAGTGGTTGAGCAATTGACTGCTGCGCTGCGTGTCGTGGGTTCGATTCCCACACGGAACAAATATTTGTATGGCCTACAGATAGTTGTTGCGGGTCTGACTGTTTGCGTTTGTGAGTTTATATGTTTGTAAACGCACCCACGATGCAGGAGAAATTCCTAGAGTGGCGCAACGTTTTTTTTTTTTTTAAACCGGTTTGACTGGAAGCCGCCCTGTACTTTTACGCATTTCAAAAATGCCAAGGAAACAATAGTTGGGAAAAGGCTAGGCAGATAATAATGCTGACAAGACTTAAAGCGCTCACTGGCTTATTGCAGAGGAAGACTTATTTTAATGCAAAATAGAAAATATATTTCTGTAATCAAATATAACACAATTAAACTGCCTACTTAATTTCATCATCATCATCATAACCATCATATCAGCTGAAAGATGTCCAGTACTGGACATAGATCTCCCCCAAATGGAGGGGGGTTTGCCATAATCGCCACGCTTGGCAGGCGAGTTGGCGGTCGCAGTGTAGCTGTAGCAATATACCTACAGAGAATGCTGCTTCCCATTCTCTGGTGAGTCCCTTAGTCGCTTCTTACGACACCCACGGGAAGTGATGGGATGGTGCTATTCTTTTACGTCAGAAACGATACGGAACCCTTAACTTATTGTTTTATTTTTACCAACCAAGCATGAAATACAATTTTATTTTGGAAGTTAGTCTTAATTTGAGGTTAGTTTGCCGTTCATTAATACCGTGAAATCAAATTCCCAAAACATTTTCAAGATTAAATGACACTTGTATATCTTTTCGCAGCCTCCAAGTAAAATATTTTTTCTTACAAAATTTTCAAGCAAGTCTATTTTAATTGTTTGTCTCTTATGTCTGCAAAGAAAGGCTTCAGAAGGAATTGAGACGGCTCAGAGGGCGTAAGTTCAAACTTCACCAGATCCTCTATTGATGTGGACGTTCTCGTGTTACAAGCGGGGTAGGGGTTAACAGGAAAACTATTAATGGGGACTCTTACTGAAGTAACTCATTGGAAATGAGTTATACATAATTTATGTATATCTAGAGAAAATGAAACAGGGACATTTGTCATAGAAATAGTGTTATTTTTTGTTTATATTATGTTTTTATTTTAAATAAAAAAATAATATAATAATGATACTTAAGATAAGGTAATGATGTTTATTTTCCAACATGCGTAAATAACCTATGTTTGGCGCCAAATAAACTTGCAATAGCGACATTGAACCCACATTTTTTGAAATTCTTAATGCCAAAATCGGCAACAAAGACAAAGCTGTCCTGAATCTACATCTATCGAGATCCAATTTTCTCATAATGAACAACCATTCATAATTTATTTTTCGGATACCTATGAAGAGATATAAGCGAAAGGTCAGTGTCCTTTATTGCCAATTTATCTGGCGCCATCGCCAACCATACATTACACTTAACAGTTGCGCTTACATTCTAAGTAGTTACCTCCACTCGACTCAAGCTTGACTCAGCCCCTGGAGTTAACCCCCCAGAGGTAGATCAAATTGACAGTCAGGTATATTTAATTTGTTATTTGTTGGGATCAACGTCCTCGAGAATTTTTTTTTTTGGAACGACGTTTCCTTCAAAAAGACTAAAAATACGGTTTTGGCAACTAATTCAGAAATCAAAAAATTGTCACGCCAGTTATCGTGTTAGTTCCTTCCTTTGTACAAACTACCCTGCTTTTACGATTCGCTATATCATTTGCATACCATAATTTATTACAACTACCCAACTAGCATACGCGAAAAATTCACAGTTTATTAACAAAAAAATAAAATGGCATGACATCGCGAATATTGTACTTAAAATTCTTTATAATTTAATGAAGTTGTTAATATAGTTATTTTTCATACGAGTACATGTCGAGTTGCACGATACGGTCGCGATAAGACCTCGGACAGAGTGATGAGCTTGCGCGGCTGCTAAGGCGGACGAAAAGTATCAACCATACTGAAGTGACGATGGTGGGTACCTAGCTCGATGAGCCGCACCGGGCTAGCTAGCGCGCGATCGTCTATTGTATTTACCCTGAGGAAACACTTCTAGCCTCTACTGCCCGCTACAACAACTCGTGATGCACTGTGGCCACCTAAAGCTCAAGACACGTGACAATTTCCTTCTTCTTTTTAAATAAAAACGTTGCTCCAAACTAGGAATTGTTCCTGTATCGTGGATTGTTCGTGCGTTTATAAACATATAAACTCATTATACAAACAGCCAGACTCAGAAAAACTATCTGTCAGCCATAGAAAATATTTTTCCCGTGAGGGAATCGAACCCACAACACGAGCCAATCGCTAAACCACTGCACCAACCGTGTCGTTAATGCAATTATGTTAGCGGAAGGACAGTAGAGTCACTTTATATTATTTTAAATGTAAATGATGACGTTCAAAAGTGCCGTTTAGTGGCCTAATTGAAATAAACGTGTTGACTTTGACTTTGACTTTGAATGCGATTGTCAAAATGCCAAAATACAAAAGATTGATGACGCAACAATTTGACAGCGTGTGTCAATCCCATTCATTTTTGACATTTTGCCAATCGCTTTTGCCACGCTTACACTGACAGAATGTGACTTCCCTAGAACCTCTAACCGCGTCCGCGTCCGTGCTAGTCATTGCGCGTGCACTCTAGACAAGGCCTTAGTAATTACATTAAAATAAATATTTTAACTTTACTCATGTAAGTTTGGACATTGCTGCTTATGTTTGTAAGCTTTTGTGATGTAATGAGATTGATGCAGCAATGTTAGTTGCTTGTTAGTAGAGCTTGATTAAAATTGTTAAAAACATTACAGGAAAATATTTGTTTTCGTTTTCCGAATCCTGCATCACTTTTTTAAATTTGCATGCACCAAATTCACTCAATCAATTTGTTTGTTTGTTGTTTGTTGCAGTCAATTTGTTTGAAGTGAGCAAATAATTTGTTCGAATTAAACATTGTCTTATAATAATAACGACGAATGAAAAATATTTTACGTATGTCGCAATTATCATCACATAATATCTCTTTAAATGGCGTTACGGCAAATTCGTGGTAATTAAAAAAGTAGTAACTCAAAAAAAACAGATCACCTGGGGGTCGAGTCTGCTATTGCAATCGTGTGTCAATGACCGGTCAATGATCGATTTTTGACGTATAACGTCAAACTTATGACACATTTCCCATACAAAAACTGTCAAGTTGTCAAATATTCGATCACTGACCGGTCATTGAGACACGATTGCAATAGCAGACTCGAGCCCCTGGTTTTTTTGTAGCAGGTATCTTATTTTTGGCGGTACTACTAACAAACGTAGAGTTAGACTTATTTTGGTACGAATGTTGCTCTGATTTACCCTCCACACGAACTAGTGCTACACGTTCGTTGTCTTCAACTGTTCAAAGTTCGAAGTTCAATTAGATCTAAGGATCTCAGCACGAACTTCAACCGTAACAAACAACTTCTCACAACTAGTGTAGATTTCTTCAGTAACTTTAAATAAAAGATTCTCTAGAAGTTCTGTCATTTTACGGTACTTGCTGAAAATTACTTTAAAAAACTGCTCGCTTTGTGAAAAACGTACTGTCTTTGAATTTTAAAACAAAAGCCCTCAGGTTGTAGTTATTAGGTAACATAAACTCCGGCATTCCACATCGCAAGGTTGCCTGCTTGTCGGTCTTCTACAGATTGTACTTCGGTGAGTGTGCCCAAGAACTCCACGACCTCATCCCACCGGTCCCTTTCTACCATCGGACATCTAGACGCACTGCAAATTACCATCCTTAACTTTTTCGAAAAGTTTTTTATAATACGCACAGCAATAATGCTTTCAGGGTGCTGATGGGACTGCCTCGTTTCTGTAGCGCATCAGGGATGTTTGCGGAAATGCGTATTGATTGCTTTTATGCATTGATGCGTAAAAGATGTGCCTCTTTGGTGCGCAGGGTGCGAGCCAGTTCCAACAGCACCCTGGGCATGATTGCTGACAGGCTTGACTGTTGTGTCATGAATCGTTGCTCCAGTATCTCAGCTGGAATGCTGAAGCAATGATTATTTTGTTGTGTGTGTTTTGATGTAGTTGTAAGTTTATGTTTGTTACTAACACTACTTGAATCTCATTGTTACTCGTAATAAAGAATTAATTAATATTAAAGGATTGGAACTTTCTACCTGCGTCTGTGTTTCGAACGCATTCAACCCTTCTCTTCAAAGTTAGAGTAAACAGGTTTTTTTTTTTTAATTGTTGAATGGGCTAGCTCTTGACCTCGATCACGCCTGATGGAAAGTTATTTATGAGGTCTATGATGGAGCGAGCGTGCCCAGAAGATGCCTTGAGGCACTGGTGCTCCCATTCGTCGACGAAACACAGCAGGCTGTTTGACGCCGGAGTCCGGTGGGAGGGTGGTCACAGACCAGGCGGTCGTTAGCCCTACCACCGCAAGGGAAGAATTGGCCAGTCTTATCTTCTTCTACCAACGAGTCTTATAAGGTGTTAGGAGAGACTGTCCAGGATGCGCCGAGCGCTTGGTTCAGTTGAGCGCCTGATGGAATAAATTGCGCTACACAAGGAGGCTCATTTATGCATCCCATCTTCATGGATTCTTCTGGGTTTCAGCTCACTCCATCGTCGAGTTTGTCTCTGTCACCTCTGACCTAGTCTAGAATCAAGAGCAAACCCATCTCAAATAACAAACAAAAAACCCTGTATCGTGGGTGCGTTTACAAACATATAAACTCACATACACAAACAGCCAGACCCGGAACAACTATCTGTAGGTCATGTAAATATTTGTTGCTTGCGTTAATCAAACCCGTGATAGGCAGCGCAGCAGCCAATCGCTCAACCTCTCCACCAACCGTGCCTTCAACTTAGATGTACACACAATGAAAGTGGGTGGTATAAGAAATAATTCACCTCTTTAGACATGCTATCACCTAATCACGCCAATTAAACTAACAAAGACTTGAAAAGCAAAGTAAAGCTAATAAATGCAATCAGTTAAAGCTTATGACAGACTCACAACGACAGCACTAGTTACGCGTTCAACCACAGACGAGTAACTAGTCCCCAGCGGTTGTGTGACCAGCCAATTAAACAGACTCTGACGCTGAGCTAATGGTAATCTACTTCGGTTCTGACCTCAAATCTACTTATTTATAGACGGGCAATTCGGGATTTAGCTTTGACGTGATGGAGAGAACTAGGAAAAGAATTAAAACTGTTTGGTTATGCGGTGTAAACGAAATAATGCGAATGATTTGTAATTTGGTTTGTTCAAAGGATGTGACGCGCTGTAAGGAAACACATGGAAACAGTAGTACGACTAATGGATGGGTTGCACGATACCTAGACCTCGTCGCAGTCCGCCTGAGCGTTGACACAGCACCAGTAGTCACAAAAATACCAAATTACACTATTTCAAATTTTTCTTTAAAGAGCGATCTTGACTTCAACACGACTTGTCGGTCATTGTTTTTTCGGCGTTCTCACAAGACAATCGCGCTAGGCATACATTATCATTCCTTCTCGCTCTCACGAGTGCGTTGTGGTATTGTGCGGGAAAAAGATAAGGATAGGAAAGAACCAATCAAAAATAATTACACAATGCTGTCAAATCCAACGAATTTTGCCGCGAATAGAATCCATAGAGTATAATTATGTTCTGGGGTAGGATCAGCGCAACCACTGCTCAAAATTTAAGAAAATAAATCTGTTCCAAACTTTAAAGTATTTAGTGTTGTAGTGGTTTCATCATCAATTCTATAGAAAGACGTTTTTTGACGGATGTATCCTCTAGCCCCAAGGATCGCCAAACTGAAGTGGTAGTGGGCAGGGCACATTGCTCGCAGAACAGATGGTCGATGTGGTCAAAAAGTTCTGGAGTGGCGACCGCGTACCGGAAGACGCAGCGTTGGAAGGCCTCCCACAAGATGGACCGATGACCTGGTCAGGGTCGCTGGTAGCCGATGGATGCGAGACGCACATGGCCAGTTGTTGTGGCGACACTTGGGGGAGGCCTATGTCCAGCAGTCGTCGACCGATCCCATGCTTCTTGCATCCAGCGGGCTCCGCGGCCCTATGCAAGTCGTACGTAACGATCAAAACTTGAGAAATGTAATCCTTAGTGTTTATACCAGCCAAAAAATAGCTAGTTACAGGTTTTATTGGACTTATCCTGAACAGTGAACAACCCACACCTTTACTTGGCTATCGATTCACCCTGTTGCGTGCTTTTGATTCGCGGACGCTACTTAAAGCTGGATCCACATTTCCTCGGTTTGTTATGTCGTGATTTTTTATTCAATAAAAACTCGTTTTAGAACGATAAACCTCTGAGCGAATTAAGAGCGGGTTTGACAAATCTTGCACTACATAACCTGCTCCTATTTTGAAATCAACCACATCACCGCTTACCATCAGGTGAGATAGTGGTCAATGCGTGCCTATGAATAATAAAAAAAGAAAAGAAGTCTGTTAAAAACCACGATGTTGCAGAATTTGCCAAAGACATATTTGAGCCCGATTTCTTCTAAGCTGAAGAGTTCAGGCTGTGGATGATGACGACGATAAGGTTCGTCAGCCTAGTGTAAATAAAGCCAAGTACTAGGCCTGCATAAATACTGAAATAAGTATGAAACATAAACTATTAAGTCTCAGTACATGCTGGACATCCCACCCATACGCACAAAACTAAAGAGACGAATTCCCTGCCAGAGTCTGTGTTTCCTAATGGCTACAACCCGGGAATCTTTAAGTCAAGAGTGAATAGTTTACTTCTAGGCAAGCGTGCTCCATCTTCGACCACATCATCGCTTACCATGAGGTGAGATAGTGGTCAAGCGCGTGCCAATCAATAATGAAAAAGAAATACCGCTCGAGCACTGCCGGCACACCGGTGTGCCGCGAATTTATCGCGAATTTAATGTTTATTTACTACTACGTAAGATTTATTTTTTATTTGGGAATTTTTACCTGTCAGGGCTGAAGCGGTTAACAAAAATGTCCCGCTTTTTAAATACCGTCAAATTTCTCTTCAAAACACTAACTCAATTAATTAATGAACACTTCGACCAACAGCACAATCAACCAGTAATAATTCACGCAAATGACAGTAAATCGGACATATTTTCAATTATAACTCTCTTTGTACCTTACCGTTATCCGACGATTAAAATGATAAATTGCACATTAAATGAAGCTTGTCTTCACGTTGATAACAATGAAGGAGGAATTGACAAAAAAACTGGAATATGTTATCGTCATGGGCTAAATATACACCGTCATGGTCATTCATCCGATGTTTTATGTGCTTTTTGTATTGTGTTTGAATGGATATATTGATGAACATATTTGAGTTATAATACAAAAATATTTACAATACTAGCACTTCGCCCGCGACTTCGTCCGCGTGGGGATAGTAGGTACTCCACAAACTGCGACGCCCCTATACATATCCCCTTATAAAGGTTAGTTTTGGAAAATTAAGCACAACGATTCTCATTATTGGTTCAGCGCAACTGTTCACCCCCCCGTTCAGCCCGTCAGGGGTTGATTATGCAAAAATTGTTAGGTACATGATCTGTTTCAATTATCCCACTTTTAGTTTGTTCATAGAATTCCGACGTAAATTGAAGCAAGCTATAATTTCCTCCCCTAAAAACTAATTCACCCCCGCTTCACCCCTTATTATGTATGTACCTAGTTGATTTTCGAAAAATCCAAACATTTGTTATTCTTATTGTTTTATCGAAAACATTTAAAAGCCGTGGTGTTTCAACTTCATCGGACCAAGCATTGATACGATTCTCCCCAGTTCGCTCAAACCGCGACATTTTTCTTACTCCGAGCATGTTTATTACCGTCGTAACTTTTGAACGAAAGGTCCGATTTGAATGATTTAAAGTGTAATTTACACGGACATAATCAACCTTAATTATCAAACCATTTAAATGGATAAGGATTAATATCATGGTACTATAATCACCATTTTTTATTTCACCATGGGATTTGCTTGACTAATATTAACAAAAAGCGGTCATGGTGACTTATCCATAATAGTTAGACATATGGGATTGCGGACTTTTTTGTAGATATTGATGACTTCTACAATACTGTAGTACATCACTTTGCTCTATTGTCAATAGATTCCGCAGCGTACGCGATATAAGGATTTTTTTCTCACACCTTGGGTCACATTATCGAAGTTTTCATACGGATCCCTAACTTTTTTGAAAATATTCTATAGCCTATGACCATCGCCGATAATGTAGGATTCTACTGGTGAAAGAATTTTTCAAATCGGTCTAGTAGTTTCGGAGCCTATTCATTTCAAACAAACAAACAAACAAACAAACAAACAAACAAATCTTTCCTCTTTATAATATTAGTGTAGATTTACCTATTTATAAAGCGCTTTTTTTCATATTTGGTACCAATTTTTGACACTAGTTTAATTAAGTATGTACTAACTTAAAAAGTATGCGTTCTATACTATTAATACTATAAATATAAAAGTTTGTGAGAATTAATGAATGCATGTAACTCTTTCACGCAAAATCACTAAATTTTATGAAACTTTAAATGAATGTACATTTAACATTTGAATAATATACAAAGGCTATAATTTACTAATTACAGGCGGGTGGAACCGTGGGCGGCATCTAGTTTAGTTTAGAAGTAAAAATACACAGTACATGGAATATAATATTTGCTCAACCAAACGCAAATCTCGTAACGCTACTCGCTGTGCTACGGCGTAGCCCGCACTTCGCTACGCGCTGTGCTACGGCGTAGCACGTACGCTACGCATGATCTTCACGTATTCCGACAGATCTAAACATTTTCTTTCTTTCCGTGTATTACAAATTATAATTCAAGCACCAGCTACAACCTGATGGCCGTGTCTGGGGGTCCTTAAGTCAAGAGCGAATAGGCAGTCGTGCTCCACCGTCACGCTTGCCTATCAACACGCACGGCCACGTCATCGCTTACCATCAAAGGGCCAATTCTACTAATTTTTAAGCATCGTTCGCATTTGAATGTCAGCTGCAATCTGTTAAAAAAGCCTTAATTTTCATACATTTTTGACAGATTGCAACTGACATGCGAATGTAAATATTGCTTAAAAATTAGTAAAATTGGCACCAAGGTGAGAGATTGTAGTCAATCGTGAGCATAAAATTAATAAAAAAACTTCAAACACAACCACAATCAATTGATAAGAATAAGAATCATAAATAAGAATCAGGGCCTAAACCACCAACTCTTAATGCAGTATTATTTTAATATTACTTCCAGTGGGAAAGAGACAGAGCTATACGTCCTGTATAGCTCCGTCTCTTTCCCACTGGAAGTAAAAATTGAAGTAATACTGCTTTAAGAGTTGGTGGTTAGGCCCCAGATTGCTCCAAATATGCAATGCAACATATATTTTTGACAAATGAATACGCGTTTGTCGAAAATATATGTTTTACACGGACCACATACTAATGAAAATAATTGCAATTGAATAATTTATCCTGATAGTGTGGTGAGCGTTAATCTGTCAAATCGTGCTGTATTTAAATTGTATTAAATTCAGTATGAATAGGTAATCTAGTGGATTATCGCTGATGGAATTGAGTTGCGCGGCGTTCAATCCGATGCGAGTGAAATGGTTTAGGCATTTGTGAGAACCTTTCACGTATAGGATGAAAGGGGTAACACATACTCAGTTTTCTGTGTCTACACTATAATAATAATATTATAAAGAGGTACCGTTTGAAGTTTGTATGTACGAGGTAACCCTCGAAACCACTCATCCAATTTAAACAATTGTTTAATCGCCAGATAGATACAATATTGCAAAGTGTCATAGGATACTTTATGTACCGAAATAATGCACAATTTTCATGGGCAGGCCACAAGACCGAAGCCCTGAGAAAAACTCGTTTATATTAAAACTGCCTCCAGCTGCCAGTGGCCTCTCACGGAAAATATACTAAGTGTACCTTCATTTACGGTGTTCGCAAATTGGAAAGAGGTAAATAATTAAAATGTTCAATTTACAAACATATTTAATTTGTGCTCTATGTCAACAGTTACCTACTATTCATCGTCCTTTTAATTGACGTTCCTTTTAATCGACTTCCAAAACAGGAGGAGGTTTTTTATTGTGTTTGTTCAGCGGTATTTTCGTTCAGCAAGTTCCAGGAAATTTTTGTTCAGCGGTTGTGTCTTCGTTTTTTGACACCGAATTCCGAAATTGTAGTTAATTTATACTTCGTAGTCTGTTTTGTTTCGAAATCGGTTTTATTTTTTTTTAAATAGTTTTTTTTATCAGTCTGGTCCATTTTAAGTATAAACATTTTCCTTGATTCCTATTGGTCCCTTGACAACTTAGTATAAGAGCCCGTCAATCACTCGACTTATCCAATGAGATGTTAAACTAAGCAAAACTCCCTTTCCACATCGTAAAGTGGAAACTAGTGTCCTCACAGGACTTTTCAAGTGACATGTTTTGGCATCCGTTTTCCCATGAATATTTGACAAAACTATGTATTCTACGCTAACTTTTGTGCGAGTTTCCTCTCATATAAGTTTTGTCGCCTCCCAAGAGTAAGCCTTACTTGAACTGGCTGCGGTCTTCGAGAATCAATATGAAACATTCGTCAATTTGTGAGGTTCCAAGAAATTTGAGATCCCCAGAGTCGTCTTGAGGAAAAGTGGGAAGTTATGAAATACTATTTTCAGCAGTAGGATCTTGTAGTAAATAAATACCTAGTATTCTCATAATACTATCATGATGTTATTGTTTTCAGGCTTATTTTGAGCTCGTTATGGTTTTTTTAAAGAGTATTTGGTGGTTGATTTCTCACCGACAGTATTAGCTATAGGCGTATTATGTACTACTGTGTATAAAGATATTATAAGTACTAGGTAGGTACTGGAAATACATGAAGTTTTATATTGTGATGTAAATCTACAGCATTCTTTCAATGTAGACATGCTGAATTGAAAAACAATATCGAAGTACCAATTAGCTAGATAAATAAAAATCAAAAAATGGCTTGACCGATTTGTTACTTAAATGTTTGAAGTATTCCGGAGTGATCTTCTTACAAAAAATAAGAATGGTAAAGTTTACCGAAGAATATGAAATTTAAAAAAAAAATAATAATAATTTTGTAATCCCTGACATAAAATCAGCAAATAGCTTTTCCTTTTTTATTGTTTTTTTTCTTCTTTAATTTTTTGCTTTTAAGTAATGCACATTACAGATATAAAACAAAAAATCGTCTGTCAGCAGAATAACCAATTTTAGTGTATTTCTCCTTCTATATATTTTGTTATATAATTTCAGGGACAAGACAACGTCTATCAAATTAGCTAGTTTATCATTACAATCTAATTAATTTTAGAAACTAATATCTAACAAAAATCACTAAGTTTTATTACCATAACGTAACGAAAAAAAGAGACACACCTAGATGTAACCTATTATTCCTTTTAACAAAATATTTAGTCTAACAAACTCGGCACTACAATGGATATGAAAAATTGCACGTCAAGCCTTGTAATTTATTACCTAGGCTCACATTATTGCTGCATACATTATATTCTGAATGGTTGGCAAAAACCTACATGACCTGACACAAATTGGCTAAGTATATTAACTTCTATATCTAAACATACATGTAATAACATAAAGTTGCTTTTTGTGTCTGTTCTTAAGACAGCGTTGTTCTCCTAAATTGCAGTAAGAATTTTAAAGCAGTTTCAACACTATTAAGATAATTTATTCCGAAAAGGTTAGGCAGATACACAAATATGCCCAACCTTTTAATATTAAGGTTCCTAAATATATCTTCGATTAGGCCCATTGTGAGCGATCACGTTTCGGTTCCATATGTCATCACACGAACTGGAGACTTTCCTCTTGAGGCACTGTGGTATGTGAGTCGAAAAGATACCACGCTACTTCCCGAAAACCGCCCAGGCTTACAGTCACCCAAAAGGCAATGGAGAGGGCAATGCTCGGAGTTTCCTTGCGTGATCGAAACAGAAATGATGATATCCGCAAGAGAACCAAGGTTACCGACATAGCCCGAAGGATCGCCAAACTGAAGTGGCAGTGAGCAGGGCACTGCTCGCAGAACAGATGATCGATGGGGCCGAAAAGTTGGAAGGCCTCCCACAAGGTGGACTAATGACTTGGTGAGGGTCGGGAGTAGCTGATGGATGCGAGACGCATAGAACCGGTAGTTGTGGCGACACTTGGCAGAGTCCTATGTCCAGCAGTGGACGTCTTTTGGCTGATATAATGATGATGATATTGAGGTCGGCTTCCAGTCTAACAAGGTGCAGCTTGGTACCAGTATTTTACATGAAGCTAACATGGAACGACTGCCGATCTGACTTCTACAATCCAGTACATAACTAAATAGTTTTTCCTTCGGCAAGACTGGTGTCAATCTCTTTGGTTACGGACTACTCGTAAGGACTGTCAAAAATCTACAATTAACAACTGGGGCCAACGGCTTAACGTGATCTGCGAGGAATTGAGGAGTCTCGGTATTTACGAGTATTGAATGGACATTGGACTGCTATCCATAGACCGAGCTCGGCAAGCATTGTGGTGGCTGTTGTTGTATTAAACTTAGGTGCATAATACGGAGTGTTTCAGAAAGGTGTGGTCATATGTAAGGGTGTTGTTGGGTAGCTGATATCCATTAAGGAAAAATTATACAAAAAAAAGGATCAGAAAAAACGACTTACAAGATCCGAAGAAATGATTTTTAAGCAGTCTGATGCAGTTGATGACATCAAATCTGTGATTGAACTAATCCAGGTAAATGCCACCAACTAACAAACTGCTTGAAAAGTAAATACTACGGGACTTTTTTTTTTTTTGGATGGTAAATCATCAAATGACTCCTCCCGCTCTGGGCGGAGCGGAAGGGAGTGTCAGACTCTTACTGACTAAAACCCATTCGTGCACCTCGTAGTGCCCTTTGCTTTCCAGGTCCGCGGTTACTCTTTCGAACATAATCCGGAACCCTGGCAGTTGGCAGACTTACTAGTCGTTTTTTCTGGTCGAATAAAATATTTCATTTGTGCAATTTTTTCCTTGATGTATATCAGCTACCCAACATCATCCTAAACTAAACTAAATGTTTTGCCAAATCGTTAAAACCGTGAGAAGCAAGGGCGGGTCGCTACTATTATATAAACTTTACCCACATGTCAGAAAAAGGTAGAAAATATTATCTAAAATGATAATAATTTCGTACAACGGTTGGTGGGGGTTGGGTTGGGTCTAGTCAAATTACTAGGGACGTGTTTAGGTAAATTATATTTGGTTGCTTGGTTAGGAGAATCATTAGCTCGAACGTTTTATAATTTCAACGAACATGAAATCAAAGAGAATTGCTTTTCTTTGTCGACCGTTTTTGGCTGTAGTGTATATGTGTAAGTAATACTGTAGTTTGGGGTGGTTATAGATAAAATAGATTAGATTTTCGTGTTTCCTCTTAGCAAGAAAAGATAGACGGACTACTTAAGAAGGCGCCGAGCGCGCAGTGGCGCCCTCATCGTTTGTTTGGTTATTAGTTTTATTATAATCACTAAAACGGATCATAGCGGCAACTTTTTTCCGTTTTAGTGATTATAATAAAACTAAACAATTTAAAACTACCGTTTATAATAATATTAACGTATAATCTTGTGGAGCACAACCTAACGTGCTTATTTCTACATTTTCATTCTAAAATAAAAGAAATAACCAAACAAACGATGAGGGCGCCACTGCGCGCTCGGCGCCCTCTTAAAATATGAAATGTCTATTATAAGGTTACTAAAATTACAACGAATAAAATAATCCCGACACGTCACAAGGATTGGAGGAAGACAAAAGCAACAATAGACGTGAAAGATGACTAGAAAAGAGACTGACTGTGACTGTTGAGATGATAACAAGTAGAGATGAATGAATGAATATGATGAAGAAACTATGCTGCGCCGACTGATACTGTACTGAATAAATGAGAACAAGGTAGGGAATAATGACGTACTGATATTATGATGTGCCAAAAGCTACAAAATCTTAACCAACATTAATACGTTCAGAAATGATACATCCGAAAAAATAACTAAAACGTGAATTAATCATTGAAACATTTCAAACGTTACCAAATCATTAAAACTCCGGCCCAAAATCGGGTCTCCAATTAGAAGTTCCCAAAGCAATTTTATTGAATTACCGTAATATCTAAATGGGGCAATTAACGAAAATCGAAACTCGTAGCTTCGTATAAGTACGTCCGATAAATCATGGATAAAACAGGCTTCCATTCTATAAACTGGCTTACGTCGGGTTACTGTTTCAGATTTTTGAAGTGAAAACTTCTTTAGCGGCGTTGTGCACTCTTTGGGATGGGTAAAAAATGTTTAACTCGCGTCAGGACACGTGACCTGACCGAAAATTCGTAAGACGGATAATGTAATATAAATTGTCATGTTTGTGTACGATAGCGCAATAAATGAATATTGTATTTATCCACATAAATGATAGTACTTTTATACGCATAAATAAAGCAATTCGTGCGAAATTATTCCCTTACCATTCAAAAATGCACAACGTTAATGTTCAAGTTTTCACTTCTGCCGGCACTCCCGGAGTGCAACCCGTTGTTTTTTTGCCAGAGGTAGGAGTGCAGTTGTTGCTTAGACCCACTATTTCTAGGGAGGAGTTGCTATGGGTCTGGCTGTTTGTGAGTTTGTATGTTTGCAAACGCACCCTTGATTTAGGAGAAATTCCTAGTGTGGGGCAACGTTTAAACAAAAATAGAAGTTGTTGCAAGAGGGTTCCTAGAGGCCAGCTATTGTTAAACATTTTCTCTTGCCAGAGACCCGCAGTTGCTAGAAACCAGCGAGCAGTTACTGCAGGCCAGCTCTCAGCATGGAGCATGGAGCTATTTGGATCAATCTATAGTAACTGAATATACTAATCACCTTCATTATTATTATATTTGGCAGAAAACAAGAACCCTTTGCCAATATTTGTATCCATAATTATGGACACATTAGAGGCAAAGTAAATTGTTGAAACATTTTTTGCTCATCAATTTAAAAGATTTATATGCCCTTATTTTCAACTGTTTTCAACATAAAATTAGTGCTATATGTTTTATGTCAAAGATTTTAAAACGCTCACAACATAGTTACTTTTTGAGATTTTAAAACAGTTTATTTCAACTGCGTCTTGTATTTTCTCTAAGTTTGGAAATGTTGTAAAAAATCCAGTCGAATACCCTATTATTATCGTAAAGTTTTGCTCGTGTGGATGCAGCCTTAGGGTCGAACAAAATACATCGTCTACGTCCTCCGTCGATATTTCAAGGTATGCTTTAATAAGATCCGAGGATCCTCCGAGGAGGGTAGATGGATAATAATTTAATCTCTGCGTAACATTTTATCGTTTCTGGCAACGGTTACATGGTTAGATGGATGATTCTATTTGAAAATGTTGATTATATGGGTGATGTTTTTATGGTGTCACATTAGGGGGAGATTTGTTGCGGAATTCGTTCGAAAGAGTCACCGCGGCTAAAGGGCATTACGAGTAACACGGATGGGTTTTAGTCAGGAAGAGTCTGACTCTCCCTCCCGCTCCACCCAGAGCAGAAGGAGTCGTTTGATGATTTTCTATCCATAAAAAAGGGATCATGATTTTTTGTTAGTTGTGTAGAAATCTCATAGTGTGGGCGTGTGACGCGGAAGGAAAGACCAAAGAAAAGATGGATGGATTTTGTAAAACATGATATGGCTAGACAGGGCTTTGTAAACAATTATGGAAGGAGAAAACATGTACCTATACGAGCACCGCTCCTTAATAATATATTATAAGAGCTGGAGGGTAACGAAGATGATTATTGTAATTGTAACTTATAAAATGACATTGTAACTTGTAAAACGACATTGTAACTTATAAAACGACATTGTAACTTATAAAACGACATTGTAACTTATAAAACGACTAGATGACTCAGTAAACTTGATACCAACAAAAAATATTATCATGGGAAACCTTTTTTCAATTAGTCAAAAATGTCGAGCCTTTTTCAATTGATTTAATTTAGATTTCAAAATTATTTAATTATTTTTTGGCGTTTCCAGTCCTGTGATGTGATTTTAAACTTCTTATTTAAAAAAAGAGCTATTTAAAAATTATCCATTTCTTTTTTAATAATTGTGATCTTACCCTCGACCTTTATTGCTTCATTTGATTTTTAGAAGTCAACCTCTATAACAAATGAAGCTATAAAAATTGAAATAACTTCGACAGATATGAGAACTTTAAGACGTGTCACCGTATTACATAAATCATAACAACATTGTTAAAAGTAAAAAAAGATACAACCAATAAAATCGAGTTGAAAACTGAAAAATTCCAATACGCAGTGCACCTACAACGGAGTTTTTTATTATTAAAATAACGTGACATCGGGGGTGGTTCGTGGAGATTAAAAGCAATTTTCCAGGCTATAATAGGGATTTTTAATATTCATGTCGCACGTATGAGGTTAAACGATAATAGTATGGAATAGTTCGTAGATTGGTAGGTAGTTTGATCATCAAACTTATTGTAGAAAAATATATTTTATGAATATTAATTTCTGACTCGCTGGCCCAACAGGCGTCATTATGTCAAAAGCGATTGCTAAAAACATTTTGTATGGGATAAATTAAAATGTGGTTTTTAAGTTTTTCTGAGAAATTTTCCAATTTCCTCTTTATAGAACCTTCCCGAATTAAATGAACACATGAAAAAAAATTGCTGAATTCGTACATCTGTTCTCGACTTTTGCGCTTAGCAACACATTTAACCATTCATTTTTATTTATATAGATAGAACCATAGTAATATTGTGCATATTAAAAATAACGATAGCAACTCTTTATATCTTAACGGGACGACCACATCTTGGATAAGGACATAGGATACTGACTTTTCATCCCGGGAATATTTCTTTGAATTAATTCCCGACTTTCACTGGCAAAGCCACTGAAAAAACTAGTATTCTATAGCTTATGCCAGCGACTTCAAGTGCCAAGTCTCCTCCGAATTCACTCAGTCGTTAAAACGGTAACAAACAGTCACTTTGCATTTTTAATAGTATCTTTTTCTAGTACCTTTGGATTTAAATATACCTTTTCAATGGTTTGTTATCACTAAAGCATCTTGAATCTCTCTCTCTTGACTGGTAGTGAATGCCTTGTTGCATTAAGTCCGCCCAAGTACCACTATTGTACATAAAGTATAAATAAATAAAAACATCAACGATCTTCTACCACACACCATCTTCTCAACTTCCGCAGACAACACAGCACCTCTCAATACATCCATGCTAACTTATGAACTGCATAATTTACAGCAGAACACAATAGGACGGCGTACAAAACTGTCCCTTTGTCTTCCAAGAGCGTTCTCACAAAGAAGCTTGGGAGCCATACTTCGCTTGAAAGGGAACATTTTTCTCTTTGCACGGGAGTGCTTATGATTTGGCGGAATTTGAGCACAGAGCCTATTGAAGTATGTTAAACATATTTTACTTGAGAATGGAATTACGTGCTTGGTTTAAAATTGTTTCTTTGAAAGGCAAAATCGGGTATATTTAGAGGGTTGGATTCTTCCACTGCCATGCACTCCCTCTTATTTCTTTGGAGTTCATTAAAATTTATTTATTTATTTATTTAATTATGTCACTCCAACTAATACATTTTTGGGGTACTGTAAAAATTAAGGTTAAAATATAGAGTGAATATTATGTCACTTACAGGTGTGCACAGCACTTACAGGTTTCAAGTAATAAAATTACAGAGTAGGTACAATTGGGCTAAAAAAGACAAAACTACATGAAAGGAAATTCAAAATCAAAAAGACATCATCACTAATCAATCTCCAAGTTTTTTTCCAACTTTATCGAGGTTGGTTTTCAGTCTAATTGGATGTACTAGAAAGCCAGTATTTTACATGATTCGACTACCTAGCTGACCTCTAATATTCAGACACTGCAGTCGATTCGTTTTTCGCGACTAGACACTAGGAATTTCTCTTATATCGTGGGTGCGTTTACAAACATACAATCTCACATACACAAACAGCCAGACCCGGAACAACTATCTGTAGGCCATAAAAAATTGTTCCGTGCGGGAATCGAACCCGCGACACGTGGCGCAGCAGCCAATCGCTCAACCACTGCGCCAACCGTATCGTCAAACATTTGGTCCCATGTTGGAAGTTGTTCAGAGGTATTGCGTTTATTCTGTTACATGTTGTAATTTTGTTAATGTCACAATGGACATCCAATCCGGAATTGAGTCAAAGAAATTCCTAGTTCCCCTAATCTTATAGGTTATTTGGTTTTGAGTGCTATTCAGAAAGGCTTTTTGGCACCATTTGAGTGCTTTGAACGATGAGTAATGGATTAGTTGGTAGGATGGGTAGTACTGACGTCCAGTTGTGAATTAATAATGTTCCTATTTCCATTAATCCCCGGCTGGGATTATCTGCGAATACCGGTGCTACTGAAAATCGTAAACATTGGGGCATGACGACACTAATGTATTTCCCGAAGAGGTAGGCAGAGATGTTACCATGTTTTGTTATACACCCACATATTGCTAGTAATATTTAAGTCGTAAAAATGGTTTTAATTTTTATGCATGTCAGTTCTGTGCAATAAATACTTTCGTTCTTTTCTTTCTTCTTTCTAGGTACGTAGGAGACTGTCCTTTTCCATAAATTGGACAAAAATTAGAAATGCGTGATAGAACAAGTCCTTTCAAACAAAAAAAACTAAATCAAAATCGGTTCATCAGTTCTGGAGCTAGGAAACCACAGACAACACAGAGACAGAGTACAAACGTCAAACTTATGACACACCTCTTTTGGTCGGGTGTTAAAAACACCAAAAATACTTTTTTCGACGTGGTAATCGAATCATAGCTACAACTACCATAAGGTCAGAAATTACACTGCACAAGCACCCCATGACGAGGCAATCAACAGACATAATTATTTATGTTAAACGAACAGTAAATATCATATTTAAAAAAAAATACAAAATAGTTGAAGCACATCAATAAAATAAAACAAGCCATTATAAGCGACATCTGTTGATCATTACCTAACTAAAAACTTGACGATGCCAATTATTCGTGTCAAAATGTGGATCATAAATAAATTTGAATTTCGAACGTCCGAGCTGACCTGTCATGGCGATTGTCGAAAGCGATGATACGGCTCGTATTGTTGGTATTGTTACTAAATAATAAAGTCCTTAATAGTAGCTGTTAATATTTTCATGGCAAATAAGTTGTTCACACGACAGTCATTGTATTGATTTAATTACTGAGTTTATGCTTAAATTCCATAGAAAAAATCTCTTATCGAATTATTCGGTTCAATAATCCGAATTTTCTTACGCTAAGAACCTTACCTACTCAAACTCTAACAAACATTTATAGAAACAAAAAACCCGGCCAAGTGCGAATCGGACTCTCATATAGAGGGTTCCGTGCCAAAATCCGCAAAAAAACAGAAATGAAAACTTCTTTAGCGGCGTTGTGCACTTTTTGGGATAGGTAAAAAATTTTAAATTCGCGTCAGGACACGTGACCTGATTAAAAATTCGGAAGACGGATAATATATTAAATAATATAAATTGTCATGTTTGTGTACGATAACGCAATAAATGCCACCAAATAAGCAATAAATAAGCTCCCACCGGTTTTCATAGTGAACTGTGCTACAAACCTCTCGGTTCCTCTTACAATCTTATTCAGACGATCTCTGAATACTGGGGTTATGCCTGCTGTATGGAAGTCGGCATATATAACTCCTATTCACAAAAAGGGACCAAGAAACTGCGTTGACAACTATAGACCGATATCCAAGTTATGCGTGTTTGATAAAATATTAGAAAAAATAGTGTACAGGCAAGTTTACTCTGCTCTCAGGCTCAGTTTTGGCGAACACCAGCATGGATTCTTGGGTGGTCGGTCAACAACTACAAACCTCGTTCTCTGTGGTGACTTCTTGTCAGAGGCTATGTCGAATCGGTCCCAAATCGACGTCATATATACCGACTATGCCAAATGTTTCGACAGAATTGATCACGTTGTTCTCATGCGTAAACTTCTGTCGATGGGTATTAGGGGTAATCTTTTCCGTTGGTTTAAGTCGTATGTGGAGGACAGGTTTCAGACTGTTGTGCTGAATGGGTATTCATCAAGATCAATGCGTATCCCATCGGGAGTGCCCCAAGGATCTTTATTAGGGCCGCTTTTATTCAATTTATTCATCAATGACATTGATTCTTGCTTCCTTCACTCTAAAATTCTTCTCTATGCCGATGACATGAAAATTATGTCAAGGATATCCTCTTTATCAGATGCTTTATCTTTGCAGGAGGATCTGGATAGGTTCCAGAACTACTGCACCACTAATAAGCTCCATTTAAACGTCTCTAAGTGCTACGTGTGCTCCTTCACTAGGAAACCCGTACCGATCACATTTGACTATAAACTTTCAGACAAATCCCTAGCTAGAGATAACACAGTCAAAGACCTGGGAGTTGTATTTGATTCAAAGTTATTATTTGACCAACACATTGATCAAATCATTAATAAAGCATCTAAATCACTGGGGTTCATTTTAAGACTCTCGCCTGAGTTCAGGAGCATTAAAACCATTAAAATTCTCTACTGTACTATCGTTCGTAGTCATCTCGAGTATGCCTCTCAAGTTTGGAATCCCAATTACAACGTATATATCAATCGATTGGAAGGCATACAAAGAAAATTTTTGAGGTATATTCAATTCCGGTCTAAAACTTATTCTCCCACTTATCTCCTACGCTGCAAGAGGTTCCATTTACTTCCTCTTTCTGAACGCAGAAAAATTGCAGACTTGGCGTTTTTATTTAGAATCGCTAATGGTTCAACCGAGCTTCCCGAATTGCTGAGCAGAGTTGGACTGCGAATTCCTTCAACTTTTCGACGCAATCACTATCTTTTGCATACTCCTGTGGGAATACTCCTGTAGGAACGATTTATAGACGAAACTCATACTTGATAAGAGCGAGTCATACATATAATGCGGTCAACCGGGACGTCGACATCGATGTTTTCAATACTAGCATTTTAAAATTAAAAAGGACTCTTTGTAACTTCTTCTTTGATAGCGTAAACTAACTTATTAATTAAAACCTGCGCTGTTTGAGTTACATGTTTAACCGACTTCAAAAAAAGAGGAGTTTCTCAATTCAATTGTATTTTTGTTTTACATATGTTACTGTTTTTACTTAAACTGTTTACCCTCTCACATATTTTTGTTTATAAGCTCTCTTTTATCTGTGAAAACTTATAATTGGCCTTATTTTTGTTACTCTCTCATGTGTGAAAATGTTTAGCTGTAAGTTTTCCTAAAACTGTAAAATAAATAAAATAAATGAATATTGCATTTAACCAGTTTTCACTTCTGCAGGGAGTGCAACCAGTTGTTTTTTTTTTTTTAGAATGTGAATACGCTTTGTATGTTTATTACGCTTTCATGCCTAAATCTCTAAATCGGGTTTGATGAATTTTGATACTCCTTGAGATGATTGTAGGCTACTTTAAAAAAATCTATATTACATGTTATATAGATTTTTTTAAAAGTTGGTTCTCCATAAAATTCAATTTCAAAAGCACCTTCAATAGAATGAGACACGTTAAGAGAGAACCTCTTAACATCTTTACAATATCCCGGAAGCATCCATCAAAGGCGTTAAGCAATAATAGGTACTCATAAGCGAAGATCGCTTATAATGTCTCGAATGCAGGGAGCGGGGCTCGATAATGAAAGTAAGAGGTTTGTACGTGGAGGTATTATATTCAAATGGGCGATTTTTATAATGAAAGGGGAAAACGGAATTGAGGAATTTTCTGATTTACCTATGCTTGAGTTCTGGGTTACAATTGTTTCCACTTGATTCAAAATAGGGTGCCCCCTATGCCCCTAAACATGTCACCAAAGTGACCTATTCGCTGCCACCAACAATTTCGTAGAAGTGTACATGTTTTGGGCAACTCAAATCTTAGTTACTGTCATGCCAGCGACACGAAGAAGCACACAAAACAAGTGCAAGTCGGACTCGCGCACGAAGGGTTCCGTACCATTATCTATAAAAAACGGAAAAAAATCACGTTTGTTGAATGGGAGCCCCATTAAAATATTTATTTTATTCTGTTTTTAGAAATACATAATCTGTGAAAATTTCAACTGTCTAGCTATCACGGTTCATGAGATACAGCCTGGTAACAGACAGACAGACGGTAAGCGAAGTCTTAGTAATAGGGTCCGTTTTTACCCTTTTTTAAACCCTAAAAATTCTAAAAAAGATGATAAGTGTAGATCACTAATGATGTCTCGAATGCAGGGAGCAAGCGTCGATAATGAAGGTTTTTACGAGGAGATCTTGTATTCTAATCAGCGATTTTCATAATGAAGAGGGAATTTTACTGAGAAAATCTAATTAGTTCGTCTGATAAATTTAAAAAAAATTGGAGTCGTATTTTTTTACGTAAACACAAAATGAAGACGAAAATTGTACCATCGTAGTGACGTCTCGCGTGTTTTCAACGCACTGTGTCGTCTTCAGTTTTTGTTTTCGTGAAAATGAAAAAAAAACGTGTCCAATATTTATTGGAAATCTATCTGACGGAATTTTTCAGTAATACCCTACTAAATACGATTTTCATTCCATCCATCCAATGACGTATTCCTTTTTCGTATCAGTGGTACCCAAGGGAAATCATATGTGAAGGACTTAGTAGTTCAGTAGGTGCCATCTGTAGACCAGGTTATCAAATGAAGAAGATGATTTTATTTGATTCGATTGTTTTCGAATTGTACCAATCATTCGTCTCTTATTACTAGTTAGTTATCGATTGAAAAATCATATAAGTCGAACGATGAGTATTTTAACAGCAAGATAAAAAGTACGGTTTTATGGTGACTGTTATTTTAGTAAGTACATAGTTAGTAAGTGATTATTGAGTCAAGATTGATTTGAGATTTATCAAACTTTATTAAACTTTACCCTGGAAAACCTGCCATAATTTTATATTAGAGTATGATTTCACACGTTCCTAAGTCAAAATACACAATTTAAAAACACACATTTAATAAATTACAGATAAATATGTAGAATGTAAGGCATTTTCTCATCAAATTATTGCTACTCCCAAAGGAAGACAAAATTAGTCATTCTGAAAGTTAGAGCAAATTAAATATTGTGACTCAAAGAATAATTATCACCGAGTAACAATAATTTATTACCGCTGTGAATAGGTGTTATATACTGCTTAGGTACCTATTAACAATACAATTTATTTTCTTACCTGTTATAGCCCAGAGTTCTTTCAAGCACTCCTCCCTCGATCTCTGAATGGCGGATCGTTTCTGCACCTCCGGCCCCGACTCCAAATACTCGAACAGCACAGCACCAAGTAGTACGTATATCACCACTAAGATCACCAAGCCGACTTGCGAGAAAGCTGCTCTTGCGCAGCCCGCAACCGCGCGACGCACCAATCCCGGCCGCTCGCGACCCTCCAGTGACACTTCAGACGACATTATAACTCGATTTTCTAAATTCAAACTCAATAATTTGACATTTCACTTTTCTTTTTCATTCTCATTGCTTTTGTAGCGGTCATTGTTTTTTTTATTGATATTATACCGCGAATCTGTTTATTTAATTTTTATATTTATATACAAACCTACGTGCTATGAACATCCATTATAATCTGCAACAAAAAAAGAAGATAATTTAAAAATATTTCCGTGATTCCCAAACGTTAAAAGCGCATTAAAACTCCATAAGTATTAATTTTCTAAACCAAAATAATTTCCTCATTAAATAACAAGTGCCTACCATGAATTACATGTGAAAGTAGGTATAATAGGAGCGTATAAATTTTCCTCCCCTACTTAATAAAACTTCGCTATTTATGGCATTTGATCCCTCAGTTATTTAAGTATGGATAAAATCGTTCAACTTTTAATAAGATGAGAATTTAACTTCTGCAAATAGGTATTTGGTACTTTTATTATCGTATATTCTGAAAATATAATGTTATTGGGAAAATACTCAGCGAGTTTCTAAATGAAAATGTAGGTTCCTTCAGTAGGCGTAAAGATAGAAAAGCCTTTTTTTGGATACCTAAATAAGTAGATACAATTTGAGTAAGTAGTGTAGGGGCCTGAAATTTCAAAGGAAGTCGAACTTATAAAAAAAAAACCGGCCAAATGCGAGTCGGCCTCGCGGAGGAGCACTTGTGACGATCCGATCGAATCTCATTTCGGTATTTTTTTTTTAAAAAAAAACGTTGCCCCACACTAGGAATTACTCCTGTATCGTGGGTGCGTTTACAAACATACAAACTCACATACACAACAACCAGACCCGGAACAGCTATCTGTAGGCCATACAAATATTTGTTCCGTGCGGGAATCGAACCCGGGACACGCAGCGCAGCAGCCGATCGCTCAACCACCGCGCCAATCGTGTCGTCAAAACATGTTACTTTCTAACTTCTTATAGGCTTTTCTGTAATCTTTTCCTGTAATGTATCAAAGAACTATAGATCTGTGTCTGATTCGGAGATAAGGGAGAAAAATTAAAATAAAACATCTTATTTCTTGAATATCTTCATAACCATTAATTTTATTATTATGAATAAATATATTTGAAACTCTCACAATATGTCCATATCATTTGATATGTCACACGGTACAGTTGTTTTTTTTTGTTTTCTAATTTGCCCCCTACAAATTGACCCCATTTTGAAAAAGTGGCTTTTGAACACAGTACACGCCAGCCCAGAGTCCGTGTTTAGGTCATAAGATTATTTTCAAATTAATCGGTCTAGTGGCCGTGACAGACGGACAGACAGACCGAGTGATCCTGTAAGGGTTTACCACTTTTATTCTGAATTCCAAAGTGGATAAGCAATTTGCCGATGTGATGCATGTTTAAGAGAAGTATTTTCATCATCATATCAGCCGATAGACGTCCACTGTTGGACATAGGCCTCCCCCAAAATGGGGTGGCTTTGCAATAATCTCCACGCTTGGCAGGCGGGTTGGCGATCGCAGTGTAGCTGTAGCAATATACCTACTAACAGAGAATGCAGCTGCCCATTCTCTGGTGAGTCCTTTAGTCGCCTCTTACGACACCCACGGGAAGTGATGAAATGGTGCTATTCTTTTACGTCCGACACCATACGGATCAGCGGACCATACGGACCCACCATACGGAGTGTTTTCTTAGCGCTACCTTATTTATACAGTAGGTATACTCGTACTTATTCAATTTTGATTTTCTATACCTAACTTCTAACATCACATCACGTCACATAAATCTCAAAATACCAGGAATACAGAAACAGTAGGGATCTACCGAAAAACTTTAATCCTTTTCACGGTCCAATATCATGTCGAAACAAAAATACCTGAAGCCCGAAGGGAAAACCCTTAGCTCCCGGTACTAAGCCCATACATCAAAGAGGCATTCGGAGCAAAAGTACCAAAACTATTTGTGACATGCGAGTCACGTTCAAGTATCAAATTTAATGATTCCTTCCTCACTTGAGGATAGGTTGCTTTCTAATTGAATGATGTCGCCTTAGGGAATCGGTTTGGAATTTGATTGAGATTATGAGCAAGTTTATGGTGGTCCTATGTTTAGGGAATTCCATCCCTTGTCCCATCACTATCACCACATATTAAGTACTAGCTGACCCGCGCAACTTGGTCTGCGTCACATTCTTCATTAATGCTCCGTCCCTATAGGTCTGTCTGTATATTTTTACACTGCTGCACCATTTTGATCAATTTTTGTATTTTTTTACATTTCAAATACTCGACTCAAACGTTTTTGTATTTCGTTTTTTAAATACATAAGAGACAGTATTTTGTAATTTATACTTTTAATACAGCAAAGCATTTTTTTTGCCCAGCTCTGACTGTACCTACATACACCTCTGCTTAACCGTCCTGGGAATTTAGGATTGATGAAATTACAGGAATGTTTCAGTAATACGCCATCATTGTTCGATATCCAATTTTACGTTTAATCAATCACAAAGTTTAGATAGGTTCCTACCCTGGTTTGCAGAGTGACAAATCAAATGTTTAAGCTTAAATGATGTAGAGGCGTAACTCAAAGCGGGTTAACAACTATGCAACTACCTAGTTAAATGGGTTAACTAATTAGGTAGGTATCTATACAACGTTTAATAGAATAAACGCAATACCTCTTAAAGGGTCATTGTGCTCATCATTATGAACAACTTTAAATATGGGAACAACACAAAAAATCGCGATAAAATATTGAATTTTATGTGCGCATTTTTTTTTATGGAAGGAAAATCATCAAATAACTCCTTCCGCTCAGGGTGGAGCGGTAGGGACTGTCAGACTCTTACTGACTAAAACTCATCCGTGCTCCTCCTAGTGCTCTTTGCGTTCCAGGGCCGCGGAAACTCTTCCGAACAAAACCCTCAACCCTGGAGACCCTCCTAAGGTGTTTGTCAAGGCTTGTTTAACCTTAACCTCACATGACGGAAAGCGATGGTTGAGGTCGACGAGCACACTTGCCTAGATTTTCCTGGGAGATCGACAAAATGTACCTACCTACTGAACAGTTGGATAGTTTGCAATTTCGGGGTCGGTCCCGTGGTAAAAGTTGTTCATAATGATGAGTACAATCATGACCCCTTAAGAGGTATTGCGTTTATTCTGTTACACGTTGTATTAATACGAAATAGTTTTGTTTTTGACCAACTGACGGAGTAACAGCCTGACACCCGGTCTGATCAAGATAATGTCAGACTTACAAAAATACTCTAATATAGTTTTCGTATTTCTCGGATCAGTCGATATTTTTCTCGCGTTTGACCACATACTCACCTGATGGAAAGAGTGGTCGACGATGGAGCACGCTTATTGGATAGCCCGGTTTATTTGATGTTACTGTGTTTATTCAAGATTTTTTTTTTTGGATTCAGCATATTCTTATTAGTACAAACCTAGTAAATATCTATGTTGATCCCGTACAAGTACGAGGACTAACATAACTAGCAAGTTCGATATCAACTTGCTAAGAAGTGAGAAGATTAGAAGATCTTACAGGCTTATGAGTTGTCAGTAATACCAACCTAAGGAATTTTACGGTCAAGGCCGAAATATTTCCGTCTGTAGGGCTGTGTTTTGATAATCATTTGTACCCGACTACTACGAAGCAAAGACCAAGCCTCAGACCTACCTGGGAATAAACATGTGTTTCATCCTGAAAAATGTTAAGATATTTCACAAGCGTTGGCTAACAGTCGTCCTTTATTTTTGACTAACAGACTTGATTTAAAACTTCCTTTTTTTTTTGGTGCCCAGTGATTTATTTTGTTTCTCTACACATTTGTACACAATTTCGCGATTATTAGTCTAGTTACTATTTAGTTACGGCGACGCGGTAGGCCCAAGAGGAGATGGCGTGATGAATTAGACTCCTACCGAAAGGATTGGCCAGATGTGGCAAAAGACAGAGAACAGTGGAAGCAAGGAAGGGAGGCCTTTGCCTTGCAGTGGGACAGTACAGGCTCATAATAATAATAATAATAACGGCCCAACGATTGTCGGATCAGGTGCGGGTCATCCAACGTAATCACAAGTTGGACGATGCCGCACTTGATAGGCTGCGCTCAGAGGTACTGAACAACCTTGTCATCTCGACCCCGACACAGTCCGTGGTACAGGCGCCAGCTAGTGGCGCGATTACACCGCGGCCCATTAATGTTTGTGATGAGGTAGATGATAGGGTTGTCACAGTAAGTAGCCAGTGCAACGACCGACTGAGAAGCGCGCTGGAGGATGCGCTCCGCGAGTACAGATCCACTCCGACCGAACTTAGGCCTCGAATTCCACGGTTGCCTATGCACAAAAAGAATAGGGCGCTGGTGTGTGCCTTGGACTCGCTGCTTGAGAATATTTTTGAAAGCAGCGAGAACCTCATTGATACGCACTCAATCCTGTATTGCGGGGCTGTTGCGGCATGTCGTATAGCAAACGTAAAGTTTACAAATAGTGACGTAGCTATGCGACCAAAGTCTGCTGCACCAGCTTGGCAATGCAGGATCGAGCGGCGTATTGATGAAGCCAGGGTACTCATTGGCAAACTATACTGCTTCAGGGAGGGCAATTCACGACCACGCGTGATGCGCTTTGTGAGGCGGGCATTTTCGGGGACTGAAATCAGTCCTCAGGAGTACATGGCCCGTATTACAGAGCAATCGACTTCCTGAAGCAGAAAGTTTGTGCATGGGCGAACCGTATTCGACGGTATAAGAGGCGGGTTGATCGATACTCGCAGAATCGCATGTTCCAGAGCGATGAAAGGTGGGTATACAGAGCTTGGGAGCGACCCGAACAAAGTGTGACAGACGTGTGCCGCCCGGATGATCTCGCCACGAGTACATTCTGGCGAAACATCTGGTCAGTGCCCGTCTGTCATGCCGAGGGTGTTTGGATGCGCGATGTCGAGCGCGTGTGTGAAGCTATACCACAAATGGAAGCTATTGCCATTACACCAATAGATGTAGCCACAGCAGTCCGTCCATTACCGAACTGGAAATCTCCAGGCCCGGACGGACTGCACAACTTCTGGCTTAAGTGGTATAGCAGCTCACACGCGCTCCTGGCATCTCAATTCCAGTCATCCTTGGAGTCTGGGTCGCTACCACAGTTTCTAACAACTGGCATTACCCACCTGCTCCATAAGACAGGTAGTCCCGCGGAACCCAAGAATTATAGACCGATTACTTGTTTGTCGACGGTCTATAAACTTCTTACATCCATTTTGAGAGTAAAAATTAATGATCACATTGAGACTAATTCAATTATGTCCGCCTCTCAGAATGGATGTAGGAAGGGGTCCCGCGGCACTAAGGAGCTACTCCTCATAGACATGGCCATAAGCCAACAGGTTCGTCGATCCCGCAAGGATCTGTCGACATGTTGGATAGATTACAAGAAGGCCTATGACTCTGTGCCACATACATGGCTCATGAGGGTGCTGGAGTTGTACAAAATAGATGCAACTCTACGCGCCTTCCTTGAGTCATGTATGAGGCAATGGAAAACGGTCCTTCGATATCCAGGATGTCGACCGATTCAAGGGAATGATGAGCCTGTATGGATTAAACGGGGAATATTCCAGGGCGACAGTTTGAGTCCACTTTGGTTTTGCTTAGCTCTGAATCCTCTTAGCACACTGCTGGAGGATTCAGGCCTAGGCTATCGGTTGAGAAGAGGTGGTCAAGCTATATCTCACCTCCTTTACATGGATGATCTGAAACTCTTTGCCCCCAACAATTTGCGACTGATGGAGCTACTGAAGGTAACTGAAAACTTCAGTAGTGCCATCAGGATGGAATTTGGTGTGGACAAATGTGCAGTCATGCATGTAAAGAAAGGGGAGATTATGGAATCTGAGGGAATTCAACTCTCGGATTCCATACAGGTTAGATCCCTTAGCTCAACCGAAACCTACAAGTATTTGGGTATATCGCAAGCGTTGGGCATTAACGGTACTGACATGAAGCAATCGCTGAAGGAGCGCTTCTTTGGCCGCCTGAAAAAGGTTTTAAACAGCCTTTTGTCGGGCGGAAATAAGGTGCGTGCCTTCAACGGTTGGGTCATGCCGGTATTAATGTACTCTTTCGGCGTACTCAAATGGACTCAAACTGAACTCGACGCCCTGGATAGAAGGGTCCGTACACTGCTGACCGCAAATCGGATGCATCACCCACGATCGTCGGTGATGAGACTGTACATTCCGCGGAAGTGTGGAGGTCGAGGCTTTTTAAATGCTAAGACTCTCCACAACCGCGAGATGTGCAGTCTCAGAGAATATTTTCTCAAAGCCGATGTGGGTAATGTGGGTATGCACCGAGATGTGGTCGCAGTGGACAAGGGACTCACCCCGTTGTCCATGGCTAAAGAGAACTGGCGCAAACCTGTAATACTTACTACAGATGACCGCAAGGAGGTATGGAAAGGCAAGGAGCTTCACGGGCGCTTCTATCTCGGGCTCTTTATGGGTCCGACGTAGATTTCCCGGCGTCCGTGGCCTGGCTACGTTTCGGTGATCTCTTCGTAGAAACTGAAGGTTTTGTTTGTGCAATTATGGACGAAGTTATCTTGACGAACAACTACCGGAGGCATATTATGAAGGACGGGACGGTTGACGTGTGTCGGGCATGTCACCGTCCGGGTGAGTCCATCAGACATATTATCTCTGGTTGTTCTCGTCTGGCTAACGGCGAGTACTTGCACAGGCATAACCAAGTGGCTAGGATTATTCAGCAGCAACTTGCTTTGAAATACAAACTTGTGGATTCTGAGGTACCGTATTACAAGTATGTGCCCGACCCAGTTCTCGAAAATGACCATGTCACGTTGTACTGGGATCGGTCTATCATCACTGATAGGACTATCGTCGCTAATAAGCCCGATATAGTGGTGATAGACCGGTTAGCGCGCCGCACAATGATAATCGATGTTACCATTCCACATGACGAGAACCTCGTGAAAGCTGAGAAAGAGAAACAAATCAAGTATCTTGACTTAGCACACGAGGTTGTCGACATGTGGAATGTGGACTCGGCTGTCATTGTGCCGATAGTCGTTACGGCCAATGGCTTGATAGCCAAAAGCTTCGACGACCACCTGTCGAAGCTGGCGTTACGCAGTTGGGTAAAGGGCCTGATACAGAAGGCAGTTCTCCTCGATACGGCTCGTATTGTGAGGAGGTTCCTTTCTCTGGAGCCCTAACCACCACCACTAACACGCTTGGACCCAGCTCCCGACACCGGCGGACTACTATTTTTTATATTTTAAATGTTTTTTTTAATTGTTTTTATAGAAATATTTAAAAATGTAAAATATATGAGTAAAAGTGAATAAAGGAAATAATAATAAAAATAATATTATTTAGTTATTACTTTAGGTTCCTTGTACAGATTATATGTAGTTCGTTTAATGTAAATAAAGTTACAGATTAAAAAAAAATTACTTACCAGTTCTTTTTAAACATTTTGCTTAGTTTAAGAAAATTGTAATTAAGATCCAATAAGTTGATTGGAAGAGATTGCCTCTAGGCATTCTCTGACAGTCAATGTTTGGGGTCTTGCTACCCAAATTCGAATTATGAAGCTAATCATTAGTTAAATTAAATAATTTGCCTGGTATCTGAGGATTTCATCGCTCGTTTATCTGTCCGTTAACGCTGGTTGTCATAACGCCATTGGTTGGTTAGTGGTTAACGGACAGATAAACGACCGATAAAGTATCTACCTCAGAAACCGGGCATTAGGCTGTTTAAGCTGCCAAGTTCCCTATATTCGGCCTAACAAGGCTTGCGACCTCCTTCGCTGAACATGGAACATGCTGTAATAAATCATCAAAGTTGCCTACGTCATAAGACAGATAGAGCCACCACAATTCCGTGACATAGCCGACATGGCCCTTAAATCTACGACTCGTATAACATTGATGGTATTTGAACGACAGCCATAACTTGAAGAAAAATTATTTCTGAACACCAAGGAAGGGATAGTAGTGGTATCACAGGCCCTATCGGAATACCAGCGCTGTGATATTGTTTTTTTAAATATCGCAGCATTTGCAATTAATTTATATTACCTATCTACTATTAATTTTTATGTTTTATTTGTCTTGTGTATGTGTCCCATGATTATCTTTCATTCTTTTTTTGTATTTTTTAAAAAATACCTAAAGCAAGGAACGTCAAACGCGTTAATTCCAATCATTCAAGAGCCATCATAAAGTAAAATAAATAAATAAATAAATAAATAATGAATAAAATACTAACCTAACCTATCCGTGTCGGGGTGCCCCAATTAACTACCTGTTCCCTGTGTTCTGCTAGTAATTAAAAGATACTGAACCGATTAATTTGCCTAGCTGTTCAATTAAATGCTGGGATGTTACTTAGGCCGCTGATTAAACTGCGACGTTCAATGTAAAAGCTAGGCAGCCAATTAAACGGCTTATTAAGCTAGTTGGCTGCAACACATACATCACGATACCGTGACATAGCCGACAAGGCCCGTAAATCCGTGACATAAAGGCATTGATGTTCTTTGAATTAGAGCTCCAACAAGAAAACTGATGTCTGATTTATGTCTAAAGACTTCACAAGCTTTTAGGACACATGTACAGGAAGTTTGATAAGGGTAGGTACCTCTTTCAGGACATTCGAACTCCTTGATTCGTTATATAAACACGCTTTTATAAACCACGGAATATGGGTTCGTCATGTCAACTCATGAGGCATGCCACCATGATATTTTCTAACTGACATTAGCTACGCTTATCTGTGGCTCACGTGGAATTATAATTAGTAGTAATTTAAAGACAAATACCTTATTACCTACCTAGTAGCTCTTGCCCTCGACTTTGTACGCGCATATTCAGTTTTTTCTCGTTCCCGTAGGATTTTCGAATTTCGAATTTCGGGAAGTCCTACCGTGGTCCTACTCTCCCCAATGAACCTACAGGCCAAATAGGTAACAGCTTTCCACGACCAGTAGTTTCGGCTGTGCGTTGTATGTCAGTCACTCAGTACCTAACGGAAGAATTATAAATTAAATTGATTGATTTTATTTCTTAAGATTTCATTTTCAATTCAATTTTTGTTGTAAATTAAACCACTATAGGTAATACTGAACTGGTTTTTGTAGCATAATACTAATTTAGGTTTATCCAATTAAAGTAAATATCTTCTAAACGCTCGTGTTCCTTTTAAAGAGAACTATCAATGGTAGAATTTTACCTGCCATGAAAATAAAAAATGCAATCAAAACATAGGCCCATATTCCAAAACGTAATAACTCCAACTGAACTCGAACTCCAACTCCATCGAAGCTTGTCATAAATTTAAGTTTTTGAATTTTGTTTGCTCATCTCTCGAGTACGAAAACGTCAATTAGACAAGCTCTCATTGACATTTTCGTGCTCATGTTGGAGTTGGAGTTGGAGTTTACGTTTTGGAATATGGGCCATAATCTCATTTGAATAAAAGATTTGATCTCTGCTTTTGCTATTCTGAGGTAGGTAAGCTGTTATCTGAAAAGTAGATACCTAACTAGTTTTTACCAGAGATTAGGGGACCAATCTACATCCGGCAAAGGGCATGAGGAACACGAATGGGTTTAAGTCAGTAAGAGTCTGACACTCCCTTCCGCTCCACCCACAGCAAAAGAAGTAATTTGATAATTTCCCACCCATAAAAAGGTACCTACCTAAATAGGCTACCTACTCAAGAGCAATACCTACTTACGAGTAAGCTTCAGAATATAATATTTTCATACTGTAAAAAATATCACCATCACAACAAGTAGGTACGCAAGGCTTTTTTTCTGGATCAGCAAGGAGGATGCTCCTGCCTGACCCTTTTGCATCACCCACGGGAAGAAGACGATCAATGACGATTAAGAAAATTTTAATGTGGGCAACATCATCAAAGTGAAGAAAATGTTTACGAAAAAGTTTATCGGAATATTTTAATGTAGATAATTAATTGAGGTTTAATACCTTCCTAGTAAAAAATACCTACTTAGAAGACATACCTAAGTAAAAGTAAGTACCCAGGTACTTTCCTGCTTTCACCTACTTAAAGAATAAAATAATTTATCACCTAAAAGGCTTATGTAGGGCAGGTGCCTACGGTCTATGATACTTACTAAAAAAATATAATCTTAGGTATGTATGATTAGTCAAATATGTATTATACTTACCAAAAAGTTAATTACCTACACATTATTACATTACACTAAATATAAGAATCCTTGAAATTATTTTAACATTGTCTAAGTATTATTTTCATATCACACGAATATCCGGAAAAATCTAACATTTATTTATATACAAGCTAATAGTTACACAAAACTTTTACTAACTAAGCAAGAATGCCTAAACACCACATAGAAAATTTTAAACGTCACAAATTCTACGCGAAAACATTTTTCCAACTAGATTACGTTCGTAACTTCGGTCAGTTAGCCAAGGAAACAAAGAGCCGACTCCGTCTCGCGGCGCCTAAGGTGGTACTGAGCCATGCCTGTTTCCAACATACCCTGCAAACAGTTTTCCACTGTTCCTTTCCTTCATAGTTACGATGCGCAAACCTGCGGGGAAAGCTTTTCCACGTGATAAGGTTTATTTATTATAGCTTCATTTAGTGACATCTAACGGCTAGCAGAAGAAGTAACATTATTGCAAGTATGAGATCCGGCGAAAAAACTATTGTACTAACAGTAGATGGCGCTGGTAGCAAAATTATAAACTCCGAAATTTTAAAATGTATTTTTTAATAACTGTTTTATTTTTTGCTAACTCTTTGATAATTTTTAATTCATTTTAAATTTGTAGAATTTACTACAAAATAAAAAAGATTTCGCTAACTGGTAATATTTTTTATCGCGCTCAAATGTCACGGCAAACGGGCAAAGTTGGTTGGTCTCGAACTGTCATCAGTGATGTCAATTTCGTGTTCTGGAAAATTGTACACGACTAGAGATTGACACGCTTTCTTCTATTTTTATAATATCTGTAGAAACAATTAACTTATTTCATAACTTATTTGTTGTTCCCGGTGTTATTAGTAAGCTAGAAAAAGGAAAACCGCGAAAATGAGTACAATACTGGAGAAAATTGCGGGAATAGAGTCCGAGGTTTGTATAAGAGGTTATATTTTAAATTCAATGAATTTGAACATAATATTTACAAAATCTTTTGTTTGAACATAAATTCGCACAAAAATGTATAAAAATATCAATTTTATATCGTATTTCCTATCTTTGTTGTCATACTTTAATAATTTATTCGTTTTATTACAGATGGCTCGAACGCAAAAAAATAAGGCCACTGCACTCCATTTAGGTATACTGAAGGCCCGTTTAGCTAAATTGAGGCGAGAATTGATCACTCCCAAAGGTGGCGGCGGTGCAACCGGCGAAGGTAAATAAAGAATATTATTCATAACCTACACTAGGTATTAAAGGAATAATCCAGGGGTTCCCTAAACACTAAATAACCAATCAAATTACTTGCAGTGTAATTACTTGTCATTCAAAATAAAACAAGAGACTATTCATTCATCTGTTACATCTACATCAAGTCAACTTCCTCCACTCATTGAAAAAAGATGAATCTGTATCCTGTATCAAAAAAATTAGATAGATACGGCACCATAGTTAAAATCTTTTAAAGTTTTAGTTTTAAACATTTGTGTGTTTTATAATAGATTGCGAACTCTAAATGACTGCCAATATTGCAATTTTGATTTTATTAAGACCAAAGTAATCATTTCACTCTTTTCTTTTCCAGGTTTCGACGTTGCCAAGACTGGTGATGCCCGTATTGGTTTCGTAGGGTTTCCATCAGTGGGGAAATCAACGCTTCTGTCTAATTTAGCTGGAGTGTACTCAGAAGTGGCAGCATATGAGTTCACAACGCTGACAACGGTGCCCGGTTGTATCAAATATAAGGGTGCTAAGATTCAGGTAATTGAATAGACCCACACACAAATCACATGCACAAATTCACAAATAGGTGAGATCTTTCCGCAGAGCCTGTGAGGCTGCCAGGAAGCTTCTGTGCTTCTTGGCAGAGCTGTATAAGTTTTGAGATTGTACATTTAATAATATACAATCTACTCAACTCTGAGCATTTTTATCATAATTACTTTTATCTATTTATTTGGTTGGCCTTATTGTCATGTAAATTAATCCAATCATCAAATGTTTGTTCGTAACTCCACTGTTTATTTGCTATATTATTAAAAAAAAACATCTGAGTATACATATATCAGCAAAGAAACTTGGTGCATGCAAACTATAATTTGCTAATTAATTTTGCTACTTTAGCTAGCTACGGTGATAAAAAATGTTTACTCAACTAAATGATGTATGAAATAACATACCAGTTTTTATTTATACTCAGTGAGTTCCATGTCATTGTGTTTTAAATAGAGATATTATCTGTGACATGAAAATGCATACACACAAGTAAGTACCTCTATATGAGGTATATTTTATACTAAGAAAACATGTCTCATTTACCAAAAATAGCTCTTTCTACTTTGATTATACTGGTCATAACCAACTAGTGTAAGAAGAAACACTAAAACACCGAGTTGGGCACACAAAATAGTTGCTCTTGCGTTATCTATGTCTATCTATATCTGTGGTATATATAGCCTGATGTTATCAAATCTGCTGGTGGCTCTTAGGTCCAGTTTGAAGTAATTCTCCAAATACTTTTCTCTAAAATTTTTTTAATTTTTGTATTCCTCATTTCAGCTTCTCGATTTACCTGGTATCATTGAAGGAGCAAAGGACGGCAAGGGTAGAGGTCGTCAGGTCATCGCCGTCGCTAGGACATGCAGTCTCATATTCATAGTCCTGGACGTGTTGAAACCGCTCCAACATAAGAAACTGATTGAGCATGAGTTGGAAGGCTTTGGGCTGCGGTTAAACAAGCAACCACCGAACATACACTTTAGGAAAAAAGATAAGGGTGGAATCAATTTGAACACTACTGTGAGTGATTTTTTTATGTTTATGATACTGTGGGTTGGTATGCCAGTACATACTATCAAACATAAATATGGCTCAGATCGCTCCACGAGTTGCAGTAGCAAAATCATGTGACAACTGGGTTGAAAGGATTCTGCATAGCCAAAAACTCACAGACATCATTAAGTTTCTCAATAGAAAAACTTAATGATGTCTGTGAAGACAAAATCGCAAAAATTATGGTTTTATTGAAATTAATGATTTGAACTTGAGTTTGGCCTGCCAGATGGCTTGCAATAAATTGTATTTTAACCTACTACAATAACAGAATAGTTTGTGGTTGCAAATACTTACTTCCCTACTAATATTATAAATGCGAAAGTAACTCTGTATTTCTGTCTGTCTGTTACGCTTTAACGCTTAAACGGCTGAACGAATCGTCGTGAAATTTGGCAGATAAATTGCCTGGTATATGGAGAAGGACATACTTTTTGACGCGATAACCGACATCAACGCGGGCGGAGCCGCGGGCAAAAGCTAGTACCTAATTTATTGTGCTATTAATTAATGCAACACATGACTGATAATAATAAATCACTATAAACCCACTTATTCTTTTAGCAAATTTTGATGACATTACAATCGTGATTTTCCTTGTACTTTCTTATCATGTATCATGAATTTTGAGTTATTAAACCAAATATTGTATGTTCCAGTGCCCACAAACGGAGTTAGATATAGAAACGGTGAAGACAATTCTATCGGAGTACAAAATACACAATGCGGACATTACTCTGCGGTACGATGCTAACAGTGACGATCTGATCGATGTCATTGAAGGGAACAGGGTGTACATGCCTTGTATTTATTTGCTTAATAAGATTGGTAAGTAAATTACATCACGACTTAGTTATTCTACCCTTGTGTTGGCAAGTTTCCATAACCTATGATTTAATTGTGTAAAAAAAACAATAAGCCAGTCATAAGGTTGGTATAGTTGTTTTATCTGACGAGTGCGGGCGAACCATTGGTAGTTTTGTAGGTAAATGTATGTGCACATTGTCTTAGTGTGCACGTACATTTGACTACACATCTATGGCTCATCTGCACTCGTGAGATAATACAACTATAGTATGGCATTTGGATACAAGACACACAGGACCGGTTGTTGTGGCAACACTTGGGGGAGGCCTATGTCCAGCAGTGGACGTCTTTCGGCTGAAGTAATGATGATGGTATTTGGGCCTAAATGCAATGGGCATATTTTTAAGTTGATCGAAATATACCTTGGTGGTTTGATTCAAATAAACAAGTTATGCAGCTTAGCTTTAATGCTGGTAATATTCTAAAAGTACCTACAGTTAGGAAGTTTCCATAATTGAGTAGGGTTAAGTAGGGTAAGAAGCTTCTCTTGGACTGCCCAACTGCAGGAAGTTAGTCGCAAGTTATTTGCATCTGCTGCAACGTTGAGGAGATTGCGTAATTTTCTTCCTACTGCCACCAAGATTGCGCTTGCTCAATCACTTCTTCTTCCCATCCTTGATTATGCTGATGCCAGCTATCTTGACCTAACTCAGGAACAACTCGATAAACTTGAACGGCTTCAAAATTTCTGTATCAGGTTCATATTCGGTTTACGCAAATATGACCATGTTTCCGAATTTCGCGTGAAGCTCAAGTGGTTGCCAATTCGCCTTCGCCGGAATGCTCATATTCTTTCCCTTTTATACAATGTCCTTTTTTCCCCTTTTACCCCTCTGTACCTTAAGAAACGCGTTTCTGTGTGATTCTCACACTAGATTTCTGAGGTCATCGGATAACCTACGACTAAAAATGCCAATGCATTCCACAACTTTCTTGGATAATTCTTTTACTGTACATGCTGCCCGTCTGTGGAATGCATTGCCAGTCCCAGTAAGACGTGCTCAGTCGTTACCTGCATTTAAAAGTCTTGTAAAGGAACATTATCTGTCGCTGTGATTATCGATAGTCGTCATTTATCTTTATTACCTGTATACTTACATATGTATATATTTATGTATATATTATTTAGCTTAATATGTATGTATCTGTGTATCTATTATGTTATATTATAAATGAATTGGTTTTCTTTTTTTCTTTTTCATGCCAATGAAAACCCACTTCATGTCCAGACAATTACTGTCCATCCCAGGTTGTCTGGAAGAGATCGCATAATGCGATAAGGCCGCCCATTGTATGTGTTTTAGTCTTAAGGTTCCTTTTTGTTTTACTTTTGGTGTACAATAAAGTGTATAATAAATAAATAAATAAGTACCCTATTCGCGTAACCAAAAAATCTTGTGCCTCTGCCGAGCAAAGGCTTCTACTCCGTTCCGAACTAACTTTATGCACCATAGGTTAGAACGGGCAAAGCGCAAAAATATCAGTGAGTTTTCTCTCAAGTGTTATTGGAACACTTCTCATCATGTGTTCTATAATGGCTCAAGGTCTTCCAAGCATTTTGGATGATCAACGTTTAAAGATTATCTAAAATACTAACTTACCTGTGCTATAGTGAGAAAAGTTTCATCTCATTCATAAGTAATTTAATGATGTAGTAATAAAATATGATTTCACAATTTCTTCCAGATCAAATCAGCATAGAAGAATTGGACGTAATTTACAAGATCCCCCACTGTGTGCCGATCTCGGCTCATCACAAATGGAACTTCGATGACCTATTGGAGAAGATGTGGGAGTACTTGAAGCTCATCAGAATATACACGAAGCCCAAAGGACAACTGCCCGACTATAACGCGCCTGTCGTACTGCATGCCGACCGGACGAGTGTCGAAGACTTCTGTAATAAGCTCCATAGGTCAATTATCAAGGAATTTAAAATGTAAGTGTTTTAATGCTATTTAAATTACTAATCTTATTCTATTTTTAAAATAAAAAAAATAAAAATAGAATAAGGAAAATAAAAAAAAATACTGGTATTCAGCTGAATCCGGTTTGACTGGAAGCCGACCCCAATATAGTTGGGAAAAGGCTAGGCAGATGATGAAGAAAAACAAAAAAAAAACATTTTAAATAAGGTCTATAGATTGATAGATTTTGTTCCTCACAATGTTTCGTACAAACTCGCTTAATCTTGTTCTTAATCTTTGGAATTATTGGACCGATGTTAATAAAACTTGAACACGCACAGAATACATTAATAAGTCTAAAAAGTTAGTTAGGAACATAAGTGACAAAAAGTTTAGATGGAATGAAAAAGATAAATAAAGATTTTTCAAATGAAATTATTTTAAGTTTACAATATATATCTTGTTATCTGTAAACAGTCTTAAATAGCCTATATTGGCAATCTCTTTGGCGTAAGTAGGTAGTTATTACCTTCAACATTTTTCATCAAGTAAAAAAAAAAATCCGATAATATTCACAAAAACATTTAATAAGAAAATACATTAGTTATCTGCCTTGAAAACAACATTTGATTAGTTAAAAGGTAACACAAATAATTGCAACTGCCCAAAAATAATCCTACTCTAACTCAGCCAGAACTTTAGGATACAAAACTTGGTAGGCATTCCGACCCCATATATAGTCAGCATGGTTAAATAGCTTGTCATCCACCACATAGTACCCTCCTAAATTCGGGACTTGATCCCTCACTCTTTCCGCGTCCTCTAAACTCAAAGTTAGATCATTTTCTCCTGCAAACAGTACTACTTTACAAGTCACCTTCTTAAAATCGTATTCCGGTGGAGTTTCAGAACCATATTTCTCAATATTACCAGATTTACCATAATCATATTGACGAAAAATACCAGAGTTTCCGATTTGTGTGTAGTGTATAAAGTTCTTTCTGCTTGAACCTGCAGGAAAATGCCCCACAACTGATAGAAAGAAAGGCTGCTCCAGGTTTTCAGGGTGGAACCCAGCTATTGCCCCAAAGCCTACTTTAACGCAGAGATTGTAACCTAATGCTCCTTGGGAACAGAATAGTTGGAATAAGTTTCTAGTAAATGACTCAAACCCGAGGGTTTCTTCAACACCAATAGTCAATAGTACTTCGTTTAATACCGGCCCTGCAGTTACCAGTGCTTTAAGAGCCAAACCACTGTTTGATAGATAACAAACTGGTGATAAAGCTATAAAAACCTTGATTTTGTCGTTGTATTCAGGTCTTGTTGATGTCAACACGAAAACGGCTGCGTTCCCTTCAGAATGACCAATCACGCTTAATTTTTCTCCAGCAGTTTTTTCTAATACGAAATCGATAATTGCTGATAAATCATAGTACCCAAATTCTTGCATACTGTAATCCCAGAATTTGGCATCCGTGTCTGGGTTTACACTTGTGTGGGTTCGTGAATATCGATTGCCTCTGTAATTCATCACCCAAACATCATAGCCTTTTTCTACCAGCATATAAACCAGAGAGGTGTTTCCTCGAATGAGAAAATCGTCTGATGAACTGAAAAAAGCGTGGGATAGTAATACCACGTCACCACCGCCTGGTATGTGAAATAACTTCAGAATGAATCCATCTTCTGTAGTCACATTATATTCTTCTGCAGTCCTAGTGTACTTCTCCGCAAGTCCTTTAAAGTCTAGCTCTCCATCTTCTGTGGTATTCACAGTCAAGGAATTTAAATATTCTGTGATGTTTAGACTGCCTATAATTTTCTTTATTAGATAGAAGAAATTTTGCACAGTAAATACGTTCAGATTCAGTGAACTCAGGACACTTGAGAAGTCAAATTTTTCTAAACTTAGATCTTGTAGCGCACTTTTCAAATCTAGACGCCCATCATGAGGAAGAGTCACGTTTATTGAACTCAAAATGCTTACTAAATCCACATTGTTCGGTAATAGCTTGATTGTTCCACTTAAATCAAGGCCTCCATTTTCGAAGTTAAGCGAGTCAATAAAATCACTTACATCATAATTATTTTCTCCACTGATTAAAGACGAAATATTTGAAAACTTTTCAATTGCAAAATTGACCACATTGAAGGATATTGAAGACAAAATTCCGGCGGAACTGCCTCGAAATATTAAAATTATAACGAGTCCACTTATGAAAGAATTCATGTTGATTTCCGACCAAACAGTTGATAATACATTGGTTTTCGGGGTTTTATACAAGCGCGATTATTGCTGTAAAAATTTGCCAAGTTCTTTGAAAACTTACAAAAATATTCAGTTTTCCATCCTGGGCCAGTTTATTGGTCTTCGGTCCATTCCCTCTAGAGGAAGCCTGTGCCTCTGCAGAGGAAATACAAACAAGCTAATGACAATATTAATCTATGACGTCCGCCACATGGCTCACGCACAATATTCCACAGCAGGACTAAGTGTGGAAACTACCCAATAGATAGATATGTAGATAGACAATATTAATCAGTGGTAACCTTTCATTCAGTCTTGAAAAATATATTGTACTAGCTGCCTCCCGCGGCTTCGCTCCCGTCAACTGGCTACCTACCTATCCTCCACCTACTCTCCACCTACCCTACATCTACTCTACATCTACCCTACACCTACCCTAAACCTACCCTTCACCTACCCTAAAAATACTATGACATGTTTCAGGTCTCCTGGTATAGATGTTTCTGGTATCCTGGTACTTGTGAATCTGTAGTACTAAGGCAGCAGTGGCTCTGAATTTCCACTTCCTCCTCAGTCTTCATTGATCCTTGCCACTTACCGGGATAAAAAGTAGCATATGTCGCATTCCAGGATATGAACTACATGTGTGCCAAATTTCATCCAAATCCCTTCAGCCGTTTTTGCCTGATTGTTACACAAACGTACAAACTTTCACCTTTTAATATTTTAGTAGGATCTGAATCTCGAACATGGCTAAACACTGCCGTGCACCTAACATTCGTCAGTTGGAACAGCTTATTTTTCAATAAAACTAATTTACATAAACAAATGTTTTCTGCCAATATAAGATGATATCGTTTTAACGAATTCAATTTTGAATATTTCACCTGTACTGATATACCTACTTAATCAAGATAACAAGAAAAAGAAAAAATAACAGTTTTCACTCATTCTTATATATTTTTTTAATTGCTTTGTAGTAAAAATGAAATTGCAAGTTATGAAGACTATTTTAGTTTTCAAAATCAGACAAAAATTTTTTATGAAAAAAAACTCTGGGTGGAGCGGGAGGGAGTATCAAACTCTTACTGACTGACTAAAACCCATCCGTGCTCCTCGTAGTGCCCTTTGCTTTCCAGGGCCGCGGTAACACTTTCGAATAAAATCCGCAACCAATATTAATATCATAGAATTGATACTGCGGAGCGTGCCCGCCTGCTGGCTGTGGGTGAAGGCCAGATGGGATGACAATAATGCCTTGGAAGGTGGGTAGGCCTTTCGTGTGGGATGCAACATGTGTCGACACCCTTGCGCCATCCCATCTTCTTAGCACGGCGGGCTGCGCTGGGGCGGCTGCTGCAGGTGCAGAAAATCTCAAACGGCGCAAATATAACAACCTTATTGGGAGTTATATATTTGAGCCGTTTAGGGTTGAAACTTTAGGCCCATGGGGTCCGTGTGCTTTTGGAGGTAGCGGAACAGAGAGTAAAGTCCCGCAAACCTCCATTGAAAAGGGAGGATCCTCCGACCAGACGGTTGTTTGTGTCTGGTGGGCAACTGCCCGAGAGTTGATATTCGGGCTTTGCATGTGTTCTAATCGCACGGTAAACTTTGATATCGCGATTTAGGATTTTGTAGTTAGTTCGCAGCTGTCGAGATAGATGGCGCTGCGAGTCTCATTTGTTGTGATGTTGATTCTGCTACGTTGATTTTTGTGGCGGCTTGAATGCCGCTACATGCTCACCGAGTCTTTCGGGACATCAGCAATCGACTTGTCGACTGTTCACGTGCCAAAGAATCAGCATTGCCATTCAACGTGGCAATGCTGCCAGTGTTCTGGGCACTTTTGTCATTGACAGCGATGTGGATGAGTTTTTTGATGCCCAATGATCAATTTGTTTGTTTACACTTTTTGTACATAATTTCGCAATTTTTAGTCTAGTTTGTATATAGTTAGGTTTTGTAGATATAAATAGTTAAGTTAGTTATGTACATTTATTGGTTACAATTGATCAATAACTTGTGGATACAACAATGTGTGCGCAACCCTCGCATACAAGAAGTCCAAGTGATTAAAAAGGTCGTAATCCACTACAAATTAACCTCCTACATTCGGAAGCTGTTATTCCAATCTTTCAGCAGGTTTTAGTCCCAAAATTTGATCACTTCTTTTTTTGGGCAGTCGTGTAAAAAAGAAAGGGTCACGTTTGACCTTTACCTCACCATGTCTATGATAGAGCATGCTTGCCTTGAAATACGTTTTCCATATTTGAATGAAGACTCAGTTTGTAATATTATTTTGAATGTGTAACAATACCCATTGATTCCGATCAAATTAGAGCGTTGGTTTCTTATTTTTTTTTTCAAAATAACAAATGTACTATTACTATCACAATGGTTAAGCTATGCCATATCTTCTGAGTTTCAGGTAAATAGAAGGATTGTAAAAGAACACTGACAAAATTAAAATAATGGTTAACAATGCCGTTCACTCATATGCAAACTCTGTGTTTGAACAAATGGTATTCTTAACAAGTTACTATAAGAATTTTCAATCTGAGAATTCTATAGGTTCTTCTGGAATTTTGTGACTTTAAAATAATTTTGTAAGAAATCGTATTAAATGTATAAATTGAATCATCACTATTTGTTAAGAATATTAATGAAGATGATGCTTTGTTTCATTTTAGTTAATTTTGAGGCAATATGCTCTTCTGTTTGCGATTCGCACGTATTCTAACATATTAACAGAATTTCACAAAATGATGAGGTAACATATGAATTTGCATGTATTTTATGAAAAAAAACTTATTAATAAACAAATCAAAAATAATATCTAAAATATCTTCATCAGCTACAGAGTTATAAAGCTTCAAAGTTCATACTTAGAGAAGTCCGACTATCTCGAAGTCTCGTCGAAGTCTGTTAGACTCGGACGTCAAAGTCCACCCCCATTCCCAATTTATTATTACACATTCCAGAGAAAACGACGTTTTTGCGGACAGATTGTTTATCATTTAATTTTGATACTGTTTTATTGTTACTATTCTATTCTCATACATTTATCGATATACTAACCACTACCAGTATATTGATAAATTCATCTTAACATTTTTTTTCATGCGTTTGTAGTATAGTTATGTGCGATAACTATACTAACGGTATACGGGAATCTGATCTTCGGATCTGGCGCAATTTCATAAGCGGTAGCGGATTTCTTCAAATCGTAAGGTGGTGTGAATGAATTATTTCCGCCACATATTCCCCCTGGCCAGACCGTAACTACGGTCGATAGTAATCGGGCCGACCTCCGCCGGTCCGGTCGGCCGGGTAATTCAAAGCCGAAGTTTAAAGCTGAATAAGCGTAAGTCCATTGCGTTAAATAAAAGGACTTACGCTCGCTGACCGTCATTGCTACAATATACTGTACATTTATCGTCAGTAACGTCTTTTTCAACCTTACAAGTACCAATATAATTGGCAACTAATGTTTCCATGGCTAGGACAGGCCTACTATCTGTGAGGGGCCACCACGCTGGTACAGTCCTCAAATCGCTGCTTTTGATTTCACAATCTCTTATCTCTCTCTTTCTGCCTTCCCTTCCTAATGTCTCTTCTGGAAATAAATATGTGATATTAATTGTTTTTTCTCTTTCTATTCCAGTGCTCTCGTGTGGGGTTCATCCGTGAAGCATCAGCCGCAAAAAGTGGGCATAGACCACGTACTATGCGACGAAGACGTAGTCCAAATCGTAAAGAAAGTGTAACCAATGTATACTGAAGAAAACACAAAATATATTATATATTTTTGCGAAACGAGAGTGAAAATAAACTTTAAAAAACCCGGTTGTTGTAACGAAAGTTATCTAAAAATTGTGAATATTTAAAGCCGCGTTAACTGCTGTCATTGGTTGTATGGATTTGTTAACAGCTAATCGTAGCACTTGACTGGCACTTAATTTGTGACGCGTCGATAATTTCTTTGCAAAAACTGGATGTTCAAATTTCGAGTATCTGAGGAATTTTAATAGTTACCTATATTTATTGAGGTTGTAAATAATGTTAACGTTGTGATTTACGCGTTCAATTCTAAATTTAAATATGTATTTTCAATTTATTTGAATATTCAATGATTTATTTTCTGCACTTCAGGAAAATTTAAAATCGTAATTTACAATGTACTTAAGTAATGTTACATAATATTTGTATCGCACTTCTTTCACGGACCATAATATGCTGTGTTACCATAAATCGCAAGTTGGCATCATAATTTAGAATATGAAGGATAGGGAAGCTGTATTCTCCCGCTCCCTCCCGCTGCGCCCCGTGCGACAGCGGCCGCCGTCACCGCACGGCGAGCTCGGCGCCGGCGCTCAGCCCGCGCTGGGCCTTGCTCCAGAGTGCGCTGCCAGACCTGTAAATGAGAAAAACAGCTGGAGCTACACAACTATCGCTATCCCTTTAGCCTCTGTGTTGCATACCAGTATAGCTTACCTGTATGACATGGAGTTTTATTTGGGTCGAGTAGAAATTTCTTAATTGTGTAGTTTATAGCAAGCCCTTTTTTTTAAGGATGGGAATATATCAAATTTCTACTCCCGCTCTGGGCCATTAAACCCATCGGTGTTCCTCGAAATGCCCTTTGCTTTTTTTAAAATCAATTATATTAATAAATACCTAGGTGCTATGTAGTTTTACATTAGATCCTCTAAGGAATACAAGGTCATATATTTTTTTTATCCGTCTTGTCTACTAATCTATTCCTCAGATACTCGAAATAAAATTGTTATTGTTGGAAAAGAAAAATTCTATGTAAGATATACGCTTGTATTGAGTTTTACTACTTTTTTTCGTAATTAATACGCGTATGTAACATAAGCCAACAGTTACAAATGCCTGAACTTGATGTAACAATCATAATAAATCAAAATGGAATAATGTATGAACTAAAATGTATTTTTCCTTTTTATGACTAATTTGAAAGATAAGGCCCATCGTTTACATGGGGACAGAGAACTTCATTTTACTAGATTTAAATTTTAAGTTACTTAACCTTGTGTAAACTGTACCATTATAATAGTGTTAAATATTGGAGCAAGATAACAATTATTAATTATTTAGAAGCCGTAAACTTTGGCAAGCTGAACAGAATGTACCGTAAAATTATTTTTCTTGGCGTGTCGATGGAAAAAAGAAATTAGTTTGTCCGTATTATTAGTTTGATGAGACTAATATATTTTTTTTTGCATTTCGTACAAAAATAACATGTTCATTATCATAAGATGCCATTACGCAAGTAATAATTAACCTTCGGCATGCCTGGTGGCTAAATGTTACGCGGTATGCCTGGTAGGGTCCGTCGGACCCGAATTTAAATTACTATTTCTTGTAGTAGTTGTGGTAATTGGTGTATCTAAACATACTTAAGGCTATACTTACTAGGCATATTTATAATGGTAAAAAATAATAATTGGGGATTATTTTTTTAGCAAAAAAGCAGGACTTTTTTACAATATTTTTATTGCACTTGAGTGAAATCAAAAGATATCTCAACTAAACTTCAGAAAATAGAAAGCCTAAGACAAATGCTCCCATCTACGGGTGTGGGCAGAAGTGTAAGGTGTAACCTCCGAATTTGACACCGGCGCTAACTCCAGACTGAAGTGTGGCCATAAGGCTGCGATTTGTTGATAATGCTCAGTTACTGAGAGTTGTGGCTCAGAAACATCAAATACAACTTTAATTAAGTAACAGGGTGGGTCTGACCCTACTGGGTATGCCAAGGGTTAAAAACTAAAATATACTTAATCACAGTTGTTCCTAATTAATAATTTGGCAAAACCGAGCAGTCTAGATTTATGGTACTTTTTTTCAATAACCTGAGATGTTATACTTGTGTTGTACAGAATGCTCATTATATATATAAAAAATCTGATCCTCGTTTTATTATCTCCTTATCTACGTTCTTTAGTAATTGTGATGTGGTACTCCTGTTATTTACTTAGGTACCTACTAAAAAGTTTAAAAATATATATATATAATGTATCATATATCAAAAAATGCCCGATTTGAAACTTTAATAATTAAGTACGTATTTACTGTAAGGTAGGTAGGATGTTGACGTTTGACAGTTCGGTCCCGCACCGGAATCACTGCTGATTTTTATGGTTCCGTACTCAACAAGGAACCCTTATAGTTTCGCCATGTCCGTCGTGTCCCTGACACTGGCATAGCCACCATCAAGAATATTAATTTGATAACAAAAAAATTGTCGCCAAATATCAGAATAATTAGTCGGTCACTGGTTCAAGTGTTTTAGGGGTTTATAGGTGGCCGATCTGGAGAGAGTTGCCCAGCTTGGCCCAATTTGAATCTCAAAAGCTAGGGCACACCTAGCGATGATCTGTTTGCTCCCAAATTTTGTCGCTAGTCGGAATAACCAGTGCGTCCTACCCGTAATGATTTACGGAGCCAAAACGTGAACACACCATAGGTCTGGTCCACAAATTCAAGGTTGCTCAGCGTGCAATGGAGAGAGCAATGCTCGGGGTTTCTCTGGTGGATAGAATTCGCAACGAAATCATTCGCCAGACAACTAAAGTCACCAACAATGCGCGAAGAATTAACATGCTGAAATGGAAGTGGGCTGGCCATGTCTGTAGACGGACGGACGGTCGATGGAGCAGACATGATTGTGTTAGAGTGGAGACCGCGTATGCATACGTAGTGTGGGATGCCCTGCGGCACGATGGATCGATGATTTGAAGAAGGTTGGCAAGCTGCAGCAAGGGCTGGCAGCGGATGGACGCGGACTGCTCAAGACCGGGATGCTTGGCAGTGGACGGTGATGATAGTCGGAATCCGTTGCTAGTCATTTTCCACTCCCATAGAAAATTACTTAAAACTAAGTGCTTTATTGTCATGGCTTACGGCACAGGTTACTGCGGAACCCTACACTACTACACAAAAACCAGCCAAGTGCGTGTTGGGCCCGACACGCACTATTCTGGTTTTTGTCATGTCAATAATATCTCATATGTTTATTAGTGGGTGCTAAGAAATCTTTTTAGCGTTTTTAAATAAAACTATTTTATAATTTGACTGTGCCAAGATTACCTGGGCTGAATAGTTCATTAGACTTTTGCTTACAAAAAATGTTGTCACTTTGACATATTTATGTCTGGACATTTGACATTGACATAAAGAAAATTAAAAACTTTTCTGTTTTTTACCGAAGAGGTTATGTTTTGTGTAATAAACATTGTCCTGTTGAAGTAGGCTATGCTGAAATTAGTACCGGTTTAGAGCGTATTAAACTTTAAGTATCCTTTTCGTTAATTGCTTTTAACCAATTCTATAGCATGTGTTAAAAATATATAAACCCGAAACGAAAACTGTTTGTTTTGGTTTTGATGTGAATGAAAGGAGAATGACATCTTTTGAAAACCTATCGTCAGCCCAAGTAAGTTTTATTTAATATTGCAAAACTAAGTAAGTTTTATTTAAATGAAAAGCTTTTTACTGTTACGTTCATTTTAAATAAAAACAATTGTAAATCTCATTACAATTGACGCCATCTATGCATGAAATGTCTAACAGTCTTGCGACCACGCAACAGCTCACTAATTTTCTACAAAGTTTAAAAAAAATGTCATAGATGGCGCAATACCGATTTCTGTTTATGTTTTTTAGAAAACACGAGCGACTTTGCACCGGGATGTTCGAACTATTGGGACGGAAACTTGCCATTTCCTTGGCCTGGAGATAACAAAGCCAGCGATGGAAGTTGTAGCAGAGCTTTTATATAAGAAACTGTCTGTCTATGGAGCTGATTTGGAAGCTTTTGCAAAGTTTGTATTGTAAACGTTTTACTTACCTACTTTCTTGGTAGGTAGGTAGGTAAATTAATAAAAAATTGTACTGACCTACCATTATGTTTGAATCGTGGGTAAAGCAGTACCTACGAGTCAAACTTAATGGCGGCTCAGATCACGAGGTGATCCCTGCGCAGTAGCAAATTCTTGTGTACGCGGGGGTGAAAGATAGGGTAGGTACATAGGCGCACTTCACAACCCGTAATACGTATGTCTCTCTATATACGTAATCGGGTAGATAACCACTTGGAACACTTAAATATTATTTTTTTTAAGTACCTACTTATTCCAATTTTGATTTCAGACATGCGAAACGGTCGACAATCAATGCAGACGATGTTAAACTCCTTGTGAGACGTTGCCCTTCTCTGGTAAGTCAAAATAACATTACTTTATTAGGTACGTACTTGAATATGGTAGACCTACCATGCTATCTTTCCTATGTCTTGTAGCTGTAGCTGGTACCCGGTGGCGTCACCTGGAAAAAATGGCTCTCTATTTAAATTCAAATATTTTATTTGTAGAACATAGGTAAACTAAAGGTAAGTACAGATATCAATGTTAATAAAATGAACGCCGTCTTGCCGTCAACGGAGTACACATATTCTAATTATAATTAATAATTGGTAAAAATAATAAAAACATTCAAAAGTAATAAATAAAACTCAATTATAACAATTTTAAAAATGCATAATAACCAAATATCAAAACATTAAAACTAAATTAGATTAAATAAAACAATTAGATTAGTACCAATAATAATTATTGATGCTTACTCCACCATTCATGTCTCTCTGCCTAGCCTTTTCCCAACTACGAGTATGTTAGGGTCAGCTTCCATTCAAACCGGACGCAGCTGCCTACCAGTATTTTACACGGAGCGGCTGCCTATCTGACCTCCACAACCCAGTAACTGGGTAACACGATACCCTTTGGCAAGACTGGCGTCTGATTTTCTGGCGACTGGCTAGACGTGCTTTGCATATCAGCCGATAGACGTCCACTGTTGGACATAGACCTCCCCCAAATGGGGGGATTTGCCATAATCGCCACGCTTGGCAGGCGGGTTGGCGATCGCGGTGTAGTTGTTGCAATGTACAGAGAATGCTGCTGCCCATTGTTCGGTGAGTCCCTTAGTGGCGACTACGACACCCACGGGAACTAATGGATGGTGCTATTCTTTTACGTACGGAACAGGCAATACCTATGTAATGGATGGTCATCGATATAAGGATCGACTACGGCAAGCGTTGCTTATCCTTGAAGATCGATCTGTGACTGTTATTACTAAGCCACGAGTTCCCTGCGTACTCTTCTTTGATACTCAACACTTTTTTTTTTTTTTTTAAGTATGGGAAATCATCAAATAACCCCTTCCGCTCTGGGCGGAACAGCAGGGAGTGTCAGACTTTTACTGACTAAAACCCACCCATGCTCCTCCTAGTGCCTTTTGCGTTCCAGGGCCGCGGTAACTCTTTCGAACAAAATCCGCGACCCTGGCAGGCACTGGCCCTAACGGGCCCCTACTCCTATGCTGACATCTCTTTGAGGCGCGCGTGGAACACAACGCGCCGTCGGCTCGGGCCTGGCTTTGATCGGACGGCGAGCCACCCAACGCTCGCCGTCCGCAGACCCGCACCTACGGTGGCCGGGAATCGCCCAGCGACTCCCGACGCCCGGTGCGTCTCCCTATTGATACTCAACACTTCAGATTGCGTTTAGCCTTTTACCGTGTTGCTTCTGCCCCATCTCTGTTCCTAATTCGTTGACAATACTTAATTTTACGCTTTTAAGGCTGCGCATCGCTTGAGCCTAAATAGATAGACAGTTGAAATTTTCAGTGTGTATGAAATCAAATTTGAGGAACCCTTCGTGTTCAATTCGGACTCGCACTTGGCTGGTTTTTTTCATAACGGTTCTGCCTTCTGCGGCTATCTCGAGTTCAAGCGGATTGCAATTCGCAAACTTATAAAACAGCACCGTTTTATAAACCACCTAGCCGTATTGTAATCCGACGTATACTACCGTTTTGACTGTGACATTGGGCCGTTGACTCTTAAATCTGACCAACCTAAACCACTTACGTATGTAAAACATAAAATAATTGCATGCATACAAATGAACCCAAAACCAAACGTGCATAACTAAGTGAATTATAATCGAAAACCACCACCTCATTATTTAAAAATCCCACCTTATAAATCACTTTAAAAAAGTCACCAATCGTCGGTGGCGAATTCAAAACCCATGAATCGGATCCCAGTTATATTAACAACGATTTTAAATTTAAATCCGATGCTGAATCTTTAAACAGCTGTGTGATGGAGCTGTTTATTTATGCAATTGCTGTTTTCGCGTTGAAATGATATGCCTAATTGACTTATTATAATATGCTTGATGAACTAATCGGTTCAACGTCACGATTTGTTGACTTACACGCAAGCTTGTCCAACATAATAATATTCTTGAACACATTTTGCACTACAGTTGCATGTTTTCCTCTGATACATCTAGTACTAGAAGTCTTAGAAGTTAATTATCTAATGCAATAATGCTTAGTTAATCTTAGGCTCAATCTAGTTTTTTTGTTCAGACTTTTTTGTCCCACTACGGGGCAAAGGCCTCCAAATTCTTCCAGCTATTTTTTTCCTCGAGACACACGAAGCAGCCCTTGCGGTAGGCTTCGTTTCGCGACTTCTTCCTAGGCCCGCCTCGGCCGCGCCGTCTCAAAAACATTTTATTTTTCAAATTAAAACTTACTCAGTAAATACGAACCACTTTAAGCTTTCCGGAAGTTTTAACATGTTGGTTCATCATTTCGTTTTTTAGATGAAGATGCAGATAAGATAATGTTTCACGTGCTTTTTCATCTTCCATCTCTGAAGTTGTTGTACTCTGCTTGCGAATATTTAAATCTAAGTATAGCTTTAACGCTACAGTTCCAAAAAGTATTAAAACCTCTTAAAATTTCAGAAAACTCATCTAAACATAGTAGCGCCAAGTCCTAAAGAAAAACGCAGAAAGACTGCAAGCAAAGTACCAGAAACACCCGCTTCAAAGCAAAAGGAACCTGTGGTTTTGAATTCAAAGCAGAAAGACCCAGAAGCATCGACTTCGAAAGAGAAAGAACCAGAGATAGCGACTTTAAAACAGAAGGAGACGGAAGATGCGAATCCAAAAGAAAAAGACAAACAGGATGGGATAGCAGATATGGATAGTATAATGGACATTGATGATATGATTGATTTAACATTTGATTAAACTCGTTTTTTACTATTGCAGTATTTCATTCTTCATACAGATCAAACAAAATATAAATGAATGGTAGGAAAGATGATGGCTGGGGAGACAGTAAAAACATATATGACGATATCACGATAGAGATAAATACAAAGAAAAGCCGTGATGTTCTCGTTCTCACAAAATTGTAGGTAGAGCTTAAATTGCCTTATACATATACCTATAATAAATACATGCTAATATGGTTGTTTTGCACAATTTCTTCCACGACCATCATCACATAATTTCAGCTTTCAGACTTCCACTGCTGGGCATGAGCTTCCCTCAAGCGCCACATCGAGCTCCTGTGCGTCCCGTATCCAGTGGATTTCAAGGCCTGCATCAGGTTATCAGTCCACCTTGGCATCATCATTTCAGCAGAGTCGTCCACTCTGGGCCTATTCCTCCCCATAGCGTTGCCACATCGAACGATACGGTGTGGATCGCATCCAGAGGTTTTCCTTCACCACTTGTGGGAGGCCTTCCATCCCCGTGCTCTGCTTCAAATTTTGCCATATCAGGAACATTCACAGTCATATCCGTACCTACACCGATCTTATGGGGAGTGAAATGAGCAAAGCAAAACACAGGTTGGCCGCGGGTCGAGTCACCGCGCTCGCCAAAAAACTCGTTATAACGAAACACAATTACCACGGCACAGGGAAATGTGTGGAGTAGGTAGTTAAACGGTTATAATTAATGATGTTTATTAGTTTGATTGTGTTAATATTTACGTATTCATGTTACTTGTGCTTTGTTTAGTTGATGGATTTTCGAAGGAAAATGTTTTGAAACTTCTTGAGGTAGGTAGGTACCTACTCCTTCGTAGGCCTGCGGAATTTGTTCGAAAGAGTCACTGCGGCTCTGGAACGCAAAGGGGAACAGAAGGAACACGGATGGGTTTTAGTCAGTTAGAGTCTGACAGTCCCGCTCCGCCCAGAGCGGAAGGAGTAATTTGATGATTTCCCATCCTTAAAAAAAAACTCCTTCGTAGATAAAATTTTGTGGCCTACGAAGTAACTTAGAAATGATTAAAGATCAGAGTGCCAATTGAGTGTCATGCGAATGCGAACGATTGTTTAATTTATGGAAATCTATGCCGCCGAAATTCAAAACGCGTTTCAAATAGGATAAGTTTTTAGGTTTTCACTTTAAGGTGTACCTTACCTACGTGACATTTTTAAAAAAACCCGCTCTTTGAAATAAAAACAGTAATTTTTGCAGTTCTTTTTTCATACAGTACATGTTTCATCAACATCTCCCTCCTGTATACCTTCATTAATTAGGTACTTAACAAAACAACCTAAAAAAACTACATACAACACGACTCCACCGCACCCTCTGTCGACGGTAGTTAATTACTCCTATAACGACAGTTAGAGCATAATGAGATTTTTGCAATTCAACAGTAGCACATTACAGGGTGCTGTTTGTCAACTCCCCCCCTCCCCTCCCATCACTGACCACCCTGTAGCTGTAGGGGGAAGTTATTAGGCGGCTTTGTTAATGAATTTCATGTAGGGTAAACACATATATCAGGTATGTACCCACAGGTATAAATGAGTTATGTTGCTGAGGTCACATGTCTGATTGTCGGTAACCGCGGGCTTTTGTTTTTTCTAAAATGCTGTGTGTGTCTGTATCCGTAGCTGTAGCTACATATTGTAGCTATGAATCGGGATCAACGAATGTAGATGTGCCGTAGCTGTAGCTACATATTGTAGCTGTGAATCGGAATCAACGAATGTAGCTGTACCTTATATGAAAAATGAAAGTGTTTAATCATCGATTCAGGGCCGCGGTTGATAGAAGATATTGATGAAGAGCTTTGTAGGTTTGGGGTGGTTTTAAGTTAAAAGAGAAAAACGGTTTTGGGTATGATCCTACGATCATACCCAAAAGCAAGACATTTCACAATCTTGTCGAGTGTTCGAGTTCCTCATGTGTTTTTTTTTTGTTTTCCGATCCTTTCCAGTGTCCGAGAAACAGTTGTTACTCTTTATTTCAGGATTCTTGATAGTCTTACTCTTTCTGAAACGTGGGTGAACGATTACATCTCTGCCTAGCCCTCAAGGGGATACAGGCGTGATGTTGACGATATTTTTGATGGTGGGTATCCCTATGTTCGCAAACCTCTTGTGAATATGTTTGTTGTTGTTGTTTGTTTGTTGTTGTATGTGTGTTTGTTTGTTTTGCATTCCAGTGAATATGTTTGCGAACTTGGTTTGCAAACGTATCCACTAAATGGAGCAGTTGCAGGAGCGCGAAGCGTAAGAGGTTTGCGAACATTGTGGATTCCACAGTCAAAAATATCGTCTGTATCACGCCTGTATCCCCTAGAGGGCTAGGCAGATGTAAGGTAACCTTTGGAAGTCGGTCAATCCTTCCTTTACCACAACAAACTACGCAATCAGTTCCTTTAACACCACCTGACTCATCTAGCAGAAAGAAAGGGAGCTTCCATAGATTTTACCATCAATTAGGCTCCTCTAATTATCGGCGGTGTCCCCCAGACGGCCGATGAATATGCACGAGACACCAGACAGTCCCCCTAAAGCACACTTAGGCTAATGTTAACATCTACTTTCTGAATATATTTGATATCGGTCCAAATGTTGCCTTGGTTCTTTGCAGTCAGTGGTTTTAATGGGGTTTGTAAAATTTACTGTGACGTCGTATTTAGATAGTTCCTTTTTTTAACCAACTGCTCCAGAACTAGGGTAGGTGACGTTTTTAAATGTGGTGCCTTGTTATTATACTTAGCGTAGTGTAAAAGACTCAAATAATGAGTCAATATAGGTACGTAATTTTTGATGCCGTCACGGAAATCTTCCAATCTTCCTTCAGTCTTAAACAATGGATACTTACATGGAAGAAATGTTTTCCTAAGTGTGTGTGTCTTAAAAGATGCAATAGAAAAAGACACCCTAGCAGGTTCTTTCAATAGTTCCTACAGTCCTCTGCGCGTAAGGTCTCATCTTCACCCCACAACTTCCTAATCTACTAACCCGTTCTTCTGGCTCTGATCATACACCATTCACACATCATAACTCACAACCAGACATCAACCACACATTACCAACAAAAAACAAACTCTAATTAAATGCCAATAATCTCAAACGCTCGCCTGAACAAGCAAAAAGCAAATCGGCCACATCCATCACACAAAGCCGGAGAGAGTAGGTACTACTGAGCGGCTACCATGCTACCATTCTACCTGTGGCCGCCTACCTAGTAGCTAGCTAGGAGATAGGCCTCCGGTGCTCATTAAAATATGTAAATGCCTGCCGAGACATTACGCAGATAGGTGCTTCTGACTTATTGACTGGACCGCGTTATGTGAGCTTTGGGATGACGGAGAAGTAGCTCGGTTGTGATTTGGGACCTTTTTTGACACCGAATTTTATCAAGCCCTAAAACCCCTAAGCCGTTTTAAGGCTGCCTTCCATTATCGCGGAGGGAGGCAACGGAGTGGAGTGATTCAGTGCGGAGCAGAGTTGCAGACTGAGAAGAGCTAGTTAGCGACTTTACGCGACGAGATATTGGAGTTGAGTGGGTGGCCGGATTTTTCCGCTGCCTCGCTTCGTTTCCCCGCTCAGCTACCTCGCTCCGCTTCCCGGTTTAGTATGAATTTTTAAACGTTCTGTTCAATGGAGCGGAGCGGAGATTTTATGCAATTCCATTGGTTAATATTGGCTCAGCTCCGCTCCGCTTCTAAAATGCCTTTCTATTTTTACTAGTACATAAAGTTTTAATGAGCAAACAGCTGAAGATTATTCTCATTAAATTTGTTAAATACAGCTTAATCAAATGATAATTTAACTCGAAGCAGAAGCAACAACTTTAAAAGATTTTTCTGATTGTAGCCAATCTGAAAGAAAGACGAGTGAGTAGGTAAGAAATGAGCCTACAATAAGTGTTAACTATTGGGTTTATCGCACCAGACAAGACCGGAACCTCCAATTGTTTTTAAAATTGGTCCAGCAATCCATCATCAGCTAACGCGTGTAAGGACAGCACATCATCTATCTTTGGACCAATCCTATAACATAACCAAAATGATGTGTGTTTGTGAACTATATTTTCCTGATCAGCCGACTCTCGACCTCGACCTCACCTGATGGTAAGCGATGGATGAAGTCTACGATGTAACGTGTGAACTGAAGAAGACGCCTGCATGATGTAAGGATTTTGACAGCTTCTTAAGATAATTTGATCAAGAATAACAAAACGCCTGCAAGTTGTAACTGGGAAGTCTTTCCGCTTATCTACCTACATGGAAAGCTAGAAGTAAAAAATGAAGAAAACTCAGCGAACAGGACTAGAAACGCACCTGTGGTACCTACCCCTGGTTTTGCAGATGTTCAAAGTGATCACTTCCCATTTTCCCAACAATGGCAATGATGGGCCGCTCAAAATGCATGTTCAAATACCAGAAAACGTGATTTTCTGGCATATAATTTCGTTTTCCAAATCACCATCTTTCCTCCTGCCCTCATCCCAATTTAAAAACAAAGACATTATGTTTTCGTCTTTCATAATTCTCTATTACACGTCGTCGTCTCAGAAGTCACCCCTTTTCTAGACATATCATCTTTCACTCCAGCTATCATCGTTTCATTGGCCTCCACATCTTCCAAATCATCCCTAATACTCGTAGGTATAATCAGCGTCATGCCCTCTCGCATATACCGATCCTCTTCGAGTAGAGAACGCATTACTCGCTTGCAGGGCACCTACCGCGCGCAACTATTTAGTATCATTACAAATGTCGCTCGCCGCGTCCGTGTGTCCGTCTGTCTGTCTGTGTGCGCTTGAGAGCTACCGTTCCTTATTAATAAGGAGTATTGGATGGTTCGGAGGTATGGAGGAGGCTTTTGATTTGATGATTGAGGAGATGGGACTCGATTTGAAGATGTGTTAGGTGTTTTTTGGAATCAGGCTGTTTGGCTTGCTGTGTTCGAAGTACGAAAAGGACAGCCGGTATAAAGGTACTGGCCCAAAATGATCTTGGAACAAAAGGATCCTGCCGAACCTATCTCGATGCTGTAGAGTTGGGTAGATCAAAACTAGCCACAATCGCTTATTTAATCAGTATTTTACCGTGTCGTTCTTTAAGGTGGAGATTTAGATGACAGAGGAAAAGAGATAGATTGAGAGAGTGCTAGTTAAACTTAGCTTTGTTCTGGTCTACATTCAAAAACAAGGAACAAGATCAAGATGATCAAAACAACTTCGGAAATCTGTATCGGTTTTAGGAAAACCGTCTTTCTAATCATTCCGTATCAACTTTAGTTGTCTTTCAGAACTAATTATTTGTTTCATCCGTTTTAAATCCGTAACAGATGGACAAAAGGTGAAAGCGCTCTCCTTACAACGGGTTATCCGTTCGTTACCGACTCGCTGAGGTAAGCAAGAGTGTTGTTTTGTTCCGTCCTTCGTCCCCGTCATTACGTACCTTTCAGCTCATTACGAGAACAGATCACTCGCTTAATTTGTGCATTTCCGATCTACAGATATTCAAATTTCAACCCTAATGACGCACGGGAAATGTTAATAAAATGTTAATGCCACGAAAGCGGTTGTCTCTCTCGCAATAAGTGACAGATTTGCTTGACAGCCCCTGGCTCGTTTGTTGCTATGTATGAATAAGTCACGATTTTGCTTTTTTGTTGGAACTAGGTAGGTACCTATATTTTAAATGATTGCTTTTAGAACCAGAGTTGTGGCATTTGGTGTATTATAATGAGTTATTATAGGTATCGGGAGCTGATATTTGATTTTGTTTTATGAATATTTTAGCAGTTATTGTCGACTTCGCTTTGTACGATGTGCTTTTATTTTTGATATTTGAATTTCCTAATTATGAGTTAACTGCATTATGTCATGCTTGTATCCCTCGAAGGGTTAGTTAGAGGTATAGCTCTGTACCTGTAGTACCTAGGTACACCCAGCACAATTAACTATTTATTTTGTATGTCCCATGTGAAAGGGGGCAAGCTTATTGCCATCAACTGGGTTCAAATCTAGAGGCCGGGCTGGTAAAACGTTTTTGTTTGACACGGAAAAAATTGATTTTGTGAAAAAGTTTGCTTTTGAATCAAGTTTCAAGGTATGCACCTCTACCTTCGCTGAATAGCCTCCATTACCTACATCAAATTCTCTTCGACTGACTCCTAGATTACAAAAGTGATATTTATTTCTAAAAAAATCTCTTCCAGCATTCAGTTCTGTTCCTTGTTAACATAGTTTTCAGATTCTATTGATTATCTTTGACACTTTTGAAGGTAATTAATAATAAAACGTTTTCTCTGACCCGAGCGTCACAAGTCGTATTACCTCCAATCTGCGTTTGATATTTAATCGAACGCTGTGATGACGCCTGCAGCATCCCTGAACGTAACATTTCTAATTATTCCAGTCAGTGCGTTTAGAACATTGATATCTTTCTATTATAGACATAAAAAGATGTGCGTCAGGATTGAGGGTCCCATCACCTTTGAATTAAAAAACTAATATATTGGTATCAGGATTTACCTAGTAGAAGTTGTAGGAAAATTGGATCCTGATATGGCTAGAGTTCTGGACTAAGGGTTATTGCGTTTTGGCAAACTAGCAATGTTTACAATTTTGTAATACGAGTACATTTCACTGTCTAGTAGAAGTCGTCTGATAATAATTTTAAAACAAAAAAAATATATATTTAAAATACGACACGGTTTAAAAGTTATAAAGCCAGAACGAGAACCCTAAATCCTGACGGTGTCAAAAAACATTTGCTTATTGCTCACCACGGGCTCCAGACAAGTGATATTCTGTCAGCGGTAGCGTGGCGAAGGCGATTGTCAATACGTCAAAAATGTATGGGATTGACAGATGCTATCGAAATGTCACGTGATCAAATTCCTACATTTTGGCATTTCGACAGTCGCATTCGCTAATTGAATGGCACATTGTCTAGGGCCTCAGGTAATTCATAATTTAATAAATGATAAATTTTAGTAGTAACTTTCTACTAAAATGTTTCTGAAAGAGCGGTTACTTCTTAGTATAAGTATTCGCTTGCAAATATTCCTGGAGCTGCAGAGCATTTAGGATGACCATAATTTAGTTTTGCCAAGGACTTTTCGTATTCACAAATTGTATTCATATACCTACACTCATTTCATAACTATAAGCAAAAAAAAAAAACACTACAATAACAACTACAATTCAAGGGTGGGGCCCTCAATCCTGACGCACATCAGGCAAGACTATGCCCGTTACCTAACAACTCTGTTACGATAACGGTCAGAAATTCCTAGAATTGATTATACCTATCACACATGAGTAGATATCGAACAGAGACCGAACTACATAGAAACTATTGAAAAGCTAGTGGCAAGAGCTAGCTCACTTCTTCTAGTTCTTGCCTGGTCCTTGACAGAGCGGTCGTGTTAACTATGAATTCCAAATTCAGGTGTTGTTGGAACTTGCCTCAAGATCTCTCTTTTCTCGGTTCGGATGATAGTCTGGCGCATTAATAACAGGTTCTCCAGCCGCATATTTATCTGATCGATCCGCATCATCGGTGACCGCATGGCCCATTACCTTCTACTCTGACCTGTACCACCTGGCCGTCTATGAAGTCGTTATTCCGCCGCACATAGCAAAAATAAACAGTATTCGAGTCTGTACTTGTGTGTGCTGTTTGATGCCGAGTTCATGGAGTACGAAGACGTTTGTATGGACCTCTGTCTGTGATATACTAGGTTATGCCCTGCACGGCTTATAGCCTATTTATAATCATATCCAGGGTCCCATATATCCTGCCAGGGTTGCGGAATTTTTCGAAAAAGTTACTGCGGACCTGGAACGCAAAGAGTATTTGAAGGAACACGGGTGTTAGTCAGTATGAAAGTCAAAGTCAAAGCATTTATTTCAATTAGACCATTTACAGGTACTTTTGAATTGTCAAGGTCGGTCGGGTCAAAACGATGAAGCTATTTGCACGTTCGAAAGCGTAGATCTCTATGGAGAAGAACGTGCAAGAAACTCCACAAACACTCGTTTAAAAATAATGTTTTGTTACAAAATTATGGTTACATCGTTTATATTGAAATTATACATATATGTGAGAACGATGTAAAAGACGTGCAGGATTTAAGATTCCAGAGTAAAAAAGAAACAATTCAAAGAAATAATTAAAACAAACCATGGCAGCCGAGAGATGACCAGTCTCAGCTGACGGCGCCCGTTTCACGAACATGACGCATACGCTAGCACCATTCGGCTCAACCATTTCTAAGGGAGCCAAATGATCCAACGCATGCGCCACCATCAGCCAGACTTTTGAGTGAGCATGACATCCCCAATCGCCAGGGTACATTCAAGTCAAAGACCTGCCCAAAATGATCATTATAGTTTAAAGGTACACAGTACTCACACATGTGCATGAAATTATACAATGTTAAATAAGTTGAGTCTATACAATGAAAAATATTGCTTTCTTACAATCTTCAGCAGGTCCAACAATATTACGAAATGCTAACAGATTACTTTGAGCCCCTTAGTGGCTACCTAGTGGCGTTGTGGAGCAGGACCAGCATTGAGCCAAGCTTTTTAAAAGCTTTTATTTTTATCCTCAGTATACTCCCCTAACTTACAATATGCTTGCCTGCATAGTGTGCGTTTAATACAAGATTTAAATTTTGTCTCATTTAATTCTAATACATATATGGGGAGGTATTTTATTGTAACATTTTAAACAGTAGGACCCCATGAAAGATGTTGCTACTTTAGCAAGTCTGAAACCTGGTTGAACTAATTGGTTCCTATTTCTAGTGACATAGTTATGTCTGTCACCTCGTTTACTAAAAAGATGTAGATTTTTTCTAACGTACATGATATTTTAATAGATATATTGGCAAGGCACCGTCATGATGTTAATTTCTTTAAACAGTTTCCTTAGAGAATCGTGTCGGCGAAGAGTGTAAATGGCTCTAATGGCTCTTTTCTGTAGAATAAAAATAGACTCGATATCAGCAGCCCGTCCCCATAGTAAGATACCGTAGGACATTATACTATGAAAGTAACTAAAATAGACTAGTCTCGCGGTATCAACATCTGTATACTGGCGGATTTTCCTAACAGCATATGCTGCTGAACTTAGCCTTCCTGCAAGAGACGTTAAATGGGGACCCCATTGTAGCCTTGAGTCAAGCGTAATCCCCAGGAAGACTGTTTCATCGACGAATTCTAATTTCTCCCTGTTCAATACTATGTCACAATCACTACTTTTGACATTTGGTAAAGTAAATCGAATGCACATCGTTTTTTTTTCCATTTAATACTAAATTATTAGCAGTGAACCAATCATGTACCTGCAATAGGGCGTTATTTACATCGTCAAGATTGTTAGCATGCCTATTTATTCTAAAAATTAAAGATGTGTCATCAGCAAATAACACCATATCAGTCTGATACTCCCCTCCTCTCCGCTCACAGGATATATATTGATCTGCAACAAGGGTTAATGCTATTTTGCTGCGTTCTAGTTTGAAAGGTGTTGATGTTATTGCTGAGACCTCAGTCATTTTCAGCTTTATAGATTTTCTTTGGCGTCCCACGGCGATGACTGGGTGATAAAAGTTGTTCATAATTATGACCCCTTTTCTCAGGTATGGCGTTTATTCTGTTACACGTTGTATTTATTATATATTCTGTACACAAACACACACATAGCCGCGGCATGTATCGAACTATTTGATTGAAGCTTGGCCTCTGTTACGTTATCTACTCAATGCTCAGCATGTACCAGGGTGCCTTGCGCAAGCTATAAGGCGGCTAGGAGAAATGGTCTCAGAAGGTGATTGTCTAACTACCTGCCGTTCTGCGTCAATGCAATTTATAAAGTCAACATCTTATTGGCTATAGTCTTTGAGCTATTGTACTGTGAATGAGAAGATTGTATCTATAAGAACTTACTATACTTCATTGAACCACTACTCGTAGTAGAATTTCAATATATTCAATTAAACATATTTAATTGTATGGTTGGGAAATCATCAAATGACCCCTTTCACTCTGTGTGGAACGGGAGGGTATGACTAAAACCCATTCGTGCCCTTTGCGTTCCAGGGGCTACAATATATCCCTAGTAGGGATCTATGGTTTCCGGCCAGCCTCAGCCGTGACGACGAGCGTTAAAACCACCTGCTCCTCAGCTAGCGGGCCGCCTCGCCCCTCCACGTCTACGCGGGCTCAAATTACACTCTAGTATGTTCAGATACACCAAATACTAGTACAAGAAATAGTCATTTTAAATTCGGGTCTGCCGGACCCTATAAGGCATGCCGAGGGTTAAATAGAAGAAGCCCGCCACACATTCCCAAACCACTGCAACTTCTGAAAGCCAGAATCAATAGAGGCGACCACCAGAAAAACGCCGATTCGTGAATAAGCTCGACAACTCCCGGAGAAACGATTCAACTGTTTTGGATCCCGCAATGAAATCAATCAGAAAATAACAGCGGAGGAGTAGGAAGACATATAATTTTCAAATAAATAGAAGAAGAAAAAATTCACTGTGTGTCAACTAAATAGACAATCTAGAAAAAGACGTTCTTTCTCCTAGACAAAGCTAGAATTGAATCTGTGCCATGTCCTTCACACAAAATAACAGTATTATATTTCTTCGCGTGCTTTGCCTCAGGACAAATGGCGAATGAGACATAATAATTATAATATAAAATATTAAGACACGCTTCTGTATTGTAATTTATTATTATTAACTATTTATTAGAGAGCAACCTATCACGATCGAAAGTCAAATCACAGAAAGCTAGTAAGTATTGCAGTTATTGATCCGCATATCCGTGGGAGAAATATAATGGGCGTTTGAAGTGATTCTATTGATTCTCAATAGGGAATTTGAGTAGTGGAGTGTAGTAGCCACGTCGTGGCTAAATTATAACAGCCACATTGATCGATCTTCAAAGTTAAGCAACGCTTGCCGAGGTTGGTTTGTGGATGGGTGACCATCTTAACGTATCGAAATTCCTCCGTGCCTCGGAAAGCACGTTAAGATGTTGTCAGAAGCTAAAAAATTTGACACCAGTCTTGCGAAGAAGTAGGTACCGTTAATGGGTTGTGGAGGTCTGGTAGTAGCTCAGAGTGGAAGGAGTCATTTGATGATTTACCATCCTTAAAAAAAATCAGCCGGTCTGCATAAAATACTGGTATTCAGCTGAGTCTGGTTTGACTGGAAGCCGACCCCAATACCTACAGGTAGTTGGAATAAGGCTAGGCAGATGATGAGGGAATTTGAGTAGTGAATCTGCTGATTTGTATATATATACATATTGGCTGAGCATGGTCGGGGGCTTTCATGAATGGGGCAGTTTCTCAGCAAGCAATTTTATCTTACATTTTTTTCTCATTTTGTTTTTTTTTTAATATAAGTTCTTATGTATATCTAGGTACTTATAATATTTATAATCAGACGTGCGTCTGTTTGGGAGGAATAAACTATTTTCCTTTCTTCATCTCTCTTTCGAAGTGGGTCTCATATTTACACGTAATTTTCAATTCTAAAAAACACATTGACAGTAATTGACACATAGGCTTAGAACACAGATCCTAAGGATGTTACCACACCAAACGATCGATCGTCGATCGATGGTACCTACAACGGATTAATCGACGTCAATCGATAGTTTTTACTTCTTTCTTCTATCAGCCAATGCCAGATATACCTAGATTGCATCGATCCATTGTTTGTCGCCCGGTATCCGTCGATCAGCGAAAGCCACACCAATCGATCGTGTATGTATTCCCAGCGGAAAAAGGTCGATTTTCTTAATTTCAGTTAAGCAGATATTTAGTGTATGACGTCGTGTAAATGTGTATGGTAAGTACGAATTTGTGCATCCAACCATTGGGGAGTTATTCAACAAAAACTGTTTCCGCTGGAACTACGTCATCCCAGCGGCACTTTTTTTTTCCTATGGACGTACAAGAAAAAAAATACATGCAATAATTAGTGTGTGATGAGAGGTAAATGTGTATGTTTAAATGAAATTTGTGTGTCTTAAAACTTCGAAGATATTCAAGTTTCCGCTGCGCTGACGTTTGGCTATTTGATGGAAATCATATAAATCGGTTTAGTGCAGAGTTGATTTTTTTTACGCACGTTGCTATGAATTTGTGTATAATGTTTGTGAAAACAGATTTTGAAAAAAGCATACCGTTTAGGAGATATACACGTAAAGGTGAAATATGGTTATTAGGTCTTAGTACTTAAAATAGGAACTTTAGAGCCTAACTTTTAACGTTTATTTGTATCTTGTAAGGGTTTACAACGTCTTGCCAAGTTTCATTTATGTGCGCTTAGTAATTAATGAGCAATGGCATAATTTACTACGAATGGACCACTATATTTTATGACATCCGATTGTAGGACTTTTTAATGGAAAAGCAAAATAAAACATATTCCACTATTTAGTGTATTAATTCAACTATTCATATGTAAAATTTCAGCTCATTACGCTCAATTATTAAAGAGATATAATAAAAATACCAAAACAACCGAATTACATGGATAAACCGACCAAGTTTGAATGGCTACAAAAAAGCGGCCTTGCAGTACATAGAGCTAACGTTCTAAAATTTCCAGTGTTTTACCATTATTGGACTAGTACAGGTCGGAACACAATATTCTTGACCTGGCTACGGATACGTTTCGAAACGCTTTACTTGGCATCACTGTTACCATTGCGATTATATTATTTAGGTACATCGAAATTGAATTGTTCAATTTTAATTAAAACGTCATTCGAAATGTGTCGAGCCAGGTGCCAAGTTAACGCGTACGGGTAGTAGTTACAAACAAAGACTACAATAGTATAGGTACTAGTGTGCACCCAAGGACAACGTACGTATGCGCTGTTTATTTTGCCGCAACGTAATATTATGTACCTATTGGACTCGGTTATTGACATAGTGTAAGTGACTGTGACATACTTATTGAGCCAGTAGTGAGAATGATTAAAAGATAAACAAGGTAAGTACTTCCTAATAAAATACCTCATGAAAATGTTATCTGTTGGAAGGTAGGTTCAAGTGACACTCGTTGTTACTTACATCTCGACGACGCCGAAAGCCTAAAAGTTGTCTATATCTGCTATGTATAGATTCCAGTGCATACCTACAGTGTTTATGACAGCCATGTAAATACCTATAGTTATTTGATGAAAGTTGGTTCAGCTGTTCAAAAGTTGCAGTCTCTTATTCGAACTTGTTTCGAATAATAATATGTGTAGGTAGGTACCTTTTATTTTCTAGGTAGGTACTTTGAAGTGTGAGACGAGAATTTCGTTTGTTCTTGTTTGCATTTATTCAAACCACAATTAATAGGTATAATCCCGCAATAATATTACGTAGGTACCTACTTATTTTTAACCTGTCAGGCATTGCAAGCGCGAAACACAGAACAACAGTCAAGCCCCCGCCCGCATTTTTATATAATACAAGCTGTTGCCCGCGACTTCGTACGCGCATATCCCGTTTTTTCCCGTTGGAATTCCCGTTCCCGTAGGTATTCACGTTCCCGTAAGAATATGCGCTAGAACGTAGGTAAGTAGGTCAGTACTGCACTACACTATAAACCTACCTTTAAATTGAGTCAATTACTTAGTACTGATCTGTGATTGTAAGACATACTTATTTGTTGCTGTAAAAGCTCGAACGAGAAGACCAACTTCCGAAAATTTACTAGTAGGTACTTAATACTTAAGATTTACCTATAGGTACATAAGTATTTGAGCTTTTACAGTAAGCAACGTATTTCTTATTTATAAAAGACTGATTCTTTATATCAATGTGTGGTGGCGTTGTTAGCGGCACAATAAATCTAACAATAATTTGATTTTATTTGATGTTATTATTACTTTGTTAATAATGTTTTTTAATTTTAATAGTCAGTAACTAATAAATAATTTTAAGAGTACAAAGTTAATGCAGTTGTTTTATTTTCTGCGAAACGATTGTGTACGCGCCTGTACGAATCTATTAAACACGATAACGATACTATACTGGAAATTTTAGAACGTTAGCTCTATGTACTGCAAGGCCGCTTTTTTGTAGCCATTCAAACTTGGTCGGTTTATCCATGTAATTCGGTTGTTTTGGTATTTTTATTATATCTCTTTAATAATTGAGCGTAATGAGCTGAAATTTTACATATGAATAGTTGAATTAATACACTAAATAGTGGAATATGTTTTATTTTGCTTTTCCATTAAAAAGTCCTACAATCGGATGTCATAAAATATAGTGGTCCATTCGTAGTAAATTATGCCATTGCTCATTAATTACTAAGCGCACATAAATGAAACTTGGCAAGACGTTGTAGACCCTTACAAGATACAAATAAACGTTAAAAGTTAGGCTCTAAAGTTCCTATTTTAAGTACTTAGACCTAATAATCATATTTCACCTTTACGTGTATATCTCCTAAACGGTATGCTTTTTTCAAAATCTGTTTTCACAAACATTATACACAAATTCATAGCAACGTGCGTAAAAAAAATCAACTCTGCACTAAACCGATTTATATGATTTCCATCAAATAGCCAAACGTCAGCGCAGCGGAAACTTGAATATCTTCGAAGTTTTAAGACACACAAATTTCATTTAAACATACACATTTACCTCTCATCACACACTAATTATTGCATGTATTTTTTTTCTTGTACGTCCATAGGAAAAAAAAAGTGCCGCTGGGATGACGTAGTTCCAGCGGAAACAGTTTTTGTTGAATAACTCCCCAATGGTTGGATGCACAAATTCGTACTTACCATACACATTTACACGACGTCATACACTAAATATCTGCTTAACTGAAATTAAGAAAATCGACCTTTTTCCGCTGGGAATACACACACCAATCGATCAACGCATTTAACCACAATCTTACCTGATGGAAAGCCGTGATGTGGTCAACGATAGAGCACCTATGTTTAGTAGTAACCGAGTCACTCTTGATTTGAAGACCCCCAGGTTGTAGCTACATAACAGGAAACACAGACTCCGGCAGGGAATTGCACTCCTAAGCTGTACTTACGCAAAATGAAAGTATTTCCACGTCACGTCAGTTCAGCAGCTTTCTTTAAACTTCAGCTGTTTGGCAACAAAAGAGTATGCAGCCACTATCCAACTCTTTCGCAACGAGTTCACAATACCAACATGCAACTAAAATAGCAACAAGATTCCACAATTGCAAAACAACTAAAAACCAACGAAATTCCTACATATTTCTGTTACGAATTAATTAGCTGATAGTTACCTTAATGGATTCAAAAGTAAAGATAACTTTAATAAGCCTGGATTTGAATAAGGCGTCCCACGCGTAAGTAATACTGCCTGGCTGCTAACAGTCCAGATATTCGCCGTTTGAATTATTCATTATAATCAGTGCACTTATACAAGTCCCGTTTTGTACAGAATTACTTGTAATTGTGTCGGTTTGTGTACTGTATCGTGTGGGGAAAGCTTTAGAAATCTTGCATTGGACGGATTTTCCTATAGGGAGAGATACATTCTATTGCGAACATTGTTTTTAGTTTGATTTTGATGATATGCACGTATTGGTGACGTTCTTTAGAAAGGTTCAACTCACTACTGGCGAGCGTGTATGACCAGAGGCCTTAGCAAGGCAAGTGTTGATGAGTGTTGTATGAATACGTGAACGAAACAATAGGAGGACCTGCATCAAGACCCTGGGGAAAAAGATGCGAGTTTACGTTTGTATTATGACGATGCGTAGTATTTGACGTCCCTCAGCTAGTTGGACGAACGTCCTTAAAAAGATTTCAGTGTCAAACTGCATGCGGAAGACGAAGATCCGGGTGTGAAGACATCTTTACCATCCAGTGACTTTTAGTTACAAATGATCCTCCCACACTGCTATTAAAAATGTTTACAAACATTTTCTAATACTAATGCATTTACCACATCATTTTACGTTATTTTTACAAACGTAAATATAACGTAATAGTTAGAAAGTAAAGTAGGTAAATGTGGCGACTTAACTTACCTACTGATCAAATGTTGGTTTAGAAAATGTAGGGTAAGGAAGGGTATTGCCGGTCACTTAAGCAAAAACAAGTACAATTCAGTGAAAAATCAACTTTTATTTAAGAAACTCTTATGAAACATAAGTTAAGGTATTATTCTAACATAATCACAACCATTGATATCAATATTAATTACAAATATAACACAATCAACACTTAAAAAAAAACGGCTTTGACCGGTATTGTCCGACCATGGTAGACAATACCGGTCGGCAGGTTGGCAAAAACGGTCAAACTTTTAGTCGCACACGTAGCCTTCGGGAGACTCAAAACCTGAGCACTCAGCATGAGCCCAAAGCCCACACTATACGCACCTGTACCAAAGCTCGTTGTTCCGGCCATCATCGTCAAATAACATGCATCTGTTCTCCAGATCTTCGACATCAGTGTCATCATCATCATCGCGTACGTCAGTCATTTCGATTTCGGAGTCGGATGAACTCTGGTCCTCATTCTCATCTTGGAGAACTCTTTTTTTACCTTTCTCACATTATTAAATTTTGCTGGTCTTCTTTTTGTTGCTTTTTTTATTCCTGCTTTTATTTTGGCACCAGATTCTTTCTTCTTTTCCCTTGTTGCTCTTCTCTCTTCTTTTTGTACCAAAGCTTCCTTGTTCGGAGTGTTTGGTAAAACAGTTGCATGTTGTTTTCGAGAGGCTCCCTGCACTTTCTGATTGTGTGTGGGTTTCTTCGGAACTTGTAGACGATCTTTGGCGGTAACTCCTGATTTTGAGGGAATGGCATTGTCTATTATCGGTTGCAGAACTTAGGGAGATGCGACAGGACTAATTCCTGGTGTTGTTTGGGTGTAGTCAAAAATATAATCTACTTGCAAACATAACTTGCGGTTAATACCGGTCAGCATGACCGGCGTTAGCCACCCGTATATTTTTCTGGTTAATAATAATTTTAACAAAACCCTGTAGCAAAGTGCTTGAAATCTATGATTACATGGGTAGATAGATAACTACACGACAATAAATAACACTGAAAATTAATGCAACATGAAAATTAACACACTCACCTCGTATGTTTCGCGGTCAAAAAATTACAAAAAAGTGGCGCGAAACAAATTGACATGCGGTGCTCCCTGACGCGTGCTCGGAACTGAGCGGGGGTCGGTGCGTCGGCGCGGGGAACACTCACGCCACCCTCAATCAATGTGTGTGTGCGCAAATCGCTGTAATTTGGAAGATATTCTGGGGACCGGCATTGTCGCCTGACCGCGGATACCCTCTTTTACCCTATACCAATGTTTGTCAACATTTTTAACAGCAGTGTGGGAGCACCCTATCAATCATTATCATCATACTCCAGACTGAACTGTCATATTTACAGAGAAACCCGCAATTGCCCATCACCCGAACTCTTTCTACACCAGAACCTACCTATAATCTAGTACCCACATCACAGAAAACGAGCCTAACGTCCTTTATCGGGGACAATCCCGCTCCCCAGCCAATCAAACTCCGCGGAAGTCAAAGGATTTTTGTTTAAACTGTTTCTTTTTACAAATTTTCAGTGGCTAACCACCATATTGCTTTTCGTTCATGGCAGGATGAAATTATTTTGCGTGGATGAGCTGTGTTTTGGGTAACTGTAGAAACATAGGTATGTAAATATAATGTAAGGAGATATTTTCAAACTGTAGTTGCGGTACGGATGTATGTATTTTCAGAGAAAGCAGTACCTAAGTTTTGAAGAGAAGAGAACATGAAGATTTGCCTGAACCAATCAAAGGTGACAACAATAAAAACAACATTTAGATGCTCCACCGATACATGGTGGATATACCCATACGCACAAAATGGAATAGGTAGGCACTTACATCGTGTGATCGGTTAAAGATTGGAATTCTCCGCTGGAGTCTATGTCTCCTGATAACTACATCCCTTCTTTTCTTTTTTCAGGTATTTAAGTCAAGAGTAAATAGGTTACTTTCAGTTAAGTGTGCTCCATTGTTGAATACATCATTGGTTTTCATCATCATCAGGTAAGCAAAGTCACAGTGGTCAAACGCGTCAAATCGGCAAATCAATAATAACAAGTGCGAGTCGGACTCGCGCACGAAGGGTTCCGTACCATCTATAAAAACGGCAAAAAAAATTCGTTTGTTGTGTTGTATGGGAGCCCCCTTAAATATTTATTTTATTCTGTTTTTAGTATTTGTTGTTATAATGGCAACAGAAATACATCTTCTGTAAAAATTTTAACTATCTAGCTCTAGCTATCACGGTTCATGAGATACAGCCTGGTGACAGACAGACGGACAGCGGAGTCTTCCCTTTGGGTACGGAACCCTGAAAATGATTAAAAACACGTCACTGTTTTTGATGTCGCGCGCTCGTTTATATATTGTATCAATTTGTATGTTGGTAAGTATCTATCTCATATTGGTGTCCACCTCGCAACCAGCTAGCGTGAGCCAGCCAGTAAAGCAGGAATCTGCCATCCAGGACAAAGTCATTAAGTACCAGATCATAATGAGACACATTCCTGGTTGTGAATCTGTCCCTGCAAAATTAGGAGTTAGAAGAGAAGAAAGAAGAGTGAGAACTTGTCTAACTTTAGCTACAATTTAACGTAATGTTATTTATTTACATTTAACAAACTATAATACGTACGAATAACCTTAAGTAACTACTGAATAAAAACTAGTTTAATAATCGCGAAATTATGTACAAACGCGTTTAAAAAGAAAATACATCATTGGGCATCAAAATATTCATCTACATCAAAGTCAAAGTCAAAGTCAAAGTCAAAACATTTATTTCAATTAGGCCATTAAACGGCACTTTTGAACGTCATCATTTACATTAAAAATAATGTAAAGTGAGTCTACTGTCCGTTCGCAAGGGTAGATTCTTATGGAGAAGAACGGACAAGAAACTCCATCGCTGTCAATGTAAAATTTGACAAGGTAACTTGAAAACTAGATGTCAACCAAGTATCTACCTATACACCTACTTCTCAATTCTTTTCAATGCCAGTGTTTTACGAACAAATAAAAAGCGAGCAACCCCTGATAATTCCTCTCAAAAGAGCTGTATAATCAATCTGATCCCACTCAGCGCTGGACGCCAACTGGCATTGACATTTTTTGGTTTTAAGCTTAATGATTTACAAAATAGTGAAAAAGTATCAGTGGGTGATGGTGGAGTGGATGAGGGTGCGGATAGTGTGGGTTTGATTTCTGGGTGAAAACTGCAAGAAGTAAACTTGCAGTTGGTGATAGAAAGGCTGGTTATTGTAGATAATCAAATATTATTTGTATGAACAGGTTGTTAAAAACTGGGTATGAAGTATAAAGGTTGTACAAACAAGCAGAAGATAGTTTTACTGAAGAAATCAAAATCAAAGACTGTAAACTCAGAGCATCTTAAAATGTCTATTAGGATAATGAAAAAAACGATTGTTCGTGTCGACAACTACATATTTTTAATCGACTTGAAAAGAATAAGCAAGCTTTTAACAAACATAATCTACAAGAACACCTACAAACAAAATCTCACTTCACAAACACCAAACGAGAACTTAATCCATAAACGCAACAAAACGCGACTACCCTCACTCAATCACACACAACTACCCTCACTATTTAAACAATCCAAGTGAAGCTACCTCTGTAAACATGATCTGTGCACAAATGAATAATAGTTATTTTATTTTTCGATTGTCCACTGCGGTTCGTCGAAGCTGACTGTCCAAGAATTAATAACGGACGCTACTGGTTCGAAACCACGACAATCTGCTGCTCTTTTTGAGAGTGCACCATTTTTGTTCATATTTTTTTTTCCGTTTTTTTTCTATTCAGTGCCCGATAGTTTTTTGTGGTCGATGACCGTTCTCGTTTTTATGAACGCAATGGACTTTTTTTTAATGGACGCCTATGAGTTTTTGGTTAGTGATAATTATGTAGTTTAAATTGGATGTCTGGTTTTGTTTGTTTTTTCAATGTGTTACGGTATTTGAGGTTATGTCGCGTGATTAAGTGGAGTGTTTTGTGTGCGTTGTGTAATAGTGATACAATAATAACAATGTGAGTACCTACTTTGAATTATAACAACTCGTAAGATAGAAATAGAATAGAATATAGGTAGTAGATACTTACACCAACTTTTTTTTAAACCGTAACAAAATTAAGAGTTTAAATTGAAGGGTGTTCCGCTAAAAGCAAAAGTGATATTTTATATTAGTCTATGTTACAGACAACCTGAGATGAATTTGACAGAAAAGAAGAATAGTTATTTATGATATTAGTGCGGTAAGTTGGTTTTTACAAACGAGTAGACGAATGTAAGCACGAGACGAAGTCGAGGGCTTACCATAGTTACGAGTTTGTAAAAACCAAATCCGCACGTGTGTCATACAACGTTTTTCGACACATTTGCGAGAAAACAGTACAATAAGTAATGAAATAAAAAAAATTGTCTTTAGAAATCAGTAGGAAAGTCGCAACAATCTTTGACGTTTCTAATATGAAAATGGCGCGAATTTGCAAAGGGCGCCACATGCGCGTGGTGAAAATTAGAACCAAGTCTTTCATTTATTTTGATTTATCTTCTCTCATTTTCTCTTTAATATTAAAACGAGACAAACGTATACAGCAAAAGCACTTCCAAGGAGGTTCGAATCGGTTCGATCATTCAGCTTATATTATTCTCGTGATGTGAAACTCCTTGGTAGAATTCTTATTAATTTTTATGGAAATTAAAAAAAAACCGTAAAGAATACGCACGGCGCTATACAACGGAGTTAGCGGTAAAATATGTACTTAAGTGAGAGTACCTACTTTGCCGCACGCTCCATTGTGTGGTGCATAATTTTGAACTTTCGAACGATGCATACAGGCTTCGTAAATGCATTTTTTGAGCAAATGTGTTGAAATAGTTATTTATGATATTAGTGCGGTAAGTTGGTTTTTACAAACGAGTAGACGAATGTAAGCCCGAGACGAAGTCGAGGGCTAACCATAGTTACGAGTTTGTAAAAACCAATTTCTGCACGTATATCATACAACGTTTTTCAATACATTTGCGAGAAAACAGTACAATATATAATGAAACAAACTTTTTGTTTTTAGATATCAGTCGGAAAGTCGCAACAATCTTTGACATTTCTAATATGAAAATGGCGCGAATTTGCAAACGGCGCCACAATCGCGTGGTGAAAATAAGAACTACATCTTTCATTTGTTTATTTTATTATTCTTTTCTCATTTTCTCTTTAGTATTAAAGTGAGACAAACGTATTGAACAAATGCGCTTCCAAGGAGGTTCGATCATTCAGCTTATTTATTCTAGGATTGTGAAACTCCTTGGTGATATTCTTATTTATTTTTTTATGGAAATTAAAAAGAAAAAACCGTAAAGAATACCTAAGTCAGTAAGTACATATTTTACCGCCCGGCGCTATATAATAGCACCGTGCGGTAATATATGTACTTAGGAGAGTACCTATTTTACCGCACACTCCATGGTGTGGTGTGTAAAATTTAACTTTCGAACAATGTGTACAGGCTTCGTAAATGCATTTTTTGAGAAAAATGTGTTGAAAAGGATATTTATGTAGGTCATGTAGCTGATTATTTCTTTCTTTCAATGGTTTCAGAGCAGAGACAGAAGTGTAGACTAAATAGGTAGTAAGTAAACAAACGATAGAAGTTATCGAAACGTGAGTTTTTTTTTATAATTCCAAAACTCGGACAGAATGTGAGCCAAGCAATTACGGAGTTATATTGGAGTTGATAAATTATAATAATTTGAAGATCTGTCAAGACGTTTAGTTGACACTTCGCGTGACCCTAGGGCTTGCCATACAACGTGGCAATGCTGCTAGCCTTTTGGGTACATTACCAGTGGCCTGCGATGCGGAGGAATTTTTCGACGCCATGGTTTAGATTATTTTTAGTTTTAGTTGAGTCTTATAGTTAAGTGTGTATATAGTTATAGTTGCAATAAATGATTGTCATCAGAATTAATAATTTGAAGCCGTTCAAATTCTGTCGGTCTTATTTAAAGTACTTGTTTATCTTTTTAGGCTCAACACGAAGATAATAAATAATCTTTCAAGCACACGAGTTTTCGCTCATTTTTTTCGCTTTTCTCTCGTTTTAACACAAATTAAGTATTTCAGTTTCAGACTGTTTAGTGACTTAGTTGGTTACTTCCAATCAAACCGGTTTCAGCTGACTACCAGTATTTAATGTGAAGCTTCTGCCTATCTGACCTTCACAACCCAGTAACTCGGTAACACGGTACTTCTTGGCAAGATTGTTATCAGATTTTCTGGCTTCTGACCATAGACTGGTTTCAGATTTTCTGGCTTCTGACTATCCGTAAATACTGCCAAATATGTTCAAAACAGGGCAGCCGGGACCAATGGCTTAGCGTGCTTTCCGAGGCATGGGAGAATCTCGATATGTTGTTTACAGTCCAGTTTGTTGTTGACAGCTTATCCATCAGAGTTACGGACATCCGGCTTGATTGAGTGAGCTTGATTTCTCTTTAAGATGGTCTGATGATGATGGTGAGCTCATGGCTTAATAATAACAGCCGTACGGGTCAATCTTCAAGGTTAAGCAACGCTTGCCAAAGTCGGTCCGTGGATAGGTGACCATCTTAAAGAGAAATCAAGCTCACTCAATCAAGCCGGATGTCCGTAACTCAAAATCTTATGGGGTTGTAGTTTTTGGTCAGTGGATACGAAACGGGGCACTATGGAAAAAAGACTTAGAAAAATTTCGCGACCAATTTCGAGGCAGTAGAGCAGAGTGGTCGTAGTTCTGACCTAACCTATGGATATCTTCGACATCGTTTTTAAGACCAACGGTTAGTCGGAGACAAAAATCACCCAGATGCTTTTCGCTTTATTTTTAGGTGTTCTATACGATAGAATCGAGAAAATAAACAATATGCTAAAAAAAAAAATACAATTTGTCTTTTTTCCTCAGTGCCCCGTTACGTATACTCCAACCTAGTTTTTTATAAGTATTTAAAACTCGCTTATGTTAACGATACAGGGGGTCTAGTCTCTAAGCCCGAAGTGCGTAGTTTTTCACTAAGGCCGAAACTACGGACTTCGGGCTTCGAGACTAGACCCCCTGTAACGTTACTATACGTCAAAACATTCGTGCTAGGCCCTCAGGAGACGGTTATATATGCAACTTTAACCCAAGCAAATCCGCAGGCAAAAGCTAGTTTTTAATATTCTACTGCCCTAAAATGATCGGTAACTTAGTCAGCAGGTGAGGTATTAATTATGAATGTTTCTTTTCAGGTTCACCAGGCTCTGAACAATGTTTGTGATATCGCGGCAGCTAGTGATAATGAATTTATACGATACCGCGACGCGTTTACAAGCCCGCGCTGCTAACGTGACGCTGCTGACGACCAGAATGTGGTAAGTGAATTGTGCTTGTAACTTTTATAATGCCTGTTTTATTTTTCAGCATGTTTCAAGAATTTTCCATTAACTTTGCAAAATAACAGCTCTTGAATAACCGCGTTAAGACGGAACACATTTTTTATGGCTCTTTCGTTATATTTCACTTTATCATTTTGTTGTAGCGACAATAGAAATACAAACTGCGTGAACCTGTTAAGGTTCATGAGATACAGCTCATACAGCCCGTCGACAGACAGACGGACGGACAGCGGTAATTTAGTAACAAGGTCCCGTTTGTTACCCTTCGGGTACGGAACATATAAAACCAGTTGTTGGCTATATTTTTTCAAGTTATGGGGAACATAATTATCAGAGTTGATTTTTGTCAGAAGTCTGAAAAATTGTGGGGGTGATTAAAAAATCAGGTTGAGTGATTTTAATGTAATCGGTATTGCACTGAAGTTTTGATCTGCGGTAAGGATCGTGTGTTGTTTTTCCCTTACAGTATCAACAGAAACACGTAAAAAAATTGAAAACACACAACACACAAAAATACCTGACAAAATACAAACGCCGTATACCGCGTTCCACCCCACCACAGCCCTTTCCGATGTTCAATTTATTTTTGGCCTTCACTGATCGCTGCTTTGAGGTGCATTAATACGTTCCGGGCTAATTTTTAATGGATACCGAATAGTTTCATAACAGCTTTTCCTACAGACAATTTGTGGTGACAGTATCGAAGGGAAACAACTGAGTTTACACTTTCCAATGTCAATTAGTGAGGCTTCAGTATCAATATTGAATTATGAATTGGAGTAAAAATATGAGGATGAGTGTGGGTTGATTGTTTTATTTTGTTTTTGTTTTTAGGGTTACGTACGTCCGTTTGAAAAACGGCACTCTTACACGATTAGGTCCTCGTGGTTCTGTCTTTCTGACCCTCTGTCAGTCTGTCAATCAATCAGCAACAGTCGATCAATTCTGTTTTTGAGTTTATCGTGTACAGAACTACAGACAGATCTCTAATCTAATCTGTATGTAGTACCTAATAATAGTGACAGTGTTATGTAGTTTTGAACAGAGAGTGCGAGTTTTTTAACGTCCTCGATCGCGTTTGTGTAAACGTTAATTTATATTGTAACATAATAAACGCCGCCTGGTGACAGTAACGGAAACCCTTTTTCTCCATACAATTTGACATACGCAAATGTTTACGTTAACGCTATCGAGTACGTTAAAAAACTCTCACTACGCCCTCTGTTGAAACTACATAACACTGTCACTATTATGATTAACATGATTATAAAACGATGTCCCTGCGCCGCGACTATGGGTCTGTAGTTCTGTACACGATAAACTCAAAAACTACCAAACGGATTTTCATACAGTCGCGATCGCCAATGGTTGGAGTGATTCATGAATCTTTATGGTTTTGTGTAAATTTGGTGAAATATGCCAATGATTGTTGATGATATCTTATAAAAACATGCCGATTAGCTTAAACTGTTATGTCACCGTAAAATTGCAAACGCCGTAAGATTGTAAAATATCGCGTGAAATTGCAAACAACTTTTCTTAATAAGTCACGGATAGGAAACTATTGAATTTGGGGTTTATTATATTGAACACGATTTTTTCATATTATATCGAGAAATTATAATCTAATAAAGATTTATTACAATCTTACGGAGTCTGGAATTTCCCGGTGATATTTATACAATGCTACCCGTGCGAAGTCGGGGCGGGTCTCTTGTTGATATTAGTCATTTATTCATAGATTACCTACTGGCAAACCTATGAGAAGCCTATGGTTTCAATGCCACATGTTTAAAAATATGATTCGTAGGTACGGAACCCTTTGTGGGCGAGTCCGACTTGTACTTGGCCGGTTTTTTTTTGCGTGTGAGTAGTGGCGTTAGGTGACAGTGGAATAAATTGTTTAAAATAAAATTGGTCCTTGCTACGGCGCGTGGCGTATTTATAAGGACAACCACGTTTTCAAACAGTTTATTGTTGTCCTTTGTCAAGAAAATCATCGTGTTTTGCTTTTAGTCCTGGTGACACTTCTTCATCTTTAAAAATTTAAGTGGAGGCCACTTAAATTTTTAAATATGAGGAAGTGGGTTTGCTCTTGACTCTAGTCAATGTCAGAGATGACAGAGACAAAGTCTACGATGGAGCGAGCTTACCCAGAAGGAGCCTATTCACTCTAACTTTGAAGAGATTAGGGTTGTAAGCATTTGGAAACACAGACGCAGGCAGAGAGTTCCACTCTTTTGCTGTGCGCATTATAAAAGACGTTTGGAAACGCTTAGTGCGAATTGGTGGAATAACTACAAGGTAGGGATGGTAAGATGCAGTGCGTCTGGATGTCTGATGGTAGAAGGGGGCCGGTGGGATGAGGTCGTGGGTTTTAGTCATTAAGAGCACAGGTACGATTCTGACACTCTCCCGCTCCACCCAGAGCGCAAGGAGTTATTTGATAATTTCTCATACATAAAAAAGGGCATTGAAAACGAATTAAAAACGTGATGCTTATCGGAAAAGTGGAGTAAAATCCTTGTTTTTACTGGTCTTTGCTTTGAGTGAGAAAATAAACATGGTAAGGACCTTGTTTACTGAAAAAAGAAACAAACAAAATATTCTGCGCTGACCATATTCTCAGAGAACAGCTAGCTGAATTTAAATATAGAAAGGATTTAACGACATCATAATTAAAGTTTCGAAGACTTATACCTAGTTAGGGACCACACACCAAGGTTAAGCATGAACACGCATTTAAATAATAAAATTAAATATTTAAATTACACATAAACAAAAGGCAAAGTAAGTAGGTACTGCGAGTTATACATAATGGCTGGAATAATAAATTAGTGTTGTAATTAACGGGTGTACTGTAGATAATAAAAGTTCGGTTAAGTACTACTAGACTAATAATATATATAATTGTGGTATTGCGCTTTATCGAGGTGAAATAATATATATTTAATTATTTTGTACTGTGATGTGAGTCGGCTTTAATCTAATCAAACATTATAAAGACATAAATATTTATAATATATTTTATTTATTGTGGTTGGGTTTTCATCATTCACATTAGAATTGAGCAAAATTGTTACTAACAACTTTTGGGCCGGAGTTGCCACGAATAAAAAAAAAATAATTATAAAACTATTATTTGTTTGTTTTTTAAATGATTTTTTTATTTTTAAGATTTTAATAAGTACGAGATACTAACTAGGTACATTATCTTTTATTGTTGCTGAGGAAGTAATTATTGCGTCTTCTGTTATTTTCGTTTCTCTCTCTTCATTTTGGAGATTCATATAGGTACTTACCTGTAGTACGGTGTATTTAATTATAGTAAAATTTTAATTTCTCATGGAATGATTTGACATGGATGCAAAATTATGACAAACGTTAATTACGATGTAGGTTGATGTGCGAAAATGTACTACATTTTGATAAGCAAAAATGATTTAGGCTTTACTTGGTTCATTTGAGCATGACAGTAATTTATTTGTCATTATTGTACCAGAAACATTATTTACATTTTCAACTTACGGAAGTTGAATTCTAGCGGGTAAGGAAAAAAATAGAGGGACTTTAATTATGTATGTGTCGCAGCCAACTAGCTTAATTAACCGTTTCATTAAAAGCCTAGCCATTTATTAAGCTGTACCGTTAAATCAGCGACATAAGTTACATGGGCAAGTTATTAAACGAAACTGAACAAAAGATTTCACTTCTGTCGCTGAAAAATCAGCGCATTTAAACTAAAAGGCTAGGCTACCAATTAAACGGCTGATTAAGTTAGTTGGCTGCGACAATATATTATATTTTGGACTTTCGATAGTTTCGTCAAGTTTCTAAATAATGGTTTTTTAATTATATCTGCATTAAAATGATTCAGTCAGTTTGAAAATACTAAATAAATAAGTATAGTAGTATGTATTTAGTATTTAACCAATTAATTTCATAACTGAGCCTAATATTCGTATTATTTTTTCATTACTAATACAGGTAGGTACCACCAGTATGTAAAATTATCCAAAAACATTATAGCAGCATTTTAGAAATCAGCTCAGATAAAGTTGCTTGCAAAAGCGTCCTACACAGTTTCACATACAAACTACATAAACTTTTAATTTAATTATAATATATTGGTAATATCCAGTAATGCAAACAAGGACTTGCTCGGCGAGCTACCAGGTTACAGTGACCACTTATTGACAGTAATGGAGGACAAACATTTTATTGTGACAGATGTTTTGAGATGTAGTGGTTTTAGTTTAGAAAAACTCTAAAGCATAAAGCGTCAAAACAAGGTAACATTTATTATTTCTCTAAAGTCTGATTTTAATAGCCAAAAAGAAGAAAAAAAAAGAAAGAAAACACGTTTATTCCGCCCGAAATGACGCATAAAAAAGATACAAAAACTGACTTATAACTTGTAACTAAAAACAAAACGCCTTATAAAATGCAGTCTTTCTTGGCAATTGACCAATATAAGCGTATGCTAACAAAAAACCTAAACACTACATTATTAAAAACTTAACAAGCTGTTAAAAAGCATTAAAAGTATATATTTTTTAAATCTTAGTTTTAAGGTAACGCTATGCTGAAAGTAAAATGCTCCTCAGACAACAAACAGATCAAGGCGCCACTGTCCTCATGATCATATTCCTTCTTGTCCTCATATCACTCGGTCGGCGCAACACGTTTTCTTCTATCATTCAGCAACCTGTCCTTATCAAAAAATTATCACTATAAGACTTATCCCCTTTAGTCAACGGCGCGTTGTGTTCCACGCGCGCCTCAAAGAGATGTTAGCATAGGAGTAGGGGCCCGTTAGGGCCTGACCCTGCCAGGGTTGCGGATTTTGTTCGACAGAATTACCGCGGCCCTGGAACGTTAAAGGCACTAGGAGGAGCATGGATGGGTTTTACTCAGTAAGAGTCTGACACTCCCTCCCGCTCCACCCAGAGCGGAAGGGGTCATTTGATTATATCCCATCCTTAAAAAAAAAGGGTTTTAGTCAGTATAAGAGTTTGACATTCCCTTCTGCATCGCCCAGGAGTCAAAAATTGATGATTTCCATCCTAAAAAAAAAGACTTATCCACAAACGTCTCAAACCCATAGCCACTACCAACCGCGTCCCGCAGTATCTTAGTACAAGTGCATCGAATTAAATTCGCGATTAGCATACGTAATTACTAAGCTTATCGGCGGCTTAATTGCGCTGTAATGAATCAACTGACGGTTCTTATGCTGTACGTACTCGCTTACTTTTAGATTATACTTTATGGTATACTAGCTTTTATTATATTTAGAAATTAGGTTTATTCTTTGGGCTTAGATTATTAAGTATTTGCTTCTTTTCAGTCATATGAGTTAGACTGGTACGGTAGTTAGGAGTATATTTTTCTGGAATAGGTTTGTACATACTGAGAAAAAATAAGTTTGGATTATTTTGGCTTTAGCATAGATTACACATGCTTTTACACGTGCTTCTTTCATTCAGATACCTTTGTAATATACTTGTTAGAAGTATATTTACCGTATAATATACCAGTTGTATTTATTTCTATAGGTTTTTGTAGATCTACTAACTTGTTTACTTTCAGATACCATTAATATTATACTAGATTAGCAGCGCCTCGTCCAGGGCCAGGGTTGAACAATTATAATATCTAACCTGTGTCCATCTGTAACAAGATGTCTTTCAAATCGTGAACTTATTTTTCTAATAGAACTAGTGATTTCGGAGATTACCCTCCAGCCCTCCACATATACACAAACTCAAAAAAAAAATTACTGAAAAGAGGAACTTTAAAAAAGGTACTCATCGAGTTTGTAATAAACCACCTTTACTGTGGAACATATCAGCTGTTTGGAACATTTTCTTGTGTTATTTACATATACCTACATAATATTATGAAGCAGTCGAATTTTCTAAACTAGGTAGGTAAGTAGTTAAATTATTATTTTCCTTACGGACTACGGGAAGGTAAGATTTTCGAGATAGGTGTTTGTGGTCAGTTTGCGTTAATCAATTCACTGTATATGCATTTTGGCAAGGTCTACAGTTTTGAGAAGTTTGGTGTCCTCCGAGCTAATTAATAAATGACGTAGTGTTGAAACGAAGATACGTAATACTACCTGCAGTACAGCCTCTTCTTTTCTCTCTTAAATCGAACCAATTGCCTTTAAAAGATCGTTTTTAGCAATATAAGTTAAGGCCGACCATTTTGACTCCCTAGATCATGTTTTGTTTATAGCTGTCTTTTCTGTAACTTTTATGGTGTAAGTACATAGTAAAGAGTATTCTATTCTATAGGTTGTAATGTTCTTTTTTGAGGGAGATAACTCACGATCTGTTATTTTAATTGTTAGGGTGGTGATGACGCGCAAATGAGAACTCTCAGAAATTCTTGTTTTACCACGCTTTACCTATGTACCTAATAGTCTTCACCTCCTACTTTTACTGGATAAGTTAGTGCCTTAACTGTAGATGCGGCCTAAAATGCCTGAGGTAAGTTTAGCAAAAAATACTAATTCATTTTTTAATATAAACCAATAGGCATATTATATAGGTTATTCGATCAACTGATGACAAATTAAATAATAATTATTTTAATAAATGGTCTTACTTTCAAACCAGTTCAATCATAATAACATTGCGACTTATTGAGATATTTCCTGCTCAAATTACGTACCTAATAGTAATTTAACAAAATATCGCGTTTAATTACGAAATCATAATATTGCAGTCGCAGTAGAGACACGCCTTACGCGAAACCGAGCGCAGTGACTTTGTTGCGTGGTGCATTTATTTATTGTTTTTTTCTTTGTGGTTCATTCAGTCGCTTGTTCATTCATGGAGTTGACTTGATGTATTTATTTACATGTTTGAAGAAGCTAAGAGTAGGCTACCTAACCTCTAACAATTAGTTTTTTTTTAACATGAAAGGTCAATCCCAAGTTCATGTTTGTATGTATATTGTAATGTGTTGCTCAATTTTAAAGCCATTACGAATAAAATCATCTAACTTGAAAATATTCAACAAACCAAAATGACAAAGCAGCCAATAACTCAAAAACCATCTTATTTAATTTCACAATCATAACTCTGTTTCGGTCAAATCCCGCGTCGCTGCACGCCACAAGGCCGAACGCAGTAACTTTGTCTCGTCGCCTATTCGTTAATTTATTTAATTTGCAGCTCTGTATATGCGGTGTTCTAATTGCTCGGGTGCCGTTCGCCCACTTATCATAATGTCTCGCAAATCACGACGCTGCGGGAATAAATCTAGCGTCGATAGGACTTGGCCACTAGCCTGCTAGGGCTGAACTGTGCAATTATAGTGTTGGTTTCTGGAAATTTATGTTTTTTACTTGGTTAAATACAATTGATGAAATTGGCTAATCAGGTGCTGAAAGCCAATTCTCGTATTTAAAAATATTTTTAGAATTGCGAAAATTTTGCGCACAGTAAAAGAGTGGAACTCTCTGCCTGCGTCTGTGTTTCCAAATGCTTACAACCCTAATCTCTTCAAAGTTAGAGTGAACAGGCTCCTTCTGGGTAAGCTCGCTCCATCGTAGACTTTGTCTCTGTCATCTGTGACATTGACTAGAGTCAAGAGCAAAACCAACTCTAATAAAAAAAATAAAAAAAATCATGACGCAATATTATCTTGGTGATAAATCAGCTTGCCAGTAAAGTATAATAAAAAGCTTGTCAGTATGTAATAGGGAAATAAGAGATCTCTTTGTCAGCGAACGCTCCTTAAACATACGAGAATCCCACTCTGGTCACAATGTTTATGACAGAGACGCTGAAGCACCTGGATACTCTTTCACATCCAAAAAGTTGTGACTATAAGTACCTACATACTTCCTACCTATTCAATTAAATATATTTAGTTTTTAACGAGTTAGAATAAACAATTAGCTAACCTTTTTCCCAACTAAAAATATTATTATGGCTAAATTGGTTTCTGGAAAACAATGAAATTAGAGTTTTTATATAGCCGTGAAAATCATTATCGAAAATAAAGAGTCAGTTAGATGTACTTACTATAAAATAATAAAGCTCAATAATCTACTACAGATTTCTTAATCCAATCCCTGCTAGCCCTACCAAATCCAGTTACGCACAAAAATGGAGCTGGGCGCACGCGAATTTCTAACATAAATCGCAAACGACTCCCCATCGGCGCGCACGCAGCCACAGCGGCCACCGCACTACTTTATTATGTATCAACACGAAATTATTATACAATCAACGCTATTAGTGATAACATTCAATTTGCATCTCATCTTAAAAGTAATCTTTATTAATTTTTATTAAAAATATTGAAGTTTTTTCGTTTAATTAAGCTTTGTTTCTTAATAAGCGTGGGTGTTATGCAAGCCAATTTAATTTAAAAAAGCTTTTAACTCTGTTATTAGTTTTATATTTAGAAGGTTAGTTGCGGTTATCCCGGATACATTTATCGGACAAAAGTGAAGGTAAGTAGTCCGATAAGAACCAGACCCGGTTCGAAGGCGCGTTGTTTTCCAACGCGCGCCTCAAAGAGATGTCAGCATAGTAGACGGGGCCTCCTAGAGCCAGAGCCTGCCAGGGTTGCGGAATTTGTTCGAAAGAGTCACCGCAGCCCTGGTACGCAAAAGGTATAAGGAGAAACACGGATGGGTTTTAGTCAGTAACAGTCTCACACTCCCTTCCGCTCCACCCAGAGCGTAAGAAGTCATTTTATGATTTCAGATCCTTAAAAAAAAGTGTATCCAAATATACCTTTGCGTATACATCATAGACTTCTTCAATTTGCCTAGCCTTTTTCCAGCTAAGCATGTTGGGGTCAGCTTTCAGTCTAACCAGATGGCTGATTACCAATATTTTACATTGAGCGACTGCCTGTCTGATCTCTACAACCCAGAACTGGGTAACATGGTTCCCCTTAGCTCTTGAAAACAGTGTTTTGTTTTTAGATTTTTGAGCTTCTGAATCCGTAACGACTAATGACAGCCGCTAGGCGAGACCAATAGCTTAACGTGCTCTCCTAGGACCTTTCAACCTTATTCATACACTTCTTGACTACTTCAGTACAAGGAAATGTATCCCGGTAGACTTCATATAAGTCACTATATTTTGAGTTTGCTTCAGAAACCGATGTTCATCTCCCAGCCTTCCAGGGCCTTACATAGTTTATCGATCTACTCCGGCTATACATGCTATAAATGATCAAATATACACTGAATATCCTTCCTCTGTATTTACGTAGTACATAGCCTACACAAAACACCCACCTTGTACGTTGAGACTAGAAATCTATGCCTACAGAGGGGCTAGGCCGAAAATTATTGGGGGTGGGTGGAATGGGGGACAGAAGTGTGGGGGCCAGCCGTCGCCGGGCTGATATGTGACCGGAGAGTCTTGTTCAACAAACGATGACGATGATTTAAGCTCAGGCGTTTTAAGTGTATTACTGGGAGAAATCCGGCTTTTGGGCTTAGGCTTAGATTTGAGTGAGCCTGCTATTATGGGGGGAGGCTTCTCGATTTATGTGTGCCTGTCCATTTGACGGCGGGGCCGCTGGAGTCGAGAGTTGCGACGTCATTTAGTTAGTGGCTGCGTCTACGAAAAAGGTTTCATTTTGGACTATTCTGTCTTTTTTTATTTGATAAAAACTTCCTTAATTTAAAAAAAAAATCATTAAGTAAATAAAATGGGGAGAAGCTTCAAGATACATAATATAAAAAAAAAACGAACCGCATCACAAAGTCATCGAATAAGAAAATGAGTTTCGATATTTAAAACAATAACTTCCCAAAATTAAGTGAACATTATGAACATTAAATAAACACGTTTCTTATTACTGTTCTGTGATACAGAAACTTAATTAAAAACTCTTTAAATAACTCAATGAACCACAATTGCATTAAAATCATGACTTTCTACGTACGTGTTAATGTGGAAGATTAATTAATACCTTTTCGGTTCATTCAAATGGCTACTTACACTAATTAACGGTTTTAAAACACACTGCTATTAATTAAACCCAACGACTGCAGAAAAAGATATTAATAAAAATTAACGTGGAAACTGGCAAAAACAAAACATACAAAACAACTTTTTAAAATCTTAACACTAACCTTCTGTCTCCGTAAAACAAGAAACAATATTTCAATACGGGAAAAAACTAAATTAAATCAAGCATCAAGATGACCTTTTGCCCCCTCCCGTGGCCTCTACAGGGTTACATATACCACTACTTGCGCCTATAGCACTGATCGTAGCTAATGTGTTTGCGTGGAAACTGGGAGGTCATCTGCTTTCCTGGGAAGGAAAATTGGACTTTAGATACGTATTTCGAGAACCTTCTATCTATCATGGTCCGTTTTAGTTAATACAATGATTCATCGAATATTCGTGTGGATATTGGTTTTGTTTATGGCCTACACTCTAAATGTCATTACCCAATAAGTAAATAATACTAATAATATTTATTTATTTTCTCCCACAAATACAATTACGCAAAAAACAGAGTCATTCTAGCAATGAGAATGGGAGACAGGAGCCCCTACTAAGTAAAACCTGTGCCATGGGACTCCTGAGGCCCTAGACAATGTTCCATTCAATTAGCGAATGCGACTGTCGAAATGACAAAATGTAGGAATTTGATCACGTGACATTTCGATAGCATCTGTCAATCGCATACATTTTTGACGTATTGACAATCGCCTTCCCCACGCTACCGCTGACGGAATGTCATTTTTCTAGAGCCTTTGGTCTCCTAATTTCGTAATAAGATCTCAGGTAAAGACAGAAAATACAGTAGCAGTGAGCGCTACAGCTAAATAATAACATACAAGAGAAAAATAAGAATGTTTGGTTGAGTTCGAGAACTTGCATGTTTGAAATAAATCTGTGATAACCGAAACTTTGGTACCCCCTCCTGCCCTTATCTCTATTTATTTGGGGTCGGCGCAGCATGTCTTCTTCTGCCATTAATCTCTATTTGCGGATATCTAGATACTCACCTCCTTGCTTCACCAATCACCATACTATATCATCCATCCATCATTTCCTCCTCCCTCTTCCCTTCCTTCTTCCCTTATTATCCTTGCTTCACTCATTATCCTAGCTTTTTCTATTCCTGCCTACTTAAACTTACATTAGTTCGGTATAAAAACTAGCATTTATTCACAGCAAAACATCGATCTCATTCAAAACAAGCTACATAACATCCCACAGTCAAACCCAATCCTTTTACCGAATAATCCCGAACCCGTAAATTCGATATTGAATTTTTCTCGAGTTAATCTTGTATTCAAATTTTAATTATATCATTCTGGCGTTTGAATAAAAACGAATTTATTTCGTTTCGTCGGTGAATAATAATGTACGGCGAGTCGACGCTAGCGCTTGAATTACACGGGGCCGCGTGTCACAACGAAGTGTAATGATTAGCGTGTGTTTGGAAGGTTTTGTTACATTTCAAGAATATTTATTGATTGTTACGGCTTTTACGATGTAGGTATTGTAATGTCTAACTGAAGTGGTTAATTCACTCCAATTGATAATAATAAATAATGTACATAAAATAAAAAAAAAATATAATTCATTGGGTAAATTCGTCAACATCACTGTCAGTGGGAAAAGTGTCCAGATCATTGACAATATTGCAACGTTGAATGGCAATGCTGATTCTTACCCGAAGACAATGACTTCATACCGTTTTCGTGAGCTGCTTACGCGGTAAGGGCTGCCTATATCTGAACTAATTCGAAAAAAGTAGTTCAATTTACGATAGTTATTAATCGGTTGGTTAGTCATGATATTATAGTGAATTTTGCTAAGGTTCAATACCTAGTTATATTTATTACATATCAAAGTGGCCAAATACAATTTTCGACTTATTGTTTGAAAGAAAAAAAAACAACATTGGTGTGAGTAAACCACACTTTTCTTCATGATGATCAGTGCTCGTTTTATCTCTGCATGACCAGAGGGCTCAGACACTCAATAACGTTTGTTGAAAAATGCAAAATTTATGGGATTAACATGCTACCGAAACTTCTCATTATAAATTCCATAATGTGTTATGAAGTTTAGATTTTACATCGCTGATAAAATATCACTTTGCCTGAAGCCCCTAATATGGCTTTACCTTACATAAAGAAATAGCAAACTGAGGCGTCGTCCTAGTAAAAAAAAAACATTTATTTATTTCATCTTTAAGTAGAATAGTAGTACATGGGCGGACTAAATGCAACAAGGCATTCTCTACCTTTGGGTTAAAAAAGTCACTTTGGTAGGTGTACAGCAAATAAATAAAATTGAAAATAAAAATAATGTTAAGTACAAATAGTATAATGTAATACTAATAAAATACATAATTTATTTATGCTAAAATCAAGAACTAATAAATAATTTGATGTCATCATCGCGCGATCACGTGATTGAGCATTATTTCGTTCGGCAAACCCGAATGCGTCCGTTCAAAATGTCCAATTCTTAAAATGTCCAACGGTGTCAAAATGTCCAAATCCCCAAATGTCCAATTCTCAAAACGTCCAATTCTTCGCTTCGCTCGCTCACTTGACCCCGCCCGCCGCGCCGTCCCCTTCTAACCTAACCTGTCCGAGTCGGGGTGCCAAAAGTCCCGAACTCGCTTCGCTCGTTCTTGCATCCTAAGTTCTTTTAGGCACCTTTAAAGTGCTTTGAGGTTAGGTTCTAAGATTGGACATTTTGGGAGTTGGACATTTTGGGAGTTGGACATTTTGGGAATTGGACATTTTGAGAACTGGACGTTTTGAGAATTGGACATTTTGATCCTGAACCAACGCGTCGTCACGACGATAGAGTCGATCGCGTATTCGCGCGATTTCCACTCCCTATTAGGACGATGACACTTTAAGAGCCAATTCTAATAAATTTTAAACAACATTCGCTCGCATTCGCATGTCAGTCGCAATCTGTCACACAAAATAAATTCCACACCGCCCAATATTACACCACGGTGTGACACCCTCAAAGTTATGGAGATCAACAATTTAATTCCTATGTCTGTATCCGGAAAAGCACTTTTCATGACCTCATATGCATATTGAAATGATGGCGTATGATTACGTTTAGAATATTGTTTTAGTCAGGACATGCGACCTGGTCTAGTCTGACAGCTAAGTTCTGACCATATCTGTCATGCTTCTAATTATGTCTATTTTGATTTCATTTGGTTTTAGGTTTGAGTAAATGAATACGGGCAGTATTTGGAGGACCTATTTTGGTTGGTTAATTAAATTTAGTTGGTTTTTGTTTTTCGTGGCTCAATTATAACAGCCGCATGGGCCGATCTTTGAGGTTAAGCAACGCTTGCCTAGGTTGGTCTGTGGATGGGTGACCATGATAACTTACCGAGACTCCTCCGTGCCTCTGAAAGCACGTTAAGCCGTTGGTCCCGGATGTCATTTGGAGATCTTTGGCAGTCGTTACGGATTGTCAGAAGTTATAAAATCTAGCACCAGTCTTGCCAAGAAGTATCGTGTTACCCAGTTACTAGGTTGTGGAGGTCTGGTAGGCAGCCGCTCCTCGTAAAATACTGGTATTCAGCTGAATCCGGTTTGACTGGGAGCCGACCCCAATATAGTTGGGAAAAGGCAAGGCAGATGATAGGATTATTTCTTTAAAGTTTGGTAAATATTCCCAAAGCTGGAGAAAAGTACATCCCTACAGTACCTACTGTGTTTGCATTTGAAGTAATAGTGATGGAAATAACGATATTTGATAATAATGAGTTGTTAAAACATGATTAATATTCTCATAATATTAATCCTTACTAATGTTATAAATGCGAAAGTGAATTTATTAGTTTCGCTTTTACGACTAAATGGTCGAACCTATACTGATGAATTTTAGTATAGAGATAGATGAAACGTTATAGGCTACTTTAATGCGAGCAAAGCACAAGCTTTTACTAAAATTAATCAAAATAGGTTCGACGGTTTATGCGTGATTTCTATTAAACATTGTAAGTAATAGACAACCTAATACTTACAATCTGCTATTATTGTTGAGATACTTAAAAATTTCTCAATAATAAGACAAGACTGGACATATGTACACGTTAAATACCTCTCATACACTTAGACACATCCCCACACCACCCATCACTCACGATAATTCATCACATCCACAATTCACACTTCACATTGACATACACGCACATCTCATCCGTCACACACACTGGCACACCTCCACATTATATCCACCACCTGCGCTGACATATACGCACACATCTCATACACCACCCACACTGACACACATTCACATCTCATATACCACCCACACTAAGCCAAGTGGCCCTTCAATCATATTGTAATTTTGTTTCATATTAGTATTAAGAAAATAAACTAGAGTAAAATATAATATTGTAAACGGAACGCAGAGCCTGGATCCCACAACACAGGGAATCTTAGTGTGGGATCTAGGGCCTCAACCAACAGAGTAAGTTTTATTTGGGACAATAAACATTTTTTCATTTTTTTCATTTTACAATGTTTGATAGAGATCACACCAAAACCGATTGAGTCATAACAATGGAACATCATACCGATTATAACACCTGTTATTGCCATAGGAAGCACAAACTCGTCATAATCTATGCGGAAGAAGTCTCAAGGGGCTGTCACATCGCCGCGTTATAACAAGAACACATTTAAAAGGAAATCATCGTAATGAATTCAAACATTAATTCGAAAGCATAGCCGTATCTACGCTACAAGTAGGTACGTTACAACACAATCTCCACAAAGGGCACGGAGCACTCCATTTATATAATACTCGTCAATAATAATTTCATTAAAATGTAGATCTAGTTAAAAGCATTTTTTCTGATTAATTTTCAGTCGCGGGCCCCGCTCTTCTTTTTTTAATTGAATATCAGGCCACTTTGATGGCGCGACGAGAAAAGGGTTGAAAAAAAGTTCGCCCTCATTTGAATAAAATAACAGCACTCACACTTTGCATTTACGGAGATATTTCAAATTATATCTGGACTCTTTTTTGTTTTAATTTTTTTTTGTTCCCGGTATTTATTTTATTTTTCCATCACCGCTCGCGTCTAATTGAGTTAGGCCTCCAAATCGAAAATGTCGATTGAGTTGTAATTCAATTTATTTTTGTTTCTAATGGAGTTCGGAGCTTTTTATTCTCTTTTTTTTAACTGTAATTTTGAATCATTTGCCTATTGAAGGGTTGGTTCTGTTTACCAATGCGAGAACTTTTCCATGAAATATTTTTATTCTTCAATCTGTTTGCGTGCTTTGATTTTAATGTAGGTATGTGTATAGGCACCTACTTACTTACTATGTGTATAACATAGTGCTGTCGTAATTGTTTTTTTACAATTTCCGCGAAATCACATAAAAATATACGTATTTAGTGGCAGTAACCACTAAGACCTATAAGCCTCGAGGATACTTAAGTTCTATCATGAAACAAACTACTGAAAACAACAATTTTCTTCTCAGTTATCTGAGTCGGAAACCTCAGCTTCTTATTTTATCCCGCGGCCCGCTAGATTGTATCAACTCCGAGTAAAAGGGAATTGGATAAAAGGCGGTTTAGTAACACTACCGTGATTTGTGCTTTTTTTTTCGCAGTAGTTTACTTACTTTTGACTTTTCCTTTGATAAGCAATAGGTTGGATTGTGTGTTAATGTCGCTTATGAGGATACTAGATAGCATTAATGTCTTACAGAAAAATAACAAAAGAAATGTTAAACAGTTAAACATTTACCATCCCGATTTCGATCTTTCCCACATGTTAGGGTTGTCAAGAGGTCCTAGACAATGTGCCATTCGATTAGCGAATGCGACTGTCGAAATGCCAAAATGAAGGAACTTGATCACGTGACATTTCGATAGCATTTGTCAATCCCATACATTTTTGTCGTATTGTCAATCGCCTACGCTACGCTACCGTTGACAGAACCTCACTTGTCTCGAGCCCCTGGACGGTACGGTTGAGGATGGCGTTAACTTCCATTACTTGCTGTGAGTGATTTACGAGTTTAGTTCCTTATACATTCTATGGTTTAGAAGAAATATGCCTTTTGCTCGTTTTAGTGAATATGTAAATGATAAATGGTACCTATTTATTTTGTAAGTAGGTTAAACATAACACTTTTACACGTCAATATTTTTTGGTCATTATAAGCTAGATGAGGGCGATTTTCCTAGCTGACTACCGTGAGAAGAAACACCGAAACAAACTCAGAGGTCACAGTCTCTTTTAAGGTTCTTACCATCCGTACTGGTCAAATCCGTTTTTGTCAGTTATCGTGATGCTCGAACTTAGAATGTAGATAAGAAGGCATAACTGGTACTCAGCTACTTCCAGTCTAAAAAGCCAACCCAAAAAGAGTTGGAAAAGGCTAGCTAGTTTGATCGCATCATTGTTTACAATTACACAGAACTAAAACGGCGGGGCTGTCTGGATACGGAAGGCGGAAGACCAAGTTTGTAGCACATCTTGGGAGAGGCGTGTATCCAGCCGCAAGCTGCTAATTCTCATCTAAACAGCTTTCGTTGCCTTTCAAACCTCTTATACAGGCCTTTTAATATGCCACTGCAGGCCCAAGCCTTTACCAGTTGAAAAAGAACACAGCATTGAAAAGAGGTAGGTACTTACACTGAAACAAAAATCTCTCAACACTAAGTAGGTTTAAAAATAAGGTCAAATTCCTACCTTTACCACATGCCGGCAACATAATGAAGATTATACACGTATAAGCATTATTATATTAGCTGTATACACGCTGCAACAATGTCGCACGGACGACGTCTACTCAAAAGACACTTGTCGCTTCTACGCTGATGGAGAGGGGTTGATACTTTTTCGTATTTTGTTAGTTTGTTTTTTCTTTAATTGGTTTGTTTTTAACTGTCTTATTTAATGCCAGACAACGCGACTGACCAAGGCGAAGATGGCGGAAAGTCCTACATAAAATACGCCCAAACTAGCAAAGGATTGAGTTGTGTGGATAAGTGAGAGGGGAGTTTATTGCCCACCAGTAAGACACCAGAAGATATTTATATCTTTTCTACGGTTTATTTTTACCCGTTCGTTTCAAAATGGTGTGGTGCTGTTACTTAGTTGATGTTTTTAAATGTGTGTAGCATTATTGTAAAGGACTTAAAAATGTATATATTCTTTTAATACAAGCTGAGAAAGATAGGTGCAGTAACTGGCTACGGCACAAAAAATCTTTACATAGTCATTTTTTTATATCTACTTTATTAACACCCAAAACTTACCCCAGCTTATCTAAAAGCTTACGTACAAAACACTTCAAATAAAAACTATAAATAGGTAGTTGAAATCATAATTTCATACGTTTAACTGTCTCCAACTTCACAGAGAACATAATATTCCATGTTTTACCCAAAGTATCAACCACACTACTGCCCTCTACAATCACGGAGAGCGTTTAAGAGAGTGAGAAAAGCTCGCCGCCCCGGCCTATTCGTTTCACGAGGGCGGCCCTACTTTTGTCTTGGCTGTCGGCTGCGACCCAACCCGGGTAAGTCGGGATTTTACAACATTCCCACTGACTTTTACTGCTTTTTCTTTTCGTTTTGTTTGAGCGTGGTGATGTAAGAAGGGTTGGAGTTTTGTAAACGTTTTGTAATGTTTTTATGGTTTGATACCTTAAGTAGCCCGTTATATAATAGAAAATTATGGGAAGTACTTTAATCATGATCTGTTGTAATTTTTAATAACATTATTTTAGCTGCAAGACGTCCACTGTTGCTTCAAGCACACAGCTGATGTTATTTTCATTATTACCTGTTATAAAAACCCAAAAAAAAGTAACTTATAACCGTCTTCAGGGTTCCATATCTATATACCAGTAATTCATCAACATTAGTTCAACGATCCAGGCGTGAAAGCGAATAAACAAATTTAACAGTATATTCTTCCAATATATGATTGTTGTGATTCTTTAAATTGACAAAACTTTTTTATTTTAAAACCGATTTAAATAAAACAAACACTAAGTCTTAAGTGAAGCTTACCATAACATTTATGTGTTATCCGCTTCCACATCAATTACGCCGTTTTACAGATTAGCGCGCACAAACACACAGACAAAAATTCAAAAAAATCATTGTTTTGTGTTTTATTGCGTTTGTAAAGACCCCCAGTAAAACTTTATCTCAAAAATATTTAATGTACAACATCAATCGGTTACAGATTTATTTTTAATGTAACTTTCGCATTTATAATGTTAGTTACTTAGTATAGTTAGGATTTTAAAGCGGTCGCTGTAAGTTTTTATTTAATTTTTATGTTTTTTCATTTTAAGAATTAAAAAAAAGATTATTTTCTATCAGGAAAATCTACTTACAGCAAAATACAAAAATGTATAAGTACATAGAAAATTATAAATTAACTCTTTCGTATATTTTTTTTTGAGGAATGGCTCTTGACCTTGATCACGCCTAATGGAAAGCGATAGATGAGATCTATGATGGAGCGAGCGTGCCTAGAAGATTCCTTTTTACTCTTGCTTTGACGGCAGACTCTTTCCATTAAAAGACTTTTCTTGACAAGAGTACCAATAATTCTACAATTTTTTAAGCAGCGTTTGCATTCGCAAGCCAGTTGCAATCTGTCAAAAATTTATGGAAATTGAGACTTTTTTGACAGATTGCGATTGAGATGCGAATGCTAACGTTGCTTAAAAATTATTAGAATTGGCCTTAATTAAGAACTTCAATAATATAGGTTTTAGAAATAATTTTCTGAAAGGTGTAATTTTTTTAGCTTACGTAACTCATCAGCTGTCATTAAAGCAGACACAATAGTAAAACCTGTGAGTCTAATTGTAACGTTTCAATAAATTCAAACTTAAAAAATATAATTAAAAAATATCAAATTCCAGACTTACCCCATTTCTTTGTCTCGTCGCCAATCTGAGAAGAATCTCGGGGCGAGGCTGAAGTGACTCACTGGCTGGGGTCGCCAGGCACCCCACCGGACTTGACACTCATTTAAGTAGCATATAATTCAGTTTATTTAGACGAATTCAATCTTCAAGAAGTGGAAAAGGGTTGGCTAAGAAAAACTGTTGATTTTGTGGATTAATTCGGTTTTAAGATTTTTATGTCGCAAATAACGTTGCATTAATAACAAAAACGTATTATAATTAATCTAGTTACATCGGGAACTTTAATAATACTAAACGTAGTCATGGGTATTTAGAAGCCAGAAAATATGACACCAGTCTTTCCAAGGGTTTTCGTGTTACCCAAGTACAGTACAACTATTTTCTTAATGTCCCTCGGCAATCATCGCATTTCCGAATACAAGCGAATGATAATTTCCATGTTCATCAATTAATTATTAAACTTATCGTGTTAATTCGAATTCAGAACTATAAGCGTGGCCACCTACTGGCCACAAAATATTTAGGGTCGGTTCACATCTGACGGAAAATGCGTCGCGTATTATCGGTCGCGTAACGCAAGAACAGACAATTATACTCAACCGATGATGCGTTATACCACGTTATACCGAATAGACGTGACCGTTGATACGCTCGACGCATCTTCAGAAGTAAGTACTTCATTGTTGTTTAGTTTTGATTTCCGTGTGAACTAGGTATCGAACAATAAAGTATCTACTTAGTTCTGAATTCAAATTATTGAACATGATAAATGTAGTAATTATTATTGATGGACATGAAATTAGCATTCGTTTATATTCAGAAACGCAATGATTGCCGAGGGACATTAAGAAAATAGTTGTACTGAACTGGGTTGTTGTCAGATAGGCTGTCAATCCATGTTAAATACTGGTACTAAGCGCATCCCGAGACTGGAAGTCGACCCAAACAAATTTTGGAAAAGGCTAGGCTGATTGATTGAATATAATGACATTGTGCTCTTCAGTAATTAAGTCTTTGTACAAAATATTTTAGACTTTTATAATATGAGTGTTTATGTTTTCGGGCGTAAGTATGGCATTTTTAAATTAATTATTCACACTATGATTATAGTAAATTAGCTCACCAGCTCAACTTCGTTTGCATTGCAAAAGAGAGAGAGAGAAAATCACCGTTTTGCAAAACAATTCGAACCAGTAGTTCCTGAGATTAGCGCAATCAACCAAACAAACTCTATAGCTATAGAATTATTATAAATGTTTATTTCTCGTCACTAGACATCAAAGCTAGGGATTAAAACAACCAACAATACAAATGGTTCTGGTATATAGTTAGCATGATCATCATCATGACCATTGCTAGGCGTACGCTCCCAAAGGTCTGTTATCACCACATTCACACCAAAAAAAATGCTTCGTCAAATGGAATCCGTACTCAAGTAGGTACTAGGTACTAACTGCTAGCAAAAGGACGTTCGGATCGACTCGTCGCGACGTTAAGTGGATCAATATGCTCTATTTGCACTAACGATCAAATCGTTTTGATCCGCGTATAAAAAGTAGGATTACATAGTCATTCAACAAGAGCGTAAAAACAGTGTGTCTAATAAGGAAGGTTTTTAATAATTTTGAATATTTGTATTTAAGGTGAAAGCGCAAGGCTACCCTAGCGCTTTCACCTTTTTCAAAAAACGTAAGAAAATTTGAATTTCGCGGGCTACCCCGCGAAATGCAATTTTTCTTACGTTTTTTTCAATTTGCAGGTCAGTATTAGGTTGTATGTTGGTCAAAATATGATTCGCGGCCGTAGCAAGTACGTATTTACATAACTGTAATCATTAAAATCATCAATAAAACTCTCTCAGTTAGAATTGATGCCAAATGTATATTTCATGAAATCATAACATTTGGCATCAATTGTAACTGAAGGAGTTGTAATGATGATTTTAATGATTATAGAATTATATTACATTCGCGGCCGTAGCAAGAATGTATTTATAGAATTATAAATACATTCTTGCTACGGCCGCGAATTATATGTTGACCAAGATACAACCTGACACTGACCTGCAAATTGCAAAAAAACGTAAGAAAAATTGGATTTCGCGGGCTACCCTGGCGCTTCCTTAACTAGCTATTTCCCGTGGTTTCGCCTTCGTTTGCTTATCCCACAAGAGGCACTTGGCGGTAGTGAATGATTCTACCAGTGACTGAATTGTCGTAGGTAATCATATCGGTACCTAATACCCATTCTACTGAAAAAATCTAATTAGTCCGTCAGATAGATTTCCAAAAAATATTGGACTCGTATTTTTTCTTTTTTCACGTAAATAAAAATGACGAAGGTACAGCCGGTCGATTCTGTCGACATCTCACGGTGTTCACCTAGGCGGAGTGAACGACAAGAGCGCTGTCATTCCATCTTATTTGTATGGTTTGACAACTCACCCGTCGCCGTCGCGCGCCCCGCCCAAGTGTTCACTTCGACATGCTTACAGAATCGCACTGCTGTGCCTTGAAAACTCGCGTGACGTCACTACGATAGTACAATTTTTACTAGCGCCGTGGCGTCACCAGCGTCTCTTGAACTTTGATGCGCTTTATCTTTATAATTTTTTGCGATTTGAATTGGCAAAAAATACGTGTCCAATATTTTTTGAAAATACAACGGACGGACTAAATAGATTTACCTATATTTTTGCATTGTTACTGTTACGACATGGTACAGCTAAACAAATATAAAATATCTCTCTTTTTTATTAGTTTAGATTTGTTATCAACAACGCTTTGTAACAAGAAAACAACTACTCTACACAAAAACGAAATAAACAAAAATAAAGTCTTTATTTACCTTATCTAGCAGACACTTTAAAAACTATCATCTGCCTTGCCTTTTTCCCAACTATATTGGGGTCGGCTACCAGTCAAAGCAGATTCAGGTGAGTAACAGTATTTTACGTGGAGCGGCTGCCTACCAGACCTCTACAACCCATTAACTGGGTAACACGGTACTTCTTGGCAAGGCTGGTGTCAGATTTTTGAGCTTCTGACAATCCGTAACGACTGCTAAAGATCTACAAATGACAGCCGGGACCAACGGCTTAACGTGCTTTCCGAGACACGGAGGAGTCTCGGTATGTTAAGACGGTCACCCATCCACAGACCAACCTTGGCAAACGTTGCTTAACCTTGAAACGGCCTATGCGGCTATTATAATTTAGCCACGAGCATCAAAAGTATGCAAGGAGATTTTAATATCAAGCTAAATAATCACGAACTTTTTATAAGAATGTAGTTCTGTCATCTCTTCAGCCCTACAACAAAAGGGGTGATTTGGAAGAGTTGTCAAACCTTTTTCTTTAAATAAATTAGCGAAATTGTGTTCTTTCGCGTGCTAATGAATGTCTTGTGGACTCGACGTCAGTCCTGAATTAATTCGGTCTTTAATTAATTGATTTTAATGAGAATTCCACGAATTTATCACTTTATACCTATACTAATTAAGTAAAGTTAATTTTATTCAGTCTGCTTTGTTTTGGTATACTTAGGTACTTGAAATTTAAATAAGTAGATTACTTAGTACGTAGATTAATTGAAAATAAATTAACTGTATCAATTAATTTAACTCGAACGTGCATTTTTTAATGACATTTTGCAGAGCCACGTAAGTTTAGGTATTATACTCGTAGGGTTATTTTTACAAAAACAACCACAAAGTAATAACCTGACTATTAAGAATAGAATAAAATTAAGACACAAAAAGATGTTCGAAAATCAAATAAATTCTTGTAATTATTTACCAAATAATACCTAAAAAAAACTACATAGTTTATTCCATTTTCGTAGGAAATCAACAGCTTCAGTTACATTCATAGGTACGTCCTAAAACTAAGAAACACAAAAATTACCAAAATGTTGGTATTATTATTATTAAATTATACATTTTGGTAGTTTTCGTAATTTTTATATTTCTTAGTTTTAGTACGATTATTTAATGTCATCTATTTCAACAAGTTAGTTTCATTTTTAAAAGAAACTAGTTTAATCCAGTTCTTTAGAAAATAACAAGGAAAGTTCCAAAAATAATAAATCAAAACAAAGTACAAAAATACCTAAAATGTACATCCACGTTACTGTTTACAACGAAACCTATTCGTAAATAGTTTTAAAATAATAAACTAGTTTAATCCAGTTCTAAATAAACTCATCATCATCATCATATCAGTAGAAAGACGACTGCTGGACATAGGCCTCCCCCAAGTGTCTCCACAACAACCGATCCTGTGCGTCTCGCATCCATCGGCTACCCGTGACCCTCACCAGGTCATCGGTCCACCTAAAACCAAAAAATAATCCAATAAAATGACATTTGATTAATAATCCTACCAAACAATTACAAAACAAAAATGGTAGGTACCACGATAATATGAAAATTTCTTACGTGTAGCGTAAGTATTTACTACAAATTAGTTTTACATAAGGAGCTATTTTAATCCAGTTCAGAAAAACTTTAGAAACATTCAATAATCGTGCTAACAAAAAAATTAACGAAAACTCCAATATAAACGCACCTATTGTGCGCATTATAAGTATTAGAAGCGTGTGTTTTATCACTGCGACAATCAAAACGTACGTTCCCGACCGCAAGTTTAATTATGCAAACATCAAGCCGTCGCCAGATTTCTCATTAGAGCCAAGATAATGACGGTACACACTGTCGCAAAATTAGATAGCAAGCACGCACCCAAACAGATATACGCGCCACATTAACATAAACCGAATTTGCATGTAAATTACATTTTACAGCATCTTAATTAAAACATTTTGGCATTATAAATGATCAACCGGGGGAGGCTGGTGTACCCCTGACCTTAGCGCCCCCTCCCAACGGTTAATTCGATAGTTTGGAACGTTTGAATTTCACATTCGATTTTTTATTCTTTTAGCGAGAAAAGTAAGTTTAAAAATAAAACTGTACAGTGAGTTTGGCTGTAAAGACAACTTTTAGTTGTTATTTTGGGTAAGTTCGTAGAGTTAAAAAGTAGCAGTCTTAAAAAAATGTTGGAGCTATATCATCTTTATTTTCATAAAAACTGCCTAACTGCCGGTGTGCATTGCATCTCCCTCCATTAATAGTAACTTCTTTCAATTATTCAAAAATTATAATATTTGAATAATTGAAGGATAATATATAGTTTTTAAGCCTGCCTAAGCTTAGATCCTCCGTTAGTAGGTATAACAGAAACAATACCCATCTTCTTGGGCATTTGGGTAAAATTCACTACAGACTTACTTGCTTACTTATTCTTCCAAAAATAAACGATACGGTTAATTCGATAGCATGAAATTTGGAACGTTCGATTTTGACATTCGATTCTGTTTATTTTTTCGATTTTTCATTGTGTTCAGCAGGATAACAATGTAGGGTTTAAAAGTAAAAGTAGGTTTTCGTTATGTTTGGCAGTTTAGAAAATTACTATTAAGTTTATTGTAAATCTAGGAAAATTCGTTGGATAGAGTTTAAACTGTAGTGGTTCCAAAAATGATATTTATTCTTTGATGTGTAATTTTTTCATTTTAGGGTTTCGGACGTCCGTAAACGGAACCCTTAAAGAATCCTGTGTCTTTCTGTCTGACCGTCTGTCACAGTTTTTCCAAATATTATGTTTTGTTTCTTATACTGGGCCTAGGTATGGCACTCACTTAGTGCAAACGTCATAATTTTAAGACAAAATAATTTATTATGTGTAATTAATTGACTTGACATTACCGTGACATTTTATGTTGACATTTGTGTTTTGATTCCAGTCTTTTATTTTTGACTAATATTCCATTTATTTCTTTTATTTTTTTTTTATTTATGAATGGGCTAGCTCTTGACCTCGATCACGCCTGATGGAAAGCGATAGATGAGGTCCATGATGAAAGCGAGCGTGCCCAGAAGATGCCTTGAGGCACTGGTACTCCCACGCGTCGACGAAACACAGCAGGCTGCTTGACGCCGAATTCCGGTGGGCCCGACACTTTTTTATGTTTTTAGCAAACATAAAACTATTAACTACTAAGATCTTGTTAAACACATGTGATTGCAATAAAGATTTGAATTGAATTGTCACTTTTGCTCCGTTATACACGAAGCACACACAAATTTTACGGCCATGCAGTTATGTATGTATACTGCTTACCAACATTTAACCCTTGTGCTATAAAGTCATTGCGATGCATCGCCATGACGTATCGTATCGTGACGTATCGTTTGACCCTTGACGTATATATGTAGGTTGCACAGTCAAGTGCAAAGTAAGGGCTGGAAGCACTTTACACGTGTTTACAACTAATTTACGCTCTTAAATATTTTATACGAGAAGATATTTTGAGCAGTTAAAGCGGCTAAGGGTTTTTCATACAACCTTTCAAGACCTTATTCTGGGAAATGAATGAACCAATTTGAATCGAACTTGGTATGCGGAATATCTACATCTAAGTAAGCCTCAAAAGTAATAAGAACTTTTTCTAAAAAGAGTACAGAGGGATAAACAGAGCCATTTTATTTTGTTTTCTTTCGAAAGAGAAAAATAGTTTTACCCTATATTTAGGTCTAAACTATTTTAATAAATCAAGGCGTTTTCTTCAAAATTCGCTCAGTTTTATTATTTAGGTTTGTGGAACGGGAGTTACAGCAAAATAAATTTAGCAAAAGTCAAGCGCGTTTTAGCTGCTGTGATTGGTTGAATGACTGCATTTTATTTTAATTATGTATTTATTTTATTTCATAGTTTATTTACACACATTTGACAAATATATCAGTAGAAGGAAACAGAAAGATAGGTACAAAGGCGGTACTTATTTCTAAAGAGATCTCTTCCATCAAAAAATAATCGATAGACTGTTTGTAAATAAAAATGAATGACATTTTTATTTACAAACAGTCTATCGATTATTTTTTTCAGAAATCATTGGTATCAGGTACCTATTCTTCCAATTTCGGAAAACTAGGGGAAAACTAGATGCTGTATTACGACGTTTTAAAACCATCAAGGTTCCGGTGTGAGAGAGAGAGACAAGGTTCTGCAGAACGAATAGCTGGGAGTTCATTATCACAACGAAATTATGATGGCATTGGCACTTATTAGTACAGCCCTAGTGTATATTCTAGATCTGAAAAAAAAACGTCTGTTTAGCCTTCTGAAATTCTTCACGCAAAACAAACAGAGAGAATTCGAAAATAAGTATTCATTTAAATCTATGTTTATATAAAAAAATATTGCTTGACCAACCCTATCGGATTTCTTTACAACGTTTACTTACATGAGATTAATGGAAAAATATTTTTAGGAACAACCCTCCTTTGAAAGTATTAACTGAAAGTTCTTTAAATAAGTTAGCAATTAAGGGTAGCATAAAATTAACATAATTGTATAAGTTCGTGCTGTTTATGTTTCAACAATAACGATATTGTCTGTTGCAGTCGTTGTGGGTAATTATAATGATAATGACGGTACATAGAATTAAAGTAGGTACTTGGAAGTAGATAGTAGATTATGTACCAAGTTCAGGATAGTGATGTTTCCTAAAAAAATATCTATTTGGTCCATCAAAATATATTAGACACGTATTTTTGCTTAAATTGATCAAATAAATAAAAAAAAATACAAAGATAAAACGCATCGAAATTCGTGATGGGGGCTTGTGGTGTCACTTCTAGTCACAAGTGTACCAAGGCGTGACATCACGCGCTTCAACGCACTGATAATTATGGTCTTCGTAGAAAAAAAAGTGTCCACTATTTTTTGTAATCTAACTGTACCAATTTTTTTTTAGCGATAATAGGTTTCATAGCAGGACAGGAAGTATTAGATTAAAAATAATTATAATTTGGAAAATAAATGTAATTAATTCAAGTCCATTTAATATACCTTGTGTGTAATCTTGTGCCCATAATTAGAAGCATTGGTTTGTCAACATTTCGGCAGACCTTTTAATTTTGTCCAAAGTATAAAAATGTTGGCTGTTGAGTTATGAATAATATTATTATTATATGTAAAAAAACCGGCCAATTGCAATTCGGACTCTTACACGAAAGGTTCCGTTCCATAAACCGAAGAAAAAACACGTGTCTTTAAGCCCCGTTTATTATGAATATTTTTTTATTATTGGTTTTATAGCGGCAATAGAAATACACACTGAAAATTTTAAGTGTCTACCTATTACGGTTATTGAGATATAGCCCGCTGATAGACAGACGGACGGACGGACAGCGGAAGTTTAGTAATAGGGTTTCGTTGATTACTCAATGGGTACGGAACCCTAAATAACGATAATCGTGTTAAACAAGCTATGAACAAAACCCTACAAAAAAGAAAAGACTTGACACAAATGTTTTGTCGCACTAGTGACGGACCATTGTCCCGGATCAGGAATAAATAATGAACAGGGACGAGTACGACAGCTACTTCTGTTGCTAAAGGAACTAAAAAGTAACGGTTATACCCGACGGCGATCCCTCAGTGAGCTTTGTTGCGCAACGCTAATTTTAGCTGAATAGAGATGCGAATGTGATATTTACGCGGGCTGATGGAAGTCCGTCAAAGAACATTCTTTTTTTGAAATATGGTTTGTTTTTTTTGTCTTTTTCGTGTAATCGTTAATAGTTCGTGGTTAAATTGAGGTACCTGTGTGGATTATTCGATCTGCTAGAAAAGAGAACCATAGACGAATATTTTTGGGCCAATGATTGGTCTCCAAACATTTGCTTTGAGTTTGTAATATATTATGTCATTGAAGAAAGAGGGCAAAAATCCGAATGAATAATTATCCCAACCAAATTTTCTTTCGCGGTAGCCAATCTGAAGGAAGATTAGTCACTAAAGGAGGATATAATTATGTCATCTCTGACATTGACTAGAGTCAAGAGCAAACCCATCTCTAATAAAAAAAAAAATATATGTTAAAAGTGTTTGCTGGGACGGCAATCTCTCCCCGGTATCCCGGGTCCTTTTGATCGGGTCTGCGTTAGTTAGTGTAACAAAACAGTATTAGCTTAATTATATTGTACTAGCACGGGATCATTGACCATAGAGCTTACTAAAGATATTAAAAACTTAACGGGATCTAATTCTTCCGTTTTTTGTCCAAATAATTCGTTTGAAGAAAGCATTGATAAATTAATACCTACGTGTTAGGCGAATCCTCCTAATAAAGTACCTACTGAGTAAATTTTGAACCACTTTTTCGACCCCCATAAGAAAGGATGGGACATACACCTGCCTCTATTAATTTCAATTACAAAAAAAATACTTAACAGACCATAAATATATCAAGTGAGAGTATCTTGATGTTGCAAATTAACTTAATGTTAACTTTAAGCATAGACATTGAGAATGGACTGAGCGAGAGTTCCTCAAAACTTACCACTACCCAAAAAGAAACGAAACGACTGTGTGGCTAATATCTACCAGACCTCCACAATCCATTAATTGGGTAACACGGTACTTTTTGGCAAGACTGGTGTATGATTCTCTGGCTTCTGACAATCCGTAACGACTGCCAAAGATCTCCGAATGACAGCCGGGACCAACGGCTTAACGTGCTTCCCAAGGCACGGAAGAGTCTCGGTATGTTAAGATGGTCACCCATCCACAGACAAACCTCGACAAGCGGCCTGTGTGACTGTTATAATTTAGCCACGAGCTCCTCCGATAAACTGTCCGTTATCAAACATAATTATGTTGTTGATTCGACTTTACTTTTTTCTTTGTTACATTTTTGAGTCCGTATTAACTTGATATGCATTGTCTATGTAGTTTGAGCAAAATCTTAACAAAATGGATCACTCTGAGACAAAGCTACTGCGCGGCCAATACTTTCTTTGACGACACGGTTTGCGTAGTGGTTGAGCGATCGGCTGCTGCGCTGCGTGTCGCGGGTTCGATTATATGTTAATATTTGTATGGCCTACAGATAGTTGTTCCGAGTCTGGCTGTTTGTGTATGCGAGTTGATATGTTTGTAAACGCACCCACGATACAGGAGAATTTTCTAGTGGGGCAACGTTTAAAAAAAAAATACTACAATATTTTCTGTAAGTCGTAGTGCCGAAGTTGTGTCGACCACACTACGAGTCTGAGTCTTATCCCTATACTAGAAAACGAAAACTTTAGACCGCTCAATCGCTTTATCTCTCTCACAGGACACTTGATGCCTGATAGAGAACTCTCAATCCATTCTCCACGTCTATTTGTGTCCAAGCTTTGCGTGTGTTGATGTGATCAATTATTATCTGTGGACTCGTTGGAAGTGTGAATCCATCTCATTTGCGATTATGTTAGACTGTGACTCGATTGTATTAAACTTATGTCCCTTTCGTCTTGTAATTTAAAAGGTGTTATAGTTCTCTCTCTCTCTTATTTAATTTACATTCAAATGACAACGACCGCGACAGGTAGAATCTATAATAATTTTTATGAGTCCGGTTTCATGTTCAATATTCAATATGTGTACTTAGTATCTTTAAAAAAGATTCATGTTGGATACCAATCACCTAATTATATCGATCAGAAAGGGGCGTAGATACACAGTGGGTTTTTTTTATTAGATTCATTTTTATTTATCCTTCGGTCTGTATTCAGTTGCTCGAATGAGATAAAATTATATCTTTTGAAATGAAACTATCAAGTTAAACCAACTACAGAAAATATTTACAAAACAACCAGCGCGTCGTTGAAGTGCAAAAAATAATAACTCCACCAACAATACGTTCAACAACTCTTAGCGCAAAAAGAAAAAGCAGGAAAATAATGATACAAAGCTCTTTATTTCACACAATTACAGCGATATGTGGAGGAGACGAGCCGTTGAACATACACAATTAGTCGCTTTTTCACACAACAAGCCACAGCATAGCAGACGTTAAGACCGATAAAGTTTGCTCTACCAGTAAGTCAATATGTTGACAAGACATTTTGTTATCCTGTACAGATTTTAAAAATAGGTTGTTTAAGTGTAGACGCTCAGAGACTGCAGCGCCGTGAAAAGTAATGAAAAACAGGCGCCTAGTGTCAAGTGTAAATCGCCTTGTTAATTTCACTAGCCCTGCGGCGAATTTCGCCGAGGACGCATTGTGTGTGCCGGCTTTATGTCGCGTCTTCCCGTTGTCTGTACACGGCTTTAATTGCGCGCGTCATTGGCGCGCTTTTTGAAAAAAGAATGACGTGTAATTAACGCGCGAATATGGAACGTGACAACGCGCGTTCTGAGGGAGCGATTTTTTTTTAATTTTTTTAATTAGGCTCACGAAGGGTTGAGTTCGGTGTTTTGTTTTTGTACGTTTTTTATTATTTTGTTGTTATGAGTCCAGTTATAGCGAGCAAATTTAAATTATAATGAATAAATTAAAATGCTTTTAGTAAATCGTTCGTATTGATTATAATTATTATAACTTGCTGTATTTGACACCTTGCGTTCGGTTTTATTATAGCTTCAGGCTATTCATTTGGTACAATCATAATAAAAAGAGAAAAGTCAATCTGTATTTTATTTCTGAAACTAGGAACTACGATATATTTGAACATTGTTTGCATAAGAACCACAAACTGCTCATCATTAACCTAAAACAATTCCATAAACATAATTTACTGAGTAATTAATTTGATGTATACTTTCGCCATTTCCCGTGTCTGTGGATTGTAAATAAATAAAAAATAAATATATTTTTTTTGAGGACAATGACTGTCCGAAAAAATGGATGATACATGATCCTCGTTTGGCTGGCTGGCGTAGGTACTTTTTTTATTAAAAAAAAATCACATTAACGGCCTTCATTGGGGCGGCGATAAATAATGCCCTCCTTATTCAAATTTTTGTTTTGTTCAACCCCCACGCGTTATAAATGAGACTTATTTGGGAACGAATGATAGGGCGCGATAAAATTCTCGATTATGTTAGAATGTGTGAGTGCAGAACGAGTTGGTAATCGGGCCATTTATTATAAATTTAAATTTTATTTTCTCGTGCATTAGGTACCTGTGCCTGTATTTGGTTTCGTATTTAAACCGTTTTTTTTTAATTAATCAAGGCAGCAAAATGGTTATTGCTGTTGTTGTTTTTCCTCGTGTTAACAATACTATACAATGGTAATACAATGGTAGATAAATTAACTATGCATACCTCTCGAGACCGACTGTTTTCTTTAATGAAACGAAATAGTATGTAAGTTCCGAGAGCGGTACGTTTCCGAAGTTCGTCCGATCTTTTTAAAAAAGTAATTATTCGAAACGAACTCACAACTTCATAACCTCATCAACTTCCTGCCCACACGATTTAGCAAAAATCCTTTCCCTCCCTTTCCTGAAAAACTCAAATCTCCAACGTCTGCCTTCCTAGCTTTTTCGCAACTACTGTATGTATATTGTTGTCGGCTTCTAATCTAATCAGATGCAGGTGAATACCAGTATTTTACGAAACGATTGCCTTTCCCACCCAAAGAGCAATGGTGAGGGCAATGCTCGGAGTTTCCTAGCGTGATCGAATCAGTAATGATGATATCCGCAAGGGAACCAAGGTAACCGACATAGCCCGAAAGATCGCCAAAATAAAGTGGCAGTGGGCCAAATTACTCGAAGAACAGATGGTCGATAGAGCCGAAAAGTTCTGGAGTGGCGACCGCGTACCGAAAAACGCAGCGTTGGAAGGCCTCCCACAAGATAGACCGATGACCTGGTGAGGGCTGGTGGTAGCCGATGGATGCGAGACGCACAGGACCGGTTGTTGTGGTGACACTTGGGGGAGGCCTTAGTTCAGCAGTGGATGTCTTTCGGCTGAGATGATGATGATGATGATGACTGCCTTTCTGACGTCAAACAAAATCCGTATTTCCAATACAACATCTTTCCAAATACGTTTCCAAGATAGGCCGAGACTTTCCAACTCTCGAAGAATGCAACAAAGTTAACATTAGTGTTCCAATTTTGATGCAAGTACAGTAGACCTCGTAGACTCATAATAATATTCTTTTCTGTTTCGGTTGTTTTTGTTATATGTACTTACCTACTTATTTGATACTAAGGCCCATATTCCAAAACGTAAACTCCAACTCAACTCGAACTCCAACTCCATCGGAGTTTGTTATAAATTAAAGTTTTTGCATTTGTTTTCTCTTTTCTCGAGTACGAAAACGTCAATTTGACAAGCTTTCATTGACATTTTTGTGCTCATGTTGCAGTTGGAGTTCGCGTTGAGTTGGAGTTTTTGTTTTGGAATATGGGCCTATGTTTACTGGTCTATTTTTTCCTCCCATACATATTAAATACTGTCACAAAGAAACATTGTAAATCAATATTTTATAAGAGTAACCGTACTGTTTCCAGCCAGTTCTTCTCCATAGGAAACGACCAATTCGAACCGTGCACTACCTTCTGACGTTTTATAAGTGCCCATGGTAGACCTGTGACATAAAATACTTAGAATTTTAGACACAGAAACACAGTATGTTCTATATACCTATCTAAAGCATCTACCAAGTACATGCATACGATAGTGCAATACTATATAATAAATAAAGCAATATAAAATTATATAAAATTTAATTTCATAAGTGGTTACTCGAGTGTAGTTTTTATACCTGTTCGCTGTTTCGCCCGATTTGCGAATGCTTAAAAGAATTTATAGACAAAAAATTTTGAAGTTTTTTTTATAAAAAAAAAACGGTTGTTGTTGCTAAACATGTCTTTAAAATTTCGCATGCTATGTTTTATCCTAGCTAAACATGCTTGTGCCTCAATTTGTATTTAACACCCTTGTATAACATGTTTTACGCAAATAAAATATTCTATTCTATTCTACGATTATATGCAAATTGCAACTATCGTAAGGAACCTCGACGCTCCTTAATCACGACGGATGGGTAAGGTCGCGGCGATTTTCCTGCTGACCTTCAGGCGTTGCCAACTGGTGCAGCTAAGTGGCATGCTCTGTCTCTTTCTAGCTGAGGAGTACCGGGTAGATCTTGGTGTGTTCCTGGTTTGGGAAGGAGGACTTTTGCTTTAGGGTTTTGGTTTTCAAAGATGTAACAAATTTGGTCAAAAACTAACTTTTGCCCGCGACTTCGTACGCACTTATCCGTTTTTTTCCCATTTCCGTAGGAATTTCGAGAAATCCGCTCTTGGTTGTCCCCTAAACTCCCTAAGAAACCTATATACTAAATTTCAGCTTTCGACGACCAGTACTGTCAGTCACTCATCAGTAATGGAAGGGTTTACATATTAGTATTAGAAATGTTTTTGAGTTAGCGACTGCGATGCAAATGCTTCTAAAACTTTCAGGAATTCCCCCCAGGTTATTGCCGAATTGACTTTCAATCAAATCTTGAAAAGTCAAAATGTATGAGATTGACCATGTGATATTTCGTCAGCCCTTGTTAATTCCATTTGGAGTATTTTGTCAATCGTTATCATTGATAGAATGAAACTTCGTCTCCTAGAGGCTACACCTTAGCCTTGAACTTGTCATGTCACATAATCAAAACCAAAAAAAGATTAGAAGTTCTTCCGGGAAGTTTAATCCCAAAATAACGTAACAGTATAAAATTGAGTATGCGCAATTCTTTCAAATCTGTCGATTTACCGTTCGTAGTTAGTACTTGTAACCCATTGGCATTTTATTTTCTATTAAATTCGTTTTACATTTCCTTACCGGGAAAGAATACTATTCAAGGTATTGTGTTCCTTACGTCAGATTAAAAAAACTAGACCAAAAACCCCAAACAGGACGACACCACCCGTCCCATACATAATGTATGAACTTAAAGAAATGCAATGAAATGATAAAATGATCGCTCTATTGTAGCTAAACGGGCCATTTCCACTGGCACAATTGAATGATGACCAGCCATTGTGACTATGTTTAGAGATCCTGCATATAATGCCTGGATAGGTGCTCCTGAGTCTATTTCATCCACTTATCGCGTCGTATTACTCCGCTTATTGGGTCAGTATGAGCATGTTCAGATGTTCAGCTGGTAATTGGCGGCTGAGATTTGGCGTGGAAGATTTTTGCATGCTTCGTCTAGGATGTTTTTCTTCAGAGAATATTAGATAAGTATTGCTTTTGTGTGCTCATTGTGAGGCTGGAGGAGCGGATATTAGTCGTTGGTTGAGGAAAACACAAGGAGTAGCTAGATGTAGGTGAGATTAGTACAGTACTGGTTGAGAAAAGTTGCTATTCCTGGGATTTAGTGATCGATATCTTAACATGGATATGCCTTCTGAATCCCGGGATCAAAGTAAGTACTACCCGTACGCGTTAACTTGGCATCTGGTTCGAATTACGTTTTGGCATTTTAATTTAAATTGAACCATTCGATTTCGATGAAAATAATATAAACGCAACTGTAACAGTAATGCTAACGCGTTCATATTGTTTTCATCGACTCAAAACATCATTCGAAATGTATCGAGCCAGGTGCCTGTTAATTCGTACGGGATATAAGTGATATGGCAAACAGCACCGCGCGGGACCTTACACCAGAAATGAGTTAGTTTTTTTTTTTTTCACTAGTGAGAGGCACGCGTTCGACCACTATCACACCTGATGGTAATAGATGCGTTTGATATGTCGTCGTGCGTACGCATGATATCTAAAACAATTAAACTTTATTTCATCCTTCGACATTCAAAAAAATATTCCTGGAATATTTTTCTGACTGTCGAATGAATCCCGGGGCATGTCAATATTAACATTATCATTCAGGGTCATTGACCCGGAATAACACTACCTATGCCGATCACTGGTCATAATATTGAGGCTGCTTTTATTACGTCTAGCCCATACAATCTTCGATAAAGGATATTAAGGTACCTCCCTAAGTACCTTCATAGGTACATACATAACATCACGTCTGTATTTACCAAACAGTTAGGCAGAGGTGTACCTGTGTAGGTATGTATAGTACAGCCATATTTCATACAAATATTCGTTTCGTAAATGGTAATGAATCTTATTTTCAGATTAAAATGATTCAAAATCTGTCAGCTGGTTGGCAGCAGGAATGTCTGTTTAAGGTTTTTTATTATTGATAGACCTGATGGAAAGCGATGGTGTGGTGGATGATGGAGCACGCTTGCCTAGAAGTAACCTCTTCATCCTTGTCTTAAACTTGACGCTCAGAGAGCCAACTCTACTAATTTTTAAAAAGAAAAAAGCCTCATCATCTGCCTAACCTTTTTTCCCCAACTTTATTGGGGTCGGCTACCAGTCAAACTGGATTCAACTGAATACCAGTATTTTACGGGGAGCGGCTGCCTACCAGACCTCCACAACCCATTAAACATGGGTAACACGGTATTTCTTGGCTAGACTGGTGTCAGATTTTCTGTCTTCTGACAATCCGTAACGACTGCTAAAGATCTCCAAATGACAGCCGGGACCAACGGCTTAACGTGCTTTCCAAGGCACGGAGGAGTCTGTCAAAAAGCCTCAATTTTCATAAATTTTTGACAAATTGCGACTGAAATGTGAATGCGAACGTTGCTTAAAAATAATTGAGAACCTCCTCCTTTTTTAGAAGTCGGTTAATTAGTAGAATTGGTACTCTGGTTGTGGCTATCAGGAAACAGAGAATGTAGAGAATTTCACTACTTACGCACAATGAAAGTCGAGAGGATCGGACATGCTTACATACAAATATGTATATCGTCACTCGTGATTCTTTTACGCCCCCATATTTAGAGAAGATTACTATTACAACATTTTTTTTTTACAAAAATACCACCACGTCCCTCCCCCTTCACGTATATTCAGGGGCATGCAGACGCATAATATCAATGTCAACTGACCAAACATCAAGTGCATCTAGCGGTACAAAGTGACTGTTCTATAAATTATATGTAGCGACTGTCTGCATTGTTGCCAACCTTTTCACGTTATTATAAGTATGGCGGTTTTTTTTCTTTTTTTGAAAATGGAACTTATTGCTGTCTTTTGTTTTTGTCATCTGATGAAGTCTAATGCAATTAGGCTAACACACACGTGCGTTTATGCTCGAAATTTTAACGTTCATTCGAGATTCAAGATTGATCGTATATATGTAGAGGTTGACCGTTATAACTAAGGGCGGATTTCACCAATGAAACTGAACGCGATCAGTACATCAAAACTGCGTTCAAGAGCTGTCAGTGTCAATATTCCATAGAAAAATAATGACTCCGACAGCTCATAAACGTGGTTTATACGCTGATCGCGTTCAGTTTCATTGCTGAAATCCGCCCTTAGGAAACTCGAAATCGATGGCTTGTTAATGTTTGATTATGGTAGGCGCCAAATAAATGTGGAACAACTGTCATTGTCAATAACCTACAGTTGATACACTTAGAGAGGCCGCAGATTTACAATCATAAGTTGCCCGACTAAATCGAAGAGTATATCAATAGCTATAGTGGCATAATGCTAGGCAGCCCGCACTTCTTGTACATCTAAATCGTCCAACTAATTAATTGGATACCAATCGTATCAGAATCGAGATTGCCTTCCGATTATGCACAATTAAAGAGTAGGACGATTAAATTATTAAAGGACGCAATTTAGTAGTTTGATTGTTGGCCGACTTACAATTTTAAGTCTGTGAGAACTATTAATTTCAATAATAGAAATAATGACAAAAGGCTGTCCTGAATCGACATCTATCACCTTGACCTTCCTTTTATCAGTAATGAAAAACGGTTCAAAATTTACTGTCCGGGTACCCCACGAAGAGATATAAAGGAAAGGTACTTTAATCCACATTTATCTGGCGCCTTCCATAGCTCAACGAGCGTCAAAGTACGTGTAGAACCGCCATACTTGATTTTCTTATTGCGAAAATTCAGCTCTGAGCCTTTTTGTGGCAATCAAATAATATCCAAGCAAAGACTTAAAAATGAAAAATACTGGCACACCACATGATAAAATTTTCCAGAAATGTTAGTTATAGGAAAACTTTTATTACACTTTGTGCCCGAAGGGTCAACAAACAAAAGCTTAGTAATAACACGGTTTCCTGAAAGTAGAAATTGGAATGGATTTTTAGAAAAATACACGCTCTACTACTATGGTTACCGTGCTCGGCATTTTCAGGTAAAAATTTAAACCTTTTCTGTGAACAGAACTCAGTCAAACTAGCTACAGTGCTCTACACGTATTTAGGTACTCTCCCAATTGCGAATGAAATGAGAAACAAAAGAGAGAGAATGGTACTTGTGCCTGCAGTTACAATTTTTGGCAAAAAATTGGAAAACAAAGGTGAATGAAAGGCTAAGGATGGAATTTATGATGAAATTAGAGCTGACACTGGTAAAAGGAGTAAAGATCGACAAATGAAACGATGGGAAGATGACCTCAAGAGAATTGGCGGTCCAGAATGGATAAGAATTGCGAGAGACAGAGATAGGTGGAAGTCTTTGGAGGAGGCCTTTGTCGAAGGACAAGCTGTTGTTAAAAAAAAAGTGAGTTACAAAGTGTAATGTAATGTAATATTATTGTAAAACGTAAAACAGCAATGAAGGCTTATTTATTTATTATTATTAAGAGCTGACATAAGAATGGTAGCCCTGGCATTGAGAGATAAAGAAAGAAACATTGAGAATACTGGTTATAAAGATCATCCGAAAACCAACGCAAAACGCCTTCTTTTGAAGGCTTCAGGTGAATATTATACAGAAACGCATCAAATAACCGACATATCTCACTCAATTTTAAATACACAAAACCCATCCAATTAAAAAAAAGCTGCTTATAAAAGTGCAATGATTATAAGAACGTCGAAATATTTTTTCAAAATTTCCTGCCCGGGGTTATCGACAACTGGTAGGACGCTTAAATTACGGGGCCGGCACATTTTTATCTGGTTTTTTTGCCCGAGCCTAGGGGTGGTGCGAGTTTTTTGGACTTATTTTTTATCGAACGGTTCGAATGGACCACTTGAATGTAGGGTTAAACTGTCTGTGCAACGAAAACTACGCTTTGTTACGTACTGGTATTGTACGTAGTTGTGAGTTTCATGATGTTATTTCGTTATTAAAACGCTTAATTGCTAATCTGAATGTGTGATTGGCTGGATGAATTTTGAATGATGTTGTTTGGCTGAAAATTTTGTTTTTGTTTTGATGAGCAATAGTTTTGAGTAGATTGCTAATCGAAATTGTTTATTTAATTAGAGCTAAACATAATTAAATTATTAATTTCCTTTAATCGTATAAAGTTGTTGTTTTTGGTAGATACATATATAATCACGTTGAAAATTGCAGAATCTTTTTTGTAAATCACACTTCTGTGTGTTTTTGCATTGTATTTGTAAGATATTTTGCCTAATGAGTTGACATCTTTTATGTCATCTGACCATAATTTTATGATATTTTTTTGCCATAATCAATGTAAAAATAAATAAATTTGTCACCGATCGCACTATCTGTTATCCTCAATAGACGTTTTATCTTTTCTAGATTAAGAGTAGCTTATGAATCATCATCATTTTCGCCAAATGAAGTCTACAGCTGAACATAGACGCCTCCCAAGTGTCACTAAATCGCTCAATCCTATGCTTCCTGCATCCAGGATCAGTCCACCTTGTGATGCTGGAAACCTTCAAGAGCTCGGCTATTTATTCCATAAGCAATGTATTCAGTTTAATGGCATTGTTGTTTGGCAGTATTATTTTGGTTAAGTTGGTTAGATTTGAATCCGGTTTCTGCGGTTCATTCATTTTTAAAAAGATCTAAAGAAAATCTTTAGAAGTATATTATCTCTACGACCTCAAAACTCTAGATTCCCCCCTCACCTTTCTCTAATTTATCCATCGCTACAGCAACCCGGTGTATCACGTATGCATTGTACGACATTCAGTTGGTTTACTTCTAAAACCCTTTTCTAACCTATGCTGCAGCAACCTCATGGTATAACGTCCGGCGGTAGTCACAGCACGCATTGTACGACGTTCAGTTGGTTCACTTCCAGCACTCTTCTCTAACCTATCCATCGCTGCATCAAACCGACAGTATCTCGTCGGGCGGCCATCACAACACGCATTGTACGACGTTCAGTTGTTTCACTTCTAGCACTCTTCTCTATCCTATCCATCTCTGCATCAACCCGGCAGTATCACGTACGGGGCAGTTACAGCACGCATTGTACGACGTTCAGTAGGTTCACTTCTAGCACTCTTCTCTTTACTATCCATCGCTGCAGCAACTCGGTATTATCACGCCGGGTGGCAGTCACAGCACGCATTGTACGACATTCAGTCGGCGGCTCAGAACAGCTTGCAATCTGAGTAGCACAATCTAACCCAACGGCTTTGTGCTTACTTTCATATTCACTGCATTGACAGCTAAAGGACAGGCTAGGGTTGGCGAGAGCATTCAAGTAATATTTTTGGACGTTATTAAGCTGAGGAGGAAGAACTATTGACTTAATAATAACAGGAACACGGCTCGATCTTCAAGGTTAAGCTAAGCTTACCGAGGTCGGTTTGTGGATGAGTGACCATCTCAACATTCGTGCTCTGGCTGTCATTTGCAGATCTTTGGCAGTCGATATAGATTATCAAAAGCCAGGCTGACACCAGTTTTGCCAAGAAGTAACGTGTTACCCAATCCGTGTTGTGAAGGTCGGACAGCCAGCCGCTCCACGTAAAATACTGGTATTCAAGTGAACCCGGTTTTACTCGTGGCCAACCTCAATATAGTTAGGAAAAGGCTAGGCAGATGATGATTAAGCAGGTGCTCATTTCGTACCTCTGTATCGAGTATTTCTGAGGTACGAGCTCCGAGCGACTCCTAGTGAAAGATTTACCTCACACATTGCCGACAACAGAGTTGTATGGAATAGGGGGAGGTTAAGGGTTTTTGCATTGTAGTGGGTCAGTCACTATAGGCTTGTTAGATTAGATAAGATGAGCTATTTCTTTCTTCTTTTTTATGGATGGGTAATCATCAAATGACTCCATCCGTTCTGGGCGGAGCGGAACGGAGTGTCTCTTACTGAATAAAACCTACCCGTGTTCCTCCAAATTCTAGGGCCGTGGTGACTCTTTCGAACAAATTCCGCAACAAGATGAGCCTTTGAGTTATTTAAAGCAGCATACAGAGCATACCTACCCCTTTAATTGCACATAAGCTAAAAATATAGAATGCCTTACAGATAGTGAACAATGCTACTTGGATATAAAATTTCTAATTTAAGATATCTCACACGATTTTAAAACATGCTTTTCAAAAACAGACCGGCTGGTGGAAAAAATGTGTACCTATTCTCTTCTCAAAACAAATCGTTTATTTATTTCCTCCGTCATCATTTATCATTACATTCATTACCAAGCATAGCTAATCACAAGATAAAGCAACCGACCCATCGAGTCCTTAAGGAAGAAATTTATCACAATCTCAATCAAAATTCACAACCCTAAGGCTACCTACACATGCACAGTAGTCGTACCGACCGCCTTATTAATAAACATACGCTAACAATAAATAATTGTTTATAATGAACTTTATAATATATTAGTGCAGATAGTTCATTATCTTTCGCACGCACACAGCGACAGGAATCCACGCAAGACGCATCGGGTTATCGTAGTGTTGGCCGGAATCGATATCGATGATTTTAAATCGATTTACGAGTGTGAGTCACTGGACGGTTGCGTGGTTTTGAATCATTTGGTGTTTGGAATTTGTACCGGTGTTGCACAATGTGTTTTGTATATTATTTTGATAGGTGTAGCCGATCTGGGAAGAAAGGATGTGGTAATAGAATTTAATCTAGCTGTGCCTATTTATAATGCGACTGTACTTATTTAACGAAAGAATAAGTACCAATGTCTCAGACAGAACTGACATATATTCAGACATTTATAAACTAACTACTAATGGTTTTTATTCTATTATCCTCATTTGCAAATATTGCATTCGTACTGTTTGTTATAAGAAAACCCAATTCTTGGTTATGCTCGACTATGTACATGTGTTTGGAGCTTGCATGTACTCTTACAATAGTTACAGCCTTAAAATATACAAAATTGTCACAACTCTGTCCTTTATCGTACAAGAAAGCTCAGACAATAACATAACAAAAGTTTTCAATAATGATTAAAACAACATTTTGAAACTATAAGAAAAAATAATGCTTCTAAGAAGGCACTAACAACTCTATAGTTTTACAATTATTCTATAAAGTGCATTGTAATAGACAAAAACTAAGTAGGTACAATCAATCCACATAGGCTATTTATCAATAACAATTTTATCAAAACCTCATCTCAAATCCATCGACAAGAAAAAATCGACTGCAACCCAAACCTACTTTGCGCAGGAGCATCGCCGCTCGCATTTTCTTTTATCAACGCATTGATTAATGCTGGTTGATTTGAATAATAATTTTCTGATACAAACGTTATTGTATGATAAATTTAGTGCAAATTGTAATGTGAGACCGAAGCTGAGTTACGGCTAGAGGCTGCTATCTGTACTCCTTGATTTAATGGCCCGGCCAGGAAGTAAGCTTTTATTATTTTATTGTTGTATGCAGACGTAACTTGCTGTCGGATTATTATTTTCTAGGGATTGGATGAATGAGTTTGAATGTCATTTTTGATATTGAATGAGTTACTAAAACAAACACGAGGGCCAATTCTTCTAATTCCAATTCTTCTAATTTTAAACAAGCAACGTTCGAATTCACATGTCAGTCGCAATCTGTCAAAAATGTTTAGAAATTGAGGCGTTTTGACAGATTGCCACTGAGATGCGAATGCGAACTTTGCTTAATAGTGAGTAGAATTGGCCCTTTGTTGTTCTATTACGTACTAATGAAGACTTTCCTATAAAATATGTTACTTCTAGGCTAAAGTGCTCCATTATCGACCACGTTGTCGTTTACCATGAGGTTAGCTGATAGTGATCACCTTTGAAAGAAAGAAGCCATCAGAGATCTTTATTGACACCTCATGAATTCACACATAAACGCAATATCAACGAGCTATTAAACAGACGAGTTTCTAAAAGACCAATACATCTAATCATCCCCTAAGACTATTAAGTCTTAGGGGATGATTAGATGACAAACCCTTAAAAATTACTAAAATAAACACACACACCCAACACATGTCCCCCGCTCACTCATTCACTCTACAAGTAACGAAAATCCCATTCACAGTCGCAAAGGTCAACAAATCGTTCATAAAACAAGGAGAACGACATAAGAACGAACAAAACAACAAAATAAACGTCGCGAGGTGAAGGTCGCACCACAAAGACGGAGCGTGTATGCAACATACACGAACATACACGAACATCCACGAACATCCGAACATACATACATACTTAGATGGACAGTACAACGCTACTCACTTACTCGGACCAAATAAAAACGTGTTTGGGAGAAATTTGGAATTGTATAGAGCTGTTAATTCAGTTGCTAATTATTACTCTTTTAAATTGACTATGAATTTTTCATTTTGGAATCAGTAATTATGTGGCAAACGCTTTTAAAAGGTGGAGTTTTTTTTTGAGAGTTAAATTTAATTTTCTCGATTCTTATTTAAGTATTATAACTTTTTGACCTTATGCTTGAATACAAATAGTTTGAGAGAACTGATCAAGCATTTCCGAACAGGTTTTACACATATCGCTGTGAATGTAGGTAGCACTAAAAAGTGAATAATTTAAAACTTTTAACAAAAATCGAAGAAACCACACGAGAAGAAAACACCGGCTTCCAAAATTAAAGTTATTTTGTGCTTTGTAGTGGTTTTTATTTGGAAGTCAGTTGTATTTCTTTGTAAAAAAAGTTTTTTTTCTTGTCTGAACAACCGGCAGCAAGTTCGTCATATTCCCGAGATGTCACTGCGTGTGGTAGCGTCGAGGGTCGGGTTACCTCCTTCCCTCAAACATGGCGAATTGAAAGAAAGGTAATGGCTGATCTTTGCGTTATGCTTTTTAATGCTGCTTGTTGTGACTGGTCGTCTTGCTGGTCATGGTTTTTTTTCCCTTCACTTATCTTTTTTGTATTGTGACCTGAACAATTCGTTTGTGTTATTATATGTGTTGGACTGTGATACCGCTCCTTAAGAAGATAAAATGTGAAAAGAACCCGGTTAGCGATCTTTATTTTGGAACTATAGATTCAGCTTGAAATAAAATGATGTTTTAGGTTGGGTTTCCATGACATATAATTTGACGTTTTCGTGCAGGTGGTGTGAAAATAAATTGGAATTTCCCAAAACTTATTATGTAAGTACCATATTATTGTCTTAGTAATGAAACAATCAACTAGAAATATTTTTTAAAGAATTTTCTTTGAATAAATTTTCAACACAGACGACACAAAAGAAAATGTAGGTAGAACTTTCCATACGTCACATATTATATTAAAAATGATCGATACACACAAAACAACCACAAACACAGTTCAACATCTCTATAGAGATCCTCCCACAAGGGCGGGCGGCGTAAGTCCGGTGGTCCCACATATCAGGCGCCACCTCCAGTCTTTTATAGTTAACACGACGATATGATGGCTTAGTAGTCATACTCCTTGTAGCTTTACTCCTGGTTATTTTGCTGTTTCAAACTGTTTGAGATTTAGTAGGTTGATTATGTATTTTAATATTAATTCTGTTAGTTTTCAGGGTTCCGAACCTCCACAATTCCGTTAGAGTTTTTTGTAGTTGACACGATTTTATGCCTTGGTAATCATACTACTTACTTTTTTTTTTTTACATGATAGACACGCGCTTGACCACTATCTCGCCTGATGGTAAGCGATGATGAGGCCGAAGATAGAGCACGCTTGCCTAGAAGTAACCTATTCACTCTTGACTTAAAGACTTCCGGGTTGTATGTAGCTATCGGGAAAAACACTCTGGCAGGGAATTATCCACTCCTTAGCTGTACGCACAATGAATGTGTTCCCAAAACGTTTAGTGCGTGTGTGTGGGGATGGGCTTTACTCCTGCTTATTTTTCCGTTCAACATGTTAATAATATTAATTCTTAGAGTTCATGTATCACAATAGTGATGGCTTAGAAGTTGATCTCCAGAGGGCCAACTCTACTAATTTTTAAGCGACGATGACATTCGCATGTCAGTTGCAATCTGTCAAAAAAGCCCTAATTTCCATACATTTTTGACAGATTGCAACTGACATGCGAATGCAAACGTTGCTTAAAAAATAGTATATTTGGCACTCAGACCAGGGCCTAAACCACCAACTCTTAAAGCAGTATTACTTTAATATTACTTCCAGTGGGAAAGAGACGGAGCTATACGTCCTCTATAGCTCCGTCTCTTTCCCACTGGAAGTAAAATTGAAGTAATACTGCTTTAAGAGTTGGTGGTTAGGCCCCTGGGCCCCAACTGGAAGTAATATTGAAGTATTACTGCTTTAAGAGTTGGTGGTTAGGCCCCAGATTCCTTATTGGCTAACACTTAGTTATTGTGCTTGTGCTTTCACTAGCTTTATTCATTTGAGTGGTTTGATAAGGTATATGTATAATATTACTAGTTTTTATCTGCAGCTTTGCTCACGCTAAAGTACTCTATACTTACCCGTTTCCATCCGTCGTCATCGTCATCTATCTGTTTACCAAAATTCATCAAAAACAGTTCAGCGATTTAGTCGTGATAAATAAACATATTTTTTTTCGCATTTATAATGTTATAGGGTATTTATGATATTATAGAATTTATGAAAAATAACACGAAAGTTAGACTCAAGCTGTCGCTTTGTTCTTATAAATATTGCTGTACTTAAACTCTTTAGATATATTCAATTAAACAAAACAATATTGCATTTATTAAACAAAATGATATATTAAAAAGCTCTCCTGGACTTTGTTGAGACAGCAACACGCAGAAATACGAAGCTGCTCTTCATTGTTTTTCCGACTAACCGTCTTGTACTTCGCAAGTGGATACTTGTACTTCTACTTCTAAAACCAGTACTATTTATACATAGTCACGTGTCAGTAGAAGTTATTACAATAAAACAAGGGGCTCATTAAATGCGTACGTAATAAAGCGTACATTACTCGCTCAGACACAATGTAGCTCCAGCTGTAAATTACTTACTGTCGCCAAATAGCGCATCACTGAATAGTTCGTGCTTTTCCATTGGGTACGACGTAGGGTCTAAGTTTGGAGCGAAATGTGCTTTTTACAAATACTTACTTCAGTGAAAATAGAAGAGTCGTGAGAAAACTAGGACTTTAGGTTGAAATCAGTATGAAATCACCAACCTTGGGAAATTGTGGTAATAAATCGTAGCTGCCGTGGGACGACAGTTACGCGCTTCTATGGTAGGCGCTAGATAAATGTGGAATAAAGTGCATTGACCTTTCCTTAGTATCTCTTAGTAGTCCCTTGGACAGTAAATTATGAATCGTTTTTCATTACTAGAACAGTAAGGATCACGATAGATGTCGATTCAGGACAGCTTTATGTCATTATTTCTGTTTTTGAAATTAACTGTGTCAATAAATGTAGGTGGGGTCAATGACCGTTCTTCATTTATCTGGCGCCTACTATACCTATCTGGTTTAAGTGTCTGGTAAATTACCAGCAACCATGACAAATATTTTAGGCAGGAAAGTGTTTATTTGCGGAAAGTATGACAAAAAAATGACAAGAAACTATGGCATGCCATGAAAACAAACTAGTGACTTACACAAGTTGGGAAAATGCGTCATATCAACTTTTGCTGCTGTTTCCTAGAAGTAATTTGATGATTGGATGATAATACGAGTAAAACTTTTGCTTGCCACGCTTTTAATTTACTTTGAAGACAGTGAAAACCTAAAGGAGTAGAGGAAGTCCAACGAGAACGCTGGATGGATTGTAGTAAAGAAGTAAGGGCTAGAAAAAAGGTGACTATTTAGATGATCCGCGTAGATAATATGTGTGGAAGAACATATACTGCATCGACCCCAGAATAAATACCTAAGACTGACCCCATAAGATACCTATAGGCAATGAGGCATGAGATATCAACCAACCAATCTGGGGGTCGAGTCTGCTATTGCAATCGTGTCTCAATGACCGGTCAATGATCGATTTTTGACGTATAACGTCAAACTTATGACACATTTCCCATACAAAAACTGTCAAATTTGTCAAATATTCGATCAATGACCAGTCATTGAGACACAATTGCAATAGCAGACTCGAGCCCCAGGTTACCTGAATATTTCATTCGTAATGTATTTAAACTGAGTTTTGAATGTGATATGGATTATGGCTTTCTACGAAATCCCCTACATCCCATACAGTTTTCCAACAAACTCCACCTGAATTTCGTCGGCCAATGGATCAATCACAACCACACACTGGTTTCCTACTTAGTTACTGTTCCCCAGAATTCACTAATCTAGCTACTGATATATTTCAACGACGTTGACTTAAAATTCAATGCTCGTACGACGGGCTGTGTCGACACCAGTGGAAACGGCGTAGACAGGGCGCGAACTTGTGTCCCATCCTATTGTGTGGACTTGAAACAATAATCTGGAACCGTAGTAATGAGTCGACGAGCCAGGGGTTGTTTTATAATGAGCGCAGGCTTTCATTGTAGTTGAGAAGTCTGTTATGCAGGACCAAAAATATGTGAAACCCATTGCTCCGTTAATTTAATAGTTGCAATAGATTTAGATCGAATAGATGAGAAGCAATTATATGGAGGTACCTTCCTAGGTACTTTTTGAAGATTTTTAGAAAAGTTAATCTTCGGAAAAGTTTCCCAAAGAAATAATACATAGTACCTATGTACTAAAACCATGTGTATCCGTGTATTTGTCACGTGGCATGATAGTGAAACTTGTTTTAGTTTTTTTAAGTCAGTTCATAAGTCGTGCTCTTTTTATTTTGTATCTATTTTTCATTTTTGTGCGTCATTTCGAGCAAAATAAACGTGCTTTCTTTTTATCACTTACCTCTTACAAAATAAATTAAAACAAATTCGGGAGATCCACATTTTACTTCTGGTCCCAGACTCTTCAGACCTTAGGTAGGTACCTATTTTCTCAATAACATAATGTTCGGGATAGAGTAGTGTAAGTATGTAGGTACTTTGAAGGTACGCATACCCGCTAGCTTGGGACGACGATCTTAGTCCATTCACCTTTTATTGTTATTTTTCTTTACTGTTTATTTTTATGTTCGTTTGTTTAGTTAGTATAACTTTTGTTTCAGGATAAAAATAAACGATTATTATTATTATTCCATTTATTTATTTTATATTCCTAATTACATAATATTAATTAGATTTTTAAACATATCCATATAAAAAAAACATTTAACCTAAAAATAAAAATAGTAGCCCACCGGTATCGGGAACAGGTTTATTATTAGTCCTTATTTATCAGTCTAGAAATTGAAAACAAGTAGCTTATCTATACAAACTCTTTCGTCTCCTCATCAGTGTCATAACCCATAGGAACAGACAGCTGATAGACCGTAGCATTGGCCTCCCCAATAGCGTCGCGACCCCGTCTCGGCATTTGCTTCTAGCAGATTCGTCTTCTCAGGAAGTATACCTACTAAGACTATTTTTCTTTGTCCTAACAAATCTGCGCCCACTGTAGAGAACAAACCACAAGCCGTCCGCCTTAAGGCTGGCTTCTTATGCAGATTTTACGAGAGGTTATAGCTTTAAGCAGCGCTCGAATCGCTTAATTGTTCGAATCAGACGTCTTGTGAACAAAAACTTGACAACTTCAGATGTTTTTGGCAACAAAGCGATATGACACGCTAACTCCGCTTCATTTGTTAGTTATTCGTCTAGCCGCTTTAAGGACCCTTGCGGTTTGTCTGGTATGTTTGAATGAATAGAGTAAATACTACTATATCTATAAAGTGGGGATTCACTATTAAAGAACTAATTGAGATTTGACAGTTTATAATTGCACTATGATGGTTCAAACCTCAGCAGACCGTTCTAAATGCAATCTATGTAATCCAAGAGAAAATAGACAGAAAGAATAAGATATAGGTAGCTTCTTAATCTCAATGTGTATGAACAGAAACATACAACGTATAACAGAACAACAACTTTCACTATGGGACCAACACTGAATTCGTGAAAATAAAATCGACTGTCCCATACATTTATGTGTTATGTGCGCATAACTACTTAGACAAAATTTCGGCGATTTCGGGGTTGCTCCCATCGTAAAAGTTGGTCATAATGATGATGCCCAAAGAACCCCTTAAAAGGTATTGCGTTTATTCTGTTACATGTTGAATATTATAACATTAATAGCATATATTGTAGCTTACGATAGATATATGTAATCCTTATTTCGTCAATTAAAAATATAATTCTACGAAAGATTCCCATGTTGTGCCCATTTACTACGACAGTTACGATAAAGCATCAAATTGAAATTCGAAATCCGAAGACACGATAGTATTTAAAAGATTTACTTACGAACATCCGTCCGTAACTTATAGGAATCCGACACTTTAGCCAGCCTCCTTGTATAAGTCGATCAAGGTTAAATTTCTATTTCAGGAACCGCGCTCCAGTTTATATAGTTAGGTATCTATTTTTCTTACGCAACTCGGCAACGGTAATCCTTTTAGTTGCAACTTGTTGATTTCGAATGTTAGAAGTAATGAAAATACTGCATCTCTTAACAAGCTTTATATTAGCTTGCTTCGTTCGTATTGTTTGTTCAGTTGGAAATTAGCAGGTTATCCGTTTTTCAAGCACCTGCTGACATCCGAAAAAGCTTTATAGCTATTTTAGTGACGACCACCAGAAAGACACCGGGTCAATGATGCTCGACGAGTTTCGGAAAAACGAATGGACTGTCTTGGATTCCGCAATGAAATTAATCATAAAAGAACACCAAAGGAGTTCGATTTTCCTCCTTATCAAGCAGGAGAACTAGGCCAACAGGCACCAAGAGACATTTACAACTAGGGTGAGCCCGATAAAATGTTCAGGAGATAGTTTTTCATCTCCAACCATTAGCGTTCCACAAATAGGTATAGCTACAATATAAGCAGTATTGATACAAAGATTCTCATGAGTCACCCGACACCTCTGAATCAGACCACTTACTCCTATCATCAGGCCTTAAACAGCTACAACACAACCTCTACACTACAGTCACAGCCGCATTTAGGCGCCACCATAAAAGTATTAATTGCCCGCTCCATTGTTGTGCTAATATAGTGTAATGATGGGTCTAGAAGTGTCAAAGACGACAAAAAAAATACTTTTTTCAATTTTATTATATTTGAGAAAATTGGGAATAGTGACATCTGTTGGTTCAGGTGTGAACTATGTTGTACTTATTTTGGTAGGGTCTGCATCGCGCAAACAAAATTCGCATGGAACCAAGGGATTTTATTTTATTATTATGTGTATGGGGTTTTTATTAGCTCGCGTTTGACCAACGTCTTATCAGATAGTAAGACGCTACTAAGATGTAATGCAACGTTGGCCCTAGACAAAACATTAGGGATTGATCACGAGACATTTCGACAGCGTTTGTTTAGGGTTTTGATATACAAAGCGCTACGAGCGCCCGCGACTTTAAGTAGTAAGTATATTTCGTTTCTTTGGCGCCATACATTTTAAATTGTGAGCGCCCTGTCCGCGCGCCCTGTCCGCTTTGTATATCAAGTCCCTTATTCCCATACATCTTTGACGTTTTGACAATCGCCTTTGCCACGCTACAGAATGTCACATGTCTAGCATTAGGAAACACAGACTCCATCCGACAAACAAATTAACGTGGTTTCCTCGGCAATCTACTACAATGGATAAAATCAAAACGTAGCTAAAGCATTTTAACTTAACTAAAGCTTTTTTTGTAAAATAAAAACTCCCAAGAAAAAAATCCATCGCCGTTTCCATATTCTACGTCTATCTATTGTCTTAGCCGGTTCACAAATAAGTCGTAACAATTAATTGGCATAAGTACCAGGCTTGGCCAGATAATTGTACTGTGAAGGAGTGGGTGAGTCATTTCATACGTATAACACTATCATATTAATTAATGATGTCATAGCAATTATTATAAGTGCGATTATATTTAGTCAGATTCTAGATTATATTTTGTTGAATGAGTTTCAGGTTACAGTGGAATAAAATTTATGAAGATAGTTTGTCTGTGGATTGCGGTTTCATGAACTACCTGTGGTGTTACATAATCTTTTTTTTTATGAATGGGAAATCATCCAATGACTTCTTCCGCTCTGGGTAGAGCGAAAAGAAGTGTTAGACTCTTACTGACTAAAACCCATCCGTGTTTCTCTTTGTGCCATTTGCGTTCCAGGGCCGCGGTGACTCTTTCGAACAAATTCCACAACCCTAAGTGTAGCATAATGTTACAAGTGATTTTCTAAAATGACCTAGGAAGGCAACGATTTTAAGCAGGATGAAGGTAATAAACTGATGGTACATGCCTGCGGATTGAAATTCTTCAATCATGAAGCCTTTAACATCGTACAATGTCCTTAAAGTAAGACAATCATTGGTTCCACAGTTGGACCTCGCAAATCTGAAACAAGATGTATCAGACTTCAGTGAACTGGAGAGAATTTCTTCTTCTAATCTTAGATTTATTATAACTATAATAAGCATCTCTATACTTGCCCATTGTCATCTTCAGACTTAATAAAGTTCAGATAACTTTCTCATTATTAATAGTTTTAAGGATGGGAAGTCATCAAATGACTTCTTCCGCTCTGGGTGGAGCAAAAGGGAGTGTCAGAGTCTTACTGACTAAAACCCATCCGTGCGTTCCAGTGCCGCGGTGACTCTTTCTTACAAATTCCGCAACTCACTGTTAATAGATGATTCTACAAAATTCGGTTCTCATATCGACAGTTACATGATCAATGATTGCTTGCATAAATTAACTACTACACGCTTTTTACAAATTCTAAGGTACTAATGATAGAGACCACTTAAATATTCGTAAACACCTGTACATGCCACTTACACACGTGTGTTTATTGTTCAAAGTTTCCTCGTTTCCCACGGATCTGGATGGATTGAGGTATTAGACGATTCGCCACGATGCCACTATGACATCGACCTTTTACACGCAGCCATTTCTTTTTATGTACCAACAAATCGATTAGGCAAACGATTGATAGATTTCGGCTAAGCGTTCGAGTAGATAGATAAGTTCGGTGTCGAGGTGGGACGGGTGATGGTGCAATAGCCTGTAAATGAATGATTAATCAAGATGGTTATTTGTAGTATGTTAGATTGTTGACTAAGTTTTTGGAATAATTTATCTTTAATAAGGTGAGCGTCATGCTAAGTGAATAGTGGGGCACCCCCAAGCTAGATGGAAAAAAGATGGCTGGTATAGACTAGATGCAGAAAGTGGTGGATCGGGTGTTATGACTTCGCTTAGGAGAGTCCTCTTTTCTGCAGTTTTTTTAACTTTTTTACTATTGATAGAAACGCGTTTGACCACGAGGTATTTCACCTGATGGTAAGCGATAATGTGGTCGAAGGTGGAGCACGCTTGCCTAGAAGTAACCTATTCACTCTTGATTTAAAGACTCCCAGGTTGTAACTATCAGGAAACGCAGAGTCTGGCAGGGAATTCCACTCCTCGTAGTTGATCGTAATAAACTTAGTTGAACGATCAACACATTTTTTTTGGGCCTTTATGAATGCTGAGTACTTAAATTATATAGAATCACTTGCTTTAGGTTGAAATTTATATTATTGTTTGAATTATTTTCTTGCAAAAGCAAAACTCCTACTTCGAAGTATTTATTTTCAAAACAGCCTTACCTAAACATCCAACAGTAGTTGATAAAATTCATGACGTTTTATGTTACCCCAAGCATGCGGTCAAGCAAATCACTTGTTCCGCAATTTGTGATTTGTTTTACAAGAAACAGGGTGTAACTGATACACGAACGGCAGCAAAACAATTAAGTGCGTGGTTGATAGGTACAACCTATTGTAGCTCCTGTGCCAATAATCACAAGAAGGTAAAGAGGCAGTAGATTTTTCTTGAAGGCGGTTGTACAGTTTCACAGCAGCAGGTTAGTTTTCTTTAAAAAAAACTGGCAAAGTGCGAGTCGGACGCGCACGAAGGATTCCGTACCATTATCTATAAAAAAACCCACTTAAATATTTATTTTATTCTGTTTTTAGTATTTGTTGTTATAGCGGCAACAGAAATACATCATTTGTGAAAATTTCAACTGTCTGGCTATCACGGTTCATGAGATACAGCCTGGTGACAGACAGACAGACGGACAGCGGCGTCTTAGTAATAGGGTCCCGTTTTTACCCTTTGTTTGGTTTGGTTTGGTTCTAAAAAGGATATAATTTTCTTAGACTTTGATAGTATCACCTCTGCTGTCAAAGTTGTAGAAGAAAATATTTAAAAAAAAACGACCGTCCTAATACCAAAAATTGTAATACATGTGACAACTACCAATTTGCCGTGAACCCGCGTGGTGGATATTAGTCCAGTCCCTGTTACAGACAGGAGGCCTAAGTCGGGTTTTGGAAACATTGACAATAACAAACATCTAGATTTTAGGCTGGGTATAAAACTTCTGGAAACTTGACCCGCTCTTTAGCAGTTTAATTAATACCTACTATCTCGTCACAGGAGAATAAATCGCGTTGAGAAAGAAAAGCAACAATCAATAAAATTATGAGGCTGACAGTGCAGGTAATTTAATAAAAGTTCAACTAAATACTACGTCTAATAATTCCAAGTCAACATTATACCAAATGAGTCGCTACAAAACCTCCAAAACTCGATAATTATTCCAACAGTTGTTACATCAAAAACAAACTAGCCCGTACTTCAGGATATGCTAATTAATAATATAACAAAACAATCTGTGAATAAGCTTAAAGCGTAAGCGGTTGCAGTTAAGCGAAACGTACATAGCCGACTATCGTAGACTGACCCACCCTTATAAATAATAGTGGCAAGGCGCCCATCCGTGCCCCCTACCCCCTTAAAGGGTACACTACGGATCTCATTTCCAAATTGCATTTCGAAACCGAATCTCGACCTTACAACTGGACACAACCGATCCAAAACCCACCCTATCTTGTTATCTTCAGGGTCTTTTCTCGTTTGGGGTTGGGGATAGAATTGAGTGTTTAGTCGTCAGGTCATAACCCAAGGAGGCAACATCTCCGTGCACGAGCACTAACTTGTATAATGAGATATGATAATAAACGCTTCAGTTGAATATTGATGTCGACGAGTTAGGAATGCACTCGCCATGTTTACGGCTGTTTGGAACTTCTAATTATAAATAATTTTAGTGGATTGTTTTGAGTGGACGTAGCTACCTATCTGCGAAGCTGGTTGATGGAAAGGTACGGGCTAACTAATTAGATGGGTTCTCAACTGCTGAATTGTGGATTAAGCATTGAAGATTTGGATTTTTAATCTGGCTCAAATGTCATGTGCTACTGTAGAATATTGAATTGACTGCCTGAAGCTATACTTCTAACTAAAGACGTGTTAGCAGAATCATAGATTTCTATCCTTTTGTTTTCCGAAATGTTTAAGTGAATATTTTTTTCACGATTGTTCTAATTTTCTCTGACAATCATTGGGTGAGTGACTTAGCTGTTCGCAGCTATACACGGGGAAGCAGATTCATTTCCTTACTGAACAAACATTATCACGGTATGACCTATATACCAGTGTAATGTAATATAGGTTGATCCCATGGCAAAAGTTGTTAATAATAATGAGTGCGATGACCCATTTTATGTTTTGTTTTAATCTGTTATACGCTGTATTGGTACTTGGTGATATAATTATATAGGTATATACTTAAAGTGTGTGAATGCATGTGTAATTTGATGAGGGAGCTGTGAAATATCTGACCGTACACGTATTGTGAGGAATTGAGGATAACGAATTCTAGGAAACGTAGTGGTTAATTATAGTGGTTTTCTTGTTAGACGGTCCGGTCGAGATATTATTGTATAGATAGGTATTTAAGGATATGACGTGTTACGTTTGGTTTTGTATGGTAATGTGTCTAAATTGGGGACGGAAATCCGCCACACTATTTCTAACACATTATGATAAGAATTTTCCATATATTAGGACTTCATTCAGCTACTAATGATTATATCCGCAAGAGAACCAAGGTTACCGACATAGCCCGAAGGATCGCCAAACTGAAGTGGCAGTGGACAGGGCACATTGCTCGCAAAACAGATGGTCGATGAAGCCGAAAACTTCTGGAGTGGCGACCGCGTACCGGAAGACGCAGCGTTGGAAGGCCTCCCAACTAAATGGACCGATGACCTGGTGAGGGTCGCTGGTAGCCGATGGATGCGAGACGCACAGGACCGGTTGTCATGGCGACACTTGGGGGAGGCACAGGCCTCCACAGACAAAGACAAGACGTCCACTGCTGTACACAGGTACAGCAGTGGACGTCTTTCGGCTGTAATGATGATGATTCAGCTACTAATAGTTACTATCAGACAAAAGTGTTTTTTTTTTCTTTGAAGCTGATCTGTATTGCGATATAGTTGTTGAAAGAAAAACCTGGTCAAGTGCGAGTCGGACTCGTGTGAAAAGGGTTCCGTACGAATCTCATTTTTGTAACATGTTATTATAACATTCACCAAGGTTTTCCTGTTATCTACTATTAAGAAACTATTTATTATCAGCATTTTATTTCAAAATTTTAGGCTCCGTAGTTTCGGTGGTAATTTTTCATTTAATTTCTTGAATAACTTCAAAAACTATAGGTATAATTTCCTCCTTTTATCAAAGCCGGCAATAAGTCTAACACAATAAGTCCTTTCATTTGACACATGGCACTTTTTTTTTAAATTGTTAAAATAGTCCCCCAAATGTGACCCCCAACTTAAAAATTATTTATTTACGTAATAACGCGTCCGTGTTTGGGTCACAGAAGTTCTTATTTGTGTGACAAATTTAGAATCGGTCCTGTAGATTCGGAGAAAATACGCTGTGACAGACGGACAGACGGACTGCAACCCGAGTGATCCAATAAGTGTTCCGTTTTTCTCGGATGATCGGAACCCTAAAAAGATCAAATACAAAAATAATTTGTTTAATGAAATTATTTAATTGACTTTACGCAGATGATTATGATCAAATGAAGATTTTATTTTACAATATTTTTCATCATATTGTAAAATCAACCTATTGTAAAAGTTCATTATTATTCATGTTCAATTATTATGATTTTTTTAGTCGAACTTATTATTTTTTTGCTTCGACTATGCTGAATTTATGAATGGAACTGACCGATAAGTGTGTCAACCTGCGTCCGTTTGTCACCCTCTACAAATTGTGAGGTAGGTAATAGAGGGAAGTGTCTCATTGTGATGCGTATCTGAACGTCTGTTTAGCTATATTGTGAATCTTTAGGTCATTTTCCTCTAGTCTAGGACATCTAAGATTGATTTGGAAGTTTATTTCGCACAATATGATGATATTATGAGTGGTTGGTGTGTCGTAGTTGAAGTTTGTGAATGGCTCAATTTGACTATGCGTCATATTAGAAATGGTAAACAACCTTGACCCATGACTGTTCAAAACCGTAACAGAAGAGTTTCATGCAATTTTCAGTAAATCCCCCTATAGGATCGCCATTTTACCTATAGAATTAGGTATATTTGTGTAAAAAAGTTGTTTCACTTTATTTTTGGTGTCCCTAAAATAAAGTATTTTCTAATGTTATAGGTACAATTAACTTATAATCTATCAATAATAATTTATCTACTTATTATGATCAAGAAAACATATTATAAGAGTTCAGGAAAAATCTCTCTATCTTTCCGATAGAGTGATTTTTCACTTTCTATATAAAACTTAAAATCGCTCTGTCACTCTAAACTCTTTTTCGAAAATGTTCTCAACTAACTTTTTAGACCTGGTTGGATGGCGTATGCATGCCAAGATTCATTAAAATCGGTTCATTCATTTCGAAAAATAAGGACTTGAAAGTACGCGGCGTAAACGCTCTTAACATGTTTCAGCAGTTTCAAAGTGGCTTTTGATAAGCACGGTGAAATCAAAAACAAAAAATGTAACACAATTTTCTACCATTCCAACGGAAACACTACTAAATACCTCATAATTTTCATTTAAACAGCAACGAATTAATTAAGTAGTACAACAAACAGTAGTTAATTTACCATCATCTACCTTTCAAACAACGTACGTCTGTGTTTGAGTCGTTTCATGAATATTATCACCGTTTTTTTGTTCAGACAAGCATATTAGCAGACATCACATTAAAACAAGTACACGATTATGCTTAATTTATGGTAATTATTCTAACATTGCCAGTTAAGTAGATTTACTGTGAACGTTGAATTTTTCTGGGTCCGTATCCACTGACATACGGCGGATTATGAAAGAGGGGAAGGGATGGGACTATGCATTCCTAAACTCGTTCTGTTTACCAATTTATGAGACTAATTCATAGACTCATCATCTGCCTAGCCTTTTTCCCAACTTTGTTGGGGTCGGCTCTTTCAGCTGAATACCAGTATTTTAAGTGGAGCGGCTAGCCGCGTGGCGGTCTGGTAGGCACCAGACCTCCACAACCCTTTAGATGGGTAACACGGTACTTCTTGGCAAGACTGGTGTCAGATTTCCTGGCTTCTGACAATCCGTAACGACTGCCAAAGATTTCCAAATGACAGCCGGGACCAACGGCTTAACGTGCTTTCCGAGGCACGGAGGAGTCTCGATATGTTAAGATGGTCACCCATCCACAAAACTAACCTCGGCAAGCAAAGCTTAGCCTTGAAGTGGCCTGTGCGGCTGTCATTATTTTGCCACGAGCTCCTCTTCATAGACTACAAAAGAAAAATAAAAAAAACACCTTTATTTCGCAAAAATAAAGCATCCTTGCACAATTCTATTACAGTTTCATTGGCAATTAGTAGGGTTGAAACGGAACTGATTCACTCTGTTCTCCGTACTAGTGTAAACTCTGTAACGGTGGAACAGTTAAGAATACTCTTTATTGGAAGTACATACCATATAAGTTACATAAAAGATAGTTATTTTATTACTATTACTGCATACAGTATCTAACAAAAAACCAACAACTATGAAAGTAATGTCAAAACTAATATATATCGCAGCCAACTAGCTTAATCAGCCGTTTCATTAGAAGCCTAGCAAGCTTAGCAAGCAAAGTCGATGTCGGTTATTCTGCCAATATCCAAAGTAGATTGGAGAAGGAAGTATGAGTTCTCTTTCAAAGAACAGATACTTATATACAACGTGTAACAGAATAAACGCAATATCTCTTAAGAGGTCATTGTACTCATCACGAAAAAAAAATCGACTGTCCCATATATTTCTGTCCGCATAACTCGACAAAATGTACAGAACAGCTGATTTGTTTTCGCGATTTCGGGGTTGTTCCTATAGTAAAAGTTGTTCGTAATGATGAGTACAATGACCTTTTGAGGTATTGCGTTTATTCTGTTACACGTTGTATATAACGCAACAAAATAAAAAATAAAACCACAGTCCAAAAACGGGCACGTCCCAATCACTTCCAAGGATGTTCTCCATTTTTAGACGGGAATTGCTTTACAAAAATAATATCGCATGTGTTGGATAAATCGGCGTCAACAGGATAGCGCCTTGCTCGCTGATTGATTGGTGCTACAAATGATTTACACTGCCGAGCTGGGGACAAATCGCTGGCTGAAACGGGTGATTCGATGACGTTGCTCCAACTTTGTGTTAGTACGCTGAGGGTTAGGAATTTTGGTGATGGTTGCCCAGGTTTTTAGCTGTACATACAATAGTGACATCACAAAAAAAACACGTGTAAATCTTTAAAAAACCTACCTATCTTTAAAAACTCTCAGCATGAGTATTTGATACCAAAATAGAATAATACATGACGGCTTACAGCCTGATTTTAACACCATCAATTTTTTCCGGGCACGTAGCAGTCAAAGACAAAACAATAAAAAAATATTCTTAAAATGAAATCAGCGGTCCAGTACTTTTTTGTGTTTGCGCATAACTCAACAATATGTTAATACAGCAGATTTTTTTTGTCTTATCCGTTTTTTTGCATAAGTATAACTAACTAGTACTCTTAAAAAGAAAAGAAAATGATTTTTTTTCTACGTTAAGTTAATTCTGCTCAGACACAATGCAAATTATGAATTTTAAATTAGTTTCGTAGTTTTTTTTTTCAACTGTGAAAAGGTGCACATAATTGACATAATATTGTACCAAGTAGGTATATCATTAACTTATACCAAACAATGCCAGTCGGAGAACAGTTTCTAACGTTCTCGATCGCGTTAGCGTACACTTCAATTTGTATTGAAACTGAATAAGCGCCGTCTGGTGACACTTACGAACAACCTTTCTATACAATTTGACATAAGCGAACGTTTACGTTAACACGATCGAGTACGTTAAAAAACTCACACTAAGCCCTCAGATTATTTCCCCAACTAAACAAAGACGTCACTCAATGGAAACATTCATAATGAGACATTAACTTCCTTAATAAGATAGCCGTGAAATTATTATTCTACAACATGTGAACTCGTAAACCTGCTTCATAATTATTTTTGTGGCAACATTTTATTCATGTATTGAGTCTCCGTCGGCATCGTCAAAGAGAACTCGAAGGAACATTGTATGGATATTGTTAATAGAATTTTTATAGCCCACATTATGAAATTATGACGAATTAACACGGTGTTATGTTTATAAGATAATTGGGTATAACGTGACGTACACGTAGATATACCGTAACGATTAAAAAGTGTTGATGAACTAAGAATCGGTGGTTTCTATTCGGTTTTTCAAGGTTAATTTCGAATGTAATGAATTTGAAGGCGATGCATTTAAAGTGTGGCGAATTTTGATGAAGTTTTCTTCTAGTTCTAGCTAGGTAAGTTAACAAGAAGTATATTGCAGTGTTGTTTTTGAACTGTACTTCTAAAAAAGTTATCAAAAAGAAAACGATAATACTTACCTTTCCAAGCTAGCAAAATTGCGAACTAAAAATTTTTACAAGCTCAAACTTAAAAGTTGACACGAGGGGTTGGGGGTTGGGTCGATAGTTAATTCTGTCGGTACTTCGAAAGGGGGTTAATTAATAATAACGGCGTATGGGTGATTAATGAAACTGTACCCTACCTAATTTATAGTTGGACTTAAGCACCCCGTCCCGCGCGCCCCGCCGGCCCAAAGCAAACTAAATATCCAATACCTCGATGTTGACTGCCGAGTTAAACGTCTTGATACTTGAGGTATTTCTTTTAAATTTAACCTCTGGGTTACTTAAATAGTAACTAGAAAAGCGAGGATTAGCAATTTATGTACTTATCAGGAAGTCATTTGCATAAGAAACTTTTGATAAAATTTATTCCAGGCAACTTGTTTTGTAATCTATACCGACTAGGTTAACTTGTCTAAGCTGCCTCGAATCATCAAATTGCCAATTAAAGTAGGTTATTTATTGAAGTTTTTTCCACGGTCATAGGGACTGAGTCGAGAGGAGGTCCTTCAAACTAACTTGGAATATATGAGACTTAGATACAACCATGAAAATATTTTACATTTTATATACATTGAAAAGTCGAGAATCGAGAAGAAGTTTACATACAGTGCGAGGTACCTTGCCAAGTTTTTTTATTAAATAAACATTTTAGACATTGCAATTCACAATAACCGCTAGTTAACCAGTATGTACAAAAGCTTCTTGTCACACACACAAACAAACTAGGATATCATTGACTGACAATAAAGGACCGCATCGTTAATTAACCAGGAGTGTTAATGAAAATTCTGTTGGAGATGAAACTTTTGCCTTGCAAGGTGACCTTATCAATTCTGCTTTTTTTTTCATGTGCGTCATCAAAAAGTATGTCAGTTCAAAACTACGCACTTGCTCGGCGTCGCCTAGTCGTTGCACTGGTGGAAGAGTAGAAGTTGCTTTGGCTACATGTTTTGTAGGACGCAGGAACTCTGTGTCCCACAACAATATTCTGCATAGTTTTAAAAAAACTCAACATTCTGTAATCAAATCATCATCTGCCTAGCCTTTTACCCAACTATATTGGGGTCGGCTCCCTGTCAAACCGAAATCAGCTTAATACCAGTATTTTACGTGGAGCAGCTACCTTCCAGATACATACCCCGTAATCAAATGAGTAAAATAAAATTAATTTTAAAGTATCAACACCACTAAATCCGCTCACATTATTATGAAGACAAGTACGAGCAGTGTATTCGGACTTTGAAAATCTAATTACGTAGCCGGTACCCTTACCTCGATCGTTCCTTCGCGCCGCCCAGCCGCCGCCCACGGCGCGTTCTCCACTGGTGTCGAAACACGAGCTTGTGTTGTGATCGACACGACGACAATTTTATGGAATGATGTTGTTGACCGTGATGTTGAAATTAGAATGGTAGTGTAATCGACACCTGCTGGGCGATTCTGTAAACATCTCACTATGATAACTAAGGTGGAATGAGCTTGATGTAAACAACAAGATTGACAACGACAGGTATCAATGAAGGTAAAGCTTCCCCAAGAGCTGTAAGTAGATAGAGCCTTTGAAAAAACGTACATACATGGATTAAGCTTACTTCATTGATTGTTTCCGCTTTTTTTAAATTCCTTAATGGTTTTGTTATTTTTGAACACACGATTTTTAAAAGATACAAGTTGCTCAATTTATGAGATTCCAACTTAAAAGTACCATTCACAAAGTATTATCTTTAAAATTCATCTCAAACAAACAATAAAAAAAACAAAAACTTACAAACCTGTGTCGACCTAAATGGAAAACTCTTAAGTTTGTCCAGGGCGCACGAATTATACATGGTGTATTAATACGCTGTTCAACTCAACTATTGCTAGTGAAGTTTTAATTCGATAACCCACCGGCTGGCCGCGGCCTTACCCCCTTTGCCCCGGCTTCGTCTGGCCGCGATAATGTATTTATGGACGATACCACGGGCCTAATGAGCGAACCTATGCCTCTTTACGCGACCCCTGTACTTAGATTTGGTTAGGATACGTTAGATAATGTACCGTTTGCGTTTTAGGGTTACAGGAGTGATTCTGTTGTGTTTGGGTGATGGTGTAGTTGGACTAAAGCTGAGTTTTTCTTTTCTAATATTTATTTTGATACTGAATTTTTTTTTCTTTTCTAATAAAATGCAATATCCTATGGTATCCACGACGTAGATTGATGACCTGGTGAAGTCCGCGGGATGCGAGACGCACGGGACAGGTCAATATGGTGTCTCTTGGGAGGCCTATAATGGACATCTTTCGGAAGCATCATTAAGTCTTTGTCTTTTTAACTTAGTTTAAAGTCGATTTTCGTCCTGAGAAAATTTTACCAGAGATTTCAACAGACAGATTGGCTTTCAGATTCAGAAACCTTTCTAATGCGGGCCATACACGTTCAAGTAATATGATCAAACAGGCTGGTTCAAACAGTTTTTCAAAATGGCATGAATGTCTGTGGGAAAATTTGATCAAAAATGAGTCGTCAAATGACATGAAGAAATACTTAACATTGAAATCATTTCGTATTTATATTTGATCAAACAATTTGAACCAGCCTGTTTGATCAAAATTACTTGAACGTGTAAGACCCGCATTACTTTAAAGGCTAACCATAGGAAGATAGTCAACATTGTTTTTCAGTAAAACACCCTTGATAAACTTGTTTCCGCATAGGTTTTCGAATTAGGTTTGGGTTTTGGTCTAAAATACTAGTTACACAGAACCTAATTCAGACGTATCCATAACATACTGCAGAATCGGAAATGAACTGCAATTAGCGTGCATTATTGAGCTCATAAAGAAAATATCAGTGTAGGTTACATAGTAATTCGTACCTATCGCACGCACTACGTTGTCGACCTGTGGACTGTATCTGGTTTTGCAGTTACGACGATTTCTAATTGAAATGCGTTAACCTTGTTAGAGTTATCGCAGTGTGGACTAACGAGATTTCTCTGATATGTACAAGTATGATGGTTTAGGAGTTCTTGGTTGGCTTGTATATAATTATGTATTAGATTGAGTATAATTTCTCTGAGAAAATTATTTTGAGCGATGAATAGAATTATGAACATGCGCGGGATGAGTTATAATATTCGTTTGTATGTTTTCACCTACTATAACCCCCAAAAGAACCACAAAAGAAAATCATCGAGCATCACCGAACCGAACCACACTCGAACTGAAACAAAGAGCGTCTATGAAGAACAATAGATACTTCCATCTGAATTTTAATTATAAGTAATAATGATTAGAGCCATCAGTGCGACAACGGGTTGACCTACCGTCTCGCACCCCTGTAACGTGGAGCTATGGTCACACGGTGAAGGTTGATGCGGCATTTCGGGTTAGTGAATGTATAATGTAGATTGTATATTGCCAGTGGATAAATATCAAGGCGATTGTTTAATTTATAAGCATTGTCTTGTCTATCAATGGATTAGGAGCTACCTATTGTTAAGATTTGTATCAAATGAGTAGGTAGAATTAGTAGTACTACAATTGAGTTAATGGACTAGGCTGGACTTGTGATCGTGAGTTGTCAGAATAGTTTTAACAGTTAAAACTATTTTTTTTTAAGTCTGTAATTAAGGGTTATTTACCAACTTCCTTTGTGCATATGTAAGTACGATTATGTACTGCTGTATATATATATGAAGTTCACCTCGTGCGTACCACCTTGGAACACGAAATATAATATTTTCAATGTTTGTAAACGCACCCACGATACAAGAGAAAATTCCTAGTGTGGGGCAACGTTTAAAAAAAAATGGGATTTTTTCACTAATAAATGAAATAGGCTTAGTCGAAGTCCAAACTTGATGAATCTATCATAACCACGTAATATTATGTGATTGATCATACGTGTGGCTAACGTAACCATCGTAAGCCCCACCAGAGTGGTTAAAGCACTGTCTTTTCACGAAACTGTGCTCAAAACAAATTTTGAATGAATACCTTCTCCAGCCCTATCTCTCCTAGTACTTCCACCACCACCCACCAACCCCTCAGTAGGTACGTACGTCTTGAACCAACTTTCCATAATTAATTATACTCATTATCATTATTGTTTGGAAGGCAGTTTTGCTTCGATAATGAATTGTTCGCCTCCATCATTAATTAGTTTATTATAATAAGAACGTAAACTTTCTTGGTAGATTAATCAAGTTTATCTGATGCCCGCTGCGTTTAAAAGTAGGTATTATTTTGCTTAACTGAAGATTCGCCAATTTATTTATTTTGATGGATTGTTTAAGTTTTTGGCGATTGTTTATTGTTTAGGGTATTGTTGTATGAATCTTGTCTTGTTCAATACATGAAAAAAATATTTGAAATAACATTACATGACGACGGAATTTTCAGAAAGGATAGGCAGAAGTGTAATCCAGTACAAGCACAATTGCTTGTAGACAGTGTGTATACATGCCAGTATCAAACTTACAACAAAATATATAAGCCAAACTTGAAATTCCTTTGCATCGGGCGTAGCTTCAGTGTAGCCACAAATCTGCTATACGACGACGTCTATGATGCGACTGCTGCGCGTTGCTACGATGCATCTTATTCGCTTCTCCTACGTGTCTGCTACGCATCACCTACGTCGTTAATGCTACGCGTCTACGTCGCATCTGCTACGCGGCGTCTACGACACATCGGCTACGCTACGCAGCGTCTATTCTATCACACATCAAATCAAATCAAATCAGTCTTCTAAGCCTTTCATACCGAACGTCTACGATACTACTGCTACGCAATGTCTATGACAGATCTGCTACACAACATCTAGGACTTTTTAACTGCGTGAAATGTTATGTGAAGCGTCGGCTAACAACGCTTATACTGGACACAGAAGACACTTCTAGTACGTGAGTAACTGTGCGTAATGTGGTATTTGTGTAAGGATTAAAGAAATGTTTACGCGATTGAAAAATTCTTTACGCTTGGTACACGTATAATTTCGTAAATAAAAAAAACCTAAATTAAATTATTAAAAATAGCAAAATTGGTATACAAAAGTACAAAAAAATAAAAATTGATTGTTGACGTAAGCGATAATAATTTGATAAGACATAGACCTAATTTACTGCACGAAAATCATTACATAATTTTATTTGAAATGGTAATCAAATTTTTCTGACCAAATATAGCGGATTTAAAAAATACGGTTGCAACACGTCTTATTTAAAACTGGTAGGCCGGTTCCTAAAGGATAAGTAAATCGTAATGATTGGTTCGCTCACAAGAAAAAAAGAAACCTTATTACATACAGTTTTAAAGTATACGTTTAGAGTCTTTACACGCACGAACTGGAGACGGCAGACGTTATCCCCAGAATAGGTACCGTAAAGGGAATGAATTTACAGGCGTATTATACTACAAAAACCTTCTCGTCGTCCTCCTGGCGACGGCTATAGGAAGTCCCTCCCGAAGCACTGGCTGGAATATCGTCTGGGGAGCCTCACTGCTACTCGCTTCTCGGGTGGCAGCCTCAAAAACTCGCCCGCTTACTTGCGATATATATCGCAAGACCATGAAACCGGTAACCCGGTTTCTACGACAAAGAAATGTCTAATTAAAATCCATTCCACAAGAAGTCAACGAAACCTGATCACGAAACAACATCGCAGTCAATTTAAGAAAAACTTACCAAAATTAGTAGATATGTTGCACGGAAATAAGCACCATGGCTTCAGCTTAATCACTCATTTTAAATACACCGCAATTTAAAATAGTCTTCCGAATAAAAATCGTCACATTGCCTGGCTGCTGTCAACAATCAATTGCCAAACAAAAATCTATATTTTTTCTTGTCAAAATTAATCGAATGACATTCAAAAGTATTCCAATGTAATTTGAAAAAATTACCAAGGAGATTCGCGTTTCAAACAGAAAAAATAACAAGGCATTTAAAACCTCCACCTATTTCTTGGAGTGATTTGAGGAATTATGTAGTCACCACACTGCAGTATGTATGAACTGCAATGACTACGAAAACCCTTTGGGAGTTAACCGGAGATGTTTAACCGAATGTCTGCCCATGATCGCTTGCATGTTTACACATCTACATGACTTCGAGTTTCTGGGGATTGCCATTAGCGTCCTATCTGCTATAACAACGTTTTACTGCACTGTGACCAAATTATCTGAAAAAAATCGTGATACCAATGATACCTTTCATTGCAATATGCAAGCTATGTTCTGTTTTGATGGGGTGATATTTATTATAATTAATTTAATAACTTATTATTTAGTTATATAATTTTGAATTATAATTCAATTGTTTAACCTTAACTGTTTTATTTAATGTAGGTACTTGTCTGTCTGTAATTTTATTTGAATTGGTGTTATTTTAATAATTTCGTTATGAATTTTATAACATAGGTGTAATTTACCTAAATAAAATGAATTTATTATTATTGTATTTTTATTAAAACACATCCCGACTGACGATATTCTGTCAAAGTACTGTGGCAGTGACAGCTAGGAATAATTTGTATCTAGGATAAAGTAAAATGTTGGCATAAAGTGAAACGTTTAATTTTTCAATTTTTTACAACAATTTACCTCACAGTGTTTTATAAAATGATAGTTATATGTAAGGCTGCTTTTCCGCATGGTGTCGGACGTAAAAGAATAGCACCATACCTTCACTTCCCGCGGCTGTCGTAAGAGGTGACTAAGGGACTCACCAGGGAATGAGCAGCAGCATACAGCTACACTCCGATCGCCAACCCGGCGCCAAGCGTGGCGATTATGGAAGAAGAAGAAAAACGAAGAAAGAAAAACCGTTTATTCACGTGAAAGTGACGCACAGAGACAATAATTATTTTGTAAGTAGGTTAAACATAACACTTTTACACATCAAGGTTTTTGGTCATTTTAAGCTAGATGAGGCCGGTGTTTCCTAGCTGACTACCCTGAGAAGAAACACCGAAACAAATTCAGAGGTTACAGTCTCTTTTGAACTGAAGTCCATACAAGTTGAACTGGTCAAATCATACGAGAACCATGTGGGTTAATGTCTGAGGTGGCCTTTTGAGGTAAGTGCCACACAGATTTGAGTGGACCTAACCATACTGTGCAAGCATTTGTCAGTTATCGTGAAGGTCGAACTTAGAACTTTAAGGTAAAAGTGCCAGGGTAGCCCGCGAAATTCAAATTTTCTCACGTTTTTTGCAATTTGCAGGTCAGTATCAGGTTGTATGTTGGTCAAAATATGATTCGCGGCCGTTGCAAGTATGTATTTATAGAATTGTAATCATTAAAATCATCAGTACAACTCTCTCATTTAGAATTGATGCCAAATGTTACGATTTCATTGATTTACTACATTTGACATCAATTCTAACAAAAAGAGTTGTATTCATAAAATTATAATCATTAAAATCTGATGATTTTAATGATTATAATTTTATGAATACATACTTGAGAGATAAAAGAGAGATAGAACCTGACACTGACCTGCAAATTGCAAAAATGTAAGAAAATTTGAATTTCGCGGGCTACCCTAGCGCTTCCACCTTAAGGAGCTCAACGGTTTGACGAACAATACCAAAGTCAAGACATTTGGGTAGGCCACATATCAACTCAAACTGCCAGACTAACATGAAATGAAACCCTAATATGGCAATCTACATGGTCCCCACATTCACAATACGTTATATGAGGACCATGCAGATCAGTGTCTGAAGTGGTCTTTTGAGGAAAGAACCGTGTGATTCTTTTCTCAAAAGACCACTTCAGACACTGAAAACCGTACCTTATCGTAGTCAAATCTCTGTAGATTTGAGTGGACCTGTCCAGTCAGTGCAAGCAGCACAAAATTGCTATAAGCATAAGCGTGTTAAACCAAATCAAGTGTAGGTACAGACCTATTCTAAAAAAGAATAATACTATCTTAAATTGTCATGCGTCACTACCGCGCAAAACGGTGGGCTAACACCCCTCCCATTTGGGGGAGGCCTATGTCCAGCAGTGGACGTCTTTCGATCTGATATGATAATGATGATGACTAAGGCTGCTTTTAGGTGTTTCAACATCCAAACAAAATTATTAAGGTTTTTGTGTTGTTTCAGTTTTGTTTTTTTTATTAGTTGAAAGGGGGTAAAAACTTGAAAGGGGGAGGCCCAACGCCAGTAGTGGACGTCTTTCAGTTAAAATGATGATGAAAATAATTGCTTAAATCTGAAAACTTATACTACCACAATATACTCTCACCCGTAAATAACATTAGACTCAACAACTAAAATGGTTCATAAAACTTTTTCATTTCATAAAACTTCATTTACTTTTGCTATCTGCGCTCGTATTTCAAAACTTTTAACTGGCCAGCGAGTTTGCAATGGAAAAGCCTAGTTCGATTTGTCTTTCCCGATTTGTCCAAATCCGTTTAGCTGCTTAGTCTATACGTGGATGTGTATAGAAACGAAACATTGCCTTTTTGATTAGCTTTCACTGTATATAAATGAATCATTTCGTTTTTATTAAGAGTTTTAGTTAGAGTTGGTTTGAAATTAGTTACGTGGTTAGTGCAAGTTTTGAACGGGTCTCAAATTAATGTAGGTTAAGACATTTTTAACAGTCTTCAAAAGAAGGAGGAGGTTCTCAATTCGGTTGTATTTTTTTTTCTTTTTTATGTTTGTTACGTCCGTCATTCATAAACCGATTTGATAAATTCTTGTTTTATGTGAAAAGATATACGAGTACAACGACAAATGACGACGACAACGACGGATTGGTCCCATTGGAATTTCATCAAAATCGGTTCGTAGTTTGGTTTTTTAATCAAAATTGCTGGATAAAATATGCATCATTCATGTATACGAAATTGCATATTTTTTTTTTAGTTTGTTCGATGTACCCACAAAGTCAAAAAAAAAAACTTAAAAATTACAACCGACTTCCAAATATAAAACACACAAAAAATACTACAAACTTTAAAATAATTAATTTCGGAAGTCGGCGTTTTTGGTTGTTTCTTCGTATTTTCACACCGACTTCTGAAATTAGTTTTTTTCTTGATGATTTTTGATGTCCTTTGTGATTTCTTAGCAAAGCTATAAAAAAAATGCTGTAAGTAGATAAATCTCAAAACTTAGATAATGTACTACCTAAGTAATATGGATTACTTTTACTGATCTACCATTGAGATCCTTTTTCACTAGGACCGCTTGAAAGATTTTTTACTTTATTTTATTATTAGAAGTAGATTTTTTGGTACTCTTGTAAAAAGAGAAATACGTATAGGAATAAATCCTAATGCAGGCCATAGACGTTCAATTGATTTGTTCAAACATTTTTATCAAATTGGCATAAATGTCTGTGGAAAAATTTGATCAAAAATTACTTGTCAAATGAAATTTCGTATTTCTATTAGATCAAACAGTTTGAACCAACTTGTTTGATCAAATTACTTGAACGTGTATGGCCCGCATTAAGAAATAACAAATACCCAACTATGCCTTCCATTGATTTATTCTTCCAACTAGATTTATAACAATTCCCAGTTTTTATCTTAAAATAAAATTTAAAATATTTTAATAAAAAACCGCAAGCCTTAAAACAACTCAACATTTTTTATAATATCCAAGAAACCGCTCTCCATTTATGCAAATCCATGGACGATTTTTATTAAGTTACAAATTTTAAAATAATAATTACGCATTGTAAACACTAAGATCGAATAAAAAAGTTTTTGTTCACAAGTTGTTTAAAAGATTTTTCTCTTTGGACCGTCTCTCATAATTTATTCATGTCTCGTTACCCCATTCTACAAGTTTTTGGGTTCGCGGTTGCCATTTCTTTTTCGTGTTCCCGCCTTTTTCTTTATGGTTATACTTAACGTTGACTTAATTTCTTTTAAATTTAAATTAAATATTATATTGCGTGTAGGAAATAGTCGTTAGATTTTATTGAAATGAACTGAAGCCCGAAGAAGCCCGAAGGAGGTTCCGGAGTGGCGACCGCGTACCGGAAGATGCAGCGTTGGAAGGCCTAGGTGGACCGATGACCTGGTGAGGGTAGCGGAGCCGATAGATGCGAGACGCACAGGACTGGTTGTTGTGGCGATACTTGGGGGAGGCCTATGCCCAGCAGTGGACGTTTTTCGGCTAATATGATTTTCTGAAAAATTTTATTGAAAAATTTAAAATGAAGAACTCGTTAGTTCTTTAGCAATAAATTATTCTTAGGCCATTTTTTTTAGGATGAGTAATCATCAAATGACTCGAACCGCTCTGGGCGGATCGGAAGGGAGTGTCAGACTCTCACTGACTAAAACCCATTAGTGTACCTTTAAATGCCCTTTGCGTTCCAGGGCTGCGGTGACTCTTTCGAACAAATTCCGAAAATGAGTGGATACGTTCACTTATTTCTTGAGACAAACATGCTGACGTCGTTGAAAATTATATCTGAAGTCGTTTAAATCTGGGACTTGAGGAGCAATTGGTCTTCTCATGAGTTTCTTTATAATATAACCTAAAAGTTATTACACATTTTATTTAGGAACTAAAAGTTCTCGTAAATATAAACAACTTCTACTATGAGGCGAACGCTAAAATGTCAAAAACTGAGCTCTAATTCCCCCAAAAAGCTGGGAGTATTTAAGGCAAGAGTTTACTTCTAGGCAAGCGTGCTCCATCTTCGACCACATCATCGCTTACTATCAGGTGATATAGTGGTCAAACGCAAATAGTAAAAAAAAGATAAGGTTTCAACAGTCAATCGTTTACTCGTACTTAGAGGGTCACACAGCTGATTGCCATTGTCTGAAAATCGTAGAGGTCAGCTCAGAAAATGGGTCATTGTGGCATTGTGACAATTGACTAACTATCAACACTTTAGTATGCACAATCTCAATCGCTCTCGTTGCTGTGTAGCATACTTAGGTATATTGTGCGTCGAAGTCGTTTAATGAGTCTATGTATGTTGTCTGGTGTAGAAGCACTGAGGGCCTAGCACGAATGTTTTGACGTGTAGTAACGAAACAGTATCGTTAATGTGAGCGAATTTTATTATTATGACATGTATTAATCGTTTCTTATATAATATGTATTTGAATTGGATATTATACCTATTCATATTTTTGTATGATTCAAAATTACTTTAAAAACAAGCTTTTAAGTAGCGGCCTTATTGAATTTAATGTGATGATCTAACTTTATCGTTTTCTTCTCTTCAAGCCCTTTCATTTGAAACCAACCCTACAATAGTATGAGTGTTGAGAAAAAATATGTAATCCACCATCTTGGATCGGCGGCCATATTGAAATTATTACAATTTGAGTATTGCACATTGTATTGTTACCAGAACTAAAGGTTTATGCAAAATTTTAAGCTCGACCTCAGCGTCAGAATACAATGCTGGGAGATCTAACTCATAGACTTGCTACGTGTTGGTAGAGGCTATTGCTATCAAGATGGCATTGAAAGATTTCAGGGCTTCTTGAATGAGGGATGCAGAAAGTTAAGTCCCAATTAAGTAATTTTTAACTTAATGTCAGTCAGCGGCTTCACCCTCGTGTAAGTCGAAAATAATCCCAAGGAAACAGGCACCAGGGTTGCGGAATTTGTTCGAAAGAGTCACCGCGGCCCTGGAACGCAAAGGGCATTTGATGGATCATGGATGGGTTTTAGTCAGTACGAGTCTGACACTCCCTGCTGATCCGCCCAGAGCGGAAGGAGTCATTTTTGTGCCAAGTTTTATCCAAAAGAGGTGACAGACAGACAGATAGACTGACTTCATTTCGCATTTATAATACTGGCAAAGTTACTTAACTTTGCCAATATTATAAATTCGAAATTGAGTTTACATTTTGAAAGTGGTTGAGATAATTATTTTGAGATGGATTTTTTTATTCGGCTATTGCTATGTTGCTACATCAAATTAGTTTGATGTTTTAGAGCTTCATAAAAAAAACAGTCACTTCGATTCAAACATCCGAGGAGTGTACATTTGTGGTAAGTTGATTAAGTTTGACACATTTACACTATATGACATCCTCTAACATCATCTGCCTAGCTTTTTCCCAACTATATTGGGGTCGACTTCCATTCAAACCGTATTCAGCTGAATACCAGTATTTTACGTGGAGCGGCTGCCTACCAGACCTCCACAATCCATTAATTGGGTAACACGGTAGTTCTTGGCAAGACTGGAGTCAGATTTACTGGCTTCTGACAATCCGTAATGACTACCAAAGATCTACAAATGACAGTCAGTACCATCGGCTTAACGTGCTTTCCGAGGCACGGAGGAAACTCGGTATTTAAGTTAAGGTGGTCACCCATCCAGAGACCAACCTTGGCAAGCGTAGCTTAACTTTGAAGATCGACCCGTGCGGCTGTTATTCTTTAGCCATGAGCTCCTCATTCGACATCCGAAAAAGAATCCATTTTGCTGACAATATTCATCTCTGTTGCCGGTCAAACCCTTTTTCATCACGATCCACGGTACACAGACAAGTACACATACTCCCAGACACACAGGTCCAGTACACAAAGCTTGCAGCGAAGGGTTAATTTTAAACTTGCACGTGTATATAACCTGTTGAATTAAAGATCACGCGTGCAGTGACGGTGATGATATAAATTGTGTATGGCAGAGTTTATGCCAGAGATTCTTGAGTTGGCGAAAAATCTCAGATACTGGGTGTATCCTTAAATTAGCGTAGGGATTGTTGATTTGTGTATGCCTTTGGTCGGGAAAGTGGATAATACTGGGTAATTTTTTTCCCAGTGCGCAAACTTTAAGAACCACTTCAGCCGAAAATTAACATCTTTCCCTAAGAGAGCCATAGTCAATTCTTAAAGCACACAACAATATTGTATTTCGTGAACTATTTTATTCTATTTTACTGTACCTACCGGTTAATTTTCGCATGCCTACTATACAGGTGAGATGTGTAAAGCACTACCTATTTTCTTGTTACACCCATTATACCATATATCTGGCGAAATAAATGATTTTATTGAAAATCCTCATTTTATGTGAATTTATACAACATTCAAAGCATGGAACCTCTTCGAGTTACACATCTGATGATATCTTTCAATCATACTTATTTAACTGAAAAAAGCATTTTCCTCATAAACTTAGCAAAGTGAACTAAAAATCTCACACCAGAGGACCTTTTTTTTATGGATGACGGCCCGCCCCAGTCTGAGAGCCAAACGTCGGAAATGCTAGACGAAGTTCCATCGGCTAGCGAGAACGAGTCCCAGATACTTGATCGTCGACCCGACGCCGATGTGAACCCCTCCTACCGTTATTTGGGATCCCGGTGGTGGCTTTCTCCGAGGACCATGAAAGCACATGGCCTCGGACTTGTGCAAGGCCACCTCGAGACCCAATTGCCGGAGCCTCTCAACGACTATCGCAACCCCGCGTGTCATTAAGTCGGCCGCCGCCTGGTGCGACCCCCCCTGAGTCAGGACGAGCGTGTCGTCAGCGTAACAAATTACGCTGACGCCGCTAGGGAGGTCGGCACGCAGCACCCGGTCGTAGCCGATGTCCCACAGACATGGCCCCAGAACCGAGCCCTGTACACCAGAGGACCTAGCACGAATGTTTTGACGTATACTAACGTTACAGTATCGTTAACGCAACTGAATTTTGAATATAGAGAACTAAACGAAAGCTCATAGTAATTTGGTTTAATTTTATGCGACATAAGTACACAATTTTTATCATACAAAAATATGAATTAGCATTTAATTGAAGTAAATCTTATGTGCGAAACAAGTATTATAGATAAAGTAAAATTTTACGTTACGTATACGTCGACAACATTTGCGCTAGGCCCTCTGATAGCAATTCCTTCTCAGAACAAACTAGCACACGTAACATTCAGTCGGTATCAATAAATAATTGAATCGGCAACTTTCGTCCGCTGCAAGTTGGTCGGATTTGAAGGCATGACGTCATGCGCTATTTATACGTAAAGTGACGTGTTACCTGAGATAGACGATGTCTCGAGTCTTTAGACCATTTGTTACCGATTTAGTTTTGATTCGATTGGATCTTGTTCTGTTTTGGTTTGATTCTGTGTTACTGTTTTGGATAGCTAGGTATTGATTTGGAGACGGAATAAATGAACAAAGAATGGAGATGGGGATGTATAAAGAAGCCTCTTCGTGTAGCGCAATTTGTTCCATCAGCCACTCAATTGAACCGAGCGCTCGGCGCATCCTGGACAGTCTCACCTAACACCTTATAAGACTGGCCAATCCTTCCCTTGCGGTGGTAGGGCTAACGCCCGCCTGGTTCGCGACCACCCTCCCACCGGAGTTCGGCATCAAGCAGGCTGCTGTGTTTCGTCGACGCGTGGGAGTACCAGTCCCTCAATCTTCTGGGCACGCTCGCTTAATCATATACCTCATCCATCGCTTTCCATCAGGCGTGATCGAGGTCAAGAGCTTGACCATCGTCAATCAAAAAAAGAGAATAAATATACTATAATGAAAAATCAGTCTTCCATAATAATTGTATCTCTGCCAACAACTACATGGCGTTGTGTAGTCAATGCTACGATCGAGTTAGGTTATTTAATATAGGTCCTTCTTCCAAAAACTTAATGCAGAATTAGTTGGTAATCTTTCTTAATCCGGCGAAGTTTCGTCAGAGGAATCTTTTATACCAGTCAGCCAGTTCAGTCCAATGCATCATCACTTGCACATGTCAGGACTAGACCTGCGAAACATGTTGCCAGTGATGATGTGACTGGGTTACATTCTGTCATAAAAAGAAATGCTTAGTCTGTGGTCGGACAGAGTAGAAATCAATCGAACGAAAAGAAGAATGAAATCCAGAGCACGATTATTGAGAGAGAGAGAGAGAGAGAAAAATTGTAACATAAAAGAGCAAGCAAGATATTAATTACATTGTTTGAGCCCAGTCATGTTTAGCCGAAAGTGTCGGCGTACAAATATTTCACATAATTGTGTAACATTAGATGTAATTACAAATAATTGAAAAATAATTACAAAAATAATCTAAAACGACACCTTTTCTTTATTTCTCCACTAATTAAAGCTTAGGTTGAGGAGCTAACTATTAAATTGATATGATTAGGAAGCGCAGGCGGTGTTCGCTGCTCGATAGTGATTCTGTTACCGCGATAATGTGTGTAGAATGTACTAACTAAGGTAAGGGGGTGAACAGATGGGACGGTACGGTTCAGAGCCCCAAGTAAGTTAGGGACCGATTTTTAGAACAGAAGAGCAAACATTTTTTCGACATAGACACTTAACACAACAGCAACAAACAAATAGCCAGATAACTTTTACCTGAGTAATAAAATGGCGGTTAGTTAAATGACAGTTTTTGTACGTAAAATATGTCAAACAGTCAGATTTATTCTTCAGTTAAAGATTATCTGACTATTGAAAAATTTGCCTTCAACTGCAAGTGTTGTATATAGTGATACTAGATTTTTCCCGCGGCTCCGCCCGCGTCAATGTCGGTTATCGCGTAAAAAGTAGCCAATGTCCTTCTCCGTAATTGCAGGCTATATATCTGCCAAATTTCATCACGATCCGTTTAGCCGTTTTAGCGAGAAAGTTTAATGGACAGACAGAGTTACTCTCGCATTTGAAATATTATAGTATAGGGGAGTTGGGACTAGTAGGGTTTGTATGGGCTCATAATGAAACGGTTAATTTTTCGACAGACTGTCAGACTACTGTCTCTATCAAGACATTGCTAGTATTGATAATGTGTGTAGAATGTAGGTACTTACAGTGTATCAGAAAGGTCGGTTTTGGCCAGCATTATGAAGGACTGAGTTGTGTTTTCATAATAAAATATACCTACGTAGTGTCTTGAAATTGATTGGAGCAGATTAAATACAAAATGAGGAGAACGAGAAGTTTTAGTGCAATCAGAGAGAATCTTAAGTCTTGATATTGAATGTGAAACATTAGATTGATTGATTAGTAGAATTATTCAGATTTAACACATTAATGAACTGTTTGATTGGAGCTAACTCTCTAAATTCTCTTTTATTTTTAGAATGGAGATAATAATATTTATCACTTTTAGAAGCACAATGAACACTCATTGAACAACCTGTAGTGTTTGGTAAGAAAACCAATCAAAAGGGAAATTTAAAAAATACGGTATCAACAATAATCGCAACTTAACTATACGTGATACCAATATCTACGCAAACGCCAACAAAAGCTTCGTCAATGTTGCACACAACATCAACACTTGCAATGCTTATGTCCACAGCCACAGGTATCAGCTCAATGACGCGTTAGGTGTTACCATCACAACTGTACTTGAGCGCTGTCAGTTGCCGGTTGAGTGACCCACTAATTGAGTCCCTGATGGTACAGGTGTGAGTGACGGAGATTAATAAAAAACTTCTACAAAACCACCATGACTTTACTAACCAAAGAACGAAAAGAAAAGAAAGAACTTTTAAACAATATAGGAATTTATCACCATACATGATGATATCTACGCAAACGCCAATAAAAGCTACCTACGTCAATATTGCAAAGATCATCAATACTGGCAATGCTTATGTCCACAGCTACAGATATCAGCTCGATGACGCGTTAGGTGTTACCATCACAACTGTACTTGAGCGCTGTCAGTTGCCGGTTGAGTGACCCACTAATTGAGTCCCTGATGGTACAGGTGTGAGTGACGGAGATTAATAAAAAACTTCTACAAAACCACCATGACTTAACTAACCAAAGAACGAAAAGAAAAGAAAGAACTTTTAAACAATATAGGAATTTATCACCATACATGATAATATCTACGCAAACGCCAATAAAAGCTACCTACGTCAATATTGCAAAGATCATCAATACTGGCAATGCTTATGTCCACAGCTACAGATATCAGCTCGATGACGCGTTAGGTGTTACCATCACAATTGTACTTGAGCGCTGACAGTTGCCGGTTGAGTGACCCACTAATTGTGTCCCTGATGGTACAGGTGTGAGTGACGGAGATGAATATTAAACTTCAACAAAACTACCATAATACAGCCAACTACCTAAACTTGTTAAAGTTTAGGAATTTATCACCATACTTACATGATAATATCTACGCAACGCCAATAAAAGCGGTCAATGTTAAACGAGTACATAGCATGTACCTACTCGTATAACATTGACCGCTTGAATGAAGACACGTGGCTACAAAATATGACCGAAGCTTGGATAAATCTGATGAAAATACTTAAGGGCCGGTTCCTGAACACAGTGACAGTTTAGAGGTGACAGATGTTGAGGCCAAAATAAAGTAAAAAAAACACTATTTTACATTGTTATCGCAGATTTTGGTGGTAAGATATTTGCAGGTAAACCCACATTTCTTTAAAAGTGTGAGTGTTAAAAAGATGTAGGTAATAAGACATTGAAGATTCATTAATATTAGCCATTGAACAAAATATCGTGATTCAACGAAGTCTTTCCCAGCCAACCTTGAATTTTTCCAAACGTTAAAGCGTAACTGTGTCTAAACCATCTCTACATGAATGAAACGAACAGGACATTGATCTTCTTCATCATTCATTTCAACATTTCAATTCAATTTCATCGAATTATTTTAAACACTTAAGTTTATGAACTATTCGTATTTGCCGCCCGCGGCTCCGCCTGCATGGAATTAGTAAGTACTAATACTTTCACAGTGCATACGGGGATCATTTTGGTTGGTGCCTTAGCCCTGCTAGTTGGCTCAGCTCCTCGTACGGCTACCAAAGGTACGGGACCCTAGGATCCCGAGATGATCAAATACATAATCATTAGGTAATCAATTATTTATATCGAGTAACAGTGCTAATGCTATGCGAATAGTAGCATACGCATAATGTCTTATTTTGGCGTATGTATCACCAGTATTACTGAAAAGTTTCATCAAGATCCGTTTTGACGTAGGTAACAAACATCCATCCATTAAATCAAAGCATGAGCAAAGTCTGACCCTGTCTTATTCTCCGTATAGTCCTTCTAAACCAAGCCACGAATTTTGATGCGATTATCACAGATAGAAAGGAAGATTGAACATTCCTGTGAGGAACTATTGCGTGTTTTGGTGTTTTTGACATAGTTGTGATTGTTGTTAAATCAATGACAATTGATTTGACAACAAGCCATCTGTTCACAATAAATGTTTTTTCTTGCTTCCGGTAAACGTTTGTGTATATGTCGCAGCCAACTAGCTTAATCAGCCGCTTTATTAAATTCTTACATTCGAAAAGTCTGCGCAGTTCAATGAATAGGTGCCAGGGTTGCGGATCTTGTTCGAAAGAGTCACCGCGGCCCTGGAACGCAAAGGGCACTAGGAGGAGCACGGATGGGTTTTAGTCAGTAAGAGTCTGACACTCTCCACCCAGAGTGGAAGGGGTCTTTTGATGATTTCCCATCCATAAAAAATGGATTTTAATGAAACGGCTGATTAAGCTAGTTGGCTGCGACATATATAATTTGTAACCATGCAAAGCCGGGGCCGGTCGCTAGTCCGTGACTTCTAAAATCTTAAGTCCAACGTCAAGGTGCCCATCTAAACGCAACCTTAGCATCTAGTTGATGCAAACATCGCCTAATACAATTACTTATCGCTTTTACAGTTGGAACCTCTTTGATATGAGAGGTCAAGCAGATTATTGATTAACTACAGATCGCCCGCGGCCAGGCCCGTTTACGGTAAACTAACGTACGGAGTATAATGTCTTGACATTTAGTTCGAATTTATTGAGACGGAGTTTTAGGGTTAATAATGGAGTTGATGAAGTTAATTTTAAGTTTCAGCGGTTTGGAAGCGTGTCGTTTAAAATAGTCTATGATTCATGAAAAGAAAAAAAATGTTGCATGTTGTGGTAATTTTTCCCAGCTTCAGTTACAAGCCTTCCAGGAGCATCTTCTTACAGTCGTTTTGTTTTTTACTATCCTTAAATAAATTCAGCTTTTGTCGGTTAATTAGTTCTTCGTTGTATACCTTCAGGGTAGGTACTACTTTCACAGTTCAAGTGAGTCTCTAAAATTAAACTCAGGTTGAAAGAAAATGCTTTACTCGCATCCTGATTTTTATCGATAGATATCTTGTTTTAAAAATCATCATGCGTTTCGTTGCTTTTTCGATGATTTTTGTAAAGATCAAAGTTTTCTTGGAACGTTACATTAATTTTTAAACGTTTGTTATACCTTTTTATGGATGGGAAATCATTACATGACACCTTCCTCTCTGGGTGGAGCGGGAGGGAGTGTCAGACTCTTATTGACTGAAACCCATCCGTGCTCCTCCTAGTGCCCTTTGCGTTCCAGGGCCGCGGTAACTCTTTCGAACAAAATCCGAAACCCTGGCACGTTTGTAAATAATAACCCAACTACCTATTTCATAAAAGGTAAGTATAATCGATATGATTCTCATCAATCAAGTGTCAACTAATTTCCTCCTTCAGGCACAAGTCCAAAGTCATTGTAAAATCACAGGCAGGAGGTGGATGAGACTTACTCAGAATCGACACTCGTGCCCTAATGAAGACAAAGCCGATGTCCAGACGCGTGTACAGGTACACTTATACACATGTCGGATAGGGCAGGCGGGAGTAATCCAACTAACTAGAATCAGGATCTCGAAACACAACACTTTGTTTATTGTAGATTTGTCATCTGCCTCTCTCTGATCATTTTTCAATACTCAATACTCAATTCTTTATTCCGAATTTTTTGAAACAATCGTGGAACCTGTCGGGCACAGCAAAGTAAGATATGTGGAGAGGAGTTCCAAACTATATTGGGGTCAGCTTCCAGTCAAACCGGATTCAGCTGAATACCAGTGTTTTTACATGAAGCGGCTGCCTATCAGACATCCACAACCCAGTAACTGAAAGCAAGCTTCATGGCAAGACTGGAGTCAGATTTTCTGGATTCTGACAATCCGTAACGACTGTCACCCATCCACAGACCGACCTCGGCAAGCTTTACTTAACCTCTTTTTAAATGTGTGTCTTTCAAATCTTAATTTTTGTTGTTGTTAATAACTCATTTGGGGAAAGGAAAGCTGTTCTGCAGAACTTGTCGAATAAATTCCCTGGGTTTAAATTTTTAAGTCATACACCTAGTTCTTTGGTTTCATTTTCATCTCTTGAGAAAGAGGTAAAGTAACATTTATGACTGGCAGCAGAGATTTGACTATCTAAAAGCAAGACATCTTCATTTTCCACCCTATAAGATTTTTTTTTTCTATCTGAGACTGAAGACTTGAACTTTTTTTCCTTGTTAAATGACTTATTTTGGCAATTGTATATCATATCAAATCAAAGTCAAAGCATTTATTTCAATTAGACCATTTACCTACAGGTAGGTACTTTTGAATTCTCAAGGTTGGTCGGTCAAAAAGATGAAGCTATTTGCTGTTGTGTGTTTAAATGTTCTTTTAAAACACTCTTTGATAGATAGCTCATAAGTTTTTTCGATATGAAAAAATATTTTGAGCGTTTTCTTTCAGCTTCGTCCTTCATGATGTTGAGGCAAGGCTAAAATAATACTGGTCAAGTTATCGTAAGTTAATAGAAGTTCTGGATGCGTTCAATTGAACAGCTACCCAGAATCTAAGTTTTGTAGTCGGGGAAACTTAGTTCTGTTCCAATTCGGTATAAGAAGGAAACCAAGGGAAAATCCTTATAATTATAACCTATATTATTCACAAAACTACAGAAAAAAAAAGAAATCTTTCATTTAAAAACATTCGATAAGTCTATTGAAGTTTATGATTACAAAAATCGAAACTTTTTCAATGATGAAGTGTGATCCTGCAAACTAGATGACGCAAAGATTTTGATGGAAATATTAATTGTACGACTGAATAATGGACACAATAACTTAGAAAAAGTTTGGATAATAGATATCAGACTATCCAGAAACTTTTACGTGAAATTGAACTTTATTAGTGCGTAGCACGTGTGATTTTTCTAATCCTATTAATCATCCTTTTTTTAAACATCAAGAAATCATTTAAATGATTCATTTTATGGCGTATATATTGATTGTAACTCATTTGGGGTACTTAAAATTGAAATCCGTGAAATTTTTAATTGCGTTTAATGCTTTTTGTTACTTTTTCAATATAGTACGTAATGTTTATCCAGATTCATTTTAGGAATCTATTCGAAATGCGGTAAAGCCATTATATCACCCGGCTGGCTATATCCCATTAAAATCCAGTTGTTTTCGAGTTCAAATGGGCCACTAAGGTGATGCGTCCGATTCGCCGGCACTGCTCGATAATGCATTGTCCAGTTACGCGAACACCCCCGAAAATACAGCATGCGAAAAAAGCCATCCTCGCCACCTCCCGCCAGCATTAATGTCCCCCCCACCTCGCACTAAGCTTCTTTTTTTAATACATAACTTTTTTTCAAGATGCATTTTTACATGTTTCGGCCTAAAACTTTACACACCCAGAAGTGAGAGCCGATGGAAACGGTAACGCCTCTCGGCGCTCGGACGTCTCGCTCGCGCGCACGCCGCCGGTCCGCCGGACGATAGTGGCGCGAGTGAAACGAACGATCCGTGCCCACTGCTGCGTCTTAAACTAAGATTAAGGCTCTATTCCGCTTTTCCGAACGCAGATTCTTAGTCCAAACGCATGTAACGTCAACGTTTCAACACCAAGACCTAACCCTCGGTGCACCCAAATTAACCCAAACAATTAAATTGTATTTAATGAAACGCAGCCACTGAAATAAGGCGAAAGCTATACGTCTCACTCTAGCGTCCAGTGCGAAGGCATTCGCGCCACGACAATTGAGTTGAGTTGAATTGAATTGAGTCGGTTAAACCGTAAAAATGGTCGGGCGGGTATAGCGGCGCGAGAGAGAGATGAACGAAAGGCGTGTTGGCCGAGACCGCTGCCTTCTTCTCCTCGACTTACGCCGAGTCGCGACTAGTGAACGTCAGCGCACTGACGTGGCCGGCCGTATCTGCGTTTGTTCGTGTCACGTGTGACAGTTGAAAAAAAAAACGTTTCGCGCGTCTTCTGTCATTTTGATTTGAAACTTTCGAGTGCGTTCGGATATCGGACTGAGTGTTGTTGTAGGCTAACAAGGATTTTATTTGAAGGAAACTGGTAACGTGTTTCGAGTGTAAATTAAATATCGGCTTGAACTAGCCGCTGAGACGCTATAAAGTGATGAATCAGCGAGCGCCGGCTAATTAACAACGTCACTGCTACGAAAACAAATCTAAAGCTCTAACTACTATAATTAAGCTTCTGGGATATTGTAAGTGTTGACTTTTGTATTATTATACACTGTATATTCTTGCTTTTGTGTTTTCTTGTAAAAATAAGTTTTGTTTTGATAGTTTTACTTTTTTTTAAATTTTCGGACTACCTCTTTTTAATTTTATTTATTCGTTTCTATACCTAACAATATTAATTAAGTCATTTCTAACAAACGTATTTTTGATTTTATTTAGTGAACTCTAAATAAAATAATATTTTACTAGCGGTGAGTCCGCGTCTAGTAGTTTTCATGTCCATCATGAAGTTTAAGAAAGAAATAGTATGAATGTGGGACAGAGAGCGAGATAAAAAAAGAAATTGAATACCTTAAAAAAAGTTTATCACACGTATCGGGAAAATGATGGATAAAAGGAAAGAAGGATGGAATGGTTATATTTTTGACGTGCCAAAGAGGAAAAGTTACGCGGGGCGGGGCGAACGAAGCCAACAAACAGCTGATTGGTTCGAATACATGTGTCGCGTTTTTCTGTAGGTATTTTTTTTACTTTTTTTCTTTTCTTTGGCCAACTTTTTTGTAGGCTGTATTGATTTTCCGTTTAAAGTGCAACATCATGCGTGTATCTGGACGAGTACTGAATATCTTTTGTAATCCAAGTAAAAGTATGTTCGAAAAAATATTTTGAACATGAAAATCATTTTGTGAATATTCATTTCGACAGCTCAACACCTAATTTGAAAGGTAATTAGATTGTAACGATAAAAACAGGTGCATTATCATTAGAGCATGAATTTATTACTACATCATTAATTTTCTCATTATTATGATATTAAGTGGATCTTTATTCATTTTGTTATCACCCACTTATTTTTTGATAAAATCACTATTATCCTCAAAATGTAACACCTAATTTGTGTTTTAGAATATTTTAAAATAATTTATGTTTCAACCATAAAATATTCTAATTGGAAAATTAATTATTTATGGAGACTGTAAATTGAATACAAATGAAACTTAATTTTCCCTCATGAATAAAACATACATTCATATTGTTTTTATCCAATCTTGATCGAATCTCTTTTAAAAACTTCAAAAAATCTTCTAAAACTTGAATTTTATTCATAGATTACTAATATGATCTGAATATGTTTAGAAATAACAATACATTTTTATCTATACCATTCTGTATCTTATGAATTTATGATGCAGTTATCCTTTAGATTTTTTGTCACCTAAAAATTACAAACTGATAAAAACATATTTGTTACTCTACCACTATTATATTTAATCTGAGTCTATGTTACTTTTGCATAAACAAAAATTATTATTATTATTTATTGTCTATTAACAAAACAAGTCTGAGCAACATTCGATAAAAGTTAAGGCTAGATAAAAACCAAAATAAAATCAACCAATATCAAACTTATCAATAAGAAAATGATTAACATTATTAAAATTAATCAAACCGATCATTTACAAATATCATATTACCAGCGCCGTGTATAAAATGAATAATAATGATAATAAAAAAACAAGAGAAAATACACAAATAATAGACTAACGCAATACATGATATGCACAATAAAAATAATTATGATTATATAGATTGATTGCACGATAACTTTTTCTAGACAACGTTCAAACATGCTCCTTCGCATACAAAGTCAGTTTTTTTTGTTCCATTTTTTTCCTCCTCTTTTTCCATCAAAATGAAGTGTGTGTTACTCTTTGAAATAACCTTTTCTTGTTATCTTTTAATATCTATGTACTTTAAATGATAAGTATCAATATGTATTATGAATAAAAATTATAAAATTAAAGTAGGTAGGTACCTTTTATTCCGCAGTTTTCTTACACGCTCTGTTTTATTTCTAATTTCATATAATTTTTCTAATCTCCTGTAGTTTCTTGTTCTCCTGGTAGTTTCTATTTCTTTTAATCAATCCTTGTCAACATAATTGACATCCTAATACGTTAAGATATTACCGTGCAGTTCTGAATTCAATAAAATAAATTCTTATCAAAGCAAATCTGAAATGATTTTTTTTGAAAAACAATAACGATAAATGTGTAGTTTTATTTAAGAATAGATATTTGCAGTTGTTTTAATAAATACAACTAAGTTAACCCTAAAATATGGCGTCAAAAAATTCATTCGCAACAATAATTACTTCCAAGATACAGATTGTAAAAAAAAATATTCCAATTAGAATCTAGAATATAAAGCTTCTCTAATGTCACCTCTCAGAATAACAAGATTTCAGGAAAAAGATTTCCAAGTAGATAACTTCATTTTCTTTTTTTAAAACAAAAAGCAGAAAACAAAATAAATTAAGTAACTTTTAAAAATAACAATACATTAAATTACAAAAAAAAAACTACCGTCAATACCAAATAAAAAAGAAGTTCTCTGTCCAAAACCATTGACATTTCGACGTGTTACCGCGCAGAAGTCAACCATAAGCCCCGCTGCCATGTCACAGCCTAATCTATTCGTTAGTTGTATTTAGACGTGATCGCATCATTTTATTCCTTTGAATTCTTAGTCCATTGTACCTAATTAGAGTATATCACGTGACTCATTTGTATCCCAACTTCGTTGCTATGAATCAGTCATTTTAATTGTACACGCGGTCATTAAAATTGTGTGGCTTTGATTAATATTTAGATTGTTCAATTGTGTCAGCCACAACGATTTGTATGTAGAATTTCTAGGGCTCCGTGGATATATTTTTTAACATTAAAACGTTGGAAATGGAAACATCTCGCCATTTTACGACAAACAGAACACCGTCTCTGACATCAACTTTTATAACCGTTCAAACAATTACAACTGATCGCGGTGTCTCCGCGAGCCGACCGCTCCCCGAGAGCGACAGAGACGACCATAAACTACTCAGCTACGCCCATCAATGTCTAATTGCTTTTATTATTTTAAGGCATCGTAATCATTATGGCCGCAATAAAAATTGTAATTACTTCTCATTAGTTCAATTAAGAATTTTCTAGACACGGTTTAGTTGATATGTTGATTGCAAAATGGTTTAGTCTACTGATGCATTGTGTTGAGAAAGCGGCTCTTTTATTACTATTACGTTATTATTAATTCCCTTGTCTGTGGGTGAAATCTGACGTCGATAATCAATAAATTTTATGAGTGTTAGACACGGCTCGTATCAATCAATATTAATGATCATTCCGAAATTTGGAACTAATCGACGTATTTTAATTTTTAATATCCATAAGTTCTAATCTTTCCGAATACGTACTTTAACGGCTACAATTCGAATTCGAAAACGGTTTTGTTTAAACCGACAAAACGGTTTCGAACAAATTCAAAAATTACGCGCGTTTAATTTTCAAATTATCCGTCTATAAAATATATCGTAACTATACAAAATGAGTCTATAAAATAAAACAGTCGATGTGATAGACCGTACGTAAAGAGAACGCGCTAAGAAATAAAACTGCGAAGTGGGAGGAAGTTGAACTTCTAATAAAAAAGGACCGCGTCACGCATGCACGCGAGGAAAAACTTCGCCAAAAGTTTTCATGCACGTGGCTAACACGTGGTCTTGGGTGAAAAATCGCGCACCGCCGCGCGTTCCTTACCCCCCCCCCCCACACCCTCGGTGGCACGGGAGGACGCCCGAGGAGTCCTTCTAAACAATCTCGGCGGGAAGATACGGGGAATACCGAATATCGGGATATACCGAAGTAGCGAAGTTTAACACAACTTGACTTTTCCGTTCTTTTCTTTACTTTATCTAATATGGTGTTTCTATAGAGTTTCTTATTGTACAGTTGCGGCGGCAGTCCCCAGGACGGCGGCAAGCTGTTTTACCCCTACTTGAAGACGTCTTCCCTACAAAGGGACTTCCTATTTGCCAGTGGCTCCGGTACGTAGCTCGTAGTTAGGCACAGTTTATTTGTAGATCACGATAGACTTGATGAACACTAAGTGGACTTTGTCGAAGCCATTATGATTGAACTACTCTTTGAAGTTACATTTACAAGTTAGTGCCTATAAGAAGGATTTTCTTCCACTTTAAATCGTAACCAGTTGATTACACAACCTGAATGAAAAACTATGAATAGCCAAACAACGTTGAGAAGAGCTTCGATCAAACAATTCATTTTCTTAATTCAAAAATTCTAACGTTGAAAAAAATAACTCAAGCACTGATAATGTAGACAACATTTCATTTATTCAATGCTTTGATTACATTATCAGTATTAATCAATTTGAATTTTGAAAAATGAGTTGTTATAAATACCAACTCAGTTTTCGAAATTCAAATTAGTTAACAAAAAAAAAAATAACCCAAGCACAAAAGCATCATTTCACAGCCTCCGAACAAAACAAAAACTTATTTTAAACATGATAATTAAGGTGAAAGTTAAATTCATTCGGCTTCATTATAAAAACCAACTTGCATACGGTTGAAGTAATTAAAATTGTCAATGCATAAATTATGTGAAGCGCGTAATAACAGCTTTTGTACGCATCTGTAAACTATTTTATCTTAAGTAAGATCTACGAAACGACGTGTGCTGCATTAAGGGCCAGTAAAAACTATTAACAATCCACTACAAATGTTTGTTTATGTTAAGTTAATTCTTTTGAAGTATTACCCATCTTATTTATCGATACATAAGTCGATTGCGAGGATCAACTGAATTAGTTTGTATCAAGAGTGATGGCCCCATTTGACATATGGTATCGATTAAATTTTATCGATTTTACGATGCGAGCTGTTTGTCAAAATCAATTATGGGATTAGTGGAGACCACACAGCTTTATAATGGGAGCTTAAAAAAAGAAAATGTTTTTTGGAGCTATTTTCAAAACTCACATTAGTTCGAAAGAAAGAAATCACTTGCATATAAAATGTCTTTCACACAAATAAGCCCAAAAAAGGCTTTTATTTGTAGCAATTTGCTATCTCTAACTTTAACGAAATTAGGAGAAAGTTGCAAAAGAGCTCGCTATATTTACTTCCAAAAAGTATCTCACTCTAAATGCATTATGTCAAGAATAGAAAACCCATAATATTCACTAACAACAAAACATTATTTTCACAACACAACTCTCCGATAGCTCAAGCTCTACTCCGAACTACGTCGTAAGTTACTCAAAAACCGCCATAAATATTCTTAACCGAAACTAGAGCAATACAATAACACATTCACATCAAAATTGAGTTATCATTACTCCGGTTTTGCTCCGGCCGAGCTCACAGCAGGCCAACACACTCATCGGCATAGTTTTATAGCGGCCGAGGCGCCCGAATTACATCGCAAACAAGCCCGATTAGATCGACTCCGAGAACTGCCCATAAATTCAACCCTAAAACAACCGCTCTGTTTAGTTTGGAAGCACCCATCCCAGTAATTATACAATAATTCATACTTTAATAAATACTAATAAATCGTTCCTCAGTCTGCCGGCTCGCAGCATTATCGACCATTATTACACGATGTAATTACAACCAATAAATTACCAAATAATACATCAATCAGATGTGTTATAATTTTCTTATTATTACTTTATTTTTTTAACTTTTTGTTGGACAACGGGCAATTTTATTAAAATTATAATGCAGAGGCCGACTCCAAATTGGGGTAGCTGGAGGCTAAGATTCGGTTTAATTATATATGTAATGTTTAATGATATATTCTTATAATAAGCTACCTGAAGCTTGGTGGGCATAAATCAAATATTTCATTAAAATTCGGAGAGCTTACAACCCTTCATTTGGTAGTTATTAGCCTGGGATACGATTGTTCGCGAAATCCTCTAAGTGTAGGTGAGTGCCTAATTTTGTGTGGAAATAGCATTTTTGTAGTGACGTTGATGAATGGGATCCATTTAATCCGTCCGTTAATGTATATTAAGCTGGAGGATCGAGCTAATGTTAATGTCGAAGTCCTCCGTATCGACTTTAGAGCTATTATTTTTAGTTTATTTGGCGTAGTTGGACTTAGATAAGTACATACTTAGTAGACTAGATGTTTGTCTTATTGGACTAGACAATTGGAGTGGAAAAAACTGCCGTAAATGAATCCAAATTTTTGCATATCATAATAAATTGCAGTTTACGTTATGCAAAAATTTGGTGTCAAGTTTTCAAAGACGGTATTTTTTTTAGAAGTGTCTAAAAATTTAAACGTAATTTCCTTGAACCATGAAACAATATTTTTAATAAAATAAGGTTAGTAGACGACTCATATAGTTTCCTACAACATTTAAAGCTATATATTTCCTTATAAATAGACGAGTTCCTGTACAAAAAAATACATGAATTGTATCAGCTGCTTACGATCGAGTAAATTAACAGGAAAATGAGGTATAATTATAATTGTTTTACCTTGTACGACAAAAATCCAATACGTTATATACCTACAGGAAAACGTACGTATAGGGGCGATACGGGGATTCCGACAGGATTGGCGGGAACCATGATATTGTACCTACTGTATAGCTATTCCTAATAATATGAAAGACACGTGGTGTAAGAGTTATTTTAAGTTTTAAAAGTTGCGTAAACTATAATCATAATATATCATTTATTTCGGGTAACATACTCGTATGTAGGTACCGTACAGACTTACAGTCTGTAATAAATGTACAATATTTTTGTGTTTTTTTAATATAAAATACATAAGATTTATAAAATAAACACAAAAATATTAATCATAAAAATATTGTACACAAAGTGACGGCGTCGTGTTGCGAAAAAATCTTGTGTTTGAGCATGTGAATTTTCAAATGAGGATTTGTCAAAACATATTCAAAAGATTAATTTTGGAAACACATTTTAACTAACTGCTTGGGAAAAGTCGAGAGAGAGTTGAGAGAGAGAATTTTGGTAAGAATCGGTTCCATCAATACTAAGACACCATTAGGATATAAAAACTTTAAAACATCCAGCTATATCCATAATTAGACCATCTTACATTCCTAGATATTTCGCGACGCCATGAAACACCCACCAGAATTCAACAGATAACGTCTATCTTAACACGGAGCTGTCTTCAGAGACTCAAAATTAATTTTCCATCCACACATTGCCACAAGTCTATCGTACTAAAACTAAACTGGACTAATTAGTTCTATTTATAGAAATTTATATCACTTAGTACTTGCCAACTAAACAACAGAAGATGTACAATACTGGATGATTCATTTCATTGTTCTAAAATTAGGACGAAACTAATTGTCACTTGTTTTGGAGTTCCAAAATCCTATGATTAGTTGAATGTAGCCATATGGCTGGGGCAAATGGATTTATTGTAGACTTATGAATGAGCTGTGTAAGATTCAATCATCATCAATATATATGTCACCGCAAAATTGCAATCGCATTACGATTGTAAAATATCGCGTGAAATTATCGTAAACTATTTTTTCTTAGTAAGACACGGATATATTGGTAACTATTGAATTTTTATGGGATTTATTGTATACAAAACGTTTTTTTTTAAATATATTGAGACTTTTGATAATGAGTGAGTGACTGACTGACAGGCTAAGCACAGCCGTAACTATTGGTTGTAGAAAGCTGAAATTTGGCATGGTGGTTCTGTAGAGGAGCACTAAGATGAGATTTCCCGAAATTCCTACGGGAACGGAAGAAAAACGTGATAAGCGCGCACGAAGTCGCGGGCAAAAGCTAGTTTTACTATATTATTAGTAACACAAATAGTTAGACTCTAATACTGGTATTCAGCTGCATTCGATTAGACTAGACGCCGATCCCAACGTGGTGAGGAAGTTGCGGAATTTGTTCGAAAGAGTCACCGCGGCCCTGGAACGCAACGGGCATAAGGAGGAACACAGATGGGTTTTAGTCAGTAAGAGTCTGACACGCCCGCTCTTTCCAGAGCGGAAGAAGTCATTTGATGATTTCCCATCCATAAAATGAAAAAAGGTGGTGAGGAAAAGAATTAGCAGATTGATTAGTAAGTAACCCAAGCAGGCGTTTTTCTTTGTGTATTTGATTTCATCATCACTACTCTTAAGCTCATGGCTAAATAAATAGAGCCACACGGGTCGATCTTCAAGGTTAAACAACGCTTACCGGGGTCGGTCTGTGGATGGGTGACCCTTTTTGATATCGAGATTCCTTCTTGTCTCGTGGAAATCACATGAAGCCGTTGGTCGCGGCTGCCATTTGTAGATCTTTGGCAGTCGTTACGGATTGTCAGAAGCCAGAAAATCTGACTGCAGTCTTGCCTAGAAGTAACTACCGCGTTACCCAGTTAATGGGTTGGAAAAAGGCTAGGCAAATGATGATGACTCTTATAAACGGTTAAGGAAAGCATTTTGAGAAATCGAGCATATCCTCTAGAACCAAAATTTCGAAGACATTTGACATCTGCCAATCCGAGCTTTGCACATGTGGTAAATTACAGACCACTCCCACTCATAGAAAGGAGATCTGTGGAATATTATAGGCTAATTACACTCATGCTATTACTGACGTACGTGCAAACGATAGATTGAATGTTATAAGGTAAATCATTTTAAATAGGTAATATGGGTACCCCATGGGTGAGTGGGTTTGCATGCTCGGTTAACGGATTCGTGCTCTCATGTAGTTACAGCGTCAGATTGCTTGAGGAAGTCTTCCCTTATTAGTCATTATCAGTGAGCTGCCTTTCCGATGAGAATTACCGCTTACCACCATCTTCCAGTCCCTGTCCCATATTACTTGGGGTCACAGCAACACGTTTTCTTCTTTGATTTCTACCGTGTTAACTAACACGCTATCATTCTCTCCCTTTTCTAGCATATAATTATTTATATGATCCATCCATCTTTTGCCTTCTCCCTCTCTATTAATCAATATTTAATATTCATCCCACTTTTTGTCACAATACACTTCAACTAGTAGTCATAGTTTAATTCAGTGCATCAGATAAACACAGACCGTTGAAATATTATGTTGTGTATTTGACAATTTCATACAATATTTCAAAGGAAATAATGAAGATGTTGATCATTGAAAGACCAAAACCACTGTTAAAAAATCTTGCCCTATAGAAAATCTACGTCTACGATTACATCAGAAATTGATTCCTAATATATAGTTAGGGAATTGAGCTGAATTCTGATAGACTGAAAATCCCAAAATGTTCGAGGTGTCCACCCATGTGTGATTTATGAAGATCTTGAATATAAGTATATAATGTTCAAAAACTATTCAACAGAAAAGGCCTTAAATATTCTCAGTCAAGGTGTTAACCCTCAAGCATACGGCTACTGTATTATCATCAGTTATTAAAACTATAGCAATAAATAAAGGCAAGTGAGAATTAAAACACGGGCATTTATCACCTGCAACCCATCTGGACAAATAATAATTGTAAAAAATGCGTGTGCTTCATTATCTATACATTAATAATAAGCGTAGAACTAAAGGGTTGGACTGACTAGCGGTGACCCAAATTCTTATCTGACTTTTTTATTGTTCTCTGAAATCGTATTTTTATAGTTAATGAGTTTTTTTCTGGCTATTTATTGTTCTAATCAAGCAATAGCCAAAATGCAACAACTAAAAAAACAAGATTGGTATTTATAGTGTCGTTGAGTCTTCTGAATAAATTGTTTCTACTCTTGTTGGAAAAACGGAAAAGCACAATCTTGTTGAATAAACTTACTTAACTTACTACAATTTTCACTAAACTATCAAAATCATTTCGAAAGCTTTAGAGCTGATTCTGTCATTTCTAATTAGTGTAATCAATTCGTTACCCCCAAAGTATTTTATCTACGCCACTATCCGATTCATTTTCAATACCACCAAGACTGACTACAAATCTACTAGCAACAGTAGGTAGATACATTATGTTCTAAATGCTGGCTCTGCAGTGAACCGACACGAAACAGTTTGCAGTTTGTAATTGACACAACTGTATTTAGAAGACAAACCATAAATAGAATCAGTCTTGTATTTTATTCGATATCTTCAAAATTCTGAAACCATTTTACTAGTTCCAATGTGAAAACGAGTCTGTTTGCTTTTTTTTTGCCCTTGTTTGTTTGTGAGCTTACAATATTATACCTGTGTTTGCTATTGCTGAAAAAAGATCTAAGATGCAAAATTGTGAGGTCTCTAAGCTGATTGTATTCGTATCCAAGTTTTGAAAATGCTGTAATATTTTGGAGGTGCAAACGTCTCTGTCCGTGGGTCAGAACATTCAAAAAGTGGTCTTTCAAAATTATCTTATTCATCAGTTGTTACTTACGCTCTGCATTTAAATGCCAAAACAAAAATGGAGACCATGATTTCTATTTCTGTAATTCGAGACGTTTGTAATCTTCAACACAACATTTTCCTTCACCAGCACAGTATTTATTACACCTCCCTGCGAAACACTCAACAGAGAAGCTTCCCGTTTCAACTAGTCAGCACCACATCCAAAGATTGGCTCCATTTCCACGAATAAACGCATCATTTGTTTGCTTCGAACCTCCGAGACCGTTCCTCCTCTATCCTTTTTCGCTTTGTCCTCATTCACTCTTCCCTCCGGTATTCTTTCAACACGTCCCAGCCATTGAGATTTGCTCTTTCTTATTTTCACAAATATTTTCATGGCTTTTAAATTTTTCGACGGTTCTCGATGGAACTTTGTTTTGGTAGTGTCCCTCTGCTTTTTGAACACTGAGGATTTTCTTTCCTTTGGTGACTGCAATTTATGAATTAAAATGATTGTATTAATAACCAATAATGGCTTTGATGACATTAATTTTCCTACTTCAATTTAGTTCTAATTATTGGCCCACTTTGTTAAATACGTAATGCCATCTAACATTTTGTTGAATGACCATGAAATACATTGAAGTATTCGACAGGATAAAAAAACTTCACCAAAGCCACATTTAATTAAAAAAATAAATGTACAAACCTAAATCAGTAATTAAATTAGTTCGTTACTTCCTAACCGCATCGTCCTTGATAAGCCCATACAGCCAATTGAAACATTTTCGAGTGTATGTTAGAATCGCGGCAAGCACTGAGGGATGTGGCTACTTATAATGATTGTTTAAACCGTCTCCCGTCGAATCGTTAGTATAATAACCTTGTTTAAATCAAGTGTCTTCTTCCGAGGAGGGGAATAGAAGCGGAAATATTTTGCATGGAAACTAACAGGGATATTTGCTTTACAATCGTTTTGTGACCTATTTAGAACTCTTTGCTACAATGATGCATATAGTTCTAAAAACGATGTTCTCATTCGTCTTCATCATACAATTAACTTAGCGGATTACGAGAGGCTCCCGTCTATGACTAATTTGACTTTTGGACAATCTTTTTCTCTGCTATAGTGTTATTTTGTATCTTCTCTTTCGCTCACTAAATCTTTACTCACTCAGCAACTCGTTAAAAGTCTTTGTCTATCTCAGAAACCAATCATATCTTTATCATCATCACCATGGTCAATGATCTTCTTATAATTATCTCTTAAGTCCATCAGACGCTGACGAACGTCTTCTGCCAGAGGTCGTCTTTGAAAACACCCAGTTGATGAATAACTTTAATATCGGAAGTCTGTGTCAAAAAATGAAGAAATTACACCAGAAACACCAACTTCCAAAATTACAAGTTGTTTTTTGTAATAGTATTTTTTGAAAAAATGTTTTTTATTTAACATTCTATAATGTGACAATGTAGTATTTTCGATAAAAATGTTCGTCGTATTTATGCGAACTATATTTCCAGTAAGTTTCATTGTACGATAATATGGTGATCTATTAAAACTAAACATGCTACAGACATACCTTGTCCTGCATTTATGATAACTTGCTAAAGTAAACACATTTTACACCGTCAAATGCAGGCAAACCATTCAAAAACTTCGACCACAAATTCACAGAACCAGTTTTTTAGTATCTCCGTTTGCGTTACAAGAACAATAATATTGTTCAAGTCTAATTAAGTATTAATGAGGACTCATTAGTAGTACAAGGAAACAGCTAATCAATCGCTTATCTATCCTAATGTAAGACCGCAGAGTTTCACAATGTTTTATAACGCTGTTTTCCCAGTGCGTAACTTAATTACGAAAATATTACGCCTCATTAATGAACGGTGCCTTTTTGAAGACAGAGGTAACCGTGGAGTCGACACGGTTGTAGAAGTTTTTTAAGTGCTTGCTCCATTGTCGACAACATTGTCGCTTACCATCAGATGAGATTGTGGTCACGCGAGTTATCAAGGATAAAAAACCTTCAAAGTTTATGTGGCTCTTAGACTAGACACTACGGTCTGTAGTGTAGTTTAAGAAGCCATTATTCAACTGTTATAATGCAATCTTTACATTGTTCTCAACACCTCATAAAGAATTTTGTTTAGCATTTTAAAGTCGTTTGATAAGCATCTTTTAGTGTTGCTTTGCTTTGAATGAAGTTCTAAAACATCACTACCGTTATGACATAATGTAGTACCTACTTGTTTCATCATATACTTTTATGAATTTAGAGACGATTCAAATTTCCTTGTCATGATAATTAAAAAAAACAATTTACATTTCCGAAGTCTCCATGGAACCCTGTCCCTTCCTAGCGGAAAAAAACACATCCAATTCCACAGACTCATACGCAGAAAAGGCACCAGGTACTCACAACTCATGAATAAGAATAAAGTTCTCAGAAATATTTGACAAATAGGCGATAATGCAGCGCTGACAATCGACGCTACGTTATTAATTCCGCCATTGAAAAGGTCACAGTGTAAAAAAATCTACAATAAACAAACTAATTAGTACGGCGCGTTGTAATTACTTGTCGATCTTTGATGTACCTTTTAATTAGCTGTTGTTTACACCACGATAACACAGGGCTAGCAACACTGTCCGAATAATAACAATTAATACCTCATTTAGTGACGTCACAGTGCATTATAAAATAATAATAGTCCGCCATCTTGTGCGGTTTGTTTGAAGTGATAATTTTAAAATCATTAACATAATTACTAACGTTCATTTTGCTTTTTGTTACAATATAAGTTTTATGTCTTTGCCGAAATAAGAAAGAATGTTTTAATGGGTTCAATGGTAGCGCTAAAATCTGCTTTAATTTATGGGCGTGTCCCGTCTGACTTTATGAATTAATCTATGATAAGATAAAGCAGGGATATGCGGAGGCGTTTGCGCATTAAATTAATAATAATTAGAGCTTATTCCGCGCTCATTTTGAATTAATATTTTTAAGAGTAACGTCTCAATTCTGTCTAGATCTCTATCTGGTAATTTTATTGTAGGTAGATTATGATCATAATTATAAAATAATGATTGCGGGAAAAGAAATTGCTTAAAAAAGCGAACGTGCAAGACATCTAGAACAAGACAGTTTTTTGCGAATAATCATCAAATTGGGTAAAAAGAATCACTCATTATTACATACAATTGGTGTCACAAACTAAAAAAATAAATAAAACAAAGAGCTGTAGGTACTGTGCTTACATTCACAAGAACTCAAATTTCCTCTAGTTACCAAAGAAAGTTCAAATTACAACAACCAAAGTCACCAAAAACCATGGTACATTTAAATGCCTATAGACTAATGTCTAATGTCCTAGAGACATATCCAAAAACATTGTAGGTAAACAAAATCTGTATCATTCGCTAAAAAACAGAAAGGGTTCATCTCGTCGTACCCTTGACCGAAAGTTATGCTTTGTTACTCCTGTCGGTAAGAAAAGTAGTCGTTTTGGAAATAGAATCGTTTTGTTTGACTGATTGAATGAATTCAGAAAATGATTTAACGCAGATTTTTCAATAGATATTTTTAGACGAATTGAAATGGCGGCTTGACAGCTTTTGTGTAGTAAACATGTCAACTCAACACAACAGCCGTAGTCATAAAAACTTTATAACCATTAATTAGCTATCTTAAATAATTATGGAGATTCTTTATTCAACATTTTCTATGGACATTTTAAACAGTATTTTAACTAAATGCTGGATAAAAAGTTTTATGAGTAAGGCTGTTAAAGTTGTCAAAAAATAAAAGGCCCGTTTTGACAGCAGGATACAACATTACTTTACGAGTAAGTATGAAAGAGACATGAAATAAATCTCTTTGTTGTATCCTGCTACCGGACCTTTTATTTTTTGACAACTATTATAGTCTACAGTTTTTTGTTGTTACTTAAAAAACATAATATCATAAGACAAAACAGGTAAGTACCTCTCTTATGAAAAGAAACAATATTTTAGTATTAACAGCTACTTTTTCAAGTTTAATCTTACAATCCACATTTTACAGATTAATGTACCAACTAATTGTAGCATGCTCAGCTGTACCTGTAAGAAATTAATAGAAAACCAAAACGCAACATCTAACACACAAAGCCAACTGTATCGTTCTTGACTAAACAAACAAATACAAAATACAATGGCGATATTACGATTGCTCGTAAATGTTGAAAATCGCGATGCCAATCGTAAAATGGTAGTCCAACTTATAATTTCAACGGAAAGAAAAAAAATAGACGATTCAGAATTAAAATCGCTAATGACTAAGACCATTAAGTTAATCATTTTAATTAGACGTTGGTGTACGCTTGCGTTTCTATATTTTTTCGTGTAAAGGGGAGAGCGGGGTGATATTGTAGCGGCGGCGGGCACCGCGACTGTTTCGCTCGACACTTATACAATACCACTTTACTTCATTATTTCCTAGTTAAGCTTCTGTTTAAACCGGCAATGTATGACAAATTAATTGGAATATCACAAATTTAATTAGAGTAGTGTACGGTAGCCGCACTAAAATCTATCAAATGTCATAAATAAAGACACAAACGAGTCTGAAGCGGGTTTGTCATTTATTGGGGTGATAAAATTAGATGTTTTTTTGTAACCAATTGAACGGGCTACTTAATTGAATTTATTAACTTTATTATACCTTGTAAAGAGAGCGAAGTTCATTAACAAAAAAACGTTTGGAAGAAAAAATGAGTAGATGTTGTTGGGTTAAAAATAGGCTCAAATTCTGCTGAATTTAAAATAAGTAAATAATAAATTCGTAACTCAATACACTGATTAACGAAAGGCTTCTAGATTTTTAAGTATTACCATTTCACTGAATTAAAAACCCCTTCATTTAGTCCCTGTCTTCGTCAGTCGTGATTTCGTGAAGGATGTGTTCAGGAGCTACGAAGGAGTATTGCGCTGCTAGATCTGCCAACTTTGCATTTTTAAACTTGGCACAAATGTCTGTACATTATATGTACAATGCATAAAAATTTGATTGAAATATTAAATCTTAAATCAAACGTTAGTTTTAAATTGATGTAAGTAGGTATTGACGCCATCTTATACTGAAAAAAACTTTTTGGTCAGTAATTAAAACATGCTAACTTTTTGTTTTTTTCTTATAACTCAATTATTTCAATTTCATCAGTTTGTAGATGTTGAAATGCAAAAATCTAAACGTGAATTTATAAACGCCAAATATTTCTGTTAAAAGCAAAAAAACGTCGGCAAAATATGCCACATCCTTCGCTTCACAGCTGAACACGTCGAAAAGATCCAGACGGACATCTGAATAGCGTCTCATTATCTTTAATTATATACTGATTCTTCGGCAGAAGGGTGCCCGCTTTACTTATTGCTCCGTTCCCAATTATAAACTGCTATATATTTAGTTTTATACTTAAATGCATTAAGCATTCGTAATCAAGACCTTTAATTTCTGTTTTGACTGCATCTGACTTTATAGTCTGTGATCTTTAAACAATTAAAAGAGGTTTGTAGTATAGGCATCAGTGTCAGGTTTATGTGCGAAAAGAAGATGACAGTTTTTCATAAGATGTGTGAAATTAATTGCTGGACAGACTCAGTATGTTACAGTTTTACAATAGTTCCGAAGTGATACTGTCATTTTAGTTCAACATAACATGCTGTCACATTGAGAAGTGCACTTATAGCTCGACCTGTCATCAACAAACAGTAGCTTAATGACAAAGTACTTTTTTGTCAACCCTTTTTAACTGTCTGCTTTAAAGGATTATTGTCTTACGAGTCAAAGTACGAAAGTTAATTCTTTATTTTGCAGTCTGTTTTTGCGCGGACTTTAACCAAGTTCCACCCTTAACACACAAAACATTTAAAACTGTCATCAAAAACACGAAACTGCGCATCAACTATCATTTTCATTAAAAAAGCCTCGATATAAATAGAGAATCTTTTCAACGGCACTTATTAGAGGGTGAAAAGGGGATGCCAAGGTAAAAAGTGTAATTATGTTGATTATTTAGGCCTTAATGCGCCGACTATCCCGCACCTCCCCGAGCCGTCATTAATCGCCCCCCTCCCCCCTTTCCTTACAGCCTTTATTATTTCGTTTCAATTATTTTTGTGATTATCTTTTTATGGCGGGCGCGCATTAAAACTCGAAAAAATAACAGTGGACATTAAATGTAATTAGAATCGAAATTACGAGATGTCACCCAGTGGTGTTTGTGTTTTTAATATTATTAGGGTTCTGTGCGTTTTAAGCTGCGTTTGTCGTTTTACGGCGTGTTTTAGCTGTCGTCTTATGTTTTGTTATTTGTCGGGAGTGAGATCGTGCGAATTTTACTTTCGTGTCTCTTCCAGTAGTGAGCATTTAGTGATTTTTATTTTACACCTTGGTTGTTTTTTTTTCGGGAGATGAGGGAGATTTTATGAACCCATAAACGATGCAGTAGCGTATGTGCTTTTAAATTGACATTATTTCAGATTCATTATAGCATTGAGGACTGATGTTGCTTGTAATTATGTAAGGAGATGTCAGTGTTCGCGTGTTTTTTACCTAGAAATTACCCCTCTATGGGGAATCATCAATAAAAGTCATTGTTAGAATGAAGTATAAAAAAGTAAAGGCAAAGCGTTCTGATTTACACAGTAACCGAAATTCCATAACTTTTAAATAAGGTCTTCTGAGCAAAGTTAATAAAATTATTTATAAATAATGCAATGTTTTCAATCTTTATCTGTGTCAAAACAGTAAAAAAAACCGTATAATAAGCAAAACATTAAACTTTTTTTTTCTATAAGCATAAAAAAACCTTATTATGAACATCTATACAAATGTAAAGCATTAATTTCTATGGTAACGGAAATATAAAAACACGTATACTTAATACCAAGTTAGACGCGTGACTATTAACAATAGAACTTGGATTTGCCAACCCTTTGATTCGAGTCACTAATGAATAGAGTAGTCCAACAAGGAATTAAGAACTTTAATTCATGAATCATAGAGTTTAGAATAAATTGTGCGTAGACGGTAATGCATATTATTAAAGAACATTTTATGGATGAGCAATTTTTATGATTGTGCTTCTATTGTGCAGTAGGTGCGTATTGCACAGATGTTGAGTTATTGTTTAGTTAATCGTTAAAATCTTTGGCCGCTACTAAAAGCACGACTCGTTCATAGTTATATCGTTATTTAAATGACAAAACGGTGGCACTGAAAACTTCACGTGCAGATGCCATGGTAAGTATAAAATATGAAGATTTGTGACACGCAGTAAATCCCGGTTTTTGTAAAGAATATAATTTACGTTTGAAAATACTCAACTTTAAATTCTTAATTCAAAAACCGGGGGTTAGTATGACTGGCACATTTATTCCCTGTTTCCCCTTGGAGGTTTTACTTTTTAGTGGCGGGTTTTGAATTCAAATTCAAATAGTCAATAGTTTCATTAGTAGTTTATACCCACTTCGATCACTCGATTTGCCTTGTATGAGGTAATGATTATGCATGACCATACCGGTAATACGAGTAATAGATGGACGAAAGATTCATATTTTCAATAGCTAAAAACCTCAGAAGATCAAAAGGCTTAAAGTCACCCAAAGGCAATGGAGAGAGAGTTTCTTTGCGTGATCGAATCACGACTGATAATATCCGTAAGAGAACCAAGACTACCGATATAGCCCGAAGGATCGCCAAACTGAAGTGGCAATGGCACATTGCTCGCAGAACAGATTGTCGATGGGATCTGGAGTGGCGACCGCGTACCGGTAGACGCAGCGTTGGAAGGCACCGATGACCTGGTGAGGGTCGCGGGTAGCCGATGGATGCGAGACGCACAGGACCGGTTGTTGTAGCGACACTTGGGGAGGCCTATATCCAGCAGTGGACGTCTTTCGGATGATATGATGATGAAAGACCTACGAAGACTGAAATTACATTGGTGCTTGCGGCTTACGAGTGTGTTTAAATCCAGACAGGAATTTTATTTCGAGTATATTCTTTCGTGGCAGTTCTCAAAAACTGCGATGGAAAACATTGTGACGAAACTGGCCTGTCCTAGAAACAAAAATTTAAAGACATGACTTGGCAGAAGCATTTACCCAAAATGAACCTTACCCATTACTTTTAGTGGTATATCAAAAATTCTAAAATGACGCTAACGTTAATTGATACTTCTGGTATCGATGTGACATCAATGTCCAACTCGAATTTTACCCGCGTGGTGGATGACATGCCACTTATTTTTATAGAGAATAGGTCTGTGTCGTAGCTGTTCCCACTGCTCAGGCTCTGTTGTTCCCACAACACAGCCTGATTTTGGTATTTTCAAGTAACAAACATCCATACATACAAACTATCGCGTTTATAAGTAAGGATGGTCAACTCGTCTACTTTAAGCTCATAATATCAGTATTTTACTAGCATTGTAACTTTGTCTGACCAAGAAACCATTTCTCTACTTGAACATTAATTAAATACATTCCTCGCCATTATCTGTCAATCCAACAGCAAGCCAAACAATTTAATATAAAACTGAAATAATTATCCACATTTTACGAACGTGTGGTCAGCGGCGATCACGCGGGATTGGCAGGGAACGCCGACGGTAGGGTGACCATGCATCGTGGTCGATATAATCGGGACATGGCGGTTGATTTATTTTGTGAAATCAATTTAATATTGTGAGGTCTGTCTGGCTTACGGATATGAGTGAAGGAATGTTTTAAGTAAAGTTTTATATTGCAATTAAAAGGAGAAAGTTGAGTGTTTTATAGTAAGCGTTGAAACGATATACCTATAACATATTGTGCTAGTGCTTAACTTTTTATTGTACAGCAAAATAACCTGTAGTAGATACATTGAAAAAAAATTCATGTACAAAGTCGAGCTTAACTCAGTTTTGAGTTTTCTCCCAGCGAACCTTAGAGTCAGTTGTAGCTAAAGTTTTTGGCTTACTTTCTTGCACATTTTAACATATTTAACTCCCCAACTAATCAAACACAGCTAAAAACACTAACTACCTACCATAAACCAGCTACAACCCAAAAACTCAAAAAAAAAACAGCCAAAATCTGAAAATAAACACCAAATTGCAATTTTCAGTAAGTCAAAATCATGGCTGCCGCGCACATCGAAATTGAAAGTGCCCGCCCGAAAACGCAGTGGACATTCATTGATGTATCTCTTCATCTATTATTATATTTACGAATGCGTTTATGCCTGGCCTCAGTGAAAGCGAAACCGTTTTCAATTGTTATCCCTCTCACCACTTAATTGACCGATATTTGTAAAAGCCAGTGGTTAATTTGCGTTTTCAGCGATACGCGTTGGGCTTGCGCGTTGGAATGTTTTTGCGTAGTGGGATAGTTTTGGGGATGTGTCCTGGGCCAGCCTTTAACCTTTTCGGGCATTTTATGCGTTTATCTAAGCATAGTCTGGAAAGGCTCACGATACTTGGCCGGGTTGAAGAAATACGCGCTCAAGGTAGAACACCGGCAAGATGGACCGAGGAAAAGAAAGAGGATGTTGGGGGCAGCGTGTACAGAACGGTCCACACTGCAGAAGACTGCATGACTTAAAGACGCGTCGTATGTACGTGATCCTCAGTGATCAGCAGTGAAGGAACGTGGAACAAGAAGAATTCGTGAGCTAGATGGACTAATTTTATACAGTCGCTGATATTGCCACCCGAGATAATTCAGGTTCCAAACTTTGAACCCACCATGATCACGATTTTTAGACATGAAGGACCGATCAAAGAGAGAGATGATCTATTGCGGCAGCAAAATAAGGTCCGTAGGTATCATTCATAATTGTAAAATCCAGAGGTTTATGATAATCGATTCTCATCTTGTGAAGTTGGTTTTGGGAGATCCTGATATTCAGTCTATAAATTTGTTATTAAGCTTAGCAGTCACACTTCTTTGAATCAATGCCTTATTTGTGGAGAACGATTTAGAAGATGAGATGCCTTTAAAAATAAGCCTAAACTATCTGTCTTCTGGGCAAAAGCTTCCCTCCACTTCTTCTGTCTTTCACAAGCCCCCACGTAGTCCATCCAGTTTGAATGAAACCTATCTAGCCCGTCCCGCCATGACATAATTTCTACTAATATTAAAAATGCGAAAGTAACGCTGTCTGTCTGTCTGTCTGTTACGCTTTCACGCTAAAACGGCAGAAAGGATCGTCAAGAAATTTGGCAGATAACTAGCCTGGGATATGGAGAAGGACATAGGCTATTTTTTACGCGATAACCAACATCTACGCGAGACGCGGTGGACACTAAATAGGCTCCCTAACTAATAATCACGTCGCCCTCAGTACAACGTTAACTCAATTTCCGTACACAGCATCCGTTTGATCTTGCCTCTATTAGAGTAAAAAGGGACGACAAAGTAGTTTTTAATTGGTAATTGATAGTATTAGTAACTAAAAATCAATTTTTCATACACGATTTTCAATATTACGATCTTGCAGATAATTTTCATATTTTCCCTTTGCAAACTATAGGTAAAAAATCATTTTTAAAGATTATCGAAAAGAAAGGAAAAATGTTTTACTGCACAAAAAAAAATCACATACAGTACCTATAGAATTTTAAAATAGGTACCAAAATAAATACACATTTTTAATAAACACAAAAGCTGAATTTACAGAAAAATAAAATGATACTATATTATGGTCGACGCCAGAGAAATTTGCAATAACGGTCATTGACCCACCTACATTTATTGACATAATTTATTCCGAAAACAGAAATAAAGACATATTAAAGCTGTCCTGCATCGACATCTATCTTGATCTTTTACATTTTCTAGTAATCAAAAACAATTCATAATTGTATTGTCCAAGTACGAAGAGATATTAAGGAAAGGGCAATGACCTTATTGTAAATTTATCTGGCGTCGACCATAGTATCGGAAAATAAAACAAGGAAAACACAAACTTAGTTATGACAACAGGTACTTAATTCATCCTGGTACACATACTACGAACAAAATAAACTAATCAATTAAACCAACCCACATCCAAACCATGAAACGACTAGAAATCGTCTCCGAAACAGCCAACATCATTGTCACCACAACTCAAACTTTTTACAGCTCATCCCTAATCTCGTTTGCATTCTAAACAGGACGCTTTTATTATAGCAAAACACATAATCTCACGAAGTGTAATAAACAGACCATTTCGACAGAGTATAGAAGATTATTCCATTGTGCTTTGTGCTCAAATACTTTGATTGTCCATGACGAGAGTGCATAAACACCTCAATTTCTTAGAACTTTCGTCTATCAAGCTGTTTGTTATATTGCAGTGTGGTCGTGGGCAAGACCACCCGTAGTTGGAGACTGTACTAAGTCAGAACAAATGAAGAACTGCTTCTAAAAGACTAGACTGGACTGCCATTTCATAGAAACTCTAACAGAGAAGTCAGATTCATCTCTTTTCTTAGCTATGAAACAATATGAAGGAAAAATCGTTGTAAATAGGCTCGATCAGAAAAAAACTTTGTTTTCTATTAGGTCTACTATGATTGCTAATCGCATAACCTCTCGTCCTAAAGGATCCTGGCCAGGCATTGCGATAGCAGTTTTTGAATGACCTGCATTTAAAGAACAGAATAGACTGGATCCCCAGGAACAGAGGGATTATGTAGTATATTCTTCATTAATGTATCACGAATTCACGATCTAGCAGAAAATCTCGCAGCACAATCAATACTAATATTATAAAGAGGTAAAGTTTGTGAGGTTGTAGGGGGTAATCTCTGGATCTACTGAACCGATTTTGAAAATTCTTTTTATATATAATAGCCACATTCATGAGGAAGGCTATAGGCTACAGGGAATGGGAAACAACGGGATATACGCGTACGAAGTCGCGGGTAAAAGCTAGTTTCCAAATAAACTTCAAACAAAAAGACCAGTCAAAGTTAAACTTTAACTCTCTTCAGCTGCCACCGTGCTTAATAACAATACCATCATGAATTTACGCGCTTAGCCGTCTCTAAATAACACATTAGAGGGAATTTTACGCGTTCGCTGCATTTCCTTGACCATTACGATTGTTCTTGTGATGTGTTCGCAATAAAACCTCAGTTTCTATGCTGCCATTAATATTTAGTTCAAAGGAGTTGTCGTCACTTCATCTTATACTATTATTTGCTACTCGTGTACGATTAAGTTATGATTTTTCTGTCTGTTTTCCTTTAGGCCGTTGTGCTCTTCGATATGTTTGGGATTATCTGTGTCTAGAACGAAGGATTCTCTTTTTTTCCTTTAAATTTAAGTGAATCATTAGAAGAACAGTCGAGACATTAAGACTTACCTTAACAAAAAAAATAACATAACCGGAACTTTTTCGATTCTCTATTATTTTAACTCGATTTTGGTCACTGCCTAAGAATCCGTTCCATTATTTCTCATAACTGATTCCCATAGCTACTTTAATATAACTAACTAAATACAAAAACAATTTGCCAACTAACATTAAATAAAAAAGTATGAATGTGGACGAAGCAAAAGAGGCGTGCTATACGATTCTACATTTATGATTTCTTCCCATTCCCTGGGAAAATAATATGTGTTTCCTGTATTTAGTACATTTATGTTTTAGTAATCTGGGCTAAAAGAAGCTGCTACATTCGATGTTTTTGTTTCATTCCCAGATCGACATGGATATAACGGGGTCTTAGAGTCGAAATATAACATGTACAATTGTGCATATCCTTCAAAAGATACCTGGATGCTTACTGCACTGTTTACCCACTTCAATCAAAACCGTGAGTATACTTCTTAGTTCCATGCATCGTCCATGTTGATCTGAAAACAGAGACAGAATTAGGTAGGTGCACTTTTTCGATTTTTAAAGTTTTTGTATGCGTGGTAACCTAGTATAAATATCGCAAAACCCATAAAGAAATTTTTTAGATGATTCGGTCAATTTAGTAAATTGATTTCAAGTTTTTTTTTATCACAATGCAACCAACAAAAACCATAAATAAATAAAAATATTCAGTGACCAACCTTCCCGCGCCAAATGTTAAATGCAATTGTGGGAATCTCTCCCCTACGAGCGATGAACGTCGAAATGATCGGTATGTCGATGTCGGAGTAAAAAATTAAATAAACCGACAAATAAACGATTAAACTGATTCCATTTCAATGAAAGAGGTTCATCATCAAGACAATTTCGTGGTGACATTTAATGAAGCATGTTGTTGATGTTACCCGTTCGTCTGATCCTCTTTTAATACATAGTAAGACACATCGGCGCACGAACGTTTAATATTATTCTGGACACCCCATTAAAAAAAAACTGCAAAAATTTCTTTACATTACGAAATCACCGACAAAAAATTTCAACGCTGGTTACTCGTACTTTCTCTAACACTCAAGCTTGAGAAACTCAGACTGGAGTCTTGTGACCAAGTGGGGCACAACACCGCACTCTGAATTTAAAACTTGAAAAATTTTGAATCACCAAAGTCCAGTTAGTGTAACCCAAGCTTGGGCCCCGAACAAATATTTTCTATAGGTAATAGCAATTGTCGAAATGCCAAAATGTTTTGCATTGACTATGTGATACCTATTTTGGTAGCGGCCTTTACAGTTTTGGCTTTTCGACAACCGTTGACGCTGATAGAATGTCACATTGTTTGGAAGCTCAGCATCACTCTGCACACATAACATAGTTGTTTTAAATTAGGTACACCAATCTTATGTTGTATTTTTGCAAGCAGATAAAATCACCTAAAATTAGCATTACGTATTTCTTTTTCTTTTTTTTACTTTGTAAATATTTTAAATTTTTCCAATTTTTCCGACAATTCCTTACTTCAAAATCTCCACTCATGTTTAATAAGATGCAATACAAAATTACACAAACCCTCCCATACCCGGAGGTGTGTACTCGAGGAGGGCCCTTGTCCCTTTCACCGTGACAATGGCACTCCAGCATCATTCCTCCCGCGTGAGCACCGATCACTTATTATTTCCTTATTATTATTGTTGGCTTCACGGTTCACGCTATTTTTTGACATTTTCCATTTTGTCTTGTTAGAATTTGTTAAGGGTTGTGGTAGATTTTGGTATGTTGTTTCCCAAAGTTTAGGGAATTCCACTTGTATCATTATCATCTATTTGCCTTTTAACGTTTTACTTTATTCAATGAAATCACTGTGAAACTGTAAAGTATCAAGACAATCTCTCATTAATCTGCAAATTATATACCAACGGTGGTGCTGATAAATAGATAAAACAAAACATACCTGACGCTGATATTCAGCTGGACCAATGCGGTGGTATACGGACGTCGAGCTGATTTTGTGAAAGAAGAGTTATGTTTGTGTATAAAGTGTGTTAGTGTTATGTGAGGAGTGAATATCTGAATGGAGTAAATATCGTGGCAGTTGCCAGGGGAGATTGGAAGAAGAAAATATGTTGCGTCAATCTCAAATAACATGCGACAAGGGCGAGAAGATGAGAATGATACAACAAATGCTGTAGCTTTTCATCAAATTTGTTCACCAAGAGACGTTGCTGAATAACCCACAAAACTGATTTAATTTTAGTTAAACGAATCCCTTAACTATAGATTTTAATACTTACATTAACACATATTACTAACCAAACCAACAATGGTATGATCCACAATGATGCTACAGTTAATGAAAATGCGAAAATGTTAGTAACAAACGAACTAACACCATTAGATACTAATCACGATGTCAGAATCAATTGACAACTAACAACAGAAACGGAATAATTGACATTTTGTATTAGTATTTCGTGCATTGAAGCTGGCAGGTGTGATCAACTAATTGGTCTCGTAACAGATCTAAACGTTGATGATGTTAAACCAGTGAGTGATAGGATTTTGTAAACAGGTTTTCACTTAGATTTCAGTACAGGAAACTGAGGGAAATTGCAGTACCTGTTATGGATGTCGTTGTCGTGATGTATCGTCACGTAAAGTTCCTTTAGTTGTTGACGAAACTCCTCAGTTTCTGTAAGATATAATATTTAATAACTCCTATTTGGATATTGAGAAAGTACAATAAAATAAAGATGCGAAGTGTAGTAAATCGGACTAGACTACCGATCCTACTTTGTTATTCCAATTGCCTTGTGTTAGTCCATCTTCGAATAGGCTCAGAGTTATTTATTGAACAGAAGTTTAATATTACGTCCATGTATGAACTATCTGGGTCAGTGTAGTGTAGAATGCTTAACTATCTTCTTGTCTGGAGTCTGGGCACTTAGTTAGAGTGAGAAATGGCGTCGAAGGCCGACCCGTCCAAAAATACAATGAAATTCGTCAGCACAAAATAGAATTCATAATTTCCACCTCACCTAAGCACAGGTATAACAAGTTACCTGTTCCTATGTTTGAATATTTCAGAGTGGGTAAAACAGAATCTAATTTGGCATATTCATACCGAAACAAAAAAAAAATCATAAGTGACTTTCCGAATAAACCCTCGTTAGAATTAGAAATCAACCGTCACTGGCCGAAAAAAAAAAACAATAATTATAAAGCGCGCGTAATTCTAATTCCGAATTCAAATTAAAGCCGCTTAATGCGCGGGAGCGACCCCGTTAAAAAAAAAGAGTTGACGAGTGCTCGGAGGGTGGTAATTTTTCATTAATTTAAGTTCACCATTCCCTGTTTTGTTTGCTTTTAATCGCATTTCTAATTAATCCCGTCGAGAATAACGTGACAACTGTCGACTATGGCCGCCATTTTTTCGAGCCGAGTATAGCAGATGTCGGCCGATTTCCATTTGTTTCTGAGATTAATGATTCGGTACGATTGTGAATTTTTCCGGTCGGCTTTTGTTGTTTTAGAAGCAATTTGTCCGCTTACTTTTGTAGAGAGGCAGTCGTTAAAGCCTCCACAAATGATATTGGAACGGAATAAAAAAAGTCGCGACAAAAAGGGTTTCATATATATTCGATTTCAGTTGCATTTCAACCGAATTCTAGTTGATGAAAACGAATTATTGTATCCAGCGCTGTAAAACATAGGAAAATATTAAACATTATAACGAGCCTAAACGGTTTCCAGAGCTTTAAAATGAATAGTCGAGCTTTGTACTGTAGGTACCTACCTACCACAATCGGAACTAAGGTTTACTTTAGTGCTGAAGGTACACAAGCAAAGATAAAACTAGCTGCCCAGATAAAGATGAAAATCGCAATCACTAGGGGCCGGTAACCAAACGTCACTAGATATTCATAAACGATCTTTGAAAGAAGACTTTAAAACATTTTTTTTAAATTACCTCCAAATTAAATATTCAATCCGACTTTCACCCCTAACCACAAACGACAGCCGTTCATCAAAATAAACCGCAACAATATTGAACAAAATCCTTCACATATCGCAAAAATAGTTTCATTTCGACGAGTAACTTTGTCCCCTACGGAACAAGCCATACTCAATAATGCAAGTCCTCACAGCCGGCTTATAACACGTATAAATGACACCTCGATTTAAAAATCTACCATCCGTAAAGGACCGTGACTATTGGTAGGTCGTGTGAAGTCATATCCACTTAAATGTGTTGCTGACTTACTTAGTTGTTGCACTTAAGTTTTATAGCTATTTATGTGCATGGTTATGTGTGTGTAGTATTCTATCTATAGTTTTGTGGTTGATTGTCTTTCGAGGTTTATGAAACTTCTTGTCATTGTTGTCTTGTGTGGTTACACTTCTCAATCGCCTATTTTTATCAAACACAGTCTGAGAGAATTTGCTCTCATGGTTTTCTCAAATATCATTCACTTCTATCTTTCAGTTTTCACACTCATTGGTGTATGATTTTTTTTTTTTAGGTATGACCACTAGCAAGTTAACACACTTGGGATATCAACTGCTTAACCGGACTAACATTGGTGTATGATTGAACTGTTGTACATAAATAGTAGCCCTCAGTAGGATTACTATTCATCAAGTGACATTGTAACATCATGTAGGCATGCAACTTAGGTTTCCGTCGTTATAAAAAAGAGCAAGCATGATTATTTTTGTCGCGCCACTCATGCCTCATGAACAAAACTTTAAATAAATGATAAGCAAACTCGAAGATCTCAATTTTTTTACAATTGCAATCTGTTGCCGGTATGAAGTGCTAAGAGATGATGATTCAGAAATAGAATACGGACGTATAGTTTCTGTAAAGTTAAATGGTATCAGTACTTCGTAAACACAAGATAACAAAGTGACAGAAAACTAGATGTTTGGCCTATTGTTAATTGGGGTGCAATAGCAGGAGCAAAGCAAGGGCGGGTATATGTAATCGCTAAAATCTTCGAAACTACACAATTAATTTTGATTATGGTTTGAAAATAATTTTATTAGACATAGCATACAAACATCTACACAATAATACATGTTTGATAAATGTAGTATATGGACAAGTAGATTTTACTCTTTTGAATCTAAGTAAAGGGCACTAGTCAATGATAAAGCAGAATACACAATGTTTCGTGATTTGTACATTCCACAAAGCAGAAAAAAACAGGAGCGTCGAAACGATCCGAGCAAATCTACCACTCTTGCTTCCTAAACAAAAGCATGCTTGTACCAGAGAAGTTGATCTACCACTCTCGCCTCTTGAACAAAAGCATGCTTGCACAGCTTGAATAAATGAAGAACAAACACGAAGTTCCCAAATCGCCTTAATATCAGCACAGTTAGTAAAGGTAGCCTGTATAATAGTGTACTGCTATAAGTGCCTGCTTCCTGTAAATTTTGGCAGTGGCGATCTGTGACCAGTCTTGGAGCAAAGAGTTCATGTAAACGATCTCGTTACTTATAATTTTTATATTGTTTACGTCGTTGATTTATGCCATCGCTAAGATGAACCCTAGTGAAGCAAAGCAAGGGCGGATTACTAGTCAATGATAAAGCAGAGCATGTATTGTTATTTGAACATTCCTATAATTCAGAGAACATTAGCAACTTCGAAACGATAGGAGCCAATCTGCCACTCTTGCAAAAGCATTCTTTGCAAGCATACTTTAGTACCAGAGAAGGTTGATCTACCACTTTCGCGTCTTGAACAAAAGTTTAAATAAATGAAAAATGAACACGAAGATCACAAATCGCCTTAATATCAGCACAGTTAGTAAAGCTAGCCTTTATAGTGTAGTGCTATAAGTGTCTGCTGCCTGTAAATTTTCGCAGCGGCGATCTGTGGCCGGTCTTTGTGCTATTAATTTGTAATGTCCCCCTCTGCCTGCTAGATGCATAGCTCGAGTATACGTGAGAGCGTATGGGGGGATAAGTCGACAGCTTTGGGCTAAGGTTTTGAGTGCGTACGCTCTTGCTTGTTGCGAAGTTAAGTTTCGGTGTGGATCGTAGGATGGTGTAAGGATGTTTTTTTTTTTGTTGAAGGAGGCGTTTGAAATTGGAACGGTGAGTGTTCCGTTTGAAAATTTTTGCGATTAGGTTATTCAAAATTAAAGTGACTGTTTCTGAGGTTAAAGTAAGTACCTAAAGAATATCTGGAGAATATATTCATAATACATCAAAATATATTTTCATTCTTTTCTTAGTTTCGTTTATTATAAAGAAGCCAATACTAAGAAGGAAATTCAGAATATGTACAAACAAATATTTTCAAAACCCATCAACAATATTGCCAAACCATATGCACCACACTTGCATCAAAGATCGACACATCGTTCCCCAAACGCCTACCGATGACACGCAACATATTCGAAATCTTCAGACATGTCGTCGTTTTAGTACCTCGTGCTGAGCCTTTGCCGATCTTCAATGGGGGCCCGCGTTTCCGATAGGATTAAGCCAGACTTACTGCTCGGTCAGGAACACGGCGCGACGCAGTAACCCACCCCCCGCACACCCGCGCCACACACCCTACAGCCTAACCTCACCCCCTCCCTCGTCCGCCGCATTAGGAGCAATCATATTCGACGGCTGCTAGGTTTTGGCATCGGTCTGTGTTGCTTAGCCTCGGCCAGCTATTTGTGGAACAATGATTGGTCTTGTCTTAGTTTGTAACGTCGTTTAGGACCATTTTCGTTTGTATCAAGAAAAATTGTTGTAACTTCTAATTTGGTTGTAAGAGTAATTTCATTTATCGCAGCTATAACTAACAATTGATGACTAATATTAAATCTTGTTCAGTATCCAATGAATCGGTCATCTATAGGTACAAAAACTGTCAAAGAATTTTTGGTTCCCGCTTAAATCACTTCTTAATCAAGCACTGGACTCTGTAGTCTTAAGCCTTGGTGTGACTTGTCTGCCTTAGACTAGTGCCCAAAGCCTAGCTTTCAAAGGTTTCTTGTGTGTCGTGTGGCCGTACGTAAAGACCAGCCTTTCACTTGCTGCGTAAGAGGCGGCTAAGGGAATTGCTACGGCAAAAGGATAGGCCGCCGCATCGTGATTATGTGGACGTCGCCTAGACATCGCTCGTTGTATAGCCTCTACCTACGGCATTGGTATATTCTCCTGTCCAAATACTATAGTTTTGGAATAGCAACATTGAGTCTTCTTCTTATTTTGTTTAAAACTCCTGTTTGACATGAAGGCTTAGGCTATATTCTAAGGCCCATATTCCAAAACGTAAACTCCAACTCAACTCGAACTCCAACTCCATCGGAGCCTGTCATAAATTGAAGTTTTTGCATTCGTTTGGTCATCTCTTGAGTACACAAACGTCAATTAGACAAGTTTTCATTGCAATTTTAGTGCTCATGTTGGAGTTGGAGTTCGAGTTGAGTTGGAGTTTACGTTTTGGAATATGGGTCTAATTCCGTTCTAAGGACACTTTATCTTTTCCGCTCGAGTTAGTACAATTTGACTGATTTGGATGGAGGGAATGGCTTACAACATTCTGTGTTAATGCATGTGAGAAAACAACAGCTTCAAGATATATTTACACGAATACATGCAGCTAAATAGGTAGCCTTTTGGAGATTGAGTATACTAATGATTCTACTGTCAGTTTTGAAGGATGTTGAGTTTGTTTCTTTATATTGGACGACCTACTCAACCTTCACGGCCGCAATCATGAACCTCTAAAGCACACAAGCAACTCACCTGCCCAAAATCATCTCACTTTCATCAACTTTCTCAGTCAAAATAAATCACAGATGGAACCCTCCTGCCACACATCGACCCTCGCAGCCTGCACAACATATACATAAGTAGAAGTACCCATAAGTTTGGATACAGCCACAACTGCACTAGTGACCGACAAGCTAACTAAATATTAGCCGTGCGTTCGACAGGTGTGGGCTGTGAACATTTTTCTATTGTATCTATTCCTGTTGAATGGATGAAGGGATTCTGAAGTGATGTAACAGAGAAATGTTTTATTTAGATTTTGTCAATAAGCCACTTTTGATACGATCGGTAGTTTATTTATTTATTAAAATCTCTCTTGAACCTTATCATTACATGTTACCAAATCCAATATTGCGGTCTTAAGATTAACTTTCTTAATGAAAATAATTTTCGTGTTACCTTTGGCAATACTCTTTTCAACATTTTCGTCAACAACCAAAACTAAAATGTCATAATTTTTCGACGCCATGTTTTAGGTTACTTTTAGTTTTAGTTGACTTTTTTTTGTTAAGTGTGTGTATATAGTTATAGTTGCAATATACCTCTATAGATAAAATGTATAGTCGAAAAAAAATATAAACTCAATCAAATGTCATCTTCATTTTCCAAAGATTTTGAAAAATTTTCTCCTAAGTCTTCTTGAGCTTTTTAATATTGCCTTAAGTTCTTATTTGTGTCAATAGTTTAGTAAGTAGTCCTATTGGAAATATATAAATTATTGAGCGTGAGAGTTCTTTTCATTTTATTTTTTCCATTATTGTGGTCGGATCTTCTTATTCTTCTGCGCCAAAGCCGTCTTTATTGGGCTGCATTTCTTTGATGATATTTCTTTTAGAATCAACAAATTGATTGATATTTAATATTTCGAACTACATTTGTAATTCGTATGAATTATTTACTTAATATTTCAATTTAGCTTAGATCATAATAGTTTTCAGCAAATACATATCAGACTGAACGAAAATCAAGATGAATTAGGAATAACTGTAACCAATTCCCGGCTTAATCAGTATAACACATTCAAATTCTATAATTCGTTACTGAGAATCTATAGTTTACTGCTGCAATGATATTTGTTCATCGTTCTCTAATGCATTTCCAAGTATTGAAGCTTCTGTGGTCTAATACGGTGTACGTATGAACTTTCATAAACATTTACTTAGATCATTCCAGGTATTAGGACCGCTGTTGGTAATTTTAGCACTATTCTTAATTTTGTGCGAAATATTCTGGAGTTATGTGAGATAATTTATTTGTTTATTCTGGAATGGAAAACCTTGCAGCAATTACACCAACAAAGCATACTTCAGAATCTGCTGCTTTCAAACATACTGTGCGCGATGGAATGGACAGCGATGGGTCACGCGTGCATCAGGTCGTAGCATCAGGCCACCGCTCCTCTAGGGTTCCACATGCAATTCCATATCGAATGTGTGCGATATGGAATTAGTTAAACCATTTAGAAAAAAATGGTTTAACTCGATTAACTCGATGAGTTTTTCAAAATAAAATTATTTAAATTGATGGAATGGAACATTGCGAAATTTCATCGTAGCAGTAACATTTTACAGTTGATTCAAATAGCTTTCGCAGTTCTTCAGTTCTTTCTCGATTCGCCCAACATCCTCATCTTCCTGCCCTTATCCCTTGCAACAAGAAAATCTTGAGCCAACAAATTCTTCTATTCCCAGAAAGGCAATTTCGATTCGAACTATTTCAATTGAACTTTTGTTTTAAAACCTGCTAATTCTAGTTGCTTATTTCATTTCAAATATCTTAACAATTGGAACGAATTGTGTTCCATTTGTTGACTGCTTGATTTTCTATTTCCAAACTCGCAATTCCTGAAAACCAGAATCGACAGTGACATTCACTTGATCATCTATTCCGCACCAAAGAATGTCTCATATAGCACATAATGACGAAACATTATAACATTGGCAATCCTTATTTACTTACTGGACCTAATAAAAAGGATTTGTAGACCGGTATTAGTGCATTATTAGTTACCCACCTAACTCTAAAGCCGCTTGTACATAATCGGTACTATGTTACCTCGGCACACGGTATTATACCCATAGGATACAGGATCAACATATCTTGAGCTAGGAATTTACTTCTGTTTACGTCTACTAGACGGAAATAAGTAAAAAATGCGTAGGAACTACACAGTGCGGTGTTATTAGAGTTCGTTAAGTAATTTAACACGCTGAAAACAAGATTTTTTATCAAGAAATAAACAGAATTTACGTTTACAGAACTGACATGCATACAAATTTTGAAACTAGAAATTCTTAACTATCGTAGACACTATAATGTGCAATAACGGTAATTGACACATATACATACATTTATTGACTTTCTTAATACCAAAAACAGAAATGAAGACAGGGACAGGGGCAAAGCTGTCCTGAATCGACTTCTATCGTTATCCTGACGTTCTCTGGTAATGAAAAACGGTTCATAATTTATTGTTCGGGTATCTACGAAGGGTTAAACTCGTAAGTTTATCTGGCACCTACCATCTAGCAGTTAAATGCGCTCTAAGTTGTCATAATTGACAGTTGGAAACGTCAGTAATTCAAAATTAGAACAGTATCAGTCTTTTTAAAACTAGCACAAGATATTTGACGACACGCGTCGGGAGTCGCAGGGCGATTCCCGGCCACCGTAGGCGCGGGCCTGCGGACGGCGAGCGTTGGGTGGCTCGCCGTCCGATAAGAACCAGCCGGTCTATTCTGTCGGGTGTCGACCTCTCAGCGTGTACACTTAGGTAGAGTGAACGACAAGTGAGCTGTCATTCCATCAAGTTTGTATGGTTTGACAGCTCACTTGTCGGTCTTTTCGCCTAAGTTTTCACTTAGGCATGTTTACAGAATCGCAGTGCTGGGTCCCGGATCGGGACGGCGCGTTGTGTTCCACGCGCGCCTCAAACAGATGTCAGTATAGTAAAAGGGGCCCGCTAGGGATGGGAGGACGCCAACTTTCGTGAAATTTGTTCGAAAGAGTCACCGTGGCCCTGGAACACAAAGGGCATTTGGAGAATGGATGGGTTTTGGTCAGTAAGAATCTGACAATCTCCTCCACTCTGCCAAAAGCGAAAGGTGTCATTTTGATAATTTCCCATCCTTAAAAAAACCACAAGATATTGATGTTAAGCGTCCGATTTTTCTATGGCCAATTACAGTTATCTAGTCCAATACAGATTGGGATCTACTAGGTACTACTGGCACGTTCTAGAAATCCAGCGTAGATAAAGACCTAAAAAAACACAATTTTACTTGTAAACCCAACAAACAAAATAAAAAACGAACGTGATAACCCTAAAGCAACAAACAAACCATTCTTCCCAACGCCATAATAATCCGTCCTTCAATTGACTCGCGATACCAAACAGCTGATACACTTTTTCTTCTTCCTACATCCAACACATTTAAAACACCACCTTGTTGGCCACATCCTAAGGTTTATAATCGTGTAAATACATGGAATATGAGCGAAAGAGGGAACAAAGGAGTCGGGAGAACGTGTCTTGACCTATTTGTGTCGTCCGATTGGTGTAGGTCGTGTTTACTACGTCTGGAGAGAATTTTTAGAAGGTTAGGAGCTTTTTAGGGTTAGGAAAGTAGGTAGGTAGTTCTTTTGTTTTTTTTGGGGTTTTGTAAGCAGAGAAGTGGTTTTGTGGAATGATGTAGTGATAATGGGTTAGCATGGATAGAAAAACGGTTGGTGGCGAAATTCGGTAAAAATGTTTTACATTTTTTAATAGACGTTACACACAAACTAAATAACAAGATAGTATATTAGAAGATATTAATATCGTTAAGTACTTATCCCAACAGAAAAGGAAACGCTGTTAACTTAATTAATTTACTTATTATAAACAGTGTCAACAAAACTTAAGTAGGTACTATATTTTGTTTTTCATCTTTGTTTTGTGATAAGACAAAACCCCCGATTTTTCAATTGAGAATTCTTAAGTTGTGACCTTATCAAAGTTTACTTTTACACGAGAACTTTTCGAAGTGTAGCATTAAAGTACTTACAGCTTCACAGTTCCTTATCTTTAAATTCTCGATATATCTGTCACATCTGCCAACTGGCTAAATCAGCCGTTAAATTAAAAGCCTAGCCTATTTTTCAGCGACCTATGTTTCTTTTGAATAAGAAACATAGGTCGCTGAAAAATCGGCGCTGTTAAATGAAAAGACTAAGCTTTTAATGACACGGCTGATTTAGCTAGTTGGCTACGACGCGACGTATCCACCATTAGTAGGTACTTAGTCTTTTTAACGGTATTTTGAAAATGATTTATTTCGCCCACAGACGAGTCGGGATGCGAGGCTGATATGCTGGAGGGCGCGGAGGTGGGACGGCACTCGCCGCCCCGGCCGCAGCAAGAGCCCATCAACCTCAAGAATGAGGTGAGTCCTCTTTATAACATGAGCCTTATGTCGGACACGAGATTAAGATGAGTGGAGGACTTTGTTTTACTTTGTACTTCATTTAAGAGAAAGTTGTGTGTAATTTAGTGTCAGAATCATGTTTATCGATTTAATACGTATAAAGAACCCATCAACCTCAGGAATGAGGTGAGTCCTCTATGTAACGCATATTTTATGTAGGACACGAGATTAAGACGAGTGGGCTTTGTATTTAATTTAGGACAAAGTTACGGGAAGAAAAGCGAAACTAGATTGAATGTGCCGTGTTTGGGCAAGACGGTAGATAGAAAGCAAGAGCCCATCAGATGGGTCATCTTTATAACGCACGTTTTATGTAGGACACGAGATTAAGACGAGTGGAGGACTTCTTGTACTTTGTTCGTTATTAGGTTATTTTAGGATTAAGTTAAAGATTTTTAGTATTCTTCTCTTTATCGTGTCGATGGTTTTTGGTGTTTGGACCCAGTAGGTGGCCACGTTTATTTTTCTATTGAAAGTGTTTAAGTCATCTAGGGTGCCGCCGGTATATTGAGACAATCAGGACACTCCAACAAATGGGACATAGTCTAAAACTACGATTTAATTAGTTGTGTTTGTGTAAGACAGTATACATAATTATGTTACTAGCAAGAGACCATCAAACTTAAGAATGAGGTGAGACTTCTTATAACATGTGCTTTATGTAGGACATGCATGCTAGCTTAAGACGAGTTAGGACAAATTTAAGCGGGGTTAAGGCGATATTTGGTATTAAAATAATGTTAATAGATTTAATGCGTTGATGTTCATAATAAAGAGTATTCTATTCTATTCTATTCTTAAGTCGTTGTGTAGAAGACTACGTAAATTATGTTGGATAAAAGATTGGAGTAAGTATTAAAGTAATTAAGACAACATTTAGGGAAGTGTTTTGTAAAATCGAAATAACCTAGCAGCTAAATAGATTGGGCATCTAGTCTTTTTAGAAAGTGCTTTATAAAAGACGATAAGAACGGAATATAAGAGATGACTTACCGAAGTATCAATAACTGAAATGAGACCATTAACCTCAAGTATGAGGTAAGTCCTCTTTGCAACACGTGTAAAACGTAACACTTGATTAAGACTAAGTTAAACGCCCACCTGGTTCGCGACCACCCTTCACACTAAAGTCAAGCAGCCTGCTGTGTTTCGTTGCAGCGTGAAAGTACCAGTGCCTCAAGGCATCTTCTGGGTACGCTCGCTCCATCGTAGACCTTATATATTGCTTTACATCAGATGTGATCGAGGTCAAGAGCTAGCCCATTCCTCAATAAATAAAGTGGAGTAGAGTACTTAATTTAGGACAAGAATGAAACTTACGTACTTTGTGTAGGACGATTTTGGTTACTACTGGAAGTGACATTAATTTACTCGTATGACCCGACCACATTAAGAATGGGGTGAGTTCTCGGACATTTTTCTTACATTTCATGTGCTTTTGAGGTCATAATTTTCATTACTTTTACGTCACGTGTCTCAATTCTAAAAATGATTCATTGCAGTCATATTATGAAAGTTATTTTGGTTAAAAATACAAACTCATTTTGTTAAAAGTAAACTGCTAAAAAATAAACTAAATGCATTTTTTTGTAGCAACCCTATAACGAGGTTAGTAGTGGCTAGTCGGTGGGGCGCATTGGCAAAATGGCAACACAGTACAAATATTATGGCTATTTTCATGTGATGTGATAGAGTTTTGTTAGAGAAAAAGTGTTGTAAGTTTTTCTAATCAAAGTATCTGTTGAAGCAACTGTTGCTTTAGCTCCAATTTAAGCAAAATCCATGTCCGAATCCAAAATGTTCCGCTAATTTATTTTCATTCCGACAGCTCCAAGTCCCACTCTGGACTCCAAAAAACAAGGCTGTCAAGCTCACCACTGCTACTTTACTAACACGTGGCCTTTAAATTGAAAACGCGGACAAAGTTGAGTGCGAATAAACGCGCTCGGTCCTCAAGTGGGCGCTCGACTCACCAAAAAGACGACGAGATCCCCAGGCTCAAAAGGTCCTCGGAAAGACTAAACATTCATCGCATCGTTAGTGCCCCCGCGAAAAAATCGCCATACGATCCGACGCCGAGCAATCTGCTCTGCACTGCCGCAACCTACTTGCCTCAGAATCTATAGTATCGATTAGTGAGCGCTTTTTTACCCACACGCACTCACACACCGCCGCGGCGGGGCCAGCCTTTTTAACAATCTTTTTTTCGTCCACCCCTCTCTCCCCAAAAACCGCCATGTCCATTGCGCGGATGCAAAGACCACCCCTCTCGCCCCACCCCTCATATAGCAGCATTGAAAATGGAATTTCCATGAGTGATGGAGTGTCAAACGGGAAGTGAAAAAACGGAGAAAAAGTACATTATGTTAATTATTGAACGCGTGCTCCGTCCGAGTTTAAATTGAATGTCATGTCGTACGCGTCCGTCGCTTCGTCGTGTCGTGTGTCGTGGAAACGCACGCTTTTACTCTTCTATTCCGTTTCGTGTGTACGGTATAATTTTTAATTTTTACTCTCTGTTCGTGCTAAATTAATAATCGCACATGTCGAAATTCGTACAAGCCGTATACTTTGTACGTAGCAAATTTTCAACAAAACTCGATTGGCAACTTTTAACCCGTACACGTGGAGTCGTGGACTTAGCTGAACCACATTATTGGCTTTGATCAAAATTGAGCTCTATAAACGTGATCGTAAAGCTCTTAATGGTAGTTTGGCGGTCGAGCTAAACGCCGGTAGCTAGAATGACTTTTATTTTCATTCACTAAGTACGGGAAGACAGTGTGTACGATAGTAATCTTTTCTACTAACTTAGTCGATTCTTTGGGTTTTGTTTTCTTCGCACAACTTCTCCGAACTTTAGGACGATGAATGTTGTAGTACTACGTCTTAACAATTACTTGTTTTCTTGTTTCTTAATATCCACTGAATTGTTAGTGCTTAGCTAAACATAGGTGAATGACGTCAGATCACGACGTTACTTAGTACATTATTGTGAGTTTTAGTTTAATTACTGTCCCAGTCTCGTCACAATGACCGAGAATTGCATTAAAACTAATGTGTGTTATGAAACAATAATACTGAGACCGCTTGCTCTGTTTAACTTTTAATGAAATCTACTATCTAAGCGAGCATTGCACAAAAAGACCGGACAAAGCAGTTATTCACCGGACAACACGAACTATTCGGACAGTCGCATTGCTAATGGAAAATCCCGAAAAAATATTGGCGGTGAAAAAAATAGTTTTAAAAAATCGTCGAGCACATTTGAATGAAAATTGGGTGGTGAAGGGGTGGCGCGCGCGGCCGCCGATCGCCTATTATTATTATTATTACTTGCATTATATCTGCATTTTTTTCACGCACACAGACGCGGGCGCGCACGCCATTTTTATTTTTTACTTCCTTTTTCTTTTTTTCGGGAAATCGACGGGGGCGCGGCGCCCCCACACATGGCCGCGCCGAACGGTGCTCACCAGAATCGAACTATGCGATGTCTACAAGTGGACGAACATTTAAATTGGCTCTCATCAAATATTGACTGCGTGTAGTTTTTTCATTAACCATTGGGCTTTTTGTGAGGTACGCTCGCGGCCACATCTGCTGCCGTTCAATTTGTATCTACTTCCTTTGAGCAGGTACGGGAGTGCACCATAACTTGTTTTTTAGCTTCAATTAATATTTTTCTAGTGCAAATCAATCCGCCACAATTTTTAAATGAAGCTTGAATGAATGGCTGACGCATGATAGTATCATGATACTATCATGCGTCAGCCATTCATTCAAACTTCATTCAAGACTCTTGTGAGTCATTAGTTATCACTGCAATAAAAGGCAAACTCAAATTTAAACAAAATGTTTCATCTGCCTTGCCTTTTCCAACTTTATTGGGTTCGGCTTCGAGTCAAACCGGATTTAACTGAAATTTTAAACAAAATGTATGTTAGTTATAATTATTACTCACTTAAATTAATAAATCAAGCTCTAACAAAAACGTGCTGAATATCCCACTTCTGATGAAAAAAAGAACGACTGCATATTTAACACTACTAACACTGGGTCGCCGTAGTTAATCATTCGTATAATTTGATGGCACTCACGAATATCCCATGTTTTCATGTCGCTTTCATCAAAATGTTTTAATAAAATTTGCAACAGGTTGACGTTGCTTGTTAAGAAAACATCTAAGTGTTTGCGTAAATCGTCCTTAAGAGTCCTTTTAACTTGACCAGTTTAGATGTTTACTCCCTCATCACTTGCACTATCAATTAGTTTCTTTCCGTCATCACATCACACACTGATCTCGTTTAGTATATAAATCAAGAAAGCACAACCCTGTCTAACTTCGTCGTCAGTTTCCTTAACAAAATCATAATGACAACCAACTTCAAGATCAACTTCTATAAATGTTTCTTCCTTTAGTTTTCTCGGCCCATTGCCAAGGTTGCTACAAAAAAGATCCCCCATCCCTAGGACGTTTGGTCTTTCTTTTGCAAACCATTTTACGTTGACCCCTCGCCGCCGGCGTCTGACCTCACTATTTGAGTCGGAAACTTGTCTATACCATTGATGATAAACATAGTTAGATTGTTTTACTAGGTTCTTATGAACTTAGCATGTTTTGTTTTTTTATTAAGATGTCATACATTTGGTAGCGGTTTTGTGACGAATTAAGTCTTAGTGTGACGAACTAAGTCTAAACAAGTTCTAAGTCATCTTAAGTCGATATCATACTTAGAAACCTTGAGAAAACTCATCAATACGTAATGAAAATTATTATAAGACACAAAATAATACATGTCCCACGTAGAACATCGGACGGCACTGCAGTCAAGCAAATTTATTATCATTAAAAAATGCAAAAAATCATAATTAAAGGGGTGGCTGTGGGGTGCATCCCATTTTTTATTTTAATTGGCTTGTAAATTACAAAAGTTATAGTGAAAACGTTGAGACCGTTTTTTCGGTATCATTATGCGGTTTTAAATTTTGTCGCTTACCCAAGGTAAAATGTATTACTATGGAAATAAGTTGCGCCTGATTAAATAAGTTATGGGGGTGTTCTGAGTTCGGGACGTCGCCTCGTTTGTGTGCTTCCTTATTTTTTGGGGCTGTTTTACCAGTTTTATTTGATCTTGTAAATGTAACACCACGACTGTATTTTCTGAAGTGTTACTAGAGCTGTACCTATAGTATATCCACATTTCACCAAGTCCCATGAAATAATCGGGTTCCGGTGTGATGCTGTTTTGTTTGCTAAAACATTGTTGGCTTTGCTTGCAATAAATAAAATTTGAAATGCACCGTATGAAAACAATGTAGGGTGACCAGAACATGTAAAATATTTATTCCACTTTTACGTTTTAGAAAAAAAATAATGCGGGGTCTGAGTAGGGCTTGTGGTTTTATATTAAAACAAGTTTAATCGATCTATGAAAGCCACGCTTCAAATATGACTTCAATCTGCAAGTTTTACTCGTCTGCCTCAGAAGGGGTTCTTGCTTAGTCTTCTTCAGGTTGTCGAATCGTCTCCCCTGCTTTCTTCTTCTCGTTTTGTATATGTGTTGCATTTTCAAAAGTCGACAAGGATATATTAAAACCAAAGAGAATTTAAAAAATGAACAGAACAGAACACAAATTCAAAACGATTTAAAAAAAAAGCAATCGCATTATATGAAAAGATAACGAAAGGTGCTAGCCGTGAATGCCTTGATGCAGAGAAAATGCGCTCAGGATCGGTGCGAAGTAAGAAAAGTAAAAAATGTATTAATTTCATTAACATTGAAATCAATCAGAATCAAAGAAAAAGAAGAATCGCATTGAAAACAATAACGAACATGAAACGTTCATAATGATGAATGAAAAGTTCAAACTTGTGCCTTCGAAGTCGCCACGTCTGTTTATGGTTTAGCAATTATAATGAAATCTTATGTAATCTTCCAAATGAGAAGTGTTCAATTGATGAACATGAACAATGAACATACCTAAGTACGCAAGTAAGATATTATTTCTTCAGCGGACCTTAGGCTAAACAAACAACATTAGATTACACAGCACTTCTCACGTCATAAAACAATATCCTACGCATAAACCCATCGGATTCTCACCAAATGGTTATCCAGGAACTTTGCAAAAGATCCCACCACGAAACAAAACGTTAAAACAAAAGGTATAAAGTTCAAAATTGCATCAAAATTAATATTGAAAGCGGTAAATACGGTGTAGCGCCTCGGAAGCTAGGGTTGCTACAAATATAAATCTCGGCGTCCGCGTCGCAGCCGTGGCCAGGGCTACCACGGAGGACGGACGTGATTGATCAAAGTCGTTTGTCAGGCTCGCGTCGCGACTGTTGGTAGCCCTGCGCAATTAGCACATGATTCTGGGCGTCTAATGCACGAATTTGGTTTTAATTATGGAATGCTGTTGCCATGGAATCTCCGCGTTCTGTTATTCGAACTTTAAATGGTTTCAGGTGCCAGTATTAGTAAATTGGTTTAAGATTTGGAATTTTATGTTTTTGTTTTGTTTTAAGATGGTATGGTTGTTAGAGAGATTTGCCGGGTATTCTGTCCACGCGTGCCACGTCTCACCGTGTGAAATTAGACGGAGTAGCGTGAAGTGAACTGTCATTCCATCTTGTTTGAATAGATAGATAGCTCACGTCATGTTCATGTTCACTTCACCTAACTTTTTACAGTGATAGGTTTAAAGATACTATTGGTCCTTCTGATTGAGTATATTGGTTAATATTTTGTAATAAATAACCCAAATACAATTTGACAAAATATGTAAGTAACTAAAAATATTGTAAGCAAACTAACACTTCTTTCTTGTGTATGCAATGTACAAAAAAATGTTTGCTATAAGTAGGTACTATTTTTTTTTAATTTAGGCAATTTATTGTTATTATGCCTTTTGATTTTGACGCGATTAGGTATACCTAGCAGTAAAATATTAAATAATGTCATAAGTAAACAAGTTATTACGTAGGGCAATAAAATTTAAATGGCGTCTGTTATAATGCAATCGATATAATTTTATGACAATTTACTTTGTGCTTACACATATTGAAAAGTGCTATTTATTTATTCACACAAACAATCCGTTAATTTTTAAACGGTTTCATAATTTTAATTTTCAAAAGTTATGGAGTGGCGACCGTTTGAGGACGCAGTTTTGGAAGGCCGTCCCACAAGGTGGACCGATGACCTGGTGAGGGTCGCTGGTAGCAGTGGTAGCCGATGGATGCGACACGCACAGGACCGGTTGTTGTGGTGACACTTGGGGGAGGCCTATGTCCATCAGTGGATGTCTTTCGGCAGATATGATGATGATGATGATGATGAATATGCATGAGTTAATCAATTTTTGTAAAGATAGTTCTAATTTTGAATGGGTTCCGATAACTAGTCATTTTGACCACAACAAGTTTAAAAATTCAACACAAAATATGAATGAAGCTTGAATAAACATCTGAAACTTAATTTAAAGTTTAGGTTTTCCATATAAGAAAAAATTGCACGACTTTTCGCACTTGTATCCAAACGTAACACATAAGTTGATGTGCAAGTTAGACCGTAATTTTTGGTAATCTCACCTAAAACTATGGGATAATGTGCTCTCCGACGAACAGATAGGTTTCAATCTGTGATGAATTTCCAACTACCCAAGAAGCTAACCGCGAAAAGTACACCAAGAGAGCGCGTAAGACTTGGGTGCTAAAACACGATAACCACATTATATAAATATTACAAAAATTCCAGAAGATAATTCACACAACTTTTACGATCTTAATAACAGAAATCCAATTAACTAAGTATGAATATTCAAAACAGTTTACGACAGCCACGCATCGATCAAATAATAACACAATGGTATAAAATTTATGTTATATCTTACGCCTATGAGATCCGATGCAAAGTGCGCGTAGATATGCAAGCGTACGTGCGCCCTCCAGCTTAATAATGCGCGAAGAAAAAAAATACGCAATAAACATTTAAAAAGGGAGATGTCCCAACATTACAGGCGAATTAAAATGCGAAATCACGTACATTACAACCAGTTTCGATACTTTTTTTTTCAATACACTTATAAATTCGAACAGCGGAACGAGTGGAGTGTCTCGATTGTATTTTTTTTATTTTTTTATTTGTAATTGTTTTTTGATCATGTTTGCCGGAGTAACTGTTCAGGATATCACGTTTTGTATCATCAAGTTTTAATTAAATTTCCAATAACGGTGTGTTGTAACTTTAATAAAATTATGAAGTATCATTTGGGAATCGTTTATTTGAAATCGCGTGTGTTTTTATTATTGAATACGTTTAATGTTTAGCGAGTCTCTATTGCCTTTTGTCCCGTAATGTCGGCGGTCCGCATTAAAATTAATGGAAACACTGCTTAATGGTCGGTTCTAATCCTGTATTTATTAACAATTTTCATTTTATGTAATGTTACTGATAAAAAAGATATCGTTGCAATTGATTTGTTCTATATTCTATATATGTATATAGTTATTTGTTTCAAAACTCGAATGAACTTTTTGATTCAACCCAATCTAAACTGTCAACAACTTAATCAGAAATAACTTTCATTGAGAGAAACTGAAGTCATACAACAGCTACAAAACTACCAATCTCGTTAAAATCAAACGATATCTGTCAAAACAACTCTGAACACCACAGCCATTCTATTACATACACAAAAGAGATAAATTAAAAAGTCTATTAAACAAAAATAAAAGTGTTGCAATCATCAATTGATTCAGCAATAGGACATCTCCCGTCGCTACTGGGAGACTGGCCAGAAACAATACACTTCACCTATCGCACCCAACAAAGAACCTATTAACAATATGAGTAATGCACAACTTAGATCGAGTGGCCATCTGATATATGAATCCGAGGAAACAGACGGGCGGTTAGCAACGACGACACAAACGCTACAGATTAATCTTTAACATTTTTTGCCAGTGGAAGTTAGACTTTAACCTAGGACTACAGGGTTAAAATTCAGGTGCGTACAGAAAGTAGGATTGCACACTCATAAAAAAATTAAATCAAAATAAAAATAATCTCCGATTTACTTAATTGAAACCGTGAATCATAAACGTTCGTTAACAAAAATCTCTGACAGCCGATTACTAATTAATAATTGTGTTTGAGTATTTAATTCGATTATTATTTCAATGAAACGACTGTGAAATTGTTTTAGAACCAGAAATTGTGTGAAATATTTTAATTTTATATCTTTTCTCGATTAATAAAAAGTTAACCTCGAATTCCACGTTATGGTGAAAATTTTTAAATATGTGTAATAAGATCGTTAGAAAAAACATAAAACTTAATCACTTCCTCGCTCAATTAAGAATTCGGATATAGTACCAGGTTTGATTATGATGCCTTGAGTATCTTGATTGATTTTAATATTTTTTAAATGTCAGCGTTTAAAACGTAGCGTTTGGACGCTCGTCTACTGCTACCGCTCTCCACCCATCCTCTGAAAATGGAGCGACCGATAAAAAAGGTAACGAATTATAAAAAAGCGGAGGCGCACAATCGCGAGCGCGGACGTGTGGGCGGTGGGCGAAATGAAATGAAATAATGAAAAAAATGGGCAAAAAGCAGTACAAACATGCATTGTCCTCACCACCACCCCCCCTTAATGAGTGGGTGCGGGGACCGGCCTCCCCGTACGCGCAACGTGTGTCTGAAGTGGCTGATTATCACCTGATTCCATCTGCGTCAATTGTTGGGCCGCTAAATAGGTCGCGGCGTTTGTGGTACAGATTACAGACAAAGAATTGTGTTGGTACATCATGAGCGTACGGGATGGGTTTGTTTAGCCAATGAAGTTGTTGTGAAGTTCTTGGCTTGATCGCAACTTTTCGTCAACTTTACAACTGTCTTTCTTTTGAAGCTAGTTGGACACATCTTCTTTGATGATTAGGTTTTCATTGGAATTCTTTTACTTCATCTTTCTACTTGAGAAATGCGTATTATCAAAGTAAGCCCGAACTTTAGTAAACCTTTAAAGTAGTCCTTTAAATATTCGCATGAATACTTTTTTCTTCTTTATTACATGAAATTTTCCGCTCTTGGTTCTGAAAGACGTCCATATAACAAAGAACAAGCAAGGTATAATCACATCCGATCGCCTGTAACTTATAATGCCCCACCCAAAGTTTTCTTTTCACCCAATTGGTCTCACACGAAAAAATCCCAATTTTCGAACATATTAACCATCAAAAACAGCGTCCGAAATTAATTTGTTTATGCGAAACAAAGGTGGGTGCCGCGCGCATGCACCCGCGTCACCCACTCCCCGAAAAAAAAGGAAAAAAATAGGAAAAAAGGGGGGAAACGGGGTTCCCACACCCCTCCCGCGGCGCGATCGGCATCAGACTTCTTTTTTTAATCGCGTCGCATTCAGCATGGTCGTTTTTGGTAAGCACACACTGCGCATTGCCTATTTTCCAATTTAGATTGCTTTGTATTACCGGTTGAGCGATGCGCAATAGTTTTTGAGGCTCGTGACACGTGAGTGCAGGAAATTAAATTTCTGTGTAAAATGAAACAAAGGGGAAGCCGGGGTTTCAGGGTACGTGAGCCTCAACTCGCTAGCGACGAATGGTAAGAAAAACTTTTACCTTTTCTTCAATCCATATTCGCCCTTTTACTTTTCCTTTGTCGACCTATTTTCGCCCACTGCTTCTTATTCCTACGTCTTCTCACGTGATTTTATCACCAGTTTTCAGCTGTTTTCATCTTATATTTTAATTTAACTTACTTTCACATAAAATACTTCATCTAAGGAGTCTCTAAGCACGGCCCTGTCTTAATGTCTTTAAGAATACCAGGTATTGAATGAATCTTATTTCCTGCGCTTGTTACTTGTGCGTTTTAGCAATCGGTATAAATTATGTATGTCACATTTCTTTAAAAAAAAAATATGAACAAAGAAATCAGGCTTTTTATTAAAATATAATATAATAAATAATAATACAATAGTTGTACTATTTCAACTATAAATCAATCGGTACAAAAAGTATAATTTAATTATTATTTCTTAAAACAAAACTTACTTAGAATAGGGACCACGATGGGTTTTAGTCTTCAATATTTCAATCTTCTTTAGAACTTCGTCTGGAACCAGTCATCAACCAAGTGTTGCAAGACGACCCGGGACGAATATACAGTCTTAAGAACAAATTGACATGTTTCATTTAAATACAACAGCAACTTATAACTTCTAAAAATAACAAGTTCACCCACTAATTAAACAAAGACCAACAAACGCCAAATAATTGCGAAAAGCCTTTAATTGACCGAGTTCCAGTTAAATGTTCGCGATAAGATTTCAAAACTATCATTCACAGATCAATTATAACAGTATTAAAATTAAATATAATTAACGACTTACCAGGCCGTAGACCAATAACTCAGTATCAAAATTCCTTGATAATTAGCGAGCTGAAGCAATAAATATTGCCAAGACGATTATTAAGCGGCGGGCACTAATCACAAGGAGTTTATAGTGACACCCTGAAGACTAGAGACGTTGCGAAATTATAGACGGGGGTCTTAATTGTGGAGGAAAAATGCGTTAAGAGGACAAGATGGCGACGCGATGACAATTAGATGCAAATGCTGTGTTCGTTTGCATGGAAAGAAGATGAAGATAAAGAGTATCGTGTTACCCATGTTACTGGGTTGTAGAGGGTAGATAGGCAATCGCTCCATGTAAAATACTGGTATTCAGCTGCATCTGGTTCCACTCGAAGATGACTCCAATATAGTTGAGAAAAGGCTAAACAAAATTATTAAGCGGAGGGAATTGAGAAGGAAAAATGCGTTATGAGGAGATGTCGACGCGATGACGATTACATGCAAATGCTGTCTTTGCTTGGATGGACAGAAGATGAAGATAAAGATAGAAAGAAAGATGAAAGAAAGGTCGTAACAAGGGGTATGGTGTTACCCATGTTACTGATTTATGGAGAGAGGCAGTCGTTTTGATATGTAACAAACTGGAGAGATTGGAATAAAGTTCAACTTACATAAGTGGAAACATAAACCTGGGGCTCGAGTCTGCTATTGCAATCGTGTCTCAATGACCGGTCAATGATCGATTTTTGACGTATAACGTCAAACTTATGACACATTTCCCATACAAAAACTGTCAAAGTTGTCAAATATGCGATCCATGACCGGTCATTGAGACACGATTGCAATAGCAGACTCGAGCCCCTGGTTGGTTACTTAAAAACTAGATAAAATCAACATGAAATAATCACAAAAATCGTAGCAGACATCTCATATATACAGATAAATTTTCGCCAAATAGTGGCAATCGATTACAAGAAATAATTAATAAAGAACATGCGATAAAAACTAACTAAATAATAGAAAGTGTTAAGTCCAAACAAACGCATTCTGTTAAAAGTCCCAACTCCAAAGCCATCCTGGTGGCACTATCCACGCCTCAAGCAACGCCAGTTTTCTGCACCCTTCCATATAATTAAAATACACTACTTTATATAATTAGAGAGCACAAAGAAATTTCTGTATAGATAATATCACAAAGAACAAAGTAGCATGAAGTCATTAGTTATACGAAAGTGCCCTATAAGTGTGGACTGTGGGCTATTGAAATTATTAGGACGTGTCAGATTTTAGATACGACAGTTTAGAATTGAGATATTTGGACTTAATTATGTAAAAACTGTGTATAAAGTGAACATGGTGCAGCAAGAAAAATGGATAATACTAAGTAAGTAGATAAGTCAATTCCTAAAAAAAAAATTGATTCTCCCATACAAATTGTGGTCAGTTGATGACAATTTTGTATGGGAAGTTCAAATTTTTTTTTAGGAATTGACTATGGCTTTCTTGGGGCAAGTTGTTCATTTACATGGGCAGAAGTGGTTCTCAAAGTTTGCGCACTGGGAAAAAAAGTATACCTGTATATGGAATCATAATTATTATATAGTTCCAATTCCAACTGCTAAGAATGAATTACGCTTCAATACTAGTGCTAAAATAGTTTTACCGCTAGAAATGGTTACAAAAATTTAAAAAAACAACAGTCGTAATTTCTAACTTAATTTTCTAAACGAGTGGCCAGGTAAGTAAGTCACTCTTATCGCCTAATTCCTACTGATAGTCGTAACTCCAAAGCGTTCCCCACTTCTCTTTGTGCGGCTAGCTATGGTCAATCCTTTTGAAAAGCGTCTAAATCGTGCCAGCTCTGCGACCTAGTCCTGCTTAGGTGACGAAGCAGGGAGAATACCGAAACAGCCCGTAAATGTTGGCTGCTTATGATGGGCAAATATTGCGCTAAACGGAGTGCATTCGTGAGCAGTATGCTGATGCTAGGTATTCGGCTTGCATATTTTAGTTTAGTTAGAGAACCTTTTTATTAAAGCAGCCTGAAGCCTAAAAGTTGGTGGTGTAACACCCCCGTGCTTCGGTAAACACGTAAAGCCCATGGTCCTACGCCAGATTTCTCTTTCTGGTCGAGTGGTCGTGTCGAATTGCAGTCCCCTCGGACTATGAGAGTGACGGAAGAAGGAGTGAATCTATGTTTGCGCATACACTTGGAGACTATGTTTTCAGGTGGATTATACTAAAACGAAGCTAATGAAAGAGCTCGTGGCTAGTTTATACCTGTTGGAAAGAATAACACGAAAATGAAAGAAAGACAACGGAATGTAGGTTGCATATAAGGAAGGCATTATACTGCAATATTTGTGTTGATGACAACTGAGCAAATCCGATTCTCTATAGTTGACACACAACTAAGGATTTGGATAATGTCCTATTTCGTTTCATCCAACTATTTATTTATTATATTAAGTGTATAATAAGTAAGCAGTTGTGTTATAAGCACAGGACACACATTTATAAAACAAGTGTATAATGGGCGGTCTTATCGCACATAGACAAAGCAAAGAAGTTTGAATTAACAAAAATCGAATTACACGGCTATTCACGCCATTCATTGGGCATCAATATTGAGGCTTTCTAAAGGGAGCTTCATAAGTTCGGCCACAGATGCAACGATTTAAAAAATCTGCGCGCGAATTCCCCATCGGCTTGTATGAAACATTCTTAAAGGGCCGGATGGGTAAGTGTACGTTTACGAGGGATATAAATGTGTATCATTAATCAACGTAATTAGATCATTGCCGGGATCGTGTTGCCTCCCGACCGTCCCCGACCAGCCCCGAAGCCAACCGAGAAACTATCAAGAGTTCTTTTTTTATAAATCGAGTTCGGGTGCTTATCTTTTGATTATGAGGATAATGAAGTTGAATTTTGAATGGCGAATGAGACGATAGCGTATTAGGTATTCAACATTATTCATTACGTGTTTTGCTTGGTCGAGCAGACAATTTTTTAAAAGATATGAAGTACTGTATCAGGAATTTCATTCGGTTGTGAATAGTTGTGATTGAAACTAAGATTACTGGTGGACAGTGGTTGAAGTGGAAAGCACAATAATGTGTGACAAAAAAACTAAGACATTAATTGAATCATTTGGCATATTGACATATTTTCTAAGATCATCGTATTTTCAATAAGTTAATCATTCACTTTATCCGTAGTGTATTTTATTTAGAAGAAATCCCGCAACATAGGCAGCATAGCTCATTAGACTTTAAGTCTAGCTACTTTAACCCAAACACATAAAAAAACTACTATCTACATTCTCAAATCACTTAATAATGTTCTTGCTAGTTTTTAATGAAGCAATTATAATACAGAAGCTAAAGAAAAACCTTGTACAAGTTTTTATGACAAAGAACAAGACGTTCTGTGTGAAAATGATACTGTATTGTTAATTCAATCAGATCGAACTGTTCCGATAGAAAAGTAAAGAAAATACGTTGAATGAAAGCCGAAGTTATCGTAGGACAACGTGGCCAAAAAAACGACTTCATAGGTAAATAACCTAACCTAACTAATAAGTGATTAAGAGACGGGACGGGACGGGTGATTAATGAGTGATTTTGTATGTATGTGACCCCTTTACGTCTAAACGGCTGAACGGGTTTGTATGAAACTTGACAAACGGGTAGACCAAGTATTGGAATAGGACTTGGGTTACTTTTCGTCCTGGAAGTAGGATTCCATGGGATAATTTTCCAGGGTTGCGGATTTTGTTAGAAACCGCGACCCTGGAACGCAAAAGGCACTAGGAGGAGCTCGGAGTTTTAGTCAGTAAGAGTTTGACATTCCCGCCCTCTCGCTCCACCCAGAGTCAATTGATGATTTCCATCCATAAAAAAAATGGAATAATTTTGAAATAACGTTTACATTTCAGTAACTAGGATTGATTTTTTAACCTGCATTTAAAAAAATCAATCCTAGTTACTGAAATGTAAACGATAGTAAAACCTATGTATAGTATGTGTCAGATAAACAAAGAATAACGGTCATTGACCTACCTACATTTATTGACACACTTAATTTCAAAAACAGAAATAATGACATAAAGCTGTCCTGAATCGACATATATCGTGATCCTTACTGTTCTAGTAATGAAAAACGATTCATAATTTACTTTCTGGGGGTACCTACGAAGAGATATTAAGGAAAGCTCAATGACCGTTACTCTTCATTTATCTGGCGCCTACTATAGCAGACTTTCAATCGGTTTTTTTCCAAGGTACTGGGTGACAGCCATACGGTAAGGATTGTAACAGGACTGACTACCCAGGAATCTAGTCATATGTAGGGGCTCTTTTATTGCTGATGAAAGACATATTTCCATTGTCACTGTAGTAAATAATATATTCGTTGTAAATCGTAGCATATCCGTCCAAGCTTTCCCAACAATTATATCAATGAATGAATTATTGTTCTCCTCGAGTGAATGCCAGTTAAACTTAGATAGATACATAATAATAACATTCAGAACAACATTAGAACTGCTTTACTTTCCACATCTTACGCAATTTAATCTGTTACTAATACAACTATTTCACATTTATGTATTTACATAGTTTAGTTTTCAGAATGTGTTAAAATAAATGTTTATAAAAATATTTAGTTTAGTTACATCTTAAAATCTTAGTCTAAAAACAGCCTCCTCTGGACTGTCGCGACACCTAATTTAGCTATGACGCTATTGTGTCTGATGCGTTGACAGTTGACAATCTATAAAATGTGTCAAAATTAAAAAGAATTGTTTCCCAACATCGAAATATTCAGAAATATTCATCGACACAATCACATCACTAATCCCTAACCAATATCTGTATCCAAGTATGTTTAATCGAATAATTAACTCAAAATGCTTTTTCCGCGTTCCTTAGTAATATTATCCGATCTAAAACCACCACATAATTGGAACACCTATGATTTATTATCAGTTAATTTTATGATAATCAGACTATGAATAATCTGCGCGGGAGCCGTATTCTGTTACCGTTTTAGTCGGTTGTTAATCGAGTAACGTCTATAGATTACATGTTACCTATCATTCACGATTTTTTAATAATGATCACTCAATTGTTTGTCGATAAGAAACAATTTGTATGTCGCGCCTCACTATTTTTCTTGTGATGACTGTATTATCTATTTGATGTTATTTAAAGATAGTCTGTATAAGTACAACGTGTAACAGAATAAACGCAAAACCTCTTAAGGAGTCATTGTACTCATCATTATGAACAACTTTTACTATGAGACCAACACTGAAATCGCGAAACTCGACAAAACGTACAGTAACTATTTACTCCGGACGCTTGATCGTGCAAGTCTTTCTACATTGTTCTCATAATATGTTTGCATAATTTTTAACACGTATGATGTAACCATATCATTGCAGAAAAACATTGATTTAATAGAGTGTCCGTGGAGCTTCTTGCACGTTCTTCTTCATAGAGATCTAAGCTTTCGAACGTGCAAATAACTTCATCTCTTTAGACTGACCCACCTTGACAATTCAAAAGTGCCTGTAAATGTTTTAATTGAAATAAATTATTGAGTTTGAGTTAAGTATTAGCTTCTGCCAGCGGCTTCGCTTGCTCGAAAATAATGGTATCCTCAGGGAGCATACTCCTGGGATATCAATGTATCCTTTGTCCAGGACATGGTATGACCGTGTATTATTATATATATACCAAGTATTATTCAAACCCGTTCAGCTATTAAGACTTGAAGAAGTAACAGACAGACGGATTTACTTTTGCATTTATAATATTACTAGCTTTTGCCTGCGGCTCCGCCCGTGTGAATGTCGGTTATCCGAGTAAAAATTTAGCATATGTCCTTCTCCATAACCCAGGCTATTTGACTGACTGGAATTTCATGATAATACGTTCAGCCGTTTTAGCGCGACAAAGCTGCGGTTCATAATTTATTGTTCGGGTATCTACGAAGGGATATTAGGGAAAGGTCAATGTACTTTATTGCAAGTTTATCTAGCGCGTTTTATAGTATGGATTGTTTTCCATAGTTAACGACGCACAAAACAAGCTAAAGGTCTAAGAGAAATTCAAGCTTATAATAACTTATCTTTATCTTTTCAACCGTAGAAAGGAAAGTGTCACGTCCGTGTAAAATCGGAACTATCATTATGTACAGCCATGCACAAAACCAGAGAATAAGAATATGATCACAAAAGACTTCATTAATATTTTATTTATTACTGGCACATTATGAAAAGATCGATATTCAACTGTCAGATCTATTTTGTCTTTGAATATAACCTACCAACATCATTCATTCAACTAAAAAAATGTGATTTCAAATCACGCAGATATTAGTGATTTATGTACCCGAACTAAGAATGAATGACGACGCGATTTGACAGTTGTTCCAAGTTCGGGCTCGGGACTAAAGATAAGTCCGTAGGTTATACGGAGTAGGAGACACGCGCCCGTAACTAAGGCCGAAACTACGGACTTCGGGCTTAGAGAGTAGACCCCCAGTCACGCGGGGTAGCATCCCATTTTGATGATGGCGCAACGTCTCTCAACTTCTTTAAACTCGACTAATATTTCATACCACATAATTACAAGACCAAATAAATTAATTCAAGCAATAAAACATAATTGTTATCAAAATACTATCTTCAGTAATATTGTTTAGGATACGATCTGAGAACAGTTGAACGGAAGCTATAACTTATTGAGATCACAAAGCTGCTCACACGGTGTGTGTGTGTGTTTGTGTTAATTATATACTGATCATACTTTTATATATTGCTTGAAGTGACATCGTAATTAGAGAGCACAGATATTGTAGATATTATTTATTTTGTTACTAGGTTTAAGTTGGACTTAAAAGACCGTTGTCCGCGCCAAGGTTTTTAACAGAAAAAAAAACAGGTGTCAGTTACCTACAATTTAATTTTAAGTTAGTAAGTTACACCGTTTAAAGCAACGGTTTATCTGAATGCATAGTTTTGTAAGTATTTTTTTTCAGATGCGCTTGAAACAGGTACTTAGTTTTCTTTTTTCCTGAAAATCACCTTCAATGATTCGCTTCTTTAGCGGTTCCTTCGCCTCTGATAAATATCGCTTCTAATCTCGTGGAGGCTAGCTTTAGGATAACACGTAGTTTTCAGGGTTCCGTACCCAAAGGGTAAAAACGGGACCCTATTACTAAGACTCCGCTGTCCGCCTGTCTGTCTGTCCGTCTGTCTCTCATGAACCGTGATAGCCAGACAGTTGAAACTTTCACAGATGATGTATTTCTGTTACCGCTATAACAACAAATACAAAAACAGAATAAAATAAATATTTAAGTGGGGCTCCCATACAACAAACGTGATTTTATAGTATAGTCAAATTAGGCCATTTTTTAATAAAGATTGGAATAAATTCTCCGGAGAGGCAAAAACGTTTCTGATGGTTTTGTATGAGTGAAAAATTGAGTATAAAAAACAAATTGCATTTAGCACCCCTACGGAAGGGGGTGAAAAACTGTGAAAACTGTTTATTGTTCATAACTAAGCAGAGCATACAGTTGTACACATCGTAATTTTTTATACGCTTTATTACACCTCAATCTACATTATTACATTTTATTTATTTTAATCAGACCAACGCAGCGTTAGAAAAAAAATAAAATATCTGTAAACATGATTTTTGGTCATTGCGGCTTAGGGGAAAATCGTGTAGTTCTGTAAACTCAGAAAAGGGTTAGTCATTTTGGCCTAAATACATGATTGATTTTGCACCCTGGTGCGACATATGGAAATTAGTTTTTCACGTTTTTCTGCCGCTGTACTTCGGGGGAAATTTTGGTTGTTTTGAAAATCATCACAATCATATAATTTGGTTTCCTTTATATTTGCACCAAATAAAAAATTAGCATTTTTATATGGAACATACATTTTTCGTGTATTGTAGTCATTGCCATTGAGCAACTACGCTATGGAAGAGACAAGCGCGCGACACGGAATAATAAACTGACAAGAAGCGCCGTCGCCACGTGCATAAGCGCGTAGTTGTGTTGCGGGATGTGTTTTAAGAGGAAGGAGTACTTTCTGATTGTGAATGCTCTGTTTGTAAGTAATAGTATACAAATCTAAAGATTTTTTTAATGCAAAAGCAGCTTGTTTTAAATCGAAAAATAAAACAGCAGGCAAGCATGTCCTTTATTTCTTTCAAATTAATTATTTGTCTTTCGAGTTATAGACCCTGTGACAGCGCTGATTATCCTACGTCATCAAGTAACGTAGGAATAAGGCTAAGAACTCACGAGACCGCAGTTTTGTGCGGTTCCACAGCAGCTGCCGTTGGATTTTCGCCCGCAAAGTTGGCGGGCGAGTATCACAAGACGGGAGTTACTTACGATCAGATTGTTTAGTTGATTTCCAGACCGCCATGAACACACTTAAAAAACGAGCTGTTACGCGCTGCTGCCTTAGTACTTCAGATTCACAAGTACCAGGAGACCAGAAACATCAAGTACCAGGAGACCAGGAAAATGTCATTGTATTTTTGGGCTGGTATAATTATGTAGGTAGGGTAGGTTTAGGGAAGGTGTAGGGTAGGTGTAAGGTAGGTGTAGGGTGGGTGTTTCCTGATTAAAAAAAATACAATAAAAATCAGGAAACCTTGCTATTTCCGATATTCACGCGGGCGAAACCGCAGCTGGTAACATAATAGGTACTAATAAAATACATATACAAGCTAAAATAATAAAGTAATAAATATGATTTAATATACTAAAATTTCTGATCTGCCGGTCGATTCTGTCGACATCTCACGGTGTTCACCTAGGCGGAGTGAACGACAACTGAGCTGTCATTCTATCTTATTTGTATGGTTTGACAACTCACCCGTCGTGCGCCCCGCCCATGTGTTCACTTCGACATGTTTACAGAATCGCACTGCTGAACTCATAATTATTATGACGAAGACAAACTAAGAATGACAGGCTTTTAAGTAGTGTCTTCGGATTTTACGCTTAAAGGAAAATTTGGACTCAGCCTTCTTGATGTCAAGGGGATTCCAGAATTTAATGGTTGAAATAGCGTAGGAATTAGACATAAACCCGGTGCGGTGAGAAGGAATATGAAGGAGTAAGTTTTTGGATGCTCGAAGGTTAAGACTGTGAGAACTGCCCAACACTTTAAAATATTGTTTTAAATAATCAGGAGCACAAGGATCATTCATAATAGTGAAGAGCATGCAGAGGGATCTGAGGGATCTCCTTTGACGGATAGGCAGCCCTTTAAGCTGAGAACGAAATGAAGAAATGTGATCATATTTACGAAGGGCAAAAATGAAACGAATACAGTTGTTAAGTAGTCGATCCAGTTTGTTAAGAAGTTCTTGGGATAGATCAGAGTAGCAAACATCAGCATAATCAATTATAGGAAGCACAAGTGATTGATCCAAAGTGGTTTTAGTGCTAGAATGAAGAAAATGCTTGAATCTATAGAGAGATCGCAGTAAGTAAGTTACATTCTGGCTAACCTGAGAAAGCTTATTCCAACTTAACCTGTCATCAATGTTTAGGCCTAAGTCTTTAACGTGTGGCTAGAGAGGGATGACGGCATTGTTGAAAGTAAGCGGCAGTAGTTGACTGGTGTCCAAGTTACGTAAAAAATAAGTTCTGCCAATCAGGATAGCCTGGCTTTAACTGACATTGACTGTAACCCCAAATCTGCTTGACTGATAGCTAGAAGGTCAGCATTCAGCAATGAGATGCAGTTGTCCAGGTTGTCAGTGTCAGTTTGCGCGTAGACATGTAGATCATCAGCGTACAGATTGTAGGAGCATTTGAGAATAGTGGTAATAGAGTTTATGAAAAGAGAAAATAAAAGTAGGGAGAGTATACCGCCTTGTGGAACGCCAGTTTTCAGGGCGCACCACTCAGAAAATTTCTGATCAGCACGGACCGCTTGCTGGCGACCACGAAGATATGATGAAAACCAATCCCGTGCCGACGAAGAAACCCCAATTTGAGACAGAATAGCCAGGAGGATGTCGTGATCAACGGTGTTAAAAGCATTGGAAAAATCTATTAAAACTAACACCGTTAATCTTGAGTTCTCCAGGCCATTCCTAACGTCTTCTGTAACCTTAAGCAAAGCTGTGGCTGTGCTGTGGCCAGGCCGAAAACCTGATTGGAAAGGGGATAACAGATTATACCTAAACACAAAAGTAGATATTTGTTTAAGAGCAACTGCTTCCAGGATCTTAGATAGGAAAGGGAGAAGGGAGATTGGTCTGTAGTGATTAAATAAACTGGGGTTGGATATTTTAGGAAGAGGGATTATGATGGCCTTACGCCAGATTGTGGGAAATACTCCAGTTTGTAGGGAGGCATTGATAATGTGTGTAATAATAGGGAGAATACTTTTAATTATGAGGGATATCATAGTTCTGCTGACACCATCACAGCCAACAGCCTTGGACTTAATTGCATTGAAGGTTTTGAGGACTTCAGGGTCAGTCACTGGGGAAAAAGAGAAAGAATCGGGAAGTAAGATTGGCGTGGAAGTAACCTCAAGAAGAGTTTTGTTTTTAACGGCATCTACAAGAATATCCGACGATGAAAAATGCTTATTCTAATCACTCAAGGACACGTTAGAAGAAATGACATTTGGGGAAGGACTTTGTTATGCCGAGAGATTTGAGAAACTTCCATATATCAGCCGGTGAAGAGGTAAAGACATTTTCACAAATGTATCGGCGTTTATAAGCTTTTACCATCTGGTTACAGCGGTTTCTAGCCACCTTGTACAGGTTCCAGTTCTCCTCACTGCGATCTCTTCTATATCTTCGAAAGGCCTTGTCACGCCGTCTCATCGCCATACGAACTCCAGGGTTAATCCAAGGAGCGGGTGGGCGCTTAACACGGACGGCCCTCAGAGGTGCATGTGTTTCAATAAGGTGAAGAACACACCTATTAAAAATGTCCACTTTTTCATCCACTCAATCAACAGCTCTTGCATAATCCATTTTTCACATTTATTGAAGAAACACAGTTAGTGAAATAATATAAAAGGAAATGACAAATAATAAATTTGCGTAACGCACGGATCGCTTCTTGCCACAACTATGATAGTTCAAACTCTACGCTTTGCTCCCGCGCCCGCCCCGCGTCCTGCTTCAACCCCTCGTTCGCCTTGCGAACGCTACGATATAACCACGCTCTCTGTATAAACTTCCCGAGGTATATTTCTTATTTTTATTAGGTGCAAATGTAGTATATGTAGAATACATTATATATTAAAAAAATCATGACTACACTAATTTCCCCCGAAGTACAATTTGTAAATATTGTAAAATGCTGGTTTCCAAGGGGTGCAAAAGGGTGCTAAAATAACTGGGTGTTAATGATGCTCTAAAAAGCTTATTTTGAGTTTGCACCAACAGACTGAATTTCCCTTGAGCCGCAAATGATTTTTTTAAATTTATTAGTGTTTCATACACCTCACACCTTTTTTGGTGAAAAGTAATTATACAACAAAGGGGTATCTACATATATATAAACATAAAACAGTTAGTTATTAATTAAAATTCAAAATAATGAGACTTTAATGTTAATACCTAATATTAAACGATGTTCCGTACATAACAGAAATGGTGCAAACTCAGAGGAGACTTATATTCATGTTTTCTAATGATTCCATAAAAAATTACAACTACACGAATTAAGTCCAATCTTTTTGCTAATTCGACTACACTATTATGCGGTTTTCTAAAGATAATGGTACGGAAACCTCCGTGCGCGAGTCCAACTCGCACTTTGCCGGTTTTTTAAGTAAATGAACCAAAGATTTGCCATATAAACGAGGAAAACCCAGTTTTTTAAATCTAATTCACGTTGAATACTAAAATATCAGCTGGCAACGCGTCAGTACATAATACTACCTCGGGCCAGCGTGTATCAGGAGCGGATTGTAATAAGTCGCCATAATTTATGTTACAAGCAATTAAAGTAAGATTGTTGCTTGGTCCGGCGGCGGTAGCGCGGGAGTCGGGGTCTTGTTTTCGATTGCTGTTATTTAGTTTAATGAAGTATCGATGGAACACACCTGAATACATCACAAAATGGATTTCAGTGTGTTCTGTTTTTGAGAAAGGTTGGGTTACTAAATCATGTTTGTAAATCTTTGATTTTTTTATGCTACGTTTTTGCAAAGTATCAGACGATTGGCTATCAAAAAATTAGTGTCAATAGAGAATACTAAGTATCTACATGTACATCTATGCTAACGCGGTAAATCATCTTGACAACATTAGCAGATACATTTTATTTTTAGAATAATGTGTCATATCTTTACTTTGCCTCTATAATTACACAACACATATCTTCGACGACAGCTAAAAAAGAACTAGAACAAGAAGAAGCTTATCCAGAACAAGAAGAAAACTGCTATAAAATGAACTTATCCGTTAAAAAAACACAACGCCAACATTATTCTGTCTTCGAAACCCGTTATAAATCCACGGTCCGCGCTCCCGGCCTATGATTGCGGTTCTGTTACTAGGTTTCCTGTCACTAAATGAGATTAAATGCACCACAGAATGTTTCTCAATAGCATAAGAACATTTAATGAAGCCAGCTCGTTTTACGACCGCATTAAGGACTAAATACATTTGCACTGGATAGACCGCAATGTTTAGGAATTAATGACTTGAAGGTTTATGCTGTACTAATCTGTACGCACCTGTTAGCGTCGAAGAAGAGGGAAAAAGGAAGAAAAATTATTTACTGTTAAACAGTAGACATGTCGCAGCCAACTAGCTTAATCAGCCGAGTCATTAAAAGCCTAGCGTTTTCATTGTATTGCGCCATAAGTGACATGGGCAAGTCGTTAAATGATATTGAACAAAATATGTCACTTATGTCGCTAAAATTTGGCGCATTATATATACATACAATAACAAAAATATGCTGAAAAGACTATCAATTCTAAATTTTGTAGATATATTTTGTACATAAATCCATAGCCATACACTCAAGTAGCGACTTTATATTAAAAAGGCCCTAAAAACTGAGTTAAAAATATAGGCTTGTCTCATCATCGTCATACTGCACTTATCACAATCAGCCTGGGGTAGGCGCAGCATGTCCTCTCCCATACATATCTTTGCCACCATCTCATAAGTCACCTCACCTTCTTCCTAGCTATATCATATTTCATTATCTTTACAGTTTCTTTGGTCTTCCTCCTCTCTTTCCTGACCACGAGACGTCCCTTTAAAAAAAATACTTAAGCTTAGGGACAGTATACATTACTTGTCTTTGAGAAGGAGCTGTATTTAGCTGAGAACAGTACTGACCTAACATACTTATCAACTCTGTAATGGATTGCAAGGCAACGGAAGCCTACGGCAAATGCAGACGGAAGCACTACCAAGTTCGTCGTGGACCGTAGCTCGATTAATGCTTCTGAGATTCTGACCTAACGTCAAAAACTGACCCTTAAGCTGGGTACTGACAGGTGTTACGCCGTCATGTACCATTCGCAGCGAGCATGTTATGTTACGCCGTGTCCTTAAATCCATGTAAAACGAAACACATACGCATGTAACATGCACATGTTCGTGCTCGTTTCTGCACGAATGCTCGCTTTGTTACATGGAGCTATATACCCTATATAGCTTCTCTTCTTCTCTTCTCTTTCCTAGTCGGAATTTTATTAGTCAAGCGGCCGTGTCACACAAGTGTATTCACTCCTTTATCAACATCAATATGATTATTATAATATGTAATTATTGTATTTATCGTAGCAATTACTTCCTTGTTGTTGCAAATATGCATAAATGTTGGCGGGTAGTTACATAAAATAATGAAGGTAGGTACTACAAATATGGTTTAATGACTGGTACGATATGTTAACTTGTCTTTATCGGCTTGTTAGGTAATCGATAAAGAATTGTAAAGTATGTTAATGAATAAATCAGTTGTGCAAAAATTTTATGAACATAACACAAATGAAACACTCACTGGGAGTCAGAAAACGGGCATCGTTGCCGAGGAAGGCAACGATGCCCGTTGAAGAAAACTTTGGTGTGGTGTCTTGGAATCGTTTGCTGGAGAAGGTGAAACATCGGGAAGAATGAAAGGCCATGGTGGGAACCTTTTCCCAGCAATAAGAAAACGAAGGTGGAGAAAAACAACCTTATAAAAATCATAAGAATATTTTCCAGTCTGTTCCCGGTTCTGCGCCACATAAAATTTAATCACAAAAATAATTTAATCAAAGCTATCAATCTAACATTTTATAAAATAAATCAGTTAGTACAAATACTTAAATGATATAACTAAAATAAAATGTAGCACCTAAATAAAAGCAACACTAAAACAACTTGGACGTTCAAGTATCCTTAATAACATGCAAATATAACCAAATAAAATTATCACACAACACTATTGCACGATATTAGCAATTTAATCTAATTATGCCAAACCTAGAATGTAATCTCATGAAACCACAATCAGGTTTTATTACCTCCCTTTCACGCTTAACGAATGGTATTGAGTGCGAAAGGGAAAGAGGAGGCGTTGTTGGATGTGTGCTTGCGCAGAAAACTGCGTCGCTTACATAAATTGTTTAAAGCGTAACACAGCTACTGTTTCGCGCAACATGCGATATGACGCGCGATTTTCACGCGTGTTTTATTTACAACTATGCATTTTTGTTGAATTTCTACTTATGCACTTTCTATAGCAAGTCTTACTGATAAATTAATAATTAATTGTCTACCTAGCCGTAGAACGAGGCAACGCCGCCAGTCTTTTGGCCTTACTTCCTGTCGACAGCGATGCGGACACATTTTTGACATCATATTATTTCGGAATTTTTATTTTAATTGTAAGTGTAGGTACTTATATATTTAGTATATATATTATATAATAGTTAGACTAGTACTTAAAATATAAAATGTACATGTTGCCACAAAATAAAGGACATACATATTTAAAAACAGGTAAGCTTTGAAATGTTTTAGCAACTGGCTCTGTCGCTTTCAGTATCGGAAAACTAATTATCTAGAAGAAGAAAAAGAAGAATTTGAGGATGTACCTATTTTACATTTAGGATAACTTCCAAAAATAGAAAGCAAAAGAAAACTTAAATTCGTAAGCTCCCACCGTAAGATAACGTGGGTTTAACATTTAAAACTTTCGGTGTGATGTTGTGTGTTTAATCAGTTCCTATAGGATCCACCAATGGTTAATAATCAAATCCATGTTCATAAAATAAAGGCTAGATGTACAATCATATCACCACATAACTTGTGAGCGTCACGCATAGTCCAATGTCAAATGCCTCACGAAAGACATCCGATACAACTTTCAACAGCGCTCCTCCACACTTTCATAGTAATAAGTAATCGGTACAAGATTAGCGTCTTGTCGCGCGTTTATCAACGACCCACAGAGTACTGAGAAGGCTTCGTGGCCACTGCTATCAGAGACATCAGTGTCAAAACTTTCCGTAGGTACAAACTATCATCATTATCATCATCATATCAAACGAAAGACGTCCGCTGCTGGACATAGGCAAATGGGGGGGTTATTTATTTATTTATTTATATATACTTTATTGTACACCAAAATATAGATACATAAAGAAAACCTTAAACTAAAAAAATATACAATTGGCGGCCTTATCGCATTCCGCGATCTCTTCCAGGCAACCTGGTATGGAAAGAGAATAGCCTGGACATGAAATGGGGCTGCATTTGGGTGGGGTTTGCCATATTCGCCACTATCCTGAAACAAGAGTGGCGGTAACAACATAATTTAAAGCGCCGGGGCAATAAGTCCCAGTGAAACGATTCAACTGCCTTGGTAGCTGCCTGTGGGATCCAATTAATCAAGAAAGGGATAAGAATAAACGTAATTCCCTCGTCCCGCTTCTCTCCATCAAGCAAGAATGTCAATGAGTGCCACAATTCTAACTATGATACAGCTATAGCCTGTGCGCGGTCATGAATAATACTGGTTGATTGTCCAACGGCTTAGCCACCGTGTCCTATACCACAATATAAAAATTCATGCACCGTCAACGCGACATGACAAGAAGAAGAAATTAAGATCTCGTCTCGTCTCATCTCCAGTCGCTGTGCGTCGATTCCACGCTCTGTGCGACAACCGGTAGCCCTCGCTGCGCCTACGCAGCCGCGCGACTGCGCCCGCGCCGCGCTGCGCTCGCGTCGATCGCCGATTCTAATCAATATGCTAAGTGGCGATACGAGATCGCGTGCGACCGCGAAATACTAGCTCTTTGTTTAATTAACCATTCGATTAATGTTACATTACGCGGATATCTCATTGCCACAGTTATAAACTAGTCCCTTTTTCTGTAAGGATATCGTAAAAATGTAGATCGATATTATTTATAAGATCTCTCGAGCAGTGTGAACTTGTTTGTTGACTTCTGAAATTGATTCACTTGATATGGATGTCGATTTTGTAGTGATGAGTTAAGATAGTGTCGGATCCGTGACTGCACATGCAAATTAAAATAAATAAATACACAGTATTTTTTTAGATGTCACAGCAACTTTTAATAAATTTTAAACAAGATCTGGAGCGAGGTAAATAAGTTTCTGCACAAGAATCGCGTCTACTTTAATCATATGCTCGCATACATGCGAACAATCACACAAGAAGGCGCAAACACCATTCTTAAACACAAACAACAAATATAAATCACAATTAAAAGTAAAAACAGATGAATATTTTACTTCATTAGCCACTCAAGATTAATGCTTAAAGAAAACAAGACGGCGCTCCAATCAAGGATCCAAAATTTCAGTTTATTCTTTTTGACTGGCCCATATCAGAGAAGAACACTTATGGATGCAATTTTATTAATTAATTTCGAGATGCATTTATCTTCCTCGCATGATGCAAGCGTTTAATAAGGCCGAGCCACCATTATGGGGATTGCGTTTGAGGGAAGTCGGGGTGATTCGGACAACGGGCTGAGTGGGCGATAATTCATGGCGCGGGAAATTAGGAGCGCTCTGTTTTTTGCAACACCTTTTCGTTGGCGCTGTGTTTGTCCGCGTGAGGTTTTAATTTTGCGTTTTTATGTGAATTAGATTGTGTTTGTTTTTGTGGTATTTGATTTATTGGTTTGTTTGCGCACTAGTTTTGTGATTATTATTTTATGATTTAGGCGGCACTGTACATTCAAAAAGTGTTTCACGTAGCAAAACTTAGGTATCGGAATTACCTCTGTTCATTCATTAGATCACCTACGATAAAATTATTTAAAACGATTAAAATAATACATTAATTTGACCTCTTTGATTTATGACTATTTAATTTCATATTATCTTAGATATCTACCTAAATAAGCAAAATAACCAACTAACCTAATAACATCGGAAAATTATTAAAACGGCCAAACATCCCTGAAGAAACTAATTAACACAAACAGATTGAGTTCTAAATATGATATTGGCATAACAATAAACAGGCTCATCGATTTACACAATATTAGTATTTTAAAGCCGGTCCACGCGGCCCGAGCCTCCCCTAATTTGAATAATAATCTCGCCATCAATCTGTTTGGTTTGCCTTGCTCCTTGATTATTAAAACAAGTCCTCATTTAGATTATGCGTTCAACATTAAGTTAATTTTGTGTCTTGTTTATTTCTGGTACCTACTGGTGACCAATACCTAGGTACCTACTAGTAGTAGCAGGAGTAGGTACTACTAGTCTTCACGAAAAAAAGACAATTGGTACTTAAAATTTTTTGTACCTATCTAATAAAAATATAGGTACATGTAGAATACACAAAGTTGCCCTTGTTTACTACTTTAAACATAACAATAAGCATACATCATTTTCGATGTACACAAAAAGAAACTCTAAATACCTAGTACAAAGTAGCTATCTGCCTCCGTCTGCTTGAACTCAGCTTACTTCTTCTTAATCGAACTTCAAAAAGAGGAAGGTTTGTGTATGTCGCAGCCAGTTAGCTTAATCAGTCGTTTAATTGGTGGCCTAATCTTTTCATTTAAATGCGCCGATTTTTCAGCGTCCTAAGTGTAATGACTTGCTCATGCCACTTACGTGATTTAATGGCGCAGTTCAATGAAAAAGCTAGGCTTTTAATGAAACGGCTGATTAAGCTAGTTGGCTGCGACATGAATATAGCTAAATTGGTCCCTTGCACGGGACAAATTTATATAAGGTCCCATTAAAATAGGTGGACAAACTTTTAGGAATCATTCAGACCACCAAAATAAGGACAATGGTAAGAAAATATATAAGAAAATCGCATTAGATACCTACAATTAAAATAATCAGCGAACAAAAATACACTTATAAATTTTGGTTACCCAATGCATAAACACATCCCTTGATACTACAAATGTGCAGGCGCAAGTAACCACGTCCCCTATTGGATGGATGTGTTTATTCTAGAGTGCCAGGTATTTATTATTTTAGGTCAAAATAAAATCATTATAATCAGTGTTTTTTTTTGCTTGGATATCTTTGGTTAGACCTACTGAGCGCTGTGGTAAAATTTGTCCACCTATTTTAATTGGACCCTATATATTCTCCGTTTTGAAGATCGGTTGCCGAGGCGGATGGTTAGCTGTCTAATATTGAAAAAATAATATTTTCTTAATAGTTTTCTATTTGAAAACATCATCAAGGATTTAATTTCTACATGACCGACAGTAGGTAGTCTAGATTTCTTAATTAGATAAGTAGTTATGTAATAACGCAACGTACTATCGAAACTATTTGCAGTAATTATAGCTTATTTAAGTACAAAATGTTAACAATTTTCCATGAATATTTTATTGCTACCAGGTGCAGACCGCATTTGTGTGCTGGTTGCAACTTTTAACTGACAAAGTATTCTCAATTCATTTGGGTAGGTACTAAATAAAACACATAAAATATATTTATAATTAAGTATTTTAACGGTAACAGGACAGCAAGTAATCCCTTGTAGCCCAAAAACAAAGAAAATATAACTTACAACTATTTCGTATTGTATTCCTTTGCATATAACAAAATATTTAAGATTATATTGAAGCTTTTAGAAATAACCTGTTCATTGTTGACCAGGTTGTAGCTATCAGGAAGTTGCGGAATTTATTCGAAAGAGTCACCGCGGCCCTGGAATGTAAAAGGCCTGGAGCAACACGGATGGATTTTAGTCAGTTAGAGTCTGACACTCCCTTCCGCTCCACCCAGCGCGGAAGAAGTCATTTGATGATTTTCAATCCTTGCTGTCAGTTACCACAGACTCTGGCAGGGAATCCACTCCTTAGCTGCTGAACCCACGCACAATCAAAGTAATCCCAAAATAGTCAGTGGCTCCCTTTTTAACACGCTCTTTAAAATTCCAAAAGATAAATCAAACGAGATTGCTCCCTATATTTTTCACAGCAAAAAGGCTTGTAAAAGTCGTCTAATTATGCAGTCTGTCGCCTCACATAACAGTAAGTAACCCCAGGTAGCCACGGTAGCGGTTTACGAGTTGCATTAAGATAAACTGTCGATAACTGACGTTACTCTTATGTTCACACGTCCAAATGTTTTGATGGGGATCTTATGGCTACTGTATGACGTGTGATTTTTCAATACTCGATACCCAATTCTTTATTGCATTATATGGTCGTATATCACCTATTCTGGTAAAACAGTATGTTTATAGTTATAAAACATCAAACTTTAGCACTAAAGTTAAGGGCAAAGTGGCATACGACCACCGGCTATCATCTGAACGTCAATAAGAAAAATATTAAATTCATTAAAATATGTATACCGCTCGAGCACAGACATGTGAAAATTCCAAAATAAAAAATAAATCTTACGTAATAGTAATAATAAACATTAAAATCGCGAAAATCTCGCGACACACCGGTGTGCCGGCAGTGCTCGAGCGGATCACGTGTATTAGTTGTTTATTCAATGGAAGATAAATACCTCTATATTGAATTGGTCGTAGATAAATTTCAGATGAGAATGTTTTATTGTTTCATACTTTTTGGAAAATGAATTTTCTGTAGTCAGGTTTTAGTTTTTTATCTTCTTTTTTTAGTCAGTAAGAGTCTGACACTGATCCCTGGCACTCCGCCTAGAGCGGAAATTCATTTGATGATTTCCCATCCTTAAAAAAAGGTGATAAACATATGCCAGAAGAACAATCGTGGAACCCTGTCGGGCACAGCAAAAGGAAGGTATGTGGAGATGAGGACTTAACATTTGTGTATCATATAATCTAACTTAAAAAAGAATTGTTTATTTCATACTTAGTGAAAAAGATTGAGGTTGAGTTTCTAAGGAATTATCAAAATTCAAATTTTCGTTGACACTGTTATTATATTTGCCAACAGTTTTTTTTATTTGCCCGTGAATACATGAAGTTTTTTTTTTATTTTCTTATTGTTTCGGGTAGGTAACATAATATTGTGACGACACGGTTGACGCAGTGGTTGAGCGATCGGCTGCTGCGCTGCGTATCGCGGATTCGATTCCCGCACGGAGCAAATATTTGTATGGCCTACAGATAGCTGTTCCGGGTCTGACTGTTTGTGTATGTGTATGTGAGTTTGTATGTTTGTAAACGCACCACATATAGGAGAAATTCCTAGTGTGGGGCAATGTTTTTTTTTTTTAAATAATAATTGTATAATATGATGTTTATTGTTAAATGTATTTTTAAGCAGGATGTTGGTAGGTTTTGAGTCGTGTTTTGTATCAGAGTGTATGTCTTGTTTGTATGTCCTCTCGTTTAGTGTAAAATTCTTGGTGTTTATGAGCGTTTCCATGGGTTGTTGATTTCATGGTGGTTCACCTACTACAGATGTAATGGAATTATTAGCCTTTTTTTTTTTTTTTTTTATTATTGATAGGCACGCGCTTGACCACTATCTCACCTGATGGTAGCCTATCTGGCTATTGGTGTTTTTCTTTGTTAGTATTCGTTTGATTTGTTTTCTAGAAACTAGACAAGTTCTGGCGCCTTCTGCTCCAAGCTTTTCGGTTTTTACTTTGTTAATTATTCACGCTTCTATGTTTTTGAGTTAATAATCATTATTTTAAAATAAGTATCTACTGATAATTCGTTTTCAACAAATTTAAATCGTTCCCAAATCTGAAATAACAAGGTTTAGTATATAAAATGGGGAAATGAGTACCTACCTAATATCTGAGTGGTATCTGAGTGGTTATAGATTTGATATTGTAAAATCTCCACACGATATAGGTTCCTCACTTAATATAAACAAGCATCATTCGTAATATCAATTGATTTTACAAAAACAGAGGGAAAAAGCCAATTCCATTTAAATACAAAGTAATTTTCCATTTTTATTATGAACTCAATTTGTTAAAATAAACGCTAGGTACTAACTAACCCGAAAGTTGTCGAAAGTATATAAAAACGTTCAAAAGGGTTGAAAGATAAAGTCAGCTACGACTTGAACAATAGACGCAATCACAAAAAATTAAAAACGTTTCACAGTAGAAAACTTCGTAATTTTGTATTGCAGATTAGAATTTTTGAGCACTGTGCAATTATTTTAATATTTTTAAACTACTTTTAATTTCGCAAAGGAGCTTTTAAAGTTTATTCATTCGATTTATTAAACGGTAAAATAGAAGTAAGTAAATTATAAAATCGTAATAAAATGAATTCTTGAAAACGATCAGGATTTTCCTTTTATTTTTCATAATTTTCAATTATTTTACAGAACTGTTGATATTCCTGCAACTTGTTATTAGTCCTGTTATACTTTTTCCATGATTATTCTTTACACTAATTTAATAAAGGAATTTTTTTATTGATAGAATGCTACTCGTACACTATCATTGATAGTCATCCTGTGGACAGGCAGAGCAAAGCCTCAGGAGAAAGATATCTATAAACTGACGGCAGATACATAAAAAAGTTTTTTATATGTGAGAAAATTATATAAGGTGTAAGAAATTTAAGGGGTCATACTTATGAACTCACCATCAGTCATCCAGTACTCATCATTAAGAACAACTTTTACAATGGGACCATCCTTGAAACCGCGAAAAAAGAAATTTGCTGTTATGTACGTCGATATTTTTTTCGCCATTTAGTTGTTGGTCCCAAGAAAAGTTGTTCATAATGATGAGTAGGTAAGTACAATGACCCCTTAAATTTTTTGCAGTAATTTTTTTAACACCATGTACATTTATGATCAAGATGACTCTTTTGTAATCACTACTTTCAATCTTGTACATAGTCAGTTGCAGAAACAGAAGTTAGAGTCGATTTTAATTAAATTTGCTGTCACTATCGCTTCTTGAAGATGAATACATAATGTACTCAATAACTCCATCATATAAGAAATATAGCAATCGATATACGATTGTTTGCAAGCACGTCTAACAAATCAAAATAGAATGTTTACCTAGTGAGTTTATTCGCATTTAATAGGGAAAGGCCAAAGAAACGACAGGTGGTAAATAATGAAATGTCGGTTTTATAGAGAAGATTTGAAGAATACAATACATATTGCGCCGACCCCTTAATAAATCAGAATAAGGGTAAGGCGCCCATTACACGGTAGGTTTTGCAGTTTAACCACAGTTAAGGCTGTCAGATACCTAACCTATATTGTCTAATGCAGTGACTGATGGTTGCATGAAATTGATTGACAAAAATCTGGATGTTTCATCAGTCACAACTTTTAAGTGAATAGTTCTGTTTTTATATTTTTAAAGAATGGGTTCTTGTCCTTTTTCGTAAATCAGCCAATAATATCGTCATATTTAAGATAATGTTAAGTTTTAGGTACTTATGTCGATTGAATTACATCACTCACCATTAGTCATTCGTCATTCGTGACTTTTGGAATTGAATGAATGACGCTTGCATGAGCGTGTAACAGATGCCTTAGGCAAAGTTGATAGTTGATTCCTGGCAAATCTGTAATTTTCAAAGAAAGCAGCTCTGGTTACTTTTTCTTTCAATGTCTCAAGTACTCGTACTCGAGTATTTTGTGTTTCATATATATCAATATATGAAACACAAAATACTCGAGTGCGAGACAATCGAAAATGTCGTTTATATATATGATTGTTTATTATTTAGCGGTTAAATTATAAAATCTTGCCTAAGCATAGCTCAAACTAAACACCCCCCACGTAGGCAGGCAGTTTTAGTCATTTTTTGCTTGTGAATTTGTAACATCGCGAATAAATGCCTCTGGCTGACTAAAAACAGGAAACATTTAATTCAAGCTACAATGTTTAATTGAAAAGAGAAGGAGGTTCAATATTTCGGTTTGCCTCTGTAACTATTTGCGGTTTGATACTGCGGTTTTTCAATTGTTACTTTGAACAATGGTAAAGGAAGTTATAAAAACCTTTCAAAGGACAAAATAATATGGAGTTAAAGATGCACTGTCTTTTGAAATAGGCCTTTGCAAATGCGGTTAACACAGTCGTTTCAACTACATTTTTTGCATCTCTTTGAGTCAAATATAGAATCCCTACTTCTCTACTAATATTATAAATGCGAAAGTAACTCTCTGTCTGTCAGTTCCACTTTCACTCTAAAACGGCTGAACGGATCGTCATCAAATTTGGCAGATATATAGCCTGGGATATGGAGAAGGACATGGGCTACTTTTCTAAGCGATAACCGACATCTACGCGGGTGAAGCCGCGGGCAAAAGCTAAGAGGTACTATAAGTGACGAATTCCTTTGCCTTTTTGTATACAAAACAGTATTATTAAAGTCTGCAGGTTATTCTTCGAGATCTAAATAAAATAACGATAGTCATTATTTTGACTAATCTCTCCAACTTATCTAATTTCTCAAGCTGCAAACATTATCTCAACTGTTATCCTCGATTAACCCAAGTTCACACTTGCGAACCGTACACCGTTCGAGTATAATATCGAGTATATAAATACTGCTTTCTTCATTCCCGTCGGTATTAACATACTTATTAATTGCTGCCTCCGGGGTACACTGGTAGCTTTATAATATTTCTCCAATGCTTTACGAGTCCACGGCTCCGCCCTATGCGTTGGACTTGCAGACATTAATGCGTTGCCATCGTCGTCAGACAAATGAGTATGCTGATTAAACTCGTGTGCTCTATTCTTTATTTCTCGTTTTTCTTTGCTCGTATCGGCTACTTATTTTAGTTTCAAGATGGTTGGTGTAATGTTTATGGGCTGTGCTGATATATCGGACTTCGATTGTTTTTTTGTTTTATTCGGTTTGATTAAGTTTACAGTGGCTGTTGAAGTTCGAGTTATCTTTTACGTGTAAGTTTATGTTATTGTGCGATGATAGGGAAATATAAAGATTGGTGTATGTCTTGCAGATGCGCAAGAATTACAAGCTGAAATTTAGTATATTATTAGATCTTGAAATGCTTTGTTCAGCATAACAAAATCTTCCATTTACAATCCAAATATTCTCAGCTGAATTAAACCAATAAACTAATGTATACCTCTTTTGTTTCAGGTAAAGTCACATTCCACATCACCAGTAAGTTAAAACACATGAAACATTTTCGCACATTATGATAACACAAACAAACTATTTAATGAACGTTAGCACGCACACAGGCGCGTCTTCAATCAAGGCAAGTCGCATTTCGAAAGCAAATTATCAACCTAGAAGGGGGGTAAGGGGGGAGGTATAATTAAAATCCGTTGATTAATATGTAAATGTAATAAGATTACCCTCCCCTGAATAATTTAAATGGAAGCCCGGGAGATGAGTTATATACGGCGGACTCTCATTATACAGTAGTTGTATCGGCCACTATAATGTATGTTGCGTCCCGTTTGATAAATGCTGTCTAGATGCGTGGTGCGGGTTTCGCTCGTGTGTCCGCAGCTTAGCTTTTGCTTCAGAGTGCATTGTTTTGAAGTCCACTCGGATGGTAAATGAAGAAAAGTGGAAGGGTTGCTTTTGGTAGAACTATGGAGTCTACAAACTCAATTAGAGATGATACCGACGATACTAGTATATTTAAGTTCTATAATAGTCGTGTAGTGTACTAACACTTAACATTATAAATGAAAAATGAATAAAAATGATAGAGATAGTAAATTTTTTAAAACCAATAATTAACTTGAAACATAACGCAGTCTTCAAAGCCAAACATGTTGATGATAATTTCTTAGTTAGATAAGTAGCTTTTCTTATATACACAGCTAGGTATGTACACCAAACCAATAAATACATACCCCAATACCAATAATTAATACAACCTGCAGTACATAATCAGTTTACCACCGACCTAGCATCGCCAAAACGGCCATGTTTCCGCCATCTTTATTAAGAACGCATGGCCTCCCGCCTCCTGGCGTTGGTCAACAGCCAGCAAGGCGTTAAAGGCATCAGCTACACCACCCACCACTAGCGATAGACCTTCCCACCCTCTCTGAAACCCAACTGTTTGTACGTTCCGCGGGGCGGTGAGACGGCGTAGACCGGTCAAGTTACACTGGAGCTAGGTGCTTGGCTCACTTGTCTAATGGCTTTGATTAAACTGCCAGTTTATTTGACGGTACGTTGCGTGCGTGCGACCACGTATGAATTTATGTTTAGACGACGACCGAATATGGAATTATGATCGAAGATTTAGATTTGGAAGGAGTATCGTGCCCGTTCGTGGGCGCTGGACCGAGCTTTGTGAAGATTTCCTTGACTTGCGAGTTTGGAAACGGTATTTATTTATTTAAACTTTATGTACAGCAGTGGTACATGGGCGAACTTAGTGCAACAAGTCTACAAGACATTCTCTGCCAGACAATCTTTTGGTGAAAAAGATCTTGGTTTGACCTTTGGGTGAAATGGCCTTTTTAAACATAGAGCTTAACTACAAGTAAATTAATCAAGGACCTCTTGAAGAAATTATCTCCTTCACAGTGTTTTTCTCGGTATTGGTAGAGCAAAGTACAAGGCAAGTAGGAGCCATCTTTGTAACTTTGAAATTGTAACCCTTTAGCATTTTCTTACCCCACTAACACTGTAATGAACTTTTCACTTTTCAAAAGTACAGATTATGCAGTTTTTCTACGATGAACACTTCACATTCACATTATCCATAGCTTATTTATCAATGATTTCCAAACGCTGATTAAATAGCGCAGTTCAGTAAAAAGGCTAGGATTTTAATGAAACGCCTGATTAACCTAGTTGGCCGCGACATATATAATAAAGAGTATTTTATTCTATACCTTCTCATAATAGTAACGTACCTAATAGTCTGAAACCTTTTCTATACTAAGTTCTAGAACTACTTACTGATGCTTTAATTGTAGCCAATTCAGCGAGGGTCATAGACCTACAAACAACAAATATATCAACAACCCTATCTATGGCCGCTTAAACGTAGTGGCTTAGGCATTTAGGTTGCGAACCTGGGCAGTAAGTTCAAAGGTCTGCATGCTATTGATTGCGGATAGTGAACAGTTTTGAAAAAATTCGGCACTAGACACATTTTCTTCAGTTTGAAGGAATTTGGTTGTAAAGGTGTGTATTTAAAATTATTTTGTGGTGAAATCTTTCAGCTGCCTTATACAACGTGTAACAGAATAAACGCAATACCTCCTCAGGGGCCATTGTATTCATCATTATGAACAACTTTTACTATTGGACCAACACTGAAATTGGGAAAAAAAAATCAGCTGTTCAGGACAATATGTAGAGTTTTGCGCGCAGAAATGTATGGAGGAGTCGATTTTTTTTCGCGATTTCAGTGTTGGTCCCATAGTAAAAGTTGTTCATAATGATTAATACAATGACCCCTTTGGAGGTATTGCGTTTATTCTGTTACACGTTGCACAATGTGCACACAAAATAATGTAGGAACAGAAGTGACCTTAGTCATTTTCGACCAGGCTGGCCGTCAAGACAAATAGCGGTAGATGCAATGTTGAAATATTTATTAAATACAAAGATATGCATAGGTATAAACTATAAATGTAATACAATAAAATGCTATTTTCAACTGTCTTTATGAAACAAAAATATGCTATACATGCATACTCCAATTCCGACAAAATCAATTCCAACATCTCCTTGTCCAGAACCAACACAAAAACCGGTAAATCTTCTAAGAAACATCGCGCCAGTAAAACACGAAGCAATTATTAGTAGCGACGTATACGTCAACAATAGTGTTCAACCGAGCCTTGCCGGCCTCTCAATAATTAGGATAGTGCATCTCCGTTTACCGAATGAGAATAAAGCCTACCCTTTGTGCCTGTGTGAGGACACCCCCTGGCTGCCTGTGTGTGTGCATGCATCTTGATTCTCCGTATTTATGTGTGCCTGTGGGGGCACGGCGTCGTCCTCCGCATGCCACTCTAGTAATGTCGTATGTTTCGGTCGTGCGTACACTAGCCGTCTTATTATGTTTTAGCTGGTCGGCCTGACTTAAACAGACATTAGCGTGCCAGTTACGAACTAATGTGGACTGTTTTGTTAGTACGTTTTCAGACGATGGTTTAACTTTTCTCGTTGTACGAAGAAAGTTTAGGGCGACGCGCGACGGTTGTCAGCCAATCAAAAACATTACCAATGCCAATATTAAAAACCGAATTCTAAATTCGTTTTAATTTTTGCCGGTCGAACGTTTTGTAATCAGAAATCCTTTGGAGACTTCAATTTTTTATTGAAATTGGCGTCCCGTTAATTAAAACCAAATCGAATTAATTACAGAGTGAAAATTATTCCACCCCTTTTCCAGCGACCTTAAAAACGTAAGACACAGTCTAGTAGGGTGAATGTACACAAAATCGGTACATATATTGTTGGAAACACCGCATGCCATAAACTAATATTCGCTCGGACACTACTTGGAGTTATTGGACAATGTAAATGAACGCTATCTCCTATAATGCCTGCCTTATTTCCCCCTCAGCCAGGCCAGTGCCCGCAGCGACCCCCCGGGGGGACGCCCCCACCCCGACCGATGTCTCATCAGTAAGGATTGAACCCTTTAATGTATTCACCGTAACTTCGGGATGAGTCTTGTATTAGTGTTATAATGAGACGTGGCCCTAAGGAATTATGGCTATACTTGTGGATCTCTGGGGTCGGGATTAACCCCAACCTAGTTTCAATTTCTATATATGAGAGGTTCCGTGGGAAGGGGTCGATAATATCATATCTCAATGTTTTAAATCTGATAACCGCTATTGTTTTGATTTTAGAGCAGAAGTTTGTGGTTTACTGTCTGGCTTTTCATGTTTATTGAACAGATCTTAGGTCGTGACACTAAGAAAATGCAAACCCTATAGCTTCGTTACCATGGACACTAAAAGTATACCTACTAAGATTACTCACCTCTAACAGTTCAAATTATATTAAGAAACAAATCTTGAAGCACTTTAAAGAGTGGCTCTCTATTAAGAACTTCTTTGATTAGAGTCCATTAAAGGAGTTAGAGTTCAAAATTGTGCTTTAATCATTCGCCAATAACCGAAACGGTTTCGTTAAAAAATTTATTTACTGGAGCTCCTTGAGTCGCCAACAGATCGATAATGCTGCCAATTAGCCGGTACCAATTTTCCAATAAAACTTCAAACTGTTTTCCATTCCATTATCTCTCACCACCCTTTATTGCTGGCAAAGTTAAGCTACGACTCCTCTCTCCACTCCGCTCCGACTCCGAAATTATTACAATAATAATATTATTATATTAATAATTGTATTGATAAGGAGACTCTCGTAATAAGGGTAAACCGTCCCCTTTCTGCCAGCCATCCTCAATAGGAGAATTTATGTAACTAATGAAATAAGCGAAGTGGCGCGCCCCGCGCCCCGCGACCCGCCCAACCCGCTCCATCCACCCTTCATTATCGGAAAGTTTGAAATATAATTTGAAATTATGCTCAATGTTATATTGAAGATAAGAGAAACACAAATTCCTTTAATTGGACTTGTTAAAGTGAGTCAAATTAAGTTAACACCGAGTTGATGGTATTACTTTTGAAGTTGGAAATTATGACGGACTGTCCGTAGGTTTCTGCGGAATTCATGGGGTGATTAGCGGTTGAAAGAACAGTTATCGGTTCCTCGACCCGCGTATTTTATTTAACGGCCCGACGTTTATGGGAACTTATTGCATTGTATTATTAACTTCTAACTACGTCAAGTAGAGCGGAGAATTACCGAGTCGTGTGTACTCACTGCTGAATCAATACAATGGATTTTGGTGCAATCAATTATAATTAATGAATTGCAATTATCGTTCGTTATTCGCCTAGTTTTTTAATGAGTTACCCAACCTTCTGAAAACCCCTAGCTAACCTTTGCGCAACTTCAAAATTTTCTCAAAATCTCCGAAACAAAATTAATTATGAAACATATTTGTGTGGTTCATCCTTAAGGGCCACACTTTAGGTCAACTATTGATTTTGGCACACCCCGCACGGGCTCGCAACTTGAGACCATCACAATTAGTCCCCGGTCTCAATCTAATTATATTTCTGATTGGGCTGGTGGCGACGCATTGCTTCTTGGGCTGATTTACACCATGTGCCTCCATAACAGACGTAACAGGACACCGTTGCCTTGGAGATTATTGCCGTAATTAGTGATTTTGATTTATGCTGTCCAAATTAGAATTTGTCGTGGCGTGTCTTGGGTGATTTAGTATTGGCAGAAAAATTTGAATTGTATTACAAGATTTATTTTGACGAAATTGTGCTCTAATTTGTTTTGTCCAGACATTGAATAGAAAAGACCCTACATCGCACACACTTTTATAATTGGTATCACAACAGACCATCATTTTCATTTCTATTTCGTCTCAAAATCGCCATACCCATCACAACCTATAAGTACTTATTTTTCAAATCGAAATAAACATGCCAACACAATCAATCAAACTATACGATATAAGGACTTACAGTCATACCAATTAGATGCAGATCGGGATCTAATTATTCGGATTCGGCTTGAGCTGGCACAGCACTATTCTGATTGTCGACAAGCGATTTCGGAAATTACTAAGGCGTCGACGCCGCCCCGCTCATTCCGACCACCCTGTTCCTTGCGTTTCGGTTAGACGGTCAGTCACTGGTACAGTCACCCTATAAATTTTCATGGAGTTCGTAATAATGTTTTATGGTGTATGTATCATTGTTACTTATGATATGGTTCGACGTATTGGTAACATAGATTTGTAGAGTGTATTGAATGATAAAAAATATTTTTTGTTTTGTCCATCACATTTTTCATTATAGGTTAGATTTTGATTGGGGTCTTTGATTTTTCTGTATTGATCATATGGATAGATAGTTAAAACTAAATACAGGCTTAGTTTGAAATTAATTTAAAAGTGATTTTTACTTTTACTTCACATAAAAAAAAAATATCTCGCAAAAATGGATTCGCCACCGAAATTCCACTTTATCAAAAACCTTTCCATTACATACTACTTAAATCATAAAGAAAAATACAATAAATCTATCACCCACAGAACAGACGTCACTAAATCACCAAATAGGGTAACTAGCCCAATAGTCGGCAAGGACGCTGACGTTTCTAGAACAAAGTCATATCGACCAAAAATCCTCGCTTCGCATTAGCATAACAATTAAATTAATCAACCCACTCCACATTAAGATACGGAGCTAGCATTGTACTTGACTGGGAGTATTCTTGTACTCGTACTATCGTATGAGTATAGTCGGTGTATGAGTATTTATTTATTTTATATACTATTTCACTAACTTTAGTGTTACTTCTAGGTAAACGTGCTCCATCGTCGACCACATCGAGCTTATCTTGCGGTTCTGACTTTTAGAAAAGTTATCAGTATTTCGGGATAGAACTTAGCTTATTCTTGAATGCACACACACACACACACTTGCTTAACCATAATCAAATTTTATCTCATTCTGATTAACCGTTATTGTGTGATTGAGTGACAAAAATACACACGACGAAATCTTTTGTGGTTTTTTCTACTGAAAATCATTATTTTCGAAGCTTGTAATCTAAAATTAAGTAACAAGGATTGCTTTGCTTGGAAAATTAAAAATGTAGTCTTAATCCAAGATGCACGGACCAACCTTTTCTTATTTTGTTTCTATCGTATGATTCTTACATTGAATAAAGCATGTTTGTAATCTAAGATTATGCATGAATAGATTACATTAATGTTTGCAGACCAAGGATGTATGCTTATGTGTGCTAGATTTATTTCATGGGCGAATGATATTGTATGATAAACACTGCCATAGTCTGCCTTAATTGATTAGTTAACTCTAAAATTGAGGTTTCTAGGTTAAATCAAGTTTGTGTTTTGTTTTAATTATGTGGGTTCTACGTTAAATCTCTCTCACCCCAAAATTCAGTTTTTTAACTATTGTAAAATTATCTTGTATTTGTAATGTTTGTGTCTTGTGACGCAACTGTACCTACTACTTATTTTATTTTCTTTAACGCATCATCTACCTTTTGCATTTGTCGCAATCGAGAAAGAAAAGTGCCACACTAAAGACAAAATCGACGACGCTTACTTCTTAAATCGTTGCTATATCAATATCAATATTCTAGTTCTGAAAATTAATTCATTCGCTTCGCATACATTCGGTACAAAGCACGGACGGGCAATAAACGCGCGTCCCACCCGCCGGCGCCGCGCGCCGCCGCGCGTTTCCTCGCGTCTCGCACGGCTCCCCGAAGACCGGCCCACCCCCACCCTGGCTGTACATCATCTCATTTGAATTTCTAACTAGGAAACCTCCATGCAATTATTGGATTAATGTAAATTACGCAGTCTACAGCTACGGTGCACTATCAGGGACAGGGTTTAATTAGAATCCGGTTAAGTCTAATAATTCTATAGTGTTTCGCAAACTCGCTCTTATGTTCACTAAAGAATGGTCGAATTTAGAAAAGTTCGACCACGACGGCAATTAGAATAATTATTTTCGCAAGTAGACGACATTTGGGTCTGTCACCCTACATTACAGAGAAACTAGTCAATTTCAATGTGGAAATAATGGTAATTTATTTCTGTTTACTTGTAATGGAAGAAAGGATTTGAAATATGGGAAACTTTACATCAATGGAGGCTTATGATTATCCAGAATTTCTAAACATATGTCATAACTCATACCGAACCTTATGAAAGGTGGGAATTGGTAAGTATGTCATTAATTTAATTAACGCAACGCGCAAGTTTTGTTGTTGGTCCACTCTTTCGGTCACGCATAAAGAATGGGCAAACAACAGAACAACAACAAGAACAGAATTTTAAATTTCTGTCAACTCTTAACCTTCATCTAATTGATAACCGCATCTTATTAAAGAAGCTTTCTTCGAAATAAATAAGTCCGTTGCTCACAGCAAAACTACACTTTTTTTTACAAAAGACCCTAACCCAAACATCCAAAGTTGGGTTCACCCAATTCCTAACCCGCGAACACTCGAAAACATAACCTCAAAACATTCCCGCCGTGACCTCGAAAATGCACGTAGGTGAAAGCCCTCGGGAGTTTCACGTAGGGGAACAAAAAAACCCCTAACCCCCGCGTAAGGAGCGAGGGGGCGAGCCGCCCGTGAATGAACGAAGGAGGATTGCGTCCTTGGAGCAAAAAAGTCACGTGACCCCGTTCAACAGGTGGCGCCGTGAGTGTGTCCTTGCGCGCGGATTAGAAAAAAAAAGTTGCGTTCGAAGTTCGAATTCTTTGACGTTTCTTTTTTTTAAGGTGTCGGGTTTTTGAGCATTGGTTTTGATGTCTCATGCAGCTTGAGTTTTAAATGAGGCTGTGTGCTTGCTTACATTGCTTGTTTGCTCAATTGGCCAAAATGCGCACGTGGCCGTGCGATTATTAATCTCAAAGGCCGAATATGAGTTAAGAAAATGGTCGAAATGTTTTATAGTCTTATAAAAACGAAGGAACTTGAATGCATAAGAGCGATTTACTATGCTTAGGGTCAGCCTCACCGGTTATATTGCCTCACCAATACAAATATTTGTTTGCCCTGCAGATATTTGTTCGGAGTGTGACCGGCTGTCATTTGTAATAATAATAATAATAATAATAATAATAATCATTTATTTGCATAAAATGTGGTAGGTACAGATGTTACATAGTAAATTTAGTGCATAGACACATTCCGTCATTAAGTGATGACATGCAAATATTTACAGCTATATTCATAAAAACCTTAGAACCACAATGCAGTGACATCCACAATGAACGTAGAGTAGGGAAACTATAAAGTTGAGCCCCGTTCTATCACAAAGAGGTAGTACTTCATACATAACAGGATGTTTAAAATTTCCAAAAACCAGAAAACAGCGATACATGACATGAAATTATTCTGGACAGTGTTGAACTGTACAGGAGGCCTACCACAACCTCTTAAAACAATATTATTTTAATATTACTTTGTAATTTCTGTTGTTGCATTTTCAACTCTCGGCGCTGATCCGAGCGTTGAAAATCCAACAGAGCGGTACGCAAAGTAATATTAAAGTAATATTGTTTTAAGAGGTTGTGGTAGGCCCCCTGGTTAGTCAAAAAAGAAAAACCCAGATATCCACTAACATTTCACGGGATAAATAAAGCTTTTACTAAGCTGACGCTTAAATAAATATCCTCATAGCTAATTTAAAATGCCTGATCAAACAAAATTCCCACCCACTGAGCTATTTACCTCCAAAAACAACGCACAAAATAACTCAACAATGAGTATAGACTATAGTGAACACTCTCAAAACAGCCAGTAACAAAGCAAAGTTCTGTGCAGCCAAAAAGCGTATATCCAAAAAGTTTACTTCGAAACAAGTAGTAGGTGGCTCCTTTATGAATGGCGGGCTCCCTCGGCCCCGCTTAACACAAATGTCACGGCGCCCCGAACGAGCCGGAAAACTCTCTTTTCTTCCTGAATTACCGCACGAGCAAAACACGCCAAAACACACCTTACACCCCAAGAATAGAACGCAAATCCTCTCACAACTCTCGGGAAAATTTAAGGAATTTTCTACTTAACACAGTTGTTGGATTTTGAGACGTGTTCGAATCGAACAAGGCTGGTTTTACAATGGTGTGGTTGGCGTGGAAGGCATGAAATCTTGCGTCTCCCGCGGCAAATTGTTTCCTCGCTCCGCGTGTTTGTATTTTATTATACATTTTTATTTCTCGATAACATTAGCTTAACCGACTTTTCATTGCCTCGCCTAGGGCTGCCGCACGCGTTGTGTTGATGTCTTTTTATGGTTGCCACTGAATGTTTCAACTGAACTTTTTCTTGTTGCGTGTTTGGCTTAAAGCTTACATTTTAAATGAGCTGTTGTAAGTAAATTAAAGTGGCTTGGAACATGATATTGCTTGATAATGTTTTTTTTTTTTATTTACTAATAATTCCTGATAATACTGCTTCGGGTGTTTCTTGGGCTTTTTGTACATTGATATCAGCATTGTGATGCGATCAGGACCGTTATTTTAGCTTACAATAATACTTCTTACTGAGACAAGAATAATGTACGTATATGCCTTCAATACTTTTATTGCTTACTTAGCTTTTGCCCGCGACTTCTCCGCCTAGAATAGTTACTTTGGCCAGCCATTTTTATTATTTAAGATACTAATTTTTCAAGAAAGCTGGCACATTATGTATATTTATTTTTTATCAAGTGCCTAAATACATGGTTTATCTTCAATAATGACGGACTCCCATACAAACATTCATCCCCCTATTTCAACCCCTTCAAACCCTTTTCTCGCGACAAAAGGTAGCCTATGTCCTTCTCCAAGGTACTGTACCAAAAATCGGTTCAGCGTTTTAGGCTTGAAAGCGTAAGACAGAATTTTAGTCCCTATGGAAGTATGAATTTCATATTGCAACTATTGCAATAATTATAGTGCGTGTGACTGCGTAGGGACCCGTTTTACAAGAACGTCAAAGTCGTCAGTTTTAGAGTACGTTTGAGGTATATTCAATGAAAACCTGCGAGCAAAACTCTTGAAACTTAGCTCCTCTCAATTTCACAGTCAGTATTCAACCAAATCAAATCGACATGAACTGAAGGTACAACCAAATCCTTTTCACGAATCCTAATCAAGTGCAAAGAGCGCGTAACAGCCCTAAGAAAAGTTGAGGCGAGGTAGGAATGTCAAAAACGTCGGGGCGCGAACAAATATGTGCTTTGCCGACGGGCCGCCTGCCTGCACCGCGGCTTAAACGGAGCTTAACCGACGTTTACAAAGCCTCGTAGATTTTGTGTTAGTTTTACTTTTTGTTTAACATTTTTTGTGCGTTTTTCGTGTAGAGTAGGTCGTCGTTTTCGGTCTTGTTTTGGTAGTTATGGGCTCTGATTTTCATTGGTGTATATGAAATTTGTTTCATGAATTTCAACTGCTTAAAAATTCACTGTCACTACACAAGCTTGAACTATTACTTTATTTGAAGTTACAGCTACTCCTATCTTATGTAATTAATTCAGTCTGAGTGTGAAAAGAAGAAAGTGTGATGTTTACATCCCACACAGCACACACAGCAGAGCTGTATAAGTCAGCTCTCAAAAAAATCCGCTCACCCGGCTAACCATCGTTAACCGATCATGGCACCGGGCCGATCGGCGAGACCCCTCAACGGCATCCTTTGCATTTCCCTCCGCACTTTACCGGATTTTTTCCGTTTTATTTACTTGGGCGCGAACGTTAGACGCCTCGGGCACCACTTACTACACTTGCTTTTATCCGGACGTCGGCGTCGGTTGTGGCCCGATGTTTCGGATACTACGAAGTTTTGGACAAATTATGTGATTTGTAGCAGGACTGTGGGACTGAAACTTTTTTGTAAATTCTTTGCTAATGTGTGTGATGTTTTTTGTTTCATTCATTCGTGGTTCCGTGTTGTGTTAGGTGATTTGCGTGCGAAAGGATACATTGAAATTTTCTAGGGGTCTTTTTTTGTATCTGGAGGTATGATTTCGATTTCAGAACAATGTTTAGAGTTATGCCATGTATAAATGGAAAACATCTATGCACTGAAAGTTTTTGGTGTGTTGTTGATGTCGGTCGCGAATTTTGTAAGATTACTATTTTTGATGATTGAAGAGAACTTTTTATTTCGAAGCAATATTCCGATTGGTACAAAGTAGGTATCTAACGTGCAAGATTTTGGAAGAAGGAGGGTTATGAATTTGACCGGTATGTATGTTTGTATGTTTGTTCATCTGTTCCCTCATAACTTCTAAACCATTTATCATAATTTGACAAATGAGGTGTCATTGGAAGCGTCTAAATTGTTCGCTGGGTATATGCTAGGCCATGTTGCAATAAATTGTTTCAAATAATGTTGGATTTCATGATTTCCTTCTCTGTTATTTTCTTCTATCTCTATATTCTCTCTTCTTGATTCTCTGTAGTTTCAGAACATTATATGGAAATATCCTAGTAATGATAGTAGATGGATGATAATGAAGTAGTGACTTATTATTAGCTTTTTCACATTCTGATCTGTTAAGCGTGCTTAGTTTTTCCTTCAGTCCGGTTGTTGAGCAGTGTCCTAAATACCGAAGATATTTAAACAGACAATGCGAATCAAATGATCCGAAGTCTTTATTTGCAATCGCAATAACAAAATTAATGTTACTGATATTGAGCATTCTTTGAATGAATATTTGGATTATGAAATTCGTGACTGCAACTGGCAATTACCTTTTAAATATTATGAACGGATGAAATACAAATACAATAATATTTCTGAATACTGCATGAATCCAATCTTATGTTTCTAATTCATGCCTCTTTTATTCTCGCTGTGTGTGTGTTTATGTCATAGTTTTCCATAGGTTACCTGTTTTAAAATTAATTCATTTCTTAGCTTATTTAACACTTCAGACACTTTCTTATCATTAGCTTGTTGCATGTTTTCTTTTTATTTCTCTTTTAATTGTTATTTGATACTTTAAATTTAAATGAGTAGTTTGTAATCATTTAACTGTACTTTGTGCATGTTAATTTTAAGGATAATTTAATTGATTTCTTAATTAAAACCCTACTTATTTTTTTATATTAATTTTCAAATTGCCTTGTTAAATTAGGGTTAGCTATTCAATAGCACAATTAGTAACACAATGTGTAACAGAACAAACGCAATACCTCTTAAGGGGTCATTGTACTCATCATTATGAACGACTTTATCTATGGGACCAACTGTAAATCGCGAACAAAAACATTTTGTCGAGTTATGCGCACAAAAATTTATGAAGCTGTTGATTTTCGCGATGTCAGTGTTGGTCTCATAGTAAATGTTGTTGATGAGTACAATGACCGCTTAAGAGGTATTGCGTTTATTCTGTCACACGTTGTAGAATGTCGTATCATTGAATTATTAAATCCACAGTGTATAACTATGATATTAATAATACAAGTGCCTATCATGCAATACAGATTTTCATATTATTATGATTGCTCCTAGAATCGTACACAGGTTGCAGTTACGCATCTTTGAGCGCGATAATGATTTATTAGTAGTAAATTGAATTCTTATTAATTAACAGTTGCCTAATTATTGAGGGCTACTCGTTTCAAATCAAATCAAATCAAATCACTTATTTAAATTTCTTAATTCTAAATTACACTGTAGTACATAAATAGCAAAAGGTATTAATATCACTGTCGCCTGAACTAGGAGGGTCCTGTGTTTCAGGCGAATAAGTTCAATATTGTAAACATTCTTAAAATAATCACTTACACAGTTTATGCTTATCACTAGGTACAACAAGTTTACTTCTTCATATAAACCCTAAAATTATATCACGTTATAAATGACGTAAATAAAGAATACTCGATTTACACAATTACTTTATAACTACCAATAGCTTCTCTGTTTCTTCGTAGTCTATTTTTTGTAGGACATCCTTTATGAGTTCTTTACAACGACTGTACTTAAGGGCATAAATGTCCCTTAGAGCATTGAGTCTATTGTATAGTAGTTTGTAGGTAGTTTGACTAATTGTATTTGTATAAAATGTATGGACTTTTTTGACAGATTGCGACTAAGATTACTGTTTTAAAATCAAAACAATATCAAAGATAAATAAATTCAACTTGATTTTATAACTTGAATAAAAATTTTACTTGTAAAAAACCTTCCTTGTATCCTCTTCCTATAACTTCAATCTTACAACGAAAACCAAAAAAAAAACTCAAAATAAACAACAAAACACAAGAGAAATCACAAATAAAACAATAGTTCAATCACAAGAGGCTGCAACGTAGGTTATCGGCCATTGTTATTAAGCCTTGCATGTCTCTAGTCCAGTTTCTCATCCAAAATCGATAGCTACCCCCCAGGGGTGCACCCCCGGTTGTTATATCTAGAGACGGCCACTCCTAATTCGTACTCCGTACGTACGTCGATCTTTCTCGTGTGTACTGTGCTGTGGCAGGTGGAGTTTTGTTCCTACGTGCTATGCTTGCCTGGTACCTTGCGGTTTTACGATTTCATATACATGTTTGGGTCAATAATTTTTTTGTATAAATTAGAACATTTTCCTTTTTTTGAACTCGGTTCAAAAAAGGAATTTATTGTCTTATAAAAGATTTCCTTTGAAGAATCGTTTTCTTTTGAATCATAATGTCTCTATGTCCGTTTATTTGATTACTCTGAATGCCATGTTCTCTTACTACTTACAATAAATAGTAATTTTAATACATATTTTAACAAAAACATTTCTTTTCTCATAATTGTGTACGTGCATTGTACCTATCTATTGTTTTGTTTTAAAGTGTTGTAGAGGTTGGTAATACCTGCTTGGAAACCAACGGTTTTTAGATAAGCAGTTCAAATACGTACTCATAGTTAATTTTAGGTAACTGAGTTTTTTGGCTCATATACATAACAAATTAGTCGTCTAGACTAGACAGAAAAACGTGTATTTTAAAGTTTATCTTAAGAGTAATATATTCCAGTTATTTTGACGTAATTCTCTGTTAACTAAGTATGTACCTACTTAACCAACCAATGTGCCTACGAATTACACGGAAAATAATCTTCTTTTATAAAGAAAATAATATCAATTTTGTAAAAGAAAATCTTTTTGTCCATTTTCTTAAATGAATGGTTACCTAGTATAGCTGTTACTGCTACTGCATAGAGGAGAAATACTAATGAGAATCAGAATCAGCTGTTTAACAGGATCTGGCTGCGTTTCAAGGGTGAGTGTCGGAGGGTCAACACGGTACACGCAATCTAATTTTCTTATGTTTTACTCGCGTGGGGTGAACATTAGGACCATTTTCATTTATCTCTTTTTAGGTAAGTATAGTAAAATATGCAATAAAACGCGTTTAAATATTATCATGTATTTATTTGTTACTATAAACAGTATGGAACTTTTACATTTTAATAAAAAAAAATTTTTAGGAAAAGTGTCATGAAATTTACTAAGTCTCCAAAAACATTCGATTTTTTATTATTATTTAAAACAATTTTATTCATTTTGATAAAAATATGAGCAAACTAGGACTTGGTGAGGACAAATCGATTTATTGCACGTTCTGCAGAATTTTTAAAAAGAACGATCTCGTGGACTTGGTCAATAAGCATATCGACAACTTTTTTCTGTTGTTGGACATTCGGATTTGGTTCAACGTCACAGCCTTGCTGTTCTTAGTTTCCGTGTAACATTTTGAGCACCAATTCTGAAGTTTATAGCGGGTTACATCAATACAAACGCCACATCCAGCTGGAAAATTCTCCGTGCAATGAGTGTTTGTTCATTGTTAGCTATTCTATTCATCAGATGAATTACCAAACTATCTGCACCTACAAGATTCGATAAGTCAAAAAAGTTTCTAGATTGGTAGTAGTTTGCTAAAATACTCAGAGAAATATTGTCACCGCTTGAAAAACTATCCTCCATATTTTCTTCCATCTTGATTGATTCCAACTTGATGAATGTTTTGATAATATCTTTGCCTATACAGGGGAGTCCCTGGTGTCCTGAAATACAAGTCACGGCTTAGTTTAGGCACCAGTCTTCCACAAATTAACATTTTCATAATCATAATTATTATACATATATTTTTATTTTATTTATTTATCTATATATCTACTCTATCCTCTGTGCTCCTTTCTTCTGTGATATTTTCGTATCCTCGCTTTGTTTCTGAGTCATTGTTTAGCTCTGTAATAAACTCCTCTTCATTATCTTCTGTATCACTAGGTGCGATATCACTCTCCAGCTCCATGTGCTCTTCTAATCAGCTTCGTATCATACGTTCGTCAATAATGACGGCAAACCTGTAATAAAGAATGCACAGATCATAATTAAATATTATGCAATAGTCTAGTCTTATAGAAACTGTAAACATCTTACATAGATGTTATGTAAAAGCAATACTTAAAAGAAATACTTCAGAATCGAACAAGAGATTTTGTAATACCGAATACTCGCGTGGGGTGAAATTCCGTCTCGAGCACTTTTAACTTTTCCAGCCCTTTTTTTGCCACTTGCGCCCGCGGCGAGTGTCGGCAGCGTACTGACCTTGACCGTTGTTTACTTGACTTGGATTACACTAAGCGACACAATCTATATTCAAGTAATTTAAATAATATGGATGAAGCGTCTGGGACGAATATTCACCCCACGCGTGTACGGCAGTGTTAACTCTTTGGAAATCGTGTAGTATGATCAATTTTTATCTAAGTATTCACACGGACATAGTTTCAAGGAAAAACTCTAAGAAAAACAGGGAAGAATAATAATAAATCAAGTTTTTTTTAAATAATTTTGAAAAGTTTGTTCTGATGAGACTTTAAACAAGGCATCGGTTTAATTAGATACTGTTAAAACTACTCTATACCATAGGTAGCTTTTGTCAAATTATGTGATTTATACTTACTACGTGAAAGAATAAAAAAGTAGGTATACGTCATTATCTAAATTCAACCCTAACAACATAAATTTTGGGTTAAACATTTTTTATTGCGTCAATGTATCATCATAATTATTACAAAGGCATGTTCTCCACAGCTTTATTACTAAGCCGATTATTATAAGCTTTATAATTAACGATTATTAATCAATCAAAATTAATTATACTGTCGTAACAAACTGCCTATAATGATATAAAACCGAAGTGTGTCTAAAAAATCGATAATCCGTTGAAATTTAAAATCTCTTGTACCGTAGCAACGGTTTGGCGAACGGCCACCGTCATTATCTAGCCGGGTAGCATTCTGAACTACATCGACCTCAAAAACTTATTACAATCCGCCCTACCCAGCTCATTATCTCTGGCCCATAGTCTCAATCGATACTACCTAACTACGAACACATACAAACTATTAACACACACAAACACAAAGTAAATGAAAGTCTACGCGTACCCGTAACCGGCGCGTCAACTTAAAACTTAATTATAATTAATTAATTCCAATTGGACGGTATCTCTTTCTAACACACTATATCTTGGATACATCCATCTCAGTCTGTCGCAAAGGCGAGGGTAGACGCGGTATTGTGTTTTCGAAGACCTTTTATCACGAGGCATTTCACGAAGTAGAGTAGTCGTTAGTTCGATTCCAATACGATTTTATTAGTCCTCAGAATTTAATTGGCATCCAATTTTAATTATTTTTTTTAAGTCTGCTACTTATTGGCGGTTGATTTTGATTAATATTTCGAAGGGATGATTGAGAGCCACCACTTAACAAAAGAGTGAATGAGTAAGTGGAAACGTTCTCATTAAAATTATGAAGTGATATAATTGCAGACGCGGTTCGCGTATGAAAGAAGTGTTTATGAAAAGTTTTTACAAAAGGTAGGGTTGTGTGGTTTCAGTTGTTAACATGTTTATGTAACTTTATAATAAAGTAAAAAGTTTTATGATGAAGTTTCTTTCTATTTACTAATAAGGCTTTATGATTAATTTTCATTCTTCCAAAAAGTTATGCTAGGACCATTTTTCACATTGACCAAAAATAATTATTTTTTGAAAAGACACAAAATAGAATCAGTTTCAAGAAGCAATTTACGGATGTAATTTCAAACACTACCTATTAAACACTATCTAGTTTCATTGACATTAAAATGTAGGTCAAAAAACTGCTTGGAACGAAACAAAACAACAACATAGATCGCACAAAGGGGGTATAAAAGCATTAAATCAGAACAAAATGGCCGTAGCGCCCTGAATGGCGTATAATTTAATTGTAATCATCACTACATCGGCCTGTGACGAGTATCAACGAGATGCGACTAGAAGGGACCACCCTCAACCCCTTCACGACGACTTCAACCCCCCCAAGAAGGGGTTTAGCACCCCCCTCATTACCATATTTCATTTACTCAACGAAATTATGCTAATTACTTATATTGCTTTGTGTAAAAAGGAAATTTATAAGGATTAAACTTACACCCCCTCCGCCTCGAACCGGTTGGATCCAGACATAACTAGTTTGGGCGAGTTCGGCGGATGAATTATTTAGAAGATGATTCTTCGAATTAAAAAATCGGGCGGTCCGAAGGGCTCCCGAATTCGCGTTCGCTTGATTATAATCGTACGCAATTAAAATTCAAATTGGAGAATTTTTAATTTTGTTATTGATGACCCTCTTTCGCGGATGGATTGAATTGTGCGTTGTTGAAAACTTTTTTGAGCGAAGTTGAAGCTATGCTATCGGGATAAAATTGCTTGTTTATTTTATTTTCGTATTTAATACATGCAGGGTGAAGTAGTTTGTTTGTTGAAAACATTATTAGATTAAAACTTCGATATTCAAAAATGAAAATAGTCACCTAAGTGTGTGTACCTACTACTAGAAAGACCTTTGTGACTTATTTAAGACCTAGGTTAATATTCAACTACTTTATGTTATTTATGGCCCTTAGCATCAGAAAAATCTAGGAAAAATCAAGTTGTATTACACGGAAAGACAAAATATAAACTTAATTTTAATCTACTAAATCATCAATATGTACCGTTAGCGCATCAAACACGCGAGTATGTGCAACTTACGAATTGAATTATAGTAATGAAATAGTCCGTTGCTTTGGGCTAGCGGGCGCCTCTGGCCGGTAGTTTCACAACTTATCCCGGCTAAGGCGAGTCCTTATTTAAATGTAAATTAGGTTCATTTCACGAAATTAATGTCGTGAACACCCCACCCCCGGCGAGCAGTGACCATCCTTCGCACACTTCTCGGTACAAGTTCTGTTAAACTTATTAAGTTTTATCATTGTGTCATGTTTAATGACTGTTTATGATCGCCGTTTTAATTTCTTCGTGTTTCTGTTCGTGATACTTTGTATTTAATATTTTTCATGGTGATTTGTACGTCGAAGTATGATTAAGGTGCTCTCGAAAGGGTTTTTAATTTATTTTAATGTGTCTCGTGGAGTGAATTGGATCGGTTAATATTCGTGTGTAACAGTAACCGAAAATTTGTTACTTGCAGTTTTAAGAAAGCGAAGCGATATCACTAACGCTCGAAAAATATACATTGTTGACATCTTTGTTTATTTGTGTATTTCTACTGGCTATTGCTATATCTATACTAAAATCAACCATAATACACTGAAGAAATGCACAATCTCATAAAACACCAGCGCATTAAAATTGTAAGCGGTTGACAAACACTAGGTAATCAAGGACCGCTGCGCAGTTTCTTTACCTTATAACTAGATAAACTTTTCTTCTCTTCTTTCTCTTCCCTAAAACTCTTAGTAGTCACGAGATGAAGCTTTCTTAAACAAGGACTTATTAGTAAATCATTTGCTCTTCCATTTTCATTTGTTATTCTATTTTCACCCACTCACACCCACGTCAAATTTTTACACCTCTCCTAATTCTAATCCGGTCAAAAACCGCGTTCATAGTCACTCTACTCCGAGGGAGTAATGGCTGCTCTATGATTATATGGACAGACGAGTCATTACTCCTGTGTAAGTGTTGTTGCGAATTGCTAATGTTGTGCCTTCACAGTTTTACACACACAAATTAATCGTTACTTTAACTTCAATTACTGTTTTGGGGCGCTCACCTAATGGCTACATTATGTACGTATGTGCTGTGAAGTTTACGCAGTTATATTGAATGTTTTTGTATGAATCTGGTATAGGATTTATTGGGGTGGAGTTATGGGAAAAATTTGAGGATTCGTAAGTTCTATTTAATTTCTTGAATTAAGATTATGTGTGGATGAATAAGAAGCTGCTTTGTCTCTTAATAAACTAACATCATGATTTCATTGAACTTCTTCAAAAAATGTTAGTCGTTATGTTCAGCATCGTGTCTTACCCGTGAGATGACTGTGATTTTTGTCCTCAGGATCTAACTGCCGTCAATAACTGGGTCCAGCAAATGAGCCTAAGAAAGGATCATAGTTACAGGTTCATCTGTAACTAGCTTTAGCCTGCGACTTCGTCCGCGCATATCTCGTTTTTTCCTGTTCCCGTCAGAATTTCCCTTATGAATGTGGCTACCACTCCAAATCCGACTGGTAGTTCTAGAAATTAGCGCGTTCAAACAAACAAACTCTTCAGCTTTATTATATTAGTATAGATATGAAACTAGCACGAGTAAAATCATTATTGGGGCCAGTAAGATGCCTACTTAAAAGTTACTCAATATTTTTAGTGACCAACTTTTATACTACTAAACTAAACTAAACAATATTGTTGTAACCCGTCATCAGCATTTTCCTACCGTTACTCCGTGTTAGTTTTCTTCTTCCATTTTTTCCGCTATGATTTCCTCCCTTTTCTCAATTGCTTAACCCGTTACAGACTGAAACGTAAATCTAAATACTCCTAAGCAAAGCTGACGCAGATTTATTTAGCGTCTCATTCTACGTTTTTGCGTACAGAACAGAGGTGTTTACGTTGAGAAGCCGCGACCCTCAGTGGAAGCCGACGCAAATAGAAGAGGTCCAACTTTTTGCATTGCAGACATTCCGTTCGAAGTCGGTGCCACAGGATAGATGAGTTCAGAAGGTCAGCTTCATAACGTCGAAGGAAAACGCACGCACGCATAGACACGCTTCACGTACAACGAATTCAAGCACCTTGCGATGGACATTCGTTCCAAGCTTCGACTATTCAGCATCTAGGCGCCTAATTTATTATTGATAAGCTTTTTCCCGCAGTTCTTCACGCGTGGATGTCGATAATCGCGTAAAAAAGTACCCTATGTCCTTCTCCGTATCCCAGGTTATATATTTGGCAAATTTCACGAAGATCTGTTGAACCGTTTTAGTGTAAAAGCGTAACAGACAGACAGACAGAACACAATATTAATTGGGAAGTAGGAATTTTTCTTAAATATTAATTCTAACAACTAACCGAGGTATGAAGAAGCGGTGTAAATGCATTTTGATTGGCTATGTCGATTGATTGACAAGATTAGAGACAGACAGACGGAGACATAACTACTAATAATTGATTCTCAGTCTAAAGTAACATAATAATACTTTAGGTTTTAAAGATAGACGTGTTGATAAAAAAAACTATCGCCTCTAAACTGCTTGTCCACCAAAGTTGTGCGAGGCAGCATGACGGCGCGAGGATGTCTTGCGAAGCTGTGAAGCGGTGTGTCATCCATCACCTGAATGGTGCAAGGATGCCTTTTTCCTCACGCATCGCCTCGCTACTTCGAACGTCTTTGGTAGAAAAGCACACCAACAGGAGGCTGTTGTGACAATGGTTAGCTCGTTGTATGAAGCTGACCTTCTGTACCATTTACATATGCCGTGTCGGTGTATTGAGCACTTTCGCACTCACTGCACTGTGCCTCGTATTCCGTAGTCACAAGGGGATGGAGAGTCGAGTTGACTGTCACATTTGAACGCTCATTTTCATTATTGAGGAGTAAGTAGATTTAGAAGTGAATTGATTTTGTTTTATTGGGTTTTCTTTGGCAGTTTTGCTGAAAGAATTTGCAGTGATGCGTGTTTTTAGGGGAAAATGTCAATGGAAGATTATAAGCTGAATATTGAGAGGAAGGATATTAGGTTAAAAATATTGATGTAAGTACCTATTGCAAAACAAAGGGTTAGAAACATAGTTCTTGGTCACTAAATACTAATAGATTGTTGATCAGAACATAACAATATTATTCTTAGAAAGCCGTAATCAAGGCAGTTCTAAAAGTCAGATAAATTAACTGTTATTTTATAAAAATGAAACTGCACAAATTGTTATTACCGGGTAATATATAAATCACTTCACTAAGCGTTATTTCCAGTAAGACGGGGATGAGCCCTCATCGAGCTAATGAACAAACACTACGCAGAATGTTTTAAAACACCTGCATTTTCTGAGAAATTATTATCTCCTAGTACTTGCTGTGAACTTTGTGGAAAACATTGGCAAATGAGGTATGTCAATAAGTAGTAAGGAGTCTATTTGCACTTGAATGTTAGTCTCAAGGTCTTTCGGCTAACGGCCAGTTTCAGAATTGAATCCTATTTTGATATCAAAGTTGGTCAGGTTTTCAGGCAAAAATAGTTTCATAAATACCTACCTACTTACTCAACTTTAAAATCTTAATTCAGAATCTTGAAGTAACTTTATTTCGTTAAATAGACAATGCTGTTAAATTGAATATCATCATCATTATCATCATCATATCAGCCGAAAGACGTCCGCTGCTGGACATAGGCCTCCCCCAAGTGTCGCCACAATCAACCGGTCCTGTGTCTCTCGCATCCATCGGCTACCAGCGACCATCACCAGGTCATCGGTCCGTCTTGTGGGAGGCCTTCCAAAGCTGCGTCTTTTCGGCCCCATCGACCATCTATTCTGCGAGCAATGTGTCCTGCCGGCCCACTGCCACTTCAATTGACTATGTTACAATCTAGCCATGTAACTTCGACTTTGATTCTTGAAGCAAATATAGTCGAACATCTCTGATTCATCTTTTTTGGCCACATGCTACGTACCTAATTACATTGACAAACGTCACGCCATCAAGAAAATTATCCACAACCAGCTTACAAAGAAACACCGAAGAAAACATTAGACAATACACAGTAACAAACCAACATTAGTAGGTAAAATAAAACAAAACACAAACTAACACATTAATCGCGATATTACGATCGCGATCAGTTCTCGGCGCGATATGAAAGGGTTAGCCTACCCCTGCGGCACATAATTACACACTCACACAAACACACACGATGTGTGTGTCACAACACTACGATAAAACAACGCAACTACTTAGCATTTTCAAATTAAATACACTAATCACTTGTATAAACGCAGTGTGTACGGATAGGCCGGAAAGATCGATACTTTGTGTGTGTGAGTTAGTGATTATAATGAAGGGTAGAAGGGTGATATTAAGTGGCTCTATTCGTGTACCCCTCGCCGCTACTTGCTGTGTAGTCATGCTTTCGCCACTTCTACTTTGGTGGTGATCATTTTGAATTTTTAATGCTGTTTCTAGTGTCTTTATCGGTTGTTGCTGGTGTTAAACATTTTGTGTTGACGTTAAATACTGAGTATTTTGAAGATGTTGTGATCATGACCTTAGATTTTTGGCAGTACTCGCGAATCCCGTTTTTATTTCCTTTCCTCAATCGCAAATAAGTAGAAATAATGTATGAAAAATTACGCTATTCTCCTAACCAACTGAATTTGGGGCTACTGAAGCTCAATCTTGTCAAATGAGAAGGTGGACTGTGGTACCTACAATCATTCATCAAACCTTTTGTGAGCCCAACAGAATTATATTATATGAAAATGTATAATTATTTTTCCTAAAAGTTTAACCAATATTTCGCAAGCAACACTCAAAAAACCATCCGTAACACACACGTATGTGTTCAACATAATCAACATCGATAATTCGTACCGCCGAGCCCACTCGAAATTCAGAAAAAAAAGTCCTCTCATCCAGCGATCGATTAATTAGCGTGATTACATGTACAACCATCCATCTGTCGTAATTAGCCGATCCCTTTCCCAGCGCAAAAATAATGACGCACCCCTAAAACACTTTCTTTTTTTTTCATCATTTTTTAATCCAATTTGCCGAGGATTATGTACGTAATTATATTTTTCCAATTGCCCCGTTCGCTGGTGGAAATTCGCTCGCTTGATTGCGAAACGAAAAATCCGATGTTGATTAGGCTTTTTAAGCTGTGATTGTGTGGGTGTTAATGTGGGTGTGTTTGTGTTAGAGTCGTACGAGGACGTGTTACGTCACTATTTGATTCGTCATCTTGAGGTAAATCCTTTGGGGTTCGGTACTTCCCGAATTCATAAGAAGCAAGTGGTTTTTGTTCCGTATGGTGTCCAGAGAATGGGCAGCAGCGTTCTCTGTAGGTATATTACTACAGCTACACTGCGATCGCCAAACCGCATGCCAAGCGTGACAATTATGGCAAACCATTTGATGGGTCTATGGCCTATGTCCAGCAGAAGACGTCTTTGGGCTGATATGAAGTGATTTATAAGGAAATAGATCGTAATTTATGTTACAGAAGCAAAGAGGTCAGTAATTGCATATTTTCATACAAAAACCAAAGGTTATCATCATTTACAGGTGAACTAAGACTTCTGACACACCTTTCTAGAGCTGAAAGATGTATAAAGTGATCATTCAAGAATGACTCCTTATTTGACCTTCTTCGTTTAGATCTTGAAGGAAAAGTGCATTCAAAACTTACATATGACCTAACCAATTCTCCTCACGTGGGATAAAATAGGTAATTGTCCAAGAGTTCTAAGAAATTATGTTGTGAGTAACGTCGTCATCTAGGCGACACTGAGTCGTCTTTAACCGCAACGTTTTATTTTTATACCTTATTAATTGTACATAGAAGAAAAATATTAACCGTATTAGTACTTAGGTACAATGTAAGACTATGCATGCTTATTATCAGTACTTAAAATTCTTGATAGGGAATAACAACTAGGTAACTCTTTTTCTTCTTTATATCTTTTCTTTTTTAAAAAAGAACGTTGCCCCACCCTAGGAATTCCGCCTGTAACGTGTATGCGTTTACAGACATGCAAACTCACATACACAAATAGCCAGACCCGGAACAATATTTGTTCCGTGCGAGAATCGAACCCGCGACACGAAGCGTAGCTCAGCCAATCGTTCAACCACTGCGCCAACTGTGTCGTCATTGGCTAGGTATTTAAATACTTAGTACTCGATCTAAATCTACTCGACACATTTATTGCAATTCTGAAACGGCTCTTTTAGAACGGTAACACTAATCTTAATTAACTTAATTTAAATAATACTGTTTTCCGCGGTAATAAGATAAATTGAATTCCTACCAAGTTCGTTAAAATGTTTTTAAGGACCTACTGTTTAAATTGTTACAAGAATTACGTTGTAAAGCAGTATAATAAAATATGCAAACCCTCACAAGTCCCCTTCTAAACATTTAACCTGGGCACAGTAAAAAATAAAGACTGTTTTCCACGAGCTCACACCCACCCTCACCGCAGCTCGGTCTAGCCTAAGCTTTACCCCATAGACGCCAATTTGCGGCAACTTTATTTGCACAATAACAAACCGTTCTATTTTCTTCACACCAACATAAATAGAAAACAGCTATTACAAAGAACTGAACCGCTTTACCCTCAGGGCAAACATTTATGCACTAGTTTAATCGTTACTTATAAGTATCTATGTACATATTTATCTACAACTTAGTAGCTTACCGATACAAATTCTTAATAAGCGAACATTCTTGGGTATAACCTGGCTGAATGATTAGTCTAGTAGTTGGATGGTAGCAGGGGGCATCGTAAACGGGTCGCGTTGGCCAGTTAATAGCAAGTTATTGTCATTAACGCCCCGGCAAGGAGCAATGGCTGGCACCTCCGAATTAATGGCAGTTTCCACTGTCCGGGGCACAGGATAAATAATTTAGTTTGCTGATTTCTGATAGTGGAGACACTGTTTAATAAGTCGATTCTATCCTTTGAGTTGATTGCTTTTAGGGAAATGTAGCTTCAGACATAAAAAGTTTTCTTTTCCCGTTTGCTTAAAACAATTTTTTTTTAAACTTTACTAGCGAAAGACTAGTAAAAATCGGGTGATTAGTCTGAACGGCCCAAAGCAAATGGACCGCGGGCCATTCGACCGTAACCAAAAATCGTCTACGTTCCAAAGGACCGGTGATAAAATGATTTCAAAATTATTTTAAAGGGACAGTCGCATACATTGTAATAGTCGCTTAGTTCATGAATTTTAATTATTTTAAATATTTAATTATTTGAAATCACCTTAATAAACAGAATACATCTTCATAACCGGTTGGCACACCTTCAGGTAGCTAGCTCAACAATGACCTTTTTACTAAATCTTATTGTTTTGTTGTAATTTTTTATATTTTGTTGATTTGTTTCTTTAAAATAAGACTGATTTTTATTTAAAATTATTTAATTAAGTACCAAATTTAACTTTTGTAAACATTTTACATTATTGTTGATTGTTTTTCTAAGGAAGATAATACAAATCTAAGAAAAAAAATCAAACTTTTATTTCAACTTTTTAACTTTTGCACCCGAATGTACTTGATGTAGTTTATGACACTGAATTTGTTTACTAAACCAATTTTTATCACCGGTCCTTTGGAACGTAGACGATTTTTGTTTACGGTCGAATGGCCCGAGGGCCATTCGGTTTGGGCCGTTCAGACTAAATACCCTAAAAATCAATATTGATTATTTTTTTAAATGCAGAAACTTTTGTATGTTTTTGGTTTGTATGCTTGAAAGCGATTTCTCAATATTGATACATCTTCTATTTATTCATCATCATCATCATCTCAGCCGAAAGACGTCCACTGCTGGACATTGGCTTTTTATTACTTCACTATAACTGTTAAGGCATATAAATATCTAACTGTAAACTGCAACAATAACATAGCTCGTTTTTGTCATCCCTTTCTCATCCTTTTTCCGTCACGTCATTCCCGTGCGACATTGGACCCGCACTATTATAGGACCCGCTCTGACGCGGCGATCTCGCCCGCATACTTAGGACCATTAAGCATCCGACTAATGAGAGCCACTGGCCGTCTACACTCACACTTAATAAGGTGTGTCTGTATTGTTTGATGTCCCGATGGTCGTGTAAACTAAATAGTTGTGCGAAAGTGTGAAATTTTACGCCAATGTGAGGTGACTCCGGTATCGAAAGCTTATCGATACTGCAAACAGTCGATTGTTTTACAAATAAGCCTCAAACTTAGGCTTATCATCATCCGTAATGATTAGTAGTCTTAAAGAGTGAAACTGACTGTCTCTTCCTCGTAATAGCTTGTAAATGAGAGCCAGACTGATAATTGCTAATTTTTAAACAACATCAACAAAATGTATGGAAATTGAGGCTTTTTTGACAGATTGCAACGAAAACGTTGCTTAAAAAATAGTGGAATTGGCCCTCTGATTGTATTGTAATATCAGAATTGAGACTTATTCATTATGGTTTATGTAAGTACGCGATTTGTCACTAATCATAAGGTTGTAGTGCCAGATCTTTGTTCACAAATAAGTTTCAGGATTGTTGTCTTAGTGAATAGTGTTTCTATTTACGCCACCTTTCGAAATAAACTGGTTTCAATCCTGGCCGCCAATATTTTTTTTCATCCCAAAACTATAGAAAATGGGTGATCTCCTTTTTCAATACTGTAAACAGTGGATTGTTTTACAAAATTAGACTCAAACAGTCTTTATCTACCGCAATAAGCCAAGTTACAATCTTACTTAACCCCGTCTTAACCCTGATTTTAGAGAAATGCCCTTATTTGAAATCTTTCCTTTATAATCTCGGCGAAAACATCGATATCGCTTTGAAGACAAAGAATCAAGCTTTAATGTTATAAAGATGAATAAATTAGGTATTATATTAGGTTACTAGATTCTACCTGAGTGAGTCGGAAACTTTCCCTAAGGAATACTTTCTCAGGGTTCGTACCCTGTTGCGGAATTTGTTTGAAAGAGTCACCGCGACCCTGGAACGCAAAGGGCATTTGGAGGAACACGAATGGGTTTTAGTCAGTAAGAGTCTGACACTCCCTCCCACTCCACCCAGAACGGAAGGAGTTATTTGATGATTTCTCACGCTTAAAAAAAGGGGACGTATCCTTTGTGATTTTTCAAGGTGCAATCTATCTCTATACCAATATCCATCATCATAAAATTATTTCAGCAGCCTAGGCATGAAAACGTAACAAATAGACAGACAGCACACTCGCATTTGTAAATTAGTATGGATTACGAAAGACGCACTAAATGACAATAAACGTGTAATCTTTAGCGATTGCCATTCAAAAGTTCGCGTGACCCTTCACACCATAACACGTCGGTCGACTGAAGCCAATTACTCATATCCATTGCGCTATCACTTTTGCTTTGACAGTCCTCTTTAATACAATTGCAGCAATGGTAATGAAACAATTCAGTTTCGCCGAGTTCGCGTGTGTGTTTTGTTTTGAAAAGAACGTAAGGATAATTTAAATGATGTCACCTACCTAGCTAGCACTTGTATTGTATTCTCGATTACCTCATAATAAAAGTAGCAACCTGTAGGTAACTGTTGTAATAATTGGACTATAGAGGCTTATTTTATGGAGTTGAAACACCATGCTTGGTCACTCATGTCAAGTCATGTCCATACTAATATTATTATCATTAATGCGAAAATATTTTTGAAGTGAAAACTTCTTTAGCGGCGTTTTGCACGTTTTGGGATGGGTAAAAAAATGTTAAACTCGCGTCAGGACACGTGACCTGATCGAACATTCGTAAGACTCTTCGGGATGGGTAAAAAATGTTAAACCGGGACACGTGACCTGATCGAACATTCGTAAGACTCTTTGGGATGGGTAAAAAGTGTTAAACTCGCGTCAGGACACGTGACCTGATCAAAAATTCGTAAGACGGATAATGTAATACGTAATATAAATTGCATGTTTGTGTACGATAGCGCAATAAATGAATATTGTATTTAACCACATAAATGACAGTATTTTTATACTGATAAATAAAGCAATTCGTGCGAAGTTATACCCTAACCATTCCAAAATATTCAAAAATGCACAACGTTGATGTTAAAGTTTTCACTTCTGCCGGCACTCCTGGAGTGCTTCTCCCGTTGTTTTTTTTCTGTCAATCTGTTTGTTACGTTTCCACGTCTTACCGAATCGTGTCAAACTTGGCATACCTTCGGAGAAACTTTGACCAGGATTACGTTCTACGATACTTTTTATTCTAGTGACAGGCGAAGGGACTAGCAGTAGTCTGAAGTAATCTATTATCGGTTTTACCCACAATGTGTTAGTTACGTCACTATTAGATAGTTTTCCTATTCTCAAACTCGTGAGTTCTTATGACTTGTTCAATCTACTTAAGTAGGTAAGTAGATGATAAAACGCCATTTTCAAAATCTAACAAATAAAGCCTATTAAAACGCAATTACTTATCACAATCGCGTACAAAACGTACAAACGAAAAAATATCACAAAAATAATACACTGCATTTTTACACACACATACAAACACCAACAGAAACGGTCTCCTTGAAACACCGCGTTAGTGTGGTACCCTAATTGCTTTTGTCATTAATAGTCGCGAATACTTCTTACTTGTGTATCGTACAATTAGTTATAATGATGTATAATTAGCTGGTTCTGTCGGTCTATGTGTGGGTGTATAAGTATGTTAGTAGGCATTCATACAAACATACCGTGTGTGTGTGAATGTTCGCCCGGGAATGTTGCCTACTTACGTTTGCGGGTTCGTCTGTAAGGTTTAATATAGTTAGGGAATGTTGTGTATTATGCGGAATTAAGATGTTTTGTTTCGAGATCTTATATTAAAATTTTAGTGCTTAGTGATCTCTTACGTAATGGTCATAGTTGCTACTTTGTGGCGATTTTTTCTCTAAGAAGAAAAATGCACAGATTATTGTCACCATACGGCCCTTGTCCAGCTTCCATACAAATTTATGTTTACGTTAACGCAATTCAGTACGTATAAAACTCGCATTAAAGCCACTGATGCAATTACACTTGACTTGTAAGAATCCCTTACCAATCCCTACTAATATTATAAATGAGAAAGTAACGCTGTCTGTCTGTCTGTTTGTTTGTCTGTCTCTCTGTTACGCTGTCACGCTAAAACGGCTGAACGGATCGTCATGAAATTTGTCAGATATATAGCCTGGGATATGGAGAAGGACATGGCTATTTTTTACGACGATAACTGACAACCACGCAGGCGGAGCCGTGGGCAAAAGCTAATAAGAACTATGACTATGACAACTTTACCACTAAATAACCAACCTGTAACCAACCTCCACGCATCCTTAACCCTATCACTACACCATAAAAATAAACACGTTCACGAAACACAAGTATTGTTAACAAAACAAACGCAATATGTACACGCCATTAATGCAAGGCGCAAAGGCCAGTGTACACTGAACGCGTTGCGAACAATGACGCTATAAAATATGCAACGCCTCGGCGCGATCATAATCGAAACGTAATTAGCTGATAATGCATGCGACGCGATCGAACTCAGAACTTAGACATAGTGTCCGTTTGCGGTGGAGTGGTGGGTTAATATTTATTGGAGATTTTCTGTTACTATACCTGTCGTATTGCAATAGTGTCTTTTTGCGGTAAAAGTTTCTTATCATATTGAGTAGGTTTGGTAATTTTTCAGATTTTTTCACGACGTAGGTATATTCTTTCGCCGTCGTCCGTCATAATACTCATAATCAACTAAACGGACGAAATTGCTACCAATTCAATATACCCAGTACTTATACTTGCATGGTTTGCACCGTTGGAACAACAGTTTCAAACTATTTTACCTGTCAAAAATTGGTTTCGTTTTTGTGAATTAGGTACACCGTGATTCAATTTGAATCGCTTTTTTTGTATTACCTAAAGTTTGTTAAGATACTCACAGGCGAATTTATCAAATTTCACTACTTGATGCTCCAAAAAAACCTTTCGGGCGCGACAGATTATACTTTAAAGCTATCAGTAACTTGCTTCGGCTTATATAAGTATCAAACTTATAACAGCCGAAGCAAGTTAAGAAAATACCCACCCACACATTCGCATTAATCCCTACTAATATTTATAAATGCGACAGTAACTGTCCGTCTGTTACGCTTTCACGCTAAAACGACTTCGAACGGATCGTCATAAAATTTGGCAGATATATAGCCTGGGATATGGAGAAGGACATAGACTACTTTTTAACCGACATCCCATCACCACGCGGACAGAGCCGCGGGAAAAAGCTAGTACTGCAATAATTAAGTCTAGTACTAATAAATCTTGACGCTATCACGCTATCAATGCATTAGTTCCCCACGATATTTCCCAACAGCTAATTACCTGGTTTGCAGCCAATATTATTAGTTTCGAATACCTAAGTGTGAGAGACATACTTACTTACTTACTAGACTTAGTGTGGGGTTGTAGTAATTATTTTGCTCTAAATTATCCATTATCACCGTCCTACGATGGTACCTACTAGTGGTACCTACTTACCAAATATATTAAAAGCTCTTTTTAGCTGCTAATTTTTTTTATTCCTTTCATTTATTTATTTTCTTTATTTATTTTTCTCTGACGCTTTATACGTAGGTGTGCGGGGTGTGCGGGAGGAGTGTGGGTGTTTTTGATATATAATTACCATGTAATTATATATCAAAAACACCCACACTTATAAAAAAAACATTTTATAAATCACCCTGTATAATATCACCATTGTAATTTCTCGTACTTCAAAACGGATGTACGTAATCGTCACCTCGTTAATCCCCATAAAACATTAGCATATCGCTATAAGTTACTCTCTTGAGACACGCATCTCATTACCTGTATTTATTGATGTATTTCTTAGTAAATCATTATAATACACGTACCTATTTACTGGAAATAACCTCGACACTTTAATCACATCTTTACCGCATAAATGTTAAATTGTAGTGATTATTGTGATAGTCAATATGTTCTGTTTCTAAGTTATTAATACTCAAATAGCATTAAATAGCATTAAAAGCAAAAAAGCAACAAAAAAAGCAAAGCATTTATAGCATTTAATATCTCGAACATCTTTTCCGACAAAGTGATTGGTAGATTAAACAGGGTGTATGAATAATAAATACCGAAAAGAGAAAGAAAGAAGGAAAATGTCTTTATTGACATGATAACTACTTACTACTATCTATCTCCATACTTCTATTTATACTATCTATGCTAATATAATAAAGCTGAAGAGTTTGTCTATTTGAACATGGAACTACCAGTCGGGTACCACGTTCATGAGGACAACGTGCAACAGAAAAAAAAACAGTTGTTCAGTACATTTTGTCGAGTTATGCGCACAGAAATGTATGGGGCAGTCGTTTTTTTTTCGTGATTTCAGTATTGGTCCCATAGTAAAAGTTGTTCATAATGATGAGTACAATGACCCCTTAAGAGGTATTGCTTTTATTCTGTTACACGTTGTATATAGGCTATACGGGAACGGGAAAAAAGGGATCTACGCGTACGAAATCGCGGGCAAAAGCTAGTTAAGTATAAATGAGAAAGTTTGGATGGATGGATGTTTGTTAGACACGCCAGCACGGCTGAATGGATATTGATGTTTGGCACAGAGATAGATTATCGTCTGGAATAGCACAAAGGCTGATTTTATCCCGGGAGTATATTCCCTTGGGGCAATTCCCGACATTAACGCGGGCGAAGCCACAGGAAGATATATAAGTTTGAAACATCATTCTGTATGTCGATAACCGGTTCCACTTTCATTCAACTCCCAATTATTCTTAATAATAGGATGAAAGAGAAATAAATTACAGCTACTTGTCAACATGACAGAATGTGTCAAAAATAATTTAAGGATGCCAACACATTGTTCAATAAAACATGTCTTGTTCCGACTCCTGCGCATATGGTTATGTATTGTAGTCTCTTTTTAAAAGGAGAAAGTGATAATACCCCGATAATAATTTGCGTAGAATTAAACTGTTTCATTATTTTGACCCAGCTTTTGTCAGGAGCTTCGCTCGTATCAGTGAAAGTCAGACATAAAAAAGTGCAAGCCCATTCCTCAATAAAAATAAAACTATCCCAACTGAATGTTGCTGGAATAAGTATCTTATATCCTACTCAAGGTCAAAGTCTACTCGTGTGATAAATTTAGTCCAAATGCGTTCAGCAGTTGAAGAGTCATTGACTAACCAACTTACAGTTTTAATATTATAAATATTATGAAACATTCATCCGGCTTTTATAGCAGAATTAAATAGTTAGAAAAGTGGAATATGTAGAATATAATTAAGAAAGGTATAATAAGGAAGAACTCAGTAAAAAAAATGGTAAAAAACTTCAGATTAAGTCATATCTCTAGGTGGAGAGGCAAATTAGGTTATGTGCCCTTTAAGTACCCTACCTACTTATCGTAAGTAATAAATGTCAACAGTTGAAAAGGGTTTATGGCTATATATTTAGTGTCGATTTTGCTACACTTTATTATTTTATTATTTAACTTGAAAAGATTTGATGTGTAAAATAAGTACCTATGCAATAAAGTGTTGCTTGCAGAACTGTTCAAATCATGGTTGTAATATGGAGATATACTTACCTACGATACCAAAGAGCCACGAAATATCATCATCATCATCATCATCATCATCATCATATCAGCCGAAAGACGTCCACTGCTGGACATAGGCCTCCCCCAAGTGTCGCCACAACAACCGGTCCTGTGCGTCTCGCATCCATCGGTTACCCGCGACCCTCACCAGATCATCGGTCCACCTTGTGGGAGGCCTTCCAACGCTGCGTCTTCCGGTACGCGGTCGCCACTCCAAAACTTTTCGGCCCCATCGACCATCTGTTCTGCGAGCAATGTGCCCTGCCCACTGCCACTTCAATTTGGCGATCCTTCGGGCTATGTCGGTAACCACGAAATATATTATGGTTTTATTTATAATTATTTTTTTCCCTTGGGAATCATACTGGGCAGCCAATTACACAAAGCAAGTGTAGGTACATAGACCTCTAACAGTGAACTAATTTTTGCAATCGGATCACTAATCATGAGTCTGGTGTGAGAGTAAGATGGAGCTATACAGTTCGAATAGCACTATCCCTTTCTCATGATGGCATTGGCACATTGACACATCGTAGTACAGCTCCAGAACCTACTTCGAGAGATTACCTTTTACAAACACTAAATATCCATTAAATATATTTATTAGCAATTGCAATGACATAAACACTTCCCTAATAAAACAGGTTTCTGCAAAGCAAACCCGAACAAGACACTAGACGACGTCAGACATACCCCAGTAATTGAAACCTTTAAACAAATTATACAGGTAACAAGTATAAGTTACCGTGTATAAACGCATTATACAATCAAGTACACATTCAAGCGATTATCATAACTTAACCCAGATTAGTATTCAAACACCTACCGCACGTTCGCAAGGAAAATATAATTATCGATCATTATTGAAATAATTATACTACGTTGTAATCTATATTTAATTATATAAAATATTTCCGTCTGTATAATGACTTGGAACTCCTTGCAGCTGGACTCTATGTTTCTATATAGTTGTTTGGGAGACGTTAAGTCAAGGTTGAATAATTAGTGACTTGTCACTTTTAGGGTTGGTTGCACTATTGTCGCATCATCGGTTAAACTTAGGTTAGATCTGACCGATAAAAAGGTATTGTGACTCATAATTAGGTAACTATATTAGAGATAGTAAACATGAAAATCGTATTCCATAACGGGAGTAGCAAGATGCAATAAAAAGAAGCGTTTTTTGAAACTTAAGTCTCAGCGGGTCAAATGGGGTTGAAGACATTGAAGTTAATTCGCGAACAAACTCGTTAGCAACAACTAGTAATCAATAATTATAGAAATTAAACAACATTGTAATGTATAATAAATTTTAATCAGCATTCTGATATTCGAAATCAATATGTAATTTATTTAATACCTGACCTTGGAGCGACTATTAATTATATTTAACAATTCACGATTATGGCATTCAAATTGCAAATTATGTGTTTTTTTTAATCGTTCTGCAATTATATGTCTAATTATGGAAGTGTGCTAATTAGATATATAATTAGTATGTGGGAAGTTGTTTGTAATTAAACGTTTTAAATCTCGACACGTAGATGTTTGTGTGATGCAATTATCGTTAATGATTGGTAAAAATAATAATTTCTGTCTTCATTTGTTAATTTTTAATGAAATTATTCGCGCTTGGAATCCTTACAGGAGATTTGGGAGGAATGGCCCATAAAATTGTGACGTCGTGAAGCTGGGAAGAGTATTTACAACTTAATCTTTCGTTTAGATCCGTGTAAACGTTACTTTTCTAAACGGTTTTTGATTTGGTGCCACTGGTCATCCATTTTGTCTGTTATTTAAATGCTTGTTGTGAATGTACCAATCGATGTATCTTAAAATTCCATAACTTATTTATTACGTCTATTTAGAATTTTTGTTATCCACGTCATCCATCACTCGTATTTTATTGTGACATTTCAAATGGATTAATGTTATGAAATATTTCAATTTTAACATAATTTAATAAGCGCCAATGAGTTGATCAATCAGATTTTAAATCAAAACACCGATTATAATAAAATTATAGATCAAACAAGTTTTTTACATAATTGATTAGAAATAAATAGGTAAATAATAATAAGGAATGCCTTGTTGCATTATGTCCGCCCATGTACCACTATTTTATATGAAGTTTAAATAAATAACGAAAAATTAAAGCAATTTTCACAATGAAGGAGTATGGCACAATTTCAACTAAAAATGATCGTCGCATTCGGCGTCAAATTGTCGCGTTGCATCCATCTGAAGGAGCCTTAAAGTTTTATTATTTTGAGCTACGGAAGGATCTAGCTCCGTAGGAGGAGTGAAGTTAAATGAGTACTATCTATCACATATTCTATGAAAACCATTCCCAAGTCTCAAATCACATGACTTAATCCTATCAATATCTCAAACCTACTTATGCACAATTATACCATATCCAGCAAGTATTTAAGACTCCGCGATCGCATTCTATAACGCCATCACGTTTGTGCGTATAATGTTAACACGCATTTTAATTATGCTTATTAACAATTAAAGGCAATACACGAATGTAGGTCAAGTCGGTTAAAAGGAATAAATCAAGCACCCGGTATGATCTCATGAATCACCATGGAGATTTTATGTGTGTCTTACTGTTTAGATTATAAGGTTGGTTTTTGTGTAGCTATGGGTCAAGTTAGGTTAGGAAACGAGTTAAGGCCAGCAGTATCATTACGTTTTATATTTGAGATCATTAAATCGGTACATTGTGAGAATACGTGATTGATATAAGTAGGTGTTATTGATATCCTTATGGGGATTTGCCTAGTTAACAAACTATGGACGGTTAAGTGGAGATGTGAGCTAGATTTTAATGAGCGCTTGTCTGTTGGTTCGTCTGAAAGCTTTACTGAGAAACGGATCACAATGGGACGTAGAGCTTAAGCTGTGACATTATTATTGTAAGTAAATTGGAGACCTCGTTGGTTTATCGAATTTTACATGAATGTGACATTATACAGGATGTTTTCAAATAAATGACATTATACAGGGTGTTTTCAAATAAATATGACACTATACAGGTTGTTTCAAAAATACTAAATTCTGACTGTCTCTGGACTGTCAAAATGATATTTGAGTAGGTATGTGTACTGGGCCACTTTCGTTGTATTTCTGATAATATTTTTCTTTGTTCTCTTAATTGTTTATTTAACTTGTTAAAATAAATAATTAAACGCAAATTCATCTTACACTAACAGGAAAACTAACAGATACTCGTAGCTACTTAACTGATATGGTCGACGCCAAATAAATTTGCAATACCTAACGGTCATTGACCCACCCACCTACACAGTTTCGGCCCTGTAAATGAGTAACACCAAACGCGAAAAAAATCGGTTCGGGCGAGAAACTTCACTTGCATCGCAACTCAAGTCGACTTGTCAGTAATTGTAGTGTTTTTTAACACGTGAGTTCATGTTCTACAGCCATGTCTAAGTAAGGAAATATTTGTATCAGTTTTTACTAATAAATAGTTAGTACTTAAAATTAACCCATTGCAACAAATTATGCAAGAAAATGATTTACAACGGGTTTAATTTTAATTAGTGTTCTGCTGCTTATTATAATTTATGGAAATATTTTACACCTGGTAAAAACCCTTGACGTGTTAACAATTAAATAGAATGGAAACGTGACTAATTATAAAAATGTAATGTTCTTACACGGAACAAAAAGGTATAAATGAGTAGTGTGGGTAAACACTTATGCCCTTTTCAATTTAGGTAAGTTTATTATAGGAACTCACTTATATCCTTTCGGGGAACTGAGTTTATGACGAATCGAGAAGTATGGAAGCAGTTTCCATTTGTTCTGTAACATATTATAATGAGGTTGATAATATTGCTACGGTTTTTTTTTAATAACAGGACTGGGGGTCTACCTAGTCTCTTTCTCTGAAACGAAACCCCCTGGTACTTTTTCAGATTCTTTGAGAATCGTTTTTAAAACAATTTATCCTTACTAATATTATAAACGCGAAAGTTTGTATGTATAGAAGTATGGATGTTTGTTACTCTTTCACGAAAAACTACTGAATAGATCTTGATGAAATTTGGCACAGAGGTAGATTATAGTCGGGAATAACACATAGGATACTTTATGTCTCGAGAGTAATGTTACCTTGGGATAATTTCGTCATTCAAGCGAGTGGAGCCTAGAGGGCGGCAGCTTGTTTTTCTATATTTTAAGGCAAATTACTTGATAAAAACTAACTAAAATGCTTATGTAAAGTAATACTAATTGTTCCAAAACTCCATCACACCGCAGCCTAAAAAATATCACTCAGTTCGTCATATAAGGCAGTTCCTAATAAATTACACTGTGACATACCTTCGCTTACTAAATAATAATGTAAGACCTATATTATCAGTTCCGATCAATAAATTTTCCTTAATAAATCCATAACGGAGCCCGGACATGTGCAATTTATGCTATGTTAATAGACGAATACCGCTAGCTAGGCTGAATTATTTATTAAGTATCTACAGCCGAAGGACTGTACTGACGGTTTTCGAGATGAAATTATTGATAGCATAGTCTATTCTATAAAATCTTCAAATAAGATACGGTTGTAAGTCCCCATAAATTTTACTAGCTTTTTAGCTGACTGGTTGTTGTGGCGACACTTGGGGGAGGCCTATATCCAGCAGTGGACGTCTTTCGGCTGATATGATGATGATCGCGTGAAAATTGAAAATTATCCCAAGGGAACACCAGGAGCAAAAGTATTTTGTACGGGTATCCAAGTCCGGGTCTACCAGTGTGCCAAGTTTGAATCAAATTCGTACAGCCGTTTATATGTGAAGGGGTTACAAACAAACAGAGAGACAGAGTAGCTTTCGCGTTGAATATGGGTATGGATTTTGTTCAAATTGATTTTAATAAAAGTGTTAACTTGACACAGACTAATACGCTCCAATTTGCCAACATTTAAAACAATACGTACGTATAATAATTTTAATAATAATAATAATTTTATACAATACTATTGCTCCATTGGCCAGTAAGGAACTTACAGGAAGCAATATTTTGTGAATAATATTAATTCAGGGAAAAAAGTAAAGGCCCCATCACACCATGCAAATCTATGCACCAAAAGGGTTAACCCCAAATACAAAACGTCAACACAATAGGTATGTGTCACATTGCATTAAACAAACAGGCAATAACACTACTACTTTTTGAAAACGACAATATCCGTTGTCAGTCTAACTTGACACATTGCAGAACTTTAAAACAGGTATTGTATTAGGAAATAATACCCACGACATGTTTTATTGTTTAATCCACATTGATTAATGTTAATCTGTCAAAAATTAAATATATTAACTGGATTATCTGTGCTATAGGTTTTGGCCAAAACATGATTACAAAAATGGAGAAACAAGTAATTAGCCAGTTTCATACTCCAGTTCTTTTTAATCACAATCACTTTGCTAAAGGTCAAAATATGCAAAACGCACTTCATTTCTTAAGTTGTTAATTTAATGGCACTTAATTTTGTATTTTGAATATTGTCTAAACAATTATAACGTGTATATAAACGCTTATTAAAGTGATAGTCAAATTAAATAAAAAAAATATACCGTAATAGCACGTTACAAATTTTGTGACAAAAAATGTAAACAAACAAAATAATATGACACACACACACGAAATATTATGCGGTGATTATATGGCGCTAAACTACAATTATCGTTTCAATAGAAAAACTACAAAATGAGTACCTAACTACTGCCTAACTAACCTACTTTTCATAACAATTCGTAATTATAAAGCACACGATAAGTTTTTAATAAACGTTTTGAAAAAAAAATCTTTAATTGGTGAAATCGACTAAAATAACATGTTAACAATCAATTTTAACTAACTATTATGTTGAAAACTAATCGGACGGCTATAAAGAACTCGATAAAATTACAAAAGAAATCTATAAAATGATTAAAATTTCTAATCGTGCCAATTAGGTGAATTTATGGTTTCACTTATAACAACCGCGTTCTACGGGTTACAAGTTTATAGAAGCAGTCTCTGGGTGCGTGAGGAAGCACTCTTTTTATGCTTATTTTTACAATGTAACGCTATTGAGCTATTATTCTCTCGATAAACGTGGAAGCTGCGTCGCTGACAAGACGCTCGATAAGTGCTCAATGAACGTTTAAAAACAATAACGATGGAATCTAATAGCGCGTTAATTTCCACGTGAGAGATTCTATTTCTGTTATTTTCTCATGAGTTGTGCCTCAGTTTGTACTGTTGTAGTGCAAACACTTAAACAGGATCAAAATGGTTTTTCTTGCTTTTTTTAGAACTCTGACACTAGGGTGTGTGGGGTCGTTAGACCTTACTGCCCACACGATAAAGAAGAAGAAGATGCTTTTTAGAAGGTTAATGATTGAGATTAGGTACATTTGATACGCCTACGCCTTATTTAAATTTCTAAAATATTTTAGGATCAGTTGGCACGTAAGATTCTAATAAAAACAAGGCCCTAATTTGCGCAGATTATTTTCTATTATAGAATGAATTAAAAGCCATCCAAGATTACGTTTAAGAAAAATAAATTCGAATTCGGACTGGTAATTCTATGTGATTCGAATTTAAGCGCGCGCGACGCGACGGCGCGCACATAAGTGCCCCTACACACGTACCCACACAAAGCACCGCACACACCCCAATGCTCATAATTTGCTGACAAGAAAACAAAAAAGGAAAAAACTCGGCACCCGTTCTAATTAGGTCGTCGAGTGAGAACAGGGCGTTCGTCAGCACAATAATAATTAACACTGGCTGTAATGAAGCGTACCATAAAAACTAATTGGAGACCCTACGATCGTTGTGTCGCGAGGGTGAGAGAACTTCTCTACGATTTCGATAGCTTCGACTTTTGTTGGTTCCGCTCTATTCATTCGTGCCACGAAAATTAAATCAGAATCATATCCAGCGTTACTTTATTATCCACATCATACCTACAGAGTACTTTTAATCAAGTTGAATCAAATCAATTAATCAACGTGGTTGGCGACGCAGTAATTTTAATTAGAATCTTCTTAATGCATTTATTATGCATAAATTATTCTCCGCTAATGGTTACATGCGCTCAATTATTCAAAAATGCAGTAAGTAATAAAAGTGTAGATGTCAACAAAGAATGATGGAAGCACAATAATTACCGGCAATAACAATTCCATTTTAAAAAGCGCGCTGTATTCAAAAACATTACATTAGCTTAGTCACGATGAAAAAAAAACTAAACATCAAAATGTAATCGATCAAAGCTAGCTAATGCAGTAAACATTCAGCCAGCGAGTATTTTAAATCGAAAAGCTGACGCGAACTGCCTCTATCAGCTAGTTGAAAAGGGAAATCAGTCAATAATGCACTAATTTCCCCTCCTTAATGGCGCAGTCCGGCCCCTTACTCAGACACTATTACGAGTTACGACACAGCAAGTTAGTGTTTAATGTAATAACTCGGTACACACTAGGAACATTTTCATGTAAAGACTTTAAACATTTACGAGTTTCAAGGCTCGTTACGGATTCTTATTTTGATGGTACTTTTGTAATTATTTTAAGTGATAATTGCTGTAAAATTGGCACTTAGTTTTAGTTTTTAATGATAAAAATGGGAGCTTGTTCCATTGCAACTTATAATTTGTTGGTGCAATTATGTTAAACAATAATAATTGATATTTATAACAGCTTAACACTGATAGTCTCACCTTTAACTAGGAAACTTAACCATTATTACCATAGTAAAATTGTTTCCTATATATATGTTGTTAAACTTTCTTCAACAGGCATGAGAAACTAATGAGAATCTTTAATGTTTATCTCAAGAGTATCATTATTTTTATTAGTGACCAATTTTATCACTGCATTTCAAACACTGAACGTTAAATTATCACAAAAAAACAGTGCAGTAGCTCGTCTGTGTAGTACCGTAGTGTTGTACTTTTAAGTAGACACTCCATCACTAATTGGACTAAAAACATTACAGGTCTTCAAAGTCAAGCCTAACAATTAAGTCATAGCAAAAGACAATTAAATGACCAGCGATTGTTAGCAGACTTAAGTAGTTATGTGCAATAGTTACTCGGACAAGTCAAACACACATGCCATTTTCCATTTGACATGTCTGTACAAATACCACATTATTGAACGAGCCGTCAAAATGTCTTACGTTATACGATAGCCTATAATTACTGCTTTACGATACTTGGTAGTTAATTGCAGGAATAGGGTAGAAAGTTGAATAGGAAAATTGCTAAATGGTACCGCTGTTTTGAATCGAGAGCCGTGCTTGTCTTTAGCATAAGTAATTTGTATTAATTGACATTTTATGCGATAGAATTATAATTAAAAGTATATTTATGAGAGAATTCAGTGCTTAGAGCTTCAATAGGTACTACTGGTCAAACAATGTATTTATACATTTAGTTTTTTGGGTAATGATTAAACTTTTTCTGTTATCTTTCGAAATTATATTAAAATATTTTTTTTCTGTTAATTCAGCCATGGTAATTATGCTTTACTTTAAAATTTGACTTATCACATTGTAATCGCAGTGGTATTAGGCGCCTTACACACTGTCGACTAATACCCACGTAAGTGGAAGGCCCAATTATTTCCCCATTACAACTTTTACTGGAAAGAAATTGCCTATTTCGATTATTAAAAAGTAGGGTTTGGTAACCACATTTATTTTGAGTTTTAGATGTTTCATTAGTTCGAATGTTTATTCATCTTTCCAATATGTTTGCATCTAATTCATTTTTCATTCGTACGTTTTGTTATATAAATGCTACATAATTTGAGTAACCAATTTCTTTTTATTCGACGATAAAAACCAAAAAAGAATCTGCTACCTACATGTGTTCTGACGTCTCTTAATATGAGTTGCAGAAATCAATTACCTAAAAAGAAATGTTTTTACATTGTCATTTCTATTTATAGTAACATACCATTAGCGATTGCTGAACATACTTCGCTTAAAAAGTGTATTTATGTTACTTAATAAGTGCATATACTAGTTTTTGTGAAGACATTAGAAACATTGACAGGTTCCCAGTTTAATTCCCAACACATCGTCATAAACAAAACATAAAGAGAAAGAAAACATAAGCATCAATTAAAGCCACAGTTCACAATTAAAATAATGGCTGTCACACCTATAAGACAATTAGTTCGTAGGAAATAAAATTCTATGTTTTGGTCGCGGACTCGCCATACTTAATAAGGGCTAATCAAAAAAACTTAATATACCATAATGGTACGTAATAGCAGTTTTAACGCGGTCTCCTGATACGTTGATAATTATAATGTATGCTAATACTAATTATACGAGGTTTGTCGTGTCATGCTAGTTTCTTTGCGGAACGTTTTTACGAAAATTTTAAGTAATTACTACCGTTTATATTTTTCATTTGCTTATGACAATTACGGAAACTAATTTTGTTGTTAAATTTCTGGGAAAATAAAATGTTGAAAATGTGACGTTTACTGTCAATGTCATTTTGACAGATGTCATATTGCATACGATGGTATTATAAACGTTTGTGTGTAGTCCCTCACAGAAACAGAGATCTCCTCTATGCACAGTTGTCTTAGTTGGAAAAGTGACACTAAACATATTTTAATTACCACCACTAACCAGACTTCTAACGTTCAAAATAATATCGCATACATCGTTTGTATCACCATAAACGTCTCTAATCAGGCATTTCTATGAAAGAACCCACACTGAAGTACCCACTAATTTTCCCCCATGTTAACGTCCTCGACTAAAAATAAAATAAATAAGTAAAACAGTGCTTAATTTACCGCACATTGTTAAAAATTTAAAATAACTACACAATATTGCCGCCGTGACGTAGTTCGTGTAAACAATGATGGCGGTTACGACGTTTTGCCACGAGTGACGTGGAGTGAAGCAAAAGAATTGTTGTTGTTGCCAAGTTTCCTCGTGTTTAAGTAGGGATTCTATTCTCGACACCTTTGCTTTGGAACTTTATTTTCCCTGTTCCAATTTTGAGGGTTTTTGCATACATTTTGTTTTCTTCTTTTTTTCTTAGGTTTCATTGACTTCGTAGTTTGAATGGGAAAGTTGACAGTTATTTAATTAATTTACTAGCTGGTGTCCGTTTGTATTCACATCTCAATCGCTAACTGTCAAAAAATTATAAAAATTAAGGCAATTTTGACAGTTTGCGAACGTTGTTTAAATATTAGTAGAATTAGCCCTCAGATAGACAAACATAAAAACTTTTTCATTTCTAATATTAGTACAGATGGAAGTGTGGATGAAACGGATTGTTACTCCAAAGACATATTTAATAGGAACACAAAATAAACATTATACAAACACTAACCCCAATTAGTTTACACAGCAATTGACGCGATCGGCAAAGAACAATCGATTCAACTCGACTAAAGACAGAGATGCACTTAATTATATCCCTATCCCTCTCTCCCAGTCAACATCAAAGTTCATTGCACACCCTCTGAACTTAAAAAAAGAGTTTAATTTGCTTACCAACGACTTGCTATATCGTATAACTAGACTGGCAATTACCGCTAATGATAATAGCCTTTATTACTTATGTCCATTATGTTAGGTTGGCAGTATTGTGAACATTACCAACTACTTGCGAATATAGACGTGTGTTGGTAAGTATGGCCGTTGTTCTTTTGTTTTTCGTATGCAAATAAGTGCTGAATTTTGAAATGAGAGCCAATTCTACTATATTTTAAGCAACGAAACGTAATCTGTCAAAAAAGCCTTCTATTCTATTCTATTTTTATATATGGCAAGCAAAGCCGATGTCGACTATTCTGCCAGTGTCCAAAGTAGATTGGAGAAGCAAGTGTGCATTGTTTTACTGATATTAAAGAGGAAGCGACAATTTCTGCAGAATCAAATAAGTTCTTCAAATAATACAGTTGATTTCCATAATAATTTTATGACAGATTGCGTTGCGACTGACATACGAATGCGAATATTGCTTAAAAATTTGTAGAATTGGCACTCTGAGGATTTTTAGCTAGGGACGTGCCAAAGTTTGACAGGATTTCAGGATAAAGTAGCATTTGACAAATACTCAAATTCAAATTGACTTATGAGAATGAAAATAAGGGGATCAATGCTTTTGGGCGCTGTATACCTTTTGATATTGATATTTGTAACACAATCGGTACTCGCTTGTCCAATGTCGGAAAATGCTAAACAGCTGTATGAGTTAGTCTTAAGGTAGATTGTCATAATTTGTGATTTTTCTGTACTGGCCGCTGCCGCTGTGGTCGCTAAGCGACAAAGCCCTTTAATAAAATTAAAAAAAAAATGACTTATGGCCGGTGTCACTTCAACGTTCACAGTTCAGAAACAAATGTAATGACGAAGGTTGTCTAACTAGGTTTTTTGCATTTCCTTATTTTCGAATTATGGAAAATAGAGTACCTACTAATAAAAAGAGTAGAACATTATCTACTCATTGTTATCATTCACAGGTAACATTAATATAAACTAAAACTATGAGCTAACTTAAAATACTGTTACTGTTATGTTACTCTAGGCTTTAACCGAACAAAAGCTTAATAGATCATTAGGACAAATGCACTTACGTCCTTATGAAACTGTCGCCTCACTCGCAGTATGAGACATTAAAGTCAATACGCGGACATACCCAGAGTAACAAATTAGTACGGGTGGCAAAGGGGGTTCACATTCAACGCTATTTACCATACGTGGGCCTACTATTTTCATGGTTTTTTTCGTCGAGTTTTTACGCCATTTTCCGTGGCCCCACCGGGCGAGCGGCCCACAGGCGAAGCCTTCTTTTTTTAAATCAGTAAATTGCATATTTGAAAAACTACTGCACAGTGGACGCAATGTCGATTGAACAGGTGTACTTAGTGACTTTCGGCTGTTGACTCTTTACGAATACGAATTGCGATTCGGTTTAAGCGGCACGCGTATCGGTAATCGAATAGTATTTACTTGGCTTTTAAATAAAAAAAAAGTTTAAAGCTGAAATCGACTTACCTATTCGAATAACACAAAAATCGTAGGTACCTACCTACCTACGTCTTTTTCTGAATATCCTTCTTTATTGAAAACCCAAGTAAATAATTATGCCACGTAAAACATTCAATTAATTATTTAAAAAACGCACTAAATTTTCTTTTGTCTTAACATTACAAAAGCTATGAAGCTTTTGTAATGTTAAGACAAAAGAAAATTTAGTGCGACGATGCAAATAGTGCGTAAGTACTTAATTATGAAATTAAGTACTTACGCACTATTTGCATCGTCGATCAAAATTTTAAATAGAACATAACAATGGTAGATTGAAAAATTTAAATTTAGTCGATTATGTCTGAACAATCGAGTGTGTGGAGTTGAGTGCGCACGCGTCGCGCTGTGGGGGCTGCGTTGATTCAATATCGGTGTCCCTGTGACGTCGGCTAAGTGTCGGGAACCTGAGGGTTATCGAGTATTGTGCGAAAAAAATAAACAGTGGGCAAATCCGTTTAATAATAAATTCGTATTTTATTAGCATAGAATAGATTTCAATCGTATTTTTCCTAGCGAATTCAAAGTTGTGTAATTTTTTTTGGCAGTAAAATCGTTTAGGTAAATCTTCGTGGGTAAATCAGCTAGCCAACACTCACCCAAAAATGTAAAAAAGACACAAAACAAAAGAAACAAAAATCACAGGCTGTGTGAGTACCTACGTATTTAATATCGCCCTTATTTAAATAGGCAGCCATTTAACAAAAATGTAAATTCCAACGTACAAACCACGCCCAAAAATAAAAAAAAATAATTGAATCCATCAAATAAACTTCATTACACACACAATTATACCGGATACGCTGATAGCCACGAATTTATCAATGTAGATAACATCGACGAAACTAATCGACTTTGTTATTAAAACGCTTAACTTCATAAAAATCCTAATTTCAATGTGAAATAAACCTAAAAATCTATAAAATGTAAGTACCTAAGTCGGTTTCTAAAAAAAACAAAAACCGCGTAAGTACCATAGAACAATTCAATACCTAAGCAGCTAAGTAGAATCGAAAATTCAAAAACAATCTAACTACAATCGAAAATTCAAAAAGTAGCAATGTGCTAGACAGAAACATTTCGAACGTTGATCACATCTGTAATCCAGTTACAGAGCGATAAATGAAAGGTAATTGAAAGGAAATTACGTAATAAATGGGAGGTTATTATTGAATTTAATGTTAAATTAATCGTGAACCCCCCTTCTAACCATCTGTCGTGTGTACCCCCCACCGAACAACCGTTTTATATTTTCGAGATCTACTCTCGATGTTACAATGAATTTGATTATTTTGTTATTGAGTGCTTTTAAGTATTAATTGAAATGTTTCAAGTGTTCCGCAAGATTTTAAAGGTTTAGCTTCCCTGGATGTGGGATTGGCCCGTATTGTTGTGATATTAGGTTCTGGAAGTGGATAAAGCAGATTAACTCATACACTATGACGAAAATAGTCAAGTTTAGATTTTTAAGTTAACTTAACTAACAAATCTAAACTTCAGAACTTACTACCAGCATTAATTTTACTTCAACAGAGTTTGAAATACAATTGATGTACCTAAATAAAACCTTCAAGAATGTCTCAATTTACATTCTTCCTTGAGTTTACATTTATTTTGACCCCTAATCTCATCTATGATCATTTCTTAAAAGTCAAAAACCTAATTTAAACAAACGTCTAAAAAGCAACAGAGAGGTCAGGCAGCATTTGACGGAACAATCACAGAAACAATGTCATGGAGTCGTGCGCCGTGTTCGACAGCGGCCGCCGTGTATTGGGCAGCGCGCGACACCCGAGAACGTGTCTGCATAATACATCGCTGTACGCTGTTGCTGTACGTTGGACTTTAATTATATATCTGCTACAATTTCGCCTTTTTTCGAGTATTTTTCACATTTCGCCCCCCTATACACCCCTCTTCACCCACTGCCGAACGGCCGCGGAAAAAAACGCCCCGCGCATGTGTGTGTATCGTGACAGTGTATTGTTGCACTACAAACGACGCCCCGCGCCGCACGACACAAGAAGATTCAGACCCGACAGACAAACAAGACAATTAACATCTCCCAAGTAATGAATAGAAAAATTGTCGTAATAAAAATACACTTTTAATGCAATTAAGCTTGTAGAACACGGGCAGGAGAGGCCGATAAGCCGCGCTCAACTTTTCCTGTAACAGCCTGTTATTTCACGATTTAAAATCGGTTCTCAACCCGTTAATGACGCGAGGTACAAGTGCAGATCGGCGGCTCCGTTCGGCCGCGGACCAATCTATTTAATAACCCCCGTCGGTGACACCCCACCCGGCGGCCATCGCCAATTTTCGCCCCCTCTGCCCCCTCAGGCCCCCTAGCACCCGCCCTGAAAAAAATCCGGAGCGTTTTAAAATTAATGAGTAAAAATCTACACACACACCCGAGCGGACAATGCGACGCGTGTGTGCGCGGACGCCCGATAATGACCCGCGCTTTGCGCCCAAATGAGGACGCCATACGATCACATGAGTCTTCCGTCGATCACAGGCCGCGGACCACATTTCCACGTTTGCGCACATCCACTACCCTAGAGGCGACTAGAAAACTGTTAGCGCACCGGTCCGGTACCCGTTTCAGACGGAATCCGTGATCGCCTAGCCTTTTCCATTAGGACCAACTATCCGAGAAAAAAATGGAGTACAAATTGAAATTTCGCCGGTTCGGGCGCTAATTCAGAGCGAAACGGCGCCGCGACGCGAAACGAACGCAGTTAGATAACATTTGTAGAGGCGAGGGGGGACGGGTGTCACCCCTACGCAACGCCGTTTTTATTTTGGCCGGCCCTTGCCCCCTTACCCCCTTCGTTCGTCCAACTTCATCTGAATAATTACTGATTTTTTCCGTGTACCGCTGATTATTCCGAATGTTACTTGTTGATGATAATTTTTTTTTCAACTTTTTTCATTAGTCAGCGCCCGGTGGAGTTTTGATTGTGCTTTTAAGCTTTTTGTATTCAATTTGTACCCAATGTTTATGTATTCCAATATAGAATGTATGAAATAAATTGTATTTGTTTATTCTGTTTCAATTTAAAATAACTGCGGTGTGTTTAGAGCTTTCAGCTGAAAAGTCCAAAATTACATTTGAGTTTTAGCGAGCATACTTTACAATAACTATTCACAGAATATTCAATATACCAAAAGCAAGCCTCCCTCTGAAATTTGTATTCAAAATAAACAACAACAGTATCAAACTACCCATGCCTACCTACTCTCAACAAAGCCCCTATGGCATAGGTACGCGACTGCACTCGTAGTAAACGAATCAAAAAGGGTCATTCACCTATATACATTTATAGATAGATACCTAATAAAACTGATATTCCTAAAAGGCATAACTGATCAATATAGAAACTAAAAGAAGTCTATGAAATTCCTTTAACTTATCTTAAAAATCATAAAAAGCTAATTAACTAGTTAAATGCCTAAATATCTGTTTAGAAATCAATAAGTCCAATAAATCAATACAAAATGACTCGAGATTAAAAGTTAGATCACAAATCAAACGTTAACGAATAAAATTTAGATCGAGTTAACTGAAAGCGAATTTGCACGAGACACGTGCTGAAAGCTTCAAAGAAATAAGAATAAAAAAAACTAATCGAAAACTTTAATTATCATGCTTATTCGACAAGTGACAAGTCGGACCGATGCCGATCGCTTTGGCAAGGATTTCGGTGGGACCACCCAACGCCCCGCGGGGCCGCATTTTTTCCACCCACCACCGAAGGGGTTGATTTTTTAAACTGATGACGCGCTTTCATTCCGCGCTGTGCAACTTGGCCGCGCGGCTGTATGTGTTACCGGCCGTTGATAAATAAATTAAAAAAAAAAGAAAAACGTGAACGCTTTGTCGATAGTGCGCGGCGTTTCTTTTTCGCGGGCGTTATCTATGCACTATTTTTCCGTTCTAAATACAACTTTTATATAGTAAAGAAAAAGTTTTCGCGCGTTCGGATTACCTTGTGTGGATGGAACATTTTTTTAATAGAACGACCGTCACAATTATATTGGTCGGAGTGTTCAAAGTTCATCAAAGTTTTCGTAAAGTTTCGCTAAAGTTCGCGTTTAGAATATTTTCGTGATTTTTCAAGTTTTTGATCAAGGTATGTTAGTTTTGTAGAGCCAGTGATTGTGAACTTATCAGGCCTGGAGAGAATGACATTGTCCTTCGTGAGTAATAAAAAATAGTAATATTTTTTTAATTTTATAGAAAATAACTAATTTCATAACTTAGTAAGTGTGCGATATTTTGTTTTCTATAAAGTGTAGTTTAAAATTATGATCGGTGTGTAAGCACAATTTAAAATTCTAAACCTTTTAATTGCATTTACCAGTTTTTACAACGGCTTTTTAATAGAACCATGTTGCAATTTTTAAAACAATTCACTTACTAAATATTCAAGCGGTTAAAGGACCCCATAATTTACTTTTCTAAGATATTCTTTAGTTTAAAACGTGTGAATATTTATAACAGAGTCGCGGCAACTGTAACAGTACCGGCCGCCTATAATTATTACAAATTAAAGAATTATTATTTATTATTATTCAAGGCGTTTCCTCACAGTTATATTTTAATAGTGGTTTAATAATTAAAAGTCAAGTAGCCTGACCTTATTCTGTACTTATAATAATTGCAATATAAATAGTTTATGACTTTACAAGCTGCACAATGGTTTATATGAGAATCGAATAAGAGATGGTTTCCTTAATTAAAATATTAATTGCAGTATGTGTATGAACGTATTTATGTTTAAGTAATAAAATTTTATTAATGTTCTGGTTTTTTAAAGTTATTTTGTAGAGTCCTTTTTTGGTCTTGTTCTTAAATTACTTGTTTTTTATTCGGTTAAGTGTTATTTTTATTTAAGTAAAATTAAATTTAAACTCTGACTTATAAGAAAAGAACCATGGTTCATCTTTTTTACTGAGCTTTCTCTGCAGCGTAACATGCTTTATCTCGAAACAGAATCATTTAAAAGTTTAACTCATTAGTGAAATAATAGTGCAAAGAAAAAAACCGTAATACAAAAATAAAAACATACCTAAATTAGAAAACAAATATATTGCACAAATGTGGCAATCTCATCAAAGAAAACTGTCTTACAAAAGACAAGATTTTTCTTATACCGAGAACATGATTTTTACTCACCCGGAATCATAGCCATTCGCATGTTTCTGTTACATTACTGATCTTACCTATGGTAAGCTTTCAAAGTACCTCATTATCTGAAATGGTAACTTTCAAAATCATTGACTTTAGTTAAAGCATCTTGAGTAAACCAGGAAAAAAATCTAAACAATTTAAAGGAACAAATTACTTAACCGTGCCTTCACCACTTTTAGTAAGATCTCGTAGTGTTCAATTTTGTTTTCTTAACCTCGATTTCTCATGATCTGCCTAGCCTTTTCCCAACTATATTGGGGTCGGCTTCCAGTCAAACCGCATTACCAGTATTTTACGTGGAGCGGCTGCTTACCAGACCTCCACAACCCATTAACTGGGTAACACTTCTTGGTAAATCTGCTATGTAGTCAGATTTTCAGGCTTCTGACAATCCGTAACGGCTGCCAAAGCTCTACAAATAACAGCCGGGACCAACGGTTTATCGTGCTTTCCAAGGCACGGAGCAGTCTCGGTATGTTAAGATGGTCACCCATCCACAGACCAACCTTGGCAAGCGTTGCTTAACCTTGAAGATTGATCCGTGTGGCTATTATTATATAGACACTTGCCGTTATTATTTACCCTCGATTTCTGAATTATTATGCATTTAAAGTTGAATATTTCTTAACCTTATTAGTATTTGGCATTTAAGTAGTGTTCGACACGTTCCAAATTCAAAACATTTAATTCAGAAACCCACCCTTAGTGTCTTTCTTTGAAGCTTTTTCTCAACAGCACCTAGTAACAAATAAGTTCAATATTTAATTGTACATACCATAAAATACTAATCCCAAAAATACATGTCTTACCAAAGTCGCCTATAATTGTAAATAGGCTTGATGAACCATAAAGGTCGATACGCTCACCCTTAATTACGTTCAATCCTAACACCGGCCATAGACAATCGGAGGGAGAATAATAACCCTCTGTGCTGCGTCCTAGGTAGGGACCCTGACTGCCGTGCGATGCGGCGCGGGCGGGTTGCACTAAACAAAAACGCAGGGTTAAGGGACGCGGACACACTTCAGCTGTTTAGTTTAGCGAAAACTATTCACTGCGAAACAGCAATTGAACATTTAATAAGCACACTTTTCATATCTAACAAGGAATTTAAACTTTAGGGTTTATAAATTAGGCACACATTCTTTTAACCTAACACCGGCCATAGACAATCGGAGGGAGGATAATAACCCTTCGTAGTGCGTTCTACCCCGTTACCAGATCACAGTGTATGTGGATATTTTGGTAGCATTTATCAACGTGAACAGTTTTTATTTTCCAATGATACTTATACCGCTTAGACGCCAATGATCATACGTGAGAAACCTACTAATACTAATACCTAGCATGTTTTTGAGCAGAGTATTGCTTTTTGACTCACCCATCGTTTGTCGTTCATTTATTAATCGTTTACATTCCAGATAATGTATTTTAGGTTCTTATAAAAATTTTTTTAGGGACGCGGTGTATATTTTTTTGACTTTTACTATAAGTTTTCGTCAGGGGCGAGTAAGGTTTATTAATATCGACCTTAACTATACTTTTTGTGTTTTGTTCAAAGACCTTCATGTTCTAACGTTCTACCTCTTCCCCAGGCGGAGTCAGACCGGGAGAGCGGCGCGAGCTCGCCGGAGGGGGGGGCGGCGCGCGCGCAGCTAGCTGAACCGCGCACACCCTCGCCGCGCGCGCGCACCCCGCACCAACAGCCACATCTGAATGGCTCCAGTGAGTTCGTACTACATTCATTTTCTACCTTAATTTACATTTAGGTTATTCGGTTCTTGTTGGCGCATTTTTGGAGGATATTGAAGATGACAATAGTTGTGATTAACAAGCTCCAACTGAATTTAACTAATATTGATATGGTCGCATTTGACCAGTATCCCAAGCAATGGCAAGCGATGAAGTGATCGGAAATAGATCACGCTTCCCGAGAAATTTGCTCAAAGACTTCGGCTTATATCTCTTCAAACTGAAAATGCGCTACCATAACCTATTACTGTACTTAGACAAATTTTCCAGATGGATAAACGAAACGATGACGTCCAAGTTCGTTACATTTCTTTCACTATCCAAGGTTTTCTAGTAGCCTTTACAGATGATGAAGAACAGTTTACAGGCGTGTTACTACAAATCAAAAGTTTATAAAACCGCAGAGAATTATGACTATAACAAATAACGTGAGAAAAGAAAAATGTAACAAAATCGTAGCTTTTTGTAAAATATTTAATGACAGATCAAACGGTCAACTCTTGAAACAACATAGATAACTTCAATATACTCGTATACCTCTTCTTCAAAGATTGTAAACGTTATCTAGATAATTCCACTAAAAAAAAAATTATCATCACCATTATTTTTTACCTGCCAGTACTTATCTTAATAATTTTTATAACATCATCCATTATTCTGACCACACATTGTTCAATGGATATGAAAGAGAAAGAAACGGAACTCAATTAAATTTTAAACAGCTATGTATGGCATCTTTACGAAATTCATTGAGATAACATCAAGCAATACAAAGTAATGACGTCATAATATTTTATGTCTAAGCTTTATTGTTATGTATACGATGTATTTGTTCTGTGATATAAGATTGTGTTTCAATTTGGAAAGAAGTGATTTATACTTTTGTATAAACGACTAGTTTTTTCGAATGGCATCTCTCCCGTCTCTTATCACATAGAATTCGTTATTTTTTTCAGGAATTTCACAATAAGCGATAGTTGTAATTTTGTACCAAGTAAAGATTTTTCGTAATCGGATCTGTTCTTCTAGCGATTATCTCCTAAAAAAAACTGTTTTCGTTCTTTTAAAATACATATTTTACATGGCAAAATCAGAAATATTCTTGGTCGAACCTCGCATCACATTTTCCATGAAAATCGAAAACTTCGTTTTTCAGAGACACTTTTTTAATCAATTTGCATTCCCGATTAGTAGCACAATCTATGTTTCGAGCCTCTTTATGTTAGTTAGCGGAAAGTGATGACATAACCTAAAACGACTTCCATATGGGTGCATGAAGGAGCCTCCTCGTGTAGCGCAATTTGTTCCATCAGACACTCAACTGAACCGAGCGCTCGGCGCATCCTGGACAGTCTCACCTAACACCTAATAAGACTGCTCAATCCTTTCCTTGCGGTGGTAGGGCCATCACCCGCCTGGTTCACGACCACCCTCCCACCGGAGTTCGGCGTCAAGCAGGCTGTTGCGTCATCATGGACCTCATCTATCACTTTCCATCAGGCTTGATCGACATCAAGAGCTAGCCCATTGATAAATAAAAAAAATGTAAAAATAAATATTCGATTTTAAATATGGAAGCACCAAGTGGCCAGTGATAAACATTACCAGCTAAATAATAAAGAAGATTTACTTAGTCATACCAGCTGCCTTTCTAGGAAGTTTTAGTGCGATCATAACTCCAATGGCGAGAAAGAGACATTGCCCTCCCGAACTGACGCCGCTAAGCCGAGGTCCGTATCCCACAGGGGATAACCTTAGCAAGCGGTCAGTAGTTTCTTGTATTTAGCTAGCTTTTTAGCCCTGCCTGGAGGCCTTAAATTCTTGTGAGGTCACCACAGGATAGTTCAGTTTATCAGTTGATAGCCCTATTGTGTTAAATCTGCAAGTGGCCATACCTAAAATAAAAAACATAGATATGGGATCAAGGTTTTCAGACATGGAATCAAATACGGCCCCTGTAGACCAACCCAAATACCTCATCTTCATAATAATCATTGAACTTTCCTTGTTCACAGTGGCGTCAATGTTCCAAAACCTGCAGAACCTGGCGAACATGCAACAGAACATGCCACCGATGTCGCAACAGCTGCAGCAACAGATGTCGCAACAAATGTCGCAACTTGCCGCCAATCTTCAAGGCTTGTCTTCTATGCCCGCCAATCCTGTCATCAATTCGCCTTTGAATTTGAGCGTTAGTGCACCTGGTAAGAAAATGCTGAATATGTATTTGTTTCTAGTCTCTAAGATATTATAACATTTACACTTAATTTTGCCTTATCTCTACGTGAATTTGTCTTGTCAAGGAGGAACGAATATTATTTTTCGTGTTAGGGACTGACTCATTTGTAATGGGCAACAATAAAATCGTTCTCATTGAATAGTTGACAAAATTTCAATCAGTGCACCAAAGTTAAAAAATCAAAAGACTCAATCGTGTGTAGGCTCGATTCATTGCACATTTGCGCACAGTTGCCCGGTTGTTAAGTGGTCAATGATTTATTGATACCCGAATATTACTACTAATGCGTAAAAACAGTCAACTTAATTGAATAAGTAAAGGTACCAATGCATTTCCTTGAGGAACACCGCAACTTCGCAAGTGATTTTATTAGTCAGACAACTACATAAACACAATTTTTTATCTAAATTACATGTTGTGCATACAAATAGTTTTCTATCAACCAAATGTCCTTAGGTGATAAGTAACTTGTAGCAGTAGTCTATCGCCTAAGGGCCTCGTAATAACCAGCTTCCTTTCCCTTTATCTGTACTATTATTAAACTAAGAAGAAATAGAATGCCTTTATGACTTCTTCGTAGTTTATATAGAGCTGTAGCGGCATCAGTACCGCCACAAGATAAACGAACAAAGCGAAATTTGTACGGCAACAAAAATAAACGCAACGCCATCTATCTCACCAGCAGCGAATTACTAACGAAATCCTGCATCGCGGTATCAGACTTTTCCGTGCGATTTCAACATAAACAACAGTTTTAATATCAACTATCGGGCAGTTGCCCACCAGACACAACAACCGCCTGGTCGGAGGATCCTCCCTTTTCAACAGAGATTTGTGGGAATTTACTCACTTTACCGCATACCTCTATAAAGTTTCATTTGTTCGGTTACGGTGGACACGACCTACGGTCTTGGATTCGCCATGTATATATAGCTTGTAATATAACATTAATGCATTGTTGTCTCGTCACTTATCGATACCAACAATAAACTCTTTTCCATTAATCTGATTGAGTTGGTAACTTCTTGCCACTTTATGCAAATAAATATTCACCTTACGATGGCTATTTACATCACTTGATATGCATAGGTCACCATGTAAGATCAGGTTGACCATCCTTCCGTTCCATAACTTATCTACTCCAACCAACAAAAAACTCAAACCTACGTGATTTTCCATTGTGTTTTAGTTGGTCAGTTTTTGCCACTTTATGCAAAGTAGATTTATTTTCGCATCATCAAGATAAAACAAATATTCAAAACGCGACTAAACTCCGCTGACAGCACAATATGCCTGCGCTAATGCAGGCAGAAATACAGAAAATATTTTTCTATTTAAACTAATATTATGCAATTGAAAGCGTCACCTCCGAGACTCGATTAACATTTTTCAGAGCATTAGCATTTCAAAACGTCTGTTATTCTTCAAGGGAGGGTATGCCACTAATTAGACTGAATTAGACAGATTGGGATAATCAGAAATACACGGTTCGCGCATTAAAACTCTTAACTTCGAAATCACGTGAGCCGTAATTAGGTGATTACCGAATCCAATCGATTTAATGAATTCAAGATAGCGGCTTCACTCGCCCGCCCATTAAAGCTATGCCGTAATGGACAAAAAAACCTATTTAAATAATGAGTATAATTACATATTTTTTTCACGAACGCACGGATATTACGACTGTTGCGGTATCATTAAGAGTTTTATTGTCTTAATAGAGCTAATTATACATTTTTTTCGGTTCTTAATTGATGCGCTGTAGGAAAGAACATTTATTACAAAATGTGAAATGTCATGGTTTAAATGAATACGTTATGTTAATGTTGAGTTTAACGGGCTTGTAAGGCATGCAGATAATATTTTAGATTTTCTTTGTAGCCGTTTTGTTCGAAGTGAATTAGTTTTGGTCGGTTGCGTATGGGTTTTGAGTAATTTTCTATCGTTAGTTTACTTTCGATAAGGTGCAGTGCGAGGCAGCGTGGCTAGTTATAATTACAATATGAGTTTATTGTTTAATTTAATGACTTAAGTAGAAAGTCGCCGCGATCCGCGAGTTGCACGATCGTTTCGTCACTGACGGGCAGGCGGCACCATGACCGATGTGTTAACGTAAGGTTTAGTCATCGATAATCACATATTTTATTCACCAAATCCAAATCCAATTTTTATTAAACGTTGATAAAAACATATTTTAACGAGTTTTACATGTTTATCGATTTAGTATGAATTGGCGTACGTATTTAAAGTGCTTATAAAAACAACGTGTCAAATTATCAACGCGCATTAAGCTGGTCTTTTTTCTAGGATTATGTAGTAAAGATGTGCATTAATATTAATATTCCACGATCATGGTACGTGACTAAAGCTTGCAAAATGATACGGACATAATATTGTTAAATACGTGTAGGTTACCACATTAATATAGAAAAAAAACTCGCAACAAATTGCCAAATAAATGGCGTTGTCTAGTTTTTACTTAAATCATACAAATAAAATGTGCCAGCCGACATTATAATCCTACTAACAATATAACATGGTTGAGATAAGTCAAAAAAACAATCACATATCTCAGTCCAAGCTAAACATTATTTAGTCACAAAACAAGGAGTAGGACGCACGATACTTACCTATAGATAATTATTTCTATGCACAACTTAGTCAAACACAACTCGAGCATTCTCAAGAACTTATTATTTTCCATTCCCATTATTTCTGCTCTCCAATTAATTTCCAACCACTGACCTAATCTTCTTATCCTCCAAAGGTATGGGATCACCGAACCCAGTGGCCAACAACAATATGCTACCACCCGCGATGCCGTCCCCCATGCCACAGCTCATCCTCGCCTCTGGTCAGCTGGTGCAGGGCATTCAGGGAGCTCAGCTGCTCATACCGACTTCTCAAGGTAAGGAACATAATCAATAAAAACGTGACTAAAAGAAAACACAAATTGTTTTAACGTAATTGTTGAGTTGAAAAAAGTTTTTCCTACTGTAGGTACTAACATTCTATGGATTCCGTAAATCTGAAATAAATAGTTTTTTTTTTTTTTTAAGTCTTCGTTGACATCGTAACATATTTTTTCTTAGACAACTGTTTTCTAAGGTGATATACACTTCTGGACACATCTATTGGCCCACCTTGTATTTTCAGTTTCGTTTGGTCCTAGCTAAAATTTTATATTAGGTCGAGCAAAAAGTTTTTATGCAGTTTTGAACCTGGCACATTCACAATTTCATTCAATAGTCTTTTTTTAAATTTCGAACACAGAATTTAAAGAAACAAAAGACAATTTGGAGCCTGTTTGTTGATATCAAACAATCGAATACTAAGAAAACTTGGTTTTATTGGTTTACTTGGATTTAATTCTTGAAAAAGTGATTGATATCTTTGGTTTTGCAACAAACATTACTTATTCTTAACATTAAGGTGAGGTTCTATCAATAATCTATGGATACTTCACCTGAAGTCGCCGCCCAAGCTGTGGCACTTATTCAGGCCGGACACAGCCAAAGAAACGTGAGTGCTCAACTTAATTTAAGTCGATCTGCGGTCCGAAATGTTTATCGGAGGTACCTAGAGACTGGCGGCTTTGTTCGTCGCCAAGGAAGGCCAAGATCTCGGGTCACAACTGAAAGGCAGGATCGATTCATCGTGACGACCAGCTTGAGAAATCGTCACCTTACCTCCATTGAGATACAAAACCAACTTCGCGACTTCCACGGAGTATCTGTGAGCGCTCGAACTGTTCGGAGAAGGTTAAAAGAACGCGATATGGTACCACACAAGCCAGCTAATGGGCCCAAACTAACGCGAGCCCACCGAACAGCGCGCCTTCATTTCGCACGCAGTCATTTAAATTGGACACAGCAAGATTGGAGCCGTGTACTCTTTTCTGATGAGTCTAAAATTGTGTTACATGGCAATGATGGAAGGAAGAAGGTCTACCGACGTAAGGGAGAGCGTTTCGCACAATGCTGCTTTGAAGAGAGGGTTGCTTATGGCGGTGGCTCATGGACTGTCTGGGGCGGTATATCCGCGAGCGGCAAAACTCAACTTGAGGTTGTTACAGGACCACGGCTGCCAACATTAAATGCTGAAAGGTACATTCGTTAGTGCTTACAACCTCACGTGATACCATACGCGGACTATGTGGGCCCAAATTTCCTTTTTATGCATGATAATGCAAGAGCCCATGCGGCCGGCATCGTCAGGGAATATCTTCGGGATGTGAACATCACAGTTATGGACTGGCCAGCCAGAAGCCCAGACATGAACCCCATTGAGCACATGTGGGACGAGCTAAAAAGACGTGTTAGGGCTCGTCAGCCAGTTGCCCAGACGATGCAGGAGTTGAAAACTGCCATAGAAGAGGAATGGGAGATGATCCCTCAAAATTTCATAGAGCGGTTGATAAACTCTATGCCTAATCGTATGAGAGTTGTGGTAGATGCCCATGGAGGCAACACGCGTTATTAAATTAAACCTTTATTTGATAAAACATGTTTTTTATTCAAAAATCAATTGCCTTTAACAAGGCGCATATCCGACTTGTTAGGCGTAGCTCCATGTCGTATGGTATTCTGAATTCAAATTTAAAACAATACGATCGAAAAAGATGGTAAAATGTATCAGGTTTAAAACTGCATCAACAGTTTTTGTTCAATCTAGCAATCATATTTCGGTAGGGGCCATCGAAACCTAAACTCTAAAGTGGGCCAATAGATGTGTCCAGAAGTGTATTTCAAAACATCACAGAAGAGGTGACATATTTTGAGACAAATGACATAATCTGAGACTTATTTTGAAACAAATGACATAAAATGTGACATAATATTTTGAGACAAATGTTTTATAGTAGTGCCAATTTTCCTAATTTTCGCAATCTGTCAATAATTTATGGAAATTGAGGCTTTTTTGCGACTGAAATGAGAATGCGAAAATTGCATAAATTGGTAGAATTGGCCCTTTTGTAGCGAAGCTATTGATTAGTTGACGTCAATCAAACGCAGTACGCAGTCTAGTTACCTTTATACATTGTTATATATTACTTAGTAAACGATGAAAGTGATAAAATAACCGCACTTTCAACGCTGGTTCAACTGTACATTGTATAAAGGTTTGCAAACCAGTTAACACCGAGTCTAATCCCATTTGTCATACACTCAATTTAAACCATGGCTAATGATATAATATATTTAAATATGAACACACTTCGTTGGAATTTTGTTAAGCACGGTCAGATTTATTTTGTAGTACGAATATAGACAGTCCACGGCTTCGTTTAGATTTTGTATAGATCACCAGATCACCTATTGCAACAATGTTTTCTGTCTCAACAGGCATAGCAACGCAGACGATCCTCACAATACCAGTCAACCACGTGAACTCCAATGACCAGATGGTGAACCTAGCCCTAAACAACGGCCAAGTCGTGTCCACGTCGCTCGCCAACCTCCAAGCCATGGCCCAACCACACCAGCTGCTAAACTCCAACCAACAACAGGCGGCCAATATTCGGCCAAACATGCTGAACCCAACATTGTCGAACGCGCTACTAAACCCAGGGCTGCCAAACTTTTTGTCGAACGGTGCGGCCAATGCGCAGGAGCTGCTTCAAGCGTTGCAACAGCAACCTCAAGGGAATCACAACCTTCTGCAGACAGTGCAGCAGAACAATATGCCTCAGCAGATGCCAGGCAGGCGGTCCTCATCCCCACGCCCTGATAGGCATTATAAGGAGAGAGAAAACTTCGCTGAGAGATTCGGGGGTGGATCTAGAGAAAGGAATGAAAGGGAAAATTCCGGGGCTTCAGCCATGAATAGTATCAACAGGTGAGTTTTGTTCTATTTACCTATTTAGTTTTTAGCTGTATGCGACGTGAAATGCGTTCATTTACGATGTGTAATTAGGACGCGAACACGTTATGTTTCAGTGATGCTTGAAATACCAGCAGTGTATTCATTAATGAGTGTACTTAACTAGCCCTCAATTCTGATGTAAAAGTTCTTCTTCTTCTTCTTCTTATCGTCTGAGCAGTAAGGTCTAACGACCACACACCCTAGTGTCAGAGTTTCTAAACTGCCTCAAGGGCCCTGACATGTTTTATTTGACGACCGCCATTTGGCGGCCGGGACCACCGGCTGTAAAAGTTTCTAGATCTAGAGTCCATATTTGTCGATTAACAGGGGGATAAATTACAGAAAATTATACAAAGCACATGATGTCGATCGATTTACCGAGCAATTCAACGAACTATAGACAATTATAACTATAATTGATTTTTAAAATCAATTGCCTACATCATAATTGTCCAAGTCTAACGTTGTTTGATGTGGATCACCAAGTTGATTTGAGAGTTGGGTTGTTTTAAAGCCACCCCTATGTAGTGAGTGGTAAAGTTGGTATGGAGTGCAGATGTAGTGTTTTAGCGTGGGTGCACGGACAAGTGTTGTAGTAATTATGTGACAATGAATGTAATTACGTGTGACGCTCGTAGATCTTGTGCGTGTGAGTGAGTTACTAATCAACGGTTTGTTCGTGTTAGTGAGGGGAGTTTTTTTCGTCCCTAATTAGTGATGAGTTTTCATTATTTTGATGGATTTGCCGACATAATTGGTTGTGAGGTTGGGTCTGTTAGGTTATGGGGTTTTGCATCAGGGGTTACTTTCCAAAATTTTGTATAGTTAGAGATCAACTAACGCGAATTCAAAGTGTTTTGTAGACTACACTCAGAAAAATAGCAAAAAAAAATTAATCGGTTTTTATTTGTACTTTGGCATTTATTTAGTGTATTTAAATTGAGTTTCCGTATCAATGAGTAATCTTAGATAAATCTCCATAATACAATACCTATTTGAAGTTTTTCCTTACATAAGGTATTCCCCGTGACCAACATATGAACTTTCCTCAACTGTTTGCTTAAGGGTGACGAATCGTCATTAAAATAAAACAAACCAATTAATTACGAATAATTAATATACCTAGCACTAATTAAAACACTTTTCAACACATTTGCTCAAAAAATGCATTTACGAAGCCTGTATGCATTGTTCGAAAGTTAAAAATTATGCACCACACAATGGAGCGTGCGGCAAAGTAGGTACTCTCACCTAAGTACATATTTTACCGCAAACTCCGTTGTATAGCGCCGTGCGTATTCTTTACGGTTTTTTTTTAATTTCCATAAAAATAATAAGAATTCCACCAAGGAGTTTCACATCACGAGAATAAATAAGCTGAATGATCGAACCTCCTTGGAAGCGCTTTTGCTGTATACGTTTGTCTCATTTTAATATTATAGAGAAAATGAGAGAAGATAAATAAAAAAAACAAAGTATGTGGTTCTAATTTTCACCACGCGCATGTGGCGCCCTTTGCAAATTCGCGCCATTTTCATATTAGAAACGTCAAAGATTGTTGCGACTTTCCGACTGATTTCTAGAGACAAAAAGTTTGTTTCATTACTTATTGTAATGTTTTCTCGCAAATGTGTCGAAAAACGTTGTATGACACACGTGCGGATTTGGTTTTTACAAACTCGTGACTATGGTAAGCCCTCGACTTCGTCTCGTGCTTACATTCGTCTACTCGTTTGTAAAAACCAACTTACCGCACTAATATCATAAATAACTATTACGTAGTATCCAAGTAAACATTAATAAAGGAAATGGGACTGAAAATAAAGGAATTAAAATAATCATACATATGTAAAACAAATACTTACATGCGTTAAATTACGTTTCTTTCCTAATTCATCATACATGGACTGTAGTTATACGCTAAATGACTGTAGAAGGGGGCAATTGTAAAATATTTACTACGACATCTTTCAGTTAATTTTAAGCACTAACACCAAAAAAGTGCGCTGATTTCATACTAAAATATTATTTTATTACAATTTAAAATTCCACCTATTCTTTAGGGTTCCGTACTCGAAGGGTAACCAACGGAATCCTATTACTAAGCCTCCGGTGTCGGTGTTCGTCCGTCCGTCTGTCTGTCAGTGGGCTGTATCTCAAGAATCGTAATAGGTAGACAGTTAAAATTTTCAGTGTCTATTTCTATTGCCACTATAACAACAAATAATTAAATTAAATTAAACGTTAAAGGGTGTAATTTAATGTTTAGGTAATTTGATTTATAGGTTTAATGTTTAGGTAATTTAATTTATAGGTTTACGAAACGTGTTTTTTTCGGTTTATGGTACGGAACCCTTCGTGTGAGCTTTTGACCGCACTTGGCCGCTTTTTATTATTCTATAATCATCTGTGAGTAGCAAAAAATGGTAAATCCACATAAAACTGTAAAAAATGTTTTACACGAATATTAAAAAATATATGACACACTTAAAAAAACCCAATCTCTCAATCACGAGGATATCCTAAAAGAAACATTTACTTGCAAATGACATACATTAGCAGCTAATAATCTCGGTAGCGAATCAACTAGATATGAATCTAGATTGCTCGTTCTATTAAGGTCGCATACTTATTGCAATCTTAAGCTCTAACTTGGATAATAAGGGTTGTATAAGTAGGACTGTATAACTTGCTGTAGTATCGAGTTTGAAGTACAAGCGATTGGTTCAACAGTCCAAAAGCAAAACGGAACTTTTGTAGGAACACTCGTGTTTCTGTCTATACAGGGTGTTCCAGAAAGGTGTTGTCATATTTAAGGGTGATGTTGGGTAGCTGATATATTATCATACAAAAATCAATTTAAAAAACTTCCAGTCGACAGCGATGCGGATGAATTTTTTGACGGCATATTTTAGGGTTAACTTAGTTAGGATATTTGATTATTATTTTAAGCGCATATTGTTAGTTTAGTATTAATTAAAAACACCATTAAAAAAATCGATGAGAAAAAACGTCTAAAAAGTTACGAAGAAATGAATTTTCAAGTAGTTTGTTACAGTGGCATTTAGTTTAGTCACAGATTTGATGTCACCAACTGCATCAGACTGCTTGAAAAGTCATTTCTTCGGAAGTTTTTAGTCGTTTCTTATGGTCGATTTTTTTTTAAAGTCACATTTTTTGTGTATTGTCATATTTTCCTTAATGTATATAAGCTACCCAACATCACCCTTAAATATGACCACACCTTTCAGGAACAACTTTTATGACTGTCCGTTTGTCTAATTTTCCCCGAATGTACTGGACCGATTCAGTTCAAATTTGGTACACATATGAACTTTCGTGACCCAAAGACGGACGCGGAGTTGAACTCAGCTTTTTTATGACAGTCGCAAGGATTTAGGGCTAAGGCTTTGATTTCAGCAGTTTATGTATTATGTATGTATTAACGAAAGTTAGGTTCAATAAAATAGTGTAGGGCCCAAACTACTCAGCCGATTTTGAAATGAATTTTCTTAAATTTGGGCGTTATTGAATACGGGGTTACGAACCAATCCTGGTTTTTCGTAGTCGAGTATCGGTTTGAACTCAATGGTACTTCAACTCGTTTTAGAAATCAATTAAAATAACGAAACCTAGAAAAATTTATTAACTGCATTTAACTACTGTAAGTATTTAAGGTTACTCATGCATAATGTCACATAAAAAAGTACAATAATAATATGCATTTACACACTATTCGATTCATATAAATTCGACGAATAGTGTCGCAACACTAAAACGAACAGTTTTCTTGGAACATTATTATTTTAATTCCGCCGTCATTTAAACTCGATTCACATTTAATTAGTGTGTATTAATTAATTTGATGACTAATGCCCCACGTGAACCCATCACGCGAATATTATCGTTTTCAACACAAAAAGCTGTAAAAACAGATGCTATCAACCAGGGGTAATGTCCTTTATTACACGTAATTATGCACCAAGTGCACAATTGATGATATGCTTGGGGAAATACATTTGATAACACACAATAGTGTTTTAAAAGTTTTATTGAATGAATCCAAGAAATAATTTTATAACAGACCGTATTTAATAACCGGGCGCAACTGTCCAACGGTCGAGGCGTTGATGGATAAATTGTAGGCTGTGGCTCGATTGTGGTGACGTTTCCGAACGCATGTCATAACTGTCAGTTCTGAAGAAACATCTATTTTACCGACAGTTTAATTAATTATGTTTCTACATGGTTTCTACATACCTACTGGCGAAGACGGGTAGAGAAACAATGTTTTATAAGTCAACTATCGAACCGCCCGGTTTCGAACGGGTGCAATTACACTCATGTCATAGTTCAATCATTTTGTACAAAATATTTACAAATTATAATAGACACAGAAATTCCTCCTTTATCGCTTTTTCTATTTAGTATAGGAAATCGTATCAAAATAAATTTCTTACAGCGACTTTTTCTAGAGAGAGGTACTATATTATGTAGGAATGAGTTTCTCAATTATTTCTCTAAACTTTAGTCAATCAATCTAGAAGGTAGTCGTTCTTATTTTCTAATGATGTAAGTAGTTGAATAATAGTTTCTTTATAGATAAAATTTGTTTTTAATCCTCACTTTCTTTCGACAGACTTGAGTAATTACTACTCTTAATTCTTTATTTTTCAAAAGCTCACAGGATGTGAAAATAAAAAAATTCAAAAAAAAATACAACCGACGGTATTTTTTTTTATTTGTATCATTTTTCGTAATTCGTAAACACCACTGGAAAGTTACAGGAAAGCTAAATACGCCATGTCGTTTACTTGGATGACATATTTTTTTTCGTTTATTTTGATCTAAATACCAAACTACTAAACCGATTTTGGTGAAATTTCTACGGGACCAATTCGGTTTTTCGGTTTAAGACATTTATTTCTCAAAAAGAATACAATTCACTTAGTAAGAGAAATACAAGGTAATCTTAAAACTAAATATAAGAATTACTTATGAAGAAGGTAGGTACTCGTAAATAACTAGGTTAAGTAGTAGACACTGGACATACAATTTTACAGTGTTGTGGGTAAAAGGAAAAAAATGAGTGTACTATTACATATCGATTCTTGAAGGCAAGTCAATAGCAATTGCACATTGATTTGGAATTGGAAATTTTATCCTTTCACATAAAAGAAAAACTTTTTAAATCGGTTCATAAATGACGGAGTTATGAGGTGAGGTGACAAACAAAAGAAATTGTGAATTGAGAACCTCCTCCTTCTTTTGAAGTCAGTTAAATAGAAACTAGAGCATACTAAAGCATATCAACGATGCTTCCACAAACTAAATAAAATTAAGAGAAAAGAACGCTTCATACAGTAACCGAAGTAGCCGCGGTAACAGTCCAATATCCTGCCACAATTTAATTAACCAAACAGTAAATAGATACAAACTGCTATCAAATTCTACGATACATTCTAGTCCTGGTAAATATGGGTTACTTTAGTGTTTAATTAATGTTATAATTATGCATTTGATTCTAAGAAATGAACTGCGTATTCATAACCGGATACTTAGAAATAGGTAAGTTAAAATTCCAGGCTTTTAGTGGATGGCCTGTAAAAACCTAATTGAACAAAAATAATTATTCAGGAAACTTCCGTGATTAAACTTGTAATTGTCTTTCATCAAATCTCATAGTGACAAAATCAATTAATAATAGCCAGGAGCCAACATCTTAGGAGGCTCTCGTTAGGTGCTGGATCAAGGGCTTGATTCAGAAAGCGGTACTTCTGGACACGGCTCGTATTCCAAGGAGATTCTCTGGAGCCCTGTACCTGGTAGCTTGGACCCTGTTCCCAATACCGGTGAGCTACTATTTAAATATTTCATCATTTTAATGTAAATGTAATTATCATTAAAAGAATAAAAAAATCAAGTAACTTCGTCTATTCGTTTAGCCACATATAATGTAGCTAATAATAGTTGTGAATGAAGAAAACAGCTCGACCGTAGGAATTAGTCCAATTTTAAATACGTAATTTGAATAAATAATTTCAGAGCATTAGGTCCCTCTGTTTCTGTTATTAGCTAGGTAAGTACCCACAGAGGCGTAATAAGGAAAACGTAGGAACATCAGACCTATTATCTACTTTAATGAGGTAAGTATTTAATGTTAATTATATACAGGATGTAATGTAACTCGTTGTTACTGATATAATTACATAAATAACGCCATGTTCACGCACTTTATAAACAATTTTCTGGTGTTGGTAGTGCGGAAAAATAATAAAAAAAATGTTGGTGCATGCGCAAGCGCGACATTGCCCTCCTTAGATTTTATTGTGAATTAGTACTTATGGCTGGGACTGTACTTATGACTGCGACCGTGAGTGTAATTTTACAAGTCAGTGTGAACGGTAATTAGCTGTGTAAAACAGTTGGCACTTTGGATCGAAAGTGGATAGTTTCAGATGTGTAAATTGTTACGATCGAGGTTTAACAAAAAATATCGTTTTGCAAAATATAATTTATTCAAATAAAAGTTTTAGTGAAGCTTTCTCGTGGTGTAGTTTCAATTACAAATAAAATCTAAAGGATATAAGACTAAAATAACGCAAAAACAATATAAAAAACCTCACAGCGGCCAGTGTCGCATAATTCGATAAGATTTATTACAAAAGAAACGGGAAAATCAACAGTTAATAAATGTCTTGATTAAAAACAAGTAGAGCAGTCTGGTCTGGCCCGGTCGCACACAAGCGTACAGACACACACACAGATAATGAACCTACAGTAGTTAATACATAATTGCTTTTGCATTGCCGCGCGACGGAACAACCGCTTTGGGTATTTGTCGGTTCATGTTAGATTTTCTTGCGGTTCTTGCATTGTTGTATCCTTTAACACCCTAGTGTTATAAATAATGTGGTTTTAAAAATATTGAGTGAAGATTTGTGCTTGTCAGATTATGTGATGATGTGTGAATGTGAAATTAAAACATTGTGAACAGTTTCAATTTTTACGAGCTACATTCGTGTTCTATTGTTTAAATTTAAATAAAAGAAAATTAATAAATCTAAACAATCAGCGCCTCGTGCGATAAAACCGCCCATTATACACTTGTTTTTATAAATATTTGTCTATAATTTACTATGTGGTGTGCATTAAAAGGACAAAATAACAAAATTCTACATCTTAAAAAAAAGCGGATTCCAACCTAAAAATAAACAGCTTCCTAGACAGTACAGCAACATAGACATACAACGTGCTGCAGCAGACGTTTCGAAAGTCAGCCCCAAGCAAGCGGAGACATCCAGCTAATACGATATATAATTAGGTGCACATTAAGTATTCCGCCTATAATTACCGTAGCGCCTGTGACGCGTCTAATCCGGCAAGTAATGGTGATAAATAGATCTATACGGGGATATCGCGCTGAATATATTAGCGTACTACAGTTCACTACACTGTGGCGTATAACAGAAAGGAGCTTTTCGTGAAATAGTAACAGCCGTTGGTCGATCTTCAAGGTTACGTAATGCTTGTTGAGGTCTATCCGTCGATGAGTGACCATCCATTACATATCGTGCCTTAGAAAGCACGTTAAGCCGTTGGTACCGGCTGTCATTTGTAGATGTTTGACAGTTGTTGGCACTAGTCTTGCCAAGAGGTATCGCGTTACGGCGGTTACATAAACAGACGCTCCATGTAAAATACTGGTATTCAGCTGCATCGAGTAAGACTAGAAGCCGACCCCAACATAGTTTGGAAAAGTCTAGACAGATTACCATTTACCATTTCCCGTGTACATTGCACGACGTACACAAAACCCCTGTTCCTACCCCAATTCCGTCTGTTACCGTCCAGAGTCGACGGCGCGTTCACTCCAAACGCGCCGTCAGCAACGAGCAGTCAGCAACGGAGACGGGGCCCGCCAGGGCCAGAGCCTGCCAGGGTTGCGGAATTGTTCGAAAGAGTTACCGCGGCCCTGGGAAGAAAGGCACTAGGAGGACTAAGGGTGGGTTTTAGTCAGTAAAAGTCTGACACTCCCTGCCGCTCCACCCAGAGCGGGAGGGGTCATTTGATGATTTCCCATCCTAGAAAAAAAAAAAAAAAAAAAAAAAAAAGGCCTCCTTGTAACAGACTTCCCGCACGTAAAACCAACGTAACTTACGTCTGGTATATGGTTTGTATGATAGGTTAGGGCATTAGGGTTACTAGGGTGCTAGGCAATTGTTGTTAGGGCAAGGTTTAGTCAGTAGGGTCTTAGGTAACTCATAGGTACTAGATTCAATTGTCTCAGACGTAGCCGTACTGGACGCATTTAGAACAGCGGCCGTACTAAGCTGCAAGTCCCGGTGCGTACAGATATACTGTAGTTCACTATACTGTGTTTGTAACTGCTTAAACAAACATAATAATCTTACATTATAAGTTTTATGATGTTGGTACTCGTAACTTGTAAAGTGCTTTTACTTTGTTGATCGGGTTTAATTTTTCATTTTGACTGATGTGTGATCGGCTGGTTTGAATGAAGTGAACTGACAATTTTTCGACAAAAAAGTACTTATAAGTTTTATGATGTTGGTACTCGTAACTTGTAAAGTGCTTTTACTTTGTTGATCGGGTTTAATTTTTCATTTTGACTGATGTGTGATCGGCTGGTGTGAATGAAGTGAACTGACAATTTTTCGACAAAAAAGTACTTATATTTATTTTGATTTTTTTCAAGTCTTTACTTATTCGGTGCAACCAACTGCATAACAAAACTGATTAAAAAGTTTCAGTCGTTTTTCGAGGTCGAGTTTTATGAAAAAAGTTTTTTTTTTAATTTTGAAATTGTTTCTTCACTCTATAGCTGGCAGTTTAACACCACCCTTAAATATGACCACGCACCAGTGGAACACCCTGTATGTTATAGGTATTAAACAGAGGTCTAGCCAAAGTATGACTGGTCGATACCTAGATACTTCGATTAGCATTTAAATTTAAATGGCATTTGTAAACGTTAGTGTTATTAAAACGCCAGAAGTAATGTAACTATTCTTAATTGACCAAGTAACAGTATTACAGCAAACCAATCTTTTAGGGCAGTCTTTCCCAAAGTGCTTGATCTAGACCCCCGGGCCACACAAGAGGTCCTTTTTTTTTTTTTTAATATGACCACTAGCATATTAACACGCATGGGCTATCAACTGCTTAACCGGACTATCCTGTGTTGGCCTCAAATGAATTTAAGGCGCCCAGCCAAGGCACACGATGGTCCTAAAACTTTTTAATCATGTCGCGTGAATTATTTCTGTATATGGTCTTCCTCACTGTTCCTTTTTGAACTTATAGATTTTACGTGTATTTGTGAAGCTGGTGCACGACACACGAACCTATAGGTACTAGACGTCTTCACTAGTAGTTCAGTGAGTGCAGATGTTCCCGTCTCGGTCGGAATCTGAGAGACTAAAAAGTTTGAACACCTCTGGTTCAGGTACACACAATTAAGTACCTTCACACTCGAGAGTTACTTTGCCAAATACTTAATTTCACTGTATGATGTAGGTAGGTACGTTCATAAAAGTATCATTTTAGTACGTCGTATTATATTAACCCGTAAAACGCTGCAATTCGACATCCACTACAATAATTATTATAATATTATTATTGTTGTATCACGTTATTATTCTATGTATGACGTGAGTAGGTTATGTGGGTCTGTGTGTGTAATCAAAGACATTAACTTAATGCCACCTCATAATTACTGGTTGGAAGCATTAATTCTCGCATCCATAATTAAGTTTAATACCTCATTTCTGTTGGCCTACAATCTAGATAAATATTGTCAGTCGTTTGACGACTATTAAAGTTACATTAAAATTGTAAATCATTGTAAGTATCTATAGATAGTGGATTGTATATGGAGTTTTATAATGTATCTAGTTCTCAAGGTTGTACCATTTTACATTTATATTAAGTAGGTATAGGTACCTACTTAATAGTTATTAGCGTATTTATCCTTATAAATAAATGGTTTACAACTTAGAGGTAGGTTTTCAAGTTATACGTGAACACTAAATGGCCGTCAGTAACTTTGAGCGCGTGTAATGAATATGCCAAAACGTTCCGCGAAAACTGTTTAAGTGGGCGTGAAAACTGGATGAAAATCCGCACGGCAGTGATGATAAACTCGAAAATAAGTACGGAAGTGCTCGGATACATTGTTTTATATTTTGTTGGACTCAAACAAAAGCAGACTGACTTAAAAATAATCCTTGTTTCCAGTTTTAGGAATGAAGATCGAACAAATAGTAGAAACAAATGCAAAGTCGGTACGAAATTTTTCTGAAAAGTTTTTATAATTTAAAAATAAAAATGTTGTTTTCGGAGCAATTAGTCAAGTCTGTTCAATTTCTGTTTGCGTAAATAAAAGCCAAATGTCCGATAATTTCGATTATTTATCTATTAATTCCAGTGGCTCCAAATGTCAAGTTATAATTCATCTTTATTTGCGTCTTAATAAATAATAATTATAAAAGCAATAGTGTTGCACTTTGAAGGGTTAATGTTATTGTTAAGAAAAACTTATGTCGTTGATAAAATGAGACGATAAATAATGATTACTATCGGTTGAAAATAAGAGTGTGGTTTCATTAATAATATTTACTTCGTAAAATAAAGTATTCTCAAGTCTGCTAAGCAAAGTGGTTCCCGTTTAACGTGATATAGTACGCGCCGTTGAGGATAGAGGAAAATGTCGAGTCGCTATTATTTCAATTTTTTTTTCCTTTTACTTAGTTATTTTTAACGTCCAAAAGTATACTAAAAATGTAGAAAAACGGAACAAATATACTTTATTGTTTGTTGTAATATAAGATGAATTGTTTTGGTCATTCATAAAATATTTTTTTAGCCGACCACTCGTTCTTTTTTCCTAAAATTGGCACTCAATTCGCTTAATTCTAAACAAGTTACTTTTTTATTTTGTCTGCAAGAAAAATTTAACCTGCTAATATTGCTAATCGGAGCAAAAAATACGTTCAGCACTCCATTCATTGATACATTCTTATGTAATCGAGCTACGCGTCATCGTCAATTCAATCACATAGGACCCGTTATGAATGAAGAACATAACATATTGTGAAATCGGTTACCAATTTGTTCCTCAAACACGTTTACCTATTACATAAAAAGCTTGGTCGTTTACTGTTTTACAGAACTTATTTACTTTTCCGTTTATAAGAAGTAGTCGTGTTTTGACATTTGAAATTTATTTGGGACCATGAAATGGGAAAATTACGTCTTAAATGTTAAGTGAAAGTTTCATACTTACCAATAATTGAGTTATTATAATGTTACGTATTTATTCATACTATTGGTCGCCCAGTGGTCAAATTTCCACTATATTTTTTTTTATTAATTTAATGTCTATTTTAACTTTTTTTTATTAGTTTTCTGCACTCCTTCTCCATATAAACTCTAACTGTGCTCAAATTCATACTATATCTAATAAAATATGTCATCTTCGACTCCACTAATTCGTGTGCTCTTTTTTTCTTTAGTATTAAGTACAAACTTTTTTACCGCGTTTTTCTCTTTAAGTAAACACTAACAATTCACAGCATTAAACATTTATAGAATTGACTTTTCTTAAACCGTTTTAAATATTTTAGTTTAAATTATCTCAATGGATTTTACATTATTTTCTTCAATATAATAGCTAATCAATAAAATCGAATCTTATCATGAAAGGCAGGTATGAAAGGCAATTAAACATTAAATTACGTTGAGAAATACTTGTCTTGATCTTAATGAGTTAAAAATCTAGACAAGTATTCATGATTCATTTCTTTCTTTTTACAATATTGACCAAGACATGAAGTTAAAAGATTGGTTCAAAAGTACATAGCAAATCAAGCTACCCGAAATTGTCAAATTTTCAACAATCAATCTTGAACCTAATGATGTAACGATAAATCTATTAAATAAATTTGACAGAGTTTTGTAGCTTGATGTGATGTGACTGAACACATAACAGCCTAAAGAAAAAATCAAAAGCCAGTTTATTTCAAAATTCACGCCGGTAGGCCTGAAATATTGACCGGTTACATTTTGACATTATTTCGGATTCGACTCTCTTGCTCTGTCTTTTTCGCCCCTTAATCTTTGACGTCCACTAACGAAATGTCATTGACGTCAGGAAAGACTGACAGTTTAGCACGCACTCGACAGAGCTCAAGCGATGATTGTCAATACAGTTTAATCAACTAGCTACACGGCTGTTCGTCTGGCGTAAAAATTAAGATGGATGATGATTTTTTCGTCTTTCGTAGGAATTAGCAACTGCTGGACAAAAAATCCTTAAAAGTAGCATCATTACAACATTTAAGCCGAAGTATTATTTATTACAAGATCGAAAACGGTCGCCACTCCAACGCAAATGAGTTAAAACACCAAAGATGACGTCAACACCATAATTCCTTGTAACCGCATATATTTAAACAATAATTATCGCCATAAACATGATCGAATCTCACCAACTACGCAATATAATTATGACTGACAATACACACTGACAAGCGAGTTCCATTTTTTCCCTAAAGACGATTTAAGTGTATTAAAAAGCAATTATTGACCTTAATAAAACATTTCGCATTTTTATAATCGTACCTTAAGGCGGCCGTTATATTACTGGCCATATTCGATTTAAGACAATTCCATTTTTAAATAATTAACGGGTTGGTTTCATTAGTAAGTAGGAAGAAGACACTGAAAGTGCTTTTTAATTTTGATTAATGTAAGTTGATAGGCAAGCAAAGGACAGTGGTTATGATACGGCGACGATTGTCAATTTTTATCAAAATATAAATGACAATCAAAGTTCCAAGATAGTTCGAGGAGCTATTTATGATGGGTTTGTAGTATTATAGGCATTTTTCACAATTAAAGAAGAAAAACTGAATATATGTTTTATGTCTGTTCTCACTATAATAGAACGGACTAATCGTCTGTTAGTTGCTCTACGTTGACTAGGTATCTCGTAAACATAACAAAGTTAAAGAATATTTCATCAGAACACCAGTATAATAATGCTTCCATTAATAACCTAATAACAGAATCATTTGCACCATTTATTAAGACCGACCCTTAACACGCACGATAAAGGTCACATGCCAATGACAAGAAAATAAGTTTGTAATTAAATTTGCAACCGGACGATTATTATTTTTTTAAATAATTATCTCGCAAAGGCGTAGTTTCGTTGTCGGGTACCTCTGATAAATTTGAAGGAACAATTAATGACTTATGGACTTGTGTGCGTGGGCCATACTCATTCACAATTTCACACACACACCATGTGTGCGAATGAGCTCACGTTCGATGCTATGTGTGCGTTATTATCGCTCCACGACATATACGTGCAGTATTTATTTACGGCAACATGAAGGGTTCTAGTTAAATTAACATATTAATTGATTACTAAGAAAAGACAAATAAATTAACGCAAGCCATAACCTATGATTAAACGTCGCCGAAATAGAATGGTACAACTTTGCGGGACTTATAAACAAGAATATTATGCTCATGAATGTCATTATCACAAGGTCTTGTTTTATAATTGGTTCTTCATCATAACTTTGTAAACTTTTACGACCGTAACTACAAATTGGATTGAGACACATAAAAATATTCTGCAGATAATAAGTTACTGCCTCATATTGCTAAGCTCAATGACTTGACGACAGATAAATTGAAGCGAGTGAACGAAGCATCGCGTTGGCTGCACGTTCACAATAATAAAAGTGCATGAGTGTGTGTGTTCGTTGCAACGGATGAGGCCCTAATTAGCCAGCAATTACCGCTAATGCAAGCGCAGTTAATGAAGCGCGCACCTCATCTGTAGCCGCCGCACTCGAGTGAGACACTCAAACACCATTGTTACACGATACACGGCGGTTTTACAGAAAAAAATACAAGAAAAACCCGGTTTAATTTCTATGCTAGATTTGTTGGTGGTTCCCTGTTTTAACGAGGTTTTGTGGACGTATGAAGGGCAGGTGGTAGGAGAGGAACTTTAAACAATTGATTCCAATAGGTTTGGGACAAGAAAGTTATATGGAAAAATGTCGCATAAATCTTCGATACGTTGGTTTTTGAATGCCAGATTAAATATTTTGGAAAATACTAGTCGGCGACTAACCCATCATGTTTTTAGAATCACTGCAGGCCACAAATGCCTTAATTTTTATGATGGTCGTTGCCATTTTGCCATAAATAAGGCTGCCGTAGGTACATAGGTACTTGTCATAGCCACGGTCAAGTTATACAACAATCGCGACAAAACTTTAATTAAAAACTTTTCCTTCTGGCTTCCTTTTCTAAAAGGTAATTAAAAAAATATAAAGGTTTTTGCACATATTGTAAACCGGCTTCCTTTAGTCAACATTTGACCCTTAACAATACAGTTTAAAAACTTTTCCAAGGCAAAGAAAATGAGGACAACGTTTGTTCATATTTCCCCTTGTTTGCTTACAAACAAATAAATGGCGCTTCATCTTTGATTAAGGTAGAAACAATACAACACTATAACATGTAACTTCTTAGTTACCTAAGGCCTGAATTATACAGAAAATGCGAGGCGTGAGGCGTGCCTGCGCCGCGCCGTTTGTGTACAATTCACGACGTGTCGCCTACCTACATTTTGTACCAAAACTTTTTGAAGCGGCATCGTGCCTTACGCCTCGCCTGCGCCGCGTCTTCGCCGTGTTTTCACCACGCCTTTTCTGTAAAATTCAGGCCTAAGAAGGATGGGAAATCATCAAATGATTCCTTCCACTCTTAACGGAGCGGGAGGGAGTGTCGGACCTCAGACTCTTACTGACTAAAAACCATCCGTGTTCCTCCTAATGACCTTTGCGTTCCAGGTTCGCGGCAACTCTTTCGAACAAATTCCGCAACAGGCGCCTACGATGCGAATGTGAAATAGTCTTCAAAAATATGAGAATTGCCCCTTAGATATCCAGGTCCTAGTGTTACTCCTGAATCACATCACAGGAAAAAATCAAACATCACTCAGGGCATAAACCAAATTGTATTCTCCTTCATTCGAATTCAATTAAGTACATTATGACTCATGAAAGGAAAACGACACCCGTAAAGCGTTACTAGATGTCTTATCTCAACGGTGATTGAGAAAAATGTGCCGCCATTGTTTAGTGACACAATGAACAAATTGCCTTGTCACTATTTAGTGATAGTCCTTACTCCTTATCCGCCCCTTTAAGTTACGGGCGGATTCGTTTGGTATACTGGTACTTTTGTTGCGGAATTTGTTCGAACGAGTCACCATGGTCCCGGAACGCAAAAGGCATTTGGAGGAACACGGATGGGTTTTAGTCAGTAAGAGTCTGACACTCCCTTCCGCTCCGCCCAGAGCAGAAGGAGTCATTCGACGATTTCCCTTTAAAAAAAAATACTGCTACTTACTTTTAACGTAACTGTTGCATTTATTGAAGATTTAAATGAAAGACGTTATGTTTTCTAAGTTCCTACCGTTCCAGGATTTTTTTATTGATTTTTTTTAAGCTATTTTGGCTATATTTGACATTATATCAGCGACTAGCTTTGCCCGCGACTTCACGCGCATATCCCGTTCCCGTATAGCCTTCCTCATGAATGTGGCTATCAGATACAGAAATAATTTTCCAAATCCATCTGGTGGTTCCAGAGATTAGCGCGTTCAAACAAACTCTTTAGTTTTATTGTACTAAGTATAGATAACGATTGAATAGGATTGACGAAGGTAAATTTGCAATAAAGTACGTTGACCTTTCCCAAATATCCCTTCATAGCTACCCGAACAATAAATATGAACCGTTTTTAATTACTAGAGAACGTCCGATTTATGTCTTTATTTCTGTTTTGTATGTGGGTCAATGACCGTTATTGCAGATTAATCTGGCGCTTACCATAAAATGTGACATTACGCTAATGTTTGTCTTTTGACATACATTTTGGACTATTCCCATTAGTTATGGCTGGTGATAGAATGTCACTTTATTTTATGCACTTATATCTCATTAGACACTGTTAACGGCAGGCTGGTCTAAAAAATAGTTTGCTCTTGATCAAATGTAAATTGTAAATTTTATTACATCGTTTTAAAAATTAAAAAAAACTGTTCACTGTTTTGTTATTTAATACCGCCATATTTTATTCTCTACTGATCACAATTTCCCCGAATAAGAGCTCACGAAATTGCGTAACCATTACGTTCTAATACAGGACTAAAAAATGCACGCAAACAAATTAGTGAGAAACAAAGGCTTTTAAAAATGCAGGATTTTAAATAAAATTCCTCGTTGTAATTTAAACTGATATATTTTTATCAAATTAGAAATGTATAGTATATCATTACGTTGGTACAATAGTCGTGTGAATTGACGCTTAACAATAAAAATGAATTATATATTTGCAACGGTTTCCTAAGAGTTTGTACATTCGCGAATGCCATTGTAGTAAATAGCTCTTCTCAGCAGGAGGCTTGCTATGACGTGCCAATGCCATCGTAATTCCGTAGTGAAAAAGGGACAGTGCTATTCGTCCGATAAGCTCCGTCTCTATCTCACAGCGGAATCTGATGGCAGCTTTTACATGCATGTGAAGCGAAGGAATGAGGGATAATGTCGTGAGGAAAGTTCTGAGTTTATATCTGGATGGCTATAAGAGTAGGAAGACTAAATAAACTATTAAATGGTTTGTTTAAAATACGCTATGAAAAGGTTTGACTACTGATAATTATGATTATTAATAGAGAAGTATGGAAGAATGAAGAAGTATGGAATATGAGAATGATGGTGATAGAACAACCTTTACAAAACTGCATTAGATAAGTACTACAATGATAATCTTAAAGTTACTTATTCAACAAGTGCAGTACAAAACCAAGCATTAGGTACTGTCGAAGTACAAGAAAAACAAACTACAACAGAGATATCTCTTCACAGTTTGAACACGACAAGATTTCTTTTACATTTAAATGTAGGTACCTGAGATAAAAATACCAACATCTAATTGACTTTATCCGACATTTGTCTAAGATTACCTTATAACTTACGTTCAGTTGCGGTCTTGCTATGTCGAATTTTAAAATCAGGGAGATCGTATCACGGCGCGCGCCGTATGGCTAGCTCCATGTGATTTTATACGGTAACATTATGAAATATTGAACGGACAGCGTGACTATTTTGACAATAAAATGAACTTTCTTTTTTTTGAGCATTTTTAGTAAAAAAACATCCTAGTTCCATCGGCTTATGATGGGTTCATCGAAACCAAATGAAGTTTAATAACTTAAGAAAACCTATGCACAGTCTTGTCTTTAGAAGGATGGCCTTTGTGGCATCTAAAGCATAAATAACTCCTTTCAATCCCATAGACTTGTAACTGCTGCTCTTACACAAGTTGTCAACAAATAGGTACCTATATACTACTATATATAGGACTTCACTACATAATCCCCATGTCAAACGCTGATTTCACCTCATTGACATGCATTTACGAAATAATGACAACAATTGTGAGACGGTGATATTGATAATAATGATAATACTAATGTTACGCAGGCTGGCGGCGTCGAACGGCGAGATAACGATCACTACGTCACACAACGCGAATGCCGGTCCAGCTAGCAGTGCCGGGAGCGCCGGATCCGGCCCAATTCCGTCGCCGCATGCTCCAGTGAAGATGTCGCCCGGATCTGTGAAATCACCATCGCAAGACGACAGCGATCTGCTTGCTGATTCGCCAAGTAAGTGTTTATTTATTTATGAAGGGCGATTTATTAAGGTGAGGTTATATTACCTGCTTTGTCCAGGACTTGACAAAGCCAGCGATAGAGCTGTCCTGGAGCCTAAGGTAGCTAAAAACTGATGAGACAAAAGAGTTAGTGGTTCATCGACACGAGAACAGACACGCAAAATACATTTTACTTTCGGACGTAAGGAACTGTAAAAAGAAGATTTTTTTTTTCTGTGTATTAAGTAAGTAAATAACGTCCAGTATAAAACGCCGAATGGATTACTAAGGCATTCAAATAACAGAAAATGTAGAAAACCATAGGTACAGCGCTCTACTCTGCGATGAACTAAGTGTAGAATAAACGACGACTATTTACCCAACATCGGGTGCTGGGTAAATTTAAAACCAACTTACCATTGTAACTTCCCTAAAACATTTTGACAAACTCTCATTCGCCATTTCAACACAACAAAAGCAGAACCAAGAGCAACTTAAACGCTATTTTCGACACAACTACTAACTCAATTCTACTTATCCATAAAAGTTGTACGTTCTAAGCATAGAGAGGAGCGATCCATTAGCTAGGCGAAGTCTAACAGTGTCCTAGGAGTTATTTTACCTAATACTATAAAGAGTTGTTGTAGACTGTCCGTGCTCTGTTTAGAAGTTCCGAGTTCCGGAGTGCGTTCGGTGACAGTCGAGTTAAGTTGATTAGCTCAAAGTAGCCGGCGTCCATTCGACGTAGCGAGGCGGCACTCCGCGATCTTATCACGACATTGTAAAGTTAATTTGGTTGCGTTTCAAAAAAAGGTTTGTTTAATTTGATTTTTAACTCAGACAAATCTAATTATAAGCGCGCTTAAACATGTTCTCAATAGTTTTGATGTAAATTGAGTAAATTTTTTGAGTAAAAGTAGGTATAGAGTTTCTGTGCAATAAAAATTATTAGTATCTCAACTTAAAGCCTTTTAGTTGTACCAGATAATATCGCTTACACATTTAATTCGTACAGCGTGGTATCTCTTAAAGATATGTTAAGTAATAATGTATTGGAATTAAGTGCATTACAAGTGGCAGCGTGTCGGGCCTACTTAGTGCTTACTTAGTCCAAAAGAACTTTGAAACTTTTATATTGAATTAATTTTAACCTACCGATACGGAGAGACTGGGTGGCCTATTTGAGAACCTGATGGTTAATTAATTAATTGATTGGTATCGACAGCAATTACATGGCGATTGCCGACAAAAAGCCATTCACTTGTAAACATACTTAATTTAACCCAAAACTGTTCGAGCATCGTAAACCATCATTTTTCAGTGGCTTTTTAAACAAAATACTCCATTATTTTCATCAATATCAATCTCCTGCTCTTTTCTCTTTGGGACTGGCGCAACATGGCGCAACTTTTTCTTCCATACTTCTTTACTACACGCCAGTTCAGTATATACAGGGTTATTTGTTAACAACCTTTCAGTGCGTGAAAGTACTCATAATTATAAACAACTTTTGCTATAAGACCAACCCTGAAAACTCGAAAAAACTATCTGCTGTTTCATACATTTTCATCGGGTGAATATTGCATTTAGTATGAAACGGCAGATTTAATTTTTGATATTTCAGAGTTGGTTCCATACTAAAATTTGTTTCTAATCATGAGTACTTTAACTCATTGGAAGTATGCCAGTGTTTTAAAAATAACCCTGTATACCCCTTTTTAAGTCATTTTACCATGTTTCACACAGTCCATTCATTGTTACTTCGGTTTTCCTCTACTCTTTCAGTAATATAATACTTAACACATTATTGATAAACTAAGCCGTTTCCTAAATCGAAAACCACACTAAAATTCGTACTAAACAATAGGGTAGATGACTAAAACAATCTAATTAGTTCGTCAAATAGATTTCAAAAAATATTAGATACGTCTTTTTTTATTTTTAAATTAAAACGATGCAGAGCGTTGAATACTCGTGTGACGTCACTTGTAAGTACACTTTTACGTACACATGACGTCACAACCCCCCACTCCTGATCTTTGATGCGTTTTATCTACGTCTTTTTATTGATTTGATAAAACAAAAAATACGGATCCAAAATTTTTCGATAAATTAACTGACGGACTTAATAGAATCATATATTTTTTGACCAGGAATCGTCCCTATTATCACTTTTCAGACCATCCATTCATGGTATATTTGGTTTTCAATTATTCAAAAAGTAAACCGTAAATCGCAAAAAAACTCGTCTAAAACAATAGACATTTTTAATCCAATAGCATTCTTCTTACAGTAGGTACACACACAACCTAATTGAGACTAATTCCGCTATCCGCCGAAGCAGACGATACCTACCAATTTATTTAAGACTTGGTTATTTTTATTGGCCCATTTCATTCACTTTTAGAACGATAGGCACCTACTTCGCGATTTTTACAAGTCTAGAGACTAGGCCATCTGTGTTTGACCTATTCTTAGATAGACCTAAGCTAGACTGGAGTTATTTTAGACGGCTTTCGGCTTTACTTTGTTAAATTCGTGAACTCTTTTGGAATAATGTTGACTTGTGAAGTAAGTCTGTTGTAATTGAGGATTAGTTTTTAATGGATAGGAAATCATGAAATGACTCCTTCCGCTCTGGGTGGAGCGGGAGGGACTGTCAGACTCTTACTGACTAAAACTCATCCGTGCTCCTCCTAATGCCCTTTGCGTTCCAGGGCCGCGGCGACTCTTTCGAACAAATTCCGCAACATTATACTGCCCTAATTCCAATTTTGGACACATTTCTATTCGACGTCATCTCAATAGACATCTCCTTCATATCCATATCATCTTCCACATAATCCATCCATCGAGCCGGAAATCTTTCATTTCACATAATTCCAGAATCGAATCGACCAGGTCGAACTTTTTTTTGCCAATAAAAAAACCATTCTATTTAGATATCAATGCAACAGATGGGCAGTGTTTTACTCGACAGAATACAGCTAATTCTACAACGGACATTCGTTTTAGGCCGTCAGTGTCCCCGTCCGTAGGGAACTTTAACGGCTAACTAAAATGTTTAAACTTTGTTATCGGCAATTTAAACTAAGCTTTTTCAATTCCAATCTTGTTTAATCATTAGGGATTTTGGCAAGAAGTTAAGGTATTTATACAAAAGTGTTGTTTCAATATGCAATAAGTGATAATACAGACATTTATTGCAATATCGAATTCAATGTGTTTTTTGTTTCTGTGACATAGGTGCTTACAGGCTGAATAAAAAAGAGACTTCTGAGAGATGTATAAATTGCCATTTTATTAAAAAATGTATGCATTTTCTCTTATGACAAGAATTGCCTAAATATCCATATTTACAAAATATGTATTAGAATCCAATCATATGTTATATTATGCAGTTTTTAACATTACAACCAATTACCTTCTAATAATAAAAAACAATTACAGCAAACATCCGCGACCTACTCAGTTAATTGTTTCATAATGAGTCCATCGATTCCTCGCTATTTCTGAACGGAACGATCCATCGCTAACTACTAATTGTTTGTTAGTGCTTGACTTGATAACTGAAAGAGATATCAGCAAAAAGGATAAGTTCGGTGGAAAATAAAACACCTGGCCAGCAAGACAACATAATATATTTTTTTTAAGTAAAAAAAATATAATTGCGTGTTACGTCGAAAAGCGAACAATCTTGGTCTGGCTTTTTTCGATTTTTAAATTGTTGATATTGATACCGTGACGATTGAAGCAAATAGGTGTAATTGAAACTTTTTTGTGAGAAAAACTGCCAGTTATATAGGATTGGTTTGTGACTGGTAAGTAAATGACGACTGTGGACCTTGTCGCTGAAATCAATGTCATTGTCGCCCTGTGAGTGTTCGACAGAATGGTTCTGTCTGTCCCTTTGGGGATTCGCTGTTAGTTGGACCACGCGTTGCGGCTGTGCATGACCATAAATAGCTGAGTAAATGAAAATCTCCTTTAAAAAATAACTAAATTATGACGGGATTGTTAATGATATAAAATCTCCGCGAAAACCTAGCACTTGCTATGAAATCCTAAGGAATTAGGTGTACTTAAGTAGTGTCATCTAGGTTTTTCTTATTTTATCACCCAACTACATATAAATACACATACAGTGGTTAGCCCAAAAGACTGATTACCTAACTATTAAAATGTCAAGAATCTATAGACAAAATAATGATACTTCCCTCTGCATCAGGTTTAAGTAACTTCTAAATGTAAGAGAAGGTAGTGAAGAGTTCCAAAGTCAATGTTACCGCATTGTTGCGTAAGTCTCAAGGTATGACAATACATTTACAGAGGCCAACGTAAACCTAAACACGCAAAATTAGGCCCCAAAACTTTAAGCGTAAGTACCCATTTAAAACAATAGCCTCGCAAATCCATCTATCGCTTTTAGGTTGTCAGATTTTGAAGAAGGATAATCATATTTGTTTAGTTGTGATTTTTAAACAAGGTGTAACAGAATAAACGCAATATCTTTACTCATCATTAGGAACAACTTTTACTAAGAGACCAACCCCGAAATCGATAAATAATAATCAACTGCCCCATGCATTTATGTGCGCATAACTCGACAAAATGTACCGGACAGCAGTTTTTTTTCGCGTGACAGTGGACAGTTTTTCTGATCTTTCCAACCCGTCATTCATAGTTATATATATTTATAAGCCCATCCCATTCTCCATTGTCACACATTCTTCAAACATGTTATTAAAATCTCTCCCCTGAAAAAGATCAATAAGTATCTAATCGTTAATCGATTCCAAATCGTGTCGTCCCCGTCCCATGCTCACTAAAAGTACGTGGAGGTTCGTGCCCGGGCCCCAGTTCTATTGATTACTATTTAATTCGTTGTTAGTGGATACAATTACTAAATTACTCAGTTCCTCTCTACTGTGTTCTACGCCAAACAGTCTATATAAATCTATTTGTTGGTGAGGTTAAAACGCGCTCTGTAATCGGCTATAAGTCGATCTTGGCAAGGATTGAAACCGGTCAATGAAATGGTATAGTTTGACTCATAATCATCATTTCAGTCAAAAGATGTCCAGTGTCCACTGCTGGATATAGGCCTCCGCCAGGTTGTTTTTTTTTTATTGAGTAATGGGCTTGCTCCTGACCTCGATCACGCCTGATGGAAAGCAAATAGATGAGGTCTATGATGGAGCGAGTGTGCCCAGAAGATGCCTGTTCCCTCTTGCGGTGTTTGTGGTGTCGCCACATCGAACTTAGCGAAGTACCTCACTAGATCAACTGTCCACCTTGTAGGAGGCCGTCCCAGTTTTGTTTGACTCAATCAAAAAATAAGACTTCTATAAACTTTGTACTGACTTACCAACAACAAACACGAAGGTTTTGATTTTAAAATGATAGAATGACACTCTGAGAAATTACATGCCAGCTTTCCTGGAATATTTTGTTGAATATAAAATTTCGCGTCACGTCATTCCGTTTCTGTTTAAAAATAAAAGGTTTCATCGAATACATCTGCAAATAAAATTGAAACAAGAGTACAAAGAGAATATGTACCTAGGTACACATGCACATAATCTACAAAGTTAGGATGTAGCAATAAGCCTACCTTTGACAACGAAAAAATCATTTTCCGTATGCTATGCCTGCCAATAGAATTTCTGGAACCCAAAAAAATTGCAAAAGCTAGTGCTAATGTGTCACGACTCACGATCACGACCATGACACATTGCTGTTGCAAGACATTTTGTTAGCAAATTCGAATAGTTTTTGAAAAGAAATCATTTGTTGTTTGTTGTGTTTTCCATATATAATAGATCATTTTTATAATCAATATGACTTGACATATTATGATGTCACTTTGACGTTTTTTATATGACATATCATGTCACTTTGACGTTTGTCTTTTTATTTCTTTGCTAAAATTTCAATGGCAAATAAACATAGATGTATCCTACAAACTAGTTCAATTAGCAAACCCTGTCAGGCTATGACAATTTTTCTATAAGATCATATAACAATCTGACATGAAAACTTTCCTATAATCCAGTGAACATCGTTAGCTTCCGATCGGGGATGCATCGAATGAATGTGATGAGCGCGGGTAGGGCATGACGTCATCGGCTACCCCTACTTTCAATTATGCCGTAATTTATACACTAATAGCAATAGACTATTAATCGTTTAAGTATATTAAGTATATACAGGAACTGCTTTTAACTGATTCTGTCTGGTGTAATTAGATGCAGGACTAATAAAACTGCTGCTGCATATCGCTGTCCTATTAAATATGTCCGCAAAGCGCTTTCGGATTGCGGATTGAACATGAACCCTAGAAAAGTTCTGTTCCTGTGGAGCTTATTTAACAAAACCGACAGGCAACAGCTGTTATGTGACAATCTGACAATGTTTTAAGTTTCTTGAATAACAGCACCTGTCGCGATTTTTTTTCTCATCCTACTTGTCTGTCGCAAATCTGCTCGAAGAAATTTCTTTTGAAAAAAGCAGCCGATCGGCATTTATCATAATTATAGTAATTTTTTTTAAGTTTTTGTGTAGATATCGGTTGTAGATGTAGGGTCGCGCACGGAGGGTTCTTGTTTGTTATATGGGAGCCCCACTTATTTATTTTATTCTGTTTTTAGTATTCGTTGTTATAGCGGCAACGGAAATACATCATCTGTGAAAATTTCAACTGTCTAGCTATCACGGTTCATGAGGTACAGCCTGGTGACAGACGGACGGAACCCTAAAAAGCACTTTAATATTTTTAAATTTACAAGTGTTCACTACACGCAGAAAAAGTGACGCGATCACTTTGTAGAAAACGATTGTAAATAGCCTACGCAGAAAAGTATCAGCGATAACTTATTTATCAGAAAAAAAATACTACAAAACCACACTTCCTGCCCTGCAGCTTACAAGTAAATCAAGTCACTTAAAATAATAAAGGGACCATTCCTAAAAGTACAACGGGTTATTAATTCATAATTAAACATAATTCTCCGTAAATATACTACGTAGTACTAATGACACTAAAATGTACACTACAAAGAGCCTCAACCAAAATAAAGGAAGTTCATGTCGGCTTCAAAGAAACCGACTAACGACCGTACCAGCCGGCGTACCGAACTAAATTAATTAATTAACTAATTAAAATCCATTACAAATAATTAACGTCGTCGATAAAATTGAACGCAATCGATAACGTAAGCGAAAACAAAGAGTTGGACCGACTCGGATAGACCCGATAAATAAGTGAACTTTAAATTAATTGGCATTAGTGGAAAATGTGAGAAAAGGACGTTTTATTACTGTCGAGTCGAATATTGTTTTGTTTGAACGCAAAGGAAGGTTTGATGCTGGCATTGTTTCTTTGACTTCCTGATTGTATACTTGTGATATTTTTAACATTTTTAACGGACTCTCTCATCTAGTCAGCGGTCTTCCTAAACGCCATATTTTTGCCAAGCGTCATAAGCCATTTTTTTACCGAAGTGTCATGCCATCTTTTTGCTTTATGACGGACCAGAACTTCCCTAAACCAGTTTTAAATCAACTCAGTAACCAAGGAGATTTGAAATAAAAAATAAGATACATGTTTCAGATTTTTATTTTCGCTTTCATATCAATAGTAGACTTTTCATTCGTGGCTAACTATTTTCCTTTCAACTAATGTCACCAGCATCGAACTAATGTCAGCTACATTAATTCGATGCTGGCTAGAAAAAAAAAACAAACTGATCGCATCATATTTTATTTTTCTTCATTCTCGCCAGTCGGGTGCCTTACCTGTTGATTCAGCTAGAAACGTGGCGTCATTACGTGATCTGCATGATAGGACACTGGGGACAGAATATGTTGAAACTAACATAAATAATCGTGTTTGGCTTCATTTTACCAAAATATTCATTTTCTTTAGTAATTTTGAGCTGCTTTCAAATGATGGAAATATCGAAACGAATGTTAAATAAACCAATATTTGTTTTTTTAAAGACGAGCTTACGTTTTATTTTAATACTTTTTTTCAGTAATTCCACTATTTTATTCAACAAACCAAGCGTTACGTAACACATCGGGGAGCTATTTTTAAAACCACTCGTTACTCATTAGCGATCAATGCTGAAATGCTCGACATTCACTTAGTATCGTAATTTATAATTGTTTTGTACATTAACTTATTTTTTATTTTGTATGATTTATATTGTATGGCAACGCCCAGACCTTGTTCGTGTCAATTGAATTACAATAAAAATATGTAAGTAATAAAGAAACCAGTTGTTAATAAGGAAACCTTAAAAAAAACAAAGTCATTTAATCTTATTATGGTTTTTATTTTGCTTACGTAGATATAAAAGATCGTGTTTGTGAACACTAGTGGAAAGTAATCTTCTGATTACAGCTAAAACTTAAAAATGATACTCTTCGATTCCTCAATAATCTATTTACTTAATTATCAGCCTACACTTAACATCGGATCATTCACGAAATGGGTTTTTAATAATAGGACAAACAAATGAAAAGCCCTCGATAATATTGAAGAAAGCTTAAACTTTTACCGAACAACGCTTAAATTCTTCAAGAAACTTGTTCAAAAGTGCTTACAACCGTTACTTTAATAATACGAGTTAATTGTAATTGATAGATAACGTATTCTATTCTACATCGTAATCGTAACATGAATCGAGACGACTCGGCGCCCGTAATTTCACCCATTACATGAGCTCACAAATTTATAATTTGCGTGTCTCGATATGGTATTTATACGATTCTATTTCTTATGTCATTGACACAAAGAGTGGTAATTGGATTTTTATGATTATAATGACTGTACATGATACACCTAATCACTCGAAATCTTTAATTAAGAATAATGTAGCGTTGAATGTGAAATGTTTAGAATAGAGACCCGATTTGATTGTTATTGGCTATGACGAATTTTTCATTGTGGTGCCATATTGGGTTTTGTAATCGCTGAATTTTAGCACCTGTACCTACTTTAGATGATGTCTTTAAATTAAAAGATGAATGCAACACCACCCAAACTTTTGACGAATGTCTACCTGGTGTTGTCAGGCTATTTAGCTGAGCTGTCGTAACATTATCAATCGATATTATACAGTTCCACCGTTCCTACTTAGAATGTAGTACTCTTCTGACAGATGCATCATCGACTTTGTGCTTACCAGTTCTTCGATGAAGGTTAAATCGCCAGTTCTCTTTTCTTGGTTTGACACGGTCCCGCCGCGTGTCTTTTTTTTATGGACGGGAAATCATCAAATGACTTCTTCCAGTCTCGGTGGAGCAAAAGGGAGTTTCAGACTCTTATTGACTAAAACCACAGTATAAATATCTACTTACCGTGCCATCCGTGTTCCTCCTCATGCCCTTTACTGTCCATGCCCGCGATGACTCTTTCGAACAAATTCCGGGGTGGGGTGAACAGGGAGAATCGCGATTTGTTAAAACTCATTCCTTCGATATAGAAACGATGCTTCTAATAAGTATTTAATAAAGATAATTTTTCAAAAATAAAACTACCTTTCCGCTTGAATGGGGTCTTGAAGTCGCGGGCGAAGTGTTAGTATTAAACTAATTCTTAATCCCAAATAATATTAAAGCTAAGCTATCGTTTGACCAATAACCATACTTACTTACCTACATATATATTAGTCGAAATTATGTGAACACTCTGAAGCCAAATAACAGCCCTAATTTTCAGTGTTCTTTTCAATTTACATATAGTTGGCATGAGAGCTTCACATTAGCAGTACAAGCAAACGCAAATCTGATATTAACGGATCATTTTCAGTAGGAAACGATTACCCCAAGGTACTTGATAAGCGAAATTTGGTTAGCAATGAAATAAATAGCTGTTGAATAAATCAAGACGTGAATAAGTTTGGACAAAATTAGGTTGTGTTTCGGTCTTAATCTTTGGCGAATCTAGCTTTAAATTGAGATTGAGAATTAATTCAAATGGCGCACGATATAAATCTGAATGCAGGAGAGAAATGTGACTATTTTTCGCTTGATTATTTTTTGTTCTGTGCAATTAGCACAACAAGAGCTGTCTGTATTTCAAATTAACTATGAACTATGATAATATATTAATTTACGCTTTTAAGTACTTTATTATCTTTCGTCATTCGTAAACACCACTGGAAAGTCGCAGGAAAGTAAAATACAAATCGGTTCATAAATGACGGAGTAATGAGGTACCTAACTAACATAAAAAATACAACCGAAATAAAATATTCCACAGCAGCTTAAAGAAAATCTCTTACAGTCCAAACACGGCATTGTAGCATCAATGTATTTTTGTGGATGTCAATCGTAGTTAGCTATCTCTCGCTTACCGATCCCTGGCTAACTAAATACAGCAAGCATCTCGAAGATGTCATTGGTAGTCTTCCGACAAATACAACAACGTTTCATTAGGATACTCCTATTGACGTGGAACTGTTATTTATTAGGTACCTAGTCTACATTTCAACATGAAGCATTGCAAGTAGGTCAAGTAGTCAGATTTGAAAGATTGAAACTTCTAGGTAGGCATTCATTTTTAACCGACTTCCCAAAAAGGAGGAGGTTCTCAATTCGACTGTATTTTTTTTGTTTTTATTACCTCATATCTCCGTCATTTATGAACCGATTTGAAAAATTCTTGTTTTATGTGAAAGGATATACTTTTCGATTGGTCCCATTTAAGTTTTATCAAAATCGGTTCAGCAGTTTGGTTTTTAAATCCAAATTGCTGGAAAAAATATGTGAAAAAATCATACGAAATTGCATATTTTTGCTTTCCTGTGACTTTTCAGTGGTGTTTTAGGTGTGGGGTACCACTTAAAAGTGAAAAATAAAAAACTTTTTCACAAAAAAAAAACCACAAAGTATAAAATAACTTTAATTTCGGAAGTCGGTGTTTTTGTTTGCTTCTTCGTTATTTGACACCGACTTCCGAAATTAAGTTATTTTATACTTTGTAGTGTTTTTTTTTGGAAGTCGGTTTTCTTTTGTGAAAAAGTTTTTGTCAAGTGTGTGGCTACCGTTGCAACTTTTGGAAAAGTCTCTTCATGTAGTTCGTGAAGTTTATTAAAATCTGACTATATGCAGGAACGGATGATATTCAATGAAGGTAGCAAAATAAACAAGAACAATATATTTCTTTGTAATTTTTTTAAAATATTTATTTATTAAGGGGATTTTTTTTAGGTATTTGACGATTTCAATATCATCGTAGGTTGTTACAAATATTTTAACAAAAAAACATTGTCTAACTTTTAACTTATTTAAAGGAATTTTACATTTGCTGCTACAGTTAGGCTTGAACAAAACTCCATAGATCATTCCAACATTCATTCTTTGTCATTGAGCTGTAGAATGGTCAAATAGAAATAATATTTTTTTTCCAAACCACCCAACCATCACAATTCGTTTCCACGTCAATATTTTGCTAAAGAACTTTTCAATTAAAATTAATTGCATCGATATTCGAGAGTGGCATCTGAAAATGCTCGCATTGTTTCTTACGAAAGAATGAGTATTCAGCCGAAAGACGTCCACTGCTGGACATAGGCCTCCCCCAATTGTCGCCACAACAACCGGTCCTGTGCGTCTCGCATCCATCGACTACCCGCGACCCTCACCAGATCATCAGTCCACCTTGTTCCCACAAGGTGGACTGATGATCCTTGATGACCTCGATGACCTTCCAAAGCTGCGTCTTCCGGTACGCGGTTGCCACTCCAGAACTTTTCGGCCCCATCGACCATGAGTTGATATTCTGTAAATGAGAGTAATCCGTACTTACCTCCATACTTTACTAATAATAAAATTGCGAAAGTAATGTAACTCTCTTCGTCTGTTTTGTTATCTACCTCTTTACGACTTCATGGCTGAACGCATTTGGATGAAACCTTGCACATGGGAACACTATATCCTCGAAAAAGACTTCCACTGCTGGACATAGGCTTCCCCCAAATGGGGGGGAGGGTGTGCCATAATAGCCACGCTTGGCAGGTGTTCGCAGTGCAGCTGTAGCAATATACCTATAGAGAATGCTGCTGCCCATTCTCTGGTGAGTCCCTTAGTCGCCTCTTACGACACCCACGGGAAGTGATGGGATGGTGCTATTTTTTACGTTTGACACCATACAGAACGAATAGGACGTAAGATACTTTAAATTCCGGGGGTAGGTATGTTCCCATGAAATATATTTTGACTTTCACACGAGCGAAGCCGCTGGCAGAAACTATTCAATGTGTATAAAAATTCGTCCGTTACTGAGTGACTGACAGACAACGCACAGTCGAAACTACTGATCGTAGACAGCTGAAATTTGGCATTTAGGTTGCTTCAGGAGCACTAAGAGAGGATTTTCCGAAATTCCAACGCAACGGTAACTGAAAAAAAAACGGGACATGTGCGTACGAAGTCGCGGGCAGAAACTATGTTAGTTATAAAACCAGAAGTTCCGTTGACTCTTGAAGGGCTAACACCCGTGTAATACGTAAGTAACTACTGCCAGATAATGACAGCAAATTACTGTCTCGTGTGACGAAGTATAAAACATATTACATTTAGGCAAAGGCCACTGTCGACCATAAAACTAACAGTGATAACGACCCTACATGAAAGCCAGCCTATTATTTTGTAGAAAGTACAAAGTAAAACACTTAATCGCCATAACGAATTTTGTTAAAAGAAAAAGCAGAAACACATCCACGTAACTCAGGTCATACAGACGCAGAGACACGCAAACTTTAATTGTTTCTAATTAATTTATTACATGTATTAAACAATTAAGCGTGCGGTATCTTGATGTATTGTTATCGAATTCAGGACGCCATAGTTACGAATGACTCTTTGCCCAATTGACTTATCTTTGTAAGCTAATTAATGGGTTTACTCATCACGCGATGTGCTCTAATTGGACGTCGAAAACAGACGTCATTGCGTTATTACTTTTCCATTTTAAAAAAAGGATATGTGATGGCTGATAGGGGTTTTCGATTGGCGAGATCAATATGATAATTTGGACTATCCACAATTGGTTGAGTACCTAACTGAAATAAAGACAATTAATAAATCTATTGTTAAAATTTAAATAAGAAGGTAGATACTATATTCCTAACTGGTGTATGAAAGCAGTTACTTACCATATATAAATTAAAACTCTAATTCGATTTTAATGTAATTATGTAAACTAAGAATTCAATAAATCATAATAATTTAATTTATGTTGCATAGAATAAGTTTTACTTTTAACATTTGTTAAAAATAACGATTAACAATTAATATTCGAACAATCGAATATTTGTATGCCAGTGAATGGTGAAACATCCTTATTCCTGCACCTACCATGTTTATAAACAAATAAAATATTCTTATTATTCTCATTCCTATTCTGCCTATACTCTACCAACTTTGTTGGGGTCGGCTTCTAGTTTTACTGAGCGGAATAAACTTTTTTTCTTTCTTTTCTTCTTCTTACTGGATGCAGCTGACTACCAGTATTTTACATGGAGCGACTGCCTTCCTGACCACTGCATCCCAGTAATTGGGTAATACAGTATTCCTTTGTAAGACTAGCGTCAGATTTTCAACGTAACGACTGTCAAAGATCTACACGACCGTGCGACTGTAATTTTATAGCCACAAAGCCCCTGGGAGTTGTCATAAAAATATGTCATTTAAACAAAAGTCTGTATCGATTTTCTTATCCGCTTTTAGAAATACAACGATGTCTGAGGATATGAGTAGCCAAAATACATCTGTTTCCTGACACTGGTTCCGGCAGACTCGATCATTTCAACCACTAATAATTTTATATTACACTGGCATATGATGAAAAGTTGTCGCCAAATCTGTAGTGGCAACATAAACAGATGATAGAGATACTTAGATGCTTACAAATCCTCCCAATAAAACTAACTTGTAACAAAAAAAATGTCGACTATTATTTATTTCCTCGATAAATCAACTTTCTTCATAGAGAGTACACAAAGGAAAACAATCACAACATCGGATATGAATTATATTACATTAACTGGCTCCCCTAAAAATCACCCCATAAACTTATTACGTGCGGTAATAAGATTGGCGGAACAACACTATGTTCACGTACATAACAAAACGAAATTAGAAATCGTCTGAGTTACGAACACCGGTAAATGGTGAAACGATTGCCAATTTACCAACCCTACCCTGTCTTAATTGACGCAGACTACTCCTTAAACTAACGGGGGTAGATAGCGAAAGTAATTTGTCATCGGTTAGCTAAGCATGGTGGGGGGGGGGGCGCACTCGCGGGCCAACCTCCGCGGAGGTAGCACGTCTCCACACTAATGACATCCCGCATAATTAGGAACCGCCACCATCTACTAATTACATAAATTGCCCACTAAACTTGGCTATAATTTTGCTTCGCGTTTAAACGGGGTAACTGCTTGAGAGTTGGTACGGACTGGTTTAAATTATTACAATGTGATATACAGATTTGTAAACATATGTATGTGCAATCCTGTTTTGTTCGATATCGAACTGGTTGCACGCAAGTAGAGCTCTGAATATAGTAAATTCAAAGTGTATTATGTGGTAGCCGCAATGGATATCGCTACCTGTATCATTGGAAGTACACTACGGGCGCAACTTAAATACCCGATTCCGACTTGCGAGAATTCGCCGCAATGATTACGCTCGATTGACTCTGATTCCCTTGGGGAAGACACTTATCAAATAGATAGTGCTTTTCGACAAAGGAAGGCTAACAGCGCGACTGCGCGATACACATTCGACCGTTTTCAACACACAGCTTAACATTTTTCACTATACCACTTACTAATAATACCTACATGACTTAATTTCTTCATTTAAATCAACGAGCGGAAAGTTCTGATCAACAAATTTGATGCAGAAAACTTAATGAACTGTACAACTAAACTATTTCTGATAGCACTTAATAATATTTCCATGAAGCAGTAGCCGTGCGATATTGGAAGTCACAAATTACATTATCAGAATGATTACAAAATCTTTTCCCACAACAGATCAACCAACAATCAGCCAGTCATCTAGCAACGTGGTGGACGGCATCAACTTGGAAGACATCAAGGAGTTCGCCAAGGCTTTTAAACTTCGACGGCTGGGCCTAGGTCTCACTCAGACTCAGGTCGGCCAGGCCTTATCTGTCACGGAAGGCCCCGCTTACAGTCAGAGCGCGATTTGCAGGTAAGGTCTAGCATAATTTCCATTTAATGTTGTTCTCTGTGTGTTAGAATCCATAGGTCCTGCCTTTACTTTACATATTTTTTGCTGGACACAACGTGGTGCACCCAAGGGACCGTAAATAGATTGTCACTACAAGCAGCATTTAAAAGTCCCGTAACATTTCCAACGTGTAATTAATAAAATGCCAGTAACGGTATCTTGTAAAATGTATGCGTGTTCCATTTTGCAGTCTTCCTTGTATTTGATCGCAACTTTGTGTGTAAGGTCCAGCAACGCTTAAAAAGAAAAAGTCGTCGTAATTTTTCTTAAATGAATCCATATTTATTTCCACTAAAATTCAAATAAAACCGTTATGGCATAACAATTATATAGAACACACGACCACAGCTTAAAAATTAATGTTGCCACTTAATTGTTGTTGTTAATACAGTATCTAATTTGTCAAAGAAGAAGAAAAAATATATAAAAAAACGATCTGATGATATCTTACTTGTAACCGAAGGAGATAAAGTCGCACGCTTGTCAAAATAATGTGACCGTTTGCGGGCAACATCGTGGGGCTGACAAAAAAAGGTTCAAGAATCGTTTTTATAAATGTCGTCACGCAGACTGGCGCTCGGTTATCATTCCAACTTTTTAATATCGTTAATTGAAGTGATTTGTAAAACAGCATGACTCCTTTCATTGCTTACAATTCGTTTAATTAATTACCATTCGGGTGGCTTCCGTTCCGCTCACTGTGTCGTGGCTTACACCATTTTTTATTCCGCTAGGCGCGGGCGCGTGTTTCCTAATTATTTTTTTCTATTATTACGAATTGATTCGTGTCTAACCTACAATGTCTTATAACAGTGACGTTCAAATATGTAAGGCTATTGAAACTTGCAAATCTGTTTGCCGTTCAACATAACTCATTCATGCAAATTCTTATATGCGACTCTCAAGCTTTTAACGAAAAGCACACGAAGCACCAGACCGAATTTTACACTCCATTATTTTGTTTTACCCATCAATTTTTTTTAACAATTAATTGCTGAAGTGAACCCATTCACACGTCAAACGAAACACGAAAAGAAGGATTTCAGACTTTCTTAATTGTTTTTCCTATTTCTTGCAATTAAAAATAATTAAATTACATCATATCACAATTTTGTAAATTTTTATTTTAAAATTGCCACGACTATGTACAATTATACAGGTTTGACGGCCGATCGAAGTTGAAAATCATATTTTTTTTCTTACGTTACCTTAGTCTACGTAAATCGATAAATTAATCACGCTTCAGCACAGCTTTACGCTCATAATGTTTAATTGAATCAAATCACTCGAAACAACGTTGCCCGTGAACAAATCGAATTTCGATGCAAAACGGAATGCGACCGGCACAAGCCGAAGGAAATTTCAATTCCAAGCCACCCCCCGACGACCTCCTTCGTATAATAAAATCATTAATCGTTACTTCTGTTCCAGTTAATTAATTATCTTGCCGTAATTACTTTTTTCGTGTAATTAAAAAGAGTAGAATTCCCCTGTCTTTGTTCTGTCGTGATTTCATTTCCCATTAATTTTTCTTTCGTCTCCCTCCAATTTGGTGTCGTGACGTCGCTACATGGTAGTTACCCCTTTCATTATACTGGACTTAATTAATTTGCATTTTAATTAAAACATATTATTGTTTTTGAGAAAAGAATTCTATTTAGTGTTCTTCGTTCCATCTCACTGAAGCTTTTTGTTAGAGTTCACAATGAACAAAAGTCAACAAAATTCTTTTTAATCATTTTCACAAACTCAAGACGTTTAGCTACCCAAATCTAATTTAACCAAAGAATCCTATAAAAACATTTCGGAATTGTAAGAGCAATACTTTTTTACTCTCCACCAAAAGTGTTAACATCGAGATTCATGTAAAAGAACTTTAATTTAAAAGAAAAAAATAAAATGGTTCGAAGTGTCTACTCTATTGATCTGTTTTGAAATAATCAGACGCATGGTCAATGCCACTTGGAACGATGTCAATAACAAAATATTGAATTAACCATTAACCCCGGTCCGAGTGCATTACAATTTCATATGAAGCACAATGCGTCAGGGCATCTCGACCAGCATAACATTAATGTTAAATAACCAACACATAGAACGTACACGTCCTAAACTCGAATAATTTCGTAATGAAAATTGAATTTCCTTTCAGAATGATATTGATCAACCAAGCGTGTTGTAATATTTACTTCATTCTGTAGCGTAGGATCATGTAACGTTTGTTTAGTGACATCATAGCGTGCGACTTTGTTCCTAATCTTTCTAGATTTGTTGAGATATGGTGATGTTGCTCCCGCTCACTCCGCTGGAGTACCGTCATCGTCACTGGCTACGACATAATCTAACATAATATTTGTTACCGTCCCCAGTGCCCTGGCTTCGCAGATGCTAGCAGCTCAGCTGTCTTCACAACAACAAAACATGTATGTGTTTTGTTTTTTATCCCTACACACAATATCTCCAAATTTATCTTCATTAATCCTGCGTCCATCTGCATGCAGCTTGCATTTACTTTGTAGAAACATTTCAAAATGGAGCTAAGATAATGGAGATAAATTCGTAGATACTTAACATACATTAAGTACACGCTTTGGCTCACTTATATCGGCCGAGTCCACACGCAGAATGTCTTTAAATCAAAATGTTTCAACGCTGTTTAATGTAATCTTATCTTGATCGGCGATCCATGCATACCTTTTGAATGTATGCCGTATATAATTATTTGTAATTACCGGTTTTGACGTTCTTTCTTTTCCTTTTCACACGTGTACGGTATTTGCATTCGGGTAATTACAGCGAAGGCGCCATACATCATACGGCCGACTTACATTTTGATGTTAAGACAAACGCGCTACACTAATGTGCCGGCTACCAAACCATGTCGATTCTACACTATGAGTAATCGCTGTGAGAACTTTATCACTTTTATTATTTGTAACATCTCGATGAGTAATATCTAACTTTCCATCTAATATAGCATGATGTATTATTTTCATTACTCTTATTTTTATTAATATTCATTTTGCGCAATTCAAAGCCAGGGCATTGGCATACGTTACCTTTCGTTTCTGAATTCGTTGTTTTATTGTTACCTTGTTCGGTATTAATCAAACTGATTACCTCGGCAGACTAAATTGCCTATTGTTTTTTTTCTCCGTCTAAAATCGTTAACGCAATGTCAATGTCCTGTGTTTATGCCTCTGTTTATTTGGATCGGGTAAAGAGTTACATCGCGTTGTAAAGGTGCTTCGCGTTAGATTTTCATTTGACCGGTGCTCGCATAGCAGAGTCTAACATTACATTTATGTTCGATACAGATTTGAGAAATTGGATATAACACCAAAAAGTGCGCAGAAAATCAAACCGGTGCTCGAACGTTGGATGAAGGAAGCTGAAGAGAGGTAAATATTTGTTTGAGTGAGTTATGTTCGTGGTAATGTGCTACACCGTGTTCGTGAAACATTTGGCCTATAATGCTTAGCAACGTTGTGAAAGACATTTCTCAAATCTGGACTAACTAATGCTTCGGGCTAGGCTTTATGTTTATTTGGGTCCGCTGTACGACTTACATCTAGCACTCACCGTTAGCCGAAGTTAGGAATAACTAATTTCTTCTCGTCTATTCCTGAAATCAGTTGTTCCTAATTTAGGTGCTCATCGAAGACGGGTTTACCATACACTGGCTATATCATGCATGTTTTAGTTTTTATGGTGCGGTTGTTTAGTTTGAACGTGTTTTGTTAATTTCTGCATTTCGGTTTTCTTTTTAGACGTTTATCTTATGTTTGGTTATCATTAGTAATCATCATCGTCATTATTGTTCTTGTCTCAGGCGTATCTCACGTGTGATCATAACTTCTAACACATTGTTCTTAATTTCGTCTCGACTTTCAAAAGCACTCTTCTAAATCATCAACATTAGTGTAACTCACCTCAATGTTCAACAAATTGGTATTGTTGATTATGGTAACTGTCATAGAAAAATATGAATCACTTCTTAAAACGAAAAACCTGATGTTCTCTCAAACTGTCGTCATGGAAAGAAATACTTTGATGAAAGAACCAATCTAAAAAAATTAACGAAAAAATATTAATTACTCAACAGAATATTACCTATAGATACGTTTGGGTTATCTAAACTTAGAATTGAAGTAAAACTTCAAACAAACTATACCGAACTACACCGTTTGAAACACCTGAATTATTAAACTAATCTCACAGCTCCTAAGCACCGCACTATTGAAGAAGATCTAAAAATATAGTGAGCTCAAGAACTGTTGCTAACAAACACTTTAGAATAACTTACAGGCTCTACAAAGTTGTAAGTACAGGATCAAAATGAAAACATCCCTATGGGCGTTAAATTTATGGAGTTAATGAAAGTTCAACTTCATATAAACAATAAAGTCTAAAAACAAACATGTTAATCAAAATTAAGACAACACTTAACCAATCAACGAACCCCTTCTTTCCATAACATTTAAAACTAAACCAGGTGTCACTTAAATCTTCAACAAAGACGTAATGACGCCGTAGGATGCCCCAGCAGGATCCATCGATCGACATTTTGCGTCATTAAAATGCATTATCTGAATGCAACGCTACGGTTTAACATTGCAAATAGGTGCATTGAATTTGCAATCGGTCCCTCTTGGTGGTAATTTTTAACGACCGCCTCTGTTGGCTACAGTACTTGAATTAATTCCTGTGTAACTTCGGCGATGTCGTTAATTTATTATTAAGAACTAGGTACCTACATGTATTATTGTGTCTATCTTCTCTGTTACTGTTGTTATAAATGGAGTTGCTACAAATTAAAGTCGGAAGTCTACTGAGCTGTCGAATGAACTAGACAGACAGCCTTCGTCTATTTTTGTAAAGAGGGCAGAAGTTTAAAAGGAATCGGAACATTTAGAGAATGGAATGGTTAAAGAAACCTTAATGTGACGTTTACATAACTTCACAAGGTATACGAAGAGGCACATAATCATTTAGAAGCTGATTAGACTGGAAGCTGATAAAACTGGGATAATAATGATAACTTGAAAGATTAAGTAAATGATGTTAAACGTGCTAAAAGACAACATAAACCCAACATTATGCTTTACCGTTTCTATTACACTAGCTAGTGTATGGGAAATAAAAGATAAAATAAAGAAAATTCAAATAACGTTGACATTATGAAACCAGAGCAAGGCTTATTATTACCATCAGATGTTATTTAATATTAAAAGTAATGTGAACACGAATAAGTTGTTTTCATCAATAATGTGTTCATTTATGTGATTAGCATCAAGATGTCTGTTATAGATGGGTAAAGAAGCTTCATCAGAAAACTTATTTAGAATTTTCCATAGAATTAACACCCTGACAAAATCTTTCTCTGTAGCCGCTTTTGTCTTCGTAGACCTCAAAACGATAGGTTCAGCTAATTTCAAACTCATCATTAATATCAACTAAAACATTGATAGGCACTTATACGTTGTTAGGAGTCGGTCAGTTATTAAGAAAGTTGAAGTTATTTGTACCTTTCGAAACGTTGATCTCCATAGAATCAAAGTACTAAGACGAATCCCTCGGATGATTCACGTCTGTACGTGAATCAAGCGCTGGATTCGCCTCAGTCTGTTGGTCTATATTTGCTCTATGCATTTTTAGGGCTGCTTTTACAATGAAAAATACGTTCATCGAATTTATCGCACTAAAAATTCGATAAGCGTATTTTCCGTAGTAGTGCGATCATGATCAAACACGAGTGTATAAGGCTTTCTTAAGGTTGTGTTGTTAAAACGAACTGTAGTGTATTATTTATTTAGACATATTTGTCGTTTTAGCAACAAAATCTTAGAGAATGGATGTCAATCACTAAACTAACATTACTAACGCTGGCTTCATCACCTTTCACAGCACTTATAGTATAAACAGGGACACTACACAAAGGACCGGTCGAATTAAAAGTTCTTACAGCAGCTCACTCAAAATTCTGTCTTATTTCAAAGTCATTAAAGTTTTAAATTATGGTCATTACAGGTACGCTTCAGGCCAAAACCATCTGACAGATTTTATAGGCATGGAGCCAAGCAAGAAGCGAAAGCGGCGAACTTCATTCACACCGCAAGCTCTGGAACTACTCAACGCGCATTTTGAAAGGAATACCCATCCTTCTGGTAAGTTCAGCAAAATTTTATGTCTACACTAATATTATAAAGAGGAAAGATTTGTTTGTTTGTTTGTTTGTTTGTTTGTTTGTTTGTTTGTTTGAAATGAATAGGCTCCGAAACTACTGGACCGATTTGAAAAATTCTTTCACCAGTAGAATTGTACATTATCGATGATGGACATAGGCTATAGAATATTTTCAAAAAAGTTAGGGATCCGTATGAAAACTTCGATAATGTAACCCAAGGTGTGAGAAAAAATCCTAATATCGCGTGCGCTGCGAAATCTATTGACAATAGAGCAAAGTGATGTACTACAGTTTTATAGAGGTCATCAATATCTACAAAAAAGTCCGCAATACCATATGTCTAACTATTATGGTTAAGTCACCATGACCGCTTTTTGTTCAAATTATTCAAGCAAATCCTTGATGATTTGAAAAAATGGTGATTTCGGTATCATGATATCAATCCTTATCCATTTAAATGGTTTGATAATTAAGGTTGATTATTTCCGTGTAAATTACACTTTAAATTATTCAAATCGGACCTTTCGTTCAAAAGTTACGACGGTAATAAACATGCTCGGAGTAAGAAAAATGTCGCGGCTTGAGCGAACTGGGAAGAATCATATCAATGCTTGGTCCGATGAAGTTGAAAATGATTTCGATAAAACAATAAGAATAACAAATGTTTGGATTTTTTGCAAATAAACTACATACCTACATAATAAGGGGTGAAGCAGGGGTGATTAATTTTTTAGCGGAGGACATTATTGCTTGCTTTAATTTAAGTCGGGATGCTATGAACAAACTAAAAATGGGATTATTGAAACAGATGTACCTAACAATTTTTGCATAATCAACTCCTGACGGGGTGAACGGGGTGAACAGTTGCGCTGAACCTGAGACCATAGAATAAGTAGAAATGGCTAAGTAATAAATGTAAATTAATGAAAATCGTTGTGCTTAATTTTCCAAAACTAACCTTTATAAGGGGGTATAGGGGGCGTTGAAGTTTGTGGAGAACCTACTAAATCCGCGCGGACGAAGTCGCGGGCGAAGTGCTATAGGTAATAATCTTACGACAGTGCAAGTTAATTGGGTATTAATATTGACGAACTTAACTGGAGAACTGAGGGGCAATTCTCGTATTTTTATTTTACTGTCTTATTACTAACTATTAAAAACCTGTCTAATTTTCCTCGGAGAAAATAATGGATGATGTAAAAGATATTTGCTCAGCAACTGGCGACGTATTGAAAAATCACAAGGGCCATGGTGGGCTGGCCCCAAGAAAATGACAAGAGTCCTCTGTAGACAACCAGAGTAGTTAGAGATTCTCCTGAAGAAAGGCGCACCTAGAAATATAATTATACGGGTAGGTATTTGTTAAGCTAGTAACTTGTTCGGCAAGTTAAAAAAAATAGTTTACGCAACGGCTGAAGTGATTGGGGTCGCGAGTTCGAATCCCATTGAACAAATGTTTGTTTTGTATAGCATACAACATACCTACCTAGTTGCTCTGGGCACGAGTATTTGTGAATGTGAGTGAGATCTGCGTGAATAAACGCATCCTTGATACAACAGAAATTCCCAACTGTTGAAATAAAAAAGAGAAAATTCCTCTGAAGTCCCACTTTGACTATCGGCGGCAACATCGTTGTGCGTTAATCATTGACCTAAACTGTACGGTTAGATGAGAAATTACTACCAAGGAATTTTGATGGTCATACTGTCTACATCCATATACCTCTATACTCGCAGTTCGTTGTCATAAGGCTTGTTTCACACGTACCACAACCACACCGTCGCGACAAAACGTGGTCAAGCTGTGGTTACCTACGTGTGAAGAGTGTCGCTGGGGCTTCTTGCGGTTGCGAAATGTGGATGTGGCCGGCCGCTAGTTCGCGGTATCGCTGGTGCGTTGTGGTTGCTACGTGGCTGCGATGTGGTCGGTATCACAGCGTGTGTGATACCGACCACATCGCAGCCACGTCACACATAAATAATGACGGCAAAATGTGGTCCCTATTAATTTTCATACAAATTAGCGCCCGCCCACGTGTTGGTGGTGTGGTTGTGGTACTACGTGTGCAACAAGCCTAACCCACATATATAGCAGAGGTAATTCTCTTATTTTTAAAGAGCGTTGGCATTCGCTATGCAGTCGCAAACTGTCAAAAAAACCTCCAATTTCACAACTTGTGTTTTGACAAATTTTTGACATTAATTTATAGTCGCTGAGATGGTGTTGTGTTGACTTGAATTTGAACGCTTTTTACTTGTACCTAGGCTAGGCTCTACGAGAATTGGCTTTTAGACCGAAAGTGCCTTATTTATTTGGAATTTAGTTAGCTTGTTATTTATTAGTCATCATAGGGAATAACACGAATTTACCAACACATATTTTAAAGAACCACCGTTTTCTGCATACCAAAGATGATTAAGATTATCATTAGCGACGATTACCACCTTATAACAAAAGAAAAACTTACCTAGGCATATAATAATTATAATGGCACACGCAAACACTACCTTGAATGACAAAAACCTAACGCTATTGTTCTAATTTTTTCAGGCACCGAAATCACTGGACTGGCACATCAGCTTGGCTACGAACGCGAGGTCATCAGAATATGGTTCTGCAACAAGCGGCAGGCACTCAAGAATACTGTCAGAATGATGTCCAAAGGCATGGTCTAAACAAATAAACACAAATGTAATAAGACCTTTTCATCTGGATAATCCCGTACACAACTGCGAACATTGGACACATTCCAGAGTCCATAAGTCCATTAGAAAGGTCCATCGTATTAGTTTGTAATCCATCAATGGACACTGAATTTTATCCAATCTTTTCCATTTGTGTACAGGAGAAACTCACGCGAAAAAAGACGTCAAAAAGTTAGAGTTATGTGATGAGGTGCGTCCGTGAGACAATGTTATCGATATCGATGGTTTCGCTTTAAGATCTGCACGTAGACTCGTGATCTCGTCTCGATATTCAAATTAATTATAATTTGCATCGATAGTGTCTTATTTATGAAGGCGAATGTTTCCTTTTGTTTTTTATTGATGAAAAGTCTGGCCTTAACCGCAAATCTTTATGCGATTCCAGCCAATATGAAACATGGAAAAGTAGAATAGTATTAAGTGTAACGTAAATGTATTATAAAACAAATTTCGACTGAAATATTCGTCTCGATGTAGTTTACAATGATATGAATGGAATGTCGTAGCGATTAATGTAGGTGTTTACTAGTACAAAGTAATAAAATTGAATTGTCAAAATCACTTTACCATTTCAATGTTTCCATTCCCATTATTTGTATTTTTAAAATAAACTGATTATAAAAGAAAACAACAAACAATGTTAATGAAATAGGAACTTTTACTCTTTTCATAAAAGTATCGGACTAGCAAAACTCACCAAGATGGCAACTTATGTTAATTAAATACATAAAAAATAGTGTAGCTTCCAGGTTTTCTTTTGTAAAAAGATTGCATTTTGTAAATAAGTACAATATGTTTAATTTTCGTCAATAACAATGTAATGTAGCTGATACATTAATTTATTAAAAATACTCTGAGTTGTTTCGTTCTCTTTAGCGAATGTTGCACTTTTAGACTTAAGATTAATATGATATTATGAAAGTAGTTAAAATGTGTCGTCAATCTTAGTATAACCTACCTACTGAGATTTTTTTATTAATCTGTAGTAGGTTTTTGTTGATAGATAGGTATAAAACGATATGTATAGATTAATTAAATATAATTATTATCTAATATTGCCGTAAATTGTAAATATTGTTTTCGTAATTTGATTTTAATGAAATGTATTATTAGTTTTATGTATTAAGTATAATTTCATAGCTTTTTAAAAAAGTTTTATTGTAATTAGGCAGTATTCAAGTTGGATTTTGTGGCGATATTAACGATATGATTTCAATTTTCATCCAGCAGTTTGTTTATAATTGGAATAATTAATAGATATTCACATTTTCATAGAAATAAATACATGTAACAGGGGGTCTTGAAATTAAAGTTAGATGATTTTAATGCGCATATTTCTCGCACGGTGACTGTTAAACTAATAAAATTGCCTCGCATTTGGGAATGTAGATTTTGAAGAGTATACTTATGATATGTAGATTTTCCAAAAATACTAAAAATTTGACGTTATATATAATTATGTTTTAAGAAATAAACCTGTGCGAGAAATATGCCTAAATAAAATTTATATGATAATCTCGGTGAAACTCACACTTTAGAATACTCGATGTTACTATTCGGTGCACGCACAGTGATATTAAAAAATATTTGAGATCATCGACAAACAAAATTCTTTTATTTGCAATTGTGTCATTGCATTAAATCACCACGTCTATGGAGACAGGTGCCTTAACGATATTTCGGAATACAAAATTAAAAACCGTGATATTTGCTGATTTCTTTTAAATTTTGATGGTTGACTAGGTATATATTTAAATCCTTTTGAAAGGTATACTTTGTATAACATTATTATACTTCCAAAATCATACCTCTCGCAAAATATCACATAATATACCTATGTAAATAATTTAGTTAGATAGTTTTCAAATAAAGACCTGCTGTTAACTGTATTACCAATAGTAATAAGGCTGTAATTGTAATATTGTATGTTAATGACCAATGAAAACCAACTTGTGATCATTAATATTTGTACTGTTACCTACTACTTAACAAGAGTCGTTAAAAAAATAATATTATAAAAATTGAACATATTTTTCGGCTGTTGAAAAATTGTAAATACAATATTAAGGATAATAAAACTATTTGGATTAATATTTAGGAACAAAGGGAAAAAATATTATCAAAATTTATATTTTCAAAAATATTACAAATGCAAAAAAGCGTATTTAAAAAAAGGGATGTTTGGCCATAAACTAAAAAAATCATATTCACGGAAAGGGTTTTTTATCGACTTAAACACACCACAACACTACACAAGCCACGAGCAGTAAGGTAAACAGTGACTTAAAAATTGTGCGACGCGATGTTGTGCGTAATCTCTGTACTTATAATAAAAGGAGTCAGATTTCTCATTTTATAAATCAAATAGATTATCCTTGTTATTGCAAGTCATTTCTTTGAATAAACCTTCTTTACACTTTTCTAGAAGACAAACGCCAGCTAATGTCGTTTCACGTTTTTAAATGTATAGTATTAAATCTCCGTACAATTTATAGCGTATGAAAAATCTGATTCCCATCAAACATTAGCGTAATAGAAAGAGCATAGAATGCTAAGTACAAATGATATAATTTAACGATAAAACTGCTAGTCCCGTTAAAGGTATAATTAAAATAAAAAAAAATATTACCTTGCAAAATCGCGTTGCACCCTGGTTTTCATGATCCACATGTATCTATAATAATAATAGTAATACAATTATAAAATCTACACATAACTTCAGCTGTAACACATATTCAAACCAAACTGTAACAGTATGTAATAGTGTATTAATTTTTTCTTCCTATAATGGTACCGAACGAATGATTATGGCTGCTGGTTTATGAAGAGAAGCAGAATAAAGGCAGATAACTGTTTCATTGCTGGTTTTATTCATGTTTGTATACCTTCGTACTCCTCCTAATCCTGAGATAAATTATAAGAAGTATCTATCTATCTATCTAAATAGGTGCTTTCACTTCTTTAGTCAGTCACAGTCAGTCATCATATTCATAAAACCTTTTATCCAATATTTAGCTGAAGATTCTTTTTTCAAAATTTTCCTTGGGAAAATTGGAATTTAGAATCTCTGGAAAAAAAAACAAAAAAACTGTTTTTTCATCCATACAAAATGGCCTATCCATTTTGTATGGATGAAAAAACAGTTTTTTAACTAAGAAGGTAATGCTTAAAACAGTTTTTATGAATAATAAGCCCCTGTAAATCAATTCGATTCCAATAGGTATAGAAGCAGCCGCCTACTCAGATTCGCATACACATTCTTCTGTCTGTTTGATAATGTAAATTTAGACGAAATACATGCTAATAGGATACACTCGTCCCACAGAACTCTAGACATCGATAAAATAAATGAATCTATTAGGAACTAAAGACATAACCCAAGTGAATTCATTAGCGCCAGTCAATTTTTTATTTATTACATAAGTACTTTATTGTACTGACCTACACCAAAACAGCATAATTTATTTATAGTGTTTTCTAGACTTCTCTAGAGTAGGTAGGCCGGTAATCAGCCAACGCAGTTGTAATAACTAAAGATTTGTTGACAAATAGCTGGCTCTCCGAACGATTTACATACTTCACATAATTATGTCTTTAATTTTGTTGTACTATGGCGACTCATTTCGACCTGGAATATACGAGAGTAGCTACTACGACTAGGAGTGGAAAATGAGTAGGTACGGAAGTGTTATCCGGTAACTCCTCTTTATATGGGTAGCCGACAGAACACAGCATAGGTAACCTCGCTGACAATGACAAGAAACGCTACACTATACCAATGAATTCATATTATTCGAATCAACACAAGTTGCGCTGAGCACAAATTTCAGCTGTCACAGGGATAGTTATAATTTTACTAAGGGAGCGGTCCACAGTTTGTATATGATTAAAGCTTAAAAGATTTATGCTTAAAGTCACCCAAAGGGCAATGGAGTGGGCAATGTTCGGAGTTTCCTTGCGTGATCGAATCAGAAATGATGATAGCCGCAAGATAACCAAGGTAACCGACATTGACCAAAGAATCGCCAAACTGAAGTGGCAGTGGGCAGGGCACATTGCTCGCAGAACAGGTGGTCGATGGAGCTGAAAAGTTCTGGAGTGGCGACCGCGTACCGGAAGACGCAGCGTTGGAAGGCCTCCCACAAGATTGACCGATGAACTGGTGAGGGTCACTGGTAGCCGATGGATGCGAGACGCACAGGACCGGTTGGTGTGGCGACACTTGGGGAGGCCTATGTCCAGCAGAGGACGTCTTTCGGCTGATATGATGATGATAATGATGACAGTTTTTAAAGGTGCCTAAATTTTCGACAATCACTGCCACACTTGGTTTTATGGAAACAGTCGCCAGTCTTACGGCCGGTTTCTATAATATATCTCAATCCCAATCTTGATCCCGATCCTTGTCTGTAACCAATCAACGGCCGAGTTTGTGTCCTGCACCACACAATTCTCACCTTTGATTGGTTACAGACAAGGATCGGGATCAAGATTGGGATTGAGATATATTATAGAAAGCGGCCGTTAGTCGCAACTGGTAGTACCTATACCTACACCCAGTAAATTTATAATCTGACAATATAACTGCGGTAGCAAGCAGAAATATTGGTGAATGGAGTCAGAGCAGCTTTAAGCAGTTAGGCACAGCTATTGCAGCTAGTTCGTGCTCAAGGCTGCATGGGTTCCACTGGGTTCCACTATAGAAGAGACATGCGAGGCGGTGAGCAGACTTGTTCTAAAAAAGCAATAACATTATAAGTAGTCATTCATTATTATGTATCGCGTCTCGAGGGAAAATGTGAGCCAGATCGGAGAATGTGTAATTACTTACTTAAGTAGGTACCTACATATCAAAATATCGATATTTGTTCATTAACTATTCTCTATTTTGTCATTGATCTTTTTATTCTCAAAATATCACACCGTGCCCGAGCTGATCTATCTCAACCTCCAAGTTTCACCGCACGGCTTATGTGGGTTCAGCCAATTTGAAAAACCTTTTTTTTCTCACCTCCATTTTGCACGTCTCTGCACATCTCAGGTTTTGCAGAGTCTCTGGGCCTTCCTTACGCTTTTCTAACATTAAAAGTAATAGACTTACTAATTCCATACTAATATAATAATGAAATAAATAAAAAACCCTGATAATTTTTCAGTGTCAACATCGTCAACATTTGTTTAAAAACCCCGCCCTTCGTTGCCGCCATCACAATGGCGCTAACTTTTGCGTTTCGTTTTTGCTAAAGCCATAGACTGCTAATGACACACTCAAATGATACTTTTGAAAAAAAAAATGATAGATAAGTTCACTGATCAGATTTTGTTTTATTTGTCGACGTTATAGTTTTGTTATAATTAAATTACCTCATAAATTAAAAAATATCATACGTGAAATAACTAAACGCACATTGGTCACTAGTGATGTGACGTCGAATAATAATATTAAGCCAACTTGAAATGATTAGTTCTGGAATAAATCACAAAAATCGACTAATAATTTATTATTACAATGGATGCTCGCAGCATTTTAACGCTTTTCATTACTTAAACATTGTCTCCCTTCAATACTGCGGATTTCTGTATAATAATAATTATTATTGGCATGTAGGTTAATACCTACATGCCAAAAAATTTATTATACAGTCTAAATTATCACCAGACCATAATTGGTATGGTGATAATTTAGACTGTATAATAAAAAATTTCCTCTATGTTGCATTTGTTTGTAAGTCTAGATAAGTTTTTAGAGGTTTATGTTATTTGTTTTAGTTAATTTAGTATAGTCCATTTTCAGTTTCCTTCTTTATCTCTTAACACACTTCTCTTCCTATTTTTATGTTGCAGGTTGAAATAAATTTCTGTTGAAATATGCAGTCTACTCTAGAAATAAAAGTTTATAACCCTAACAAACTAAATTAAAATATATATATATTTTTTATTAGTTAAACATTTTATTACAATACTCAATTACTATACCAAATGTCACTCAATAATACTTCTTGTGCGCATCCCTATCATTTGTGATACCAAATACCAATATGGCGGAATTTCTTATCAGCGACAGTGAATTTGTAGAATATTTGACGAAAATAGTAGACTTATAAATAGAAATTAAAACAAGGACAAATTATATTAAGAAGAAAGGACCTATTTAGCACAAAGTTGTGTCATCAACTGTATACATTGGTTATAAAAATAACCGCGCACCGAAATACATGATCGAACATCTGACAATAATAATAAACATGAGTTTATAATGTTTGCAATGTTTTCGGGACGAAAAACTGCCTAGAATATTACGTCACGACAACCTCATGTGTTGGGATTACCGTTTGTGCATTGTAAAGATACATGTCGTCGCGAAGGTCCACTATAATGATTCATGAGGTTAATTGAAGTTTTGCTTCGATAATACGTAATTGGCCCGTTGTGAGTGTTGTTACGCGATAAGTGTAGTTTCGCCTTCGTCGGGCGTTGACTCGTCTCGCTGGAATCCGGTAGAAACGCGGCCCGCGGGTGACTAATCGATGAGATGATCGAGAGTGTATCAAGACGAGCGTTTAGCAGTTCTAGTGGGACGTACAACGTGCGTGCTTCGGAGCTGGCGCGCGAACGCAAGCTCAACATCTTCAATGTCACTGTGCAGTTTCTGGATGATACACAGCACTCCTTTCAAATCGAGGTACTGGTTTATCTTTAAAATAATTTAAATTTAATGTATGGTGTCCTAAAAGTACCTACCTACCTACAGGTAAAGTTCCTGAGCCCATTTCCTTGGGTGTAGGTTGCTTTGCATCTGATATCCTGTGAGTCCCACTAGTTCTATGTTCAAAAATCAACCTAAGTTGAGCTTACAATATAAAGAAACTAGATTTTATTAGCAAGAAACATTGACAGAAAGTTCCTAATTACCATTCAACTATTAATTTTATTTAGGTGAATAGTATTAATTTGCAATTTTTATGAGGGTTTTATCACCGGAAATGTCTATCAGTTTTTTAAGAAAGTGATACTTATTACTGCAAATGTTTATTGATAAACTTAGAAATTATTGTATTGCTATTCAACAAATGGGTGAATAAATATTAAATAATTTTGTTTATAATTTTAGGATGTAGCTAATCCAGTAACCTAGTGATTTAGCTTTCCAAAGATTAATTTGTATTAGTTAATGCCATAAAACCCTTTATAAATTGTGATATTATAATGATTCTGTAATCTTCTAATTTGCCTTGAAAATAATCTATTCCTTCCAGTACAAATAATCCATTATTCTTTAAATAATTCATAATAACATCGGAAGTGTGCTTGTTGGAATGATTTAGAATAACTTAAATATATATTTGTTGTTGCATGAACATCGAATTTCACATACCTACAACCAAATAGGATAATAATGATCATTACAGGCACCTAACAATGATTATTACATTGAAATGTCAAGGTATCAGCAAGTATGTTTCAACTCTTTTGATGCTTTCCAAAAAATGGTTCTAGGGTTGTGAGATATGTCAAGACAGTAATTAAAAATAAACAAATGAAATCCTTTCTCATGGTCTTCTTTTTTTCAGAAAAAAGCTAAAGGAAACGTGCTTCTAGAACAAGTGTATCAACATTTGGAATTGGTTGAGAAGGATTATTTCGGGCTGCAGTTTACGGAGAATGGAGCGCCACCCAGCGCAACAAACACTGAAATTACTGTAAGTTTTCTAAGTGTGTTATACTAAGTTAGAAGTAAAAAATGAATATTTTCTAATAATAAAGTCCCACTAGGGCCCGAATCATTTAAAGTGTTAGAGGTAAACATATTTAACCTTTTAGCCGCCCAACTTCATATCAGTTGTCAGCGCCCGGCACATTGAATCGAAGAAATAAAAGCTTGTAAAATTAATACCTACAACAAAAAGGGGTTGTGCACTAAAAATACATATAAAACGAGCTATGGTATTTTGTCATAAATACAACCCTGGCGAAATGGGTATGAAAATATTTGTCGGATAAATCCAACGCAAGTGATTAAAACATCATCATGCCTCTATTTTCTTCAAACAATCAACCTGATGAGCCAAATATATATTGAAATGAATTTATTAATAACTGAGTTGTTTGAAAATGTGAAATCTGGTTACCATTCCAAAAGTTTTTCCTATGAACCTATTTGATATTTTGCAAAATTCTCATGACGAGTGTTGGTAACAATGTCACAATAACAAACGACATTAGTAAAATATATTCAAGAATCATCAATAATGTACCTAGTTCCCTACTTAAAATTGTTGAACCATTAACATAATGTTGCAATTGTAAATATCCTAATGCCTTCATTATCATCTGCAACTATATTGGGGTCAGCTCCCAGTCAAACCGTATTCAGCTGAATACCAGTATTTAATGTGGAGCGGCTGCCAACCAGACCTCCAAGACCCATTAACTGGGTAACGCAGTACTTCTTGACAACATTGTATCATAATGCCTTATTTATAATGTGTTATTCAAATACAAGTGGTAATGAAATATGATAACAACACAACTCATAATTATAATTTGAATGAATTCAAAACATAATGTTATTGTTCCCAACATAAAACATTAAGGGCACAATAATAAAATTTAAAACAATGTTAAAATTAATGGCATTGACCATATTTCTGTTAAATAATTCAAATAGCTTATTTTCTATTAGTTGTTTGGGAAAGGAAAATTGTTGGTGATACTGCAATACTGCATAACTAGCTTTTTTCATAAGGTCTCATTTTCACTGTTATTTAATTCCAAGTTAGGCCTTGTCCTGGCCTGGATAAGCTAGTTATGCGATATTAGTAGTATCACCAAAGAAATGCATGTAATTTAACCTGCTTTCCCAGTCAGGTAAAATATAATAGGGCAAAATATGCATCAAAATGTGACTAAGTCCCACAAAATAAATCAATGACATCAACTTTCCTCATATCTATACTGTTCTGAGGAATACTACAGAATGTTAGATACTGGTAAATATGTATACAAGTAATTTAACCAAATAAGTTAACCAATTTCTTTTGTTATGTTCAGGCCTTTCTCTCACTAGGCTAACAGACTCATATTAGCAGGTTTTGGAATATTTAAGTATACTGTATCATTATATTCCAATCTGTGATCCATCGGCCATCCTATAAATAAATATAAACTAATTAAATAAATAAAACTAGTTAGGTACTTAATTAAATAATTTTTACAAGAAAAAAAAATGAATGAAGGTGACGAAACAAATTAAGAAAAACATGCTTCAAATATTTAAGCCAAACCTAGATGAACAACATAATTTTAAAAATAAATAAATACGTTATAAGTTCCAAACTCGAATTTTAGTATGACACTCGCACTAAGCATACAGTTGTGTCTTATAGATCAGTATTGCATAATAGCTCGAGATTTATAGTTCCACTAACAAAGTGCATTAATTGATTATACAATAAATCCCTCCTTTTGTTTACTATTAGAATGATGACTGAATGACATAAAAAAGTTTACTTTCAGGCTTGCTCTTTGTTTCAACTATGTAAATGTTTAGGTATGTTGTTTTGTATGAGTAGTATTTGGAGTTAGAATAACTCAACTCAGAATACTTTCGTTTTTGTACTTAAAGTCACTTTGGAACCACACAATTAAAAGTTATACTTAACTACTTTAACAAGAACAGTTTATAAACCAATTACTACAATAATATATTTTTTTTGGTAACCAATAAATGTACATCACTAACTTAATTATTAACCTAACTATATACAAACTAGACTAATAATTGCGAAATTATGTACAAACGTGTATAAAAACAAAATAAATCATTGAGCATCAAAAATTTATCCACATCACTGTCAATGACAAAGTGCCCAGAACACTGGCAGCATTGCCGCGTTGGGTCATTTATTACTACATTTAATACTTAAGTAATCAATTGAAATTTCATGGCAATAGGCTCACTCCCTATTATATGGGATTCGTATATTATGTCGATCGATGGCATCAATCGACGATCGATCGATTGGTGTAGTAGAAACTATCGATCGATATCGTCGACTAATCCATTCTACCATCGATCGATTAGTCAAAGTCAAAACGTTTATTTCAATTAGGCCATTAAATGGCACTTTACAGTACAAATAATAATAAATCAATAAATCAATAAAGTGACTCTACTGTTCACTTTAATTGTAACAATTTAATTGACAACATTTTTCTTTGCACTTATTGTTTGATCATAAATTAGGTAGATTTTATTGAAAACAATAGGTATTTTTTATGATTATGCTCTGTAACTGTTTTCCACTATAATAGCCACTATAACCATTGTGTAAAGAACTGCAATAAATGATTGTACTCTTACATCAATTAACAATAACAATTATTCATAGCTACACTCAAGATTTGATAAATAATACCATTGTTCTTGATAACTTACGCCATAATATGCAGTGTTTGGGCTTAAATAATCATGTATTGTTCGTATTAAACTAGACTAGACTATAAATCGTGCTGGGAAATCGTGTCTAGTAAATAAACGTTAAGACTAAATGAGTGATAATGGATGAACTAAATAGCACTAAAATAGACTCGTATCTGGGTTTTGACGTTTTGGGAACACATTCATTATGCGTACAGCTAAGGTCCTTAGATGTACGCACAATGAATGTGTTCCACTTGTTGTTGACTTCAAGACCACTCCTTAGCCTAAGGAGTGTTCTTGAAGTCAAGAGTGAGGTTACTTCTAGGCATGCCTGCTCCATCTTCGACCACATCATCCATCGCTTACCATCAGGTGAGATAGTGGTCAAGCGCATGCCTATCAATAATAAGAAAGACTACATTGAGATGCAGTTCTAGTGAGGTAGATTCCAGTCCTTCCAGTAAAAGTCGAGTTCGTCCCTCCACCTCCGCCTTGGTCTACCGCGATGTCGTCTAGCATTGAAAGGGACCCACTTAGTGGTTCTTTTAGCCCACAGCTAACCGTCTTAAACTGTCGAATAATACGATTAAAAAAAGGTGTGACAGATTATGAGATTACCGAGTCGTCACTTCTCAAAATTAAGTGTCCCAATAAAAATTAGCACTAATTAAGTCCACTATATCCAATTAGATCTAAAAGAATAATATAATGTTGGAAAGAATGAGTTTTACTTTGAAAGTTCTAACTCCAAAGATTATGGATTTTTTAAATGTGTGATGTCATGCTCTGACTCATCTGTGAGTGTTCCTAGTATTTTTATGATATCTTGAACAGCTGTCTTTTAATGTCCGTTCGTTGAATTACCATTTATGGTGTTGCAATCTACTCTGGGCCAAAGGATATCCTCATTTACAGTGTGCGTGAACTGTATTACTAGATTTTTTTACGAATTTATTGGAAATTGGAGGAGGTCGTTGCTAAATGATAACAGCCGAACGGCTCGGAACTTCGGGGATAAGCTGCCCTTGCTGAGGTTGGTTCGTGGATGGGTGACCATTATAAACCGAGACTCCTTGCCTTGGTAAGCACATTAAACCGTTGGTCCCGATTGCCATTTGAACATCTTTGACAGTGTATGGGGTAATCAATCAGAAGCTAGAAAATCTGACGCCAGTCTTGCTTAGGGGTATCGACTGCCTACCTGACCTCCACTACGTAACTAGGTAGAGTTACCACGATAACCCCTTTTTTACGGTTAAAGATATTTATTTCTCAAAAGAATTACAAATTCACTTATAGAGAAAACATAATACACTTAGACATAATTTTATCTGCCAGCAAGCGCAGATAAAAACAAAAACAAATATGTGTCTTAAAACTAACTTATCATACATTGATTTTGCATAACAAAATAAACAAATCAGAAGAAGGTAGGTCAAACACAAAAAACGGTACAAGTCTTGAGTGGTGAGGGTAGGGTGCTATTTAATAGTTGTTGCGTGTTTACTAAGGCCTACGACACAGGGAATTTTTAAGGATGGGAGATCATCAAATGACTTCTTCCGCTCTGGGCGGAGCGGAAGGGAGTGTCACTCTTACTGACTAAAACCCATCCGTGTTCCTGCAAATGCCCTTTACGTTCCAGGGCCGCGGTGACTCTTTCGAACAAATTCCGCAACCCTGGCAGTTCGTGCATGCATGGCCTTGTAACTTTAAAAGTGTTGTACACCTTGCTTGCGAAAATTTTAATCAATCTGTTCTAACATTGAGGATTTCATAACCCAAAACTATTATCGAATTATGTACGCATCTAAATACTTACTTAATAAAATATTCTATTCATTGCTTTTTTTACACGTTTGTTACAGACAGAATATGCGTTAGTGATATATAGTTTCGTTTTCTTATTACGAACGAAACTTACATACTCTCGACGAAAAAACACCACCCTCCTTCTGGCGCAGTCGGGTAAATAAATACAAATTTTATGCAACGACTTTATTTATCGGAAAGCGCGGAAGCTTGTACTGGGTGAAGTAACATAAATTGGAAAGTTTCAATAATTTTGTGCTGTCTTCTCTTCCCGTTTGAAGTTTTTATTTGCATTGGTTCAAGGTTCGCTAAACGGATGTGTGTCGTATTAAAATTAAACTTGCGGCTGTCTAGAAGCACCTTAAAAAACATTAAAAGTATTATTGATTAGCGATTGCGTGACGATATAGTTTAACACTTCGTTCACTAGCGTAGTCGGTAATTTATTTCATGCACTACCTATTAGTGCTAATGCTCCATTCACGTGATTATCTTCTGGCATGAAGACTATGTGTTGTCCTATGTCCTTCTTAAAATACGAAGCGAACACCCAGAGACAAATGACATCAAAATTGATTTAGAATTCAGCTGTTGGAAGTTTAAAAAGAAGAAAAATAGGTCCTTCTCTATTCTAAGTTTGAAAAAAACTTTGTTTAGTAATTTAGCAGTGAAAACTTACCAAACATATGGACAAACTCATGACGACTCTAATGCCTTATTATGAACAATACTTGTCCTTCAATTTATTATCATAACTTACCTATAGCAGCATTATGCAACGTCGTTAGTTCTTAATAATTATGCAGAAATAACTTCATTATCATCAAGATATAAGTACCTACTTATTTATTAAATGTTCACGATATTTGATGAATCAATTAGAGATCCACACGATTAGATCTCTGATATTTGACGGTTTTATCGTTCTGATTATTTAAATGACCCTATATTTTTATTTTACTAAAATATGTTAAGTGATAAGTACATAAATCGTTGGATGTATTTTTGATAAGACGTTTTTTTAGAATCTGATCTTTGATTTTAATGATTAGATGAACGATTTGTACGTTTCGTTTTCGATAATTTGGACCGGAATTCGTTTGATGTTGTCCTAGTGTTTTGTGTCAATATCGAATTAATCTTATCAAATTAGAAAATCTTTTGTTTACATATTTGTATAAGTAGTCTCTGGAATTACTGATCCGACGATCTATAAAAAAATCTCCTACTACTGGAAACCCCCTACTCCTATTGCTGTGTGCCGGTAGTCTACATTCTATCCCAAAAAAGTACACAGTTCCGGGTAAAAGCTAGAGGTAAATGATAGGTACGATAATTATTATTGCTCGAAAGTAGAAAAGAGTTACTGTGTAGTATATCGGAACTAAGGTTTCGCTTCGGTTGGGCTAGATGCTTGTAGGTAGGTATGTAACTGAGGGCCTTTTTTTTTTAAGGATGGGAAATCATCAAATGACCCCTTCCGCTTTGGCTGAAGCGGCAGGGAGTGTCAGACTTTTACTGACTAAAGCCCACCCATGCTCCTCCTAGTGCCTTTTACTTTCCAGGACCGCGGTAACTCTTTCGAACATATTCCGCGATTAGTCGCGTAATATATATATGTTCGAAAGAGTTACCGTTTAAAAACTCGATCGCGTTAACGTAAACGCTCGTTTTGTCAAATAGTTTGGAAAAATGGTGTTTTTTTTTAATTTTTTGACGTGACATCGTCTAATAAATCGATGAACGCCGGCTGCACGCACTAAAAAGGATGACTCATTGTCCCGTTGCGCTCATTGTAACGTTACGCTCATTGTAACGTTGTATGCAATCATTTCATCAATGTTTTGTTATTACGTTGTCTTGTTAAACTATCGTCCGTAAACCGACTTTACAAACAACCAATTTTAATTTAAGAATAGGCTTGGTAAATAGCTGGGGTAGACATCATGAAAATCAGTTTCCCCTTAGCTCTTACTAGGATTGACTAGAAATTCTAAAAAAATAATAATATTTTTCGACCCCAATATAACGAAAACAGGCTTAGAACCTCAATACGGCACCGCAGATTCGTTACAAACTGCATTCAGTACTAAAAGTTTTTAATATTCATGCTTCACTTTCTCCAACATGTAATTTTTTTAGGGTTCCGTAGCCAATGGCAAAAAACGGAACCCTTATAGATTCGTCATGTCTTTCTGTCTGTCCGTCCTTATGTCACAGCCACTTTTTTCAGAAACTATAAGAACTATACTGTTGAAACTTGGTAAGTAGATGTATTCTGTGAACCACATTAAGATTTTCACACATAAATAGAAAAAAAAAACAATAAATTTTATCCATACTTAGAAAGTTAGAACTGAAACTCAATTTTTTTTCATCAAACCCCTACGTGTAGGGTATCTATGGATAGGTCTTCAAAAATGATATTGAGGTTTCTAACATCATTTTTTTCTAAACTGAATAGTTTGCGCGAGAGACACTTCCAAAGTGGTAAAATGTGCCCCCCTCCCTGTAACTTCTAAAATAAGAGAATGATAAAACTAAAAAAAATATATGATATACATAACCATATAAACTTCCACCGAAAATTGGTTTGAACGAGATCTAGTTAGTAGTTTTTTTTTTTAATACGTCATAAATCGAAAACCGTAATTTACCTTTTACTTGCTGCTGCGGAACACGGGCGAGTCCGACTCGCACTTGGCCGCTTTTTCTAACAAATATTTTTAGCTTTTAAAATCCAGTTTTATATACATACTCATTCTGTATACTTACTGTTGCTATGAGGCTGTCATCAGCTGTCAGCCAAAAACATGCCTTTCTTTAGAAAACATATGTCATAAATTATCACATTTTATTCTCATTTTTCCTGGTCTCGGAATGATCTTGAATCTTGGCACTCAATGTTAAGGCCATCAATGTCTCTTACGACTGTTCTCGCTGTGGCAGCTTAATGAATACCTAAATAAAAACACGCTGTTCAATTTTCAAAGCTATGTCAACCGCTGAGAGTTGAAAATCTGGGCTTTCATTTAGATGTCGCTTATTGTTATTGACAACGGACGTCAGTATCATAAGCTGTGTGACGCATTTGTCTTGCGTTTTAGTTAATTTAGGTATAAAACAAATAGGAAAATAGGCATGAAGGAATTTCCTCGCGGTCTGCCGCATAATTATGCCTAGTTAGATACTGGTGTCTTTTCCAGAAACCAACAAAAATGTTGCTATTCTAGGACAATTGAGTTACCAAGTGGTATCCTACATAATCACTAATCAGTGATATTGTTTAACTTCCCAAATTAAATAAATTAAGCTTGCTTGACTATTATCAAAACACGAATACAGCTATATTCTCGGTCAGAACATAGCTCCGTAATATCCAATCAATTTTAAACTTTAGACCAACTACATAAAGCTCAATTGCCTAAATCATCTGGAGGCACGGTAGTGCCCCCGCCAAGACGAGCTAAGCGAAGCGCAAGGGCACTACCTACCTTTTCTCGAAGTGTTTCGTCGTTTTTTTGAACCCTCATAGAGTTGGTTTCCGATGTACCAGATAGTACATATTCGCAGGATATAATGTCAATAATGGACCAATAAACATACTAAGTCTCAATTGAATAGCTCTAATACTTTAGATTTTATTGATATCTAAAATACACCCATTTCTTCACTGACACACTCACTGATACACTGACACACTGATGATCATCAAAATGTTTGGCTACTTCCTGAAGTGCTAGAAAGCTGAAATTTGGTATGTAATCTAAGTTTAGTATACAACCAACAAAAAAAATCATAAACTTATAACTTTCGCCCCCCATCCCCTAAAATGGAGGGGTGGAAGTTTGTATGAGACTTCAAAATGTTAGGGTACTTCCTGAAGTGCTAGAACGCCGAAATAAAAAGACTGGTTAGCAACTTACAAAAAGAACTGAAATCCCACCAAAAACATTTCATGTAAAATGTTGCCAAGACAACCACATAAGGTTTGCCCTGTGAAAAAGATATCAGATCTCATCTAGAGCCAAGCTTCTGAATCTACATGGTCGTCTTGGCAACATTTTACATGAAATGGTTTTGGTGGGTTCGCTTTGTAATTTACAGACTTGGCTGAATAGTAGTTACAAATGTCTCTCTCTATAAGAAATTAGACCCTAAACTTAAAGAAACACTAAACAACGACATTAAACCCTAAAACTACGGACATTAAGCTCAAAATCCTATGTCTCTTTTTCCACAGCGCTGGCTAGACAGTACAAAATCAGTGAAGAAGCAAGTCGGCGCCAACGCACAGTTCTGGCTAGCTGTCCGGTTCTATCCACCGGAACCGTCGCGATTGGCCGAGGAGTATACGAGATACCTGCTGTGCCTTCAACTCAGGAAATTGCTGCTGGATGGGAGGATGAACGCGCCGAAGAATACCGCGTTGTTGCTGGCATCGTTTACCGTGCAAGGTTGGTTGATCATGATCCACATTACCTAATAATATGCGAAAGTAATTCTGTCTGTCTGTTTGTTGACAAAAAAGTTTGATAAGTTGTGCATAACATCTGATAATAATTATTATTTTGTTCTGCTGACGTCATAGTTTACATCTGCGTTTATGACGTAAGCAGGTAATTAATTGTGTTATTTTTTCCTTGTAAAAAAACCATTGTTTTTAAACGATATGCCTCGTTTATCTGATAAATTAATGTTTCGCACCACTTTTGTTCATCTTAATTAGAATAAGATGAACCCATACACCATGCCCAGACCATCTTTTGAGGACTGAGTTCAAAGACATGATAATATATTTTACATCACCTGTATGCAAACATATTAGGTATTGTGTATTCTTCATAATTTCATTATGACATTATGACTCTGTGAGGATAAACCAATAAACAAAGATATTTTACACATTATCCTCAAAATTTTCCTATAGGGAAAATGTCCTTCAAATAAATTAATTCAAATCGAATTTATGATTTCAAAATGTCCGTGTCCATATTGTGAGTACCTACTAAATAAACATAGGTCTTGACATCATATGACTTGAACATAATTTTATTGTTGTTGTATTAATAAACCAACTTTACCTTTCGGTAATGGTTGTAGTGCAACATTATGCTATATCTGAACCCAGAATGCTTAAGAACCTTAATTTATTTCTTGCCAGCGGCTTAGTCCACATGAAAGTTTATAATTATCCCTAAAGAACGTAGGTACTACAGGTATAAAAAGTTACGACCTTACCTGACCTTACCTTACCTGTAGTACGTTAAATTTAAAACACGAGTAGACCATAGATTGAGATATAGGTATCCCAATCTATGGTCTACTCGTGTTGAAATTTCATTCAAAGCAGCTAAGATGTGATTGATAACAATAAGGCACTTCGCGCACTAGACGGCCACGAGCTTACGTATAGTTTGCTATGAGCGCTCGCGCACTAGATCTGCGACCGCGAAAGTGACCCGGCCGCGGCCAGCCATTCGCGGCGTCCTTTCCAACACAGGATGTATCCAATAACGTCTTTTCCTATTACGTCTTTTCCACATCAAGTACAGGCACACAATTTCTATGTCCATACTGTTCGAGCTCAGAACAACAACTGCAGCAGCTCGACGAATGGCCGCTTTACGACCAGTCGTGGTCGTGGCCGCAAACTTGGCCGCAGTCCAACCACTGGTCGTGGTCGTGGCCGTCTAGTGCGCGAGGTGCCTAAAGTGATTACAAAATATCTGAAGATACAGACTCACAAGGTTTGGTATTTGGCCCAAATAAACTGTTTTTCTTACTTAATAGTTAGCATTTGAGTAATATTCTTGTTTTCATCCAGGTCTTATGCCCCTGGCATTCGTTGAAACGTGATCAATGCATACGTGCTACTTAGATATCGTTGTGTTGTGAGGTTGTAATAGAATACGTGCCATCTGGCCGTGAGTTTGACGTTTTTGGGGATATTACTCCATTGTAAATTATTTAATTTACTATGGATTAAAAATAAACTAAAGAAATGCATTGCTTATCAGACCAATCTGTTGGATACATTCAAACTTTTCCATACTGTTTCGTCACGGAGGTATTTCATGTGGCTATGCATTGGTTTTGGTATAATCCAGCCAGACTGTAGTCACTCTAAATAAAGCATTTTGTCGCAAACAAAATAGTTTGTCGTAAAATAGTTCCGTAATATTAAAAATATTATTACCTACGTACTTTAATGTCGTTTGCTGTTTTAAATGTCAATTATAATCTGGTTTTACTTGCATTTCTATCATACAGTATTTATTTTATCAAAAATGACAAACTGATCGACTCCCCGACAGTTCCAAATTGCCAGATCAAATAATTACTTTTACTAAACCAAAACTTTTATTTCCAGCGGAACTAGGCGACTACAACGTATCGGAACATCCTCCGAACTACCTATCAGACCTGTGCTTGTTACCCAAGCAGAATGCGGAAGATGAGCGTCGAATCCGCGAGCTTCACAAGCTTCACAAAGGACAGTTACCCGCTGACGCTGAGGCGAACTTCTTAGAGCATGCGAAGCGATTAGACTGCTATGGTGTGGAATCGCATCCTGCTAAGGTAAGGCATTCTTCTGCATTTCGAAAGCTTGCAATTGGGGTTCGTTAAACCCTTTTATCTACACTCACAACGTAATGTTTCAAATATGAGTTCAAAAACGAATGCATAAGCACGTACTTTCTTTCGTGGATAGGTAAAATTAAAAAAAAAATCCATTACAGTTCAACATTTTCCTTCGATTTTTAAACAACTGCATCATAAAATAACTTTTTCATTTTTATAGCACACTTTTACTTTTTAATTTTTTGGCGCGGGCTCATTGACTTAAGTCAATGAGACAGCTTTTATCTTTGTCTATGGATGCGCGCGCTGCGCAGTCATTCGAATACGCAATAAGAATATCCGCCATATTGGAATAAACTATTTTTCCACTTATTTTATTTCAACTGTATAAGTGAAGATAAAATAGTGTATGCAACGGCATATAATTAGGTATTAAAACACTCGTGTGATGCTATTATCACACGAGCCACACCACACTCGTGTTTTAATAACCCCTTTTATATGGTCGTTGCATAAACTACTATTACGCACGTCCTGTGCTCTAACACGAGCCTTAAATGTTCATAAGGTTCAATATTTAAGCTAAAATGTATGAGACGTGGACCTTGAAGTGACTATTTAGATAACTGGCCACTTTGTACGAGCTGTCCTCTAAAAGATTAATCGGGTTTTCTATCAATTTGAAACTAACACAACTGTCAAAGAGTATGTAAGGATTGTAGCAGGTGGATCTGTAGTTTCTGCCTACCCCCATGAGGCAAGGGCGTACGTTTATGTATGGTTTTTTTTTAACGCGGCCACTCGCCGTTCAGCACGCTAAGGCTGGCTACTGCTGCAATTTAAGGCGGAGAGCCAGGGCTACAAGTTACTATACACTTAATGACCGGGCAACCCCTGTGGGGTACCTCGGCATAGCGGCATCATGTCGGGGGGCGGCAAGGGACAGGCTGGGTCATTTTATTATTAAGAAGATTTAAAGCTAATGGCTCAGCGACACGGACTAGCTCGTTAGGCAAAGGCCGGCCGGGTATGTATGTTTACAGGCTCCTCTACGTAAGCATACAGGCCCCTAGAAGGATATTCCTTAAGTATTGTAGCTCTTAATAACATGCAACTGGAGAAACGTATGCCCTGCAGTACACTGATGTGGGCTGATGATTATAGCCCATTTATCTTTTATCACATCAGTTCATTATCTGTAAGGACACCACTCGAACTTTGATATTTTTCTAAAATACGGACAAAAAGACTAGCAGCCAAATTCATAAAAAACTTTATAACCATTAGGTACTTAGCTAAAATACCGGTAAGCAGATTCTTTATTCAAAATTTTCTATGGAGAATTTGAATTAGAATCTAAGTAATGGTTCAAAAGTTTGCGGACGGCGAGCGTTGGGTGGCTCGGCGTCCGATCAAAGCCAGGCCCTGCAGTGCGATTCTGTAAACATATCGAAGTGAACACTTGGGCGGGGTGCACGACGGGTGAGTTGTCAAACCATACAAATAAGATGGAATGACAGCACAGTTGTCGTTCAGTCCGCCTAGGGCCCTAGGTGAACGCCGTGAGATGTCGACAAAATCGACCGGCTGTTCCACGTTCGCCTCAAAAAGATGTCAGCATAGGAATAGGGGCCCGTCAGGGCCAGAGCGTGCCAGGGTTGCGGATTTTATTCAAAAGAGTTACCGCGGCCCTAGAAAGCAAAGGGCACTACGAGGAGCACGGATGGGTTTTAGTCAGTAAGAGTCTGACACTCCCTCCCGCTCTGCCCAGAGCGGCAGGAGTCATTTGATGATTTCCCATCCATAAATAAAAAAAAATGGTTAAAAAGTTTTAGGTTTTAGGGTGTAAGTATATCTTCATCCAGCAAATAAAGCTTAGACTCCAAGAATTTGTTCAGATTGTCATTAATTTTAAAATGTGTCTGCAAAAATTAGAATATCCTAAAAATGCGCATGGGATTTTATAGTGACAGGTAATGCTATTCGTAATAAAATAAACCCATTGAAGTATGATGCAGCGGAATTCTGGTTTTCCGTACAATGATTATTGTGCCCTATAATGTTTCTACCCGAACGATTTATCCCCAAACTGCCTTATATCTATGTACCTACGTTGCACTGAAAATCTATATCTATACTAATATTATAAAGAGGAAAGATTTGTTTTTTTGTTTGTTTGTTTGTTTGTTTGTTTGTTTGTTTGTTTGAAATGAATAGGCTCCGAAACTACTGGACCGATTTGAAAAATTCTTTCACCAGTAGAATCGTACATTATCGATGATGGACATAGGCTATAGAATATTTTCAAAAAAGTTAGGGATCCGTATGAAAACTTCGATAATGTAACCCAAGCTGTGAGAAAAAATCCTTATATCGCGTACGCTGCGGAATCTATTAACAATAGAGCAAATAGATGTACTACAGTTTTATAGAGGTCATTAATGTCTACAAAAAAGTCCGCGATAGCATATGTCTAACTATTATGGTTAAGTCACCATGACCGCTTTTTGTTCAAATTATTCAAGCAAATCCTTGGTGATTTGAAAAAATGGTGATTTCGGTATCATGATATCAATCCTTATCCATTTAAATGGTTTGATAATTAAGGTTGATTATTTCCGTGTAAATTACACTTAAAATTATTCAAATCGGACCTTTCGTTCAAAAGTTACGACGGTAATAAACATGCTCGGAGTAAAAAAAATGTCGCGGCTTGAGCGAACTGGGAAGAATCATATCAATGCATGGTCCGATGAAGTTGAAAATGATTTAGATAAAACAATAAGAATAACAAATGTTTGGATTATTCGCAAATAAACTACATACCTACATAATAAGGGGTGAAGCAGGGGTTGCAGCAAGTTTTTAGGGGAGGACATTATTGCTTGCTTTAATTTGCGTCGGGATGCTATGAACAAACTAAAAATGGGATTATTGAAACAGATGTACCTAACAATTTTTGCATAATCAACTCTTGACGGGGTGAACGGGGTGAACAGGTGCGCTGAACCTGAGACCATAGAATAAGTAGAAATGGCTAAGTAATAAATGTAAATTAATGAAAATCGTTGTGCTTAATTTTCCAAAACTAACCTTTATAAGGGGGTATAGGGGGCGTTGAAGTTTGTGGAGTACCTACTAAATCTGCGCGGACGAAGTCGCGGGCGAAGTGCTAGTGTAAAATAAGCAGTGAATTGAATTAGCTACCTAGAGCTTTTGCGACTGTTCTACATTTTGACTTCAAAAGTAGGTTGATGTTTAAGCAAAAGAAACCAAACCAGAAACACCGACTTCTGATATTAAAGTTATATTATTTTACACTGTATTTGAGCTCGTGTTTCTTTGAAGGCGGTTTTTTTGTCGGCGTTCCTCGTTTTCTTCTTCCTATGTCAACCGTCACGCTATACGTCACATAATTAACACAATGTTTCATTTGCTTTATCTTAAAATTAAAACTTTTAGGTAGTATGTAGATTTTATTACAAAACTAGCTGACCCGACAGACGTTCGTACTGTCAAAAGCTGATTGTGGAAGTGACAGCTAGGAAGACTTTGTATGGGAAAAATAAAAGTGGGGTTTTACGTTTTCATATTCATAAGAACCTTCCCCGAACTTCAAGTAATATTTCAAAATAAAAATGATTTAATTTGGCCCAGCCGTTCTCGAGTTTTGCGTTTAGCAACACATTTAACGATTCATTTTATTTAACCGATCGGCATTGAGTGACAATCATGGCATGATTAAGACAATTATTCTGCAGTTTTACTTATGAATCACTTAGTCCCAAATTAAACTATTTTGTTGATAAGTAGATATTGCTATTGCAATAACTTCGGTAGCCAACATCGTGTCGATAAAGCAATAAATTATCCTGTGACCCAAATATAATGCAATCAATGGATATTATTAAATACAATGTAGTACATCACTGTCGTCGTAAATTTACGTATCAAATCACTGGTTCAATGAAAATGAATATAATTATGCAGATGGGTTTATACGGTATGAAAAGTTCTTATAAAGCTTGCGTTTTCCTTCTACTATTTTGGGACTGACTGTTAGAAGAATGAATATAGTTCGTGTTTAACAGATGAGCCAACTTTTCTGACTTTCAAATTCAAATTTCTAGGAAGTGGGATGCTTAAAAACTACTGAAAGGTCTTCTCTCATTTGATAACTGTTTAACCGGATGGTCAGCGATGATGTGGTCGACGATGGAGTACACTTGCCTTTATCATCAAATATCTCCTTCCCCTCTGCCTGGAGCGGGAGCGAGTATCAGACTCTTACTGACTAAAACCCATCCGTGCTCCTCCTAGTGCCCTTTGCGTTCCAGGGCCGCAATGACTCTTTCGAACAAATTCGGCAACGAGTACGCTTGCCTTTTCACTCTTGACTACTTGACTACATTATTATGTGATTCTTGCTATCGCTGATTGATGAATGACCCTTTAGTTTTATGCGAATTATAATAGTAGTTTATGTAACGACCATATAAAAGGGGTTATTAAAACACGAGTGTGGGTTTATCACACGAGTGTTTTAATACCTGATTATATGCCGTTGCATACACTATTTTATCTTCACTCATACAGTTGAAATAGAATAAGTGGAAAAATAGTTTATTCCAATATGGCGGATATTCTGATTGCGTATTTGAATGACAGCGCAGCGCGCGCATCCATAGACAAAGATAAAAGCTGGCTCATTGACGTCAATGAGCCCGCGCCAAAAATTAAAAAGAAAAAGTGTGCTATAAAAATTAAAAAGTTATTTTATGATGCAGTTGTTTAAAAATCAAAGGAAAATGTTGAACTGTAATGGTTTTTTTTTTTAAATTTGACCTATTCACGAAAAAAAAGTACGTGTTTATGCATTCGTTTTTGAACTCATATTTGGAACATTACGTTGTGAGTGTAGATAAATTTATTTTCTTAGCACCAAACACTTAAATCATTCTTTCAATTCCAGGATTACAATGGCAAAGACATATTTATTGGCGTCACGTCAATAGGTATCGTCGTGTTTCAGAACAATATCAGAGTGAACACCTTCTCTTGGAGTAAGATCGTCAAGATTTCCTTCAAGAAGAAACAGTTCTTTATACAGCTGAAGAGGGAACCTGTAAGTATTTTACTTTGTTCCGGCAAATCTCCGAAACGGCTTGACCAATTTTAACAGAACTGTTACTGCCAACTGCTGTTATAAGGAGTTACTTAAGCTATTATTTAAGAAAAATAAGTAATAAGTTTCCACTCGGACGAAGCGTAGAAACAGTGTTGGAAGGCCTTCCACAAGGTGGACCGATGATCTGGTGAGGGTCGCGGGTAGCCGATGAATGCGAGACGCACAGGACCGGTTGTTGTGGCGAGACTTGGGGGAGGCCTATGTCCAGCAGTGGAGGTATTTCGGCTGATATGATGATGAATGAAGCGCGGGTTGCAACAACTTTTGCCATAAATAAGAATTCCTAACTTCACTACCTTTTGTATTAATTTTAAGCAAAGCTAGCGAGTTTATCTCGGTCAAAGCCAATTTGAGGTTAAGGAAAACCTCATAAGGAAACCAGGTAATTAATCGTCAGTACAAAACCCAGTTTCTAACTCTTTAAATAAAATAATACTATTGTCCTGTTTACTTGCAATGTCTAACGCTTTAAGCATGTTTTCTGTTTTACGGTTGGTTTAAGACTCATTTCCGCCATTCCAGTAGTCTTGTGCTTTATTAAGATGAACCATCCGCCCCGGTTTCACACGATTGCAAACATGTTATAATTATAAATATTTCTTAGATGAAAACTACATAAATACTTATCTTAGTTTAAAAGTAAGTACTTAGTGAATTAACCAAGTTTTACACTAGGTAAATACCACGTTTAAGAGAATGAATGTAAAACCTGAAAAAGGGTTCATAGTACTCATCATTATGAACAACTTTTATTATGGGTCCAATACTGAAATCGCGAAAAAAACATCAGCAGTTCAGTATATGTTGTCGACTGACGCACATATAATTTTCTTTCTCGCGATTTCGGTATTGGCGCCATAGTATAAGTTGTTCAACTTGATTAGTAAAATTACCACTTTTGGCAAATTTAATGCGTGGGTGTACTATAAGTGCATCTCTGCCTGAATCTTCTGGGAATCATCAATCACAGGCGGTGGGCGTATTTGTCCAAATGTTTGCGTCACTTTAGAAATACAAAATTAACCTTATTCGGAAGGCATAAGGTATATTTTGTATTGCACAAGTGACGCGAATATTTGGACAAAGACACCAATTGTAGTTCCTGCAGAGATTTGATACAGTGACAGTAACATATCACAATGCTAAACAAAGTTAACCATATAATCAATCAATTTTCCCTTCTTTCCACAGTCAGAAACCTACGACACGGTCCTCGGTTTCAACATGCGGTCCGGCAGAGCAGCGAAGGCGTTATGGCGCTGCAGTGTCGAGCGGCACGGGTTCTTCCGCCTGCGGGCCCCGCGGCGCCGCGCGCTGCTGGCGGCGCTGGGCGCGCTGGCCGGCCTGGCCGCGCCCAGCGTGCCGCGCACGGAGACCATGGCGCTGGAAGATGCTAGGAGGTCCAGGTCCACCAATAGGAGTTTTGTTAGGTAACAACCTGCCAACTAGGCAGCGAAGGCGTTATGGCGCTGCAGTGTCGAGCGGCACGGGTTCTTCCGCCTGCGGGCCCCGCGGCGCCGCGCGCTGCTGGCGGCGCTGGGCGCGCTGGCCGGCCTGGCCGCGCCCAGCGTGCCGCGCACGGAGACCATGGCGCTGGAAGATGCTAGGAGGTCCAGGTCCACCAATAGGAGTTTTGTTAGGTAACAACCTGCCAACTAGGCAGCGAAGGCGTTATGGCGCTGCAGTGTCGAGCGGCACGGGTTCTTCCGCCTGCGGGCCCCGCGGCGCCGCGCGCTGCTGGCGGCGCTGGGCGCGCTGGCCGGCCTGGCCGCGCCCAGCGTGCCGCGCACGGAGACCATGGCGCTGGAAGATGCTAGGAGGTCCAGGTCCACCAATAGGAGTTTTGTTAGGTAACAACCTGCCAACTAGGCAGCGAAGGCGTTATGGCGCTGCAGTGTCGAGCGGCACGGGTTCTTCCGCCTGCGGGCCCCGCGGCGCCGCGCGCTGCTGGCGGCGCTGGGCGCGCTGGCCGGCCTGGCCGCGCCCAGCGTGCCGCGCACGGAGACCATGGCGCTGGAAGATGCTAGGAGGTCCAGGTCCACCAATAGGAGTTTTGTTAGGTAACAACCTGCCAACTAGGCAGCGAAGGCGTTATGGCGCTGCAGTGTCGAGCGGCACGGGTTCTTCCGCCTGCGGGCCCCGCGGCGCCGCGCGCTGCTGGCGGCGCTGGGCGCGCTGGCCGGCCTGGCCGCGCCCAGCGTGCCGCGCACGGAGACCATGGCGCTGGAAGATGCTAGGAGGTCCAGGTCCACCAATAGGAGTTTTGTTAGGTAACAACCTGCCAACTAGGCAGCGAAGGCGTTATGGCGCTGCAGTGTCGAGCGGCACGGGTTCTTCCGCCTGCGGGCCCCGCGGCGCCGCGCGCTGCTGGCGGCGCTGGGCGCGCTGGCCGGCCTGGCCGCGCCCAGCGTGCCGCGCACGGAGACCATGGCGCTGGAAGATGCTAGGAGGTCCAGGTCCACCAATAGGAGTTTTGTTAGGTAACAACCTGCCAACTAGGCAGCGAAGGCGTTATGGCGCTGCAGTGTCGAGCGGCACGGGTTCTTCCGCCTGCGGGCCCCGCGGCGCCGCGCGCTGCTGGCGGCGCTGGGCGCGCTGGCCGGCCTGGCCGCGCCCAGCGTGCCGCGCACGGAGACCATGGCGCTGGAAGATGCTAGGAGGTCCAGGTCCACCAATAGGAGTTTTGTTAGGTAACAACCTGCCAACTAGGCAGCGAAGGCGTTATGGCGCTGCAGTGTCGAGCGGCACGGGTTCTTCCGCCTGCGGGCCCCGCGGCGCCGCGCGCTGCTGGCGGCGCTGGAAGATGCTAGGAGGTCCAGGTCCACCAATAGGAGTTTTGTTAGGTAACAACCTGCCAACTAGGCAGCGAAGGCGTTATGGCGCTGCAGTGTCGAGCGGCACGGGTTCTTCCGCCTGCGGGCCCCGCGGCGCCGCGCGCTGCTGGCGGCGCTGGGCGCGCTGGCCGGCCTGGCCGCGCCCAGCGTGCCGCGCACGGAGACCATGGCGCTGGAAGATGCTAGGAGGTCCAGGTCCACCAATAGGAGTTTTGTTAGGTAACAACCTGCCAACTAGGCAGCGAAGGCGTTATGGCGCTGCAGTGTCGAGCGGCACGGGTTCTTCCGCCTGCGGGCCCCGCGGCGCTGGGCGCGCTGGCCGGCCTGGCCGCGCCCAGCGTGCCGCGCACGGAGACCATGGCGCTGGAAGATGCTAGGAGGTCCAGGTCCACCAATAGGAGTTTTGTTAGGTAACAACCTGCCAACTAGGCAGCGAAGGCGTTATGGCGCTGCAGTGTCGAGCGGCACGGGTTCTTCCGCCTGCGGGCCCCGCGGCGCCGCGCGCTGCTGGCGGCGCTGGGCGCGCTGGCCGGCCTGGCCGCGCCCAGCGTGCCGCGCACGGAGACCATGGCGCTGGAAGATGCTAGGAGGTCCAGGTCCACCAATAGGAGTTTTGTTAGGTAACAACCTGCCAACTAGGCAGCGAAGGCGTTATGGCGCTGCAGTGTCGAGCGGCACGGGTTCTTCCGCCTGCGGGCCCCGCGGCGCCGCGCGCTGCTGGCGGCGCTGGGCGCGCTGGCCGGCCTGGCCGCGCCCAGCGTGCCGCGCACGGAGACCATGGCGCTGGAAGATGCTAGGAGGTCCAGGTCCACCAATAGGAGTTTTGTTAGGTAACAACCTGCCAACTAGGCAGCGAAGGCGTTATGGCGCTGCAGTGTCGAGCGGCACGGGTTCTTCCGCCTGCGGGCCCCGCGGCGCCGCGCGCTGCTGGCGGCGCTGGGCGCGCTGGCTGAATATTATCAGGATTTTACATTAAACGACTGCCTATCTAGAATAGTTTTTTCTTTCAACTACAACTAGACTCTCGGTCGAACTCAGTCAGTCGATGTTATATAATCGATATTGCATGTCAATCGATGGTCAGTCGAGAAACGACCGATCATTTATCAACGGCGAAGGAAAGTCATAGTCCATCAGCAATCTCCGGCTGTTGTCATACACTGACCTGATTGGTCAATGGCCTCAATCAAATGCAATCTAGTCTAGACGCAACATAATGAATGTCGCTGATTTCTGGCCAGTATCATCATTTCACTGGAAAAATGTCCACTGTTGGACATAGGCCTCTCCTAAGAGTTGCCACATCAACCGATCCTTTGGGTATGTCATCCCGCGGCCTTCACGGTGCACCTTGTGATTCCTGATCGAACGAAGCTAATATTTATTTTGTCATGAAATTACTGATACAGCAAAGCAAATCGTCGACGCCATGACTATTTAGTTAACTAAGTTTCTTTTCTTCATGATCCTAATATAAATATGTTCTTTCCCAGACGCAGTAGTTCCCGTACACGCGAACATTCAGTAGGTTGTGCTTCTCCCGCTGGTATGCGCGGATCACGAGTCACCGCGAATACGGAACCAGCACCCCGGCCAGCATGGACTGATGTCAGCAGACCTGTGTCTGAGATACAGTGAGTATGAACCTACAACACAGCTTTGTGAAAGTAATCGGCACCGCAAGGCAAAGGCGCGCCATAGCAACACCTGCTCTTCACTCTTGACTTAAACGCTCCGAGGTTGTAGCTTTCAGGAAACAGACTCCGGCAAGGATAACAATTCCTTAGCTATACGTACAATAAAAGCATTCCTAAAACGTTAACCATGGTTCTCATCAAATTACAGCGATGGCGACTTCCTAGAACGCGTCCTCCGCATCCCACTCTCGTACGTAGACGAGTCCGAGTCGGGCTCCGACGGTAACGAGAGCCAGGAGTGTGGCGGCGGCGGCGGCGGCGTGCGGCTGCGGCTGGAGGCGGGCGCCGACGGGCTGTTCGGGTTCAACGTGCGCGGCGGCGGCGGAGCTCCCGTGCTGGTGTCGCGCGTGGCCAGCCGCACGAGGCTGCAGCTGCAGGAGGGCGACCAGGTGAAAAGAACCTTGTGATATACGCATAAAGCTTACTTTACAATACAATTAGTATGTTCGTAAGCCATTTTCCAGTTGTCGGACGGTCAGAGAACCGGTCAGCGCACACTGATAATTCCTGCAACCTATTCGATACCGTGCCGAGCTACCGAGATATCCACGACTAACACATATTGTGTCTGACGACCGGATCTGGTCCGGCGGACCATGCGGCGGACTAACTCCGCCCACGACGCCACAGAGTATATATACTATACTGAATTGTACGCCTTCAAGTGCACAAGAATTATGGTGGTAGCGGCAACAATAGCAGCAACATAACAACCACCATGTACCAAACACACCGTAAAAAGCGGAAAAAAAGCAGAGAATTGGCTAAATTGTGTTAAGAAAAGATCATTATTAAATTTTTATTGTAGTCTGTGGTAGTTTGGTACGGCCCAAGCGTACACACGTCCAGATTTGGTACGGAGCGGACCAAATCCGATGTGCAAACAAGCGGACCGCGGCGGACTCAATTAATAATAATAATGTTCGGCGGACCTCTCTACACACGGGCGGATATGGTCCGGGAGCGTACCAAATCTTGTGGGCGGAGTTAGTCCGCCGTACCAAATTCGAGCGTCTGTTACGGCTATAAAACACGTTCACGTGTGGTGTCACCCCGGCTTGCGCTGCCTCACTACACGATCGTATGTCGCATACCTTCGCGTGTCTAATCATGCCGTTGCAATGTGCCGCTACCTCGCATCCCATCCAACGCTAGATGGCACGGTCTACGCCGTGCATATTCCCTATACTCAATGTCATACATGACGCTACTGATAATAAAACCGACGTCCGGTGTGGTCGCCCTTTTGCTTTGCGGACCAGGGTGACAAACTTCCTTGTCTCCAGATAGTTAAGTAATAGTCCAAGCTCCTAGATTTAATTAAACTTTCTCAATATTTACTAAAGTCACATGAAGCTCGTCATTGACAACGGCTATCTCTCTAAATAAGAATTAATCTTTTATTTCAGGTAATATCAATAAACGGGCAAGACGTGGAGGAAATGACTCATGAACAAGTAGTACAACTGATCAGAAACACGAGAGGAGTCCTAACGTTGGTCGTCAAGCCTAACGGTGAGTTTGGCAGTGTAATAGTTTTTTTTTCCTTTGTGACATTGTAACTGCATCTATACCGCCACATACGCACACAAATCCTACATCGCGGTATCAGTTTTCCACGCAATTTGAAAATGTACAGTCAGTTCAACAGCAACTATCAGACAGTTACCTATCAGACAACACCCGGATCAATCACCCGGTCGGAGGATCCTTCCTTTTCAATGGAGGTTAGCGGGACTTCACACCCTGATCCGCATACCTCTATAGCATGCAGGGCCTTTCAAAATATTTACGTAATACGGTGATAAAATCGACAGTGAAGAATCTGCTTCTGCTCGCAACTGTATAAATAGACGGGTGTGAAAAAGTAAAAAGTAGAGTAAAAGTATAGAAACAAACTGTCGACTAACCATTTATTTAGTCTTTGTGACAAACTCTAGATGTTACGTAGTGGAAACAGGCGCGTTCCATTTTAATTCTGATGTCAAGCCGCATTTTGTGGTTAAAAGTTCAAGCCCAACTTAAAGGCTAGTTGATTAAAGTTGATCAGCAAAACCTTTGATTGTAGATATTGTTAGAGTTTAATTGTAGATGCATGACAAGATTGAATCACAAACAAGCAAGTTCAAGTTAGTCACAACCATCAAAAATTATCATATAAAACCTCTTTCCAGCCGTGTACGCCCCCGAAGAGCCAGTCGCGGAAGAGCCCGAAGCCTGCTTCGTGCCGCTGTGCTCGTCGGAGTGCCGGCGCGAGGGCGACGCGCTGGAGCAGTCCGTGCTGCTGCTGGGCGACGGGCTGGCCAGCGGCAACGCGCTCAAGCAGTACGACACGCTGCTGCGGCGCCTGCCCGACGAACCCACCAATGTCTCCAAGCTGCCCGCCAACCTGAATAAGAACCGGTATAGGGATATTGCGCCTTGTGAGTATCTAAAAGTTTAGTTTTAATTTAATTGTAGTATAAGAGGGCGAGTGCACTACATAAGGAGTAACGCTGTACTACCAATCAGCACTCCTATGTAAGTGTGAATACTAGTAATAATATGCTTTTGAACTATTCAACTTGGTAATACATTGGGCGTTGGCACGGACCTGGTCCAAACTGCCGTGTAAATAGAAAAGAATCGGTACTGGGATCTTGCCTTATACTCGTTAGACAATCATAAATCATAATATTCTTCATAAGAAATGGTCGTTGTGAAATGGCGTGTGACGACAAGAAATACCATACAGACATGATCTAGATGGAGGGCTGTGTGTCAGCCAACTTCGCAATGCGAAAGGGTGACGCACCGGATTTCGGTTACACGAATAATTTCGGCTCACTTTCGTTTATTTTTGCCGCCAACGCAGCATTGCGCTTTGTTAAAAAATAAATGAAAGGTTATCATATACAAACGTAACATGTGTTTTTTACCCGACTTCAATTGGGAGGAGGTTACCAATTCGGATGTTTAAAAATATATTTTTAGGTATGTTTGGGCATAACTCCGTATTAATATAAATGGACTAGCACTTTGCCCGCGACTTCGTCCTCGCGGATTTAGTAGGTACTCCACAAACTTCAACGCCCCCTATACCCCCTTATAAAGGTTAGTTTTGGAAAATTAAGCACAACGATTTTCATTAATTTACATTTATTACATAGCCATTTCTACTTATTCTATGGTCTCAGGTTCAGCGCAACTGTTCACCCCGTTCACCCCGTCAGGAGTTGATTATGCAAAAATTGTTAGGTATATCTGTTTCAATAATCCCATTTTTAGTTTGTTCATAGCATCCCGACGTAAATTAAAGCAAGCAATAATGTCCTCCCCTAAAATCTTAATCACCCCTGCTTCACCCCTTATTATGTAGGTATGTAGTTTATTTGCGAAAAATCCAAACATTTGTTATTCTTATTGTTTTATCGAAATCATTTTCAACTTCATCGGACCAAGCATTGATATGATTCTTCCCAGTTCGCTCAAGCCGCGACATTTTTCTTACTCCGAGCATGTTTATTACCGTCGTAACTTTTGAACGAAAGGTCCGATTTGAATAATTTAAAGTGTAATTTACACGGAAATAATCAACCTTAATTACCAAACCATTTAAATGGATAAGGATTGATATCATGATACCGAAATCACCATTTTTTCAAATCACCAAGGATTTGCTTGAATAATTTGAACAAAAAGCGGTCATGGTGACTTAACCATAATAGTTAGACATATGGTATCGCGGACTTTTTTGTAGACATTGATGACCTCTATAAAACTGTAGTACATCGTTTTGCTCTATTGTCAATAGGTTCCGCAGCGTACGCGATATAAGGATTTTTTCTCACACCTTGGGTTACTTTATCGAAGTTTTCATACGGATCCCTAACTTTTTTGAAAATATTCTATAGCCTATGTCCATCATCGATAATGTACAATTCTACTGGTGAAAGAATTTTTCAAATCGGTCCAGTAGTTTCGGAGCCTATTCATTTCAAACAAACAAACAAACAAACAAATCTTTCCACTTTATAATATTAGTGTAGATTTGCAAAATACTTTTTACATTTTTTTTTATTTGAAAGAAGTTAATTCCGAAATTGTCCGATTTAAATTTCGTATAGATCTGATGAAGAACTTCGGAGATAGACATTCAAATATATATGGACTGGTAGGAATATTTGGGGGGTAGCACTAAAAAGTGAAAAATAAAACATTTTATTTAGAAGTGGTATTTTTTTGTAAAAACGTTTTCGTCTTGACCTTTTAAACATTAAGTGATGTTTGTCTGAAACACCAGGATTTTGTACCTGTGTGTTTCATCCCACATTCCCATGTTTTACTTGATAAAAACGAAATAGCTATATAATAAACATACGTTGTGTTTCTTGCAGACGACTCAACACGAGTGATATTGAAGAACGGACCAACGGGCGACTACATTAACGCATCATACATCAACATGGAGATACCAAATTCTGATTTAGTGCTCACTTACATCGCAACACAGGGTAAGGAGAATGTTTGTGAAAAAAGAAGGCAAATCATCAGAGAGACAATCACTGTTCAAAACTTAACATGTGGAGAAAATGGAAGTATTTTTTAGAGTTTGCGACATCGATGCGAATGCGAACGCTCTTTCAAAATACGATAAGTGTCCCTTTAGTATTACAAAGATAATAAAGATAGCAGATTTTTCCTTCAAAATTACATGTTATGTACTATTACTACACGAGATATGTCAAAAACCTGTCGGCATCGACTAGGTAGTGCGTAAGCAATATCCGAATTCGGTCCGAGTTTTTTTTGACTCTAGATCCGTATTTTCACGAATTCGAATTGGATGCAGTTCGAAAAGTAACATCTGGGGCCTAACCACCAACTCTTAAAGCAGTATTACTTCAATATTACTTCCAGTGGAAAAGAGACGGAGCTATAAAGGACGTATAGCTCCGTCTGTTTAGGCCCTGAATTAGGTTCGAGTTTTTTATATCTGTATTTTCTCGAATTCGGATCGGATGCCGTGCGTACACTGTTGGACAAAGGAATCCCCTCATGTCTTTCTAGATACTATTTTCTTGCGCCATCCAGGTAATTTTCGACACCGCTTTCTGGAATCACCTTGGCGAGCATTAAACCACACGTTTTCAAATAACTTGTCAACTTGCAGGTCCGCTATCAACAACAGTCGGCGACTTCTGGCAAATGGTGTGGGAGTCGGAGAGCAGCCTCATAGTAATGCTAACAGTGCTAACAGAGCGGGGCAGGGCCAAGTGCCACCAATATTGGCCCAAGGTTGGCAACACGCCGCTGAAGGCCACCAACAGTCTCACCATACTGACGACTAGTGAACAGAACCATGGCCATTATGTTAGGAGAGAGATGACTATGAAGGTTAGTTGCCTTAAAACTAGTTTTCTTATTTTCTTCTTCATTTATTGTTTTCTTTTGTTAGGCACAGTTTCTGGAATGCATTATCATCATATCAGCCGAAAGACCTCCACTGCTGGACATACGCCTCCCCCAAGTGTCGCCACAACCACCGGTCCTGTGCGTCTCGCATCCATCGGTTACCCGCGACCCTTTTTTTTTTTTTTTAGAGGATGGGAAATCATCAAATGACCCCTCCCGCTCTGGGTGGAGCGGCAGGGAGTGTCAGACTTTTACTGACTAAAACCCACCCTTAGTCCTCCTAGTGCCTTTCTTCCCAGGGCCACGGTAACTCTTTCGAACATATTCCGCAACCCTGGCAGGCTCTGGCCCTGGCGGGCCCCGTCTCCGTTGCTGACTGCTCGTTGCTGACGGCGCGTTTGGAGTGAAACGCGCCGTCGACTCTGGCCTGACCTGATCGGACAGCGAGCTACCCGTTGCTCGCTGTCCGCAGGCGTCAGTCACTGCGCCTTGCCCAGGAGCGTCAGTTCCTGAGAGGCGCAGCGACTAACGTACGTCTGGAGGAGGCGGAATGGGGCCATTACTGGCACTCCATTTCAGCCCCCTCCCGAGCAGTGGCAGCGGCGGCGACTGTGGCGGCGGCTGCGGCGGAAGTGACGGCGGCGGCGGCGGCGGTGGAGGAGGGTTTTCTCCTCGATCCGGCCCTGGCGGGTGGACCGCAGGCTTTGCCCCCAGCCCAGTGATCGGCCGGCTTGCCAGCTGCCGCACATGCGAAGCAGTGCGGCGCGGCGTCGCACGAGCCGGCCCTGTGACCGGGCTGACCACAGCGGAAGCAGTGGTCACTGCGGTCCACCTCCGAGGTGCAGAGTGCTCCGACGTGGTTGCCAACCTGGCAACGGAAGCACCTCAGAGGTCTGGGCTCCAGCAGTTTCACCTGCGCGGAGACCCAGCCCACCAAGAGCCTTCGGCCCTCCGAGACTTTCTTGGCCGCCGACACGGGGCAGCTCACCACTACGGTACGCATGCCCGTGTTGTCAGGACGGATGGTGCCCACCTTCACCTCCTCTGTAGAGCACCCCCCCGTCCCGACGACGGCGGCCAACACCTCCTCCTCCGTGACGGAGTCGTCCAGGCCCAAAATGCGCATGTCTATGCACTTCGTGGGCCTGGACACTCGGACGTCATCCGCGCCCAAGGACGCCCTAAGCCTTTCGGCTAGAGCGTCCGCGGCCGGACCGCTGTCTGCTCCAGGGATCTCTAGCATCCTGGCCCCGGTCATGGTGACCCTGAGCCGGAGACCCCCGACGATGCCAAGCTCACCGAGGTTGATGGCCTCCTTGGCCTTGGTGAGCGTGTTGGCATACGTCACGCCCCTCTTCACCGCGTCCGGCTGCAGCGTTATCACTACAGCCGCGGTCTTCGGGGCGCGGAGCGCAGCCGCGACGCCTCGCGCTCTCTGCCGCCGCCTTCTCTCCCGCCTCTTTGCCGCCCTGGCTGCCTTTCCCGCCTTCTTCTTCTCCCCGGCCACTTGCCATTCTGCTTGAGCCGGGGGAGGTTCAGAAGGCGAGGAAGCCGGGGGGGGCTGCTGCACGGCTGGCGCAGGAGCCTTCGCCGTCCGTGCAGCCACCCCACCCTTCCTCTTCCTTCCCGGGGCCGGGTCCGGTTTTCCCGACACCGGCTTCGCGGGTGCCGGCCCGGACCCTTTGTCCTGGCCGGACGACCCCGGTTTGGCAGCCACAGCGGCCGCGTATGATTCCGCTTTTTTGCGGCCTGGGGCCTTTGCCGCGCTCGCCGCCAGCGGGGGGCGCAGGACGATGCCCTCCAGGACGGAGAACCGCGCCTGGAAGGCAGCCATCTCCTGCCGCACCAGGTCCAGCACTCGGCCCTCCTGCGGCACGGGCTGGCCATCCCCCCTGCGCCCCCCTTGTGGCGCCCCCTGTGAGCCGGCTCCCTGGAGCCTGGCCAGGTCTGCTCGGAGCCCCGAATTCTCCCTCTGGAGGCGCTCCGTGGCGGCAGCCAAGCGTGCGACCTCCGCCCGCAGGTTGGACATCTCGTCCACCGGAGGCCCACCTCGGTTAGCCTCCGCTGCCGCCAGGATGGAGGTCAGCGCTGCGCTTATGGCCTTGTTTTTTAGGAGAGTTTCCTCTTCAAGGCCACATCGCGAAGCGCGGCCTCCACCACCTCCGCAAACCCGGCCCTCCGAACCCGCTCGAATCCTGTCCGGAGTCATCCGGCTCACCGCCGGAGGACTCCGAACCAGGAGCCCCGCGACCGCCATCTCCGGGGGGTCGTCCAGCATCGGCGAGCTCCACCCGCGACCCTCACCAGGTCATCGGTCCACCTTGTGGGAGGCCTTCCAACACTGCGTCTTCCGGTACGCGGTCGCCACTCCAAAACTTTTCGGCCCCATCGACCATCTGTTCTGCGAGCAATGTGCCCTGCCCACTGCCACTTCAATTTGGCGATCCTTCGGACTATGTCGGTAACCTTGGTTCTCTTGCGGATATCATCATTCCTGATTCGATCACGCAAGGAAACTCCGAGCATTGCCCTCTCCATTGCCCTTTGGGTGACTTTAAGCCTTCTGATGAGGCCCATTGTGAGCGACCACGTTTCGAGTCCATAGGTCATCACTGGCAACACGCACTTTCGTCTTGAGACACTGTGGTATGCGAGACGAGAAGATACCGCGCAACTTCCCGAACGCCGCCCATCCGAGTCGGATTCGACGGTTGACTTCCTTCTCGAAGTTAGCCCTACCTAGCTGGATCGTTTGTCCCAGGTAGACGTACTCATCAACAACTTCGAGTGCAGAGCCTCCAATCTTGATAGGAGTGGGTGCTACATGGGTATTTACCATGACCTTGGTTTTGTCCATGTTCATTTTAAGACCCACTCTTTCGGAAGCTCTACTGAGGTCATCGAGCATTGTACTGAGGTCCTCCGTGGTCTCAGCCATGACGACTATATCGTCGGCAAATCGAAGATGAGTGATGTACTCGCCATTGACATTAATGCCTAGCCTTCTCCAGTCCAAAACCTTGAAGACGTCCTCCATGGCGGCCGTGAACAGTTTCGGAGAAATTACGTCTCCCTGCCTCACACCCCGCTGCAGGAGGATAGGTCTGGAATGCATATTATCGCAAAATTCATGTGACAAATTGTCTAACCCGCATTACAGTTCTCGTCAAATAACTTTGCCCCTCTGAAGTTAGCCATTTGCAAAGATCGCGCAGGTGCAGTCACGTAGCCGGGAGCAAGCGGGACGGAAGCATGCATCGAACGTAAACGTAAGACTGAGACATAAAATCGCGCCCCGCCCCCATGTCTCTTACGCATGCGCAGTTGCAGTGTGTTCGTAATTTTGACTACTACGCAGCCACTCGACACAACTTCAGAGGGACAAAGTTGTTTGACGAGAACTGTAACTGCTGTGAATGCTATGGTTTAATTTGGTTTAGGTTAATTTGTGTATCGTCGAAAATTTATTTCCAGACACAGGAGGCTTGTCAAGTAAACTCTTTGCCTTTATTTTAGCATTTTGGTAGTGGTTGTTCGTTCATAACCGTTCTGAATAAGGCAGAAATTAACATTATTCCTAAGAAGATAATGTACATATTCGCATGAAACGCTTGGGCATTTTCGCGTTTAGCAATAATGCACAATTATGTCATAAGAATAAGATACATATTCGTAAAAATCGCTTACTACTCTTAGTTTAAGTCAAGTCGTACTTATACTCTATAAATTAGTAGTTTGAATGGTTTGGTGCATCCTATTTCAGACGATTATGACGACCTTTTATGAATATCTTTGTAAAATATGCAAAGTGAAATACAGACTATAGCAACAATTGTTTGTCTTTTGGAGTTTTATAATCAGTTTGGTCAAAGCCCAGGGGGTAATTGCACCCGTTGCAAGGGGTTCGGGTTTTACCCAGACCCTTTTGACAACCCCACCCGGACGCTCAACTGACGCTCACCACACTAGGACAAATCCGAGGAAACCCGGATGGCTGGCAGCCCAATAATCAGGACATACATTTCATAATGTTTGTTTCGTATCCCAGGAGAACACGGGCGCCTCCCGCACCGTGACGCAGCTGCAGTACACCGCGTGGCCCGACCACGGCGTGCCCGACGACCAGGCCGCCTTCATCAGCTTCACGCAGCTGTGCGGCCAGCTCAGGAAACATGCCGCCTGTGAGCCTTAAACGTGTTAACTGATCATATAACAAAAATAGATATACTGAGTTTAACTGAATAAACGCAAAACTAGGGGTCATTGTACTCGTAATTGTGTAAAACTATTACGACAGGATTAACCCCCTCCCCGCCTCGTCTCTCCGCCTCATGTCTGCTGCGAGCGCGTTCTGTCGACGCATGTCTTTAACGCACGTGTGGCGTAACGTTTTGATTCGTATGTGAAACAGCTCAGCGTCAGCGCTCCGTCGCCGCGGCGCCGGTTCAACGCGTCTTGAGACCCCTTTAATACGGCGTGTGGCACTGTCCCGCTTCCGTATTGCAGTTTTTTGAGCTACTGTCAATTAGAGCTGATTATAATGAAATATTTTCTCTCCCCCAGTAATACCAACAGTCGTAGACCCGGACGAGATCGAAGAGGAACGCGAGTTGGATCCACCTATGATCGTGCACTGTTCGGCCGGCGTGGGGCGCACGGGCGCGCTCGTACTGTGCGAGGTGGCGCTGGCACTGGCAGCTCGCCGCCAGCCGCTGTACCCGCTGGACCTGGTGCGGGCCATGCGCGCGCAGCGGCCCATGTGCATACAGAACGCTGTGAGTATACCTGTACCTGCTACTGCGCACATGATGACATGACACGTGACTCCGGCGCCGCAGCGCATCCCTCTCCCCGCGTCGTCTGTCAGGTCGCAACCGCGCTGGCGGTACAGCGTCGTGCGGCGGTATAGTATGTAGGATGACGCAGCGGCACCGCACCGCACCGTCAGCGCGGCGTGTGGCGTGGTATAGTGATTTGTATGTAGGATGACGCAGCGGCACCGCACCGCACCGTCAGCGCGGCGTGTGGCGTGGTATAGTGATTTGTATGTAGGATGACGCAGCGGCACCGCACCGCACCGTCAGCGCGGCGTGTGGCGTGGTATAGTGATTTGTATGTAGGATGACGCAGCGGCACCGCACCGCACCGTCAGCGCGGCGTGTGGCGTGGTATAGTGATTTGTATGTAGGATGACGCAGCGGCACCGCACCGCACCGTCAGCGCGGCGTGTGGCGTGGTATAGTGATTTGTATGTAGGATGACGCAGCGGCACCGCACCGCACCGTCAGCGCGGCGTGTGGCGTGGTATAGTGATTTGTATGTAGGATGACGCAGCGGCACCGCACCGCACCGTCAGCGCGGCGTGTGGCGTGGTATAGTGATTTGTATGTAGGATGACGCAGCGGCACCGCACCGCACCGTCAGCGCGGCGTGTGGCGTGGTATAGTGATTTGTATGTAGGATGACGCAGCGGCACCGCACCGCACCGTCAGCGCGGCGTGTGGCGTGGTACAGTACAGACATGAACAGTTCTTATACACATAAGGTACCAGCATTAATCCCCTGTCCTAATAAAACATTTCTTCTTTCACAGAGCCAGTACAAGTTCGTATGTGAAAGCATACAGACGGCCTACACTCAGGGACTGACGCAGTCTTGTTCGGAAAGCGGCTCCAACTGATAGTGAGCACTCCCTTGCCAATTATATAGTGTACAGTCTATGTAAGACCTGACTGATCGTATTAGGAATGTTTGTTTGTTGTATACGCCGAAGACGACACTGAGGTTTTAGTAGGACTTTCAAGTTTGGTGGGAAAATATGCACTGCTCTAGTGCATACTCGACTTTAGCAACCTTGTCATACAGTTGAAATTGGTATAACAAAGTGGTAACCGATTTAGTTGTGTCTAAGGTTTTCCGTGACAACATCATGACTGCACAAAATATGCACAAGATTCTGGTTAATTCACGTCATTTTTGGGCAACCTACGGTTTACGCATAAATATATGAATATTTGCGTTGAAATACGGATTTGACGGCGAGAAAATAGTGACACCAATTTTGTCACCAACACATGTTGTCACAAAGACTAACAATTCGGCGTATACGATGAATATTGAAACGAAAATAACAGTGTGTTCATGGCTTCAAGTAGTTTAAACAACTTTTTACATGGAACAGAATGCTGTATAGTCAGAATAATATTAAGTTTTAACTAGTTAAGAGATACAAGTTGAACAATTTGAAATGACCTGAGAAATCTATTCTTAAGGCTTCGGTCGTATACAACGTGGAATGAACGCAAGACCTGAAAAAGGGTCACTGTACTCATCATTAGGAACAATATAACCACAATTCCAAAAAAAATGCTGCAGCTGCTGACGACAATATGTATGGGAATGACCGGTGTGCGCCGAATTAATCGCGAATTTAATGTTTATTACCAATTACATAAGGTTTAATTTTTTTTTGGGAATTTTCACATGTCGGGGCTGGAGCGGTTAAAACGCTATAGAATAGTTTTCATGGCTGTTCAGTATAAATTTTGTCGACTAATGCGCACACGTCATATGAAACACCAATGGTCAGTCGATTTTCGGACCCATAGTAAAGTGTTCATATTATGAGTAGGTACGCTGACCCCTATTCAACTATTGCGTTCATTCTCATAAACGTTGCATAAACAAAGTATTCTTTTTCTTGTATTTTTTAACAACTCAGTGATACAATAATTTTCTATGAACTTATTTCTAGTGTAACTCTACCAGTGGTTTGTATATTATTAATAATTTATAAAGTTTTATAAAACGTTTCTTTCACGAAGTTATTCAATTATCGAAACGAAACTCGAATAATAAAATAATCGATCCCACATATCACTGTTTTAACATAAGATAACTTTATTTTACTGTTTATTATTTATTTTTAGGTTTAGTTTTTCTAACGCTTGCTGTGATTTTTCACTACAAATTAATAACTGTATGAATCTAAGTATCTTTAGTCTTGCCTTTCCAACGAATTTAGTAATTTATTTGATACGAGTTGTATAATTTTTAAACGTGTTTATTATAGTTCAGCAGGCTAATTCACGTAACTAAAGAATTGTTGTTGCAGTAAAGTTTCGATCAAAACAACGCTTTTCGTATTCTCTACCGCTGTCAGTCACGCTCGCGTCGAGTGCGCGTCACGCGAGCGCTAAACGGCATTCTACTGTTGCGGGTCATTAGTGCGTGATTCGAAACGCACCATGATCGGTATTCTACTATTCGTTTGACGTCTTATAATGACAGCTTTTACGTTTCAATTATTGTTTTAATATTATTATTTTTTTATATTCACTGAAATGTAATCGATTCTGTTCGATTATTTAGTGAGTAATATTTTTTCCAAACCGTAGGTAAGTTTGGTAGTTTGGTTGTCGTGCAGTTGACGTGCAGTACACGCGCAGTTCAAAGATTACAAGAATCCGTTTAAATTATCACTCAAACTTGAACTGCAACTGCACTACAACTTCATCGGCGCGTCATAAAATTACGTGAATTAGCCTTCTGGTGACAGGCTTAACGTATTATCTACTCTGTATATGTATACAGGGTGTTCCAGAAAGGTGTGGTCATATTTAAAGGTAAAGTCGAATTTTTTGAAAAAAAATCTAAATTTTATGTTTTGACATTTTTTCCTTTAAATGTATATCAGCTATATATCACCCTTATATATTACCAGACCTTTCTGGAACATCTTGTATACACTGTCGATGTGAATGTAAATCTATGAAGTGTACCATTTTTTTATTGTATAAAATGCAATGTGATCCTATGGTACACATTTTTACAGCCTTTAGTGTAGGACTTCTATATATTCTGAAACTCTGCGGGCACGTTCGGGAAAACCTAGACTTTTGGACCCAAAACAAATGGTTCGTCGAACTCGAACGACTCATAACTTCCACATCGACAAGCTAGCCTGTGACCAAAGAAAACAAGTATATTATCGCTTCTTTTCCTGTGCCATTTGTAATTATATCCATAAGAAAATTTGTACATTTTTACTTTAATAATATATTTCTCAGAAACATTTGTATTTTACGTTATTTTGTATTTAACTAAAATCCCAGAATACAGTAACTTAGAAACTGTATTAGTGTTCGATCGATGTAAGTTATAGGGACCCAACATTACGATTATATTGTATTATGTATAAATATTGTAATTGTAAGTAACATCTAAGTATAACGAAGTCAATAATACGTAATTTTATTGGAAATATATGGTATTTTTGCACCTTTAAGATATAGTATCGTGTTTGAATGTTCGTAGAATCCTATTTCAATTATATTTTTTATTAACTCGTTTATCGAAACCCGAAATTGAGATCAAAAATAATTTGACGAACATTCTGAGAATCTGTTCTTTATAATCTTCAATTTATTTAACATTCTTCATCCAGTTGAGTTTTTCAATGAGCGCATCAGTAATGCCGTTAACGCAGCGTTTCCATTTGAGAACGCAAGAATACACTTTCGTTTCGTTAGTTTACAGCAAGGACCACTCAAGCAAATGGTCCTATGCTTTGAACACGTAACTTTGGCGTAAACAAGACGTTGACGTTAATTTAATTAACTTCGGAAAATAACACTCCTTTTTTTTGGGCAGTCGTGTAACAAGAGTTTTGATAGGAGTCTGAATATCACAACTTCTCACCGCGAATACTTAGGTGGAGTGAGTCTAAAGTAAGTTGATTAGATGGATTAGCGGTGAGATTTTTACCGAATAGTACTAATGGTTTACGTCACTTCAGATAACCCTCATTGGTTTTATCCCTGACCCTCGTTGTCGCCTCCTGGACTTGCAATTCATTAATCGACCCCACCACCAGCCTTAAAAAAGACTGGAGACGAGGCCTTTTACATTACAGCTTTAGATCGATCTACTTACTACTTACTTACTTTTCTTCCGTTTTTAACTAATAAAAAAACAAAAATAAAGCAATAACACCATATTCATCGATTTACCCAAACATATCAAGTACCTCTAGATATTATGCGTATATTATTCAGGAGATTACAGTTTACGAACGATTTGTAAATAAATCGTTTATATTTATCTTCTAGGTCACACATTCAGATGGAAACTGGTTTAGACATTACTATTGCATCGGTAAGTCTAGCTTAGACATTACCTGTTTTATGGGACATAAATATCTATTGTTGATCGAAACATCTTGATTGACAATTAACAGAATCTGTGTTGAAATATTTAAGCAATATTGAGATTAAAACTTTTGAAATGATATGACCCCACTATAGATTATATTATCAACAGATTAATCAACGCTGTTTGACTAGCCAAAGTAGTATATCATCTGGAAGAATTTTAAATTGAAAGCAATTCCCTAATTAAATAACTTATTATCATTATTCTATTACTAGCTTTTGCCCGCAGCTCCGCCCGCGCGAATGTCGGTTATCGCGTAAAAAGTACGTTTCTCCATACCCCGGGCTATATATCTGCCAAATTTCATGAAGATCCGTTCAGCCGTTTAAGAGTAAAAGCGTAACAGACAGTGTTATTTAAAAAAAACGCGAAATTTAAAAAAAAAATGGGATATTATCAACAGATTAATCTTCTGGATGAATTTTAGATTGAAAGCAATTCCCTAATGAATTAATGTATTATCATTCTTGTAGTATTGTTATGCTTGTGTTTAACCATAATCTGAACCGATGCAAAGCGATGTGAACGACGATGAAGCATACTTGGCTAGAAGTAACCAATTCCCTCTTGACTTAAAGACTCCCAGTTTTAATCTATCAAGAAACACGGACTCCGACAGGTAATTGTGCTCCTTAGCTGTAAGCACAATGAAAATATTCTCACAAGGTTTTGTGCGTGTTGGTGGGATGTGTACCTTGTACCGGTGGCGCATGGTCATACTTCAATCATGATAAATTATGACCCCCTTGTCTGTGAAAGTTTACCGTTTAATTTCTCTGCTAGCTACTTCTTTCTAAATGTGTGACCTAATCTATACTGTGCCTATAATATTAAGTGATGATTGCCATAATATATTCATAATAAAGTAGTGTTAGATGTCTAACGGTAGAGTTTATTAAGGATTCGATCATATTCATAACATTCTATGAAATCATAACGCCACACACATACCACACTTTTGCAATAACAGATTCAAAAATATGTTTTTATTAACACTATCTAAGGACAATTACATTTTATTATTTTCCTGTAAATAAAACTGTAGTATAAAAGTTTTTTTGCGACGTTTGACACAATAATATAGCATTTGATACACGCACTATTTCAAACTAATGCATTGAAACGCATTCTATTTTTCCGCAATATTTTTTTTAAATTACGTACGCTTAAATATTTTCTTTAATTAATTTATTCATTAAGTTTTAAATTTACTGAATTTTATTTTTTTTATTTATTGCAGTGTTTATAGGCTTAATATGAAACAGATAGTTTAAGTTAAAGATTTATATTTCGTTATATAATATTTTCAAATAATTCAATATTTGAACTGAATTTGAAAAAGTCCTTTGCGGCACGCAGTCAGGTAAAAATAAGGCTAGAAGTTTGTCGTCTAAAACCCTCTATCAACTTTGTCGTTATTCTTTGCAATCCTTTTCATCCTTCCTCTTTGGAATTCTAAACCAACTGTTCAATAAGGCTATGGTATTACGAAAAATAAAATTTGCAATTACGAAAAGAAGTTGCAATAAATTAAGATTTAAATGTAGTATTAGTTTTGTGTGAATGACTGATGTAGATATAAGTGTTCTAAATGTTCAATTATTTTGTAGGAGAGTGCGGATCTAATATACTCATTGTAATGTTTTCTATCTTGTGATGTAACTATATGAAGTGCTGTGCGTTTTATTTTATGTCAAATAAAAGTTTATTGATTTATGTGGGGTTTTTATTTGTTTTATATTATGTAATGGTTATCAGCCCTTATGGTAGACACCAAATAAATGTACAATAACGGTCATTGACACATACCTTTATTTACTTTCTTAATATCAAAAACAGAAGTAAAGACATACAGCTGTCCTGAAGCGATTGGAGTTGGTGGTCCTGCGGTAGTCACGCTCATAGTCTATCTATGAGCGTGACTACCGCAGGACCACCAACTCCAATCGCTTCCATATTTTGCAATTAATTAGTACTCAATTGGTACTAATTGGTACTATAATTGAGTACTAATTATTTGCAAAATTTGGAAGCGATTGGATTTCGTGGTCCTGCGGTAGTCACGCTCATAATAGACTCAAATATGTCGCAGCCAATTAGCTTAATTAGCCGTTTCATTGGTTGCCTAGCCTATTCATTTAAATGTGCCGATTTTTCATCGACCTAAGTGACATCTTTTGTTCAATAGGTAGCGTTTAACGACTTGCCCATGTCACTTATGTCGCTGATTAAACGGCACATATCAATGAAAAGGGTAGACTTTTAATGAAACGGCGGATTCAGCTAGTTGGCTGCGACATATACAGGGTTATTTGTAAAACACCAACAACCTTTCAGGGGGTGAAAGTACTCATGATTATAAACAACTTTTGCTATGAGACCAACCCTGAAAAATCGAAAAAAAAATCTGCTATTTCATACATTTTCATCGTGTGACTATTGCATTTTGTATGAAACAGCTGATTTAATTTTTGATATTTCGGAGTTGGTCCCATAGTAAAAGTTGTTTATAATGATGAGTACTTTCACCCCCTGAAAGGTTGCTGGTGTTTTACAAATAACCCTGTATAAACGAAATGGATTTGTTTGTTTCCAACTTCCCCAACTAGGTATGTTAGAATATGCTTCCTATAGATCCACCAACAACTGTGATAGTACCTAAGGTATCTACTTATATTAAAAGATATTCTTTATGTATTTTGTAAATGCGTAAAAATAATATGTCAATCTTTTTTGGTCAACTTTTACTAGTTAAAGCTGACCAAAAAAGATTGACATATTCAGCCTCTTCTAGAGAGGCTGATGTTTAAACTTGATAGTCCTCAAGGACGTGGAGTACGTATGAGGGCTCAGTCTCAGTCATTCATTGACACCGCCCTCAGCGACCACGCAGCTAACGTTGTCCCTGCCTCAGTTATATGGTAGAAAAAAAAGACAGTGGCCCTTCAAGAGACATGGCTTCTTCCCCATGATATTCCTTTCTTAGGTACCATAATATATATTATAGACCGGTCAAGCTCCGCCGACACATCGATTCACGCGATTTAAAACTATTATTAATATAATGTTTATTACCTACATGATTTTTGAAATTTTGGGAGCTTGACCGGTCTGTGATTGCCACTGGTTGTAATGTAACTGCGTTATCTGACCTCCATAAACTCCGTAAAGTGTGCTCGTTGAGCACCAACGAGTCACGCGACCGTGAGGCCCGTTGGTGCCCGGTTGTCAGCAATGGCTGAGTCCGGGATTCTCAGGCCGGGCGGGTTAAATAAATCATTGGATTTATTTAACCCGCCCGGCCACAGAGGTTCACAGACAAATTCCTAACAGAATTAGGAATTTCTCTGTGACTTCCCGGTGTTTGGAAGTTGGTGCTGTGAAACTCCTGTGCCCCGGAATGCACGTTAAGCCGTTGGTCCTGCGCCAGATCGTCGTACCGGATTGCCGTCCCATCGGAGATCGGATTATGAGAGTGATGCACCTGTGTTAGCGCACACAATTTATTGTGCACTACTGTTCCGCTCCGATGGCTAGTCTCCGTTCAGATTGGCCGCCATGGCCAAAATGTGTCAGGAGGACTATATTTGACGACACGGTTGGCGCAAAGGTTGAGCAATTGGCTGGTGCGCAGCGTGTCGTGGGTTCGATTCCCGCACGGAACAATTTTTATGGCCTACAAATAGTTGTTCCAGGTCTGGCTGTTAGTGTCTGTGAGTTTATATGTTTGTAAACACACCCACGATACAGGAGAAATTCCTAGTGTGGGGCAATATTTTTTTTATAAGTAAAATGTGTTTTACCAACACAACCTGTTTTATTAATCAGTGTACACAACCTACAGGATTTCACATCAACGGAGTCTCTTTAATGCTGCTAAATCACCATTATTGCAAGCAAATGCGTCATTTCAATCCAAATCCCCTTATTTCCTTCCCCGTCAACACAGTACATTAACGAGTCACATTAATCAGTTAAAATTCGCGAACGATTGGTATGTTCTCTCTTTCAACATGAGTCAATAATAGCCGAAGCTTCCACTACGGAGCGTTGTCTGTTTGTGTTACGAGGTTTTTCATTCACGTGTTCAGAACCGATTGTAGGCTGATTGACGTTGTAATAAAAAGTGGAATGGATGGCGGGGCTTAGGTCGGCTTTCTTTCCTATTGGTACAGTCAGTGGCCTTGAGCTGGTCTAGCGTAGATGGCAAAGAGTTTCCATAGAACAAGGGGCCGCCGAATACTGTTTTTATTTTTACGTACCTACCACTGAAGTGTGATAAAATCGGCGATTGAAATCAAAACAATCCATTTTTGTGGACTGGTAGTCTGCATTACTTGAAGTCATTACTTTTTCCTAAGGGTTGGCAGAACCTACAAAGCGCTGCGGCCAGTATTGTTACATGAGTAGGTAGTTATTTTGCTTCGTTCATGTGCGTACTTTTAGTCCAGTCAATTTCGATATTGTTATTTCAAGTTGGACCGCAGGGGATGTAAAATATACCAATGTGTAGGGAAAAATTCCTGATCAGCTTTAACATTATGATATGATAATGAGGGGATTTTTCCCTACACATTGCAGGTATATTTTTCATCTTTATAAATAAAATCTAGATTGACTGGACTTATTGTTGGTACTTACTTGTAGTACCCCAATAGTTACTAGTAAGTAAGGTAGTAGGATAGCATTACGTGATTCGAAGGATATGACTACACCTACCTCCCTCCAGTAGCCGAACTGTCTAGCTAGCTGGACAATTTTTAGTGAAAGGAATCGACAAAAAAATAACGGTTTCAAAAGGAAATTAGTATTTGATTGTATGCGAAACAATGTCGTCTACGATTTAAACTAAGAATTTTTCAGGAATTTCAACGTTAACTTGAAATGAGACTAGAATAAAAATAAACCACTAGAGGAAAATTGAGGTGTTCTGCAAAGAGAAATTCTGTTCTGTAACGTACAGCAACTATGCAATAGGTAGGCATACTTTATCCTGTAGGTATTTAATAAATAAAAAGCTCAAGTATTTTCCTATCTGGCTTGACCAGAATCTGATACTTAACTACGTAAATATATTACCTATAGCATTACTCAAAGCAGGTACCTACCCATGACACGTTGAAAAAATAATGAAGACTTTCATCTAGCTGGGGTAATTACTGGTCCTTAGTAGGATGTAGGTATCTATTGTACCTAGAACATATTTGACTGTTAAGGATCTTGGACTTTTAGTAGTAAAAGTTTTTTTTAAAGGCGCGACGCAACAACGAGACACCGTTGCTACGACAATTGTACTTCATATAAATTGTTCAACGTACAGTGTATTACTCGTAGAACAAGCGAGCCCTAAGGCTTGGGTTCAATGGCAGGCCCATTTCTACGAAAATCAACGCCAACGTACTGATCTGAGTACGTTGATTTTCGTAGAAATGGGCCTGAAATAAAGATGGCCTTGAACCTATCTAGGTTAAAGGCCATCTTTATTATTGTATTGTTTTATTGTTAAGCGTTTACATATAGGTACCTACCTACCTATCCTACGAAATTCGCAGAATATAACAGGGAAAGTTGGAAGAATAGAGTTTCTGGAAACACAATTATTACCAAGATAGAAAAGAGCGATCCAGGTGCGATATATTAATCTGTAGGATTAGAAAATGCCTAACTATACTGGTTTTCAAATTGTTACAGTAGCCGATGCCTGTATTTACTTCAAAAGAATAGGTAAGTACCTACCTATTACCCTAGTAACAAAAAAAATATAGTTATTCTATTTTAAACTGACGTTGATGTGTTTTGAAACGTCAGGAGAGTGACAAAAACGTTGATTATTGTTGTGCAATATGAGCTGGACTGTTCATCAATTCATGTGAGATTTTTTTAATTTTTTTTTGGCAAAAGTGTGATGTACGGGACAAAAATAATCCAGGATACCTCCTACTTTAACCTGTTCCTCACAGCCCCCAACCGGTAGACGGACTTGTATGGTACAGTTTGACACGCGGCGCAGTTCACAGCCCCCAACCGGTAGTCGGACTTGTATGGTACAGTTTGACACGCAGTTCACAGACCCCAACCGGTAGTCGGACTTGTATGGTAGAGTTTGACACGCAGTTCACAGACCCCAACCGGTAGTCGGACTTGTATGGTATAGTTTGACACGCAGTTCACAGCGCCCAACCGGTAGACGGACTTGTATGGTACAGTTTGACACGCAGTTCACAGACCCCAACCGGTAGTCGGACTTGTATGGTATAGTTTGACACGCAGTTCACAGCGCCCAACCGGTAGACGGACTTGTATGGTACAGTTTGACACGCAGTTCACAGACCCCAACCGGTAGTCGGACTTGTATGGTATAGTTTGACACGCAGTTCACAGCGCCCAACTGGTAGACGGACTTGTATGGTACAGTTTGACACGCAGTTCACAGCCCCCAACCGGTAGTCGGACTTGTATGGTACAGTTTGACACGCAGTTCACAGACCCCAACCGGTAGTCGGACTTGTATGGTATAGTTTGACACGCAGTTCACAGCGCCCAACCGGTAGACGGACTTGTATGGTACAGTTTGACACTCAGTTCACAGACCTCAACCGGTAGTCGGACTTGTATGATACAGTTTGACACGCATTTCACAGCCCCCAACCGGTAGTCGGACTTGTATGGTAGAGTTTGACACCCAGTTCACAGCCCCCAACCGGTAGTCGGACTTGTATGGTACAGTTAGACACCCAGTTCACAGCGCCCAACCGGTACCTAGTCGGACTTGTATGGTACAGTTTGACACGCAGTTCACAGCCCCCAACCGGTAGTCGGACTTGTATGGTACAGTTTGACACGCAGTTCACAGACCCCAACCGGTAGTCGGACTTGTATGGTACAGTTTGACACGCAGTTCACAGACCCCAACCGGTAGTCGGACTTGTATGATACAGTTTGACACCCAGTTCACAGCCCCCAACCGGTAGTCGAACTTTTATAAGTATGTAGTTTTGACATGTATTTTCTACAATTTCGCTCCTTTCTCACTCATAAAAAGCGTGGGCAGAGGCCGATTACTGGAAGGGGGCTGGGAACTACTTAGATGTTTTATTATACAATATAGAAGTTTTCCGTACCGTTGAATGTATAATGAACGGGAAGAGGGTAACGCCACTGGAAAATGTCTTATAACTTCTATCTGCAAGACTTTAAATCATCACAACCACTAGTAGGTACTGGTATACCTATGTGTTCTATGCCATCAATACACGTCCAGGTACATACATCAATAACCCTCTAGCAAGTTACATCAGCAACATTTTATTTATATTCTATGCGCTACAAAATATAGTTTACAATCATGTCTTGATTGATAGCCGAGTTTTAAAAACAATGCGCACGCCGGTCGGCGCCAAAATATTAGACGTATCTGAATATTTTTAGTACCTACATGCCTTACATATTTACATAATAGCTATGTACTGAATGATTGAGACGGATGGGCTAATGTATTTGATTTATTGAGCTGGGAATAACTCTACCGTTGAAATATTTAAGGTGACCTAGTCATAAACATTGTTCAACTTTCATCCTAGGTTTGTTACCTAAAAAAGCACGTGGCTAAACAGTAAACTGCCACAACAGTAATTCAAGGGTAAGAGACGCCTCGGGTGTTTTCACTGTGAGGATCGCCCGGAGGACATGGTGAAGGTGGAGGCGGGCCGCGTGAGGGAGAGACAACCCTCACACCTCAGCCGCCGCAACATAGGGAGACGCACCGGGCGTCGGGAGTCGCTGGGCGATTCCTGGCCACCATAGGTGCGGGTCTGCGGACGGCGAGCGTTGGGTGGCTCGCCGTCCGATCAAAGCCAGGCCCGGGCCGACGGCGCGTTGTGTTCCACGCGCGCCTCAAAGAGATGTCAGCATAGGAGAAGGGACAGAGCCTGCCAGGGTTGCGGAGTTTGTTCGAAAGAGTTACCGCGGCCCTGGAACGCAAAGGGCACTAGGAGGAGCACGGATGGGTTTTTGTCAGTAAGAGTCTGACACTCCCTCCCGCTCCACCCAGAGAGGAAGGGGTCATTTAATGATTTCCCATCCTTAAAAAAAAGGGTAAGCAACGCTTACCTCGGTGGGTCCATGGACAGGTGAATATCCATTTCCATAACGAGACTACTTCGTGCCTCGGACAGCATACCGTTGGTCCCAGCTACCATTTGTAAATCTTTATCAGTCGTAACTGCAAGTGAAAAATTATTTAGGTAGCGTTTCCCTTTACTGGAATAATAAATCTATTGGTAGTATTCTTTTGTTTGTATGTTTATTGTAGCTATATATGTGCCAAATTTCATGACGATCCGTTCAGTCGTTTTAGAGTGAAAGCGTAACAGACAGACAGAGTTACTTTCGCATTTATAAAAATAATTAGATAGTCTATTTTAAGTTTCCTTCTCTGTCTCTTTACAAACTGTGTCTCTTATCCCAATCTTCTGTCGCAGGTCTGCTGGAAGAAATTACTAGTGAAATAGGTAAACCGCGCCTGTCTATTCTGTCGACATGTCACCGTGTACACTTAGGTGGATTGAACGACAAGTGAGTTGTCATTCCATCTTATTTGTATGATTTGACAGCTCACTTGTCGTTCACTTCGCCTCAGTTTTCACTTCGACATGTTTACAGAATCGCACTGCTTTGTGCTCTTTTCTCTGTATAACATTTTATTTTTGAGTCAAGTGTACCTATTGTGTGTACATAAATAAATAAATGTTCTGCGTAGGTATCCTGGAACATGTCTACAACAACTGAGGTTCCGAATGACGTCAGCACACCCAGCTCCTCGTAAATCAAACTACGAGTAATATTGCTGTCGTTATCAGTCACGGCTGCTAATCAATAGGTACCAGTTGATAATTTGACGGTAATTCCTGATATTTCCACTTATCGGACTATGCGAAGGTTGACTGTTGATTTCATAAAACTGATATCTAATTGATTAACAAATTAAGTTTAAAAGACTTAAATGGATTTTTATGATTGATGCACGCAGGAATGTATTGTCTTGCCAATTTAAAAAGTTTTAAAGAATTTACATACACGAATCAAAAGCCAATAGTTTATACTTAATCTCTGCCTGTCTTACTGGGAAATTCAATCGCAGTGTAGGTACTCTAATCTTCTGCCTTGGACACTAATCCTACCTTATGTCATTAGCAATTTGTTATCCTCACAATACGACCACCATTTAAAATTTGTCTCCAACTTTTGGATTTTCGTCACATTTTAAGTTGTTTTTCAAGATCAGAGTGCTAATTCTAGGTACTAATTATTAAGCAACGTTTCCATTCAAAAGCCAGTATACTATTGTAGTCTTTGCATTCACATGTCAGTTGCAATCTTTCAAAAATGTATGGAAATTAAGGCTTTTTTGACAGATTGTAACTGACATGCGACTGAATTTGTAGAATTGGCCCTCAGGTAATATAATAGGTTGTTGTACAGATCAGAGAAAAACCAAGGTCGTTTCCGTCGCACTTGCATCCTACATTCTCTTCAAAGTTCATCCATGTTTGGTTCAAATTTTATTGTGTATTTAAAACAATTATAAAAAAAAAACACACAGACGGGTGCAAACATTTTTGAGCTCGTTTCGCTCGCGCCTGCTACACAAAAAATCTCAAAAAATCCTAATACAAATCGAGTTTGCTTATTTTACCACACTATTAAACAAATGGTGAACACCTAATAGAGTATAGTTCTCTCTGTTTAGCCCTGTTTGTCTTTCAAACAATTTCATCAAGAGGGTAGATAAACAATACATAAATTGAACATTATTCCTTCGTAAATGATAAGGTTTTTGTGGTTCCGAGGTTGTATATACCTACAGTAGGAACCAAAGGAAAACAAACTGGCTGGACTGTGCCTAATATGCTTGTGTAAATACGGCTTATAAAAATAATGGACGACCTCAAAAACACCATTTTGAATTTTGGAGAATGAATTTTTCTTTCTTTTTTTTTTTAAACGTTGCGCCACACTAGGAATTTCTCCTGTATCGTGGGTGCGTTTACAAACATATAAACTCACATGCACAAACAGCCAGACCCGAAACAACTATCTGTAGGCCATACAAATATTTGTTCGAATCGAACTCGCGACACGCAGCGCAGCAAATCGCTCAACCACAGCGCTAACCGTGCCGTCAAAAATTATGCCTTTGGAAATGATATTCGAATCTATGCTTGGAAGGTTAATAATTAATAGACTTCCCAGACCAAATGAAGAAATCTGGTTGGCTACGGGAAGGATTTATAACGCAGTCTGCTCCCAAAGACAGGTCTATGAATGCGGCATGTGAAAACGTGATGCGCGGTTCCTCTGGGTTTGGCCAGAGGAGTGACGCCGCTTTAGATGAAAGTTAATTATTCAAATGCCATGAAAACCTTTCCCACTTCTTCAAGTAAAATCAATCCTAATTTAACACAGGTTAGAATATATTTTAGTTACATCAACTTCTTGATTAACAAAGCTAACAGTGTAGGCGAGAATCAATCAGTTTAAATCTGCTCAAAAATTAACATGAAATATTCACTGTTCGTTTGAAGAGTAGGTAACTAGGTATAAATGATCACGAGTATGACTCAGGACTTAGGCTTAGGACTAGGTACAATAATACTACGCTACATTATACATACTTTTGTTATGAATTTGTTAATCTAACTTATTTAATAAATTAACTACACCCTTTCGACCAAACTTTTTCATAGGCAGAATGAGTCTTTGCACCGACCGTTTTCGCACGAATAAAATTAAAAGTCCAACCGAAGTAAGTAATAATAGTTGCAAAAGCGTTTAATATCAGTCAATAGTAGTAGTAAGTAATTTCGGTCCAATCTGTTAATGGTGCCAAAATTTGGGTATGCCTGAAGTGCACACTGATAAAAAAGGATAAGATATGAAGTAGTGTATTTGTATAATTATGGACGTATGAATGTGCATGGAATAGGCTTTTGTTTTGTCATTTTGGGATAAAGATACCTACATGCTTTAATTGTATGGCGAGCGATATCCTGTTTGAGTGACATATTGGAAGATGTTATTTAAGTGCTTCAGCACGCATTTTGTTTTTTTTATAAATTTTATGCTGGCCCGGTCGATGTTATCTGCCTCTAGTGGTTAGGCGTCCGTTACACGCTCATGCAAACGTCAGTCAATTCTAAAAGTCATGAATGACGAATGATTGATGGTGAGTGATGGTATTCAATCGACATTACCTTAAAAGAAGTCGGTTAACAAATAACAAAAAACCAAAATCGAAAAAGTTTATTTGCAAAGAAATACATATAAATTACAAGGAAAGATTTTATATCCTAAATTCTTTTTAACCGCTCCAGCCCGAATGTGAAAATTCCAAATTATACAACGTGTAACACAATCGATTTCGGTGTTGGTCCCATAGTGAAAGTTGTTCATAATGATGAGTACAATGACCCATTAAGAGGTATTGCGTTTATTTTGTAACACGTTGTAAATATATCTTGCGCAATAGTAATAATAAAGATTAAAATTACGAAAATCAGCCGGCACACCGGGTGTGCCGCCGGGGTTGATACTTAAAATAATCTGAAATAAAGCGACGATCTAAAAAAGATAAAGCTGGGGGATAACACCTAAAAGCTGTGACTAATAAAATATCCAGATTTTCGCCAATAAATTTAATGCAACCATCAGTCATCGCATTTGACGATAGGTTATCCGTCACTCACAGCCGTGACTGTGGTTAAACTGACAGCAAAACCTACCATGTAATGGGTACCTTAAAGTTGTGCGTTGTTAGTCGTCAATCAGTTCCTTGGCTAGGTTTGACGTGACGTTTCTCTCGTGTCCGAACGTCTCTAGTCGACTGGCTAAAGTTCCATTACCTACTTACGTCCACGTTTAATAATAAAAAAGCATCCGAAAATAATACAGATCTCTAATTTTAAGTTTGTAGAGTTTCTTTTTCCGTACTCGAATTTAAAAACAACGGAACGCGTGCAGGAGGACGTCATCGTAAACACTAACCAAAAAGTACTCGTGTAGAGTGACGTTTGGAACTGCCGATAAATTCTGTAAACATCTATTCGATAAAACTTGGAAGGAGGAAGGTTGAAGTGAACTGTCATTTTACCTTGATGAGATGGATTGACAGCTCACGTCACACTTGAACTAAGTTTTCACGTTGAACTTTTTATTTATTTTGCAAAGTTTCAAGATTCTTAATCGAAAGAATAAGATTTTTCATACAAACTGTTATGATTATGAAAATCATAGGCGGAGCTCGTGGCAAAATTATAACAGCCGCATGGACCGATCTTCAAGGATAAGCAAAGCTTGCCGAGGTTGGTCTGCGGATGGCTGACCATCATACCGAGACTCCTCCGTGCCTCGGAAAGCACGTTAAGCCGTTGGTCCCGGCTGTCATTTGGAGATCTTTGGCAGTCGCTAAGGATTGTCAGAAGCCAGACTCTTACTGACTAAAACCCATCCGTGCTCCTCCTAGTGCCCTTTGCTTTCCAGGGCCGCGGTAACTCTTTCGAACATATTCCGCAACCCTGGCAAGACAAATGATATGCTCACCACATTAATTGAATCTCCATCATTACGTATGATCTCCGACTATCTCGATGTCACTAACCGATCCGAGAATGCATATAATTATTATAATTCATCATTAAAATATTCTCGTCTTGAGAACTTTACAACAATGTTATTGATAAGGTGCTTTGAACCTCGTGACTGTATATTGCGTTTCTTGGAAACTGTCTTTTGTTTAATGCATCAGTGTAGTTAGTACAGTCTTAGACAAAGAAGAATTCTGCCAGAGTTGCGGATTTTGTTCGAAAGAGTCACCGCTGCCCTGGAACGCAAAGAGCACTAGGAGGAGCAGGGATGGGTTTTAGTCAGTAAGAGTCTGACACTCCCTCCCGTTCCACCCAGAGCGGAAGGAGTCATTTGATGATTTCTCATCCATAAAAAGACAAAGAAGAATGGACTGAGCCAATAAATCTCGCTTTTCTGTAGGTCTCAGTGACGAGAGTGACACTGCAAGCCTATGAAGTGTACCAATCGGAATTCTTAAAAAATACAACTACCTACTTGTCGCATTTTTGTCTCTCACACTTTTCTGACCGTATTAATTTTACAGCCAGATAGGGATGCTCAATCCATTCTTCTATGTCTATGGGTACAGTGGTATTTGTACTGCTAAGCGGACATTTCTCAAACATATTCAGCCTCGATTATAGGAAAATAAAATACTTATCGCTATTATATCTAGGTATTAACTACTAGGATCATTTGTATGATTAGCAAATTCTTAATTTCTCTACTTAGAGAGAAAATGAATCAGCTAAAAAGTAAGTAAAGTAAGCGTCAGCTTCAAACTAATCCTGGGGCTAAAAAGTAGATATTTTTTTTTAAACATGCTTGGAAATTTATCTTGGATATTTATTTATATATATATATGAGCATTATTTTAACAACCTTCTTCGAGATAAATCGAAATTGCTGGACTGGCCAAATACATGTTAGCAGTGGCCGGCAAAAGTTGTATGGAAATCCATATTATCGTGTTTTAGCGGCCAAATAAATTACATAGTAAACTCATATCTGTCGTGTAATTTAAAAATGAAACTATCTTTTACTCCGAACCGAAACATGGCAACCACGGAGGTAATTTATCAAAGGTTTTATTTAAATTTGGAGCTGGCTTGCAAATAGAAAGCTTTTTATTTAAATAAAAAACAAATGAACACTTTAACGTGGGAAAAATTATTGTTGTTCGTCATTGATTAATTTTCTAGGTACTACTTAGTCTTAATTTCCGCGCATTATTTGAGAAAAGTACTAAGCCTTGGCCACAACTAGGCATAGATGCCTCTTTTGCTGGCCGCAGTAATGTACTATTAAGTAAGTTATATTTGAGGCACCTTTACGATTTAGGTACTTTCTGAACTCTGTCCTATATTATTTCTAATTATCTTGATTCTTATAAGAGTAAGACTTACTTTAATAATTATGAAACTGTTTGCATGGCTTCATGCCCAAGGCAAGAGCTCATCTCGAAACCGTTAAATAAATATAACTTAGCAAATTATCCTATAGATAGCTATGTTCGTTAATAGTAGGTGTAGGGAGGTGTTCCTGGGTTGTGGAGGTCAGATTATCAGCCGCTACACGGAAAATTCTGGTAATCAGCTGAATCCAGTTTGACTGGAAGCCGACCCCAATATAGTTGGGAAACGGCTAGGCAGGTGATGGTGTACGTAACTGCAACTTTTTATGATTCATGGGTCGTACGTATCATTGATCATCGCATTAAAATTGAGGAAAACCCGATATAATAACTGTGCTATAACAATGGCTATTACGATGAAATACGGATAACTACCTATCACGTACAAAATATTGTCATATTAAAGGCACTATAGATAAAAATCCACTTCTAGATATGTACAATGAAAATCAAAATCAAAAGTCATTTATTCAAATTAGGCTGAGAGCCAGCACTTTTTGAACGTCAAATTTTACATAAAGACAGTCCCCCAAAACGCCCACCCGTCACCACTTCCTAGTGTTTTAGCTGTACCTACCTTGTCTACCTCTGTTCCATGGAAGCTCGTGCTAGATTAAATATGAATATTATAAATGGTTTGTTTTTGCATTGAAAATCATGTAATAATTCTTTATTTATATGTGAAATATTGTGAGGATGAATTATTTATTAATGTTTACTCTTTCACGTAAAAACTACTGAATGGATATTGATGAAACTTGACTGAAATATATAGCTTGTATGTATCGATCAGAATGACACATAGGTTATAATAATTTATGAAGGGGGAATATATTATATACTACTTTATACACGGGCAGAGCCGCGGGCGGGCGGCAGCTAGTTATGAACAACTGTTCGATAGACCGTATGCTGATAGTAAGCGATGATGTCTAGAAGTAACCTATTCACTCTTGAATTCCAGATTGTAGCAATCAGGAAACAGATTCAGGCAGGGAATTCCACTCCATAGCTGAACACACAGTGAATGTGTTCCTAAAACGTTTTGTGCGTGTGGGTGGGATGTCCACCATGTACAATGTAAATAATTATAAATAATAACACGGGTACACAAATGAGTAAAGAAATATCCACAATAATATTCTATAGTAACAGGGGCAAGCTCATTGCCGTCTACCGAACAAAAACTTATGGAATTGCTGCTGAGAATTTCGTTACGTATTCTAAGAACACTTTGTCAAAGCCGGGGATCAAACCTCTGTTTTCGGTATCTCTATGCTCAGAAAAGCAACAGCCGCGCTTGCAACCGCTATGGTAGGCGTCAGATAAAGTTGCAATAAAGTACATAGACCTTTCCCTAATATCCCTTCGGGTATCTACCCAAACAATAAATTTATGAACCGGTTTTCATTACTAGTGAACGTAATGATCACGATAGAAGTCGATTCAGGACAGCTTTATATCTTCAAAGTCGTCAAGTCAATAAATGTATGTGGGTCAATGACCGTTATTGCACATTTATCTGGTGTCTACCATAGTTCAACGACACAGTCAGAAAACGTTAAGAAATTGGTCTACAGAAAGCCTCTAAAGGGTCTGTAAAGCAAGAATCAGGCATCTTCTGTGCACGCTTGCTCGGGCAATCGTAGACCTAATTCATCCCTTTCTATCACGTGTGATTGAAATCAAGAGCCCATTCAGCAAAAAAAAATAGTGTAGTTTGCTTGTAAATTCGTCTCTGAAGGAAAGGGAGAAGGAAAATATGTTTTTTACTGTTGAAGATGTGGAAGCCTGCATGGATGACGGCTCTTCACAGCTAAAGGCTCCCACAGAAACAGAAGTGACGTGTCAATTCACTCTCAATTTTTCAATAAGTTATTATCTTCTTCTTTGTTGACATATTGTCGTATCGCGCCTGATTGCTTTTTAAGGCTCATTTGTGACCAATGAACAACAGTGACTCTTGAAGAATTTGATTGAAAAAAAAAACATTTATTGTGAGTATAGTACCCACCCAATAACACAAGGAAACAAACGCTAATCAAAACTCGAATCGAGTTCCCAAGCGATAAAAAACCGACTTTCGTTCCAATAGTAGCAAATCAAGGTCGCGGGAACAACGCTCCGTCAGTGTAACCGCGACTACCGGTAGGGCGGCCCGCCCAAACGTATCCGCCCAAACGTTTCACCAACCAACGACTAGTTAGGACCGCTACGAGTCGTCTAAAGTCTAAAAAACTAACGTTAATATTGTGAAAAACAAAAAGTGAAAGTGGAAGTGTGTTAGTGAATAATTGACATCGCTAAAGTGTAATATGTTTCGTTATTTATTTCGTGAATTTCTTATCGTTATTTTCCGTGTTCGGAATCTTAAGCTCTACTTATAACACGCTTAGATATTGAAAAGCTTTTTCATCTAAAATTATTTAGGCCTTTGAAGCGCCGAAATCATTTATTATTTAATGAAAGGAGTTTGTGAAAATATTTGGAAACATCCCTTTGAACTGGCGAGCTGATTTTTAATTGTAGGTAGGTAAAGGAAATAAACAAAGAAAAAGAGTTTATTTGCGCCAAGCAAAACATCAACAAAGTTAGGCAAGTTGGGAAAAGATGCGTCACATTCGCAAAATGGCCATTGCTCAGCATAATGCTGGAACTCGTCTACGAGACAGAGCCACAGCGCTGGTTCTCAGCGACTGCCGGTGTTGATAGAATGACGTCGCTCGGAGCAATATAAAAAGTAATTAAGTAAGAAATATAAGTGAAAGGAAAAGCAGAATAAACGCAATACCTCTTAAGGGGTCATTGTATCATTATGAACAACTTTTATTATGGAACAACCACGAAGTCGCGAAAAAAAATTAGCTGTTCAGTACATTTTGTCGAGTTATGCGCACAGAAAAATGTATGGAGCAGTCAATTTTTTTTTTTCGCTATTTCAGTGTTGGTCCCATAGTGAAAGTTGTTCATAATGATACAATGATCCCTTAAGAGGTATTGTGTTTATTCTGTTACACGCTGTATATGGTAGGTTTAGGAGTTTACTTAGACCTAACATCGATCCATGAGGCTTACCGTACAAGCTAAGTCTAGTTCTATACATTCGCTTAGCCTTTTTCTTCAAACATGTTGGGGTCGTTTTTTAAGCTTGTGATAGTATGTTTGGCTGTAGTAGGAACAGTAGTAATTAAGACGTTTAGTTGACACTTCGCATGACCCAAAGGCTGGCTTTTACCTCGGACTAAGGATAAGCATTGCCATACAACGTGGCAATGCTGCCAGCCTATTGGGTACCACTGACCTGCGATGCGGAGGAATTTTTCGACGCCATATTTTAGATTATTTTTAGTTTTAGTTAATTAAGAGTTTTTTTAAGTTTTATTTAAGTGTATACAGGGTGTTAGGGACATCGTAACGCAAACTTCACGAAAAAGCTACACTTAATGCCATTAACCAAATCATTAATCTCGCTAATGATCGGTTTGCAACAAAACAGCTGAGCAGATGCCTAATTCTAATTTTATTTACATTGCTTTTGTTAGTGAAAGTAGTTATTTAACTATTTAAAAAAAAAAAATCACATTGGGTTGGGTAAGAATAACGATTATGAACAGTCTAAAGTAAAAAAAAAACGCCTGAAAAAAATGAAAAAATGAGGAAAAAGCCGACGAAAAATTCCAACGCGGGGCGGTCCAGAATCATGTCCTGGATCCATGGTATTCGTTTGTGCGTCGATGTCCCTTACACGCTGTATAGAAAGTAATAGTTAGTTGTCAAAATAAGTTATTAAATACTAAGAAACCCAGCTGAGCTATTCTGTAGAAAGCACGTTAAAACTTAGGTACAAGACACATCTAACAACCAGCTCTAAACGAAATACGTATACGTTTATTACAGTACACAGACTTCATTACACAGGTTACATTTGTTTTGAAATTAATTGCGTGAAACTATACAATGCAAAACAAATTGAGTCTATTCAATGCAAAGATGGTCTCACAATCTTTAGCAGGTCCAACAATGTTTTTACGTCTTAATCAAAGTTTGGGGGTTTTAGTCGCAGTGGTGTGGATCAGCATGGAGCTGTGGAGCTGACACATTCTCAACTCTTATCAAATACTTAATCCAGAAACTGGCTCTTAGCAAACTTTCTTACCTTATGTACTACAACCGTCGATCCGGCTAAGTATGTGAACTTCTTAATTACGAGATAAATAAGTAGCTCCTAGATAGACAGAGGGCCAAGTTGAGAGACACTCGGAAATTGGAGGCCCTCTCACAAATTAGTCGAGTAAGGTTCGTGTAATGTAATTAATTTTTAATGAATGCCTACTTGTGAACAATTTCGTCTGTTTGTGTTCGTAGCGAATCGATATGTTTGTTCAGGCAGGAGTCTTGGTTGACTATAGAAACATAAATTATGGCATGTAGGCCTGCCGCGTTGTAGGCGTTCTTAAGGATTTCAGGGTTCTCAGTTTTATTTCTCGACACAAAAAAAGAATAATCTCGTCTCGTTATAAAAGCCCGAAGTCCGTAGTTTTGGCCTTAGTGTAGGGCGTTTTCTACTCCGCATCACTTACGGACTTACGATTAGTCCCGAACCCGAACTAAGAACAACAGCTGTCAAATCGTGTTGTCATTCATTCTTAGTTCGGTTTCAGGACTAATCGTAAGTCCGTAGGTGATACGGAATAGAAAACGCCCGACACTAAGGCCGAAATCTGTACCGAAACTACGGACTTCGGGCTTAGAGAGTAGATCTCCAGGCTTTAGGCCATTGCTGGCTATGTAATTTAATTTAAGCCAGCTGATAACCAATTTATTTTTGAAGACCTAAATTATTATGTTTATTCACAAACAGCCCCGGCTTCACACGGGTACGAGCATCACTATTTTATCTTTTTGAAGATATTCGTTGTCGTTACAGGCAGAAAAAGTCCACAATAATACATTAGTAATAAGTAATATATAACCATATTACCCTGTTACATAATATATCTCCATGAAGATTATGTACTTTAATTTCGTATGCCACACGGGAATATTCGTAAGCCGAGGCTTATCACTGGAAATGCGGAGACAGCCATTCGATGTTATTATCAAAATTATTTCGGAAACACATCCCAAGATTATTGGAGATTAAAATCATTTCAGAAGAATATATTTTTGTTCGAGTTTGAAAAGACATGGCTCTCAATTGGTTGCGTAATGTGGTGGTATATACGTGGTTCAGATAACCAATTCTACTAATTTTCAAGCCCAATCGCATTAGCATCTGTAAGATTAAGCATCATTAAGAGTCTGACTCTCCCTCCCGCTCCACCCAGAGCGGAAGGGGTCATTTGATGATTTCCCATGTATAAAAAAGGTAAGTATATCAGCTACTCAACATTACTCTTAAATATGAACACGCACTTCTGGAGCACCCTGTAGAGGACCTATGTAAGTCAATGTTAGCAACACAAACTTTTATAGGGAGTCTATGGAAAGAAAGAAAGAATAATATTTATCACAAACACATAAATCTCTTCAGCCGCCATAATAGCAGATACAATAGTAAATCAATGGCGCATCGACTCCAGCCGGTCGATTCTGTCGACATCTCACGGTGTTCACCTAGGCGGAGTGAACGACAATAGAGCTGTCATTCCATCTTATTTGTATGGTTTGACAACTCACCCGTCGTGCGCCCCGCCCGGGTGTTCACTTCGACATGTTTACAGAATCGCACTGCTGGACTCGTCGTCACAGTTAAGAAGATAAAATGGGTAGCACGATATTCTTCCTTACTGATCACTCTTCTTTCTAAACTGGCGGTCAGAGTTTTGGCTTGGCCATGAGCTATAATATAACATCCCTTTCTCCGCCCTTTCACAGGGCCTCTCTCCCTCTTCGCTTGCTCACTGCACACGTACCAGACAGCAGCGAGCAATGTTCCTCAATATGAAATGAACACTGCTCAAGTCTCCGAACGGAGTGCCCCTCTCGTGTCCCTCTTGGTCCGGTCTCTCACTTGGACCTTTTTGGCATGAGTAACTCTACCGGCAAAGCTGACAAGATCACTGAGACACACAAGACCCACCACGACGGCAACGTGGGGATAATAATATAACAGCTAGTAGGTACCTATAGTAGATTCCAGATAAATGTGCAATAACGGTCATTGACCCACATGCATTTATTGACTTTCTTAAAATCAAAAACAGAAATAAAGACTTACAGTAGTCCTGAATCTACTTCTATCGTGATCCTTTATGTTCTCTAGTAATGTAAAATGGTTCATAATGTATTGTTCGGGTATCTACGAAGGGATATTAGGGAAAGGTCAATGTACTTTATTGCAAGTTTATCTGGCACAAAGTATAGTACTATTAATAAAATAAAATAAGTAAGGGTCTTCTCTTTCACCTTTCGGTCACATGAAAGCTTATAAAGGCCTATTCCACCCTAATGGCAGCCACTTACGAACCTAGTGACGATTTTGATCATTTTCCTTGTCAACTTAAATAAAAGTTAGGTACCTACCTATAAGTCAACTTACTGTTTCGTGATAAATTTGCGACTATTATTTACTAATACATTATTAGAAAGGAATACGATAAAACAAAATATTCAATTCAACTCAACAAACAATAAAATCCAAAACATCCAATAAATTGTACAAAAAAATAATGTAGTATGCAAAATACTATAATCTCATCGCTAACTCAAATGCTGAGGAGTATTTTCATTAAAGTACCATACAAGGCCGAAATACATTAGTAAGATGCAATTTGAAGAGGTACTATAAAGAAAAAAATAAATTAAAAAAAAAATGACCGTTCCGAAGCGGGCCTACAATACGCCTACAATATTCGATTTCAACATCGCATTTTTTTTTTCGTAAGCTTTTCTGAGTAGTGTCAGGGTACCAGGACTACAAAACCAAATGCCCTGACAGGTTTAGTTCGTCCTTTATTAAAATTCGACGCGTATAATATTTTTTTTGCCAAAAAAATAAGAACTCGGTACAGTTTTCGTCAAATAACTTTGCCCTTCTGAAGTTAGCCATTTCGCGCCACGCCCCCATGTCTCTTACGCATGCGCAGTTGCAGTGTGTTCGTAATTTTGACTACTACGCAGCCACTTGACACAACTTCAGAGGGGCAAAGCTATTTGACGAGAACTGTACGTGATGCTGATCTAAGATATAAAGAAAGAAGACGAGGCTCTAAAAACTTTTTTTTACTAATTTTTTTTTTTTTTTTTGTTTTCTTATCTTGCAACCAGTCCTTCTAAACTATAAGCAGATGAGGTGGGTGCTTTTTGTCGTTTAGGCGCTGCTCCCACCGGAGCGAGCCCTTTCTTCGTCATTATTTGGATCTCAGACCCTCTAATCGTCGAAGATATCACGCCTCTTTTTAAGCCGACGTATGGTTTCAGGGATAGTGTGCTGCCCCGCTAGCTGGTTTGGGTGCTTCGACAGTCTTAACTTGTAGCTTGCTCCATGATGTCTATTTCGTCTCTTATCATGGGCATGTTCAAAATTTCATGGAGCTCTGTTGTTCTTACAAACCATGGTGCGTTAGATATTTGTTTTAATATATAGTTTTGTACTCTCTGTAAAACCATGATGTTGGAGGCGCTGGCAGAGCCCCACAACTGGATGCCGTATGTCCAAATAGGTTTCAGGATCGTTTCATATATGAGGAGTTTGTTTTCCAAAGATAGTTTTGAGTTACGTAACGTCCCAGTAGCCAATAGAGACCCTTATACTTTAGGTTAATTTCATCTCGTTTTGTTTGAACATGTTTTCTCCATGTAAGTCTACGGTCCAGGTGCATGCCTAGATACCTTACAGTGTGTTGATGTGGAAGTTGAATGCCATTTAGACTGACTGGAGAACAATCTTCTTTTCGGAGAGTGAATGTTATGTGCACTGATTTGGATACACTGACAGCAATCCTCCATTTGGCTAGCCATTTCTCAATTTCATTGAGACTGTTTTGCAAGACGCTAGAAGCCTTAATTGGACATTTGTTCGAGGTGAGTAATGCTGTGTCATCAGCGAAGGTTGCAACTGTAACTCCTGGACATAGCGGTAGGTCATAATGTGTACAGATTGCATAGGACAGGTCCCAGCACAGACCCCTGTGGCACTCCTGCTGATATTTCGTAGAAGTTGGAGGTACAGTCGTTCTCGCTCACTTGAAAAATTCTATCGGACAAATAGGATTTCAATATTTCGAAGAATGTGTGCGGTAGTATTGATTTAATTTTGTACAGTAGACCTTTGTGCCACACTCTATCGAAGGCCTGTTGGATGTCCAGAAAAACTGAAGAACAGTATTCTTTTTTTTCCAGTGACGTTCTAATTTCTCTGCACACTCTATGCACTTGTTCAACAGTCGCGTGTTCTTTCCTAAACCCAAATTGATGTTCCGGGATGATCGATTTTTCTTTTATAACTTTTGTAATTCTGTGAAGTAGTGACTTTTCAAATAGCTTTGACATTATGGGCAGAAGACTGATTGGTCTGTATGATGTGATTTCATGAATTGGTTTCCCAGGTTTGTGGATCATTATAATATTCGATACTTTCCATAGGTCTGGGAAGTATCCAACTCGCATTATTGCATTAAATCCCATTATTAGGTTATATACAGCTACTTTTCTTTACTTTTTTACTAAATAACGAAGAATTAAAACTAAAGTATTAGGTATAAATAATATTTTTTTCTGAATTTTCCAAAAGCCCTGGAAAGAAAGGCACTAGGACATCAATGAAAAAAAAAAAGGCGCCATAAATGTGTAATAACAGTAATTTATTACCCACACACATTTTTTGACTTTCTCAATAAAAACAGAAATAAAGACCTTAAGCTGTCCTGAATCGACTTCTATCATCATCCTTTAAGTTCTCTAATAACCAAAAACTGTTCATAATTTATTGTTCGGGTATCTACGAAGCGCGAAGGGATATTAGGAAAAGGTCAATGTACTTTATTGCAATTTTATCTGGCGCCTACCATAATATATGTTTACTTACAATAATTTCAAAAAAATACTAGGTATATAATAACATGATGTTTAATAATGCACGCACACACATTTACTTTTTCTTTTTTTCTTTTTCTTTTATGTATGTCACCGGAGAGTTACGGACTCTGTAAAGTTGTAATGAATCTTGATTAGATTATAATTTCTCGATGTTTTATGGAAACATTGTTTTGTATAAGCAGCCGCAGTGAATTCCATTCAACTCAATAGTTTTCAATATATCCGTGGCTTATTTAGAAAAATTGTTTAAATTTCACGCGTGTTACTAGCTAGTTATACTTCTAATAGTAATCTGTGGAGAACGCAGTGGGTAGCATAATTGTTTTAAAATGTATATTTTAGACATTATGACAATTTCTTATTGTGCTACTGTTTGTTTTTCCTTAAATAAATAAAATAAAATAAAAAATAAAATATTTCCCCAAATAATGGCAACTCTATTAATACCTCTCGGAATGTTTAGTAACGACTTTCAAGTTTAACTTTCCTCAACTATGTTGATGTTGGTGCATTTCATAAGTCTTTGACAAAACTAATTGTTATTAGGTACTTATATTTAAAAATATTGACCTGAATGCATTTCCTTACTTTTCCTTACTTATTCAAAAACGTTTAGAGACGTGTACGGGTAACAGACAGACAGAGTTATGTTCGCATTTGTAGGTAATATTAAGTATGGATTGAGGTTAAAGTACGTACCATCGTCTTCAATACCCAATTACGTTTTTATATATGCCTTACGCGTTGTGGAGTTATCTCGAATATTGGTTTTGTCGTTATATCACGAAACTCATAAGGACCTGAATATAATATTAATATCAATCTTGAGATATCCCGTGGCTTTCTCGTTTGACTGACCTTCTTATTGTCATCGCATTGTTGGGACGATAGTCTGTAGCACAATACAACTATTGTCTACGGATTAAAGTAAGTTTTACGTAGAACAATTAGAAATGGTTGTCTCATCGTTGTCGCGTCGTGACGACACGCCTTTTTGTAGGAGCTTTAATATGCCAACTCTCCCATTTTACACGTTTTACAAGCCGCAGGGCATCTTCATGAAAATTACCTATATCCGAACACGGTAACCCAAACACTCAACTTTGCTTTTACGAGCGTTTAACAACTTTAGCTTATCATAATTAGGAATATATTACATTTATCCCATATTAAAAGTAAGCCCACAGAAAAATTAATGATAGTTTAACTCTTTCAGGCATGGTTACCTACTGTCATTAACCACCGATTTAGATATATTTGTATGCCTTATTGCGGGTATTTGTGAACTATCGCGGTAATATGCATCTTGTTTGACTGCAAATTAGTTCTTTATTTAGGTTCCCTATCCATTTGCATAAAATTTTAAGACCTAATATAACTTAGCATAATTTTGTTTGGCATAATTATATTTTCGCATAATATAATTACGCATAACAGCTAACGCATAATTTTTTTAAGCATAATTTTTCTAACCATAATAATGATTAAGCATAATATTCTAAAGCATAAATTTATTGAGCATAAAGTTCTCAAGCATAACTTTTTTTAAGCATAATATCATACAGCATGCAAGCAAGCATGCAAGCAAGCATGCAGCAAACAAGCAAGCATGCAGCATGCAAGCAAGCATGCAGCATGTAGCATTCAAGCGAGCATGCAACATGCAGCAGGCAGGGATTCTGTCACGGCTCCGGCGCTGCGGGCCTCCGGCGGCCCCACGCGCCTACGCGATTTTAAATTACACTAGGGGTAGGACAAACAAGACTACGTGGAGTCGGTTTTGCAGCAATTCGGTTCTGTCACTAACTTTTGTTGCACAGCATATTAAATTTTTAATCAACAATATTATTTAATTGTTACAGAAACTAACGTTATGCTAATAGTCATTAGGCCTACTAACGTTATGCGAATCAAATTTCCTACACACGTGGACGGCTTTGAATCGATTTGATTTTCCTATCATTTCATTGTTCTTGTGTGTGACATCATAGTAGGTACAAACGTTGTAGTCAAAAGCTGGCACGCTTGGTTTTCACACAGATCGTGATACTTGCGACTTGCATTGTCTATGTCTATCTATATACGTGGTTAAGGTCCACAGGCGCAAACAAAAGTTATATTTTAGTAAAAACATTTCGACCAAAAATTGAACTAAAAAAATGGAACTGAAAAGTAAAACATTAAACTGGAAACTTTTTAAATACTTTTACTAGACGCCTTTTTTTAAAGGGGGAAATCCTCACCTAACCTAACCTTTAAAAACAAACAGTAAAGCATTTATTACCTACGTCAAGTTAAATAAATGTTTTATATGTGTTTGGCGCAACTTATTTCTTTAGCATTAGAACTTTTTTAAATTGACTGACACGCGGTCATCACTATCTAACATTATAAAATTCTTAGAAAATTAGAAAGAGCTTCACCATCAAATTAAAAGCAAAAGCAATCTGTTTTCAATGAAATTCCTTGTCGGTTCTTGAAATCTTAATAGTTATTGATAATTCTCGGTAAAATCCAACACGTGGAGGCGCAAAATCCCGGAAAATGGGCTAATAACAGGTTTACACAGATTTGAGGCGTGAAGTCAGAAAATTAATTACAGTCTGTCGTTTATTTTCACATAGAAATGTCTACTCGAAAATGTATGTATATCATCTCCATATTGGAAAGTAATTACTTCAAAAACTGCTACTGAAATATTTACATAATTTGGTCCCAAAAAAAATCTTTAGGTCTTAGTATGTAACTGAAATACTGCGCCAGTTCCAATTTTGGCTTAAATATCTCGTTAGTCATAAAAGTTGTAATTTGTACTCATAAATTATCAACAACATTAACTATAGGACCAACCGAAATCGATAAACAATGAACAGCTGTTTCGGGTTGGTCCCATAGTATAAAAAGTGTTTATAACGATTAGTAAAATGACCTCTTTTTAGGTTTTGGGCCTGTTATGTTAGAACATAACAGGCCCAAAACCTAAAAAGAGGTCATTTTACTATTAGTGTTCTAGGTTAAAAACATCTATGTTTTAAACCTAGAACACTAATAAAATGATGTAATATTTTTTTGCAAGTAGGTACGCATAAATAATATACCTAAGAAGATTATAATTTCATGCTAGCATCATGCGATCCTGAAATTATCGAGTCTGGACATACTTACCGATCGCATAAAGAGCGAATTCTGTCGACAGATTCTAAGGCCGCCCATACACAGTTAATCCCAAACGTGATCCATGGTATCTGATCATTGATTTTGATCGTGGATCGCGTTCGAGATTTACTGTGTACGGGCGGCCTTAGGACTTATCGACTGAATTCGGTCGGTAGGCGATCGGTAACTATGTCGAGACTTCTCGCCCAGTTTCAAACGAAGTTTATGGAATGCACAAAATCGTAAAAAAACATGTTTTATGTTGTCTATACGTAGGAGGCAAGTAAACACGGGTGTAAGAACATTGTATTTATTCCTATGCCAATATTATTTTGCTGCGTGCAAAGTTGGTTTTATATTTGTAATAAATTCAGATTCATGAAATTCGAATGTGTGCTAAGAGAATTTTATCTAAAACTACATGTTTTAAAACGTGAGTTTGGCGAAAGGGGATTTCAAGGTCAAGTTTTGTTTACAACAATAAAACACGATGTTCTATAAATATCCTGAAAATACAGAGAGGATTTTACTGATAGATTTACAATACTTTGTCACTTGGAGCATTCGTTGAAAAATCTCGATTGATCACAACGTAATACAATTTTCTTGCGAGGGAGTTTTCTGAGGCTCTTTTTCGTCCCAACTATAACACTAGGAAGTGGTGACGGGCGTTTTGCGGGACTGTCTTTAAGAAAACTTTATTGTTCAAAAGTGTTGGCTCCCAGCCTGGAATAAATGACTTTTGATTTCAAACGAGCCACAGTTTTATCTGATGTGTGGCCGATTTATGACTTTTATTTGTAGTAGTTACTCTAATCTCAGTTGGCCTTGAAGACTTCTTGATCCTTATTAGAAACGGGATCGATTTTCATAAAACATTATTTGGCTATGTACTTACATTGTTTTTTCACAAACATGAGGTTAATACAGTCTCGACAATGTTTTCCTTGAAGATACTGCCGTTCCAAATTATCACCACAAGAAGACCTACTTATGAATAAGAAAGTACTCTGTGTGAAATTCAAGGCCGTGAAATGAAATATATGACGGAATATCAGAATGGGCAGCGGAGCGGTCTTTGTTATAGTCATCCATCATGGGCGTTTTATAGAAGAAACGTTGAAATAATAGCACGTTTGTGATTCATAACAGTCCCTCGTTTCATTCGATTACATTTGTAAACAAAATATACGGTAAAACACAAGATGAAACTAGATTACGAGCCAATAGGTTAGCACGCGTGCACTTCGTACGCTGTCTGTCAAAAGAATGCCAGCTGTCACGGCTTATACGCAAACTTGCTACCCTATTCGGGGTTACCCGCTCATATTTTATAAATCGCCATTTATATTCGACCAATTGAAATAAATCACCATTTTAATTTTGAATTTAACAATAATTACTATTCAACCAAATAACACAATCAGTCTCTCATCTTAAATCTTGGATTTACTTTTAATTTAGCTGCGCGCCGTCACGGCCGTCCTGCATCTACACACGTCCTCGTGTGTATTGCTCTCATCTTCACTATCGACGGTCAAACAGAAAGACACATTGATTAACATTATTCTCCACTCGGTCACCCTGACCCATATTTAAAGCAATACTTATAAGGCACCTAAATCTGATTATTTATCATTTTCAATACAAGTGATAACCAAATATCTCAGATAACACATCGAATCTTACATAGTACTCAGTGCCACCACAGCAAGTTAGTGCCAACCAAGCTGCTCGATGTCATACAGTTTGGTTGGTGCCACACAGGCTCGTCAATACCACACAGGCTAGTCAGTGCCACACAGGCTAGTCAATGCCACACAGGCTAGTCAATGCCACACAAGCGAATCAATGCCACACAGTCTAGTCAATGCCACACAGGTCAGTCAATGCTACTCAGACTAGTCAATGCCACACAGGTCAGTCAATGCCACACAGGCTAGTCAATGCCACACAGGCTAGTCAATGCCACACAAGCGAATCAATGCCACACAGTCTAGTCAATGCCACACAGTTCAGTTAATGCTACTCAGACTAGTCAATGCCACACAGGTCAGTCAATGCTACTCAGACTAGTCAATGCCACACAGGCTAGTCAACGCCACACAGGCCAGTCAACGCCACACTGGCTAGTGCCACACAGGCAAGTGCCACACAGGCTTGCGCCACACAGGCTATTGCCACACAGGCTATTGCCACACAGGCTGATGCCACACAGGCTATTGCCACACAGGCTGGTGCCACACAGGCTAGTGCCACACAGGCTAGTGCCACACAGGCTAGTGCCACACAGGCTAGTGCCACACAGGCTAGTGCCACACAGGCTATCGCCACACAGGCTGGTGCCACACAGGCTAGTGCCACACAGGCTATTGCCACACAGGCTATTGCCACACAGGCTATTGCCACACAGGCTATTGCCACACAGGCTCTTGCCACACAGGCTGGTGCCACACAGGCTCTTGCCACACAGGCTCTTGCCACACAGGCTATTGCCACACAGGCTATTGCCACACAGGCTATTGCCACACAGGCTGGTGCCACACAGGCTAGTGCCACACAGGCTATTGCCACACAGGCCATTGCCACACAAGCTATTGCCACACAGGCTATTGCCACACAGGCTGGTGCCACACAGGCTAGTGCCACACAGGCTATTGCCACACAGGCTAGTGCCACACAGGCTATTGCCACACAGGCTATTGCCACACAGGCTATTGCCACACAGGCTGGTGCCACACAGGCTAGTGCCACACAGGCTATCGCCACACAGGCTGGTGCCACACAGGCTATTGCCACACAGGCTATTGCCACACAGGCTCTTGCCACACAGGCTTTTGTGACTAATGGTTAATATTAGCAAAGGCCTTCACAGTAAACAAGTAAATCCAGCTGCACAACTCACCTGCGCCGTTATCGGCACATTCTGACTCTGCACTATTAGTAGGTCTTCAAACCTATGTACGTTCAACTCAATGGAACGTAGCAATCTGGCATAGGTCCTATTCGATCTTGTGCATACTTATAGGTTCTACTCTATTATTAGAGCCTTCAGTAAATGCCTATCGCCACGTGTTTGTTACTCATGGGGTGCGGTCAGACCCATTGGCACCACCTGAGGTGCGTTCAAGAGCTTCGAGTATGAGTAGACAAGCTATTCTTAACAAGATTTCGTTTCATTATCATTGTCTTCGACTAAGACATCTAATACACGAGAATACTTGGTGATCGGGAATCTTCCTCAATCTTGCACAATCATGAAGAGTTAAGCGCCTTTAGTCGGTATCTATCTAGGTAAATAACCCTACGATGATCCTTCGATGATCCTTAAATGGACCGTTTAATTCAAGATTTTACGTACCTAATCTGGTTTCACTCATAATCTTCTAATAACACGAAATCGTTAAGGGAAGACTTAATCTGTAGCTGCTTCTGTACAATCAAATTGAGCTTTACTTTATACCACGCATCGTTTTAAACCCTGTAATGAAATCTCAGGGACCTCATCTAATCGACTCCAGTACCTACATGCGTGCAAATAGCTTCATCTTTTTTTTGACCGACCGACCTTGACAATTCAAAAGTGCCTGTAAATGGTCTAATTGAAATAAATGCTTTGACTTTGACTTTGACTTTCACATAACCAAACATCAATTATGGGTCTCGCAGTTTCTTAAATCAAACGCTCTACAGATGAAGTCTAACATTTTTGACGCATTATTTGCTGTCGTTGAATTCTACGGCAATTGTCTACAAACTAGTGTTGGTCAGTCAGTTAGCCGTTTGAGAGTTCAAGAGCGGTTGTATATGACTTAATTGAAACAAATGCGGTTTGGTTCAAGATTCATGATTACCAAGTCCAAAAACCGGTAAAAGTCACCAAACTCACAATAATTTGAATAAAGAAAATCAAAGACCAGGTATCTCATCACAGTCAACAGCTATCATATCATAGCTCAACACAACACAATTACTACACTCGCTCTTCCCCGTGGGAATAATATCAAGTAAGTTTTATTTTGTACGACAAAGAGCTACCGCAACCCTGTTACAGACTCCTTCGTCTGTATCACTCTGGGATACTGCTACGATACTCTAGTACAGTCACTGACACACAGAACTCAGAACCTGTTCACATAAACTAAATTGCCACTAACTCATCATCCACTTCACAACGTCTATTGGTACTTTGCCTCGGGTGTCTTCTTCTCCATAAAGAGATTTTAAAACATGCCGACCGATAAGCTATGCACATTGGAGCTTCCAAAAAGATACAATGTTTGCGTCAAACGTTCATGTGAAGGAGCTACGTTCACGAATTGATCTACGTTAATCTACGAACATCACGGTCATAACTGCACTGTTCAATTTGAATTAAGAAATTTTAATAGCATGATTTCTCTATGCCTGTAAACCTTTAATCATTGTCATTAACATCAAGTTGCTGTTCATGATGGTTTACTTACTATCGAAATAACTAACTGTTGGAAAACGTACGTAAATGTAAACGTATGTAAGGAAAACTGTCACCGACACGTTAGTACACAAGCCTGGGTCCAATTTTTCACCAAAAACGTCTAAGTTGGAACATGACCTTGTGGCAACCTTGCCATGCACTGTCTCATTCTAAAGTTCGCACTGAACAAAATGTTGAAACTATTACCGCCAATGGGAAAACTAAGTACTCGCTTTGTATTAAGTATGTCAAAATAACCTTGCACTATCAAACCAACCACTGAATACATATGAAGAATTTGGAAGCTTTTAAACTCACAATACAAATAAAATGGGAGCGACTCACCCAGTTCCAGACAGCTTTGAACGTTTTTACACCCCACAGATGTTGACAAGATGCTCGGCTACTGCAGTCTGCAAACTGGTTGCTGACCTTTGGTTTGTCACGCTCAGAACTGCTCAGAAGTTGCAGCTGCTCAGCAGTTATAGCAGCATGCGAACCGCTAGCCTCTTGCTAACTTCATCCACCGTAATACGATATCTGAAAACTGAGAAACACTACGAGAGTACAAGTTCTATCAAAGCTGTGGCTGAAAATAGAGCTTTCAGGTAGTAGTAGAAGTCAATAAATAAAGTCAATAAATCGAAAACTAAACAAAACATTGGCACAAGAAAAGAGGCCCACGCCCAGTAGTGGGCAAAGCCCGGGCAATGGAAGGTAATGATAAATCAAAACATGGCTTTTGCGAGTAACACAGTTTTCAGAAAAAGCGTTAGCTGGGTACGGTATTGAGACTATAGCGCTTTATTGTCCCATGGAGGTATTTACGCCACTATAATCCCAACAACAATAACACTAAACAATCAAGTCTATTACTCAAATAGCGATAGCAAAATAATATCGCTTCATGAGCATTATATAAAGCATCGCTTAACCAGTCAACGTCAAAGCTATAGCGCTTAAACTACTACTACACTAAAGCGATACCCAACACGACAATAACAACCTCACTTTAGCGTAGAGCAATAAAACGACAAGTCAACTGTCAAATATCGATAGTCGTCAATCATGAGACCGTAACCCTCTGTGAGTCAGTCTCCACAGCATAAAAATTTTTATGCTGTAGAGACAAACAGAAAAATGTTAACTAACTAGCACCTCACCTCCACAGCAATAACTAAACGAAAATGGCTCACCAGATTGCCGTGAATATCCCCACACACTTCTCCTTGACCTGGCCAGTTGCTGTGAAGTTGCTTGCCTCCGTTTTAGACTGGTTTTCCATTGTTCAGGTTGATGAGGGTAGTCGCATAAAACTCGACAAAAAGAAATCTTGACCTCTTAATTTTCCTTGAATTTTTCCTACGTTGAACCCAGATAGGTTATCTACGACAGGCATGAAGGCACGAAGCTTTTCATCGCCTTACTAATGGTCAAAAATAAGCTGCACTGCACAATACTGCATCCTCGACGCAACATACCACCGTGATACCGCACTATGATCGGGCGTCAAACTTGAGTTTAACGGATCAAATTTCAGGGCACTTCACGGCACACATTGAGTTTTTAACGTCTGGATTAGCGTACGCGTTTCAAAAAGAACCGCAATTTTCACTATCACTGTCACTATGTGTTTTGCATTTCAAAACGTAACGCCTCGTATTTCACTAGTATTGTCACGAATTTCCTTGTGGGCCATGTGAGTTACATCCCACGCCTGATGACGGAATATCAGAATGGGCAGCGGAGCGGTCTTTGTTATAGTCATCCATCATGGGCGTTTTATAGAAGAAACGTTGAAATAATAGCACGTTTGTGATTCATAACAGTCCCTCGTTTCATTCGATTACATTTGTAAACAAAATATACGGTAAAACACAAGATGAAACTAGATTACGAGCCAATAGGTTAGCACGCGTGCACTTCGTACGCTGTCTGTCAAAAGAATGCCAGCTGTCACGGCTTATACGCAAACTTGCTACCCTATTCGGGGTTACCCGCTCATATTTTATAAATCGCCATTTATATTCGACCAATTGAAATAAATCACCATTTTAATTTTGAATTTAACAATAATTACTATTCAACCAAATAACACAATCAGTCTCTCATCTTAAATCTTGGATTTACTTTTAATTTAGCTGCGCGCCGTCATATATTTACTGATTGCACATCAGATTAACCAGAGTGTACACGACCTTAGGGCACCCCGACACGGATAGGTTAGGTTCGAATAGGATGGCGGGCGCTAGAGTGAACGAGCGAAGCGAGCGAACCTAGCTCCCGTTAAACCATTCATGTTCAGTTCCTTTAAACCCTGCAGACAGAAATAGAAGCCCCACATAATGGGGCTCCGCCGTTCAAGTTAGATTGAAGTTGTCATTTCATGATGTGGCCAGGCATTTTATGATGTGACCAAACATGCATACAACAATTTCATGAAATTCATTACAAAGTTTATTGTGCGCTAGTATTATTAATTAAATGCATTCATTAAAAAATCCGCTTTTCAATTATTGATGCGTCATGAACTCAATTTCTTGCTAAAATAATATTATTTTGAGGTGCAATCAATAGTTTTGATTAGGATTGGGTTTCTTTTATAAAAAAGTGAGATTTTTTAATTTACAGTTAAACACTAGCCAAACAAATTAGTATACCTTGAACATATTAAATGTTCGTCGGGTTTTCATTGCAAAAATGATAGTTGATTCATTTGTCAATAAATTGCTTTACAAAACAGTTTCAAACGTCACATCACATTATACTCTTATTTTTGGTCAGTGTTTACGACCATGACGTCTTCCTTCATGCGTTCCGTTATTTTTAAAACTCGAGTATTGAAGAATAAACTCCACATAATTATTTATAATTAGATATCCGTATTATTTTTGGATGTTTGTAATTGTTAAACATCGATGGAAGTAGTTTGCCAGTATATTAGATAATTAGATGAGTAACGATCACAAGTAAGTCGATCACAGTCAGTCAGTTCCTTGAGCTTTACTTAAGGAATTGACGATGGTCAGCTCACGGATTACAACACCAAAAACAGAACTAATCAGCTAACAACCAAGATACTAGTACCATTAAATACCTACAGCAAAAAAGTAATTAAAAAATTTAAACATTTTTCAGAACTGTGATTTATTTAATTAAACTGAATAGTGAAAAGAAAAGCTTTATCTTAAAAACTGCATTGCACTGTTCCCTTTGCCGGAATATACTTAGTTCAACTAAGAAATATTATTTTGCGATCCGACTAGGGTAAAAATGGTGAGGATTACGAATAATCACGATAGATGTCGAGTCATCCTGACTCGGCAGGCTTTGTCTTTTTCCTTACTTCTTCTTCTTCGTGTCGCTGGCACGACAGCTGCTCAGATTTGGTTGGCCCAAAACGTTGCCACCTCTACAGCATCGTTGGTAGCCGCACACAGGTCACTCAGGCTGCATGTCTTGGGGCGCAGAGGGCAAGATAGGATGTGGAGCATGGTCTGTGACTCCGCTCCACATCCACACCCTGCAGTTGATGTGTCACGGTAGCCCCACTTAGTGAGGTTCAAATTACAATTTTCCTTACTCAATTAAGACAACAAAAACAATGGCGGATCAATGACCGATACTTTCATGCTAAAACGAAATTGAAAGGCAATAAAGCTAATGAAGAAACATTGGAAATGAATCTGGCATAAAATAAAAAAGGTACCTATCAGTGATATCCTACAATTTGAACAAAAAGAAGAATCAAACAGAGCACGCCAAAAAATAAATGCGAGAAAAATATGACCGTTATTCGCTTCGATCATTTTCCGGATTTCCACGAAACACGCCACATTTTCCGGCGAACTAATGCCAGACCGATGTTAAGTCCATTACACACCGGAGTAAAATTACTTATTACTCGTGGTAAGATCCCTAATGTGCGAGGGAGACAGAAGGTGAAAGGTCAAGGTTCCTTTTAGGCTGAGAATATTTTTAGATGAGGTTTTAGGAGGTCCTTTCAAAGAGAATAATCTCGGTTGGTCACCGATGACAAATTGGATACTAAAAAAAACAGTTATTTTCGACGTGTGTAATTTTAAAGTGGGTATTTGGAGATTGGGTTTTGAAATAGGTTTAGATTAAGCTATAATCCTATGGTGGTACCCTAGACAGGTGGGAAGAAAGAAAGGTATACTTACTTCTTTATACGTGGGAAGATGCTTATGGAGTAGATATGGTAGGCGCCAAATAAATATGCAATAGCGTTCATTGACCCACCTGCATTTATTGACATTATTAATTTCAAAAACGTAAAGAAAGACATAAAGCTGTCCTGAAATTATATCTATCGTGATCCTTTACATTTTTTAGTAATGAAAAACGGATCTTAATTGGTTTTTCGGGTACCTGCTACCTACTAAGAGATATCAGGGAAAGGTCAATGAACTTTATTGCAAATTTATCTGTCGCCTACTATAGTTAAGACTGCTAGGAAAACTTGGACTGGATCTAGTAGGTGTGAGAGAAAATCGGAAAAGGTTGGTTTGGCCCTTGCCAAAGACTACACAGAGGATTAAAACTAAAAAGTGAAATAATGGTTGAAAATGATAAATACGAGCTCCTGAAGTATAAAATTATACAAGCAAGTAATTAAATTAATATTTAAACAAATAATCAAAATCTTATCACTAAGAAGTGTTGCGAATAATATTGTTTTTAATTGAAATGAGTACAACATTTTATTCATATATACTTAGGTACTTTCCCACGCTCTCCCCCACGCTTAGGTTCACTATAGCAAAAAGCTATACAATCTGTTAGACAAGGAAACAGCTGTTTAAAAGCAAATCCAAACATCCGGAGCATCTAATACTACAAATTGTCTATATTCCAAAATGTTTTGTAGTTTTTGACGTAGGTAAGCTAAGATTAGCTTTTCGTTGCGCATGGTAAATATCAGTATTCTAAGGAAGTAATAGATGATACTTTCAATGTGCCTAGTTAAGCAATCATTTTGTAGTTGGTGAATTTATTAGCATTTTGTTTTAATCTCTTCGACTGTTGAATTCATGTAGGAGGAAAAAGGCTAATCGGATGTTAATACTATGAGGCTATAGCTATACAACGTGTAACAGAATAAACGCAATACAAAAAAATCTGCTGTTCAGTATATTTTGTCGAGATTTCCGCACATAAATGTATGGGGCTGTCGATGTTTTTTTTACTTTTCAGGGTTGGTCCTATTGTAAAAGTTGTTCATAATGATGAGCACAATGACCCGATAATAGATATTGCGTTTATTTTGTTACACGTTGTGTACTTCTAATGTTCCTCTTTTAGGGCAATTCTTTGATGAAGCAGCCGTGGATTCAATAGATCAGAATCTATCTTGACATTTAGACTTGCGCGTTGTTACTATGTATTTCTCTAGGTATAAAATCTTAACATCTTTTAACCAACAGCCTGCATCACCCAAACCAGCCATATTCGTGCCTCCCTAGCCAAAAGTACCAATTTTAAAATGTTCCTCGCACCAAGTGTTCCCGTGTTACGTATATTAGCTCTACCAGTGTTAAAGTGATTGTTAAAACTCGATGTGGACTAAAGAATGTCGGCACGATGAGGAAATGGCATGCGGCAGTCTGCTGCATCCTCACATGGATGATGCCGACCCCGACAGTGAACTTCCGGACCCAAGAGATGGGTTTGATACCCCCAAAGTTCGAGCCAACCCCCAAAACAGTGACTCCGAAGGTTCCTGCAATTGTCGATATTGCAAAAGTGAGTGTTGCAAAAGTGAGTGTTGCAAAAGTGGGTGCTGCAAAATTGAGTGCTACAAAAGTGTTCCCGAATTCGATCTCAGAGTTCTTCGGCCAGACAAAGGCGGGTCTTGGAACTACTACAGTGTCTGTGAGGACTGCAGATGATGCACAGCTTCTGAAGGAACGAAAAAGTGTGAGGAAGCTCGCCAAGCCCAAAGTAAGTGCCTAGTTTTAGCGTGTGCGAAGTATGTTTTTTTTCTGTCTATATCATGTCTTGTGATTCGAGTCATATCAGGTCTTCTTGCTTAAGCGCTTGTAAACGAATTTTACTAGATAGGTGCCAAAGGAGTAAAACACCAGAAAATACACTGTCACCAGCGCTCAATGTAGTGGCTAACATGTTTTTTTCTTGCGTAGGTTTTGCATAATTGCGTTTTTGCGTAAGTTTGTAGGTAAGGTTTCTTTGACAAGCCCAAGCCCTGCAGCCTAAAAAACTTGAAAACAGATGATGAATCATTCAACTCACCGCGACCGAATGAGTGACAAAGGCTATATATATAAGGATTTGGAAAGAAACCAAGATGGCGGCTAAAGTGTCATCGTATTTTTTGTGATTTGTTCGTAGGAGGTATCAATATAAAGGACTCGATGAGACGATTTTCAAAAGTGAAAAAATCTGATTTGGATCTTATTGTGATCATTTGAGGATTCGTTTTTATCTGATTTTAATGCAACTTTGAATTGTGTTTGACTTCAAGATGAAGTAATAAGATGGTACGTAGTCAGTTTACATAATGAGTATTTGAAACAAAATGAATTTTCGTGCCAAACCAACTTCTTCGCTAACAACCAGCTAAAAAAATATGCTAGCCACCAGACAGAGACATAATAGTAGTAAATATATTATTCTATTACTACTCTTCCTACTCTACAATCTGAGATATATATTCTACAAATTATTAGAACTGGGTTAAATTTGTACCTTCTCCTTTGCATCGTTCAATTTGCTCCTTGTTAAATTACCTAAGTTTGGTTAAGTAAACATGCAGAAAAGTTTGGCTGGCTTACTTGTTTACTTATGGAGTTACTTGAAATCATTGCTCATGGATGACATATAATAAGACACATAGACCTTTTGAGACTTAGATCTGCAGTTGCTCTTTGAAGAAAGACTTACAGAGAATTTTAGTTAAAGTCAAGGTAAATCGTTCTTGCCGTTACCGATATAGATTCCATCTCATCATTATCATCATATCAGCCAAAAGACGTCCACTGCTGGACATAGGCCAAGTGTCGCCACAATAACCGGTCCTGTGCGTTTCGCATCCATCGGCTACCCGCGACCCTCACCAGGTCGTCGGTCCACATTGTGGGAGGCCTTCCAACGCTGCGTCTTCCGGCACGCGTTCGCCACTCCGGAACTATTCGGCCCCATCCACCATCTGTTCTGCGAGCAATGTGCCCTGCCCACAGCCACTTCAGTTTGGCGATCCTTCAGGCTATGTCGGTAACTTTGGTTCTGTTGCAGAAATCGTAAATCCTCCCACATTATGAATTGGTTTAACTTTAGAATCACATCGATCAGCCTGTCCAGATTTAGATAAACGCTTTGTTTCTTTGTGTTGGCATCGATTGCAATGATCCAAGTAAATTACAGATGCAGCAAGTGATCCATTACATGCGGCATACGGATTTTCTAAATTCGGATATTTAGACTTAACGCAACACATGTTGTTCATTGTATATTATTTCTAGATGACATCATTTGAAAAAAAATATCTCTGTTTTTTTTAAATTGTGGTCACGATGTTTGGAAATTTAGAATATGTGGAAAAGAATTTTCTTGTGCAATGTATACAATATCCGGAAAAACCTCTTAAGGAATGAGCCTTAGTGGGTACAAAACTGCTATCAATTCAGGCGAATTATATAACATTCTATTTAAAAAGTAATCATTTTGACTGATTTAAGAATGTTATTCAAAATTAGAACGCAACTGAGCATAAACTGTTTACACTGGGCCGTAATTTTATGTAAGCCCGTATTTATCCGACCCTTCAGTTTTCATGGTGTTATTCCAACATTAATGATGTTTACACTGTGTTTGATTTATCTTAGTAGGATTAATTTGTGGAACAATTTATGCGTCAACTAGTTTATCGATAGTCTATCAATGTGACCTTGGGGCCTCACTATCTGTGGCCCAAACGGATGTGTTTCCCATGACTATCGATAGTATTATCTATGATACTTTAATGATCTACTGATTTAATAGGAAAAAAAAGGCTTTGGTCCTTTGTTTTTTTACCCATTACTTCAATTAAATCAAAGTTAGCATACAATGTCGTGTTAACTTGTGCTCCTGCAGTGCGAGAGATGGACCTACACACTACGAATAGCATTATCTCTTTTTTACAACGGAATCAAAATGTCATTGAGACTTCCAAAATAATACATACGGCCCCCGGGTATGATTTAGTCTCCGCTCCTATTTATTTTACCCTTTGTTTCAACTGAAACATCCTAAAATACGTCACTCAAACAGGATATCGTTTACCATCCACTTAAAACATGATTAATATCCCAAAATGACAAAACAAGCAGTCTATTCCACGCTCATACGTCCGTATACAAATACACCATTTTATATCTTATCCATTTATTATCAGTATGCACGTCAGCCATACCCGAATTTTGGCATTATCAATAGATTGAACCGAAATTGATATCAATAACTTGGTATCTTAATCACGAAACAATTCGCCTATTTGTGTAACATGCGTATGGACATAATATTTGAAGACAAGTTCGGAACTTGTTTATTTAAAAAATAAACTGGGTTTTGTGTGCGACTTTTTGTGTGTAAACTCAATATGTGCAGTAAAAGTGTGTTTTAGTGAGAAAATGTGTGTGCGAAATGTATTTGTGTTAGTGTTATTGTGTTGTGTTAACTCTCGGGCTCAATGGGGCCTGAATCCGTCAAACGGATTTCAGAACTTACCTGAACATCCGGGTTTGCCTCCGGAAAGCATGGCTCCTCCGTTTGGTCCCCCCAGATTACCTGTATATCAGGATATGGGGCCAAATAGACCTCATCCTCCCCCAGAATCTGGGCACCTCCCTGAAAATTCTTATGGACATCCGCAGTATGTTCCACCCCCTGGACTTCTGGACAGCTCTAATCATCAGATGCATCCGCAAAGGCCACCGCCCGTGATTCTAGAATTTCCATATGATCAGGACTGGAGTCAATCCCCCGTTCCGGACATCATGGATCAGTTGGTAAATACCAATCCAATTCATAAGTAACCAGAAATAGCTAGTTCCCTAAACAATTTTTGAAACGAAAACTTCTTTAGGCGCGTTGAGCACTTTTTGGGTGAACCAAAATCATGGAACTCGCGTCATCGTCACCGAACGCTTTCCATGAGCTATATGTATACTGTGTATATAGGTGTAATTCTTGGCCTCTTGGGTGAACAAAAAGCGTGAAACTCGCGTCATCGTCTCTGCACGCTTCCCATGCACAGACAATACAATATTACTTAGTTTTCACTTCTATCGGCAGTCCCTTCCGTCCTTCTGTCCGCGGAAACAGATCTTTGGCTTGACAATCAATATCAAACGGTGGTGATAAAGAAGAGATCAATCAGTCAGCTTTGAGCTTAGAAAACAAATCTTGTATTAAACGCACACTATGCAGGCAAGCATATTATAAGCAGGGAGATTACATTGAAGATAAAAATGCTTGGCTCAATGCTGGTCCTGCTCCACACTTCCACAGCCACACTAGGGCCCACAAACTATTTATAACAGATAAAAAAAAAACGGATGAGGTTTTAACCGACGAAATAACTCATAGACTAATTTAAATGCAATCACTAATATGGGAATAATCTCAGTGTAGTTGTGGTCAATTTAGTGCTTAAATTAAAAAAAATACTTTTGTACAAAAAATTACAAAAGACTTCCAAATAAAAAACACTACGAAGTTTATATTATTTTAATTTCAGAAGTCGGTATTTTTGGTTGTTTTTTCGTTTTTTGACAACGAATTCCTAAATTAAAGTTATTTCAAACTTTGTCGTATGTTTTATCTGGAAGTCGGTTGTATTTTTTTGTAAAAAAGTTGTTAATTTTTCACGTTTTAGTGGTACTTATACACACAACCATACTGATTTCGCTAACGACATAGTATCTGATCCACTAAAAAAATAGGTACAAGTCTTACATGTTTCAATGTTATCAGTCACTAACCAGTTTATGACTTTCAATTACTTTTATACTTTTACATCTGTATAGTTCAGTGCGTTTGTACGTAACGACCTAAAGAAATAAACGTACTTTAGGTAATGTTTTATCGAGAATAACATTTTTCTTAACAGACTTCATGAAAGAAGAAGGCTCTCAATTAGCCAGTTTTTTTTTTGTATGTTTGTTCAGCGATATTTTCGCCAATTGTCAACCGATTTCGATGATTATTTATTTGTTTGGAAGAATATTTTCCCGGACTAATCCCATTTCAATTTGGTGAAGATCTGATGAAGAATTTCGGAGATAAGCAACGGAACTCTTCAATAACTGATAGCAAATCTCCCGGGATTGCTGAAATCGCATGTCTGTTTATTGTATAGAGCAGTTCATAACATAACATCACGCCTATACGCTGTGAAGGGGTACGCAGATATTTACAAGTTAACCATGGTTTTAGGGTTATCTATTCGGGCATAACTTCACATTTTTTAAACCGATCTTGATGATTATTTTTGCGTTGCGTTTAGTTAAAATTAAACACCATTAAAAAGTTTATTTCTAAGCTAACGTTTTCAGTTCCGACCGATCGTCTGAGATATTTTGATCTGTTTATTAAACAAGCTTGCAACATCCGAATACCGAGTTGCATGGTGCGCATTTAGAAACCAGGGTCAGAAATATGGACTTAGGGAATTGCTTTTTGAAATTTTTCTACAAAAACGTGATTCGCTTTGTGACGTCAGGGGGTCTACTCTCTAAGCCCGAAGTCTGTAGTTTCGGCCTTAGTAACGGGCGTTTTCTGCTCCGTATCACCTACGGACTTACGATTAGTCCCGAACCCGAACTAAGAATGAATGACAACACAATTTGACAGTTGTTGACTTCGAGAGTAGGCCCCCAGATGTGTCTTGTTGGAGCATTGAAAGTCTAATTTAAACTCGTTCTTAAGTCCTCCCACTAACCAAACGTAGACTTTATTTGGACAGGGAACTCTCAATTTGTGGCCATCCAAGCATAGATTCGAATATTATTTAAAGCATTTTATCCAATTAAACTTCAAACTCCAAAATTCAAACTGAAGCTTTCGAGGTCTTCTATTATTTTTATAAGCCGTATTTACACAAGCATAAGGCACAGTCTAGCCAGTTTGTTTTTCTTTTGTTTCTACTATATTCAAAGCCTCATAGCCACAGAAAGCTTTCCATTTACGAAGGAATAATCTTCAATTGATATATTATTTACTTACCTACCCTCTTGATGAAATCGTTTGAAAGACAAACGGGCCTGAAGAAACAGAGAACTGAGCGCTATTAAGTGCGCACGAGTGGTTTCAGCTTGTGAGTTTAACTTGTGTTGTGATTAAGAAATGTGAATAATTTAGAAATATTGTTTGCATCCGATTCGGGATTTAGGTTTATGTTAGGTTAGTAAACTTGGTGTAGGTAAATAATAGTGTGTGGATTTGATTATAAAAACTGTAACAGAATAAAGGCAATACGTACCTCTTAACAAACTTAATGACTTTATTCGGTCGTTATGCGATCGTTAACTATGTCGAGACTTGCCGCCCAGGACCAACGGCTTAACGTGCTTTCCGAGGCACGGAGGAAACTCGGTATGTTAAGATCCATCCACAGACCAACCTTGGCCAGCGTTGCTTAACCTTGAAGATCGACCCGTGCGTCATTTATTCTTTAGCAACGAGCTCCTTATTATTCAGAACCTACTTTCATATTAACCAGGAAAATAGAAAACCGCATCCAAATCTTCACTTTGAACTGAAACTTGAATGTTATTCAAGTTAAAAAAAAAAACAGAAAAAGTAGTTCTTTACAGAAAAACCTTTACAAGTGTTTGCGTTACCTTTTATAGGTCGTCCAATAAAGTAACCGACTCGCACTTGGCCGATTTTTAAATTCTCTTGATTTTTAGACACACCTATAATTTTGTTAGTCTGTAGAGAAATATCTCTATGGATACCGATTTGAATTAGCAATTTTTCCACCAAACATCGGCCATGACCTCATTCCATAAATTTCCTACAGAGCCAGTGATAAAATTACCCTCAATTACTTTATTTTAAATTGTCCGTTGATTAAAGCCGAGTTTCCTTATAACTTCATTGTCTTTATTACTTTCGTCAAAGAGACTGTGGTCGAAGTAATTCGGTTTTGTTGACAACACTTTGAGAAAAACGATGTTACCCGGACGGAGGTTGCTAAAAAAGTATTAGTAATTTGATTTGGACGAAGTTTCTTTCAATTAATCAATTTGTTTTATTACCTAACTTGATGGTCATAGAATTTGCTCATTAAAGTACAAGCCACACTGCTTGATCTACCTCGGCAAAAACGACGACCTTACCATAGGTACTCATCGTGTCTCATATTTGGTTTCTACCTGAGTGAAAAAGAAAGAAAATACACCGGCAACACACCGGTGTGCGCCGAATTAATCGCGAATTTAATGTTTATTTACCAATTACATAAGATTTATTTTTTATTTGGCAATTTTCACATGTCAGGGCTGGAGCGGTTAATTAGAACGAAATTATAAAAATACATTTTTGCACAGCAGTGGGCCAGTAAAAAAAATAATTGAAACATCCAAAAGAGTGTGCCTCACAGCTGCTTCAAATAGTTCCAGTTCAGCAAAAATGCCAGATAACTAGTGCCTGTCGCTGGTTTTCATCTGAACCTGGGATTGCTTATCTCCGCTATACCTATAAGGTGTGAAGAAAACATACTTTTCACCTGGGTCAGTCTCCTGATACTTTTAGGCCACTCTTGGCGATATTCATATGTTCTGGCGATAAGCCTATCGTGAATACCATTGTGATTGCCCTTGTTCAGGTAGTAGGTCGGCGTCCTCTACCTCGTTTGCCTTCCTTAATGACCAGACTTGTCTGGTTATAGAAGTATGTTCTTCACTACACCCCACTATGAGACCAAAGCAGCACAGACGGTTATCTCTCTCTTTTTGCTGTATTTCAGCTAGCACTTGATGTAAATTAATTTCAGATTAGCGAGAGCTTAATTTATTAATTACCGTTATCAATTATTTGTAGGCATTATAAAACCAACCCTTTTATAGTCCGATAAGTGGAAATAACCGGAACATCAGGGATTACCGTCAAATTACCAGCTGGTACTTGTCTATTGATTAGTAGCCGTGACTGATAAGATAACGGTAGCAATATTAGTTTAATTTACGAGAAGCTGAGTATGCTGACGTCATTCGTTACCTCAGCTGTTGGAGACGGGTCTCAGGATAAAAGCTAATATTCTTTCCGACCACCCCGTAACAACTGTTAAAAAGAAATGAGACTGAAAGATTTACAGCTGCGACAGATGACAGTCATGACCAACGGCCCAGAATGAATGCGTTCCGAGGCACGAGGGCGTGCGTCCCCATGTAATAGATATTCACCCATCCATGGCTGCCTAGGGTTGCGGATGTTGTTCCAAAGAGTCACCGCGGCCCTGGAACGCAAAGGGCACTAGGAGGAGCACGGATGGGTTTTTGTCAGTAAGTCTGACACTATATCCCGCTCCACCCAGAGCAGAAGGAGTCATTTGATGATTCACCACCCATAAAAAAACCCATCCATTGATCGTCTTGGGTAAGCATTGTTTAACCTTTAAAGTTTACCATTGTGGCTTTTATTCTTTAGCCACGAGCTGTTCTAGGTACAAACCTAAAAAAAAAGAAAGAAAACAATATTTCGATGTACATACTTAAATGACATTACACTTCAGATATTTCAACAGTAGAGTTAATCCTAGCTCAAAATAAATCAAATACATTAGCCCATCCGCCTCAATCATTCAGTACATAGCTATTATGTAAGGCATGCACTAACAATATTTAGGTACCTACATCTAATATTGTGGCGCCGGCCCGCGTGCGCGTTATTTTTAACTCGGCTATCAATCACGACATGATTGTAAACTATATTTTGTAGCGCATAAAATATAAATAAAATGTTGCGTATGTAACTGGAAGTGTACTGATGGTGTATAACACATAAATATAGTTACTCTCAACGCTAACGGTTACCATATATTTATGCTATCCGAAAAACCTTCTAAGGAACTGTCCTATCCTCATTAAACTCTGGTGATCACCATCAGCACATGAGAGGGTTCCCGTACGGTCTATATCTTGGATGTATGCTTGGATCTTTGTTACTTGGCTACTCAACAGTTCAAAGAAAAGAAAAAGAGAGAATATATTTTTTTACACAAAAGTAAAGGCACAAACAAAACACAACACAATAAATACAGGGTTATTTGTAAACCACTAACAACCTTTCAGTGGGTGACAGTACTCACGAATAAAAGCAAGTTTTGTAATGACCAACCTAAAAAACAAAAAAAAAATAAGCTTTTTCATACATTTTCATCAGCTGATTTGTTTTTCGATATTTCAGAGTTGGTAAAAGTTTTTTTTATAATCATGAGTACTTTCACCCACTAAAAGGTTGTTAGTGTTTTAAAAATAACCGTGTGTTATCTTTTTTATCCAGATAGGACGAGGGATTTGTTTCCTTCTTTCATACAGGCAAAGACCAACCAACTTTTAGATTGCTTTTTAAATTCCGAACTTTTAAATTGCCTGTAATTCTTTTTGTGATAGCTTGAGTTTAGATTTTTGTGTCAACCAGTCAGTCAGCAGGTAACTAAAGAGAAAGGTTTAACTTAGAGCTTTGTTGTTTGTAATTACTGTTTTTTCTGTATGTTACATACATCTATTTGTATAAAAATCTCGTGTCACGGTGTTTTTGGTCGCACTCCTCCGAAATTGCTCGACCGATTTTTATATATTTGGTAGGTATGAGAATAGGTCGTAATATTTCATACTTGATATGCACGTATAAAGTCGCGGGCAGAAGCTAGTGAATAAATAAATATATATTACCTGCTTTAAAAAATCTCTCGATATAAATTAAGGAAGATTTCTTCGCAACTAAAACTAAAACGCCAAACTTTTAAAGTAGGTTTTAAGGTACCCCTGGATAAAATAAAAGGTTATCTGCTCCTATCCTAAGAACTGTAGGCGTTTGCCCATTTTGTGTCGGAAAAACCTTACAAGACTGACCAATCCTTCCCTTGCGGTGGTAGGGCTAACGCCCGCCTGGTTCGCGACCACCCTCCCAGCGGAGTCCGACGGCAAGCAGCCTGCTGCCTGCAGTGTTTCGTCGACGCGTGGGAGAACCAGTGCCTCAAGGCATCTTCTGGGCACGCTCACTCCATCATAGACTTCATCCATCGCTTTCCATCAGGCGTGATCGACGTCAAGAGCTAGCCCATTCTTCAATAAAAAAAACTCTTATTGGTAGCATCCGTCTGGAGTGAACAAAGAGTTTTATCGGACTCCTACCGACTTAAACCGTTCATATTTTCCATCACAACTTAAAGAATTTGAAAGTATTTACCTATTATATAAACGTTCAAATTCAATTCGCAATATCTTTAGCGACAGTCAAATGTTAAAACTGGTCCAAAATATGGGGTTTGCATCGCACCGCACCAGACCGATCGGGACCACAGACTACGTGCCTTCCGAAGCACGGAAGGCACTTTTTATCAGACAATCAGGTGATTTAAGCCTGCAATGTCCTAGCCAAACTGGAAACAACTTTGCAAAGTATGTGTTCGGGATTTCATCAGATATTTCAGCCGGAGATGTAAAAAAAAAACAACTTGCTTGTTCATTAAAAATGTATTACATCAATAATCTAAAAACTGTCGGTAGGTGATTAACAAAATTAACAAAAATAATTCATTAGCTAACACACATGTAGCTGCACCATTGCGACGATGATTTTAGTAGGCGTTCCGCGCGAACATACCCCCGGGCGTTGAAAGCCAGTCTTTCAACCAGAATAGTCAGACTCGGGGTAGATGGGTAATGGACAAATCTTGCTGAATGATCTTCGGAGCAGCCCGGAGGAGGTTTTGACGTCTGCAACTCTGATTATGCCATCCGGGCCTGGATAGGTAGCAACAATCCGACCCATTTTCCACTTCAGCGGCGGCATGTTGTCTTCCTTTAGAAGTACTAAGGAATTCAGCTTCAGAGCACCCTTACATGTGCGCCATTTTGTCCTGATTTGAAGCTCGGATATGTATTCCTTGCTCCATCTGTTCCAAAAATGCTGTCGTAGTTGTTCAATACGTTGAAATCGTGTTAAGGAACTGGTGGAATGGTCTTGGAAATCAGGTGTCGGCAAAGATGTCAAAGGACGTCCAATTAAAAAATGTCCGGGTGTCAATGGTGCCATATTTTCAGGATTCGATGAAAGTGGAGTTAGTGGTCTGGAGTTCAAAATAGCTTCTATTTGCACCAGCGTAGTATAAAGCTCCTCATAAGTGAGGTTACAAAGGCCCAACACCCTGACTAAATGATGCTTTGTTGACTTGACACCAGCCTCCGCAAGGCCAGCGAAATGAGGAGAGTATGCAGGTATAAAGTTGAAATTAATTCCCTCTTTAGCCATCTCCTCAGATAATGAGTCACAATTAGCCTTAAGAAATTTTGATAGGTCATTGTATGCTCCAACAAACGAAGTGCCATTATCGGAATATATATTAACTGGTTTACCCCTACGCGAAATGAATCTCTTTAACGCCATGATAAAAGTATTGCTGGTTAAATCACCGACTAGTTCAAGGTGAATTGATTTGGTCGTGAAACAAACGAAGATTGCGATGTATACTTTCACTAATTTACAGCCACGACCCTGTCGAACAGCAGACTGTATTGGACCTGCATAATCCAAGCCAATATTTTCAAAAGGGAAACCTCCAGCTAGAAGTCGCTGCCGTGGTAAATTGCCCATGATCGGTGTGATGGTTTTACCTTTAAGCCGAGAGCAACGAATACACCTACGGTAGCACAACCTTGCTAAATTGCGACCTCTTATGGGCCAGTATGTATCCCGTATGGAAGCTAACAACAACTGAGGCCCAGCGTGAAATAACCGTTTGTGTTCATACTCAAATAGTAATTTTGTGAAGTGATGACTAGATTGTAAAAGAATTGGGCATTTCTTATCATAAGGTAAATCCGAGCTTTGTAATCGACCTCTTACACGCAATATTTTATGTTCATCCAGAAAAACGTTAAATTTTAATAATGCACTTTTCTTTGGTAATTGTTTATTCTGAAGTAACAACTTGTATTCAGTAAAGGACTCGTTTTGACATATTCGAATAATCAGATTTAACGAGGTTTGTAGTTCATCGGTACTAAAGGGACCATAAAAGGATAGTTTTTTACATGCAGCAATAAAACGTAAAAGGTATGCAACCGTGCGCTGAAGCCGTAAAAAACTCGAAAATCGGTTAAAGTTAAGAAATTCATTGGCCACATTCTCGTTAACAGTACCATGTAAAGTGACATTTGGTTTAATTTCGGGCAGTAATTCGTCAATGGATTGTATGAATCTAGAAGGCCAAGATGAAACGTTATTCTTTAGAAACCTTGGACCAGACCACCAATCATCTAAAGAAGGTAATAAATTAATGTCTACTCCTCGAGAGACATAATCAGCTGGGTTCTGGTCGGTTGGGACATGTCTCCACTCGCAGTTGCCAGTCTTCTCTAAAATTTCTGCAACTCTGTTGCGAACGAAAGGCTGCAGCTTATTTGGCAACGTTTTGAGCCATCCTAGGACGACGGTGGAGTCTGTCCAAAAGAACGTACGCGGCCTAATGTTTAAGCGTAATGATGCGATCACTTTTTCATAAATCCGAACTCCGACCAGAGCACCGCAAAGCTCAAGTCTGGGAATGGTGGTTGGTTTCAGAGGGGCAACACGACTCTTTGCTAGCAATAAACGGACCAGCACATGATGTTTATTGTTGACACTGCGAACGTATAAGCACGCCCCGTATGCTCGTTCTGACGCATCAGTGAAAACGTGAAATTCTAAAAGGTCGATTGAATCAATAAAAACATGACGTGGAATATAAATCTCATTTAACTTTTGTAAATTCTCGAGTAGTTCAGACCAGACCTTCCTAATGTCCGGCGATAGCTGTTCATCCCATGACATTTTGTGCAACCAGAGTTTTTGGAGTAACATTTTCATCACTATAATGAATGGAGCTAGAAGCCCCAAAGGGTCAAATATTTGTGATATAACCGAAAGCATGTCACGTTTTGTATTGCTACAATTAATTGGTTGACTAATTGCAAAACAAAGTTGATCAGATTGTGACTGCCAACCCAGGCCTAAGGTTTTGGTAGACTCAGATCCGCCAATATTCAAGTCAAGTGAAGATTGGGGACAGTCAGTACCAGTTACCAAACGCATATCATTTGACTTCCACTTTCTAAGGTTCATTCTAGCTGAGGCAAGAGTAGAAGTTACTTTATGACGCAAATCTCTTACTTCATTAAGATCATCCCCTCCCGTTAGCAAATCGTCGACGTAGAAATCGCGGAGAATGACCTCAGCAGCTCTTTTATCAACGCACTCTAAGCCTAACTGTTTTAAACATCTCGTTGCAAGAAACGGAGCGCTGGCCGTGCCGTAAGTCACGGTATTGAGCTGGTAAGTTTGCAACTTAATTAACGGGTCATCACGCCAGACGATTTGCTGGAGATATCTGTCATTAGGATGAACCACTATCTGCCGGTACATTTTTTCTACGTCGGCAGCAATAATATATTTATGTTGTCTAAACCGTAATAATATCGATAAAAGATCATCCTGTACTACAGGCCCAGTCATCTGTATGCTATTAAAAGAAGTACCTGTAGTAGTGGCGCTGCTGGCATTAAAAACCACTCTTAATTTAGTAGTGACACTGCTGTCACGCAAAACTCCGTGATGTGGGAGGTAATGAGCAGAATGTTCAACATCTTTGCATTTCGACATATGGCCTAAGTTTTCGTACTCTGCCATGAAATCTTTGTACATCTTAGACAGTTGAGGTTGGCTTTTAAACCTACGCTCTAAAGAAGAAAAACAATGTTTAGCCCTTATAAAGGAATCACCTAACATATCCGGGGAACATTTCAGTGGGATTCGAACACAAAATTGCCCGTTCTCCAAACGTGTAGTATTCTTCATAAAATGCTCTTCAGCTAGTTTCTCTTCTTGAGAATACACTGATATAGTACAAACCTCTTCTAATTGCCAGAACCTGGTGAGTTGATGATCTATGCAAATATTTAATTTATCATCATTACCGTCAGAAATTATATTTGTGAAATTGCAGCTTATCATTTTTGATGGCGTCGAAGGATAACTAATTTTAGTTGGGCCTGAAACCAGCCATCCCAGTCTAGTTTCACACAGAATAGGTTGTCCGTCTCCTAGCTTAATTCTTTGGGATCCCAGTAAGTCCCAAAAGATGTCAGCACCGAGCAACATATCTATTGGGGCCGGTGAATAAAAGTTAGGATCAGCCAGACGAATATTAGATGGCATTTTTAATTTTGATAAGTCTACATGTCCACTCGGAATATTATCAGTAATTGAAGGTAGAACAAAACAATTAATGTTAATGGAAAAGTTATCGTCTAAAGATTTCATTGAAACAGGACACGTTTTATTAATATGTGAAGATGAATTATTAATACCTAATATGGAGTAGTTCACAATATTGGCAGTTAAACCTAGTTGGTCGTACAGTCTTTCAGTCATGAGGCATGATGTGCTGCCACTATCGAGCACAGCACGAGTAACGTAATGCTGACCGTTTTTACCTATGACCTTAATTAACGCAGTGGATAACAATACGTCACCACGTTCAACACTCGCAGAAAGAGACAAGCCTGCACTGGAAGTTGAAGGGGTGGGGGCACTGGTCGCATCATCACCGTTAGCGGAAGTAACAGCCAGGTCTGACTTCTTCGAATGATCTGCGACATGCACCAGAGTGTGGTGCTTGCGCCGACATATTTTGCAACTTGCCTGTTTACAGTTATTAGCGTAATGTCCTGAAGACAAACAATTAAAACAAATCTTATAATTCGGTAGCAATTGTAACCGTGCTTCATTACTCAATGCCAAAAATTGAGGACAACTGCTTAATTTGTGCTCACCGTTACATTTAACACAACTCTTAGGCTTAGAAGAACTATGACTCACTTGATTATTCTTGTCTATTTTATTATTGGAATCCTGTATTACCATTGACCGAACCTTAGAATTCTTACAGGTGTTTGAATGTTTATTAATTGTTGTACTAGACATTTCTAATGTTTCTATTAATTCTGCACGATTCTTAATGAACGTGAGGAACACAGTAAATGTAATCTCGAAGTTCTTATCTAGGCGACCCTTATACTCTTCCCACTCACGGTAAGTTTTATTGTCCAACTTGTATCTCATAATGTAAATGAGTAAAGTATCCCAGTGATTAATAGGTTCGCCAAGGGATTCCAAGGCACGCAAGTTTTTATTAATTTGATCGATTAAGGCTTTTAAACTCACTGACGACTCCTTAGTAATCGTCTCAAGATTAAATAATGCTGAAACATGGTGTTGAATCAACAGATGCTTATTATCAAACCGGTCACAGAGTAATTTCCAAGCGACTGAATAATTAGCGGCAGAAAACTGAATTGAGTTTATCACCACGGCAGCTGAACCTTCTAGTGATGACCTCAAATAATGGAATTTATTTATGTCATTCATGTCGTCATTAGAGTGAATAAGGCTAACGAATGTATCGTGAAATTCCAACCAATTCACGTAAGAACCGCTAAATTTTGGTAGTTGAATAGTCGGTAACTTAACAAACCTGTGATTATTAGATCGTGAGCTTACCTCACTATCAGCTGGATCCCTTTTCTTATAATCATCAAGCACTTTCTGAGCTTCAGATAAGGTTTTATAATAAAGAGACTCAAACTCGCTACGTTCTAAAATTTGACCTTCCAAATTATCAGTAGTACATTCCAATGCCAATTGCACCTCGTCATATTGGCCATACAATGATTCAAGCCTATTGAAACGCAATTGCAACTCGTTAACTTCAGAAGGACTTATAGAAGGTTTTAATGAATTCAAATAATTCAAAAACACTGTTACCCTTCCCTTGTAACTCGCCCTTTTTCTAATGAGCTCCTTATCCTCTGGCATTGCGCAAGCTGGTGTAGTCAACCTGGAATGTATACAATTAAAGTTTTACCAGCGTCTAAACTGTTGCGATACCTACCTACCTATAAAAGACGAAATGACAGCTAACTTTACTGTTAATTGTTTACCTATAATTTTATAATAATGAACTATCATAAATACGTTTTAACAATAAATCAATAAATATCAAAGTACAAAACCGAAGTACTTAACTACTTTTTATTGTAAACAATGCAATTATGAACCTATCTAACTTTTAATGTGATTACATGCATATATGACTCAGTAACTGTTACCTACCTAATAAAGTTATAATAATGCAGCTATTTTTAATAGCTACTCTTTAAAAGGTACAAATAACTGTGATTAGCACACTAAAGTCTGATCAAATAACAATTTGTAAGCACTGATAGGGTTTTGCAAATTCAAGTTTTACAATGATTAGGTATGTAGTAACTCTGTACTAACCTGGTTATTAACGGCTAATTACTACTAAATACAACCTGATAATAGAGTGTTGGGTGAAACTAATGATGATTTCGATTATCCAGACCACGGAAATTCCAAATCTTCGCAATGACACAGCAAAATGAAAGTCGCACAATCAACTTCGCTTGTAACTACGAGTTATCCACCAATTCTCTTGAAATCCTTGTAATAATAGCTGATCGAAGTTTTTCCAATGTGAAATCATCTAATCCGGCTCGAAGGACCATGTTCGGGATTTCATCAGATATTTCAGCCGGAGATGTAAAAAAAAAACAACTTGCTTGTTCATTAAAAATGTATTACATCAATAATCTAAAAACTGTCGGTAGGTGATTAACAAAATTAACAAAAATAATTCATTAGCTAACACACATGTAGCTGCACCATTGCGACGATGATTTTAGTAGGCGTTCCGCGCGAACAGTATGCTTCACGTGGGAATCGAACCCACGACCGTGATCACAAGGCAGACGCCTAAACCACTCGACCACGGAGGCAGTTAAATGTAATGTGGTTGAACTATCAAAATGCCTTTGCCATTATTAACGTAATTACTCCGTGGCAGACCTAGAGATTCATACCCGCGCTTTAGCCTAAAACAATGTTTTTTCACCTAGTCTTTCAAGTGTACCATAAATTTTAGATACCTGAGTTAAAAGCGAAATTCTCACATCACACGCCAGATTGAACAGTTTAGCTCATCTTGTACAAATAAACGCTTCATTAATCAATGTTTTTCGCATTCTCCTGACATTTCAAAACACTTCAACGTCAGTCTAAACTATAAACTATGTAGAATATATTCTTATTACTAATACCGACCCGTTTGAACTAAATATAGGCATTGACAAGCTAGAAAAGTTATGCATTTTCTTATCCTAAAGATGATTAGGTACTTATTCATTTTGTATCTAATTTAATTTGTCCGGGTGGAATTGGTTGTAGTAAACCGCGGATTGATTTAAACTGTAATCCTTTGTTTTTTTTTATTTTCATATTTTCTTTTTCATTAAATTGCTTCCCCCGGACGATAAAGGTGGTACATTCAGTCCTTTGTCTAGCATTAACTTAGATAATATTTATTTATTGTAACGAAAATAAATACATTTAATAGACAATTATTTAATTATCTACAGAATCTCTGGTAATTTGCCCTATTGCAACTACAAGACGGAACCTTACGTGCTATGTTTGTTGTTTGTGTAGTTGAAATCTTCTGTGACATTCTGTACTGTACTACTTATGAGATTATGTCCCGTACAAAAAATTCAGAACGTTGCTGTTTTTCAAATAATTTAAATAGGTACCTACCCCGTCCACTTAATTTGCCGCATTCAATTTTCAGTAAGTTGACCATATGAATACGTACCTACATTAGCAAGCATTGTAAGCTCTATTTAATTTTGACCTAGCTAACATATTTCGGACTTTACTAAAGTGCCTTGAATAATGGGAAACATTGAAGTGTAAAAACAAAACATCTGAATGTACAAAAATGTTGAAACACTTTTAGCAAGCCATCTAAGAAGCCGTAGAATTTTGAGATATACTGCGGATAATAGAACCACTTTTAGCTTACCACTAACAAATAAAAAGCATTTTTCTTGCATCTAAATGTGCGCGAGCGCCGGCTCGTGTGCAACTCTCCTATAAATTACTAGGAAGGTCAAAGTAACATGTTTTGTCTAGTTTCCTAATGAAAAGCACCTGGATTGCTCTTTCTAGTTATCTTGGTAATAATTGTATTTCTCAGAAGCTCTACACTTCCGATTTTCCCAATTTTCTTCTACAAATTTCGTAGGTTTTGGGAGGTACACGCGTTTTTCAACGTAACAATACAATAATAAAGCTGGCCTTGACCCTATTTGAGTGTCTACGTTGTTTTTCGTAGAACAGGTTCATTGATATGAACCCACTGCCTTAGGGTTCGAGTTTCTACGAGTAATAATTATCCGTAGAACAATTTCTATGAAAAACATAAGTATGGTTACTTACTTACTAGTAACTATGGTACTTATGGGACTGACATACGCATTGCGATCATAAATGTCCCTAAATAAATAAAGAAAAAAAAACTATGGTAGGTACTTAATCTATTTACAAGTAATATGACGTTTAGTAAGGTCCAGGATACTTAACAGTCATATTTGTTCTGCAATAGATGCATCCTGATAAGGACCATGCAGTTATTAAAACTAGATAGGAACATTGATCAAAGATAGGAAGATTCTTCAAGATAGAAGGAACTTCAAGTAAAGTCTTTATAGTTTTCTCCATTCGAAACAATTAAAACACTTAGGTATTGCTTGTTATTTGTTGATATTCATCGAAGGTTCGTTGTCATGACCTCTAAGAAGGTTTATTTCAAGAATAGGAATTCTTTGGCTCATTTTACTTTCCCGCGTAACGGAAGCGTCAATCTGAAACTTTTTGTAAACGTTGTGGAGATAAGCCCGAATTTGCTATGTTATACATAGCAAATTCGGGTTTATCTCCACAACGTAATGCACATATTTCTTCTGAGACATTTCTTCCGCTCAGACGCGCGAATTCCGTCGGATTCACGGGTCTTCATTTTATCTCAGAAGATATATGTGCATTACTGTGTGAAGATAAGGCTGAATTTGCTATGTTAAGTTTCAGATTGACGCTTCCGTCTTTAAGCCGTAAGGTCTGAAACACCTATTAGGACAGGGTGGATGGGTCGTCAATATTTAATTAAAATTACGTCGTCGCATAAAGCACGTCCAACCTAAACATGTGACGAGTCCTATTATTTGAAACAGAATCTTTTAAAAGCAGCTGGAACTATTTTACACCACAGTAGTACCATCTCATCTACGTAAAACCTATTTTCTCTGACCGTGACCATGAGTTCTTAGTTTCAATACAACAACAGTTGAATAAAGTATTTCTGGATATATTCTCAATTCCGACAAATGATAGAAATACTGTGTTTCTATTTAGTCTATGTAAAAAGTAGTGCTTGGCGCTATGGTGACCTAACTCTCCTTTCCCGTACTGATAGGAAATGGTTTAGATGGTAGAAGTTAAAGTCTCGAATTGTAAGGGAAATAGCTATATTTTAAATCACTATAACACTAACTTAGTTACAAGACAATGGTAATGGTAGGTAATAGTTTTGAGTTTGTGATGGTGTCTCTAATGAGATCTGAAGCGAATGTGCATACTTGTGTTTGATGCATTTTCGCTTAGAGTTCGATTAAAATTCGAACAGTCTAAATAGAAGCGTCATCGCGTCGGTGAGTAAATCTTTGTGTCTATAAATTGTAGCATACGGATTGTATTAGACCTGCAAAAATATGTATAATAGAAGTGCATTTGCAGAGATGAAAGTAGTTTACAGAAATCTAACAGTGTAACAAAAATATAGAAATCTATAACATCCGAAATCGGTCCGGTTTTGAATTTTATACCTAAGTGCTAGGTTTTTTCCGTGGCCCAATCTACAAGAACCAGGATTTTTTTTTTCCGAGATTAAATGTAGCCTATGGAGAGAGGTAAATTAAAACTACACTATATTGTGATCATGACTATGATCACAATATAGTGTAGTTTTAATATACCTCTCTATTATTGGTTAAGATTATTGGTAAGACAAATAAAAAACGGTACCAGTACCAGTACGAACACCACAGAACTAAAAACAGAAGAAACAAAAGACTACAAATATTTCTCAAAACCCTAATACCCATATTCCAAAACGTAAACTCTAACTCAACTCGAACTTCAACATGAGCACGAAAATGTCAATGAAAGCCTGTCTAATTAGTGAAGAAAGAGGCGGGTCGCGTGAGGGAGAGACAATCCTCACGCCCCAGCCGCCGCGGCATAGGGAGAAGCACCGGGCGTCGGGAGTCGCTGGGCGATTCCCGGCCACCGTAGGTGCGGGTCTGCGGACGGCGAGCGTTGGATGGCTCGCCGTCCGATCAAAGCCAGGCCCGAGCCGACGACGGCGCGTTGTGTTCCACGCGCGCCTCAAAGAGATGTCAGCATAGGAGTAGGGCCCGTTAGGGTCAGAGCTTGCCAGGGTTGCGGATTTTGTTCGAAAGAGTTACCGCGGCCCTGGAACGCAAAAGGCACTAGGAGCTGACCTTTTTTGTACAGGGACGTTGTCCAAGGAATCTAAACGCATTTCCAAGAATTATTCTTATTCTGGCTACAAGATGTTCGTATTTTTACTCACATTTTGTCAAGCTGTCTAATAGTGTTGTCTCTTTCTATTCCTTAACCGTCGCCCTCACCTTTTCTAATACTATCTCTTTTGTTGCAGCCAGACGACCTAAAACCACCGGATTCACACCAAATAATGGTCCATGCAGGGCAGCCGCGGAATCTGGAAGTCTTCGCTCTGCCGCTGGAACACTCAGACCATGAGCTCAAGTTCAACGTGTCATGGGTACCCGCTTTGAGTAAGTCCTTTATATATTTATTTAATAAAATATAAGATTCTGGCCAAACCGGAGAGAAATTACTTAAGCTTATAACGCCCTACGCTACTGGGGCTCCAGTAGCGTGACAAAGGGGCAAAAGTTTGCTCCTTTGTCACGCGCTACAAGATTGTTGACTGTTGTTTCTAATGAGGTAGATATATTTCACTGCAGCCTACTAAGGTTCACAAATATAGCAATGAGGTGCATTGACAATATTTAGAGGCGAATTTAATGTTATTGAACATACCTTTGTAGTAATAACATCGCGTAGGCGCATTATAGCTGTTGTTTGAAATAAATAGCTAAAGTATCTTCCTGTTCAAGGGATCCGTACTCAATGGTTGCAAATGGAACCTTGTCATTAAGCCTACGCCTTTTGTCTGTCTATCGGCTGTGTGGTACAGACAAATTTTACAGTTAGTGACAGTCCGACCTCCGGGAGGGAAGTGTAGTTCATATCCGTTGAACCACCTATTAAAAGTTATCCTACTACTGTTATATTATCCTACTACAGTGCACTTATGCGAGCTTCAGAATGCGTTTCCACCAGAGATGTGCGAAGATGCGTAGCGCGGTACGTGTTTGTTAATTAAGAATCAATAGAATCGCTTCATTTACCAAGCCTCGCTCAGCGCAGCGATTCTGATTCTATTGGTTCTTAACATACACATCCCTCGCTACGCATCCTCGCACATCTCTGGTGGAAACGCACCCTAAACGTTAGCGCTGTGTTTGGGCCTTTTTTTAAATCCGTCTGGCATCATTGGCTAAGCAAATTTATTTGAAACTGAGCACATGGAAAGACCAGGACCTGTAACATGGTAGGGGCCAGATAAACTTGCAACAAAGTACCTACATACATTGACCTTTCATAATATTCCATCGTAGGTACCCGAACAATAAATTATTAACCTTTTTTCATTACTAGAGAACGTAAAGGTTCACGTAAGAAGTCGATTTAAGACAGAGCCTTATATCTTTATTTCTGTTTTTGATATTATGAAAGTCAATAAATGTACCTATGTGTGTCAATGATCAGTTTTTCACAATTATTCTACCATTGGACAGTTAGTAGATAGATATTAATCCAGTAGTACATTCCAATGGGATAATGCTTTTGTCATAATATTGTGGTCCAATCTAACATCAGAATGTCAATTCTACTAATTTTCAAACAATCTTCACATTCGCATCTCAATCGCAATCGGTCAAAAATGTACGAAAATTAAGGATTTTTACAAACGTTTTTTAAAAATTTGTAGAATAAATTGATCTTCAGATACTTTTTAATAGACGTTGTTCTGCCATAAAAGCTCTCCAGAATATGTTCAAATATATATTGGACGTTATTACGAAAGAAAAGTAATAGGTGTACGTTTTGTAAACAAACGCTTGCGCTATCGCACGTAATCGAGATGTACTTGGATCGACTTAGTGGCTTATCAATCGTTAGCCTCATATTATGGTCCTCCTACTCGTAAATATAGGTATTATACAACCTTACCCTCCTGAAATACTGCGAAAGGCACTTAATATTGGCTTGTTTCAAGTGGTATAAGCCGGCCTCTTATTTCATCGAAACTACGTACTACGCTAGGCCAGCTCGAGGCCAGTGACTGTACGAAACGAAAGAAAACCGACCTAATTCATTCCAGTATTTATTACTACGTCAATCACCCAATAATCAGTTCCGAACACGTGAATGAAACGGCTCGTACGTAACACAAACAGACAACGCTCCGTAGCGGAAGCTTCGGTTATTATTGACTCATGTTGAAAGAGAGAACATACCACCAATCGTTTCGCGAATTTTAACTGATTAATGTACTGACTCGTTAATGTACTGTGTTGACGGGGAAGAAAATAATGGAATTTGGATTAGAATAATGACGCGTCTACTTGCAATAATGGTGATTTACTAGTAATAAAGAGACTCCATTGATTTGAAATGTTGTGATATTTCTCGATGCGAATTCCTAAAATGCATTTAGCTATGCTCTTTGAGATGTTTCATTGTTCAAAGTATCATCATCATTTCCTAAGCCATTTCCAATAATGTTCTGAACGACTTCCAGTCTCACCGAATGCAACTGAAAAACTACCACGATTTCTCGGTACCTCGATCTATCGGTTCCTCGATTTCTCGGCACCACGATTTCTCGGTACCACGATTTCTTGGTACCACGATTTCTCAGTACCACGATTTCTCTTGGTAGGACTGGTTTGCAGGCTGTCGGTCTAAGTGTTCATAGCTAACTCTTTTTATCAATCACAAGTATGTGTACATTAACAACGGATGAGTTTATTATCTTGGTGCTTGTTACATGGGGTTGTAACGCGGCACCTTTCCTTATCTTTCTTCTATTCTCCCCGGTAACCCTGTGTTACGGCGGTCACGTTATTAAGAGATGAGGCATCTGTAAATCATCATCATTTCATCCGGAAGACGTCCACTGTCCATGCCTCCTCCACGTGTTGCCACATCGACCGGCCCTATGCGTCACGAATACTGCCAATTCCCGCGGTCTTTACCAGGTCATCGGTCCACTTTATGGGAGGCCCTTCGACACGTCGTTTTGCATCTGTATGCTAGTATTTATAGTCTATGCCCCTGTCAACCGCAGTGCTAAAAATCTTATTTCGTGCAACGAATGCATTATTGGTGTATGAAACTCACATCTACTGTCTGCATGTCTACAGTTTTATCGATGAAATTCGCATTATCTTTGTTTTGTAATTACAATGTGTATAAAGAATGTTTATCTTTTTCAATTTGACTTTATTTCGGTAGATAGTGGAGTACTTGTGCGTATCTGCTTCTAATCTAAATATGAGTTTAGCCTCCAGCGATAGCTAAGCCTTCACGATGTCATTGCTACAATTGATAGTAGGTTTTTCCCGCCAAAACGGCGGCAAATTTTGGCGGGAAAACCTACTATCGAATCGCTTGTTTGAAATCGAATTGCTTGGAAGCGCTGAAACAGTATAGCGACTAAAATTATTATAATCGAAACGAATAAAGTAGACTCAGTATACTCGTGTTCCTTATCAATGCATTCGGGGTTGGCGTGGCGCAATATATCTTTTTAGATCAATAAATTACAAAATAGAAACTTCATAAGAAATATTCAACGGAGTTGCCTAATATTGTTAATTGGCTAAAAAATAACAGTCGCATGGGTCGATCTTCAAGGTTAAGCAACGCTTGCCGGAGTTGGCCTGTGGATGGGTGTGACCATCTTTACATACCGAGATTCCTCAGTGTTTCAGAAAGCACGTTAAGCCGTTGATCTCGGCTGTCATTTGTAGGTCTTTGGCAGTCGTTACAGATTATCGGAAGCCAGAAAATCTGACATCAGTCATGCCAAGAAAGTACCCAGTTAATGGGTTATGGAGGTCTGGTAGGCAGCCGCTCCATGTAAAAAACTGGTATTCAGCTGGAAGCCGGTCCCAATATAGTTTAGAAAGGGCTAGGCAGATGATGATGATAGGTAATTAAATCGTGTTTCGTTGTGAGTGAAAGTCAAAATAGCATCTACAAAAGAGATCAAAGCATCGCCACAAACACTAAACAGCCACTAAAATACATTTAAAATGTTTAAGTGGTTTAAGACATGAAAACAACATTGATGATCATTTGATACAAACTGACGTAATTTTCTCCCGCAAAACTTCATAAAACTCATTGTAAACTTTTTCTAGCTCATGACTAAATAGTAACAGCCGCACGGGTCGATCTCCAAGGTTAAGCAACGCTTGCCGAGGTCAGTCGGCGGATAGGTGACCGTCCGTTATACCGAGACTCATCCGTGGCTTGGAAAGCATGTAAAACCGGCTGTCATTTGTAGATCTTTGACAGACATACAATACTTGAGATTTTTCAAATTCTGTTAGAAGTTGCAATTTTTCTTCTTCTCGTGTTGTATTTTGTCCTCCCAGTACGTAGCGACATATCGTTTGTCGCATAAGTCCTCCATGGCGCGGGTAGGGGTGCACGACGGGCTGCAGAGAACATGCATGTCTTTTTTTTATGGATGGGAAATCATCAAATGACCCATTCCGCTCCCCAGAGCGGAATGGAGTGTCAGAATCTTACTGACTAATACCCATCCGTGCTCCCCTAGTGCCCTTTGCGTTCCAGGGCCGCGTTCGAACAAAATCCGCAACCCTGGCAGGCTCTGGCCCTAACGGGGGTAGACGGGGCTACTGTGCTGACATCACTTTGAGGCGCGCATGGGACACAACTTGTGTCCCACACAACGCGCCGTCGACCCGGGCCTGGCTTTGATCGGACAGCGAGCTACCCAACGCTCGCCGTCCGCAGGCCCGCGCCTACGCTGGACGGGATTCGTCTTGCGACTCCCAACACCCGGGGCGTCTCCTTATATTGCGGCGGCTGGGGCGTGAGGGTTGTCTCTCCCTCACGCGGCCCGCCTCCTACTTCACTAGCATTACTGCTTCGCAGAAGGAGGTGACGGCTTCCCATGCCGCCTTGCTGCGGACCATGGATTGAACCATGGCCGGACGCGAGAGGTCGCCTCGACGAGGACACGGCGGTGCTCCGCCCAAGCAGGGTAGACCTCCACCGTATGCTCCACCGTGTCCTATGCAGCATGACTTGAAGTAGCACTTGGTTTTGTATTTGTAGCATAATAAGAAAACTTCGATAAATTCTTCGTTCAACTGAATTCAAAAGGGAAAGACTGAAAGCCAGTATATTTACATTATCAAATGCCATTTAGTGTAAATGTAGTTCATCACCATTGCTCTGTCATCTGGTTTGTTGGCATAACATCCTCGACATATTTTTCCTTCTTTCTTCTTTTTCCTACTCCTATTACTTTTAATCTTGTGATTTAATAAATTTTATATTTTTTAGGACAAGCTAGGTACCAAGAAAAATAACAGCTTTTACTTTAACAAATCTAATAAATATATAGCGTGGCAGGGCTCCCGTCGAAAAAAAGCAATTATTTCCAAAAAACACTCAGGCGTAACTGTAATAGAAACTAGGTTTATAACGATTCCTTTTGTATTCACACGTAAAAATGTGTTATTCAGGCTTTTAGATTTAAACGAATTTTGTGAAAATAGAATCTGAAAAAAAACCGGACAAGTGCGAGTCAGACTCGCGCACCGAGGGTTCCGATCGAGTCTTGATTTTTGCCGAGTAGGTGTACATTACCTGTTCCGTATGGTGTCGGAAGTAAAAGAATAGCACCATCCCTTCACTTCCCGTGGGTGTCGTGAGAGGTGACTAAGGGACTCACCAGAAAATGGGCAGCATTCTCTGTGGGTACATTGCAACAGCTACCCTGCGATCGCCAACTCGCCTTTGGGGGAGGCCTATGTCCAGCAGTAGACGTCTTTCGGCTGATATGATGATGATGAATCATCATCATCATCATATCAGCCGAAAGACGTCTACTGCAGTACTGCCTTTCCTTTTCTCTTTAAAATCCATCCAAAGGTTGTCTTGAAAAGACCGCTTTTAGCGATAAGGACGCCCATTGTGTCACCCTATGTAATGTTTTCTTCATCTGTATTGTTTTGTTACTTATATGGTGTACATAATAGAATTCTGTTATATTCTATTCTATGATACATTACCTATAAGGGTTCCGTTATTGCCGACTGAGGCACGGTACCCTAAAAATGATATTTTTTTTGGCACGAAACAGAAATGTTTCGTGACATTGAAGCCTCAGAAATTCATTATTAACATAACGTAAATGCCTCTAGTATTATTTGTTAGGAAAGCCCATATGTCTCTAACAATTACGAAGGGTCATAAGAAATAGGAAATCTATCAGAATCCCTTTCGTGATAATGTTAGAGGGTATGTCTAATAAATTGATTTGATTTATCCTTTCCTTCAGTCGCTTGATCCACCCTGAGTCCCTGACCTTTGTTAGTTTTCCTGATCAATAACAAACGGTCGCAGAGTCTACCTCGGAGTTACTCTACTGCCTTTCTACTGTTTTTGACATCAACTCCCACCAAATTGAAACTTCAAAAACATTTAAACTGAGGAAATCTAACTGTCTACATGTCACAATATGATTTAACAATATGATTTGACCAGTACAATTGTATGGACTTCAAAAGAGACTGTGACCTTTGAGTTTGTTTCGGTGTTTCTTCTCAGGGTAGTCAGCTAGGAAACACCGGTCTCATCTACATTTAAGAACGACCGAAAAGATTGACGTGTAAAAGTGTTATTTACAACCTACTTACAAAATAAATATAATTTATCATTGACATTGTCAGACACATAGCTGACCATACCGAAAGAGTTACCATGGGTAACAACCCATGATAACCCTTAAGGTATAGGCAGGCTTAGCACAATTTTACTGCAATTTTATTGTTATGTTATAATTATTGTTCTCTTTTTAACCGACTGTCAAAAAAGGAGGAGGTTATCAATTCGATAGTTTTTTTTTTTTTTGTATTTGTTACCTCGTATCTCTGTCATTTATGAACCGATTTGAAAAATTCTTGTATTATAAGAAAGGATATACTTCTCGATTGGTCCCATTTAAATTTTATCAAAATCGGTTAAGCAGTTTGGTTTTTAATTTTAAATAGCTGGAAAAAATATGTGGAAAAATCATTCATCTATACGAAATTGCGTATTTTTGCTTTTGTATTTGCGCTTTGCTTTGCTTTGCTGTGCTTTTTTGTTTCTAGTGGTGTTGTTAGGTGTGTACCACCACTAAAAACTGAAAAATAAAAAACTTTTTCCCAAAAAAAACAACTTCCAAAAAAACACTACAAAGGACAAAATAACTTTCATTTCCAACCAAACACCGACTACCGAAATTAAAGTTATTTTGTACTTTATAGTGTTTTTTTAATGTGTTTGTTGCTGTTGTTGTGTCTGTCCAATATTTCTTTTTCTATTCTATTGGTTCTATTCCATTCCATTCCAATCCAATCTATTCCATTCCAATCCAATCCATTCCATTCCAATCCATTCCATTCCATTCCAATCCAATCCATTCATTCCATTCCATTCCATTCCATTCCATTCCATTCCAATACAATCCATTCCATTCCATTCCAATCCGATCCAATCCAATCCATTCCATTCCATTCCAATCCAATCCATTCCAATCCAATCAAATCCATTCCATTCCATTCCATTCCAATCCATTCCATTCCAATCCATTCCATTTCATTCAATTCCATTCCAAGCCAATCCAATCCATTCCATTCCAATCCAATCCAATCCAATCCAATCCATTTCATTCCAATTCAATTCATTCCATTCCAATCCAATCCATTCCATTCCAATCCAATCTATTCCATTCCAATCCAATCCATTCCATTGCATTCCAATCCAATCCATTCCATTCCAATCCAATCCAATCCAATCCATTCCATTCCAATCCATTCCATTCCATTCCATTCCATTCCAATCCAATCCATTCCAATCCAATCCATTCCATTCCAATCCAGTCCATTCCATTCCATTCCAATCCAATCTATTCCATTCCCTTCCATTCCAATCCAATCCATTCTGTTCCATTCTACGTGTAGATTTAACGAATTTAATAGCGGATACAACGATCGTCAGAGAATGTATTATGATAATAGGACTGACATACGCTACTGAAATGTCGCGTGGTCAATCCCTAACATATTAGCCTTAGGCCTCAAGAAACTCGTATTGTGGGGGACGACCGAGCGTTTGATCAAATTATACCTCGGCTGCCCGTAATGTAGCCAGAATTGCGGAATTGTGTCGCGAAATTTGTCCGAAAGAGTTACCACGGTCCTAGAACGCAATTAGGACATTTGGAGGAACACGGATGGTTTGAGTCAGTAAGAGTCGGAAACTATCTTCTGCTCCGCCTAGAGCGGAAGGAGTCATTTGATGATTTCCCATTCATAAAAAAGCCAGAGCCGGTTGAAGGGGAAAACGTGGCCTAAGCATGGTATATGAGGTCGAATATACAATCATGATCCAATTACTTCGGTCCAAAGATAAGTAAAGAATACATACACTACTTTCGAACCGGAACTCTTTCAAAACAGTCTGTAGGTACTACCTACGAGTATTCAGCATAATTGGCTTGATAAACCAGAAACAAATAATAAATATCAGATACAGATTAGATAAGATCTCGATGCACTTGATGTTTAGGAATGTATTTAATTAAACTTAATTGAATTATCATTCAAATAATTCACTATTATCTGAAGTGTGACGTGTACATAGCGAAACTCACCCGTGCCTCAGAAAAGTCAGGATCTCTGTCGGTTCCTTTTTTATGGATGAGAAATCATCAAATTACTTCTTCCGCTCTGGGTGGAGTGGAAGGGACTGTCAGACTATTACCCATCTACTGGCTAAAACCCATCCGAGTTCCTCCTCATTTCGTCCCCCACAATGCGAGTTGTTTAAGGCCTCAGGTTGAATTTCACTTCACGTTGCTTTAATAAAAGGCAAGAGCGCCTAGGAAAAGTGACATTCGATCTGTGACATTTTATCAGGAATTTGTAGTTACAGCATCCAAAATTAGTTTATGGGCTGACAAACTGACATTTACATTCATCATCATCATCATCATCATCATCATCATCATATCAGCCGAAAGACGTCCACAGCTGGACATAGGCCTCCCCCAAGCGTCGCCACAACAACTTGTCCTGTGCGTCTCGCATCCATCTGCTGCCCGCGACCCTCACCAGGTCATCGGTCCACCTTGTGGGAGGCCTTCCAACGCTGCGCCTTGTGGTACGCGGTCGCCACTCAAATACTTTTCGGCGCCATCGACTATCTGTTCTGCGAGCAATGTGCCCTGCCCACTGCCACTTCAATTTGGCGGTCCTTCGGGCTATGTCGGTAACCTTGGTTCTCTTGCTGATATCGTCATTCCTGATTCGATCACGCAAGGAAACTAGCATTGCCCTCTCCATTGCCCTTTGGGTGCCTTCTGATGATTTACATTAGCTCGATTAAAATGCCTCGTGGGTGGTGGTCGCAAGTTGCATACGAAGTCCTAAGCTCCTTGCCTGGTCGTGCAAGTGCAAGGTTAGGTTATTTCATGTCGATAATTTCCTGTGGATTTCTTCAAATAAGGCGAGAGGTGTAATGGCTAATCTTTACATTTGATGACTAAAGTCTAGCTGGCCATGGTTTTGTTACTGCTATAACTTTTATCTGTTTATTTTATTACGTTGAATCTACCTTTGCTCGCGGGCATATCCTTTATGCCTGGAGGTTTATTTAGCTTGGGTTGTATATGTCGTAGGATAATTTGATACTTCGAATCTTCGCGGAAATCCTAGGGGTTTTGCGAAAACGCGGATAATTAGACATAGGCGAAAAATTATCAATTAGGGCACCCCGACTCGGACAGGTTAGGTTAGAAGGGGATGGCGGGGTCAAGTGAGCGAGCGTAGCGAGCGAACAGACCCCGCCATCACCTTCGTGGTTATTTTTTTTTTCGCAAAAATCCAGACTTTGTCCAGTAAGATTTGATAATTTTTCGCCTATGTCTAATTATCCGCGTTTTCGCAAAACCCCTAGGATTTCCGCGAAGATTCGAAGTATCAAATTATTCTACGACATATACATCTACGCTTGTGTTTATCTGTTTATGATGGCATAATGGAGAGCTAACAATTAATTTTGTTGCTTAGAGAATATTAATTTCCTGTGCCTTTGCCACGCTAAATGATAAATTATATTTATTTTATAAATACATGGTACAGGTTAAACATAAATGCCTAGATGTGTTGCTGGGGAGTTTGTGGCGTCACTTCGTCTTCCCAGCTAAACACTAGGAAGTGGTGACGGGCGGGCGTTTTGGAGTCTTTAAGTACTGTCTGTATGTGATACGTTGACGTTAAAAAAGTACTGGCTCTTAGCCTGATTTAAATACGCGACTTTCGATTTTGAATCCAAGTAGCAGTTTGCAGTCTGGGTTCGTGCTCGGGTGGTGACAATAGAGCCGCCTCCTATTCTTTTTTTTTTTTAATATTGATAGTCTCGCGCTTGACCACTATCTCACCTGATGGTAAGCGATGTTGTGCTCGAAGATGGAGCACGCTTGCCTAGAAAATGGAACTTAAACATGACAGAACTGGATAGATATGGTTGTACTACAGGGTACACGTCTGCCAGGATACCAAATAAACATGTTTATGTCGATCGCGACACTTCAACAGTCTCTTTCACTATTTAATCCCTTATGGCCACCTGATGCGTTACTAATGTCAAAATATAAAGGAATGATCACATGACATTTTGACAACAGCGTTTGTCAATTCCAAAATTTTTGACGTTCTGTCGATCACTTTCGCCACGTTACCGCTGAAGGAATGTCAATTAATTATTATTGTAGACAATAGAGAATAATCATGCAATTTTTTTATTTGCAAAATGCAATAATTGTTAGCTCTAGTAAACAATTATGAAATAATTTTTGGAATACCTTCGAAGAAGTTTTGAGACTAAACAATTAGAAAGAGAAGTCCGATGCGAACTCTGACGTCAAATACCATGATACCTATTATAATACAGCTGCCATAGAAAACGGCGTCTTCGCGAGAGGGACAGATATATTTGTTCAATATAGTTATTTTCTCATTTGTTTTTCGATCAATTTTGATTCTATATTCACTGTTAGTATTATATTTTTAGATAAACTTTCATGCATACCTATTGACAGGCTTTTGGTCGGCATTTTTGATCTCGACTACATACCTACAAATTTTTTTTTTCATTGTTGCAGAAGGCGTTGCAAGCGAATATACCTTGGAGATTCGGAGCGTTAACGACACCAAGAAAATCAATTGCCAGGCACATTGCTATGAATTCCCCATACCTGGGGTGAGTCAATTTCGTATAAGTTTGACCAGCTTTGAAGTCGCGAAATGAACCTACAATTTCGACGAGATATACGCGAAAATACCTACATATAGTACTGAAAAACGAATTTCTTGTTTACATTTTCCCCTGGTGAAAACTGTTTAAACGCGGTGGCGATGGCGTTGACGTTGAGCTTGTCAATTTGATACGTCTCATCGCCGCGATAGTATCGCCGTATGGTGACACATACTTGGTGAAACTCCCTCCCGCTCTGGGTGGAGCCGGTCTGACGAGCTGGAGGTGTCAGACTCTTACTGACTGAAACCCATCCGTGCTCCTCGTAGTGCCTTTTAATTTCCAGGACCGCGGTAACTCTTTCGAACAAAATCCGCAACCCTGGCCGGCTCTGGCCCTAACGGGCCCCTAATCCTATGCTAACATCTCTTTAAGGCGCGCGTGGGACACAACGCGTTTTCGGCCCGGGCCTGGCTTTGATCGGACGGCGAGCCACCCAACGCTCGCCGTCCGCAGACCCGCACCTACGGTGGCCGGGATCGCCCAGCGACTCCCGACGCCCGGTGCGTTTCCCTATGTTGCGGCAGCCCGCCTCCTTCACTAGCATTACTGCTTTGCAGAAGGGTCACCTCCTTCTTCACCGGCTTCCCATGCCTCCTCGCTCCGGACCATGGATTGAACCAGGGCCGGACGCGAGAGGTCGCCGCCGCCGACACGTACTTGCATTAAGTTGTTATAGAATGAAGTGGCAGGACCATAATATATGATGTGGAATTTGTTTGAAAGAGTTAGGCCCTGGAACACAAAGGGCATTTGGGAGAATACGGGTGGTCTTTAGTCAGTAAGAGTCTGACACTACCTTTCGCTCCGCCCAGGGTGGAAGGAGTCATTTGGTGATTTCCAATCCAAATCCGGGCTTCAAGCATTAGGTGTAAACAAAAAAGTGGGACTTGAGAGGTTAAATCGCTGAGATACACTCGCTCGTAGAAGTGGCGCCTTAGCTCTAAATGATATAAAACTGATACATGAATTTTAATAAATTAAAATGCTTTCATCCTCCACAGAACGTGACGACATTGTTGATCCCAAAGGTCGCGAGCACCGTAGCGGATACATGTGCTTTGCGTCCCGGCTGCTCTTACAAAGTGAGGCTCATTCCTCATCCCTGGGATGGGTACACCAGCGCCAAACTACAAGTGAACCTTACTGGTGAGTCGGTGCTAACCATGGTTTATGTTCAGTCTGGAGGCAAAGATGGGTTGAATGGAGAAATGAAACCATCTACTATATTTTTTTTTACTCGAGTATTTTAAATCGAGTAATTGACATAGAACGTTATCAGAAAGACTAGGCAAAATTACTTAGACACAGTATTGGGCCCAACACTGGTGGATCTAGGGGGGCTAAAGGGCTCAAGCCAGGCCCAACACTGGCGGATCTAGGAGGGTTAAGGGACCCCCAAAACACCGAAATATTCTTGGTAGTGTACAGCCTAGCGAAGTCATTGAGGAATTTACGAACACTAAAAACCCAAGAAGGCTTGTTATGCGTTAAACTAAATAAAATGTTTTGTGTTTTTTTAATGTTTACTTTGCTAAAACTTTCCCTCAGCGGGGTAGGCCTCCCCCAAACGGCAATCCTAGATCCGCCGCTGGAACCCAATACTAAGCATGGTAACACTTCTGCTTATATACATAATGTCGTAACAGAAGGGGTATAAATTATAGAAATTACTCTATTGAGGTACGATTCCAAAATCAGATAAAGATTGTGAAACAGATTAGTGTTCTGAATAAACCTTTTTTTTTCAGAATGTGTGGCAGGAGTATGCTCTTGCGAGCACTCACCTCTTCTACCCGTACCGAAAGTGTCTACCGATACAGTTCTCATGAAAGGCAAGATGTATTCCAACATCTCCTGGACTCTGTCCCCTCCGAACAATCCGAAAGGACTGCCCCCTGCTAACCTGCGCAAGCTGAGATATAGAGTTAGGTTCGTATTCATTAATAATACTAATATGATGGATGATTCCTGGTTATATATATGTCGCAGCCAATTACCTTAATCAGCCACTTAATTGGTTGCCTAGCCTTTTAATTTAAATGTGCCGATTTTTCAGCGACCTAAGTGACATCTTTTGTTCAATATCGTTTAATGACTAACCCATGTCACTTATGTCGCTGATAATAAGTCACAGTTCAATGAAAATGCTAGACTTTTAATGAAACGGCGGATTCAGCTAGTTGGCTGCGACATATATAATTCTATTTGGTCCGTCAGTTAGATTATCGAAAAATGTTGGACATGTATTTTTGTTTGTGACGTGTAACTTGTAAGTACATTTTTTACATACACGTGGTATGTAAAAAATGTACTTACTAGTGACGTCACACGAGTTTTCATCGCGCTGTATCGTTTATTTTTTTGTTTACTATTTTTTTTTTTTTTTTTGCAAAAAGAAAAAATACGTGTCTAATATTTTTTGGAAATCTATGTGACGGACTTATTAGATTTTTTTAGTTAACTACCCTATTATGGTTTTTGTAAAATTATTGTTGTGAAAAACCAAGAATGACAACTTTTATTATTTACCCAAGGATTAAGGTTCTTCCATACAAACTGCAGCACCCCCTAAATCGTCTACAAGGGGTTGTAGTTGTGAAAAACGACGATCGATGGCGATCTTTATATTTTGGCCAGTATCCGGGAGAAATTTCAAGTACCTAAAACATATTAGCCTAAGGAATAACATTTTTCCTACAAACTTTCACCCCCTATTTCATCCCCTTAAGGGACGAACTTCCGAAAATCCTTTCTTGTCAGATGCCTACATCATATAAGGAATATTTCCTCCTAATTTCAAGTCCCTACGACCAGCAGTTTAGGTTGTGCGTTGTCAGGACAAAGCATTTTACATAATTATGATAAATGTTTATCTATACTTCTATACTAATATAATAAAGCTGAAGAGTTTGTTTGTTTGTTTGAACGTGCTAATCTCTGGAACTACCAGTCGGATTTGAAAAATTATTTTTGTATATGATAGCCACATTCACGAGGAAGGCTATAGGCTATACGGGAACGAGAAATTCGTACGGGAACGGGATAAAACGGGATATGCGCGTATGAAGTCGCGGGCAAAATCTTATTTTTTACATAGAGATTTCTAAACAAAGTACTTTTCCGACTACAAATTTATTTAGTTTAATACAAATAAAAATAGTACAATTAACTTACCTGTAGAAGTTGACACGTCAATCGCTTCACCCATAAGCAATCAGTATTGCATGCTGACTAGTTATTTCTTATCTTTTCCAGGGCATGTAAATAGTGTATACGTATACGAGGGCAAAGAAAGACTCACATTTTAAATAATATTAATCATCTGAATTATTCATCTTAACGTCAAACAATAAGACGCGGATATTATCTTTTCATCCATTTCCATTGCCTGAAAAAGAAACCTTTTCGTTTTTTTATTAAGTATTTTTCCTTATAAAAATAGTACAAAGATGTTCCAACGTGACATTTGCTTGTTTTCCCACGGGGTTGTGATCTATTTCATCGAGGAAAATGGATTTGTTTTCGTGAGACATTTCACTTTTGTTTCTAAGGTCACTTCGATAAAATTCTCGGGATTGAAGGTGACTGGATTACCACTTGCCATCATTTTTAGGGTTCCGTATCCAAATGGTAAAACGGGACCCTATTACTAAGACTCCGCTGTCCGTCCGTCCGTCTGTCTGTCACCAGGCTTTATCCCATGAACCGTGATAGTTAGACAGTTGAAATTTTCACAGATGATGTATTTCTGTTGCCGCTATAACAGCAAATACTAAAAAACAGAATAAAATATATATTTAAGGGGTCTACCATACAATAAACGTGATTTAGTTGCTCGATATTGATAACGGCAACAGAAATATTGAAAATTAACGCTACAACAAACGTGATTTTTTCCCGTTTTTTTATAGATAATGGATGGATTTTTTTATACGGAACCCTTCGTGTGCGAGTCCGACTCGCACTTGGCGGGTTTTTCATCAATATTTTCAGACCTAACTTAACCTTATCTTATGGCACGAACAGCGTCATTGCTTAAAATATCCCTCAAACATAAAAATCCTTAGAAAAGGTGCTGACCAGAAGATGACGCTAACCCTACATTTTAATAGTGTCATCAGACGGTATGAGTATACCGACCTGACTTGGTATACTCTCACAAACTGCGAAGGTTCTATAGAGCCTTAATATCTTGATTTCCAACCATAATTTTTGTTCCTTCTCTCTTTTGTTCCTCATCTTTGCAGGTTTTTTTTATTAAAAACTGTCGTTATCTTTTTCCACAGTCTCAGCGAGCAAAAGGTGTCGGTTTCGTACCCGTGGTTTGCTTTCACCGAAACCGGCACAGTTGATACCGATGGTCTGGTATCAGAAGGCGACACTAACAAGCGGTTACTTCTATCATTGAGCGAGAAGAGTGGTTCTCCCATTCCTAAGGTGAAGATGTTAGCTAGAGTTAGTCTAGAAGATGAAAGGGGCTGTATTGGACCGGCAGGAAGTGCTACTGCTTTTGGTGAGTATTCAGCATTTTTCACATGCAACGTGTAATAGAATAAACGCAATACCGAAAAAGGGGTCATTTTACTCATCATTATGAACAACTTTGACTTTGGGAAAACATCAAAATTACGAAAAAAATAGACTTTTATGGAGAGATCCAAACAAAAATATGTTTGGATAACTCGACAAAATGCAAACAACTGATTTTTAGGTTGATCACATAGTAAAGGTTGTTCATAATGATGAGTATAATGACCTCTCGTCAGGTATTGCGTTCATTCTGTTACGCGTTGCGATAGGACTATTATATTTTCGCTTTCCATAAGGTGAGATTGTTATCAAATGCGAGTCTATCAATATAATACAAAAAAACAAAAAAAATACTCATAGAGTACACCCGATAAAAAAAGCTATGAATGTGAGACCAATCCAGGAATTAAACAGTAAGTTGGTCCTACAAGACGGGGCCCGTTAGGGCCAGAGACTGCCAGGGTTGCGGAGTTTATTCGAAAGAGTCACCGCGGCCCTGGAACGAAAAGGGCACTAGGAGGAGCACGGATGGGTTTTAGTCAGTAAGAGTCTCACACTTCCTTTTGCTCCGACCAGAGCGGGAGGAGTCATAAAATAAAATTATGATAGTACGAAACCCTTTGTGTACGAGACCAACTCGCACTTGATCAGTTTTTGAATGGTATAAAACTGAGTAAATAAACAATTTTTTCTTTATAAGCTTATTTCATATTTTTCTAAAAAAAAATACTCTCTTGCAGATCCTGATACTTTTCGAGAGACTACTCGTACTAAGAGCAAATTCTCTTTCGGAGTTTATGTAAGTAAAACTTGTAGTTACACATATGCACGCTGAATTACCTTATAATCTACTACTTAATATAATTAAGCTGAAGAGTTTTTTTGTAACGCGCTAATTTCTGGAACTACCCTACTACTACTAGTCGGATTTGATTAATTCTTTTTGTATAAAATAGCCACATCGAACGGGAATTTCCTACGGGAACGAGAAAAATCAGGATATGCGCGTACAAAGACGCGGGTAAAAGCTAGTTTTAAATAAAGAAGACAAAACTTACGTAGGTTTATCTCATTCGTTTCTGTAGTATCAGGAACAATAATTTATTTCCACCCTTTTCGGAGACAAAAATAAAATTGAGCGTACTTAATGGCTCATAGCTGTCATCCCACGCAATAATACAATGAAATAGGAAAATGGAAATGAAAGTAAAAGGTATACTTAACGAACAAATGGACAAGAGGTCTTAATATAAGCCCGTGTGGTTCGACAAAGACAAGGTAATGAGAGCGAGTGAACTCCACTTTTCTGAGTGGGATTCTTAGTGACTTTGCCTGAAGGGTTAATGTCAAGATGAAGGCCAGAACGAGTCCGCAGACCTCTTGTTGTCATCTAATTACAACATAGTCAAGTACCTACTGTGAATACTGGATCGGAATGCCAATGTTATCCATATCTTTAGTCTGGCAGCTTTTACAGCCATAACGTATTTTGCAAGTAGTCTGATTCTTCATTTCCTATGCCTGCTCTGAACTGTTATTTCTTCAAGTAGTTTAAATTTCATTTCATTAGACCCCATTTTATTTCAAATGATATATTGAATAATGATATGTCTTCGCCGGAATGCCCACATCCTTTCTCTGCTTTATAAATTTATAATGTACTATTTAATCCTTCTACTCCTTTTTATCTTAAAGAACGCTTTCAGTTTCTTTGTGACACACATTCTAGGTCCTTGAGATCATCGGAGAATCTTAAATTAAGTATTCGTATGCATTCCATATCTTTCTTTGACAAATCTTTCACTATTCAGGCAGCTCGTTTGTGGAATGCATTACCCATTGATGTGAGGCGTTCTCAAACGCTACCAACGTTTAAAAAATTGGTGAAGGAGCATTACCTCTCACTATAACTTTTTTTTCTCCTTTCCCAATTATATATAGATATTTATTAGTATATTTTTTTTTAGTATTGTATATATTTATTTTATATTATTATGTCTAATTAATATTATTTATGATGTTTGTACACTGACCGCCCTAAATCTAACTTCTTTCGTTCAGTCCATCCTAAGGTTGTCTGTAAGAGATTGCCCTGTGCGATAAGACCGCCCATTGTACACTTGTTTTTATAAAATTTTTACTTGTGATTGATGTGAGGTGTACAATAAAGTATATAATAAATAATAAATAAATAAATAAAAAAAACCGATATAACTATGCGTCATACAACGTGTAACAGAATAAACGCAATACCTCTTATGGGGTCATTGTACTCATCATTATGAAAAACTTTTACTATGGGACCAAACCCGATATCGCGAAAAAAAAAAGACCGCTCCATACATTTCTGTGCGCATAACTCGACAAAATGTACTGAACAGCTGAATTTTCTGGTCTATAATAAAAGTTGTTCTTAATGATAAGTCCTTCCCAAATTGAGTCACTACACCAAGTTCTTAAACATAAGGCTCCTTCTTGCTAAGTTTGACTTCCATATTTACTTATAGTAGCTCTTTTACTCCACCAGGCGATCCTAGGAGCTCTAATCGGTGCCTGGGCTATGGGTGGAGTCTTCGTGCTAAGCGCGCGCGTCGTCAAGCGGGTACTGAAATCTTTCCGCCCCACGCCCGTCTCCGCTCCCCTTGAACCACTAAGGCGTCGCCCTGCTTGGTTCCCGCTGCAGCTGCGTACGTGAGTAATTTAGAATTAAAGATTTTCAATAGTTTTTTTTCTTGCGGTGTGTTTATTTAAATAGTTTGTAGGGTTGTTCTCAAGGTTTAAATATGTGTTGAAGTTACCCTACTATGGTTTTATGAAATGCTGTTTTTTTTCAGGTGTATATTTCTATGTGTTTCTTTTTAAATCTTTGCAGTGCATTCATTTTGCAAAGTGTGTTTTCGGTATGCTTATTAGTAGGTACAGAGTCATTCTAGTTACCCGTTATTCTAAGTTATTTTTCATACCTCCTTTTCGAAAACGTCAAATTAGACGTCATGCAAACTTAAACTAAAGTGTGTCATTATTGGCCGGGGCACAGCCGAGCAATAATGTTGTACTGGATTTAATTTTATTGGCGGCATGGTACGTACAACGCCCTCTGGTGGCAGAAAGAGTAAATATATTCTCGATACTGTTACGATATTCTCGATGGACATTCTGTTTTCGAAGACATAATACCGTAAGAATAATTACACAAGTGCAGATCATTGAATAAAATGATTAGAATAATAACACCTATAATACGAATAACACATCGTTTATCATATTTATTAAAAACTATTTTCTCGAGCGTCTTTTAAGAGTCATAAAGAACGTCATAAATTATGACGTTCTAAATTGAAAATGCTTACAGCCAAGCGTCAGCATCAGCGATAATTCTTTGATTTTAGTACTATGGCTTCTTATTTTCTCATAGTAAGTGTGAAAAGTAGAGTATCCTCCTCTGGGATAAAGGTGTCTTTGCCTTGGGGCTAGCTTGAATGCATCGCTGCATTCAGGGTTATTTTACTACCTATCTCGCTTCGCTCGCAAGTAAACTCTAAACTTCCGAATCCTTCATTGCGTTCTGGATTCAATATGACGCCCGTGACATAAGACACTGCTTTATCCCCTCGGTGCATAATCTATTACGATAATGCGTGAGGGGTAACCAAAGGACGACGCTGACTGTACCAACCTATTGTAAAGCAATAAAAAAATAGTGGTAGAATATAACGCGGCCTACTGTATAGACTGAGGGCCTACTGTAGCAACAGATAGCCTTGATTTTAGCAGTTTTGCTAAAACATAAGGCTTTTTGGAGCAACTTATACAACTAACTTACCCTCCCAGTGCTGTGATTTCAAAGCTATTAACAGCTCGTTAAATCGCTTGGGTAAGAGAGCGAATTGATATTATCTTCCGTCAGTAAAAAATACATTGTTTACTCAAATTCGGAGTAATGAAAATATGTAATATTGTGTGTGAAAGTTGTGGTGTAAACCCTTTTTACTGAAAGCCTACCGTTAATTACTAATAACTAACTTGGGTAGGGTTTATTTAGGTCAGTGACAGTGATGGCTGATTACTTGATTTAGGCAATTATCTATTCAGATTGAACGACGCAATTGCGAATATACTAAAAGCCAATTCAATGTTTGTTGTGTAAGCATTATATACGATCTGCGTAGTGCAAATCTAGCCGTAATACAAACAGGCAAATTTTTTTCAGAAATGTGTGTCTACTTATAAAATCTTTAATTTCTAGCATCATCATCATCTGCCTAGCCTTTTCCCAACTATATTGGGGTCGGCTCCCAGTCAAACCGGATTCAGCTGAATACCAGTATTTTACGTGGAGCGGCTGCCTACCAGACCTCCACAACCCATTATCTGGGTAACACGGTATTTCTTGGCGTGACTGGTGTCAGATTTTCTGGCTTCTGACAATCCGTAACGTCTGCCAAAGATCTACAAATGACAGCCCATCTACAGACCAACCTCGGCAAGCGTTGCTTAACCTTGAAGACTGATCCGTGCGGCTGTAATTTAGCCACGAGCTAATTAAATTAAAAACTTTAATTTCTGTGTGCAAAAAAAAATATTTTGTTTAATACTAAATAATTTATTTTGCTCCATGTCAACATGTTAGTTAGGGCTTATGTATAGGTACATATTATACATTCGAAAGTTCGCAGAAATAGCCTCTGTATAACTTCCGCTTTTAGCACACTTGTATGACGTCTTAATCTACTCTATAAGGGAATGAAATAATAAACTATTAAACAACCTTATTATCAAGAGCAACTATGTAACAAGTGCCTGATCTAATATTAATAGCAACTCGCATTGTTACGCGAATGTTTCCACAAAGCCCACAGGCGTTCGGCGAGAACGCCTTCTCTATTATAACAAAGTTATGGTAACTTAATTTGAAAACGTAAAGGCTCTATTTCCGAGCACAAATATAATGTCTTAAGTTTTGCTAAGGGTTTATTATTTTATAATGAACTGTTTTATGTTCCTAGCTGTGGCAGCATTTTGAGAAACCTTTCGGGGTAACTATCGCAATACTTTTTTTTTTTTGAATTGGAAATCATTAAACGACTCCTTCCGCTCTAGGTGGAGCGGGAGGGAGTGTCAGACTCTTATTTACTAAAACCCATCCGTGCTCTTCCTAGTGCCTTTTGCGTTCCAGGGCTCTTTCGAATAAAATCCGCAACCCTGGCAGGATCACAACACACGGGTACTTACTTAATTTTTTTTTCCCAAATTGTCACACGTAACGAAGGTACAAATTATTATTTAGGTATTTTTTGCTCTTTTGCTGAAAGCTTTCACGTGAGGTTACAAGTCAGAAGTTATTAGCCGACTGAAGTTTATGAAGGTCATAAAAATAATTTCTTAACATAGCTATAAATCATCAAATGACTCCTTGCGCTCTGGCCGGAGCGAGAGGGATTGTCAGACTCTTACTAACTAAAATACATTCGTGATCCTACGCGTTCCAGGGCCGCGGTGACTCTTTTGAACAAATTTCGCAACTTCATTACGTACCAACCTAACTTGGCTACGATGACATCGTTGACTGAATACCTACCTATTAAGATTATCTATATAATAACCGCAATATTTGAGATACCTACGTAAGTGCTTCGTCTATCAAGGATTTGTCGTACCTATAAGATTTTTCTAGCCTCATTATTTTGTAAATTGACGGTGTGATAGTCTTGTCTCGAAGAGCACGTATAACCGTATAGGTAGGTACTAGTGTAGAAACGTGAGGTAGTCTTATTACATTACAGCTACGTTTTCCAATCCGGCGCGCCTACTTGTAATACGGCGTGTTATACGATATGGCTGCGATGTGACATATAGGTACATTGTCTTAACGTGCCCAGCTTTGAAATACAGGGCGTATTTTTTATTAAAAATCAACCGGTTCCATTCCCGGCTAGGTATAACGATTTTTCTAAAATCAAATGATGCAGTTTTAGTTTTCATCAAAATCGTGCTCGAGACTCCTTTCAGTGTTTTTCGCTAATCCTCATAGTTTCGGATTTGGTCATCCACGCACACTTTAAAAAGTCATCCTGTATACCTACATTTATTTATCTACAATAAACTCATTTGAACAAACAAAACTAATCTAAAAGTAAAGTTTACCGTAATAAGCAGCTGTCAAAACAGCGAAACCGACTTAATGGGGTTCGGAGAGCAAAATAATAGATGGCAATAAGGTTCTGTACATCGCCCACTCCGATACCTTTTAGTTCCGAAGTTCAACGTGAATTTGTTATACATAAATAAAGATCGAACCTTTTAATGTGGAAGTTTTGGACGTAAATATTACAAAAGCTAGTCATTTTATAACATTTCATCAACGGATTTTTAGGCCTTCACTATCATTTCATACTCACTTATTATGGCCTAATCTCGACCACCTCAGTGCCTTTGATTCCATGTGTATATTGTACGGTATATGGGGGTGCGTGAAAACAAACGTTATCCTAATAATTGTACATAATTGCAACTTATTAAACAGTAAGTACGTCTTTAACCGCTCATTTATATAAATATACTATTCTATTACTATCCTTATTACACATCTTATAAAGTAAACATTTACGAAATTTCAAAATGCAATAGACCTAATAAAGTCACAAACGTAAATATTGGAATGTTAAATAAATTAGTTTTTCCTGATAATTATAATTCAGTAATAAATCTCGAATAGAAACAATTATACATTCAATTGTACAATAATAATATTACATCTCACTCAGTCCTTAAAATAAAGTATTTCTTTCCCTCGTGCTTACTAATGCTTGAGAATCGAATTGTTATACATTTCACCGCCACATAAGCTTATAACATGGTAAACAATGAGTAAGTATTCGGTGACCAATAATTGAGTACCTATATTCGTGTAATATCTTCTTCTGTGTTCTTAAGGCCAGGTTTTCCGGAAAAACGTTGTTTTGCATTGTGTAAAATTGTGTTTTATTCGTAAACAACACGGATTTAAATTTTGAAAAAAATATATTACATATTTCACACTTCGATCTTGCGATTTCGGCCGTGCGATACACGATTACTTGCACTTTACTGCATCCAATTAAATCGCAAAGACAAGTCAAAATCAAGATGTAATTATTATTTCATTTGAGTTATATAAGGTTTTGAGTAATAAAACTTATACCACAATAAAGGTCGTAAAAAATGTGATATAAATCGGCCGTCATAATGTGAAATATGAAAATACGTATCCCACTAATTCCAAAATCAAGTGATTTTGTCGTTTCATGAGCGCGCCCCGTGTCATTTAGTCCCGAGCGGAACGTGTTGGAGGTCGGACGTGTGCCAAATTTTTGCGATCCCGCCACCCCCGCTAAGTTCTGTTACTGGCTAAGCCTAAATTGATTACCGCTCTAGCACTGCCGGCACACCAGTGTGCCGCGAATTTAATGTTTATGTTTATTTACGTAAGATTTATTTTTTATTTTGGAATTTTCACGTGTCGAGTGGTTAAATAATAATACTTGTATACAATTTAGTGTTCAAACAGTTGTAATATAGTTAGTTTTTATTAGATGTAGCTATAATTTTGTAAAAAAAAATGGGGAAAAAAAAAGTTGTCACGGCTCTTCGTTGCAGCGGTGACTACTTTTTTTTATAAACTTTGGCTGAATAAACAAAAAGGTATATAGGTATATACATAATTTACTTTACTAACTAGGTAATTACCGACACGAAACAGATAAATTTCCACACCGCAAACATGTGTGTAAACAGTTTAATTTAAACCTTATTTCAGTACGCATAAAGACGTGCGCTTTAGTGGTTTAGTTTTCGCGCGGAATAGATTTACCAACCGCATCGAGTATGTAAAACAATTGAATTTGAACCCTATTTCAGAGTGCATAAAGCCACCTCGCGCGCACATGATACAATGATTTACTGTTTTCAAATGTCAAATAGGTAGTTCACCCCGCTACGTTAGTCTTGATGGTTTCGGAGAGTTTGTATAAGTCTTATAATATTTGTTATTTATTAGAAATGTCCGTTTTCACTTATCTTACTCCTAAACAAATGCAAAAATAATAGCTCGTATTTCCTACATGAGAGTTGAATATCGGTGCAATAATGTTGTGGTGTTCATGTAGAGAAGAAATATAAGTGTAGTTATACGCTAGGTGGGTACCTACTCACAGCCACCACAACACAACAAATAATAATATTTATGGTGTCCGCAACGTTTGTGTAGGTCTCGTCTATGCCAAACAATACGCGCAGCGCACTCGTGAGTCGCGTGCCATAGTGTAAAAGTGTTACAGTATGACCATTTCCTATGAAAATATTATAATAACATACTTTTGGTAACGTTTAGGCTACCGGACCAGCTCATTTATGCGCTGTACACTAGAGTCCATCCTCTTACTAATTACTAACAATGTATCAAGTTATGACAAGACATACAAAAAACTATGTGGTCAGTTTGGATAGTTTTTCCAATCCAATGCGTTACTTTATCGGTGTTTATTGGCAAGAGGAAAAATGTATAGAAATTATAAATTACATACACTAAACTGTTTTTAATTGACTATTGTATTGTATATTATTAACCGACTTCCAAAAAAGAAGAGGTTCTCAAATCGACTGTTTTTTTTTGTTGTATGTTTGCTCAGCGATATTTTCGCCAATTGTCAATCGATTTTGATGATTCTATTTTTTTTGGAAGTGTATCTTCCCGGACTGATCCCATTTCAATTTGGTGAAGATCTGATGAAGAACTTCGGAGACAGGTAACGGAACTCTTCATTCCCGTAGGAATTCCCGTTCCCGTATAGCCGTACAGCCTTCCCCATGAATGTAACTATCATAAATTCATAATCATAATACAAAAAAGAATTTCTTGCACCGCGTCGCACGCAGTCACGCAGGCTCGACGCGTTCTCGTTTGGTGGCCGCGTCTCGCGCACCGCCCGTTCGATTTAATAATATTGTTGAATTATTTTAATTTTACATTATCTCCTAAACGGTGAGTTCAAATAACATGCTGTAAAAGACAAAGTTTATCTTCATAAAATTATCTTGATGATGAAGTAACTTTCGCTAGTAAGGATTAATTTGCCTGCCTAATATTAATGCTGAAAAACCACCTTTAATTTTTAAATAAATTATTTGACATAAAATGCCTTAGTGTGGCATATTTATAAGAGATAGATATAGGTGTAACGTCGCGGACTTTTTTTTAGATCGAATGAAAAACAATATCTTTGTTGTACATGGTACTTACGTATAATTAGCTATTACCACAGCGCACTTAGCGCACTTCCACTTTATAATATTATTTAGTATAGATTTGAATAAAGTAGTATCTCATTATCATTATTGTAACACCATAAAATACATAAAGAAATTAAACACACACCATATTACAATTCTATCCTATTTATTTATAACGGTTTGCTATCTATGTTTCTGTGTACGTGCGTCTGTGTGCCTGTGTATCTGTCTTTGGCACTGTAGCTCCGTTATCTTTATTGAACAGGGATATTTTGTAAGTTTTTAAAATTTTACTTGTTAATTACCAACAAATCAAAATCAAAATTTGCGTTACAGGGCAATAGAGCATGCGGAAGGGCGTGACTTGTCTCCAAAATAATACTCATTTATTGGGGTTACCCCCGACGGTATAGTTGGGAACGACACCATTGTTGAAATTAAATGTCCAATAACGGCATTTAGAAAAGGGAAATGCTGCTATTGAAGAAAGTAAAATACATATATTTAAATTCGATAGAATAAAACATACCAGGGTTATAAACAAAAAAAGTAATTGGTATTACCAAGTGCAGGGTCAACTTCATGTAACAGAAAGGAACCAATGCATTTTTGGAATATGGTTCGGTGAAAACTAGTAGTAGAAAATATTTCAAGAGATGACGAATTTTGGCGGGTGCATATGGAGAAAAAAATTATAGATTTTTATTTGAAATGTATATTGCCAGAGATTGTGGATCCGCGCCAAAATCGCGGTATGCCAATACGAGACATAATATTGAAAGAAAACAAAGAAAATGTTAATGATAAGCCTGTGCAGCCAGGTCCAAGCAAATCCAAGGACCATATTCCGTGTCAATCTACTCAGCTAGGTCCATGCAAACCGAGACAGCTACAGTTCAACGAATTTTAGCCAGTTGCATTGGTAACTTTTATTATGTTAACTATTTGATTAAAAAATATAAAAACGTTTTTGTTTTTTTTTAAATAGCATCTAGGCAAATTCCAAACCATTTATACTTCTAAGCTTTCTTGAATTATAATATTCAAGAATTGTAACATAATTTTCCTAAAGTAAGTGTGCCTACCTACTACTTGATTTTTACGAAGGTATCGCACCAAAGCCAAATAGCGCGCGACGCGTATTTTTGTATCGTACTCGTATTCATAATTTTCGTGTCAGTCAGATTTTAAATCCACCATATACTCTAAAATAAATAAGTATTATTACTGATTTTTAATGATTAGTAATTGGATTCAAGTTTGTACAATACGTACTTAATCCATCTATAACCTTAAAAAATACTTAATAGAAAAATAAAACAAAATAAACTTATACTAATCAATTCAAGTTGATCTACTGCATTACTTTATCCTGTGACGGAACTTAGTACCTACCCGAGTCCGTGAACTCATGAGCGAGCGGTGCGCTTGGTGCGCGCGTCTCCCGCGCATCGTAACTTATTACGTATTGCTACTCCTTGCGGGGCCTGGGGTAAGCGTTAGATGCCTACGCGCTCAAGTCAGGCTCGCCTTAATAAATTGAGTGCAAAAATATCAAATTCCACTCAAACTACGAAGCTGTACTTAGCATACTTATTCTTAAATACTAGACCTGTTTAACCCCTGAAATTACATACCTATTACACGCATGTTGATAACCAGTAGATAGCTAATGAAGGTGTTATCATATGAACTACAAATTGCATATTATTAATTAATTACATCACATCATCGTGGCAATAAACTTGATATTTAACAGCTATGAAGCCATAAAAAGGTATTCACTGTATTACGCATCTGTATTATAAATCATCTAAATTGATCTCTCATCTCTATCTATTGATTTATTTATGATTTCCATACCCAATAATTCAGTTTTTAAGCAGGTTTTCAAAATGTTGTGCAATGTTATTATTTTTTATTATTATAAGCCCGTAGTAACCACTGCAGGGCAAAGACCTTCCTTCTTTCTTTCCACCTCAATCTGTCTTGAGCAATCTGAGTCCAATCCTTTAGGTAGGAGTCCAGTTCGTCTCGCCATCTCTTTTTGGGTCTACCGCGTCGCCGGTTCCTGATGTTCGGGACCCAATCCGTGGTTACTTTTGCCCAGTTCCCATGTGGCATGTGGCACGTGGCCCGCCCAGTTCCACTTCAATTTGGCAGCTGTGTTGCCTGCTTCGGCGATTTGAGTTTTGGAACGAAGTATATTCCTTATACCTACGGTCTGTAACCCTTACTCCTAGGATACTTCGTTCCATTGCTCGCTGGCAGACCCCGAGAGTGGACTTTTGACGTTGCGTTAATGACCACGTTTGTGTTTCGTAGGTGAGGGTGGGTAGGATGCAGAATGCACATGTCCATGAGTTTCCAATGTTATATTTTTTTCCTGAACTGTATCTACCGTATCCAATTCTTAAATAATTGTAAAGCCAATATTGGCCTTAAACATAATTCAATAAGCTTGAGAAAAACAAGGATCGACCACCTGTGAGATTAGTTTACGCCGTAATCTCTACGAACCATTAGTCCCTTCACAACACCCACCCGAGATAGAATGAGAGTTTATAAGCTAATCTTAGCCTGGACCAGTTTTAGCAGATCTACTTTAGGGGTGACTCGGTGTTGGTTACTTATTCATATATTGTACAAGACATTGTTTTCACGAAACTAACTTAGTTAAAGTGCAGAAATCTACACAGCACACGAATACAATTGGTTTTCTTTCTCTTTTTATATTATTCACTGCACACAGCATTCACTAGGTATTTCATCAAAAGCTAGTCACGGCCGTTAGTAAGGCGCTAGGAATGTCATGAGGTCAAACCTATATATATGTATTACCTATATGTATTACTTGTGAAAATTACTTTTTTTTATATCAGGTATATAATACTTTATTGTACACCCTATCCACCGCACAGGATAAACATTAATAAATAAAAAAAAACCTTTTTACAAAAAAATACAACCTACTTCCAAATAAAACACACGCACGATGTTTTTGCTTGTTTCTTCGTTTCTTTGTAGTCTGGTTTATTTTGGAAGTCTGTTGTATTTTTTTTTAAGTTTTTTTTTTAGAAATAGCTATCAGAAACGTTTACGTCTGCTGCATAAAATAAACTTAATGAATAATACGTTGTCGTTTTATTAATGTAATTAATTGATGATTCTCAGAAGTTAGCAAGTACCTATATTAATATTTACTGACAAAGGTTGTTGGGTGTGTTGCTAAATATTTTGAGAACAGAAATCGATGTCTAGTTAGTGACTATTCAAATATTTTGTAGAATCATCACCATTTTCCTGCCCTCGCTCGATGTTAGGGCTTGTACATAAAACTGCGATGCGACGACGCATCGCTGTAATATTGTAGTACTTAATCGTATTCATAATTGAATTCGCATCGCGCCGATTCGCAGTTTTGTGTACAAGCCCTTACTCAGGGCTAGCGCAACGTTTTGTTTTCCATATCAACCGTGATGCCGTACTCCCTTTTATATCATGCCTCACACAATCAATCCATATTTAATTTGGTATTTATTTGTATCTTACATTTTAAAGATTTGTAGCAGGTAAGTTACGCATAAGATGGTCTCTGACCTAAGTAACGACTTTATGCTTTGCTATGCTTTTTTGAGTTCTCATTATCTTTTACTAGGAATAGCTATCTACTTACTTTTTTTTGCTATTGGGGAACATCTTGTAAAGGCGCCTGGACTGTGGAAATTGTTTGGGACCACCCTGTAAACTGTAAACCCTCTGTGCAAGGCCTGGTTTGTTGTTTTTGTTGGTTGTGGGTGTTCCTGTTTTTTTCAAGGTTGTTGTGTGGTTGTTGTTGTGTTTCTAACTCCGACTGTAAATGTTCACTTTTAAACATTACGAAGCTTCGGTTACAGCGCATCACAATTCGTCATGGTCCTGATGGATAACGCCATCATAAGGCTTAGTATTCGCTCAGTTTACTCCGAAAACCTAACCTACTTAGTATTCTAAAACTGCACTCGAAGTTAAAACACTGAGCTACTGGTTTTACTAGCACTTGTAACTCAAATACATATTCAATAACCACTTAACAAAAAGCCGAACTCATCTGCAACACTGTCTTAAACACAGCATGCATCATTATTTCATTCTAGCTACTGGCGCAAGTACTTTCCTTCCTTATTCTGGCCATTATCATTCTGAACGAGGCACGGTGACTCATTCTTACATAAACCGGTGTAAGAGTTTTCTAGAAATCTTTACTATTTTATGCTTTTTGAATACAAATTGCAAACTATGGCGTTTGTCGGCTAGGCTGATGGTATAGTAGTATTAAAATAGGTACGGCGTTTTTGTTGCCTGCAACTTATTTTGCATACTAACTAAAACCTTAGCCAAGGGTTTGCAATATGCATGGATTCTTGTAAAACCTTACCAAATCCGAACCAAAAGGTAGTAGAAACACACTATCAGACCTAGTGATAAAAATCGACTGCGCCATACAATGTGCTCATAACTCGACAAAATGTACTGAGCAGCTGATTTTTTTCGCTATTTCGGGGTTGATCCCATAGTAAAAGTTGTTCATAATGATGAGTGCAATGACTCCTTAAGCGTTCATTCAATGACTCCTTAAGCGTTCATTCTGTTACACGTTATATAAAAAATTACCTATATATCAATAGATACTTTATTTAAAACAGTTTTAGCTTTTTCAAAAGCAAAGAATACCAAAACTTCCAGTAAATATTATTTCTCCTTTGCACCGTCCATCACCCATACATAATCAAATTGCTCCTAACACGATTTGATCTCAGTAAAGGAGCTAGCAAATTTCAGTGGTAACATAATATTAGATCGTGTTTATTTATTTAGGCAAGTGTTGAAAGGCTTTCGTGTCGAGATAGTGTCTGTTACTAAATTAGGTTTCATTACCTACGTTTAGTATTAGATTATCACGTAATTTCATCTTGTTGCGTGGGTTTGGTGTAGCTATCTAAAGGGTTGTCAAATGAGTCTTGAAATAAAATTATCTATTTGAAATCAGTAAGTACCTTTGATTATTGTAGGGTAATTGTCAGAGTTTTCATAGACAGGCAATATAAGGGGTCATCATCATCATATCAGCCGATATACGTCCACTATTGCACATACGCCTCCCCCAAATGGAGGGGTTTTCCATATTCGCCACGGTTGGCAGGCGGGTTGGCGATCGCAGTGTAGCTGTAGCAATGTTGCAATTTTGGGATGCATGAAGGAGCCTCCTCGTGTAGCGCAATTTGTTCCATCAGACACTCAACTGAACCGAGCGCTCGGTGCATCCTGGACAGTCTCACCTAACACCTTATAAGACTGGCCAATCCTTCCCTTGCGGTGGTAGGGCTAGCACCCGCCTGGTTCGCGACCACCCTCCCACCGGAGTTCGGCGTCAAGCAGCCTGCTGTGTTTCGTCGACGCGTGGGAGTACCAGTGCCTCAGGGCATCTTCTGGGCACGCTCGCTTTCATCATGGACCTCATCTATCGCTTTCCATCAGGCGTGATCGAGGTCAAGAGCTAGCCCATTCATAAATAAAAAAAAAAAAAATGTGCCTACAGAGAATGCTGCTGCCCATTCTCTGGTGAGTCCTTTAGTCGCCTCTTACGACACCCACGGGAAGTGACGGGATGGTGCTATTCTTTTACGTCCGACACCATACGGAACAATAATGAAAATATTATGAAATAAAATAAGGAATTCAAGGGGTAACCGGAAATTATCTATAAGCTCATATTGTAGGTACACTTCTAAATTCCTGGCGTTTCTGGAGAGTGATAAATTAGAAGATGCATAACAAATTCGAAAAGCTAAACAATGATTTCTACTTCACTTTTCTAATACCACTGGATATCCTAACAAGATCTTCATTTGTTTAACATCTGTGGTACTGTCACATAACATGACGCAGATAAATGAAACGTCAGGCAATTATAGGATGATTGAAATTCGATTGAAGCCAGAGTACAAGCGTCAATACGGCTTGTTTAGATTTCTTGTATTATTCAAAACGTGTGTCAATACGGTGACATGGCTCGGCTCGTTATGGCACTTACACAAATATGTATATGTCGCAGCCAACTAGCTGAATCCGCCGTTTCCTTAAAAGTCTAGCCTTTTCATTAATCTGTGCCGTTTAATCAGCGACATAAGTGACATGGACAAGTCATTAAACGATATTGAACAAAAGATGTCACATAAGTCGCTGAAAATACGGTACGGTGAAAAGGCTAGGCAGCCAATGACACAGCGTATGAAGCTAATTGGCTGCGACATAATATAAAGTTTGTGAAACGAATGACCAAAAACTTTGTTAAATGATTCTTGATTTTTTTAAATCGGAAAGTTGTTTTTAATTAACTTTCGAGTGCTAATTAGTATGTGTAGGAATTGAAAACGTAATCTTTGGTACACTGGCATATTATTGTTTTGATATGCTATCTAGTTCTGTACGCCATAACGAATATACCTACACTTTTTTCATTTTTCCTGAAGATCTCGTTTTTATTATTTTCAACTTCAGTTAAATATCAACAGTATTGAAATAAAGTAGGCCCTAAGACACTACCCTGGGGAACTCCACTGTCAATGGGGAGGTCATCACTGAATCGACACGTATAAAAAAAAAGATAAATATGTTCTTTAACTAAAACTGTACCACAAAGAAAGTATTTCTATCTATCTTTCTTTATTTAGTACTGGTAGGTAGCAGTTCGAACTTTTATCTTAATTGAGTCCTCATAAAGTAGTCCAAAAATTACATTCATTCATCGGTAGAGCCCATTCAGAGACCCATAGTCATCAGCTGACTAAGAGCTTTCAAGATCACACAAATACGGTTTATTCCGGTCCCGAATCTACCCGGCTACAGAAAATAGTAAATAAAACTACCCACATAGGAAATGCAAACAAACTATAGATTAGATTACGCCCCATATGGAGTCGAGGCCGAATTACGATCACATCACTCACATCACTCACAACGTAGTTTGCCAAGCAAAAATAAACTCTAAAAAAAAACTCGAAGTGGTTTTTCGAGAGTCGGAAGTATCGTGTATAAAGGCGTGTAATCTCGCATATCAAAAGGGTACGTTTTGCTTTGAATAGTGGCCAAATCTGATGAAAAGAGGTAAAGGTCGACTGTCTCTGACAGGAACGTGAGCCGAGCTACTAATCTTTGCGGGTAGATAGATAAAAATAGGCAATTAGAGGTTTCTGATTTACAGAAAAATGGGGAAGATTCCTAAGTAAAACATTAATTTTGTCAATTAGATTACTTTATCAAAAAATATTGAACACTGTTTAGTCTTTGCTTTATCAAATCAATAAAAATTTACAAAGATAAAACTCATCAAAGTTCAGGAGTCCCCACTCCTTAACACCTTTTAAGTAGACGTGACATCAGAGGAAATTTCATAACGCACTGCCGTCCATCCGCATCATCTAACTGTATGATTCTTACATCGTCTTCAGTTTTTGTTTATGTGTCAAAAGAAAAATACGTGTTCAATATTTGTTGGTAATGTAACTGACAGACTAAATAGATTTTTTAGGAATCTACCCCATTGACTGGTTTAACTTCCTCCTTAGATACCTCTTTCTTTCGTGAAAACTTTGCCATGACTTGTGTTTAAACACTAGTTTCCGTCACCACTGTTTTTGCCATGACATCTTTACCCTAAGTGCTTTGATTGTCGATAAATTACTGGCACCTACATTTATAAGGTTCTTAGAATTAAAGTCAACCAACTGTTGGCCTCGAGACAGCCGTAGATCCTTGGCATTTAATAACTTTTCTATACGAAATAACACAATTTTGTTGAACACCTCAACTTTCAGCCGCTTTTAGATGATCCGGGTGAACGGGACCTCAACGAATGTTTTTGACAGATTTGTAATTGACCTTCTAAGTTGAAATCCATTAATTTACTATGTTCTGATCTGGGTAAGCGACAGTTTTATCGACTTTATGGCTGCAAACACAACAGTAATGTACTTTTCTTGTGGACTTGGGCCGTCAAGAGTCGCGCTGTGTTTCTCGCATCCAGCGACACCGCGGCCACTTTTGGGAGGCCTTCCAACGCTTTTTCTTCCGTCTAGAACGGGTACCTATATAGTGTTTTTTTCGTAAGGAAGATTTCAACATTTTCTCGACGTACGAAATGTTTGGAATTGAGATATATCTTGATAAATGATATTTATTTAATATGTTGGTTAATCATAACACTTTTGCATATCAATGTTTTTGGTCATTATAAGCTAGATGAGGCCGGTGTTTCCTAGCAGACTACCGTGAGAAGAAACACCGAAACAAACTCAGAGGTCAGTCTCTTTTAAGGTCCATACAATCCGTACTCTTCAGATCATGTGGGAACCATGTAGGTTAATTTCTGAGGTAGCCTTTTGAGGAAAGTGCCACACAGATTTGAGTGGACCTGTCCAGACAGTATGCAAGCATTTGTCAGTTAGTCTTGCCGATTGTCTTATTCTAAATCAATTAGTAGATAGATACTGTTAACAATGGCAATTTGCGTTCCTTGTTTGACGCTCCATGTGGAATACTAGTATTAGCTGTACGTATCCTAATATACTGGAAGCCGAAATATGACAAATTGTTATACAAATATATTATTCGTAGAACAATATCTGTCAAGGTTGTAGCATAATCGCGTCGCACCTATCTGCGGAACATTGACAAACTCAAGCAGTATCAAGTCTTATCAACAGGTATTAATATAGGACCGGACCTTCTTTCTCCCTTTTCCTATCATACACAGACAAATATTGATCAAACATTTTATTAATATTATGGTACACACTACACAGTTCAACAAACAAATGCTCTTTAACAAATATTGTCTACCAATACGTTGTGTAAATATACAGCGTTGTTTATAAGATGTTTGCCTATCGATATTTATCGGGATATTCTTAGGAGCGCTCGTATATAGTCTGTATTTGTGCTTGCTTGTTGGAAATATTAATTCTCCCCAAAATACCTTCTATAATTTCAAGTTATTCAAAACTGTTATCTCCAACGGATTGAGCATTATGCATACACGTTTGGTTTGGATGACAATGAACGGTAAGCTACATGAAATCATTTAAAACCCAATATGGTGGGGTCCCAGAGATGGCAAAACAATTATATTCTGCTCCCGAAAAAGTAACCGTATTTTTACGTAATCCTGTCTATGATTGACATCTGGAAAAAAATTACCTGGTCATTAAAAAGTGACCCTGTGACCCTATGATGCTGCTTTGAAAAACTGCAACTTACTTTTAGTTCCTGGAAGTCATTTAATGATTGGCAGAGTATATTTTTAAGCACACACTATTCTACGGTTTTTTTGCAATTATACATCTTCTGGCCTGCGGAAGTACGAAGTGATAAGTACCTAGTCACTCCAAAAATCTCGCACACCTGACAAAACAAAGGCCGCCCTATAACATTAATCCTATTTATACGTTTGCTCTCATGTTATTTCTCTGTAACGCCTTACATAAAAGATAAGAATCGCATTGGCTCAGCGGAAACTATCGGCCCATTGTTCGATGTTACAGGTTCGCTTCCCCGGTCGATTTTATCATCTGCTCTGTGTCAGGCTCATTTGAAATTCACTTTCTACAAAATATCTCATACGATTAGATTATTATATTTTTGTATCATGATTTTCGCACTTTTTAAACGGTTGGAAGATTGTACAGCTGACATATTTTTTCTGCAGTTGCATGTTAACAATTATTTCTTCTTGGCTCCTGTTTACATTCTGCCTGCGTTTTACCCGACTGCGCCAGAAGGAGGGTTATGTTATTCGAGTGTTATATGCATGTAACTTTTTCGAAAATCCAATGATTCAGTTGTAGAAACTTGGGCCCGGTGTTGATGAAAACTAGAACTACATCATAGATTTTTGAAAATTTGTAAATTGTTTTTAAGCTATTGCATAGCTTCTATCGCGGGCCTTGAGCGTGGAGACCGAATCCAGAAATTCCGTAACGAAAATAACCTAACACCCCCCACTCCGACCGGCACAGCGGTGATACTTTTTGTTTCTATGACGATCTGTGTTCTTAATTTGAAAGTTTGGTTTTTTTGAATTTATTTTTATAAGTTGCGAGTGGCATTTTTGAGCTGTCAAATGCTATGTGACCTCTTTTGAACTTTTTGAGGTTGGTGCCCTATTTATTAGTATTGCTACTTTCCCGCGGTTTTGCTTGCATAATTATCAAGCTATTGCAATAGCTTTACCGCGGCAGTCTCCGAGTGCCACACGTCTTTTTTTTTGTTTTTAATTAAAAAAGTACTTTGTTAAAAATGAGCGCTTTCCTTTAATTTTCGATGTGGTATTATTTCCCGGAATATGATCCTTAGTAGTGTCACTTTCGGATGGTGTAATAATACAGGATATGTATTTTTTTTTAAATCAACCGGTTCGCATCCTGGCTAGGAATACCGATTTTTCAAAAAATCCAATGATGCTGTTTTAGTTGTCATCAAAATCGGGCTCGAGACTCATTTTAGTGTTTTTCGATATTCCTCATAGTTACGGATTTGGCCATCTACGCACACTTTAAAAATTCACCCCAAATAGCCCGGGATATGGAGAAGGATATAAGCAACGCGATAATCGACATTACTAGTTATTTATATTAATATTGGCATAGGTAATACGCACAAAATGTATTGGAAATACTTCCGTTGTGCGTCATCTCCCTCTGCAATCTGTGTTAAGACTGATTAGGTTTCTTTAGCAAGCGTCCTCCATCGTCGATCACATCACTGCTTACCATCAGTTGAGATAGAAGTCAAACACGAGCCTATCACAAATAAAATAAGGCTCATTTTCAGACTGCTGAAAACTGTATTAATCATATGCTTCAGCAAATAATTTTCATAAACAGGAACTATTACTTCGTCAAATCCCTCAATGGCGTATTACATACCAAATTAATAAGGAACTTAATTAATAATTAAGTAACTTATATGTCTGTATTTTCTTAATTAAAGGAAGCCACTAAGCTACATAATTGTCTAACCAATTATAATAATTACTTGAGCTACTAATTATATCGAGAGAGAGTCGTGACATGGATATTTTCGTAACCTTGTAAAGTTTACCCCTATCCTTGCAAGAGTAGAGCAGAGATGTCAACATCACAATCATCATATCAGCCGAAAGACGTCCACTGCTGGACATAAGGGGGGAGGTTGCCATAGTCGCCACGCTTCGCAGGCGGGTTGGCGATCGCAGTGTAGCTGTTGCAATGTACAGAGGATGCTGCTGCCCATTCTCTGGTGAGTCCCTTAGTCGCCTCTTACGATACCCATGGGAAGTGATGGGATGGTGCTATTCTTTTGCGTCCGACACCATACGGAACAATATCACAATACATACCTTTCTGTGTTGAATGACTGGCGTAATGTTTAGGTTAACAATGTCATGTTTATTTACTGTCAGCTGTGAAGCTACCTGTTATAAAATAAATAAATCATTATTTCATCCGAAAAACATTTACCTACAGTACTGTTGGACATGAGCTTCTCTCAAACGTGGCCACATCCATTATTTCGGAGGTCCGGAGTACCTAAACACAAAATTAATAATAATACCTATCCAGTGGACCCCCGAAGCATTCGCCAGGTCGTTGGTCCAGCTTCCAACGCTGCGTCTTTCGTTACGCAGGCATCACTACAGAACCTTTCACCCCAATCAGTCAATGGTTACTTTGGTTCCTATATGTAGCAGAGGTATGGTCGAAGCCAGATAAATTTGCAATAACGGTCATTGCTCTTCGTAGGTACCTGCGGTCCTACCATGACGTGTTAAAACGTCAGTCGTTCGAGCTAGAAACAGGGATGGAGCTATATAGGGTGTATAGCTCCATCCCTCTTTCTCGCTCGAACGACTGACGTTTTAACACGTCATAGTACGGCCCCTGGACAATAAATTATGAATCGTATATCATTACAATAAAATGTAAAGGATCACGATACATATCGATTCAGGGCAGCGTTGTGTCTTTATTTCTGTTTTCGGAATAAATTATGTCAGTAATTTGTAGGTATCAATAGCCGTTATTAAAAAATTATCTGGCGTCGACCATGAACATACCTTGTAGAACCTAGAGCTCATACTCGTTGTACACGGAACTTACCAATATAATATGACCTACAGTAAATAATCAGCAGTAGCCCTAGAGGTCGTGAGAAACTCAACCAGCGTTGATACATTATAGTGGTCTGCTATTGCAAACGTAATCAACTAGGTACCACTAATAGGTATAAAACTTATAGATACTGAATACAAACTACTAGAAAATATAAAAGCGGAGTAAAAAGGGGAGGGGAAGAACTCATAGGGCATCGAAAAATTCGTCCACATCGCTGTCAACGGGAAAACTGGCCAGAACACTGGCCGCATCAACATTGCCACGTTGAATGGCAATGCTGATTCGTTGGCCAAAGAAAAGGCCAGCCCTCTGGTTACGAGAAGAGTCGACTAACTGCTTGCTGATTTCACGAAAAACTCGATGAGCACTATCAACTAAGTTGGGTTAACAGGGAAACAGATAACATAGGCAAATGAATGACAATTCGATTACCCATAACATGAAAATAATTACCATTCACATGAAACTCACGATATCAAACCTATGGAAATTACAAAATATCTGTTTAATCTTACAACAAGCCGAATGCCTGATGAGTTGAATAAAATAAAAATATTTTTTTAAATTATTTAGTTTTTTCGACAGTCGACAGCGATGCAGACGAATTTTTGACGCCATATTCAAGTTAGGAGTTTTCATTTTTATTTTTAGTGTAATATGGTTAAATTAGTATTATATTAAAAATATTTTAAAGATATTACAATACAAAAACGGAAATTACTTTGGATTTAGAGTCCACTTTTCTGACTTCCGCAATACAAAAGTTCAGTATTTTATTTCAGTGCCTTTTATAAAGTTTTTAGGTAAAGTGTTATATGAGAAATGAGAATGGGCCGTGAGTCCATAGAGCTCTGCCCCGCAATCATATGATGTAATGCACCAGCGACGGTAATTTGGGCAATAGAGCAAGCGCAAATCGCTCCGCTTATCTCCCGATAAGCGGAGCGATTTGCTAACATTATCTTAATACATAAAAAGATATTTTCAACACATTTGCTCAAAAATGCGTTTACGAAGACTGTATATATTTTTCGAAAGTTGAAAATTACGCACCACACAATGGAACGTGTGGTAAAATAGGTACTCTCACATAAGTGCATATTTTACCGCATACTCACATGTATAGCACCGTGCGTTTCCTTTACGGTTTTTTTTAATTTCCATAAAAAATACTTAAGAATTCCACCAAAGGGTTTCACATTACGAGACTAAATAAGCTGAATGATCGAACCTCATTGCAAGCACTTTTGCATAATACGTTTGTCTCACTTTAATAATAAAGAGAATATGAGATGAAAGATGTAGTTCCATTTGCAAATTCGCACCATTTTCATATCAGAAACGTCAAATATTGTTGCGAATTTCCGACTGATATGTAAAAACAAAAAGTTTTTTCATTAAGTACCCATTCTACTGTTTTTTTTACTCGTTTGTAAAAACCAACTTACCGCACTAATATCATAACTATTTCATACTTATATCATGGTTGAGTGTTACCTGCACACTGCTGGAACGTGAAACTTTGGTATTTTATTTTAAGTTATTAAGTTTTTTATTTTTAAAACCAACGTAGTAGGATTTGAAAAATAATCTTTAGATTCACTCCCAGCTTGATTTCCCCGACGTTGGAAAGACTACCATGAATTTCTTACCTAACCATTATTTTGGAAAAAAAATTTGTCAAGTAGGTACTGCGGAAGTTTCCGTAAATTAGTACTTAATAATTTACATAATTTAATTTTTTTGCCAGTAAGATGTTTATCGTCACTAAATTATATTCACTTTTTGATTTTTAATACAAATAAAAAGTATCCAAAAAAATATACTTATACAACTTTTAACAGAATATAACTATGCCATAACTATTTAGGGGTCATTGTACTCATCATTATGAATAATTTCTACTATGGGACTAACCCCGAAATCCCGAAAAAAAAAGGTAGCTGTGCAGTACATGTTGTCGAGCTATGCGCACATAAATGTATGGGGTTGTCGATTTTTTCGCAACTTCAGTTTACCATACTAAAAGTTGTTCATAATAGTGAGTACAATTACCCCTTAACAGGTATTGCGTTTATTCTGTTACACGCTGTATATTACATTCTCAAATCGCCATTTTCGTGGCCAAACACAATCAGACGAGCAATTTTCTCGCTAAACTAACTGCCAGACAGATTATAATGTCTGTAATAGTCTTTATAGCTGCCTTTATCATAACGCGATTAACACTAATCGACGTCTTCATAACGTCAGAGTGAAATACAACCAGTTTTTGTAGAGAAATGTCACCGGGCTTTAAATTGATTGAACTACTCTTTTCTTGTCCCAATAATGTAGAATTTTCCTGGCTTGTTCGGTGGTTTTATTTTCCACACGGTAATCTACTACTAAAAAAATATTCATGATTATCATCAACTTAGCAGCTCCATTTATCATTTTTTTTGGATGACCTGGCGTCTACTAGTCCAGTCAAATTAGGGTTTCACCTCGGAATAAGAGATAATAAGCTGGAAACTCTTATATACCTTAATTTTGGTGTTCCAAATGTTGAGTCAAAAGTCTCATAAAATCTCGTGTCTACGTCGTAAGTTATTGAAGGTCACAAAAATCGGTGATTCACGATAATCTCGGTTTCTATAGCTCCAATGATGTCAACACTTGGGATCAAAATTGTAGAACGTAAAATTTGCAAAAAATTGTGTGCCGAACATTTTTTCATGCGTTCAACCGTTTTTGTAATCTATGGTCAACCGTGAATCTGCGTGAATAATATTCTGTATAAGCATAAGAAATCATTAAAATATTACTAACAATGAATAATAACGGCTAATATGGGCGGCCCATTGCCACTTAAGCTTGCTTAGTCTGTGAGCTACGAGTATGTCGACAACTTTGGTTCTCTGCCGGATAACTTCGTTGCGGATTCGATTCCTCAAAGAGACTCCAACAATGTACCCTAAATCATTCATTCATTCATTTATTTATTTCCCAAAATCCTTAATCTATTTTATCAATGCCACACAACGAAAACCTCTCAGGGTTTATCTGTGTGCTGGCGAGCCGTTCCTTTAGTTATATACAATACAGATTGATGTTAACATACAATAGAATTTGCCTGATAGTAATTATACAGTAACTTTATGTGTAAAGAAATATTTTGACTTATTCTTGTAGCTTTTCGAACTCGTTTTGTATAATGTTTGTAAGTCTTCTGGAAGTTTATTAAGAAAGTAAGGCACCAAATATTCTGCAACCCTCATTCCGCACACATTGTTCGTTTTTGGTAGAATGTATTTATTTTTTTGTGTTATGGATCTCAAAAAGTCAGGTCTTGTTTTTTCAGTTAGCAACTCAGGCCTATTAACTTCTGCAAGGGTGAAAAACTCAACTTTATTGAACACATTCATAATTTTACAGTATTTAAACAGATCATGATCGTTGTTTCTAAATTTAATATTTATATGTTTAGGTGTAATGATTTTTAACATTCTTAATTGTCTCTCAAATACACAAATCTATCTACCCTAAATGGAGTTACATTTAGGGTAGATAGATTTGTCTCTGGGAAATGTGCAAAGTACGATGCCTCTGACAAAATGGTATGGTAATTAACAAAAAATATTTCAACCTTACATTGTGAAGGTGACAACATGAGACACTTAAGAAAACCTATAAATCTTGTCAGTCTCGACATGTCCCATAGATAAGGATCAAGAATACTGATGAGTTGATGACCACCATGACTTACTAAATACCGTGAAATATGTCCAGCAATCTTTGTGAAACATCAACTGCCAGTTTCAAATGACGTTAGCTCAGTGTTTCAAATGTCAAATGAAACGGATTCCTATTAATTTAAAGTAACATGATTAGATCTGATGGTTGGAATAGCCGTGAACAGATGTTATAATGTTTCAGTTGTGTTTCAACTAAGATCTTTCATACTGATTTTGAAATTATGAGCGCTTGATGCCAGTTAAGGCAGTGGTCCGACCGCCGGCGAGAAAACGACTAACTATCGGCGATTTTCTCTCTCAAGAAACGTACAATAGATATACATTCCGTGTCAACAAAAGAGATGCATATATTAATAGTTGATCGCTGACTGTTCACTCTGCCAGCGAGGACTCGCTTCAGTAGTTTGTCGCTGAGCGACAAGACCTATCAAACATAATACTCGCTCAGCGATACTCGTTCAGCGATGCTCGCTCGCTTGATCATTTATTTTTGCACAGGACTGAGCGACCGCGGGCGAGGGGCGCGAGTAATCGCTCGTCGCACTGCACACTCGCTTATAGCCCGGCGACAAAACTATCGAAACTAACACTCGCTTCTCGCTGATCGCCAACTCGTTTATAGTTCCTAGTTCTACTCGTTTCTCGTTCATCGTCGGCGGTCGGACCACTGCCTAAATCGATTATTTATACACTAGTGCTACGCTTTGCTATAGCACTTGCTGACCTATTAACTATCGCTATGTCAAAAAATCACGACGATTCGTTTTTCTATATACGAGACAGAACAACAGAAAGATGTGATCGAAAACGCGTTTACGTTATTTTTTCTCCTCGCTATTATGCAATGCACTCAGGGTTGTTTGGGCTGCCGTGGCGATGCAGTGCGTCAGGGATGTTTTCCAAGGCTCGAGTTGATGGCTTTGCTGCTATAATCAGCCGGTCGATTCTGTCGACATCTCACGGTGTTCACCGAGGCGGAGTGAACGACAACTGAGCTGTCATTCCATCTTATTTGTATGGTTTGACAACTCACCCGTCGTGCACCCCGCCCAATTGTTCACTTCGACATATTTACAGAATCGCAATGCAGGAGAAGATGCGCCTCCCTACTCACTCGCGTCCGTGGCAGCACCAACACTATACTGAGTGTTTTTGCAGATAGGTGGGAGTCCCCCATGCTGCAAAGGTGGGTGAGGCTTCACGTCGCAGTGTAGTAGCTGTAATACTAACATTAGTTTTAAAGTATATTGTTACCAACAAATATGGACCAAGTCTGAAGTAAATTATTATTATTATATAAATTGGGTTTCCCGAATAAAAAATATTATATTATTGAGTGAGTCTCTTCGATTAATAACAGATATTGTACGTGTTTTTGGCTCCATTAAATCAATAAAAATTTACAGAGATAGAACGCGTCAAAGTTCGAAAAACGCGTAGGAGTGGTTGTTACATATTCATCTGGATAAAAAGTAGTTTAAGGCACTTTTGCGTAGACGTGAAGTTACGTTTATAAGGAATCTTCCCTATTTTTGTACATATTTTAGAACAGTTCGTTACTAGGATCTCATATCAAACATCTAATAAAATTTAAATCTATTAATGCGACGTGAACTGAATTCAATTTGCAGATTCATAGAATATTTCAAATTGTTTTTCAGGCTGGTAAGGCTTTGAATCTTTGTGGTTTTAATCATTTTGATCCTTGTCTGCCAACCTTTTACCTGAAAAATTCTTCACTGATAAATATTGGACTAGATACCTTTGTTGTGGCCTGTAAAGTGGTTTTATTTATAGGCATGTAACAGGATCTCAATATATCAGAAGACTAGCTGTTTCCTCTGGGTTCGCTCCTGTGCTCAGTGTGCCTCAATAATAAAAAAAACTAAAAAACTGTCACTATCACCATTTCAGCCGCAAGACATCCACTGCTGGATACAGGCGTCTCCAAGAGTCCCCACATCGATTGCCATGGCCACAAAGATTATCAGTTCTGCGAGCAATGTGCCCTATCCATTGCTACTTAAGTTTTGCCTTACTTTTGATTCGAACACGCAAGGAAACTCCAAGCCGAAGCGCAATGGAATGGGTTATCCGTTCCATTGCCCTTTGTGTGACTTACAAGCAAATCAAAGATATAACAAAGAAGCAATTTCACTTCTTTGTAATGAAGTTTAGATTTTCGATACCGGAAGTTTCAGTTCAAATAACCAAAGTGCCATAATGTACCTTACAGCTTTTAATATACCTACGTGGCATAACCGAAACTGAAATAATATCCCTTACGTTAATTAATTATTGATACTTCTGGCATCGTTGTGTTGGAAAGTAAAACCTCAATTTTTGCAGTCCTCTTTGCTTAAAAAAGCCAGATTGATGATAAACCCAGTATTATATACCTGTATTTATGATAAATAGTCTAACAAACAGTAGTTTAGAGCTGTCAATTTTATATTCGAGTGTGCAATAACCAATAACTTATTGCCGGATGTTTCATAAGATGTCGAAATAGTTTGAATGAGTTTCATTATGATGAAGACAAGCGCTTTGGTTAAATCTTTCGACATACTTTTGGCAATTATTATGCTTTTGACTTTCAAGGACTATGTTCAAGTGAGATTTTGTAATTAGCGCAGAAGTATTGATGATTAAAGCACCTTTCTTTTGTTATGTGACCTAATATTTGGAAGGCTCGTCATTGCGGAATCATTGGGGGAGTACCAGACGCCGTCTTTAGCTCATATATAGGAACTTCAAGATCTGTACTTGAACTATTTCTCGGATTTGCGACCCTGACATCTATCTAAATCAGAAGTTTTTCACTTCAGTCCTTAGATTCTAAATATGGCCTCGGCCATCGGCTGTCGGATGGCCACCAAAGAAGGTATTGAAAATTTTATAGGTCACGTCTTTTCCCTCATGGGAAAATACCATAGGTCATGGGGGTAAGCAGGAAATTAACAGAAAGCTTTATGGTTGCTATGGTATACGGTTGATTTTTTTTATTGATTGGCTTGTCTTAGACCATAATCTCAACAATCAATGATGTAGCTAAAAGTAACTTTTTCACTGTTTACTTAAATACTCCCAAGTCGTAGCTCTATAATGAAACATAGACTTCGGCAGTGCGTTCCACTCCTTAGCTACAACTTAAGAGTGGAATGATTTGGGAATACTGTGCGTAGGTGTACCTACGCACAGTATTCCCAAATCATTTTATGCGTATGAGGTATTATCATATTCCCTACCATCTTTTTCCAGACGGATGTTGTCCTCGAAAAAATCTAGAAAAAAATAATTACCAATCGATGCTAACTAGACGGCAAATACTTTTAACGTCTAATATTCTAAAACTTAACCAATACTAAAGCGCTAACGAGCCTCCAGTGCCATAGAATAGGCGTGCGAAATATTGAGGTCGCCTTGTGGTCAATTAGAAGGAAATTGTAAAAATGTACTGAGTGTAATTGAATATTCTTTTGATCTCCGAAAGGTCAGGTGCGCGTAGTTTGGATTAGTCTATACTAATATTATAAAGAGGAAAGATTTGTATTTTTGTGTGTGCTTGTAATTAAAAGGTAAACTCAAAAACTACTGTGCCGATTTCAAAAATTCTTTCACCAATAGAAAGCTACATTATTAGGGAATACATAAGCTATATTTTATCCACGTATTCCCACGGGAACGGGAACTAAGCGGGTGAAACTGCGGCGTGCTGCTAGTCGTTAATAAAGAGGTACTTTCTTGGAACAAATTGTGGAATATTACTTAAATGTAGAAGTTTTGACCTGGAAAAGCAAAATCCAACTATCTACAATATAGCCATAATAACTAATCTAGTCTGACTACATATATTGGGGTAGTCCTCAATTATAAGAAAACGGGTCGATGAATGTTCGTATTTAATAATAACTGTCATCCGACTTCCGCGTCACACTCAATTATTAACAGTACCGATATGTTCAAACGGTTTGCCATTAGACGAAGTATTTTGCAGTCTAAGTATTTGTGCTGAAGTTTACGCAACCAATATTCGAGGGTTTATGTAACAAGATAATTATTTTTATCTCTTTAAGACCTAAAAGGTTGTTGTTTGTAAGTCTAAATATCGTCGAAAGTTTTTCTTAAAGGCGGCTTACGGGACAAATAGCTTGAAAAAAAAAAACAACGGGTTGCACTCCGGGAGTGCCGACAGAAGTGAAAACTTGAACATTAACGTTGTGCATTTTTGAATATTTTGGAATGATTAGGGAATAATTTCGCTCGAATTGCTTTATTTATCAATATAAAAGTACTATCATTTATGTGGTTATATAATATACAATATTCATTCATTGCGCTATCGTACACAAACATGACAATTTATATTACGTGACCTGATCAAAAATTCGTTATCCGTCTTACGAATTTTCGATCAGCTCACGTGTCCTGACGCGAGTTTAATAGTTTTCACTCATGCAAAAAGTGCAACACGCCGCTAAAGAAGTTTTTACTTCAAAAAAACGTTTTTCTTAGAACAAAAAGTCACACTGCCTCCCAAAGTTAATGAGGCATCATCTTTCCTCAAAGACTGTTATTATAATTTGTTCTTTGACTTTAACAAAATAGGTGTTAAATTAAGTCTACCTCGCATGATTAGGAACTTGAGAGTGAAAGGAAACATTACGGTTTTCACAATTCTTGGCAAGTACAGGTCGCTCTGTTTGAACTAAGATCGTATAATTGTATATTATGTAATGATGAGGTGGCTCTAGATGTATTAAATGTATTCGATTGCGTTGATGCTTATGTTCAGCAGTGGACGATTTTTGGCAATTTTGAGGATATTTTTTTTTCGACTCCCCTTCGCAGGTACGCTGTAAGAGATTTCTGTAGAAATAAACATCACCTTTGTATCTATTTTTCTGTTCCTTCTTCTTATCGGTTCGTTAAATGTGTGTACATAAATAGTAGGTTTATTAAATAAATCAAAACTTGATGCCAAAAAGTGTTCATATTCAAGTAGCACTATCATCATCTCAGCGGTGATCATTAACAAAAACTTTATAGATATAGGTAATAAGAGGAGTTTTGACAGTTTGCGACTCTGATGTGAATGCGAACGCTCCTTAAAATATTAAAATTGCCTCTCTGGTCTACGGAAAACAAAGTTTTGGGGATAGTAATACCGTAGCTAGACAGGCATGTATCAAATATCTTATTAGAATTGATAAAAGACCGACCTAGTTAAGTATTATGAATAATTTAAATCCTATTTACAACAATACATTTTATCTGTATTCATCCATCATCCAACACTCTATTTATTTAGACACAACTACTATTCCCAAGTCTAAAGACTCCATTTTCCAAACTTCAATCAAAACAAAGAAAAAAAACCTTAAACCAAACTAAACCGACCTTTTCAATTCCCAAAAGAATGAAATACAAATAATGGAACTACCTGTAGATAAATATTTCTTACCGATTTTTTGCGATCATTTCTCTTTGTGACCCCTGACCAAAATTGGTCGAAGACATTCGCCCACTTGACATTTATGAGGCGAACAGAGATGCTCAACCTTTTGTGCGAGGCCTAAATTAATTAAGATACTGCCTCTAAACACACGAATATCTTTATTTTGGGAAAGAAATATAAAAGCATCACCTTTAGCAACGTTTGAAATGTAGAGATTTAGAGAGGGAGAGAGAGAGAAAAAAATGAATTGTAGATCTAGCTAATTTTATATAGGTAGGTACCTACATAAAAACTAACGCTAAAATCCTAATCCTTTATCTTACATGCAAAAGTGAGTTTGCTTATTAGTTAATTACGCTATCACGTTTTATTTTCATGAACTTGGGTACAGACTCAGAGGCAAATAAAACCGTCTTAAGACGGTAATTGGCTATACATAAACGCGAGGTCGAGGGCAAACGCTCCACGGTAGCAGAGTTTCACCGCGGCCCTGGAACGCAAAGGGCATAAGCAGGAACACGGATGGGTTTTGAGCCAGAAAGAGTCTGACACTTCCATCATCAAATGACTTAATTCTACCGCTTTGGGTGGAATGGAAGAAGTCATTTGATGATTTTCCATCCGTAAAAAAAGGTAACGCTAGTTGCAATATCTCAACAATGAATAAACTGAAGGCATTACGAAAATCTAGTACTTATGACGAATGATTTAGCCTGTGCTCAAAGGTGTCCGGTACAAAACAAGCTAAGCTGTAAATTATGTTATGCTATTGAACTGTCTACTGTCTAGCTCATAAATCAATTTAACCATACACTTTCAGACTGGGCCAAAGGTTGACAATCACTGAGAAGTCTTTAGTAGTTTTGTATCTTTGTTCTGGCCAAGAAGAATGATATGAACACCAAAAAACTTACTTTGAATTTTTTAAATGAGTAGGTTGAATAAAAATATTTCCTTTACTGTTTTGTCATAATTATGTTGACATCTTCTTCATGTCGATGAAACAAACAAAAAAGAAAGAATACAATGTTATTAATTAGTCACAGTACATAAAACACTCTAGGTACACAAAAAACATTTTATATTAAATCTAAGTTGACGGGTGAGCTAAAACGATCCATATAGAGACAAAAACTAAATACCTATGTTTTTTTTATAATTTATTCATTAACCTAAATTTTTTTCACTTCTAAGTAGATGGGGCATAGTCCGCTGACATATTTATGGCTAATCTTCACCTACAATATCTAAAAGTACCTACATAATATACCGACCATTATCATCATCATCATCATCATATGAGCCTAAAGGCGTCCACTGCTGGACATAGGCCTCCCCCAAGTGTCGCCACAACAACCGGTCCTGTGCGTCTCGCATACATTGGCTACCAGCGACCCTCACCAGGTCATCGGTCCATCTTGCGGGAGGCCTTCCAACGCTGCGTCTTCCGGTACGCGGTCGCACCCCAGAACTTTTCGGCCCCATCGACCATCTGTTCTGCGAGCAATGTGCCCCTGTCCAATGCCACTTGAGTTTGGCGATCCTTCGGGCTGTGTCGGTTACCTTGGTTCTCTTGCGGATATCATTATTCCTGATTCGATCACACAAGGAAACTCCCAGCATTCCCCTCTCCATTGCCCTTTGGGTGTCTTTAAGCCTTCTGATGGGGCCCATTGTGAGCGACCACGTTTCAGTTCAATAAGTCATCACTGGCAACACGCACTGGTCATAGACTTTCGTATACCGACCAATCATGACATAATAGAATTGCGTAAAAGTAGGTAATAATATCCTACCGCCTACAGCAATTAATATAAGTAGGTAGGTAGTGAACAATGGGTACAATACCCAAATGTAATAACGATAATTGGTACCTTCAAGAGCCATTCAAGTTAGGGTCAATAAGTTTGATAACTGAATTAGAAACTGACCTTTTGACTATCGAATAATACTATTGACTTTTTGTAGTCAAGAGTATTGTTCGATCGTCTCGACACTTGAAATCGTTAGGTTAGTTTAGTTACTTATTCCCAAGTAGAAAAGTTTTATTTTATAAACCCTTAATTTGCCGAAGCACTAGAGCACTCTACAATAGTAGGTATTTCTTTCTATCTGTGTCAATTTTCGGGATGATGAATGGCACATAAAATCATCACGTAAAAGGTTTTCAGAAAGTCTGCTTTTTTATGGATGGGAAATTATCAAATGACTTCTTCCGCTCTGGGCGGAACAGAAGGGAGTGCCAGGCTCTTACTGACTAAAACCCATTCGTGTTCCACCTTTTGCGTTCCAGGGCCCCGGTGACTCTTTCGAACAAATTCCGCAACCCTAACTGGTAGAAAGTATGCTTAAGGGTTTTCTTCTTTCAATTGCTTCAACAATAAAGGTACAAGTTCGTAGCCGGCGACGTGTTGCGGCAGCAGACGACATGTCGCTGTTGTCATGATTTGCTTTAACACAATATTTCACTGTATAAAGTTAGGTATTTAAAAAATAACAAACCTATATTGACACGACCAAAAACCTAAATGCCTTTCCAATTTTCTACGTTCATATCCAATAACTTCAGATTTAACTTAATCCCGCCCATCATAGTTATCCAATAAAGATCCTATTGATTTTCAGCTTAGCTACATAAGATAGTCAGCCAGGGCTGTTTGCAGATCAAATACCAATTGAAAATTATCAAACCAAGCATCCTCGGGCTATAATATAACCCCTCGGGCAATAAGGACTACTTCTTTCAAAGGAAGGTAGGATGAGAGCTCCTTAAGGCTATTTTTGTTGCTCGACAGAGGAGATAAAAATGTTTAAATAATTTTATCTAAGGTCGAAATCGTGAGCCCAATTCGTCATCTCTTAGAAATTTAATAAATGGATTATCTGTTTTCAGCTTTTCGACTGTAAAGAGGTATAGTTTATTTTTATTTTGTAACTACCTCAGATACTCGATCCCGAACTGTCTCACTGCTGGGCAAAGGACTCCATTCATTCCTTCCAACGGTCATAAATTTTGCACCTCTTCCTTTCCATTCCAGTTCTAGATCCAGGTCGTCCCGCCATCTCCTTCGCGGTCTGCCGCGGCCTCGTGTTCCTGTTAATCCGGTGTTTTACAGGCCCACATCTTTTCCAGCGTGCGGCAAACATGTCCTGCCCAACTTGGGCAGCCTTTTGTGCCACATCAACTATTTGCCCGTGGTTAATTTGGTATAATTTTGTAAAAAAAAAGAGCTTGTTAAAATAAAATGTAATAATAATTTTCAGTTTTCAAATAAAATTAATAATATATTCTAGTAAAATGTCAAGCACAATTCCCTAGCAATACCTGTTCTAAATTAAACGAAATAAGTACATGAATTCTATGCGTAGGTACTTGTAAACCTATTGAACTTCATGAGCTCTTGCGGCAACAAAACTACAAAGTTATTATTATCAAATGATAATTAAAACTGTGTGTGTGGTAGACCACGAAGGAGATGGCGGGATGACTTGGATGTCTTCCTTGGGAATCGGCAAGAAGAGGCAGAGAACCGGGAAAGGTGGAAAGAATGGAGGGAAGAATTTTCCCAGCAGTGGGACAGTTCGGCATAAATATAATAATTGAGTGCATGTTTTTTATTTCCACAGATGGACGACTTTTTTTTAACTTATACTAGTATACATATACCAATATCAAATAATATTATACCAATAAATATATAGGACTAATATTATAAAGCTAAAGAGTTTGTATGTTTGAACGCGCTAATCTCTGGAACTACCAGTCGGATTTGGGAAATTCTTTTTGTATATTATAGCCACATTCATGAGAAAGGCTATACGGGGGAAAAAACAGGACATGCGCATTCGAAGTCGCGGAAAAAATCTGGTTTTGGATATTATGTTTTTCTTACTCCACCGCTGTTTTTTCTTATTAATTTCGTTGCGGGATCCAAGACAGTTGAATCGTTTTTCAGAGACTCGTCGCTTCATTGACTTGGCGTACTTCTGGTGGTCACCACTGTTGGTTCTGACTCTCAGGAGTTGCAGTGGTTGGGACTAGTGTATCGGGCTTACCGCTATTTGCTCGCGAACTAATTTCTACTCGCTTTTCGCTTATCGTCGGTAATGGAACAGATACCTACACGTAAATATGAAATCATTTGACTCACTCCTAGTCCTTGTGACGGATAACAATCTCATCTGCTCCAGTTCAGAACGACAAAGCGAAATGACTCATCATAAGTCACAACTTGTACCATGACGACTTACTAAGTTATTAACCAATATAAGTTGATCTCGTATTTTATAGTCTATCAGAACAAAGAGAGTTTAACTAATACAGGATTTTTGGGAGTTTGATGTAGCAGTGAAGTACCGTTTGCAGATTATTATCAGATTTTCGTAACATTTTTGTACCATCTGTCATGCAATCTTGAGATAGCCGATCAAAATGGCGATGACACAGAAATTCTAGATTATCTTGTATATCTCACGAATTTGTGACGTCATCTAATCTAGATGTTCCAGCTTTCGTATATTTTGTAATAGTTTAGTTTATTCTAGTTTTGGAACGACGAGAGAAAAAGGTAGTATTGAAAGTTTTTGTTTTGTGGAGAGCCAAGCTTTTATAGTAAGTGCTCTGAATCATTGATGTCGCTCCACTCCGGAAGAAAATGTCGACATTAACAAAATAGAAAATAGTTCTTAGGACTCAACGAAAAGACAATTGTTTAATAGGCAGTGTTGGCAATCTAAAAAAAGTTAGACCTTCTAGTATTATACAACGTATAACAGAACAAACGACAATACAACGTGTAACAGAATAAACCCGTATACCTCTTAAGGGGTAATTGTACTCATCATTATAAACAACTTTTACGATGGGACAACAATAAAATTGCAAATAAAAATCCACTGCTCCATACACTTCTGAACGCATAATGTACTGAAAAGCTGATTTTTTTTTCGCGATTTCGGGTTTGGTCCCATACCTAGTGAAAGTTGTTCATAATGATGGGTACAATAACCCCTTAAGAGGTATTGCGTTTATTCTGTTACACGTTGTATTGTCGAACTTCCATTTATTTCATAAATATTCAAAAAATCATTATCATCACCATTACAGCTGAAACACATTCACTACTTAGAAATGCCTCCCCAAGCATCGCTACACGTGCCCTGGAACGCCAAAGTACCTACTTTGCATCCCAACAATCACACTACACTACTCTCAATTATTACTTCGACAACCACCATAAGCCAGTACATACATACTTACCTACATCACAAGGCACCATAACCCCTCGTATTACTTCTAAAGCCAAGTTTAATGGCTTATTTGCCACCATGCTCATATTGCTCATCTCCACGGTCACACCTTGGTCTTGACCGACGGAACTCGTTCCAGTGAACAAACTCAAAGATAATTATGCAATTACAAGGTCACTGCTCCACCCTCCGTGCCGTAACGGTGTTATGTTAACTTTGTAATGGGTGTTACGTATGGTATAAACATGGCACTTCATGTTTTAGAACATTTTCGGCTTTGAAGAGCAACGTCTCTTACACTCATGCCTTTTTTATTTATTTTCTTGTGGATGGGAAATCATCAAATGACTCGTTCCGCTCTGGGTGGAGCGGGAGGGAGTGTCAGACTCTTACTGACTAAAACCCATCCGTGCTCCTCCTAGTGCCCATTGCGTTCCAGGGCCGCGGTGACTCTTTCGAACAAAAGCCGTAACTCTGGCAGGCTCTGGCCCTAACGGGCCCCGTCTAATATGCTGATACCTCTTTAAGGCGCGCATGGAACACAACGTGCCGTCGACCCGAGCCTGGCTTTGATCGGACAGTGAGCCACCCAACACTCACCAACCGCATACGATGGCTGGGAATCGCCCTGCGACTCCCGACGTCCGGGTTGTCTCTCCCTCACGCGGCCCGCCTCCTCCTTCATTAACATTACTGCTTCGCAGAAGGAGGTGACGGCTTGCCATGCCTCCTCGCTCCGGACCATGAAGTGAACTAGGGCCGGAAGCGAGAGGTCGCCGCCACCGATCGCCTCGACGGGGGCACGGCAGAGCTCCGCTGAAGCAGGGCAGACCTCCACAGTATGCTCCACCTTGTCCTACACTCTACCTTGGCGTCTGACGTTGTCTTTTACGATTGCTTGTAGTGTTATATTTTCGTTTGAGTGCATAGGATAAGTAAAATCGTTAATCAGTCTACAATACTCCAAGATCCCCAGAAGCCCCAGAAGTTACTTATTTTCTCAGTAACATATGCATCAATAACGTTAATGTATGCCTGAAAGGCGTTATTTTTAGAAGTTATTGTTTTGGGAGGGTACAAAACCTGCCAGGGTTGCGGATTTTGTTCGAAAGAGTTACCACGGCCCTGGAAAACAAAAGGGCACTAGGAGGAGCACGGATGGGTTTTAGTCAGTAAGAGTCTGACACTCCCTCCCATTCCACCCAGAGCGGCAGAAATCATTTTATGATATCCTTAAAAAAAGGGTGCAAAACAGCCTACTTGATTTTACCCACGAAGGGCCTATAATTATTCAAGATAGCACTTCGCCCGCGACTTCGTCCGCGCGGATTTAGTAGGTACTCCACAAACTTCAACGCCCGGGGTATAAAAGGTTAGTTTTGGAAAATTAAGCACAACGATTTTCGTACGCCACGCCACCGTTGACAGAATCTCACTTGTCTCGAGCCCAGGTTCAGCGCAACTGTTCACCCCGTTCAACCCGTCAGGGTTTGATTATGCAAAAATTGTTAGGTACATCTGTTTCAATTATCCCGCTTTTAGTTTGTTCATAGCATTCCGACGTAAATTGAAGCAAGCAATTATGGCCTACCCTAAAATCTTAATCACCCCTGCTTCACTCCTTATTATGTATGTAGTTTATTTTCGAAAAATCCAAACATTTGTTATTCTTATTGTTAAATCGAAAACATTTAAATGCCGTGGTGTTTCAACTTCAACTTCATCGGACCAAGCATTGATACGATTCTCCCCAGTTCGCTCAAGCCGCGACATTTTTCTTACTCCGAGCATGTTTATTACCGTCGTAACTTTTGAACGAAAGGTCCGATTTGAATAATTTAAAGTGTAACTTACATGAAAATAATCAACCTTAATTATCAAACCATTTAAATGGATAAGGATTAATATCATGATACTAAAATCACCATTTTTTATTTCACCATTGAATTTGCTTGAATAATATGAACAAAAAGCGGTCATGGTGACTTATCCATAATAGTTAGACATATGGTATCGCGGATTTTTGTAGATATTGATGACTTCTATAAAATTGTAGTACATCACTTTGCTCTATTGTCAATAGATTCCGCAGCGTACGCTATATAAGGATTTTTTCTCACACCTTGGGTTACATTATTGAAGTTTTCATACGGATCCCTAACTTTTTGAAAATATTTTATAGCCTATGTCCATCACCGATAATGTACGATTCTACTGGTGAAAGAATTTTTCAAATCGGTCCAGTAGTTTCGGAGCCTATTCATTTCAAACAAACAAACAAACAAACAAACAAATCTTTCCTCTTTATAATATTAGTGTAGATGTTCAAATGAAACATAATATTGAGGAAATTATATTATGTTTATTTTAGAACCAAAAAATTATTTGAGGTTAACGAACCTAATTTCTGAATATTGACGTAAATTTCTACAACTGTTTTTTCAACGTAAGAACGTTCAAGCCTACAATCTACTTACGGATCTGAAATGGGTCTTGAAAATACTCGTATTAATTAGACTTACAACCAACCCGAACGCAGTTGCAAAAAGGGTAAGCAGATTACTTAGACTACATCCTAGATATTATAATATACCAAAGAAAAATTTACCAAATTAGCCCGAAGGATCGCCTAACTGAAGTGGCAGTGGGCAGGGCACATTACTCGAAGAAAAGATGGTCGATGGGGCCGAAAAGATCTAGAGTGGCGACCGCGTACCGGGAGACGCAGCGTTGGAAGGCCTCCCACAAGGTGGACCGATGACCTGGTCACAGATTTGATGCCACCAACTGTATCAGACTGGAACAACCTGTATAAAGGTCCCATTTGAATTATTCCCAGATGATCTGTCTTACGCAATCGATTTGATAAAACTTTTCTGTTAGACTGAAAACTTCGCTACACAACTGTCCAACAATCTCGGTTTGTTTTCTTGTTTTTGTCAGAAACCTTAATTGTATTATGTTTCTATGGTTTCAAGTTTTCGATGTGGAACCGAAAGTTTATTTATAATTCACTAACTTCGCTAGCGGGTTCGCCCACGACGCCCACGTGAATGTCAGAAATAAATAAAAACAAGGGAACTTACTCCCTGGATAAAGACTGTGCGGTATTCCAGACTATACGAGTAATCTTTCATCCAGACCTGGGGGCCTAGACAAAACACTTTTCTGTAGCGTTAACGTCAGACGCTGACGACAAAATGTATGGGAATGACATTAGGTGTGGAAACGAAACGTCATCACCTAATGTCATTCCCATACATTTTGTCGTCAGCGTCTGACGTTAACGCTACAGAAAAGTTTTTTGTCTAGGCCCCCAGTTCAGTCATTATGGCGTGAAGGGGTAATAAACATACAGGGTGCTCTAGAAGTGCATGGTCGTATTTAGGGTTGATGTCGGGTAGCTGATGTATATTAAGAAAATAATATCAAAACATTAAATGTGACTTTTTTTTAAATTTGGTCTTACCAGGAAAAAAACGACAAAATAGTTCCGAAGAAATGACTTCTCAAGCAGTCTGATACAGTTGCGTGATATCAAATCTGTGATTGAACTAAAGTAAATGTCACCAACTATAACAAACTGCTTGAAAAGTCACATTTAATGTTTTGATATTGTTTTCTTAATATACCTCAGCTACCCAACATCACCCCTAAATACGACCATGAATCTGACAAAAATGTATGAATTTTTTCATACATTTTTGTCAGATTTCGAATGAGTTGCGAATGAGAACGTTACTTGTTTAGTAGAATTGGCACACAGGTATGAATTGAATAATAGCTAAGAAACAATTTGAAGTGTAGGTACGTCTATGAATTATCTATCTAATCTAATACCTTTAAACGAGCAATTCTTGTAAATATATATATATTCAAAATCTCGGAAACGGCTCCAACGATTTTCATGAAATTTAATATACAGGGGGTTTCGAGGGCGATAAATCGATCTCAAATCGATCTAGCTAGGTTTCATTTTAGAAAACGTAGTTTTATCCGTATTTCCAAAAAAAAACCAAGCGCAGCTCGATCATCCGGGTACTTAACATTATTCTCTAATTGCCTATAAATAGACCAAATTCTAAATCAGCAAGTATTCAGGTAAGTTGGTAAACGTGATTAACCCTTAGAAGTTATCCGAAGAAATTGAATTAGCAAACTTACTGTCTTGAATTCAGTTGTTACCTTACCCATTTTGAGTAGCTTTGATAACACAAAATTAGTCGATCAGAAAATTAAATTATTTATTTGACCCGTTCCAAAACGTAAATTTCTATGGAGAAAAAATCAGAAGACATGGACAGTCTTTTTAACCGAATTCAAACAAAGGAGGAGGTTCTCAATTCGGTTGGATTTTTTAAATGTTTGTGACCTCATAACTCCGTCATTTATGAACTGATTTGAAAAATATTTTATATGCTTTCTGATTGCTCCCACAGAAATTTCATTAAAATCACAAATAAATAAAATTGAAGAGTCAGTTTGTCATTTCAAATAACAGCTCTTTATTAAAGTTTTATGAAAGAACATAGGTTACATACCTACGATACTGAAAACAAAAAAAAAACTATTTTTTAAATTTTTGTCTGTATTTCCGTTTATTACGGCTAATCTCCAAAACTGCTGTATTGATTTTGACGGATTAATCGCTGGAAGACAGCTGATATTAAAAGAAGGAACTAAGGCTACTTTTATTTAAAAAAAATATTAGGGTTCCTGCAAAAAAAATAAAAACCCATGTAATCTTATCACGCGGACGATGCCACGTGCAGAAGCTACGTTCTAAATAAAAACGAAAAGATAGGCCCTGGCGTCTTCCATACGTGTCTAACATCCGTCATACTCATCACAGTTAGTACACATTTTTACCCACGTATTACACTCCAAAAAGTACAAATTCTCGCCTAACCACACAGGAAATATCTCAAAGTCAATAATCATTAGTGCTTCCTGAATACATCTGTCTGGCCTAGATACCAGGCTAGATTGTAGCTAACGAACCAAAAAAGAAAGTTATTATTTATCTACGACCACAAAACAGCTGCTTAGGATCAAAGCAGGTTTTGATGTAAACAGGCACACTATAATATTATCTGCTTTCACTGTCATTTCTGGGAGATTATAATTTAAAAATGACATTTCTGAACAGTACCTATAATTGTGGAGTTGGACTGTCTTTTTCAATTACAGGGGCATGAAATTTTCAATAGCGTCATGTAAGTTGCAATAAATAAATTTAGCTCTTATTACATGGGAGTTACACGACACCTGATGAAATGTGGACGTTTACCCCAGTTTTCCCCTCAGAAGACGTTAAAAATAGATGAAAGCGTTGCTGTCTGATCCCGATTCGGATTCCATTTAAAACCAGCAACCGTTGCAAAACCAAGACAGCAGTAACCATGCACACAAAACTAGCCAAATCACTCGAGATGCTAGCAAAAGTTGAGACACATTATAAAATCTATTCACATTCTAATCGCAAATCGCCATAAACGAACGATGACGTCACACACCTTAAAAGGCTTGATGCAACTGTCCCACTAAGCACTAAACAGGTGATTGTTTACTTAAGTCATGCTTTACTTACTTATCTCGATAGCGACGCCATTTTGAAATATTGATGAAATCAAGACATATTGCGCGCGAAATGTTTGACATTCGAACGCGAGTGATGGGCAGGTGTCGATCATAATGTCTTGATCGTTATCGATAAGAATTCCAATCAAAAGTAAGAGTAGTGATTGAAGTTTTTATTGTGGTCTGTGTTATGATTAAAGCGTAAAAACGCTGGAAGAATGAACTGAAGAAAATAAGAATTACTTGGAATATATCTTTAGTCCTAAAAATAAGATATGTTTGTTTACCAAATTTAAATAGCCAACATACTTTCACAGAAAGCTTAACCATTCACTGCTTAAACAAGGTGCTGCTTGCGTCAGATTCTACCAAAACTGTCACGCGATCAACTTTCAACTTCAGTTCAAAGTTACGAGTTCAATTTAAAGAGTAAACTGTCTAAGACCAATTTTTAACTTATGGCAAGTTTAATGTTGATAGTTTGACAGTTGACACTTTTGACACATCATCCCTTTTTTTATTTAAAGATGTGTAATATCATCAATGACTCCTTTCGCTCTGGGCGAAACGGAAAGGACTGTCAGACTGTTACTGACTAACACCCATCCGTGTTCCTCCAAATGCCCTTTGCGTTCCAGGGCCGCGGTAACTCTTTCGAACAAATTCCGCAACACATCAACATCCCTAGTGAGCGATAATTGTAGAGTAAAAAATGCATGAGCAACAAAAAATAATATAATTAATTTTTAATCACTTTCAAATTGGGTTTTAACATCTTCTACGACTATATTTAACTCCCAAGGTTTTAAAAAGTTTTAATATAAATTGAGCGGATTAAGTTTAGTATAGCATGAACGTTTTCAAAAAAATATGAAATTATTTACGGCAGAATTTGCTTACTTAAATGAAATTTCGTGTGATTGAGTTTTTTCATTAGGGATTCCTCAGTGGCAGCCCGTAGTTAAGAAGTTGATCTTCAGAATTTTTAACAGTTTTCGACTGGTATGCGATTGCGAACGTTATTTAAAAATTAGTAGAATTGGCCCTCTGGCTGGTGGCTACCATGACGTGTTAAAGCATGAGTAGTTCGAGCGAGAAGGAGGGATGGAGTAGATATGAGCGCCGCGTCGGCGCGCCGCCGTCGCCGTGGATTCATGTCGACGCGCCGCCGCCAAATGCAGCGTGCGGCGCGCCGTCACGACGAGTTACAACTTGCTTTATCGCTCGCACGCGCGGCCCGGTGGCATTCGGCATTAGTTCGCCTAGTCGCTTTGCTACACTCACTCGTAGCTGACGTAGGTAGTCAAGTAGAATATTTTACCGAGTAAACGTGTATTGTTCTGTGACTTTGAATGCTGGAAATATTTCAGTACAGCATGTCCTGATGACTTAGAACCTTACAAGGGAGACGTTCTACAGTACTGGAAAGACAGGAAAACTTCGATGCCATCACTGTATGCTCTTGCACGCTCAATTTTGAATATACCAGCCACGAGCACACCGAGCGAGAGAGTCTTTTCCACTGCTGGACTCGTAATAACCGCGAAACGGTCACGATTAAATCCTTTGAGGCTAAATAGGATAGTATTCATCCATGACAATTATGTATTTTGCAAAGAATCCATTAGCGAATAGACGGTGTTTTTGGACTTTGTATTCAATGTCCAAATTTTTTATTGTATTGATTTAAATAGATAGTGCTCTAATTAAAAACTCTCTATCTCATCTGAATCATTATTGTTTTCCAGTAAATGTGATCTCTAATTATAGAAGACTGTTAAATTGTAATTAACAAATACGTTCCCTTGTAAAACTTTTTTTTGGTAACAACAACATGGTTTTCTTTATTTTTCTTTTTAAGATATCTCCCTGATAAAAAAAAAACTAAGGTCCACGGCCGGACAATACGCGCCGCCGCGACGCCGCCGTCGCTGTGAAAATTTTCAGGCCACGCCGCCGCCGTGGAATTGGCCATCGGCGCTCATATCTAGGATGGAGATATCTAGGGTGTATAGCTCCATCCCTCCTTCTCGCTCGAACTACTCACGCTCATGGTAGGGCCGCTGATCTCTATGCGGTCATACACACACACACACACACCATCACACACTTACACTTACACTTTTGTAAACTTATTATTATTTCAATTTTTTTTTTCCTTTTTTTATGTCGTATTGTAGTCTCATCGGACTATGAGAATCAATGAAGAGAGATTGCACCTGTGTTTGCGCCCAAACTTGTGCACTATAATATCTCCAGCGCCAACGCGGGAAATGAGATTGGCCGCCGTGTCCAAAATTCGGTCTGAAGGTCAATTGTGCTTAGGTATTATAATAGGTAACAACTTCAGGAGGAAATTGCTTCGAGTATAAAATAGAATGAGGCAACTGGTTTTGACAAGGGTAACATGATCAAAAGCCAACCTGTGTTGGCGCATAACTCCTTAAAAAAAATCATATTACATGCTATTTTTTTTATTTTTTTATTTTTTATTTTATTTGGGACAATAAACAGCTACAATATACATATTTACTTAAATTATAAATGCAATAAAGCGTTTACAATATTGTAGCCCACTGCATTATCCACATCATAACAATAAAGATTACCGGCATTAAGTGCCGCTGGATAAACAAATTTATATTGCAGATCAAATTATTATCTTAGTTTAAAAAAATAAGAAAGAAATACAATTAATAAAACAAGCAAAAACATGCATTAAATTAAATTAAACGTTAAATATCAATTAGCTATCAATAAAATGCTTAGAAATAATTACAGAAAACGAGATTTTTCCGAAGAACCAATAGGTTTAAGTTTACGATGTTGAGTCGCGATTCATCTGGATTCTCGCTAATTTCCATCTAGATACCAACTCCGAAGATCGTCACTCCACCAACTTATGTTACTTTTTAACTGAATTCAAAAAAAGGAAGAGGTTCTCGATTCGGTTGTATTTTTTTATATTTGTTACTTCATATCTCCGTCATTTATGAACCGATTTAAAAAAATTGTTTTATGTGAAAGGATATATATATTTCTTGATTGGTCCCGCTGAAATTTTATCAAAATCGGTTCAATAGTTAGGTATAGGTATAAACCCAAATAGCTGGAAAAAATATGTGGATAAATAAATCATCCGTGTTTACGAAATCGCGTAATCTGCTTTCCGGTGACTTTTTAGTGGTGAATTGTTACTTAGCACTAAAAAGTGAAAAATAAAAAAGTCAGTGTTAAATTACAAAGAAATAACCAAAAACAAACCGACTTCCGAAATTAAAATTATTTTGTAAGTACTTCGTAGTTTTTTTTTAATTCAATCTTATAATATCTGTCTGCTTTATACTTGCCCGAAGACAAAGCGACATATCGCTCCCACTGACGCCAATCAGAAGTAGTCGACAAAGAGAAGAAGACCTCTCCTATCTTCATGACGACACGGTTGGCGCAGTGGTTGAGCGATTGACTGCTGCGTTCCGTGTCGCGGGTTCGATTCCTGCTCGGAACAAATATTTGTATGGCCTACAGATAGTTCTTCCGGGTCTGACTGTTTGTGTAGGTATGTGATTTTGTATGTTTGTAAACGCACCCACGATACAGGAGAAAGTTCTAGTGTGGGGCAACGTTTAAAAAAAAATAAAAAACTCCTGTCTTCAGATTTTGTAGAAAACGGGTTAAGTCACTACAGTACAATAATTCCTGCTTGATATAATCGTCCAAATTAAATCAAACGTTCAGATTTATCGGGCACATAAATATATTACACTAGCTGTGCCCTGCGGTTTTACCCTCTGCTCGGCTTCTAATGGTCGTAGCATGATGTTAAATAGCCTAAAACCTTCCTCAAGAACTGGGCTATCAAATGCAAACAGATTAATTAAATCGGTAAAGTCGTTCTCAAGTCATGGCGTGACCAAGGGAAATAGGGATTCATTTTTAGGGTACCGTACACAAAGGGTAAAAACGGGACCCTATTACTAAGACTCCGCTGTCCGTCTGTCTGTCACCAGGCTGTATCTCATGAACCGTGATAGCTAGACAGTTGAAATTTTCACAGATGATGTATTTCTGTTGCCGCTATAACAAAAAATAAAATCAGAATTAAATAAATATTTAAATGGGGCTCCCATGCAACAAACGTGATTTTTTTGCCTTTTTTATAGACAATGGTACGGAACCCTTCGTGCGCTAGTCCGACTCGCACTTTTCCGGTTTTTATTTATAATTATTTGTTACGATATAACTTAAACATTACAGCAATGTAATACTAGTAACACTCGAGCTAAACATTGCAAAGCACACAACTTGTGTCAAGATACACCACTTCACGCTCAAAGTTGATTTGTTACAATAGCAATTAATGCTTTCTCAATCAGTAAATATTAGTAATACCACTATAGTAATCGCATCTCTGTAGAATTTTGAAGAATGATTTTGTTATATGATTTTACCACAGATAGTTCAGTGTTTAAAAAAAAAATTTGTCACCGTGAAGGTCCAGGCCATAGATGATCCTAAAACCAGCTACCAGGGGTTTCCAAATCATGCTTGAGTCATTCGACAGTTGTTTTAAAAATCAAGTTAATAGGTACATAAACATAACGCACCGCGATAAACAATACGAAATTTAATTTAATTAATGCGTTTAGTTCGCTAACGATTCAAGAGCGTTTTATCAAAACTATCAATATTTACTAGTTGATGCAATACTTTTAATCAGTGTCTATAAGTAACCTTTTAATTGGATATAACCACAATTAGAACCAAATGAATGCGAGTTTAAGAGTTATTGTTATTTTAATCGATTGACGCAATACTTTTAATCAATGCTTATCATTATATTTTATTTGACTTTTAGAGCTGCAAATGACTTCTGAAGGCCCAGACCACAAACCAGTTATCTTTTACTATTTTTCTTTTTAACCAACTTCAAAAAAGGAGGAGGTTCTCAATTCGGTTGTATTTTTTTTTGTATTTGTTACCTCATAACTCCGTCATTTATGAATGAAACGATTTGATTTTTTTTATATCAAAGTATATACTTTCCGATTGGTCTCGTAGAAATTTCATCTAAAGCGATTCAGTAGTTTGGTTTTGCGAAAAAAAATTTTCATCCATGTAAACGTGTGGGCTTTTCTGTGACTTTCCAGTGGTGGTTTCGGATTACGAAAAAGGAGAAAGTATGTAACTAAAAAGCGTAAAAAAAGAAAAACAAATTCCAAATAAAAGTACTCCACAGTTTAAATTAACTTTAATTTCAAAAGTCCAAATCAAAAAACGCAGAAACAACCAAAAACACCGACTTCCGAAATTAAAGTTTTTTTTTTGTTATACTTTGCCCCACACTACGAATTTCTCCTGTATAGTGGATGCGTTTACAAACAATAAAATCATATACCTACACAAACAACCAGACCTGGAACAACTAAGTATCTACTTTATACTTTGTAGTGTTTTTATTTGGAAGTCCGTTGTATTTTTTTGTAATAAAGATTTTTATATCCTTTACATCTCCGAGTTAGCTAGAAAAAAATAAATAAATTCCTATTCTGGAATGAATAAGGTGCATGGCCACAAAAAAGGGGGTTTTCATGTTATTTAAATCTTGTTTGCAGCATTTGTGGTCTCCTATTTTACTGAATTGATATAAATTAAAGTAAAGTTGCTTTCGTAGACAACTAATATTATGATACTAAATTGAAAATCCTTATCAAAGTTTTGTTTCTATTCACCCCACCGTTCCGATTCACCCCGTTCGACGGTACTATGTAATGGGCCTGGGTTAGCAAATAACTCTGAGTTCAAAAGATTACTCTGATCAAGTGGACCTTAAGCTTGCACACAGACGGACAAACCATTCCCCTATTATCATACTTCGTGAACCGTAGAAATTCACTTCGATTGTGAATACAAATTGCATCAGCGCTCATCTTAAATTCGCTTTCTTTACCGGAATGGATTAGTATTCATTCTCCTTTTGGTCTGAGATCAAATCTTGAATGCACCTTTCACTGTACGAACGTACACTAAGATGCTTGGTTCAAGTAGTTAGTCACTTATCCTTTGCCGTGGGATTTATCTGAGGTCACGAGTTTAGGCCTTAATAAGTATCTGAATAAATATTAAATCTTCTAAACATCCATTATGAATGTGAAAGTGTCTATTTTGTTACGTTTTACGGCTAAGCATTATCATCTGCCTTTCCTTTTTTAATCGTGTGATCTCACTGGAACTCCATCCCTTTCCGAGAGAGGTGGCCGTCAGAGGGAACAACAGACATAGACATACATGTATATCTATGTGTGTGGTGGAAACGTTACAATAATAATTATTATTATTTATTTTGGGTTACAAAGAGCCATAGCATATAATATACCTTACAGACTATCATACATACTTATATAAAAAAACCACAAAAATATGATTGAACTATTAAACACGAAATGACGGCCGGTGTCGTGTTGCGCTGCGTGGTGTCGCGTAGCCTTTCGCGGATTCGCCGATACACGACACCCTTCGGCCAAATTTTCTTCATTGAGGAAGGTCTCATATGATGAGTCTGAACTCGCACCGCGCATTCGTGACATGGAACTTATGGGAGATTAAACTTTGGCAAAAGCATTAAGTAATACATCATCATCTGCCTAGCCTTTTCTCAACTATATTGGGGTCGGCTAAAAGATGAAGTCATACATTTCGTAAAAATATAAATGAATGCTTTGGGCTGTAACCTCGTGTATTGTATCCTAGACATGTACCTATTTGAATGGATTTGAATGTATGAAAAGCCGAAAGGGCTGTTCGTCAAAGGTCGTGTCATGGTTAAATGATAAATGTGTTTGTGACTAGCGAAGTAAATGGGTTTCTCTTTGAAAGAGGATGGAAATTAAGTAAAGGTAGGATTTTTCTGCACAAATTTTTATCAGAAGCTACCTCAGGGATTGGAGCACAAATATTTACTAGACCACAATTATATTTATATCTACCCGTATAATAAGATTTAAGGTTAATATTGTAAAATAGACATAATACAAACTACCAGTGGGGTTCGTTTTATAAAATTATGCTAAACTAAATCAGAGTTTCTAAAAGTTTACCAATTTAACTAATGACAATCTAGTTTATCAAATTAACTGAAATTTACAAGTTTCTAGTAAATCATATAACATTACCAAATAATTATTTTATTGTTTACCTAAAAAGGATAAGTAGGTACCTAATATTTTTACGTAAGCCATTATGTCCGCTTTTTTGTAGTGCATAAAGTTTTATGTTCATGTATGAACCGTCATAATAATATTATATTATGTGACCGGAAAATTGCAAACGCCGCCGTAAGATTGTAAAAAATCGCGCAAAATTGAAAACTATTTTTTTTTAACATGACACGGATTCATTCGTAACTATTGAATTTGGATGGCATTTATTGTTACAAAACGTTTTTTTTTATAATAAGTATATCCAGAAATTATAATGTAATAAAGATTTATTACCTACAATCTTATGGATTTAACAATTTTCCGGTGACACTTACAAAGCAACGTTGTTCATTATTAATTGCATGAAAGCACCATCGCAATCATACTAATATGAGGCGCAGTAGCATCAACATGGTAACGCAATAATACCAAAAAGTTACCAATTGGCCAGTTCTATATTATTATGTACAAATTATTCAGTACCATTATGTATGTGCAAGATACGGTAGGTACACCTCTTAACTGATGCCTCAAAAAGTTGTTCGATACGCTTTGAGAAAAAAATTGATGACGTAACATTCGGTTCGGTTCGGCAGTATTCGGCAATGATCGATGGATGTTTCCATTGTGTTGCCTTTAGTTTTCTATAGCAGTGTTACAATGTAGGTGTTATACTCGTATTAATTGATAAAATCGGTTTAGCTAATGCCTTTTATCTTCACTCGCAACGTAATGTTCCAAATACAAATTCAGAAACTATTGTATAAATACGTACTCGTACTTTTTTCTTCGTGGATAGGTAAAATTTAAAAAGAAAACCATTACAGTGCAACATTTTCCTTCGATTTTCAAACAATTATTGCGTCATAAAATAACTTTTAAATATTTATAGGACACTTTTACGTTTTAATTTATTGGCTCATCGACAAAATGTAGAAAATAGTGTCATTGTCTATGGATGCGCGTGCTAAATTTTCCGCCATACCACTTATTTTTCTTGTGGTTGTGAGTTTGGAATACGTAGGTACCTACTTAACTCAGTTTTCTACTTCTTTTTTTTCCATCTGTATGAGTGAAGATAAAATAGTGTATCAAACTCGTGTTTTAAAAACCCCTTTTATATGACCGTTGCATAAACTACTATTATAGTTAGTGTGTGTTGAGCAACGAAGTGTCAATGGTGACAGTTTGACACTTTGAAGTTTCAAAGTCATGTCAAGTAAGGGTCAATTATTGAATCAACATCGAAATGTAAATTTTTTATTAGTTTGTATAAGTATTTGGCTATTTTGTTTAGCTAAAGTGTCGATATTTTCATCTATCGATATCAATGAGCTTCTTAATAATCAAAAGTCCGCTCAAATATCGCAATAATTTGCACAAAACCGGAGCCAAACCACAAACCCCCGCTGTGTCGTATAGTCCCGAACTGCTGACCTTACAATCACCAATTCCGTTCGATACTATCTTCAAAATAACTAGGTCTCAAGTTTTCACATTCACTTACTAATGAGCATGACCTAAGACCAAAGAGTAAATAGTTAAAATAAAAAGTTACAACCATATTTTTCAAAAAAATCACATCCTTCCAAAAATATAGAGGTAGATGCATTTAGATGCATTTGAAACACTTCGCATGAGAGTCAGATATTTCACACATTCTATTAAGTTGGTTCAAATCACAGGACAGAGAGTAGAAAGAAGGCCCACTCTTAAACAAATGTGTACCAAAACGTTATAGTTGTCAAAAAATAAAAGGCCCGTTTTGACAGCAGGATTCAACAGAGATTTATTTCATGTCGCTTTCATACTTTACTAGTAAAGCAATGTTGTATCCTGTTGTCAAAACGGGCCTTTTATTTTTTGACAACTTTACCAACATGAACGGAAATATCTGGTTGTGTGTATTATAAAATTTAAAAACGAAATGTAAGGTATATTTTTATTGTCTACCCAATCATCTTCATAATGAACATGTGAAAACTGGGACCGTGTTTGTAACAACTTGGCCGACACACATTCCAATTATTGTATTCATACACTTGGGAACCAGTCCTTAGATTAATCCTAGCGATTATCATATCACTCAATATTATATAAAACTCTTCCGTTACTGATTGACTGACAGACAAAACTCAGCCGAAACTTGGCATGTAGGTTCCTTGGGGACTGTAGCACTAAGAGGGGATTTCCCAAAATTCCTATGGAAACGGAAAAAACGGGATATGCGCGCACGAAGTCGCGGGCAAAAGCTAATTGTATATAAAGTAGATCATCTTTTGCTTCGTCCAAAACCATTTTTTGAAAAGCCGTACGCACTAAACCTTCTGTCACTATCCCCCATACCTCGTTTAGTACGCAATCCTGCAATTGCAGTGGAGAGCGCCCCACGATTATCTACTCGCACAAGTTGGCACACTGGCCGGTGAGAAAAAAATAGCTTGATAACGTAACAATCGGTTCGGTTCGGCACTATTCGGAAATGATCGATGGCTGTCCTATTGTGTGGCCTTTAGTATTCCATAGCAGTGTTACATTATGATGTAGGTGTTATACTCATTGATGTTTAGAGTCTGTTTTTAAGCAGTAGGTATTACTTGTGGCTTAATAATAACAGCCGCACGGGTTGAACGAGTCTTCAAGGTTAAGCAACGCTTGCCGTGGTCGATCCGTTGATGGGTCTTAACATAGTGAGTTTCCTTCGTGCCTTAGAAAGCACGTTAAGCTATTGGTTCCAGCCGTCAATGTCGATCTTTGACAATCGTTACGGGAAGTCAGAAGCCAGGAAATCAGACACCGGTCTTCACCACCTGTACAACGGGTACAGGTGGTGAAGACCGGTGTCTGATTTTTTGGTTTCTGACTTTCCCGTATCGGATTTGTTATTTCGATAACTACAACATAATTATCATGTTGCATCAAATTCATGAAAAATAATTGAAAATAATGATGTCCTCTAGCTTCTCTTTAGTTTTAAGAGACTCTTGGTACCTTTTGAAGTTAAAACTTTTTTTAGCTTGATATTACTTTTTAAAGCTTTCTTTTGTAGCCTTTCTTTTTTAAATACCGAATGAAGTTTCACTAAATGTCAACGTCAAGCGCTGGAGTGACAGATATTGATCACATAAGTGCACAAGTAGCATAGGTAATCAGTTTGTGGTTCAAAACTTATCTCCGAAGTTGTGAGGTGAATAATTTTGGCTATAATAGTATCCGCTTTAAGAGGTTTGGTGAATGGGTAAAAGTTAAACTCGAAAAGGATGTTGAGTATTTTTGGTTGGTAGCCAAATTGGTAGAAATCCCAGGCGGAATAAAAGTTCGGAAAGGTCATGGATGTATTTCAAAGTCAATGTCAAGCATAAAGAATGATTGAGATCGAGGGAATTCAATAGAGTCCGCTCACACACAGAAATACAAACTACATACAGCATAATATATTATTTATTCCAATAGTACCATCCCTCGTGAAGTTAAAATATACTTTGACTTGATACACTCAAATGAACCGGTGTGTCAGAGTAAACTAAATACGTGCCCAGTCTACTATTTTATAAGGGAGATAAATTTCCAATATTTTGAGCCTATATTATCATACAATTTCACGACCACCACGAATGGCAACCCTGATTCTAAAAATACAAAAACTAACCTTGCTCACACGCAAGTTTTTGAAAAGCTGTGTGTTCGTGAGTGCTTGTATGCTTTGAACCCTCGAGGTTGATAGAAGCTGATACCTTGGCCCTGACCGAGGTCAAGTAACAGAGACCGTTGCTGAATACCAATGGGTGACTTTTATGTCAGTTATAGAAGGTTTAAATTGCAATGACTGGCGCGCGCTCGTGAAATGCATACACTATACGAATATAGCTATCCGAAATTAGCAAGTTTTATTTTGGAAACTGATTATGAGTTCGTGGGCAGAAAGTATGTTTAATATTATTGCAAGGATATTTTCGTATTTTATGAGTCTACAATAAAACTGTTTAATTTTGGCTTTTAATTTATGAGATGAATAAATGTGATGATGATGCGCTACAAATGAAACAGTTTTTTAAACTTATTATAATGGTGAGGTTTGTTTGTTTGTATGTTCGTTTGTTTCTGAATTACTACAACGATTTCACTGTTAGTAAGTTTCAGCATCTCTGCGTGCCATTGGCGACTTTTTACTCAAAAAATGCTTTATCCCTGAGAAATAGACTAAGGGAGCGATTCCGGGAAGAAAGCTTGAGAAAAGTAGCATAAATTACTTTCAATGTTTAGATAGCTGTCATAATTCAATGAAGATGTTAGCAGGCCAGTGAATTACAAGTAAGTACATAGAAATTCGTTCACATAAAAATGAAAGTGCATAACCAAAACGAAAGTAGTAACCGACTTGTAAAACAAGTGACATTTAGACGAAATAGCTGTTATTTTGAGCACTCAATCGCAAAATAATTCCATACGTTGGAAAATTTTACAGAAATATTTTGTATATAATTCATGATAATTATTATGTGTTCTCATTATCACTAAGATTATTAGAAAACATCATATTTATTAGTTTATTATATTAGCAATATGTATTTTATTAGTAGGTATTTTAAATGACACCGAAAAATTGCAAACGCCGTAAGCTTGTAAAATATCATGTGAAATAGTAAACTGTTTTTCTCAATATCACACGGATTTATTAGAAACTATTGAATTTGGATGGGGTTTATACTATTCAAAATGATTTTTCCATAATATATTGTGAAATTATAATCTAATAAACATTTGCAATTTTCCGGTGACATATCAACTATTTGTATATTCTTTCCGAAACAAAATGATATTTTAAATTTTATTGTTTTTGTTGTACACCTACCAGTGTAGTCGAGATCTGTTTAACCAAATGCTTGACTAGTAGAGAATGCCTTGTTGCATGAAGTCCGCCCATGTACCACTATTGTACATAAAGTTTAAATAAATAAAAAAATATAATTTTCACCTCCCAAATAGATACACAAAACACAGATGCAAGTAAAAGTGTATCGTTGCAGTGTTAAATATCGTTGAATTACTCTGTAACTGTAGGTTAGAATTTGATGCGTATTTGCACACATAGTTAGTCCAACAGTATAGGGATACCAGTAATAGTGTCAAACTTGGGGGCAGCAAAGTTTTTTTTGGACCAGTGCCCATAGTAATTTGGTCAATCTCCTTTGCCACTTAAATCAAAAGTCACCCTTTAAAAAGTAATGACTGATTCCACAAAATTATATCAAAAACCCGTAATATCGAAATCCCTGAGCTATCCATCGTTGTCTGAAGATGAAATCGAATTAGATGGACACGCATAATTATATGAGAATCAACGATTTTACTTTGAATACGTATATGCAATAGTGAATGTAAGACATTTTAGTGTTGCAATCTAATGGAACGGATTTAAACATTTAAAATCGTTTTGCAAATTGAATATTTATATAAGTTTAATATTGTTTATAAATGTGCGTTGATCGCTGTTTGATTATGACGGATTTATATTAATGATGGAGTCTGGTATTTGTACATTTTATTAAAAGTTATTTAGCCGTAAATTTTGTGCGTGGTGTATAAATGTTTTACGATAGATGGATTAGGGAAGCAGCTGGCTTAAAGTTCAGTTAAAGAATCAGTATTGCCTTTCAATGCGGCAATGCTGCCGGTATTTCGGAAATTTTCCACTGGTAGTCATGCATTCGAATTTTATGATGCCCAATGAGTTCTTCCACTCCCCCTCTTATTACCCGCTTGTACTCATAATCATTATTGTTTGCTTGTATATTTTACTTATTTAATTTATTATTCCATATTATTATTATTAAGGAATTATGGTCTTTTCACAACTGTCAAATCGTGTTGTCATTCATTCTTAGTTCGGGTTCGGGACTAATCGTAAGTCCGTAGGTGATACGAAGTGGAAATCGTCCGACACTAATGCCGAAACTACGGACTTCGGGCTTAGAGAGTAGACCCCTTAGGCCGTGCCCGAAACGTGTCAGACTACGTTGTGACGGACCACGGCCCGGATACATCCCGGTCACGACCCGGATATGTGTGGATCGACTTAAAGAAACCACACAAAGAAATGAAAACGTACATCTTTACCTCAATGAAAAATTCAACAGCTTAGCAAAGAAAATGTTTGAGTGAGCCAAAATAAAATTAGAATAAACCAATCAATAGTCTGGGCGCGGGAGATCAACGGTTGCCAGGCAACGGCCGGGCCAATGTTTGTTCAAAACTTTCGCAAATTAAGTTTGGCAAATGTTTGATAAGTTTTATGAGATACCTACTGCGTACTTCTACTGCTTGAGTATTGGACGACAACATCTACTTGTAAGTTTGTAAGTTCTAGCTTCAGAATTCGATATTTTGGTATCTTGTAACTAGTAAGATATCGTAGGTTTTATCAACGTAGGTGTTTGACTTTATGTACAGACGCCACAATATATCGGAATACCTCTTAAGGGGTCATTGTACTCATCATTATGAACAACTTTCACTGTGAGACCAACACTGAAATCGCGAAAAAAAATCGATTGCCCCATACCATTTCTATGTGCAGAACTCGACGAAATATATTAAACAGCGGATTTTTTATTTCGCGATGTTGAGGTTGGTCCCATGGTAAAATTTGTTCATAATGATTAGTATAATGACCCCTGAAGAGGTACTTATTGCGTTTCTTCTGTTACACGTGTAATAAACAGAACTTTATTTTTCCTAGTTCAGAATTAATGTAGTAAAAGTTTTTCATTTCAATTAATGTTGTTCATTCAAAATAAATGTATGTCCATTATTTCTTAAATTAATGAGCACCTTCTTCCACCCCCAAAAATATTGCCGACGAATTAAAGAAAAGTCTCCTTGTAGTCCTGCTCAATAAAAAAGATACATAATCCACTACCAATAAAAAACAAATTCCAACAAAATAAAAATAGGCCGATAGGTTAACCCTGACATTGTATCAAAGATAGGGTGTAGGTATTTTCCATTTAAATGGTGAGTTGGTTCAAGAGGAAACAAAAACAAAAGATTATACAACCATTTTCTACAAACCACGAAAAATAATTCAAAGAAATAGCCGAAAATAGAACAGGCTTTTTTTCTCATGAAAACTGATCACATCATTTGGGATAGCTGTTGATGTACCTACTATGAAAGGGATCTGTAGTAAGATGACAAAAAAGACCCTTATAATTTATTAATGTGTTCGATGTATCATTGGATGCCGTAATTCAAAAGATTGTGATTTTTAGGATTTCATTTCATTTTCATTTAATTTCATTTATTTCTGTAACAATTTTTACATTGTATCGAAATTACACAAAATTATACAAATTAAAATATTACAACATAAATAATTAATAAATAAATAATTAACTCCGTACCCAAAGGGTAAAAACGGGACCCTATTACTAAGACGTCTGTCTGTCTGTCTGTCTGTCACCAGGCTGTATCTCATGAACCGTAATAGCTAGACAGTTGAAATTTTCACAGGTGATGTATTTCTGTTACCGCTATAACAACAAATACTAAAAACAGAATAAAATAAATATTTAAGTGGGGTTCTCATACAACAAACGTGATTTTTTTTATAGATAATGGTACTCGGACTTGGCCGGTTTTTTAAAGTGACCTTTTTTATTTGATTTACTTTTAGAAGTTATGTGCTTATTATTTTTATCCAGAGCTTTCCAAAAATCTGTATAGCGGGATGTCGAGGGCTTTGCCGGGTAGGTACTTGGCCGATTCTTCCATTTTTCAATTTGCGTATCTAGGTGAGTGAGACATTGAGCTTCATATTTTTCAGCTCATTGATTCCAAATGATGTTGTCAGGTTAGATTTACTTACGCTTTCATAGGACTATATTGTTATAAGTAAATAACATATCGTAGTATTGATTGGGCACAACCAGTACACACACATATCAGGGTCAGGCCTTTCAGGGGTCGATTCCGGGCCGCCTGGGCCGTTTCCCGTCAAGGACGAGAAATGCATTTCTCGTCCTTGACGGGAAACGGGGGCGACTTATGAGCAATAAAATGAACCCGTAAAAGTGATAAATTATTTTTTAATAAATTAGCCAGAGTAAGTTTATAGACTTTATACAAATACTACCTTTTGCCCGCGACTTCGTACGCGCATATCCCTTTTTCCTGTTTCCGTAAGAATTTCCCGTTCTCGTTTAGCCTACAAGCCTTCCTCGTGAGTGTGACTAGTGGCTGTAATATATATAAAAAAATAATTTGAAAAATCCTACTAGTAGTTGCAGAGATTAGCGCGTACAAACAAATCAACAAAAACAGTCTTTATCTTTATTGTATTAGTATAGATGCTAGACGAAACCAAAGTCTAACACTAAAAACATAAAAAGTTAAACTAAATATTTTTAGACCGGTCATAAAAAATGGCATAACAGTGGAACTCCCCATTCGAGTTTAACAATTGGTTACATCATTCTATTAAACTATAATCTCACATTGTTTCAAGCTCTGATCAATGCTAACGATTAACAAATTAAAGTTACATAAACATCATAAATATTGCTTAATTGTTAACTTCACAGCATGGCTTCGCCACTACATCTAGGGTTGCCAACTTCTGTTAAATGATAAAGTGAGAAATATATGAGTTTTTTAATTTATTTATTAACAGTTTAAAGTATACGGAAATACATTTAAGAATAAGGAAACAGAAAAGTTTAAAGTTTTAAAGATTATGATTATTTCTAAAGAAATTTCTTCCAGCATACCAGCGAAAGGTGAGTCGAATAAAAGAGATGTAGACACCGTGTTTAAAAGTTTTACGTAAAAATAAAACAATAAGCTTTAAAAATAACATAGAATACCTACATAAATATTGGTAAAATAAATGACACTAATACATACTAAATAATATTACTTATAAGATAAATACATACCTACTTATATGCAACTATGACGGTACAGAGAGGTAGTGTGTATTTTTTGTTTGTATTATTAGGCTTTCACGATCAAATCGCCGGACTGATTTGAAAGAATTTTAGTACAAACATAGATAGGACCCTGAAAATGGTTAAAAGCTACTTTTTAGACAAAAATCTATAAACATACGAGCGAAGCCGCGGGCAAAAGCTAGTGAAGCTTATGTAATTATCCGAAGTCATAAGGATTAAAATGGATACTAGACACTTTAAAAAGATGATGGTTAAATTAACAAAAAAATACTATTAGCGAATCATAAAATATAATATTTTCGGTGTTAAAAAAATAGTACACAAACATTCTTAGTCTAAATACAAATGGAAGAACAGCTACAGTTTTTTTTTATAATTTGCTGTTTCTCTCATATCTGATTTACTTAATTCGCTTAATTCGAAGGCTGAGCCAAAATAAATAGAGTATTTTATTTCTATAGTTTTTATCTACCTACTAATATTATAAAGAGGAAAGATTTGTATTTTTGTGTGTGTGTGTGTGTGTATGTTTGTAATGAATAAACTCAAAAAGTACTGTGCTGATTTCAAAAATTCTTTCACCAATAGAAAGCTACATTATTAGAGAGTAACGTAGGCTATATTTTATCCACGTATTCCCACAGGAACGGGAACTACGCGGGTGAAACTGCGGCGTGCTGCTAGTACACTATAAAATACGCATGTCCAAATTGAGATTAAATGAATCATTACAAAAAGTATGTTTCATGAAAAAATACTTTTATAATAAAGCACCTTTCGCAGCCAGCTCCACCACGCATGATTAACCTAAACTGGCGTTTAACTTAACCCTTGTTTAAACGATACGATCAAAACGCTCGGTTCACAAGCCCCGCTTATAATGTATCGTTTGTCTCCTACAATTGAATGATTGATGGGTAGGCTTAAACTTTCACTTAACTTTGACAACTTGCTAAGTTTGGATCACATCTTCCTTTGTGTTTGTTGGCTGGAAATTAATTCCGATATATTTCACCGTCTCGGTTTGTATTCATTTTAGTTGAGCAGAGCTGTCATCGATATTATATCAAGTACAATAATGTATAGGTACAGTATACATACTGGTGGAAGGGTACCGTTTTTTCTTTTTTTTTGAGGTCTGGGACCCTAATAGGAACAGAATTGATGCATTTTCCGAAAGAGACCTCTAGCAAACCACTAGAAGCTTAAGCTGTCGTTACCGTTAATCAGAAGTCAGGTAATCTGCCAATTTGAAATCCAGTACTTTTTTTTTTTGAGGAATGGTCTAACTCTTGACCTCGATCACGCCTGATGGAAAGCGATGGAAGAGGTATATGATGGAGCGGGCGTGCCCAGAAGATGGCTTGAGGCACTGGTTATCCCACGCGTCGACGAATCACAGCAGGCTGCTTGACGCTGGACTCCGGTGCGCGGACGTTAGCCCTACCACCGCAAGGGAAGGATTGGCCAGTCTCATAAGGTATTAAGTGAGACTGTCCAGGATGCGCCGAGCGCTCGGTTCAGTTGAGTGCCTGATGGAACAAATTGCGCTACACGAGGAGGCTCCTTTATGCATGCATCCCAGTCTTGCCAAGGAATATCATTTTACGCAGTTACTGGGTTGTGGAGGTCTGATAAGCAGTCGCTCCATGTAAACTACTAGTACGTTTGGTTAGACAGGAAGCCGACCCCAAATTAGTTGGAAAAGGCTAGGCAGATTAATTGGAAGTTTAAATAGAAAATTAGTAAAGTTCTGTAAATAGAAAATTGTTCTTACCTACATGTGGTAAGACAGAGTAGTATGGATTACAGAATTAAATAAAACTGTCACAATAGCTTGATAGCCATAGATAAACCAAGAGCAACTACTTCGCGTACCCGTTTCTGTGCCTAGCTTACGATCAAAAATCGTAAGCCGCCACTTTCGCGCTCAATGTGCATCGGTGTACGCTAGTCGGACGTCAGTTAGGTGTCAGTTATGTGGTTAGGTCAGTTAGGTGCTACACGTGGCGGCGTTTTTGAATCGTTCTGATTTTCCCATCACCTAATAGTGCTTGTGTTGACGTCATAGTAGCAGTCAAAAAATGGCACGCTGGGTTTTCATACAGATCGTGATACTTGTGTTATATAAGTCTATCTATATCTGTAGGTACTTGTTACATTCTATCTTCAATCCCATTTTATATGCGTTCATCACAACAACCTGTAACAATTGACATAAAACAAATTACGTCTACAAAGACTAAATATTTAGATAACAAGTTTCATAGCAACAAATATGGGGAGTAATAAACTTTTCTAGTCTTTTATGACCATAAGATTATGGGAAAATGTAACAATATTATGCAAAATTCCCGCCGGTTTTACTTAATCTCGATTTCGTGGTTGGGTCCCATTGTAAAAGTTTTTCATAATGATGAGTACAATGACCCCTTAAGAGGTATTGCGTTTATTATGTTAAACGTTGTATGTATGTGTATGTGACAGTATATTTGCCTAATACAACTTAGCTCCTTAAGAACAATCCCCGGTTGGTACAGGTAAATGGTGCACATATATACAATGTAATCGTTGATTGGTACCAAGTAAGTACCTTTCAAGGACCTTTGCAAGTTGGCTCCGGCCATCCGTACACCTTCTAAAGGTCCGGGGTCCCGAGATCATATTATGTCAGACATATCAAAAATTATAATAAAAATCAATATTAATCAAAGTTAATGTAATTAATTAGTAATTTTTAGAAACAATAAAATATGCTAAAAAGAGAAACCTTCACAGATGCCATCTAACATAATATTTGTAATCCGTATTACTTTCTAATGTTTAAATTATCGAAATACTAGATAGATACATTAATGTTCGCTTTAGCAATATTTAGTTATGTATACAGGGTGGATCTTTAAGACGGGGTTTTTTTTTCATTTTAGAAAAAATCGGCACGATTTTGTTTAAATAATATATAAGTAGTTATATTAAAAAAAAATCGGGTTAATTGTACCATTTATAACACAAGAACGCCTGGACCGATTTTAAAGATCGCTGGCTTGTTGAATTGGTCGTAGCAGAGTAATTACTACATATTAAAACAAGGGAAAAAAATATGGAGAAAAATCATATACAATCATTCGTAATCAACGCCATCTCTGATACATGATAGAAACAAAACACGGCAAAAATGATGATTCTAAGGCGGTACGAAGTTTGCCGGCACAGTTAGTACAAAATAAGAATGGTTGCCAAGCTTCACCTTTACCAACTATATTTGGGCCGGCTTCTAGTCCAACCGATGCAGCTGAGTACCAGAATTTTACAAGGATTGACGAACTGGGCGGTATGATAATCCTTGGCAGACCAGTGACAGATTCTCTGGCTTCTGAAAAAAAGAAAAGTTGTTGGAGGGCATAAATGCAAATAAAAATATTTTGCTTTTTTACAAAACCTAAATGTATGTTTCCTTGTAAAACGTCCGAAACAAGGTGAACGGTTTTAATTAGTTGTCTTCTATAAATAAATCAAAAGCCCTTTTTGTCGCCACTAATGTGTCAATAATGAAATTGTTGTTAAAAGTCATCTTGAAAAAAAAATCATTTGAATCATACAAAAAAGTGGTCAACCTTTTTGAATAGATCATCACCCTGTATTTAAAGCATGACAATGTAAACAGTATTATTCGCCACCTTGAGATTTGAGGTATTCAAAATATGCTAATAAAAGTTGCAACAAAAGACAAATATATGGTAAAACATCCAAATACAGAAGCTTCTATTTAAATAATAGATTAAATCTATTAGAACGTGTGCAACTTCTTAATTATTTATTCAAATATTTACGAGGTTTTGTGTTCTGTGTACGTGGTGACGGAATTTTTATACCTAAATATATATTTAGGTCGCGGGCAAAATTGACTATTATTATATAATAATATTCGATTTTGCCCGCAACTTCGTACGCACATATCCTGTTTTTCCCGTTGCCGTAAGAATTTCAGGAATTCTTCTCTTAATTTCGCCAAATTTTAACTTTCTACGACCACTAGTTTCGGCTGAGCGTTGTCTGTCAGTCACTCAATCACTCAGTAACGGAAGAGTTTTGATTGATCGATTGCATTTTTACTAAACTTTAAGAGAAGTATGAAAAAAGTAAACATGTTGCACCAACAAACTCAAAAGGCCACCTCAGACATTAACCTACATGGTTCTCATATGATTTGACCAGTACGGATAGTATGGACTTTAAAAGAGACTTTGACCTCTGAGTTTGTTTCGGTGTTTCTTCTCAGGGTAGTCAGCTAGAAAACACCGGCCTCATATAGCTTAAAATGACCAAAAAACATTAACGTGTAAAAGTGTTATGTTTAACCTACTTACAAAATAAATATCATTTATCATTATCATTTCCTAAGTGCACTTGAAATCATTCAATTCTATGAAGCATACCAAAAGTCGGTAGTACATGGCACACTTCTGACCTCGGTGACCTCTTCCCTTCTTTCTCTCCAATCTCCATTCATATTTAGGTAGGTATCTTTTTCCTCAAATTCAGATAATATGCCCAAAAACCGAGAGAAACGTGTCCGTTCTCATCAAGTTTGAGTTGTACGTGATCGGGAATCAGTAATAAGATACTTTTGTTAAACGAACTAAGATGATTTTTATAAGCTTTTATTGCTTTTGAGGCGCTTTTGAATTTGTTTCATAAATGCAGAAATATGATATGGGTACTGTCCTTGAAATCCTCGCAAGTTCAGAAAGTGACGCGGCTAAAATTATTTATGGTATGGCATTACATCGACTCCAAATTTTTGTATTGTATTATGTTCAATCTAGAATGCAAGTAGTTGTTAAGTTAGGTTATGATAATAATAAATCAGAGTTCCTTAACCACTCAAATAAAATACAACAGGTTTCTGATATTTCAACTCCGTAATTTCGACTAATACATCTGTTACAAAAATTGATAAAAATCGGGACAGTGCACGTTATAAAACAAATTAAAATATGTATTGATGACAAGAAACGAATGTTACAATAAATAAGTGAAAGGATTTATTATAATTATTAATAAATTTAAATAATCCTAATTTACGTCAGGTTTTTTGTTCAGTTGTGTTAAATGATACTTGATTTTCGAATTTCGAAAGTGATTGCATTATGTATGGAAATTAGTTGATTATGCAGAACAATCAGCTGCACTCCAGTATGCTAATATTAATTCGGTTTTTAATTTATAATTTCATACTATTTGTGTTATTATTTAAGCGAGAATGGCAAAGGAATATGCGTAGCTTAATGCTTATCTTCATTATTGTAAGGACTTTAAAAAATATCCTTCTTCTAGGGTAGTAGGGTAACAACACACCAACAAATCTGCAGTGCGATTCTGTAAACATGTCGAAGTGAACACCCGGGCAGGGCGCACGACGGGTGAGTTGTCAAACCATATAAATAAGATGGAACGACAGCTCTATTGTCGTTCACTCCGCCTAGGTGAACACCGTGAGATATCGACAGAATCGACCGGCTGTAAACATATCGAATAAAAGGCTTCGGTGAAGTGATCAGGAAGTGAGCTGTCAATCCAAGTAATCAAGATGGAATGACAGTTCACTTCGCGCTCCAAGCGGACCACAGCCGGCCGATAATCAAGTAGAGTGTACTTGACTATCGGCCGACTGTGGTCCCCGCAAATTGTCAAGGCCATTGACACTTCGCGGCATTTCAACTGTTTTATTTAAGACATATTATTATGTTAAAGGACCGAGCATATACCAAAACTGCCACATGTAGATATCCATATTATTTAATTAATAGAGATATTTTATTCTCAATGAATACGTTTTTAGACTTAAATTTCAACGGCACTAAATGTTTTTCTAACATTCTTGACAATAACACAAACGATGTCTATTATTATCTAATTACTTACATCAAATAAAAGACTGCAATCACAAGCATGTAGGTTAACAGCCCATCACCATATACGCTCAAAGCAATCATAAAACCATTTATATGACATTTACCTATCAACCAGTTACGAAAATAAATAAATTAAAGACTAAACAGCCAGACTTTTATGAGCATACATTAAATCGAATTATAAGAATCGATTAAAAATGAATGTATTCGTGAATCGAAATCTGAATCGACTTTGATATACCAATTTGTGACAACCATATTTCAGGGATGTTGAACCTTTGGCTCGTGTTATGTGCCTAAATTTATGGATAGAATATGATTGTGATTACGCATGGATGAATGAATCAAAAGACGTTGACGTATAATAAGGTTGACAAGAGATTGATTAAGTTATTACGAGAGTGTGAGCAACTATGATATAAATTTTAAGTGTTTGTATATATTCAAGACGAAAGTCTATGACCAGTGCGTATTGGTGTTGCCAGTGATAGCGTATGTAACTGAAACGTGGTCGCTCACAATGGGCCTCATCAGAAGGCTTAAAGTCACTCAAAGGCAACGGAGAGGGCAATGCTCGGAGTTTCCTTGCGTGATCGAATCAGAAATGATGATATCCGCAAGAGAACCAAGGTAACAGGCAGGCAGGTATTATTTTATTTATAGTTATTGTTTTATGTTCATGTATTTTATTTTATGGGCCCTAGATGCCTGAAATAAAAGATTAAATTAAATTAAATTTAATTTAATTATAGCCCGAAAGATCGCTAAACTGAAGTGGCGAGGCACATTGCTCGCAGAATAATGCTCCCACCAGATGGAGCGATGACCTGGTGGGGGTTGCCGGTAGCCGATCAATGCGAGACGCACAGGACCGGTTGCTGTGGCAACCTTTGGGGGAGGCCTATGTCCAGCAGTGGACGTCTTTCGGCTGATATGATGATGAGTTTATATTGTATTTGTTTAGATTGTCTGTTTGTTAATGCTGACAAGAAAGCACATGTATTTTTGTTTTGAAGTAAATAATTTTACACTCCATAACAACTCCATCAACAAATTTCAAAGCTCCATCTTAGCTTTAGACCTACATTTTTGGTATGTTAATGAATCCTATTTCTATTAACAGTTTATAATAACTAAGACACACAAAATAAATGTATCCCACAGAGAACACTTCCATTTTATTCTCGTCGTGCAAGAATGTTACCTAAAGCGGACAAAATGTTTGCTATCTCTGGTTAAAAAGCACTAGAGATGCTTCAAATGTTTTTATGATTTTAGAAAGTAGATAGAGCTGTCGTGTCTCGATGCATCGTAATAGGAGGTAGCTTAAAGCATAGAAAACAAAAGAAAAGAAGGCTTAGTGCTCAAAATAAAAAAAGATCATTCGATTTTTTTGTGCATCAGTCAGAAAGTTAAAAGGAATTCACATCCTAAGGAAAAAATCTAGAGAAAAGCAATTTAAGACAACGGCAATAAACACTGTTTAGCATAGGTATTGGAAACATCATACCCGGTCTGATACATCACTTAGCTCTGAAGGAAATAGACACAAACACAATAGTTTCGTATATCAAGTTTACCAACCTCGCACGTCTCCGTTGGAAAGACATCTATACATTTAATTCCGAAATACACCTAGACGATGACGTCACACCCCACCTTCTGCATCTAACTTGCATTGCCAGTGAGCGGCGCGGGCGCTTCCTTGATGTTCACTCGATCACCGGCCAATCGCTGAAATTATTCGCTTTAGAAACGGGACGGATTTAGAAACAAATGCATTGTCCGAGGCTGCCATATTTCTTAATGGTCTTAATTTGTTGTACAATCTGAGTATGTAATCTGTAATTTAGATAATATACAGATGAAAGGAAATGTAATTTTGGCGTACATATATGGAGCAATGTGCAACTGCAGAGTGCAGATGTCTATCTGTGTCGAACTTTAAAGTAGGTTAATTTTACTGAATTTATAAAGTTGATGTTGGTGTTGATTCAATTCAATTCAAAGATGAGTTGATTCATAAATGACTCGCAGAACAGATGGCTGATTTGGCCCAAAGGTTCTGGCAGCGTGTCGGAACTCGAAAGATGCAGCCTTAGAAGGCCTCCCACAAGGTGGACCAACGACCTGTTGAAGGATGGGGAATTCACTCAAGAGACTGGTCGATGTGGTAATGCTTGGAGGAGGCCTACATCCAGCAGTGGACGTCTTTCGGCTCAAATGATGAGAATATAAAAAAAGTAAATCATGAAACTCGCAAGAACCTGCCCATGTGACTACTTGGGGAGGCCTATCTCTAGCCTTTCAGGGATCTCCCAGAAAGACTTCCATATGGCATCTGCCTTAGTCATCTATACCTTTCGGCAGAAATGATGATGATGATGATGATAAATTGACTTATCTCCTCACAAGAATAGTTTGATTTACGATGACTGGACCCTTGACGATTTTTTTGTTATTTCATAAAATTGAGGAGCTCGTGGCTAAATTGTCACAGCCGCACGGGTCGATCTTCAAGGTTAAGCAAGGCTTGCCGAGGTCGGTCTGTGGATGGGTAACCATATTTACGTATCGACCCTTCCGTGCCTCGGAGACCACGTTAAGCCGTTGGTCCCGTCTGTCATTTTTATAGATCTTTGGCAGTCATTACGGATTGTCAGAAGCCAGAAAATCTGACACCAGTCTTGCCAAGAAGTACCGTGTTACCCAGTTGTGGAGGTCTGGTAAGCAAACGCTGTACGTAAAATACTGGTATTCAGCTGAATCCGGTTTGACTCGGAGCCGACCCCAATATATTTGGGGAAAGGCTAGGCAGATGATGACATAAAATTCACAAATCGCTCTTTTGTACAATCTCTAGGTCTCACAAATTATTTGTTTTAGTCTAGTCCCACGCATTCTTTGAGCTTTTTCCTCGTTTTTCATAGTCTGGTACGTGGACTTTGCCTACAAACTTTTCCCTTACAATTTACTTTCAAAATGACAATGTGTTAAGAAAAATGTAGGTAGTAGGTATCCATCTCAATTTATTTCGAACAATAGTTTGAATGAATCACAAAGCGGCAGACTGAGGTTAACGTATTTTCCTTATACACATGAAACTCCATAGCAGTTTCGTTTTAGCATGGCAATAGCGGTCAATGACCCACTTTTTTTTATTAGCCTGAATGTCCCATTGCTGGGCAACGAACTCCCCAATATCTTTCCAATCACCCTTTTCGGGTAATCTTTTCTAAAGGTTAATCCATTCATTCTCTTTTTAAGGAAAACGAATGTATCGTTTTTCATTAGTATGAAATGTTGAGGATGACGATTCTGCCCTTCTGCGATTTTTCCCTACTATTCGCATGATGTGTCATTGCCATCATGAATCCGCTGTAAGAAAGGGATAGTGCTATTAATCTTGTATGGCTACGTCTCTCTCTCACATCCAAATCATTATGGCATTGGCAAGTCATTACATCCCGGCTTGGACGGCTTTTTTTATAGGTACATAAATTCCCTGCCCTTTGCTTTCCAGTGCCGCGGTAACTCTTTCGAACAGAAACCGCAACTCTGGCAGGCTCTGTCCCTGACGGGCCCCTTCTCCTATGCTGACACCTCTTCGAGGCGCGCGTAGAACAGAACGCGCCGTCGACCCGGGCCTGGCTTTTATCGGCCGGCGAGCCACCCAACGCTCGCCGTCCACAGACCCGCGCCTACGGTGGCTTCGACGGCTATTAGTATATATTTCCGAAGGAAGCTAAGATTGTCAGTCCGTTAGCGAGCGGTCAGTAGTTTTTAGCTTGTAGCTAGTTTTATTGCCTTGGCCCCAGCCAAGGCAGACAGAAGTAAATGAATTTAAGGCCCCCAGGCCTTAAATTCATTTTAAGCCACCACAGGTTAGTCCGGTTAAGCAGTTGATATCCCAAGTGAGTTAACTTGCTAGTGGTCATAACTAAAAAAAAAGAAAAAAAAAAAAAAAGATTGTCAGTGAATGTTGGAAGAGGTACAAGAAAGGTTCTGGAAAGATTTGGGAGGAAGCCTTTGCCCAACAATGGGACATTCATGGCTAACAAAAAAAGTGTAGGCAGGTCATCAACCGCTATTGCCCTGCTGAAACGACACACCTATAATTATGTATTTAAGTAGGACTAGCTGCCGCCCGCGGCTCCGCCCGCGTGAATGTCGATAATTATCCCAAGAGAACAAACTCCCGGGACAAAAGGTATCCTATGTGTTATTCCAGACTATTATCTACCTCTGTACCAAGATCCATTCAGTAGTTTTAGCGTGATAGAGTAACTGACATACATACATCCATCCATCCTCACAAACTCTCGCATTTATAATATTAGTAGGATATACTATTTACTGTGCTGATACTACATAATCTCCACCGGAGTCACGCACGATTCGCGAATGCCAATAACTTCTGTAATACCCGTATATGTACGGATGTGTAGTCGTAATATTTACAATTCCGTAGTTGATAATCTACAAAAGTAAAGGCATGTTAGAAATAAGCTTTTTTCTGGTCGGATTTAAAAAAAAAATGTGATATGATTTATCTTTGGAAAGGTAAATTTTATAATAAAAGTCCAACTGCTGTGGTCGGTAGGTAGACAGTATGTGTGGACTGGATAGTGGATATTAAAATATTCCACAACCCCAATTTTTGAAGGGGTAGCTAGAAGTAGCTACAGTGTAGAAGGGGTAGCTACAGTGACCTTCTAAACGCAATATAGCACAAGGCATTTTGGCAATGCTTGCATACATTTTCATGCGAACCGTGACGAATTAAAAAGTATTTGTTTCTATCTGCTGACTGTATTTTAGAGGTTTTCTATATTTTTTGTCAGTCGCAGCCTGACAAAAATATGTCGATAGAAGATTCGATGACAGTGATTCTATCATCTTCTATCGTCCTAATACAAAGCGATTATCGCGCAAGTGCGCCATCGACGCGATCATTGTTTGGCAAGCCAGAACGCGTCCTAGGCTCTAGGCTCCATTCGATTTTGTCGAACAAGAGATCGCGTATTTTGTGCGATACCTAAGCGCTTTATGAAGACGCTTTAGGCCGCTTGTACACGCTAAGAAAAGTCGCCGGGCCTATGCAAGAATTCATGTTGTTGCTACACACGAGCTGTGTACACTGACCACTTCGGCGCTGACCAAGAAAAAAATCTTAGCGCTAGTCAAATTTATATCCAGTGGGCCACAGCTAGATGTTTAAAATCTGTCGAAATTTTCCGATATTAAATTACAAACCATAATGATAAGGGTACAGAGTTTAAAATTGTAAAATACAGAAGCGACCACCGCCGCACCCTACAACACTGCAGCAACTTCGCGCGTCAGCGTGCAGCGCCAAAGCAGTGAACACAGTTCGTGTGTAGAAACGACACGATTTCTTGCATAGGCAAGAAATCGTGTCGTAATCGTACTGTCACGGCGACTTTTCTTTGCGTGACAAGCGGCCTAAGTCTCGAGCTTGTCTGTCTGCACGAGCCTTAATAGATAGTAGACACACAGTCGAATATAGTAACAGAGATGTATTTGTCGCAGCCAATTAGCTTAATCAGCCGTTTAATTGGTTGCCTAGCCTTTTCATTTAAATGTGCCAATTTTTCAGCTTTTTCCTAAGTGACATCTTTTGTTCAATATCATTTAATGATTTGCCCATGTCACTTATGTCGCTGATTAAATGGCACAATTCAATGAAAAGACTGGACTTTAAATGAAACGGCGGATTCAGCTAGTTGGCTGCGACATATTCACCACTAACCCAAGAGGCTAACCATATTTGTGTCTTTCTCCCCTTTAATAAAATTACAATATAGCTCACCGTGTTAGAAACTATTACCTCGCAAAGATGTAAATTGTTATGTACATACTCTTATGTAAACACTAGTACCTTATTCGATTAAATAACGGAGTTAATTCAATTTGGAAGGTTCTAAAAATACATCGGGCGTGTAACATAGTATGTTAACTAACTTTATCACGAAGACGTGTGTGGGACGATATTATTACGGAATATTCATTTAGAACGAGAATGAAAATGAATTCTGAAATATAGGACTTGGCACTGAGACTGCTAATGTGGATAAAAATTATGCGTGAAACATATTCTACATATTTCTAGATCTTATATAATATACATAGCCAGCCTACTAGGTATATTCTCACTGCAGGGGCACAATTCCTCACCGTGTAAGAAAGCGGCTTCAATAGCGTTTATTCCCACTAGTTCGATTTGTTAGTTCGATCGTCGAACTAGTGAGATTTTTTTTTCTCATTTGTTCGACCGTCGAACTAATTAGATTTAAAAATAGTTCTACTACATTTAAATGTTTTACTAATTTCGTAATAAAATAAAAAACGCTTGGTTCGTTAAAAAATATATGTTCGTGTACTTATATTTGTACATCTATAGCATATCTTTGATCAAATAAACAGTTGAAAAGCTTATAAATAATATTAGAAAACCGGTTCCCTATCCCTTTGCATAAAATTTTAAGACCTAATATAACTTAGCATAATTTTGTTTGGCATAATTATATTTTCGCATAATATAATTACGCATAACAGCTTACGCATAATTTTTTTAAGCATAATTTCTCTAACCATAATAATGATTAAGCATAATATTCTAAAGCATAAATTTATTAAGCATAAAGTTCTAAAGCATAACTTTTTTAAGCATAATATCATACAGCATGCAAACAAGCATGCAAGCAAGCATGCAAGCAAGCATGCAGCAAACAAGCAAGCATGCAGCATGCAGCATTCAAGCGAGCATGCAACATGCAGCAGGCAGGGTTTCTGTCACGGCTCCGGCGCCCCCACGCGCCTACGCGATTTTAAATTACACTTTAGGGGTAGGACAAACAAGACTACGTGGAGTCGGTCTTGCAGCAATTCGGTTCTGTTACTAACTTTTGTTGCACAGCATATTAAATTTTTAACCAACAATATTTATTTAATTGTTACAGAAACTAACGTTATGCTAATAGTCATAAGGCCTACTAACGTTATGCGAATCAAATTTATGCCAAAACAAATTAGTCTTTAAGATGATTATGCCAACATAAAATGTATGCCTAAAAAAATTATGCCGAAGTATATTAGGACAAAGAAAATTATGCGAAAAGAAGGGATCCCTAGAAAACCCTATAACTAGTGTTAGTAGTACACAAACAACGATAAAAACAAACAATGAAGATGTCTGAATTTTGTATTGATCCTGTATTGTACCCTTACATCACATAATTTATGTTATTGTACTACCCATATTTACAAAATAAAAATATCCTATCTTATCTTATCCTGTCTCATTGAACTAATCTTGCAAAAGAGTTTCTACGTTAAGAGCAAACTTTTTCCATCGTCAGAATTTTTTTAAATAAATTGATTTTTCACAGTTTAAAAAAAACACACAAATTTCAAAATTATTTTTAGTTTAAATGTGGTGTTGAAAAACCCAGCGTAAGTGTATTTATAAAATTGCTCCAATTATCGCCCTCTGAACCAAAGTGAACTCGATTTACCTGTACCAATATAACACCAACACCACCAGTTCACACCACGGAACAGTGATACCACATTCGGTCGCGCCTACCCACGGAACCATAGTGGATTCGTTACAAAATATTTAATTTACGGCTCCCGGGCGTGGGACCGCTCGCTGACTTGCTCACGCGCATACGAGAACGGACCAACCGTGAACTTACGCAAGATTTTATGCGTTTCCACTGTAACTGTCGTTTGTTGCCGATTTTATTTGAAAGTTTACGGTGAATTGGAATTTTGAGATTGCTCCAAAAAGGTGTATTGAGTATTGAATTTCGGTTTTTTTTTTTGTCAAAATTTTTATACATTTTCATAGAGCATACAAGCCTTTTCATCACCTCTAGTAACGTGTTCCGGGAGGGATTCTGACTGATTTTTATGTAACACATATTTTGTTACATATCTGGTTCCATATCTTATGGCTAAATAACAACAGCTGCCAGAAAATCTGACCAAGCAAGTCAGAAGCCAGAAAATCTGACCAAGCAAGTCAAAAGCCAGAAAATCTGACCAAGCAAGTCAGAAGCCAGAAAATCTGACCAAGCAAGTCAGAAGCCAGAAAATCTGACCAAGCAAGTCAGAAGCCAGAAAATCTGACCAAGCAAGTCAGAAGCCAGAAAATCTGACCCAGTTACTGGGTCGTAGAGATCAGATAGGCAGTCGCTCCACATAAAATACTGGTATTCAGCTGACTCCGGTTTGACTGGTAGCCGACTTCAATATAGTTGGGAAGAGGCTAGGCAGATGATGATCTGGTGGATGCTCTTTGGGCACTATAATACCAATTACTCGGAGATTGTAAAACTGACCCTAAGGCCCAGTTGCACAAGCTAGAGTATTTATTTACTTCGAGTTAGTTTAGCACTAACTCGAGGTATAAAAAATAACTCCCGGGGACATTAGATTATAGAAATCTGAACGGATTTAACATAACTCTAGTTAGCGTAAGTGGGCCTTTATCGACCGCGTCATGTATGTGACAATTTAAAGTTCTTGTTTAAAGATGTACTAATATCAAAAGTAAATAGTTAAAGATATAAATACAAGATAAACTCAACAAAAGTAAATTAATGGCTCTATAATTACAATTTAAACTCAAAGAAATTTATAGTCTAGGAAACTGCGAACAATGAATAATAGATACGATAAAAAATCTAGATAAGCGTGACAAATGTTGGGAGGAGCAAAACATTCTGCTTTCTATTCAGTTTTGAAGTAGTATTAGGTAACATTGGGTAGTATTTGCTTGCACTGTTATTGAGAATTCTTCATATACTGCTATTAATATTACGCACAGCGTCGTATGTGCGTAGCGTAATGGTTTATACATATAAAGCTGGCTACAGACATCATTTTATTTTCTTATCTTGGGGAAACCTTCCAAATGTCTTTTGGTAGTGGGATTTTTACCTCACTAAAACAACCCAGGTGACCACCATCAGCCTTTAAAAGAGAGCCATGTGACATCTTAAAATACCACCCCGGAACCCCCTCTGTGTAACGCCTGTTAGGGGGCACATCTCTAGGTCACCAAAGACCTAACACATGACCACTAAATAAGCTACTAGGGTTTTCCTGCAGCTTCGCTCCAGTGTCATATACCGTCTGCAATATACCTATGTCGCTGGAAAAGTAGGCATGGGTACTGAGCCATGCCTAGTTTTCCCCATCTTTGATTTGGTAAGAGAGAAGGAATACTTCATCATTTATTTATTTTATTATTTATGTGCACACAGAAATATAATAAAAGATAACATCATCTGCCTAGCCTTCTCCCAACTTTATTGGGGTCGGCCTCCAATCAAACCCGGAAGAATAATAATTACTTACAACAACAAAAAAATTCTTGCGAAGTCCTACAAATTCACAAATGATTGTCAAATAACAATGTACCAGATACAATAGAGAGAAGGTATGAACGTACGTACCAATTTCAAAATTCAGCGTAAACTGGAGAGGTAGTAGGCACGACCGTATTTACGAAATACTTACAGCTAAAATAAAAGGGCAGTTAAGACTTTCGATCGGCATATCTGTAGCCAGCCTAAAGGTCGCTCAGACACTTGGCTCGGCATCGCTAATTGGCTACCCAGAGTCATGTCGACAACACTTGAAATAAAAAATTTCTCGTCCCAAAGAAAGTTGGCTATTTAATTATTTTCCATTGACCATTCATAGTTGACATTTTTATAAGCACTTTCTTCAATATATACGAAATTCGTTTTGTATACTAACACACTTTTTTTGAGAATTTGTTTGGTATTTCGTTCTGACATGAGTGATTGGCAGTCAATATCCCCATTTTCCGGGGGCCTTGGTAATATTTTTTTGTTCTGTCATGTTCACCTTGAAACTTGACATCAACGAATGTATTTATGAATAAATAGTAACTTGACTAAGGTTTGATTTTTCAATAGTCAGATAACGTTTAACTGGGGAATTAAATTGGCGGTTTGACAGCTTTTGTATAGAAAATCTGTCAAACCGTCATTTTTATTCCTCAGTTAGAAGACTGACTGACTAATAGGTAGAAAAATTATAAGAAAAAAAAAAACTTTTTAAAACAAGCTTTTATTACGTAATGTTCTTGTTAATAAAAATAACTAAAAATTTAAAAATAATCATTTATACCTGACATTGCAACCTTTAACGATAATTAATAATTATTGAATATTCGTCTACGTCACAATAATCCCATATCGTAAGTAGGTACCTACATACCTATAATTAGAAATTTTTATTAAACCCTAAAACTTTACTCCTTGTATTAAAATCTTTGCGTTTTTATCACATACCCAATTTTTTTATAAATAAAAGCGTGTTACATTGTGCTATCTCTGCGACTACCACTCGGATTTGAAAAAATATTTTTGTATATGATAGCCATATTCATGACAAAGACTATAGGTTATACGGATTCTCCCAATAATTGTAGTTGTTGAAAATTACAACACACTTTGACGACTAAGCAAAAATGAATACGTACACAATTCTTTGATCGGTGGACTACATTTATTGCCCTCGTGGCCAATCTGGTATAAAAGTAAGAAATGGAGCAGTATTCTATCTGTACGTAGGTACCTACTTTCAGAGATCCCACAAACAAACAATTTTACCTGTTTACTTTTTATATCACTTTGAATAATTCGTCCTAAATCCAACGTACAATGGAAACTCGCATTTCCTTATCCCTAACTCCAGTAAGTTCACATCTCACCAGTAAACATATTCGTAACATATCATTCGCTTGAAATTCAATACATTACGTCATAATCTTATTACATAGGCGTACATACAGGATGTTTCAGAAGTGCGTGGTCATATTTAACAGACGAGGCGCCTTTACTGTAAGTGTGATTTTCTGTATCTAATATACGGTAAAGAACCAACAGCAAAAAAAAAAAACAGCAAAGTGCGAGTCGGACTTGCGCACGAAGGGTTCCGTACCATTTACTAGAAAAAAAACGGCAAAAAAATCACGTTTGTTGTATGGGAGCCCACTTAAATAATGAACCTATGAAATTGCCGTTTTGTATGAAAAAATTTAAACGTTTTTTTTCATATATTTTTTATTTGTATTAATCGAAGTAATCACCCATGCAATCAATGCATCTTTGCCAACGCAGTGGCAGTTTATTGATGCCCTTCTTAAAGAAATCAGCTGGACGGGAGGCAACAAATTCTTCAAAGGCATTTTGTACTGCCTCTCGGGTATTGAATTTTTTTCCCGCCAAGAAGTTATCCAAATTCTGGAAAAAGTAGTAGTCTGTAGGCGCAAGGTCTGGTGAGTAGGGCGGATAACGGAGAGCTTCCAACCCCAGTTCTTGCAACTTGGAGACCGTCTGCTGTGCAGTATGAGGTCGCGCGTTGTCGTGCAGGAGCAGCGGAGACGAGCGATTGACCAATGCTGGTTGGAGATGTGCCAGCTTCTCCATCACTGTGTTCAGTTCTTCACAGTACACATCTGCAGTAATGCTCACCCCGTTTGGTAAGAAACTGTGATGAATCACACCGGCGCTAGACCACCAAACAGTGACCATCACTTTTCTAGAGATAAGTTTTCGTTTAGGGCATTGTTTAGGTGCTGAACCAGGATCCAACCAACTTGCTGAGCGCTTACGGTTATCAAACAGAATCCATTTTTCCTCGCAGGTAACAATGCGGTTCAAAATTGTGTGTCTGTTGAGCAGTGCAAGGCACGTCTCGACGCGTACTTCGCGCTGGCGATCATTGAGTTCGTGGCGCACCCATTTGTCAAGCTTTTTTACCTTGCCAATTTGCCGCAAATGGACCAATATTGTTTTGACGCTAACGTCGAAAGCTGCTGGTAATTTTCAGCCGTAGATTGTGTATCATCAGCTTCCACAATCGCCTTTAATTCGTCATTGTCGACCAAAGTCTTCGGACGACCGCGAGGTTCATTTTTCAGGTCGAAATTTCCAGAACGGAAGCGAGCAAACCAATAACAGGTGGTGCGTTGGTTTGTAGTGTTAGCTCCGTAAACGTCGTTGATGTTGCGTGCCGCTTGTGCCGCGTTGCTGCCACGACGGTACTCATATTCCATAATTACTCGATTTTTTAACGTATCCATGATGACGAAAAAGATTGAAATGCGATGAAAATGTAACACTAATCTTTGACCACGCGCTTCTGATACACCCTGTATACAACTATGTGCATTACATTATGTGTTGTAAACTTTAAACAGTCAGTAATGATGCATATTATAGTCTGCTGTCTGACCCATTGGGGCAGGTTGCTTGCCTGAGTTTATGTGATCATCAATCTTCGTAAGGTGATTTGCCATCTTGGGGATCGATTTTCACGATAATGCTGGCCACTTAGGTTTTGTAGTTTTATCAATAACTTGTATCAATAACTCCTCATAATAGTAGGTAGGAGGCATTGCCATTTTTGACTGCCTGCGGGCTACAGACTGCCGTCAGTCAAAAATGGCAATGCCAAGTCTACATCCCCAACTAACAAAGCGAATACTCAGCCTAAGTAGTAATAACTTCAGAAAAATAATAAGGACAATTACGGGCCATTGCCCCCCAAACAACGCCATGGACAGCCTACTCTGCAGGGGCTACTCAGCCGACCACGTCATCCTGGAATGCGAGGCCATGGCTACCCAACGTAAACAAATCCTCAAAATGGTGAGGGCGCTCCGCGAAGCCAGTGAAGCTCCCAGGAAACTTTTGTGCTTCTAGGCGGAGCTGGGCTGGCTAACCTAGCCAGGAGACCTACGCACAATGGGAGTCTAAGTGCGGAAAATGGAGTCCCAGCTCTACTCCTCATAAACACCGTCAGGCTGGACTAAAAGTTGAAGTCAAACAGAACTAAGTGTTTTGGGCACTTTCAGTCGACAGCGATGCGAAGAATTTATTAAAATTTCTTAGTTAGGGGTTTTATTTCAAGTGTATTTAACTACATAGTTAAGTATTTGAACGAAGGTAGATAAGTACTTTAAAAAAATACTAGGTACTCTTCTCTAAGTAAAGTAATCTAGTTACAGGGGAAAAATACCCAAAATCGCTGCCTTGTCCGTAGATGTACTTTTAGTTTCGCTTCTTTGGGAATATCCTAATTGTTTGCATGTCACATTGCAATAATAACCATTTTTATGAATGGTAAGTCTGCTGCCGTATAATACACATAATTTTAAAAAAAATCAAAGACTCTTGCCACCATTTACAAACTCTGCCGAATGAAAACCAATACTATTCAAAACATCAAGACCTTTTCGTCGATCAAAACAATCAGCATTGCCATTCAAAGCGGCAATGCTGCCAGTGTCCTGCACACTTCTCCCATTGACAGCGATCGCGATGTAGACGAATTATTTATGCTCAATGAATTATTTTGCTGTCCTCTTCATGAGCTTGTACAGTAATTAATCATTGTTATTGTTATTGTTATCGTTGTTGTTGTTTATCATTGTTATGTCGCAGCCAGTTTCAGCGACATAGGTGTAAATCTTTTGTTCAATATTGTTTAAAGACTCACCCATGTTACTTATGTCGCTGATTAAACGGCACAGTTCAATGAAACGGCTAGACTTTTAATGAAACGGCGGATTCAGCTAGTTGGCTGCGACTAATACATAAGCTAAGCTTAAGTGGGACTGGGCCGGACATGTCTGCCGGATGTCAGACGTGAATTGGGCAAAAAGAACCACCAAATGGTTCCCATTTAACGCCAAAAGACATCGCGGTAGACCATTAAACATGTCGAAGTGAACACCCGGGCGGGGCGCACGTCGGGTGAGTTGTCAAACCATACAAATAAGACGGAATGACAGCTCTACTGTCGTTCACTCCGCCTAGGTGAACACCGTGAGATGTCGACAGAATCGACCGGCAAGACGAAGATGGCGGGACAAGCTCGACTCCTTCCGAAAAGACTGGCCCAGCATGGCAAATGACATAGTTGTGTGGAAAAGGAAAATAAAAAAACTAGGAAAACAACAGCTACTCAAAGCTAACCACAAAATATTTGCTTTAATTAAATAATTTCACGCCTCACGAAGTAAGCAGACATCGTAAGAAAATTAAGCGCGTATAATTATTGTGACACGCCTTGCAATATTATGTTAGGTTTCGAAGCGGGCATGATCGAATGTTTAGGAGTAAACACGCAATGCTGAGATGTTGCTAATTAATCGAGAAGTTGGCCTTTCGTTTTGTGATGTTTCTAGAAAAGGTAGTTATAGAATAGAGTTGATAGAGATGTAGGTTATAGGTTAATAAAATAAGTAAGGCTTTTTTATTTTATTTTTTTATGGATGGGAAATCATCAAATGACTCCTTCCACTCTGGGTGGAGCGGGAGGGAGTGTCAGACTCTTACTGACACCCATCCGTGATCCTCCTAGTGCCCTTTGCTATCCAGGGCCGCAGAAAGTCTTTCGAACAAAATCCGCAACCCTGAAATAAAGTATGACAGCCAGAATCTTTATGTTGTTTTGCGGTATGACCCGCTAGAAACCTTCCTGATCATCAGGGCCTAAACCACCAACTCTTGAAGCAGTATTACTTCAATATTACTTCCAGTGGGAAAGAGACGGAGCTATACAGGACGTATAGCTGCGTCTCTTTCCCACTGGAAGTAATATTAAAGTAATACTGCTTTAAGAGTTGCTGGTGAGGCCCCAGAACTAATAAGACAAGATTACAGAGAGATTTTTATGGATTTCAGAGCGTTTACGACGTACGGCATTTTATACAAACTTTAAAGTCGTTATTTTTCGAAATGAATGAACTGTTTCGAATGAAACTAAGGAAATATAATAAGGAAAGGGGCAATTACCGTTATTGCAAATTTATCTGGCGTCGATCATAGGCTGTGTATATATGTTACGGCTAATAGCCGAAGTGCGGCTACACCTAGTTTTAGCCGGCTACAACTTGGTGCAACCCAGCTACTACTAGTTCTAACCTAACCTCAAAACACTTTAAAGTTCCTATTTCTGTGTGGTTTAAAAAAAATAACCACGAAGGGAATGGCGGGGTCTATATTCGCTCGCTCACTAGACCCCGCCATCCCCTTCTAACCTAACCTGTCCGAGTCGGGGTGCCCAATGACCGGCTAGTTGTAGCCGGCTAAAACTAGGTGTAGCCGGCTACAACTAGGTGTAGCCGCACTTCGGCTATTAGACGTAACATATACATTTTTACTTAGGTAAGTGAATCGTGTTTTTGCGTGATATAGTTATGTGGAGTATCAAAATAAAAGGCGAGAAGACGATTTCAAAACCCGATCGTAAAAAACCACAAAAAAACACTTTTCTAGCAGTCTGATACAGTTACTGGCAGGTTTTATCTCTCAAAACAGCTTAATTAGTTAAGCCGCAGGAAGAACCTAGTCGTCCAATAAATTAATACCCATGAACAGTGATTACCTACCCTCCACAGAAGCCACACATGCACTTACTAAGCGGTTACACGCACAATCTCTTCTTCACCATTACTTACGAGCAATAACCGGTATCTGTTTGTATGCTACCGATAAGCTATCCACATGCATGACCTTTCATACAATAGTGCGCCTCTATACCTACGTGAGTTGTAGGAATCAAGGATGGTTCCGACGACCAGTCTTGTTTAATTCTGTGAAGTTCTCAAGAGTCGAGTGTGGAGTCCTTACATACTTGGGGGTCTAACTGGGATAAAAAGACTTTTGTCATGTTACAGCATATAATTCTGTTCACTGTCACTTTTCTAAAATTATTTAAAAGCTCCTACAGACAGATGCGACAGGACAATGAGACGACAATGTGACAAGCCTGTTGGGCTTGCGTTTATCTCGTGTTGAATGGTAGACGATCGAACGCATATTTTTTTACAGATATGTTACTACGTACTTAAAATAAAATCAATGACTTTTGATTTTATTTTAAGATTTTAGAAGGAATATCGAGAAAACCCCTGATGCGATGTATCTGTCGCAGCCAAATAGTTTAATCAGCCGTTTAATTGGTGGCCTAGCCTCTTCATTTTAATACACCGATTTGTCCGCGACATAAGTGACATTTTTTGTTCAATATCGTTTAATGACTTGCCTATGTGATATGTCACTTATGTCGCTGATTAAACGGTGCAGTTCAATGAAAAGGCTAGGCTTTTATCCATAGAACCTCGCTTTGTCACGTTGCGTTGTTTTTGTTGTCTAGGGTGCCTCAAAACAAATTAGAGACAGCAACCTAATTTCTTCAAGAGCTATGATTACCACGTTCATCACAGATATAAACATCAATTCATTAGATGAATGAAACACCTTTCTTTTTGACCTTTCGCAAATCATGACATTGCGATACGAATGCGAAACTTTTTCTATTCATTACACGATGACGCGTCTAAACTTGAACGCTGACTGCGGAGTACTGGCTAAAATTATTGCCACGCTCTTTTCGGAATTCAGAAGTGGAATCTGGGATGTTGATAAGGACAAATTGTTAGCAGACACTTTCTGTTCCTGTGATGGGGCCGAAAAGTTTTGGAGTGGCGACCGCGTACCGGAAGACGCAGCGTTGGAAGGCCTCCCACAAGGTGGACCGATGACCTGGTGAGGGTCGCGGGTAACCGATGGATGCGAGACGCACAGGACCGGTTGTTGTGGCGACACTTGGGGGAGGCCTATGTCCAGCAGTGGACGTCTTTCGGCTGATATGATGATGATGATGATGACTTCCTGTTAATCGAAGGTCAGAACATATATATTATCTATAGGTAATAATATAATAACGCTGAAGAATTTGTTTGAACGCGCTAATCTCTGGAACTACCAGTCGGATTTGAAAAATTATTTTTATATATGATAGCCATATTCATAGGGAAGGCTATAGGCTGTACGGGAACGGGAATGGACATGCGCATCACACGAAGTCGCAGGCAAAAGACAGTATCATAATAAAATTGGTCAACTTAACAGTTGGCAATACCTATGTAACCCTAATGGGTTCTCTTCTCTTGCAAAGCTAATGCCGAAGCTGAGCTAAAGGATTAGCTGAATTCACGAATCGAGTCGGTACAACAAGCAATTGAACCGATGAACATGATGCGATGTACCAACTTTGAAGGAATCCTTGATCAATTTCAAGTACATCACTAAAATAAATTTCAAGTGGAAATACCATAAGATTACATCAGTAAGTTAAACGTTTATTTTAGCACAAGTGCGTAATCACTTTAAAAAGCATGCAACGTTTTGTCTAACATGTATGGGTTACCATTGTCTTCTTGATGTGAAGTTACTGATTCCCATGCAGATAGTCATGCAGGTCAGTGAGGCGACCGTTGTCATTTGTTCAAGGCTTTTAATTTAAGTGTATTATGGATGGAGAGGAAGAGGAAGGACAAAGAAAAGATGGATAGATTGTGTGAGGAGCAATGTGAAAGAAAAGGGAGTTAGTGATAGGCTGATAGGACAGAATGGAAGAAGAAAACGTGTTGCGCCGACCCCAAGTAACATGGGATAAGGGCAGGAAGATGATGATGGCCCAGATGTGTAAAAAGATATTAAAAGAGGCAAAGTAGAGTAGAAAATTCTTAGTTGTACACCAAAATAGTTACACAACTGTTTTACAATCGTTTCAATTATTCAGAAGATTTTGCTGCACTAAAAAAACGGTATTTACCATCGGGATCATCGTCATCATCATCATCTCATGATTGCGACTAACATGCGAATGCAAATGTCACTTAAATATTAGTAAAATTGACACTTAGGGCATGTCTGTCCATATGTCAGATTTCATCCCAATCCGATGAACTGTTGAGGCGTGATATAATTAACATATTGTTTAAATGTTTGTAAATCAATGCACGCAGTGGCTATGCAATTGATTGAATAGCTTTTTTTATTTGAGATGGGTTTGCTCTTGATTGTTGTCTAGGTCAGAGGTAACTGAGACAAAGTCGGCGATGGAGTGAGCTTAACCAGAAGAAGGCTCTTCACTGTAACTTTGAAAATTTTAATGCGTTCTATTTAATAAGTTATTCGTATGGAAACACAGAAGCAGGTAGAGACTTCCACTCCTTTGCTGTACGCATTATAAAAGACGTTTGTATTTAATTATGGCACAAATTTTATTTTGGGTAAAATATAGTATTGTAATAAACCTAAAGTATCAGAATAAACTACCTAGGTACTAGGCTAGGAAAGAAAAAAGTTTATAGTCTTCTATAAATTTGATTCCACTCCCACTATTAATTTTCTTTGAATAAAGTTACTGATATCAATTTTCGGCCCATAAAATACTTATCTACTTCTTTTATGTACTTAAATTTCAAAATTCGCAGAACTTGAATGGAATAATTTTTCTTTCTTCTTTGTAGCTTCTCTTTAATTTAATGATTCTTCACGAAATTGGCAAGTCCCACGCAAATCGCCCACGTTCATTTCATCTAAAACGACCCTTACATTAGTTAAACCAAGAATGACACATTTTTTTATTATTATTATTGATAGGCACGCGCTTGACCACTATCTCACCTGATAGTAAGCGATGATGTGGTCGAAGATGGACCACGCTTGCCTAGAAGTAACCTATTCACTCTTGACTTACAGACTCCCAGGTTGTAGCTATCAGGAAAGCAATGGTCTTATTTTAATTGCTACAACATTCTTCAATGTTTGTGTGGCCCACCTTTTGTATTGCGCCGCTAGCCCTATCACCAGTACATGTGAGGACCTTATGGCTGCATCAGCGAATGGTGTTGCCGTTGCTGAGTACTGGGCCATACATAAAATCACTCTCTTTGCCCACACTTAGAAGAAGAAAGCTATTTCAATTTTTACTCCAAACCGTGGACATCGCATAATGGACTGAGTGGTTCTCTGTCCGGCTGTGAAGTTAACACGGTAGTTATTTTAAATTTCTAGAATTCTGACTGGGCTACGTCACGCTTACAGTGTCACCTTCCACACCCCTTCCTTAAAAAAAGATACTGGTATTAGCCGTAGAGTACTTAGCCATCTACTGAGCCTAAATAGGAGTTAACCATCGATTCGAAAAGCAGAAGAAGAAGTCACTGAGTCATTTGGTCTCTTTCTAAAGAGTTTATCAATTTCGGGACAGTAATGCTCAGTCCATTCTCCTACGTATAGTCGAAGAGGCAAAACAAATCATCCATCGTAAAGACGTCAAACAGACATACAAATATGAAGCAACTCGGGATCAGAAGGCAATTATAATTGGGTACCATTGCGTTGTACATTCGCAATCGAATAGTTAGCAACGCCACAGTTGCGCAACGTTCGGTCGCTGCCCATTTTTGGGAGAGTTCAATTTCCTAAGATAAGATAGAACCAGTTTTTTTCTCCGGTGAAATGTTCCGGTGTGATGACAGGCATGCAAATTGTATGCAGAAACGATTAAACATCCGTCAGATTGAAATCTGAACTCGAGTGTATTTAATAACTCACGCACAGATTTATTAATTTAGTTAAGCTGCGTTATTGCGGTCAGATAATGACCGATGATGAATGATGATGGTTGATGGGTGACCATTCTTTACACATTGGTCTCTGGTGTCTCGGAGGGTTCAAAAAGTTGGAGAATACTATATACAGAAATACATACGACGATCTTCAGTCATAACTCATAAGTTATATACAGGGTTATTTGTAAAATATAGAAAAAAATATCTGCTGTTTCATACATTTTCATCGAGTGAATATTGCATTTTGTATGAAACAGCTGATTTATTTTTTGTTATTTCAGAGTTGGTCACATAGTAAAAGTTGCTTAAAATCATGATTACTTGCAACCACTAAAAGTTTATTGGTATTTTACAAACAACCCTGTGTAATAATATGTTTAAGTTAAAGTATAAAGATTTATTTTTATTCCTTACAACGTTAATTTCATCTGCTATAATTACTTTAAACAAACAGTGATCTAATCACGACACTTGACAATCGTTTCATTGAGTTATCGAATACTTTGATAAGATGGTTTGATTAAATTCTACGCGAAGATCCAAAGATGGAATTTATTGAGGTTCCATCAAGCATCTTTCATCTTAAGAGCGTTTACGCGGTACGGCTTTTGATACAAACTTTCAAATCCTTATTTTTCGAAATTAATGAACCGATTTTAATAAAACTTGGTATGCATACGCTAGATATTTAGGTCTAAATAGTTATCAGAAAAAAAATCGAAAAAGAGTTCAGGGATATCGTGATTTTTCACTTTCTATAGAAAACTTATAAAATCGCTCTCTCTCTCTCTCCCTCTAAAATCTTTTTCAAAAATGTTTTCTGATAGTTTAGACCTGGATATCTAGCGTATGTATACCAAGTTTCATTAAAATCAGTTCATTCATTTCGAAAAATAAGGATTTGAAAGTTTGTATGAAAAGCCGCACCGCGTAAACGCTCTTAAGTTTGTATAACTTCAAATATTTTCGAAGCCCTTAGGCAAGATTAAATGACGAACTTTGCTTTACTTTGCCTTGAAATTGATACTAGGTACTTCTTCTTCTTGTTCGTGTAGTAAGGTCTAACGACCCCACTCACCCTAGTGTCAGAGTTTTAAACCGCCTCAAGGGTCTCTGACACCGGGAGTCGCAGGGCGATTCCCGGCCATCGTAGGCGCGGGCCTGCGGACGGCGAGCGTTGGGTGGCTCGCCGTCCGATCAAAGCCAGGCCCGAGTCGACGGCGCGTTGTGTTCCACGCGCGCCTCAAAGAGATGTCAGCAAAGTAGACGGGGCCTGTTACGGCCAGAGCCAGGGTTGCGGATTTTATTCGAAAGAGTTACCGCGGCCCTGGAAAGCAAAGGGCACTACGAGGAGCTCGGATGGGTTTTAGTCAGTAAGAGTCTGACACTCCCTTCTGCTCCGCCCAGTGCGGGAGGAGTCATTTCATGATTTCCGATCCAAAAAGAAAAAACAATACAGTCGAATTGAGAACCTCCTCCTATTTTTAAAGTCGGTTAAAAAAGGGGTTGAAACAGGCGCTGAGCATAGTCACTCGTGGAGGTTATTTGGATTAATAAAGGCCATTATTATATCAACGGAAATGGTATCTCTCAAAATGTTCAATATTTCCTCTGTAAATACCCCAAAAGTCACTCAATACCTTTTAATGTTCTGTAAAGTTTTATTAGTTTAGTTCTTGTCCGATAGAAATTTCTCTCGAGATTTCAGAACCCGATGTTATTTCGAAGTTTGCTCAAGTTATTGCACGAAAATGTAATAACATCTAGGCTCGGCAATGTAAATGGGTGAATAAATAAAAAAAATTTGTGAATGAAGTTGATTCCAATATTATCTTAAGACTTTTTTTATACTTATTTTATCCTAAGTATAATAAATCGTAATATCGTCAAAATTGTTTTTTTTTTTTTTTTTAAACGTTGCCCCACACTAGGAATTTCTCCTGTGTCGTGGGTGCGTTTACAAACATACAAAGTCATATATACAAACAGCCAGACCCGGAACAATTATCTGTAGGCCATACAAATATTTGTTCCGTGCGGGAATCGAACCCGCGACACGCAGCGCAGCAGCCGGTCGCTCAACCACTGCGCCAACCGTGTCGTCAAATTGTCGCAATCAGAGATAATCAATGTCAGGAACTGATCAAAATGTAGGGAAATTAGAGATGGATTTGATAGACTGCGATGCCAAAGCGCTCCTTAAAATTACGAGAATTAGAGAAATAGGCGGAATCAACTTAGCGCCGACCAAAAAAAATTGGGATCTGATCAATAGGGTATTTTACGGATAAAATCTAATTAGTCCGTCAGATAGATTTCCAAAAAATATCGTACACGTATTTTTTCTTTTTTCAACTAAACAAAAATTTTATCAGTAAAATACCCTATTGATCAGATCCCAATTTATTTGGGGTCGGCGCTTAGTGGATTCAGCCTATTTAAATATAGACTGGTTTCATTAAAATAATCAATGAATCTTCACAAGAACCTAGGTACTAGTAGCTCGGCAAGATATCAGTTTCGACCTTCGGAATACCTTTCAGCAAACTTTTCGGAACTTTTTGAGAACTTTCGAACTTTTTGGAAACAAGACGGAACGTATTTTGACACCGTTTTTGGTCATGTAACAAAAAGTTATGCCGTCATTTCTGTAAAAATATATTATAACATTGCATTGTACACAACCTTGCTCCAATTATTTCAACATCCTTGTTTATTTTGAAAAAACCATTCAAGCCCACATCAGAGGTCCAATTCGCAACCATAAACTCCTTACTGAGTTCCGATTACGAATGACGTAACGTCAAATTTATATGCTGGCAACACCCAACGCTAATTTGATCTCCGTAGGCCTACCGCGAATCGTACGCACTTTGAATGAACTATCACGTGTGTCGGGGTGCGCTTACGCATAGAAATCTGATAGAAATAGAAGATTAACTCATAGTTTGTACCTATTTGTACTATTACTCACTTTTGAAGTTTCTCTATTGCATCGCGTAACGTAATAAGTTTTTTGTGGGCTGGCAACACGGATGGGAACGATTGTGAACATGCAAATGCATACAATGAATTTTATTGTTTATGTGGTAGGATATGTCGATGGCAAGGGTTTATGATCTCGAGACTGGTTCACACCATGCTTTCTTATGAAATTTATGTAAGGCTGATTTTTGTGCTTGATTTTCACTAAATTACCCATATTGTTGGTATTATTTTGCTGGGGTGAGGCTTTTGTGAAAACAAACGGAAACTCGAATATTTTTTGTGGAAAAACACAGTGAGAAGATTCAATCACGTTCGATACTTCATCGTCAATTAATTATGTATTTTTTCTCGTCTCAATATAAGTAGGTAATGAACTCATAAGTTTTATTTTTTCAGTAACAAAATTGTTTCTGTTATTTTTATTTTTTTATTCATAAGTAAATACTTGAAAAGTCCTTACTTTTAATATTTTTTTCCGATTAATTAATTTCTCATTGACAACCCAACCCCTTCCTAGCAGAGCCATCTTCAGCGTAAGCATTCAGTTATTCGGTTGAACAATTTAGTCGTAAGATAGATAGGTACAGTCCCAAGCAAAAATATGTGACAGTGACGGAAAATTTAAAAATATTTTTGAAACCAGAAAATGTCTTTTATCAAACTTATAATCGTCATTTTGCAGAAAATTGCTTTAAATTTTGCACAAGTGTACCCTTATTATGCCTTATTTTTTTTTATTACTTATTTAGATCAAGTAACAAAGACTCATAAGTACATAAAACTAGGCATAGGTACAATTACAATACAAACATATATTATTCATATTCATCTATATATTTATGCCGATTAATTTCTTCCGATCACTGTACAATGTAAAGATTTTCCTTAAAGGTTCTACAGTCATACGAATAATGATCAGAGATCGACTTTACGTAACACTGAAAGATATGGACAGGACGATAATGTATGTGCTTTGGAATCGGCCGCTATCTACTCCCACAGTTTGCCCATAAATTGTCTCGTCTAGCGAGATACAGATCTGTGTTTATTTTACGCAGTAGCTTATCTTGTGTGCAAAGATATCCACTATATTAGGACTGTACTTATGTGCATAGCTAGATATCAGATCATAGTTCTATTGAGACTTCTCTTTAGTCATCAACTAGCCTTTCCTAATGTTTTGTACTATCTTAACGTTAGTACCTTTTTCACAGTCTTAGGATAGACACTATGCAGAATCCAGCAAATAAAAGCAAAAGTGGAAAAGAACTTGTATAAAATAATCAGCCTGGTAAATTAACGATGTGAAGGTAAAAGATCGAATCTGAAGGTAATGAATCTGGCTGTCAATATATTAGTCCAGGCAAATTACGCTAAAAATTAAGCCAACTTTTCAATAATTCTTAAAGACTCTGATTTTTTAAGTATACAGGCAGAGAAGTAGGTATGTTAAAATGTATCCTGTAAAAAATCTTTATTTTCCTAGCTTTTGAAATAAACGCGTTTTACCGTGATCCAGATATGGATAATGTTCAAAATAAAAAATAAATAAAAAAAACCCGAGTTAGGAATTTAACTGGCCTATATGCTTCACATCTCGGTAAAGATAAAGCAGTACTTAGAAACAAAACAGAACAAGTCCTATTTGGAAAATTACATAACTGAACTAAAAAGCTCTAAATTAGCAAAGAAACGTAACGTACCTACGTAAGTCAAGCCGCCTTGCTGAATTCAAAATAAATGTGTACGAACATTTTTTTCTGTATTTTACAAAAGTACTAACTGTAATGATTCGTGAAAGATAATATTTTTGCCCCAAATAAGTGGCAGCCATGTGGCAACCCTACGTAAGTAAGGCACCAACACCAAAATATACCTACACATATGTACCTACAAAATATGTATCGAGTTCATAAACAAATTTGTAACCACTCCATATCACTTCACATTTTCATCATACCAAATAGCATCTTGGATTAAGTAGGTACTCATAAATATTTGATCGCGTTATAAACGAATTCATTTTATCTAAGGTTCGTGGGATGATTCGAGTGCTGGGAAACCTAATTAGTGCTTATAAGGCAGTACTGCCTTTTTGATTGCACGCACTTTACCTTACATGATGACATCCGATTCTGTTATATAAATGAATGATTCATTCTTGCCCCATCACAAGTCTGCCCCACCACCTAAGACTTGCTTAGGGCAATTGATAGGATAGTAATTAAATAAAAGGAAAGATGTGGTCATTCAGGTGACTAGGCTAATAGTAATTTGTTTTTAATAATGTGACTTTCTCAATTGGTAGGTACGTACTTCCTTAGTCCTTTTTAGGCATTGCATCGGTGAAAAAAACAACAGTTTGAATTTAAAGGTATACTTATTTAATACTTCAGACAAAATGTACGTTCGTTAAGCCGTTGGCCCCGTCTGTCATTTGTAGATCTTTGGCAGTCGTTACGGATTGTCAGAAGCCAGAAAATCTGACACCAGTCATGCCAAGAAGTAACGTGTTACCCAGTTAATGGGTTGTGGAGGTCTGGTAGGCAGAAGCTCCACGTAAAATACTTGTATTCAGCTGAATTCGGTTTGACTGGAGCCACACAATATAGCTGGGAAAAAGCTAGGCAGATGATGACTTAAGACAGTTTTTTTACCAGTTATATACAAGATATATATTTTTTTTAGCAAACCCTTTCATTTCATATCAATATCAAGGGGGGAATATAATAGGTCCGCCAACTTGGGAGCCCGCCGTATTGGATTTAGAATTAATGATGTTACATAACGTGCATTGTCATCAATCAATCAGTAAAATTCAGTTTGAAAATTTGGCCCATACGTCATAACAAGACAAGTCAGGATGTTTGAAAATAAGAAATGAAAATATCATCGAAATTCAAAACAGGTTATTCGAGACCCAAGAGAAAACGTGGGTGAAATGGAGCCATTCAGCTCAATTATGCCGATTACATTCATTTATAATCACAACAAAATATATGTAACATTGACCACCGGTGTACGCTAAATTAGCCAACAAGACTAGATAAATCAAAAGAACACAACGACACACTATTCATAACGACACACAATCTCATTCAGCACACATAACCACTATTTACATGATCCATACATTAGGTAATACATAGACACACGTAATAACTGACCAGCATTCTGATTGTTCAGATTATGTTCATCTCAATACGGTGAAATGGAGTCAGGCTTAAAAGGAGGAAATAAATGTTAGGTGACTGTAATTGTATACGACTGTCTAGGAAATATTTATAGAAATGAGATGGGGTTTAACCGTAAAGGGTAGTCATAATGATGGCTCTTTCTATAGTACATTTATGTAGTCTTTTATTCTGTGTTACTGATATAAAATCTGACAGTCTGTTGACTGTCGGTTAGTAATCGCGACTGTTCTTTATTGATCTTTACAATTTTTCTTCAACAACTCTGTGTTTAATATGATAATGGTTGCCCTGTTCAGTTGCTACAAGTGCGACTGCTGCGCATGAAGCCCTAAGTGCTGAAATTTCCTAACTGGTGAAATGTCGGTAGACCACCAGCACATATTACCACTCGTCCTTTAAATGTGGAGAACCACCGTCAGACAGCATCAGTTTGACTGATATATAACCTGATACCTGTTTATGCAGGCGTGAGACACACTTAGTTATGGCATATAATTCGCTGTGCGTGTTCCATGCATGTGCTGAATACATTTTATTCTTTATTTCCTATCCATTCCTTTGTAACCCTTTCTAAGGCCACAAAGGAATGGATAATAATTAAAAATGATGGTAAAAATATTCAGAGGGAATATTTTTACCATCATTTTTAATTATTTCACAGTTCATAAATCGATGATAACATTACCATTAGGTATTCGATTCATTAAATATTCTGTCATTTTTTTTTTCGATTTCCAAACTGTTATGCCTGTTACAGGCAGGTTTACAGTGTAGTACCTACTTTGTAGTCAGCTTTAATAAATAATGATTATTATCCGTCCGCTCCCCGGTGTATATGACAGTAAATGAGCGAACAGTCTCAGCCGTCGGCGTCTTACGGCATAGATGTGAGAGCTTTACTTGAGGAGGCCAATTAAAAGTAAGTGTAAGTTACGTTCGTCATGAATTTATGGGTTCAAATATTACAGCAATTAAATTATCAGTTTACATGTCCACCAATTACTGATGTATCTTCTAAGTGATATCATGAGTTTGTAAGTTGCTGGGGAATTTGTTGCGCCACTTTTTCTTCTTCCCAGCTAAAACACAAGGAAGTGGTGACGGGCGGAGTGTTTTGGGGGACGGTCTTTATGTAACATTTGACGTTCAAAAAGTGCTGGCTCTCAGCCTAATTTGAATAAATGACTTTTGATTTTATTTTAAGATTTTAGAAGGAATATCGAGAAAACCCCTGATGCGATGTATCTGTCGCAGCCAAATAGCTTAATCAGGCGTTTAATTGGTTGCCAAGCCTTTTCATTTAAATGTGCCGATTTTTCAGCGACATATGTGACATCTTTTGTTCAATATCGTTTAATGACTTGCCCATGTCCCTTATGTCGCTGATAAAACGGCACAGTTCAATGAAAAGGCTAGTAGACTTATAATGAAACGGCGGATTCGGCTAGTTGGCTGCGACATTATCTACTGTTTGCTTAGCTGAAGTAGCTAGTTTAACCCTTCATTTTTCTTCTATATCTATATCAATATTTCTTTTGAACACTTCCTCACGTTCAAAGAAGATAATATTATGTTTGTGGTGCACATCCACCTTTTTAACTTTAGGCACACTATTCCCAATCACTGCAACTCCTGAGAGCCAGAATCAATAGCGGTGAATACCAGAAACGCGTCGGGGCAATGATTCCACGCGACCGGCAAAACAGTTTCTACTAATCATTAAATTATCAGAAACAGAACAGCAGAAGTAATTTCCACGTTCCTGCACATCAAGCAGGAGACAGGACACTGGGCATAAAGGGACGTTTACAATTGTATTTAGCCCATTTGCGGACCATGGATTAAAATTAATATTAAGATCGTAATACACATGACTGTAACTTGCACAATACTATACGAGTAGCTTGCATGCCATAGTGGCATTCACAAATCAGAACTTGTTATGGCAGAATGGCATAAGCTACTTGCATACTTTTGTGCGAGTTATAGGTAATACCGCCTTCAATTGTTCTAAAACTGCTAGTAGTATAGTCAAATTAGGCCATTTTTTAATAAAGATTGGAATAAATTCTCCGGAGAGGCAAAAACGTTTCTGATGGTTTGGTATGAGTGAAAAATTGAGTATAAAAAACAAATTGCATTTAGCACCCCTACGGAAGGGGGTGAAAAACTGTGAAATCTGTTTATTGTTCATAACTAAGCAGATCATACAGTTGTACTCATCGTAATTTTTTATACGCTTTATTACACCTCAATCTATATTATTACATTTTATTTATTTTAATCAGACCAACGCAGCGTTAGAAAAAAAATAAAATATCTGCAAACATGATTTTTGGTCATTGCGGCTTAGGGGAAAATCGTGTAGTTCTGTAAACTCAGAAAAGGGTTAGTCATTTTGGCCTAAATACATGATTGATTTTGCACCCTGGTGCGACATACGGAAATTAGTTTTTCACGTTTTTCTGCCGCTGTACATCGGGGGAAATTTTGGTTGTTTTGAAAATCATCACAATCATATAATTTGGTTACCTTTATATTTGCACCAAATAAAAAATTAGCATTTTTATATGGAACATACATTTTTCGTGTATTGTAGTCATTGCCATTGAGCAACTACGCTATGGAAGAGACAAGCGCGCGACACGGAATAATAAACTGACAAGAAGCGCCGTCGCCACGTGCATAAGCGCGTAGTTGTGTTGCGGGATATGTTTTACGAGGAAGGAGTACTTTCTGATTGTGAATGCTCTGTTTGTAAGTAATAGTATACAAATCTAAAGATTTTTTTAATGCAAAAGCAGCTTGTTTTTAATCGAAAAATAAAACAGCAGGCAAGCATGTCCTTTATTTCTTTCAAATTAATTATTTGTCTTTCGAGTTATGGACCCTGTGACAGCGCTGATTATCCTACGTCATCAAGTAACGTAGGAATAAGGCTAAGAACTCACGAGACCGCAGTTTTGTGCGGTTCCACAGCAGCTGCCGTTGGATTTTCGCCCGCAAACTTGGCGGCGAGTATCACAAGACGGGCGGTTACTTACGATCAGATTGTTTAGTTGATTTCCAGACCGCCATGAACACACTTAAAAAACGAGCTGTTACGCGCTGCTGCCTTAGTACTTCAGATTCACAAGTACCAGGAGACCAGAAACATCAAGTACCAGGAGACCAGGAACATGTCGTTGTATTTTTGGGCTGGTATAATTATGTAGGTAGGGTAGGTGTAGGGAAGGTGTAGGGTAGGTGTAGGGTAGGTGTAAGGTAGGTGTAGGGTGGGTGTTTCCTGATTTAAAAAAAATACAATAAAAATCAGGAAACCTTGCTATTTCCGATATTCACGCGGGCGAAACCGCAGCTGGTAACATAATAGGTACTAATAAAATACATATACAAGCTAAAATAATAAAGTAATAAATATGATTTAGTATACTAAAATTTCTGATCTGCCGGTCGATTCTGTCGACATCTCACGGTGTTCACCTAGGCGGAGTGAACGACAACTGAGCTGTCATTCTATCTTATTTGTATGGTTTGACAACTCACCCGTCGTGCGCCCCGCCCAAGTGTTCACTTCGACATATTTACAGAATCGCACTGCTGAACTCATAATTATTATGACGAAAACAAACTAAGAATTACAGGCTTTTAAGTAGTGTCTTCGGATTTTACGCTTAAAGGAAAATTTGGACTCAGCCTTCTTGATGTCAAGGGGATTCCAGAGTTTAATGGTTGAAATAGCGTAGGAATTAGACATAAACCCGGTGCGGTGAGAAGGAATATGAAGGAGTAAGTTTTTGGATGCTCGAAGGTTAAGACTGTGAGAACTGCCCAACACTTTAAAATATTGTGATAAATAATCAGGAGCACAAGGATCATTCATAATAGTGAAGAGCATGCAGAGGGATCTGAGGGATCTCTTTTGACGGATAGGCAGCCCTTTAAGCTGAGAACGAAATGAAGAAATGTGATCATATTTACGAAGGGCAAAAATGAAACGAATACAGTTGTTAAGTAGTCGATCCAGTTTGTTAAAAAGTTCTTAGGATAGATCAGAGTAGCAAACATCAGCATAATCAAATAGGAAGCACAAGTGATTGAACCAAAGTGGTTTTAGTGCTAGAAGGAAGAAAATGCTTGAATCTATAGAGAGATCGCAGTGAGTAAGTTACATTCTGGCTAACCTGAGAAAGCTTATTCCAACTTAACCTGTCATCAATGTTTAGGCCTAAGTCTTTAACGTGTGGCTAGAGAGGGATGACGGCATTGTTGAAAGTAAGCGTCAGTAGTCGACTGGTGTCCAAGTTACGTAAAAAATAAGTTCTGCCAATCAGGATAGCCCGGCTTTAACTGACATTGACTGTAACCCCAAATCTGCTTGACCAATCACTGATAGCTAGAAGCTAGAAGGTCAGCATTCAGCAATGAGATGCAGTTGTCCAGGTTGTCAGTGTCAGTTTGCGCGTAGACATGTAGATCATCAGCGTACAGATTGTAGGAGCATTTGAGAATAGTGGTAATAGAGTTTATGAAAAGAGAAAATAAAAGTAGAGAGAGTATACCGCCTTGTGGAACGCCAGTTTTCAGGGCGCACCACTCAGAAAGTTTCTGATCAGCACGGACCGCTTGCTGGCGACCACGAAGATATGATGAAAACCAATCTCGTGCCGACGAAGAAACCCCAATTTGAGACAGAATAGCCAGGAGGATGTCGTGATCAACGGTGTTAAAAGCATTGGAAAAATCTATTAAAATTAATCGTTAATCTTGAGTTCTCCAGGCCATTCCTAACGTCTTCTGTAACCTTAAGCAAAGCTGTGGCTGTGCTGTGGCCAGGCCGAAAACCTGATTGGAAAGGGGATAACAGATTATACCTAAACACAAAAGTAGATATTTGTTTAAGAGCAACTGCTTTCAGGATCTTAGATAGGAAAGGGAGAAGGGAGATTGGTATGTAGTGATTAAATAAACTGGGGTTGGATATTTTAGGAAGAGGGATTATGATGGCCTTACGCCAGATTGTGGGAAATACTCCAGTTTGTAGGGAGGCATTGATAATGTGTGTAATAATAGGGAGAATACTTTTAATTATGAGGGATATCATAGTTCTGCTGACACCATCACAGCCAAAAGCCTTGTACTTAATTGCATTGAAGGTTTTGAGGACTTCAGGGTCAGTCACTGGGGAATAAGAGAAAGAATCGGGAAGTAAGATTGGCGTGGAAGTAATCTCAAGAAGAGTTTTGTTTTTAACGGCATCTACAAGAATATCCGACGATGAAAAATGCTTATTCTAATCACTCATGGACACGTTAGAAGAAATGACATTTGGGGAAGGACTTTGTTATGCCGAGAGATTTGAGAAACTTCCATATATCAGCCGGTGAAGAGTTAAAGACATTTTCACAAATGTATCGGCGTGTATAAGCTTTTACCATCTGGTTACAGCGGTTTCTAGCCACCTTGTACAGGTTCCAGTTCTCCTCACTGCGATCTCTTCTATATCTTCGAAAGGCCTTGTCACGCCGTCTCATCGCCATACGAACTCCAGGGTTAATCCATGGAGCGGGTGGACGCTTAACACGGACGGGCCTCAGAGGTGCATGTGTATCAATAAGGTGAAGAACACACCTATTAAAAATGTCCACTTTCTCATCCGCTCAATCAACAGCTCTTGCATAATCCATTTTTCACATTTATTGAACAAACACAGTTAGTGAAATAATATAAAAGGAAATGACAAATAATAAATTTGCGTAACGCACGGATCGCTTCTTGCCACAACTATTTCAAACTCTACGCTTTGCTCCCGCGCCCGCCCCGCGTCCTGCTTCAACCCCTCGTTCGCCTTGCGAACGCTACGATATAACCACGCTCTCTGTATAAACTTCCCGAGGTATATTTCTTATTTTTATTAGGTGCAAATGTAGTATATGTAGAATACATTATATATTAAAAAAATCATGACTACACTAATTTCCCCCGAAGTACAATTTGTAAATATTGTAAAATGCTGGTTTCCAAGGGGTGCAAAAGGGTGCTAAAATAACTGGGTGTTAATAATGCTCTAAAAAGCTTATTTTGAGTTTGCACCAACAGACTGAATTTCCCTTGAGCCGCAAATGATTTTTTTAAATTTATTAGTGTTTCATACACCTCACACCTTTTTTGGTGAAAAGTAATTATACAACAAAGGGGTATCTACATATATATAAACATAAAACAGTTAGTTATTAATTAAAATTCAAAATAATGAGACTTTAATGTTAATACCTAACATTAAACGATGTTCCGTACATAACAGAAATGGTGCAAACTCAGAGGAGACTTATATTCATGTTTTCTAATGATTCCATAAAAAATTACAACTACACGAATTAAGTCCAATCTTTTTGCTAATTCGACTACACTATAGCTAGTACATCTGCTTTCAAAAATACCAATATATTACACCATTAGGGAACCATAATCATGATATCACGGTACGCCTACTCAGCGGTTCTTGACCAATCATCACCTCAAAGATTTGACTATTATGACAGCAAAATAACATCTCGAACTCGATGCAACACCATTATTAAGGTCAAGTGACCGAGTTCAAAGATCAACACAATTTTACAATTTTTTGAAATAAAATAACTTCACATACATAATGTATAAGTGTTACATACATACTGCCTTACCTTTTCCTAACTATATTAGGGTCAGATTCCAATCTAGCTGAATGCAGTTGGCTAGTATTTTGCATGCAGCGAGTGCCTATTCGACCTCCACAACATAGTAGGTAACTTTTTTTAGTGTTCCGTACCCAAAGGGTAAAAACGGGACCATATTACTAAGACTCCGCTGTACGTCTATCTGTCTGTCACCAAGCTGTATCTCATGAACCGTGATAGCTAGACAGTTGAAATTTTCACAGATGCCGCATTTCTGTTTCCGCTATAACAACTAATACTAAAAACAGAATAAAATAAATATTTCAGTTGGGGGCTCCCATACAACAAACGTGATTTTTTTGCCGTTTTTGTGATAATGGTACGGAACCCTTCGTGCGCGAGTCCGATTCGCAGTTGGCCGGTTTTTTTTTTCGGGGGAAACCTTCAAAAGGCGCCTAGACTTTTGGGGTAAAGACCAGGGCGTGTGGGATTTTTACCTCTCTGAAACCACCCCGGTGATCACCGTCAGCACATAGAAGGGGGGCCCTGTTAAAAATAATAGGTACCTAGGTCAGATCTGGGTTCTGATTATGCCGTAACGACTATCGAAGATCTAGAAATGTCAGCCGAGAGCAAGAACTTTTCGTGCTTCTCGAGGCACGCAGGAATCTCGGTACGTCTAAGTAGCTGGTCACTCATCCAGGAACTGACCTTGGCAAGCGTTGCTATATAAATATTAACAGCCACACGGATCGATCTTCAAGGTTACTTGAAGATCGACCCGTGTGGCTGTTAATATTTAGCCACGAACTCTAAGTATTAAATACATACTTGAATACACAAATCCTTCGAGTTTTACCTTTCACGGAGTTAATTGAGTTTAAACAAAATCAATGGTTAATTAAAAGTTTGTGTGTTAAAGTTTTGTGCTGCTTTATTTTAATTGGATTCATTAATTTTCGTTTCTGCTTGCTTGTTTAATAATTCTCTACTTACCGTTCTTTTACCGAGTTAATTTTGGAAAGGTCATTTTCAAAAGCCAATGTTTACGTTTTTTTATTAATACAGGCTGCTCCAGGGGTACGTGGTCAGTTTAACTGTGTTTTTGGGTAGCTGATATACCTACATTCTCAAATCTGTGTGGTACTAGACAACACACATCAACATCATATCTCATATGATTTGACCAGTACAATTGTATGGACTTCAAAAGAGACTGTGACCTCTGAGTTTGTTTCGGTGTTTCTTCTCAGGGTAGTCAGCTAGGAAACACCGGCCTCATCTAGCTTAAAAACGACCGAAAAGATTGACGTGTAAGTGTTATTTACAACCTACTTACAAAATAAATAATTCATTTATCATTACGGAAAAAATTGTAAAACAGAAAAAAAAAAACTGTTTTTCAAGAAATTCGACCACAAAAGACGACTAAAAGGTAATGACTAAAAGAAATGACTTTTCAAGCAGTTTGTTACAGTTGGTGACATTTACTTTAGTTCAATCACAGATTTGATGTCACCAACTGTATCAGACTGCTTGAAAAGTTATTTATTCGGAACTTTTTAGTAGATTTTTTTAGTCACACTTTCTGTTTTGATATTTTTAACATCAACCTTAAACATGACCACGCATTTCTGGAACAGCCTGTATATGAAGGAAAATATTTAAAAAAGCTTTCATTTTTTTTATTAATCTTTCAGAATTTTAGTTTTTTGTCTTAAAAATCAAGTCGCAATATTATATCAGCGACAGTAAAAAAAATGATGTGTTTTTACAGTTTGTTACAGCGACGTGAATCTTCGGTAAATATACGGTTTCCCCTCTAGTGGCATATAAACCGAAACCAACTGAAATCCTATCAATCCTACTTATTGTCATACTATAGTATCTTATATGGGCGTCAGCCGTATCATTGGAGTTAAATGACTGAGTCTGAAACAAACATTGCAACAGGTTGGTATGATAACAACTAGTATTCAACAGGTTGTGAAAACTATGTACATACCACTACTCATGTATTATGTACATTATTATTCCGCCCATGTTTCCACAAGTGCGAATGTATGAAAAATTTGTCTTTGAATGATATTCCCCATTTTTTGTGTAGCAGACTTCAAAGCAAGAGTGAACAGGCATCTTCTGGGTACACTCGCTCCATCATAGACCTCATCTATCGTTTTCCATCAGGCGTGATCGAGGTCAAGAGCAAGCCCATTCCTCAATAAAACTTTAAAGCTTGATTTTTCCCAAACGCATCCTTGGATGGAAAATGGTGTTCGCAAACCTCAATTTTTTTAAACGAACTATCCCACGCACCAGACGATATTTTTTTTTTCGAATCGACAGTTTTTGATCTGCATTTATGTAGGTCATTTTTTTTTCAGCCTATTGATATAAGTATATCAATAGGCTTAGACATAAGAGGAGCTCATGGCTAAATAATAACAGTTGCACGGATCGATCTTCAAGGTTAAGCAACGCTTGCCGAGGTTGGTCTGTGGATGGGGTGGTCGTCTTAACATATCGAGATTCCTCCGTGCCACGGAAAGCACGTTAAGCCGTTGGTCCCGGCTGTTATTTTGGTAGTCGTCATGGATTGTCAGAAGCCAAAAAATCTGACACGTCTTGCCAAGAAGCACCGTGTTACCCAGTTAATGGGTTGTGGAGGTCTGGTAGGCAGCTGCTCCACATAAAATACTGGTATTCAGCTGAATCCAGTTTGACTGGGAGCCGAACCCAATACAGTTGGGAAAAGGCTGGGCAGATGATATGATAAGTAGTCCCTTTGTATCAGCACGAATGTTTTGACATATAGAGTGAATTTTGATTGTAAATAAATTCGACCCCATAGTATTTTGATTTTTTCAGCCTATTCAGTCTCACTGCTAAACAAAAGCCTCCCCAAAATCCTTCCTGGTACTCTTGTCCCGAGGCACCAGGAACCAACCCTTGTGGAAGGCAGTTTAATTACCTCCAAAAATAATCTCATACAGATAAAGTTTGAACAATAAAATCAACTGTGAAACGTTTAGTAAGCAAACGTAAAAATAGAAAATAACGTTAACTCCGGTAGCAGTAACACGTAACGCAATATTATTTAACTAAAAGGTTAGTTTGAACGGGAGTTGTTTGAACTGAACACGTGTAAACCATTCGACATGTCACTTGAACCAGTGTGACAAAGTAACTATTATATAATCGGTTAAACAAGAGATTTTGTATCGGAAAGCAAAATGTTGGAAGCCCTGTGATTGTAATCAATAAACAAGGAAGATGAGTTTCAGGAGAGGATCGAATATTGTATCAAACTTTCGGTGATACAATTCCCTTTTAGGTCAGCCTTTTGACTCAGCCTCAAAGCCTTCAAAATAAAGCGTTTCTAAAACAAAACGTCCTGCGTTAGACTAACTTGTCATATATTTAGATACTACACGAATTTGCATCATATTATCAGTATGAAGAAAAATACAGTCCGAAAAAATCGTAGATGTGCGTGCACGTCTCGACCCAGCGCAGACAAGTCTAGCGAAGAATGACGAGATGCACCGACCCCAAATAATGATAAAAGGCTATTCGAAGAGAAAGAACAAGATCCCCCTCAGCATTACTTTTACCACGAACATTCTTGTTTAACATTTGAATATGTTAACAACGTAACAAAACATGTTTTTTCCTTCTTTCACTCACAGATTCATAAATCATTTTACTCACATCTTGCGGTTTTGAGTATCTGTACGTGCATTATTGATAACATGCCTGCCTCTTCATCATTATAGCCTTTGGACTATCATATCATATTGACATACATTATTAATTTAATGATTACATGAATGTGTAATTTATTATCACTAATTATTTTAAATGATATTTTATGCAACAGATTTCTTTTTTTCGAAATTCTATCATACAGATACAAAATATCTTTTTAATGTGACTTAATTAGTTGGCAAATGTAAAGATGAACTGTCTGAAAATTAAGTCATCAAAAGAGCCGTTTGAGCATTTTTATTTTATTAGTTCCTGTGTAAATTAGGTCAGCTAAAGTGCCCGATCAACAGTTCCAGGTATAAGCACGGTCCACGTGGCCGCCGGCCAAAAGAACTCCCAAAGACTTTCACATCACTTACCTACTTAATTTACTCATAAAGTTAAGAGCCTTGTGACCACACTAGAGCCAAAATCTAAACTAATACTAATAGGTATTTTAAAGCTGTTTATATGTTTCTAAAAGATAATCTCTGAACGGCCTGATACTATTTCGGAGTTTATTTCACCGGTAGAAAGTCACACTTTCGCAGAGTGACATAGGCTACTTTTATGACGGATTCAGATTCAGTGCCGCAATACACAGGGACTGTGTATTTATACGCAGTCCCTGTGTATTGTGGCACTAGCAACCCTCGAGCTAGCACCACCTACTAACTAGTATTAAATTAAACATGAATTAGGATTTCACGACCAGCAAAAAATATAAATAGTATTTGACGTTATTTATATTTCTGCTTGTGGCTTCCAAAGTTCCAACGAGTAAGTTGTCTGCCAGTGACCTGCAGCCAAGGAGTCCACAGTATTTTGCTAGGAATGATACCGCGGTAAAAAGCTAGGTCATAAATATATCAGTTTTGACAGAGATCGAACCAGTTTCTTTTGTGCAAATACGTCAACTAGGAATGACTATAAGACTAGACTATGTGGCTGTATAGTTTTCTTAGAGACAGTTTCCGATATTCTTGACCCAGCTTTGGACACAGTCACGTTAAAAGTCGATTTATGGCATAACAACTGAACTTCTATATTGGACTAATGCGTACACTTTTAGCCTACAACTACTATTATTACTCAGCAATACCGGTAGACAAGTAGCATTACTACCCAATAACATCTTGAAACTCCTGAAGTATCTCTTACAATGGTTTGTTTTCAGTGGTTGCGCACTAGTGTTTACTTTTCTAAGTATTTTGCGGGTCTAGTGGCTGAGTAAGTGCATGTAGACTTGGGTATTTCTAAGCATATACTCTAAAATAATGAAATGACACCATAGTATGTCATAAGTTTTGAATAAGCACATGTTCATGCCCAGTACTAAACTTAGGGAGAAGTAAGGGTAAATCGCGGTAAAATTACCCCCGAATTTAACTCAAAAATTTAAATTTGAGAACTTGTCAATCTAAACTTTTGCACACTTAAGCATTAAAGCAGAGTTTGATAAGTTCTTAATTTTAAATTCAAAATTCGGAAACCGGGGTGTCTTGCCAAACTTAGCAGACAGACCGGCGAGCGCTAGTCATAGCGATCAGATGATGCTGAAATAACTCTTTCATCTGCCTAGCCTTTTCCCTACTATATTGGGGTCAAACCGGATTCAGCTGAAAACCAGTACCTATTTTACGTGAAGCGACTGCCTATATTTAATTTATTTATTTAAACTTTATGCACAGCTCAGTCCTACATGGGCGGACTAAATGCAACAAGGCATTCTCTACCAGTCAACCTCTGGGTTAAAAAGACTACACTATGTGACTAACCCCTTGCCTAAACATCATGTTTCTTTTTCTTAAAGTACCCTATTTAATGTGTTATGTCCGACTCCTACCAACAACCACATTGGAAGGTGAATTCCAGAATACCCATTGGAATGAACCAGTTCCATGCATGGCTCTGCCACTTTCATGGCCACCCAAAACCAAATACAGTGCGAGATTAAATACACTCCACTCAACTTCGACTCAGCCTTACTCAATCAAATTGACAGCTATCGCTTTTTATTTATTGACATTAACTTCCGAGATTTTCCGTAGATCTATTTTGTAAAAGTCATCGTGAAAACTAAGGGGAAGTGAGCTTGAAATGAACTCAGTCAACCCCTAGTTTCAGGAGCTATGGCCGTTCCCTTCACGCTCAATTCACCTGAACGTTCACGGTGATGTTTACAAAATAGACAAGCGTTGTCATGGCAACTTAGTCGAGTCAAGAGGCCCTAGACAATGTGCCATTCAATTAGCGAATGCGACTGTCGAAATGCCAAAATGTAGGAACTTGATCACGTGACAATTCGATAGCATCTGTCAATCCCATACATTTTTGACGTATTGACAATCGCCTTCGCCACGCTACCGTTGACAGAATGTCACTTGTCTAGAGCCCAAGTACTCATATTCTAAGTCAAGAGGACTAAGAACATGAGTGTTTTCTAACTATGAGAAGACACCAGCTTAGAAAGTATTTTTTTTTTGTAACAGATGTCCAACCTGCGACACAGCCCACACCCGACTGAGCTTCGTCGATATGTTTCTTTTTATTTTATTCACACTATTCTTCAAATTGTACCGTTTCGCAATGCTATAGTGCAAATCTCTGCGGTTTTATCAAATCATAATCGCATTCTCTTTTAATTTAACATCACGAGGTCGACGCTCGTTACGTCACTGTGAAATCCTCTCTCACACGGACGATTTATGACAATTTGACTTGGAATCGTATCGTAATTGAACTGTTTTACCTTTTCCTGATATTCAGCTGTTTTAGAAGATTTTGTTTAACTTGCCTGTGGCTTATTATGTACTGTCTTTAACCCGCGACTCCGTCCGCGTGGATGTCTGTTATCGCGTTAAAATTAGCCTATGTTCTTCTCCATATTCCAGGCTATATATCTGCCAAATTTCATGACGATCCGTTTAGCCCTTTTAGCGTGAAAGCGTAACAGACTGACAGACAGAGTTACTTTCGGATTTATAATTTGTAGGGATTATATTTAGCGTAGGTCACAATCATCTTGCAACTGAATTTTAAAACAGTAATCCTGAACCGATTGAGTTGAAGTTTTGTAGCACGTTTGGTTTGGCTTTGGCTGACTATGTACGGTTAGCTCAGTGACATTATTCTAAATCCAATATGGTGGACGCACAAAGCTGAAGGCAGGCCAATTTTTTTTTGCATCCCTAATTTCAAGTTAACTATTGATAGAAATAGAACGAGGCACCCTTATTAATCCTGAATCCTTCCTAAATGATGAATAACTGACTTATTGACATACCTACCTCATTCCATTTTACGCCCAGAGTCGAGGCCAATGTCCAGCACAGCACACTATGGACGTCTTTTGGCTGATATAATGATGGTGATGATATATTTTTTTAATATTAATAATTTCATTTATTTAAAATTGAATGTTATTTGCATGCCTATGTGGCAGTAGAATATGGAGGACTTATTACAAATGAAGCACCTGTACCAAATACCCATGTTTGCAAATGAGTAAACGGTTTGATTTGATTAATTACATATTATCGATACCTTTTGGTGGCAACACTGACTCGTAGATACGCATGTTTATAATTATTCCAACAATTAAAAACCTACAGACCCAATCCTTTTAACGACACGGTTGGCGCAGTGGTTGAGCGATCGGCTGCTGCGCTGCGTGTCGCGGGTTCGATTCCCGCACGAAACAAATATTTGGATGGCCTACAGATAGTTGTAACGCACCCACGATACAGGAGAAATTCTTAGTGTGGGGCAACGTTTTTAAAAAATGAAAGAAAAAGAATCCGATTTTCTTGCGGGTTGGAAGTCATCAAATGACTTCTCCCGCTCTGAGCGGGAGGGAGTGTCAGACTCTTACTAACTGGAACACCCACCCGTGTACCTTGAAATTTGCTTTGCGTTTCAGGGTCGCGGAAACTATTTCGGACAATTGGGATGATTCCTGGTAAAAAAAAATATGATTCTATTTAGTCCGTCAGTTAGATTATCGAAATATATTGGACACGTATTGTTTGTTTTATCAAATCAATAAAAAAGGCGAATATTAAACACATCAAAGATCAGGGCTGTGACGTCACGTAAAAAGTGTACTTACTAGTGACGTCACACGACTTTTCAACGCTCTGTATCGTTTTCATTTTTTGTTTAACTGCGTGAAAAAAGAAAAAATACGTGTCTAATATTTTTTGAAAATATATCTGACGGACTAATTAGATTTTTGAAGTGAAAACTTCTTTAGCGGCTTTTTGGGATGGGTAAAAAATGTTAAACTCGCGTCAAAACACGTGACCTGATCGAAAATTCGTAAGACGGATAATATAAATTGTCATGTTTGTGTACGATAGCGCAATAAATGAATATTATATTTAACCACATAAATACTTACTTTATTCTATTATCTTACAGTACTTTTATACTGATAAATAAAGCAATTCGTACGAAATTATTCCTTAACCATTCCAAAAAATTCAAAAATGCACCACGTTAATGTTCAAGTTTTCACTTCTGCCGGCACTCCCGGAGTGCAACCCCTTGTTTTTTAATCATCTTACCCTATTCCGAAAACCCTCAATCTCCTCGCTAATCAAATTGGTTACAGTTTATTGTACCATCGTTTCCATTCATCCGCACAATTTGACCCACACACAAAAGGTCAATATTCCACGTAGCCCCAAGCCCATATCACACACATCGACATCACCAACCCATACTTATCACGTCCAACATAAAGATAAAAGATAAGATAGTCAAGTGAAAGTAATCAGATGATTGCCTAACAACATCGGTAACAATGTAGATTGACAATGGGATAATTAATGATGGCCACAGACAATGAGTCAATGACCAGAGCTAATTATAGACTGGTACTAACGCAATATGGGATTGTTATGACAATAGACTGAGTATGGGATTGTCTTATGTGGTTTAGATCACCATTGCAGGCAATTATAGTAATACTAGGTTTTTCCCGAAGCTTTGCTCGCACTATAACCGACTCCAAGGTCCTGTTTATCTCTGACCCCAAATTCAATAAAGTCGATACAGCGACTTAGGTTTGTAAACGTAACAAACATACTCACATTTAAATTTCTCATCTTCGCATTTACTTGTAAAATATCTCTCTCAAATTCGCATTTAAAATATACGTTAGGATAGTTCTTTCCTGTTGCTTTGTTCGAAAGAGTCACCGCGGCCCTGGAACGCAAAGGGCTTAAGGAGGAGCACGGATAGGTTTTAGTCAGTATGAGTCTGACACACCCTCACGCTCCGCCCAGAGCGGAAGGAGTCATTTGATGACTTCCATATCTGAGCCCTTAGCCCCCCGTGGATCCGCCAATGAAACGCGTCACACACAGACAACCGAGAAAAGCATTACCTCTTTCACTGGAAAAAAAACAGTAGCCGGTCATATGCAAAGCTATGCATAAAGTATACCTATGTATAGCCTGTTACATGACCGGAACACATAAGAGATGAGAAAGTCAATAACTTGGAAAGGCAGGTCGTGTCATTATATCTTCATGACTTAACATAGACGAGATGGGTTGATGTAGTAGACACAATGGTGATAGCGCAGTTTTTTGTGGGGGCAAATTTGAATAGTATGAGTTATTATTAAAAAAAACGTTTTCAAAAAAATCTTGGCGGACGCTGCATGACGTTTTCTATAATTGAATTTTAGACTGGAAAGAATTTATTTAAAAAAACATTAAATGTGATTAATTACTCTGGCGAAGCAAAAGGTTATATTTTTTTGAATAAATGATGGCTTTATCCCGCGGATTATTGTGTGTATGTCTATCTAACAGAAACCTTGCATTAATCGGCTTTCTATAAGATAAACCACTTTAAAAGATTATTATTATTCTATAAATAATAATAATTATTTATTTGTAATTGTATCATTGAATTTTAAAAATATACAAGACCTGATTTTCCCTTATGACATAAGACCCTGTACTCAAGGAGTAATTTATTAATAGTTTTCTCGAAAGCAATGCTAACTATACCAACTGTTGTTTTGTTACCAAGCCTACGAATTTATTTTAAAACTCTGACCTGACGAAGGTTGTATGTTGCAATATCGTTAAAATCAGCGTCACTAGAATTTCTTCTATATTTTGGGATACCCTTGGGCTACAGATACAAAATTTTACAAGGTCAAGCAACCAAAAAGAATTTCTGTAGGTCAGACGACTGAAGGGTCGGATAGCACTATGGCGCAGTGGCTAAATGGTTGGTTTCAGAGCTTCATTCAGCATACAAGTTCAACTCCCGTGACCTACAGAGATATAATTGTTCCAGATCTTGATGCTTATATTTAAGTGTGCAAACACTTATTATATTGCAGAAAAAAATCCCGTGGGAAGGTTTTTTGCAAATATTTTTTTTTTGAAAATGTTTTATTTATATGGCCACTTACAGGAATAGCACGCTTGGGCTATCAACTGCCCTGTGGTGACCTCAAATGAATTTATAGCCCCCAGCCAGGGCTACGACAAAACGTTATAAAAAAAAAGTAGAAAACTAAGATGCAATCAAATTGCATAGAATTATAAAATGTGGTCATAAAGCTAAAACATATTTGTAACAGCAAGTTATGTTAGTGTACCATAGAGTAGAGATAGTTGTTTTTTTTATTGTTATTGCGATGTCTTCGTTATGTCATATCGCAATAACTTGACCTCTGACATTCACTGATGCTATCATTTAGGAAAAGTTTCACTGGAATTAGTCCGGCTATTTTGAAATGGAGATTTTTGTCCTGATGGAAACTTTTGGTATGTCTATTTAATAAATGGGTTATCAGAATTAGTTTGACCGTATTGAAAAAGCGCACATACGCCAACCCGATCCATATTCCTTTTATAAAAGAATTCTAGCCTTAGAATCAAATCCATTATCGATTGACCTGAATCCTTACTATGTTTTTTTTTTATTTTAAACACTAATCTAAGTATTTACTTACACTTTAAATTAAAATAAAAATCCTTACTTGTTTAAACTAATAATTAATTCGATCAACATTTTCGAAATTCTTTGGATCCGAACGAAAATCCGAAACGAAATCGTTTGGAGAATAAAAATAATTTCGGACTTCAATATAAGTTAAAAAATTACCAAAGTGTTTTTGTGAATCTCGATAATTAAACTTGATATTTTTCAAGTATTTACGTAATTAGCTGTTTTTGCAAGAGACATTCTTTACAAATACTACCGATCACAATAAATTATTTGTAAACAACGTAATGGACCATCATGTATGCAGATCAGACCCACAAGAAACCCGAAGTAATCTCACGACACAAAAACTTCTAAAACAAGGAAACTATCTAGTTCTGTAATCAAAGAACTAATCCAAAGTTTTACCTAAAGAAAAAGTTGAATGAATAACCTCTAATATGAGACAAGTGCTAAATAAATTACTCTATAGAACATTTAACACCTCGCCGATAAGCCTGAACAATAGGATTTATCAACAACAATGGAAAATTAATATGTCACATCGAATTCTCTGTTGACATATCAATTATGACCATAGGCCAGCCTGTGAAAGTGTCCAATAGCCGTATAAGATCCACATTGTTTTCACCAAAGAAGAATTGAACGGGTGTCATTAAAATCATAATTCTCGTATGGCCCGAAGGCCGAATGTTAGGAAGAGCCCGGGAGAGAGGCGTCGCCGATCCACCAGTATATAAACCAACGGTCGCTGGTACAGAGCATCACACAACCACGACACCTCCGTGAGTCAACATGAAAGCGTTCTTGGTAGGTACTCGTGCAGTGAAAGTGACTTGTGACCTGTGTGAACCCCTCCTGTGACCGCACAGTGCTTCCTCATCGGATTGTTCAGTGCTGATCGCTCGGCTCTATTCATCGAGTGCATCTCTCGAAAATACCCATCGATCAATATAGCCGAGCAATCGATCAAAATGTTTGTAAAAGTGTTGTTTAAAAGTGAATTTTCTGCCGCAGGTATTAGCTGCCGTTGCGGCACTCGGCTCGGCTAGGCCCGAGGCGGGATACAGTTACAGCGCGCCCGGAGGCGGCGGCGGCCACGGTGGACACGGCGGCGGCCTCGGCGGCCTCGGAGGCGGCATTGGTGGCGGCCACGGAGGATTCTCCTCTGGTGGTCTGAGCTCCAGCAGCTTCGGAGGACTCGGCGGTGGCGGCGGCGGCTTCTCCTCAGGAGGATTCTCCTCCGGTGGCTTCTCATCCGGCGGCGGCTCTGGCTTCGGCGGAGGCTCTGGCTTCGGAGGAGGCTCCGGTTTCGGCGGCGGCGCTGGCTTCGGCGGCGGCGCTGGCTTCGGCGGCGGTGCTATTGTGCAGAAGCACATCTACGTCCATGTCCCACCCCCAGAACCTGAAGAACAGCGTCCCCAGATCGTGAGCGGCGGTGGAGTGCCCCAGAAGCACTACAAGATCATCTTCATCAAGGCCCCAGCTCCTCCCGCACCCGTTGCGCCCATCATCCCCGCCCAGGCTCAGAACGAAGAGAAGACCCTCGTCTACGTGTTGGTCAAGAAACCCGACGAGCAGCCCGACATCACCATCCCCACCGCGGCTCCCACTCAGCCCTCAAAGCCCGAAGTTTACTTCATCAAGTACAAGACCCAGAAGGACGGTGGTGGCTCTATCGGAGGCGGCTCTGGCATCGGCGGTGGTATCGGCGGCGGCATTGGTAGCGGCATTGGCGGCGGCATCGGCGGCGGTATCAGCGGTGGCTCTATCGGCGGCGGTATTGGTATTGGCGGCGGTCACGGTGGCTCCATCGGTGGTGGTCACGGAGGCTCCATCGGCGGCGGCCACGGCGGCTCCGGTGGTGGCGTCAGCTCATCCTACGGGCCCCCCGGACAGTCCGGCCCTTACTAGACGGCGCACGGGCGCGCGCAATTGTGATACCTGCTCTGCCGGCGACAAACCTAGTTATAAGTAGAGAAAAAATTACGGTGCCTAAATGTATTTATGTAAATAGTAATTTTAATGTACTATAATTTTAGTTGTATTATAAATTCTTATTTTTGCATAAAAAGTTTTAAACAAAGTTGAACACTTTCATTAGCTATCCCTGTACAATACCACCATACACACGACACATGACAAGGTTATACAAATATAAACACAACTCCATCCGAGCTTCAAATTTGAATTTCAAAATGCCATTCACCCACAGAGCACACATTTTAACATGTCAATATCATTAACACGCTACATAAACAGGTGTATGGTAGAAAGTGGTGTTTTCTCCGAAGTGGGCGAAGTTGCGCAACAGCGGGACAGCGTGACCTCAGTTGCATCATGCACTCAGAAAGAAGCTGTTTGCAACATCTATATAGAAAATAAGAGAGTTTCGCTAAATATTTCATTGCGTAACACACACCTATTGCAGTTCTTCACAATGCCGTTGCGTAAACCTTGACATTTGGGTGTATTCTCATATTTTCCCTTTTAGCCTCAAGTATAGCTAGCACGGCTGACGTCATCATAGTTAATGCTAGCATCGTCTGACATAATGGCCACAGTATTAGGGATAGCTATAACGAGCCTTACATACGCAAAAAGGCGATTTACGAGGATTCTTAGACTATTACACAAGAATGATGACACGGAACGAAAACATGTTTTAGCTGAATATTTATAACATATGGTGACTTTCGCAAGTTCCGCGTGGCCGCCGTGTTTGGGCAAGTCATTATAGCGGCTGCATCACATTGTGTGGAAAGTGAACGTGCCAATATTAAGAGGTGACTGGTCAGATGTCCAACTTATACGTAAATATTTGAACGAAATTGATGATGCATGAGGATTATTTTCGAGACCAAGTTTGAAAGTTCGATTTCGAAAATTCCTTGAATAAGCCTGATTAATTTATCGTCATTTTGATCATTTACATTTTTAATTCTTTCTGTATCAGTAGCTTTTGTATTTGCATTTTTTAATTTACTTTATTGCATTATAATCGATTGGATTATCACATTATCTTAATAAACATTATTCTTTTTGACTCTATGCTATACACCATAGAACAATTCTCCCCCCTCTTTCTTCAAGATGTTTCCAAGCATTTATTTCGGCATTTTCTCACGGAAAGACAACTTCCCATGATATTACCAAATGCCATAAGATCGACAATCTGTTACTTCTCATGCAGAGATACAGTATAAAACACTTTAGTTTTTTTTTACTCTGTAATTACTTTAATTATATGCTCATTTGTTTTTTTTACTGCTTTATTTAGGACTGTATGCACTTATATGGGAGTTGTATGACTTGACCGAGACCTGACACTAATGTAAGCTGGTTTGTCAAAATAAGGTCGTAAGATGAGATACTCTCAATGCATGATTCTAAAATTGATGTCAGTGTCACGTATTTTTTACATTTGTTGAGATTTATTGACATGCAGTTTGCAGCGCCTTAAATTGTTAAATTCTTGAAGATGAAGTGGGAATTGATGACAAATAATCTAGATGCATTTTGTTTGTACTTAAATAAGTATTATTTTCCGTATTTTAATATTTATTGACAGACAAGTGTATTTGCAGTATCTTTAAAATAGTTTCATTCTCGCAGATTAAGTGATAAATGATTAAATAGTCTAGATGCATACTAATTTCTATGTAGGTAAATAAATGCCAGCGACAGATTTTTAAATATTTCTAGAGATTTATTGATCTGAAGTTTGGAGCACCTTAAAAAATTTCGAATACTTTCAGGTTTGTAAATGAGTTAGTTATACACTTGAGCTTAAAGAGTGATAGAAATCTCTCAGATTAAGGTTACAAATAGCAGATGTGAATGATGACAGTCTTATTGAATAGGTAGGTATTCGTGAATTGATGTCATTGCCAGTATATTTTTCACCGTCGGGTTTTTCAAAGCACAATGTTTGAAACATTCTTCAGTAGTTTATTTGGCAGTAGCTTTTATAACAAGAACTAAGCCTTTCCCTTTTCTTGTCTAATCAGCTTTTGACCCATATCATCAGTAAAATTTTATAGATTGATTCGTCTGGTACCAACTCCTGAGCATTCGCATGCGTTTGCAGTGGCAAACTGTCAATAACACCACTAATTTTTCTACATTCTGACAAGTTTTTGTCACTAATTGTCGCAGTATTGCTGTGATGATGTTGCGTGAGACTAGAATTTAAACGCCTTTTACCAGTTCGTATATCTGTCGAGTTGGAAATTAGTAATCGTTTTTCCGATCAAGCTCCGCCGACACACCGGTGTGTCGCATGATTTACGCGTTTTTAAACTCTGTTATTACTATAATGCAAGATATATAATATGATTTTGAATTTTGACATGTCGGGCGCTTGAGAGTATTGGCCTTCAGGTTGCATGATATCGCGAAATAGGTCGTGAAACAGAGTGTGGACTATCATTTTACTAATGGGTTAGCTTTATTGCCTATAAACTTTATATAAAAGTGCGTGTGCTGATTAGGTTCCAACCTTTCAGACTGTGTGCAAATCATTTTCTCTGATTTAACAGAGAATTATGAGAATCATAGTATTGATGACAAAAAAAACAGTGAACAAAAAAGGCCACTATGTTGGGGACGGCTGGTATTCAGCTGAATGCGGTTTGACTGGGAACTGACCCCAATATAGTTGGGAAAAGGCTAGGCAGATGATGTTGGGGTCGGCTGTCAGTATTATCATATTAAGCTGCCCCAGCTGTGGGGACATTATAAGGTAAAAATAAAACAAACTTGGTAAGAGGAACATATTTAAATATCATAAGATGTAATTGAAAGCCAATTCTAATCAATTCAATCATCTAAGGATGTGTTACAGCACAGGAATCTGAAACAAGTAGTTTTTCAATACTGAATCTTTTTACATATTCTTTCTCCTGAAAAAATGGCCTCTAACCTAAGATACGTAAAAAAATCATCTTAAGTTTAATTTAAGCTTGACTTTGTACATGGACTTATATCTCTGTGTTTTTTATACTTAAGCTATTTTGGTGTACACTGATAAAAGATAATTATTTTAATTGATTGAAAATAACACTTTTGGGTACACATCACAGTTAAGAATTAAGAAATGTTTTCCTACGTAATGATTGATCTGAATCTAATTTAAAACCTCTCTTTGAACCACGAAAGCCGTTAATTAAGGACACATATACAAATAAGACAGCAACAAAAGACAACCGACCATAATTCTACAATTATTGCATAATTTACAACGTTCAATAACTGTGCTACTGGTTGCCATACCCGTATGTAATGCGAGCAGTCGGAGTCGCAACCGACGGATGCTGCCCATTAATCAACATGACTGTTCCAATCGGTCACAGTATACTTAGATGCAGTGGGACAAGTTCATGTTGAAAGATTACCAGTGGTTGTTGGAAACTTTTGTGTATAGAGTTGAGTAATATAAGTTAAGACATAGTTCCCTACTATGTAGATACACATTTTCATGATTTATTCTTACTTTTAAATTAGCTGGCGCAAAGTCACAGGTCATTTGAAGCAGTGGTTTCATAAACTCAGAGAAACGGCTCGCCACCATAGCCTTGCTGCTGTTGGAGCTGGCCCTGAAAATATAAACCTGTAAAGCGCTTTAATTTAAGCCAAGTTATCTGACACCAGTCTGGCCGTGGGGTATCGTGTTCACCCAGCTTCTGGGTTGTGAGGGTCAGATATGCGGTCGCTCCATGTAAAGTACTGGTACTCAGGCGTCCGGTTTGACTGAAAGCCGTAACCAACATAGTTGGAAAAAGGCTAGGCAGATTGATTTGAAACAATCAATCATCAATTTATTATTACTAGTACAACTAATGCTTATTTTAAGTCTAGTCCGCCAAGGCCTCTTGTCATCATATTAGCCGAAAGACGTCCACTGCTGGACATAGGCCTCCCCCAAGTGTCGCCACAACCATCAGTCACGAGCGTCTCGCATCCATAGGCTACCAGCGACCTCACCAGGTCATCGGTCCACCTTGTGGGAGGCCTTCCAACGCTGCGCCTTCTTGTACGCGGTCGCCACTCCAGATCTTTTCAGTCCCATCGACCATCTGTTCTGCGAGCAATGCCCACTGTCACTTCTCTTGCGGATTTCATCATTCCTAATTCGATCACGCATGGAAACTCCGAGCTTCGCCCTCTCCATTGCCCTATGGGTGACATTAAACCTTACAATTCGCTTTGAACTCGCAATACACAATCACTATCAATAATCACTAACATTTTATAAAACAAAGCACTTCTCCGCGTCTATCTGTACGCGTAAACTCATAAACTACCGAACGAATTTTCACACGGTTTTCATCAACGAACGAAGCTAGAACCTTATGAAGAAGGTTTAAGTGTATACTTCATGAAGGTTTTGTGTAATGTTAAATATGACGATGATTGTTGAAGATGTCGTAATAAATCATGTTGAGTGAAGTCAACACTGTGCACTGGTAGCAGAGCGGGAGCTTATAATGCTCTGCTGCCAGTGCAAAGACAACCGATCATAATTCTACAATTATTGCATAATTTACAACGTTCAATAACTGTGCTACTGGTTGCCATACCCGTATGTAATGCGAGCGGTCGCAGTCGCAACCGACGGATGCTGCCCATTAATCAGCATGACTGTTCCAATCGGTCACAGTATACTTAGATGCAGTGGGACAAGTTCATGTTGGGACAAGTTCATGTTGAAAGATTACCAGTGGTTGTTGGAAACTTTTGTGTATAGAGTTGAGTAATATAAGTTAAGACATAGTTCCCTACTATGTAGATACACATTTTCATGATTTATTCTTACTTTTAAAAATAAATCATGAAAATGTGTTTTGTGTAATGTTAAAATATGACGATGATTGTTGAAGATGTCGTAATAAATCATGTTGAGTGAAGTCAACACTGTGCACTGGTAGCAGAGCGGGAGCTTATAATGCTCTGCTGCCAGTGCAAAGCCGGAGCACCCGCTCCGTACGTGCTAGTACAAATAAAACACAATCCAACTGCATCATTACCCTTACTCTGTGGTCCCCGGTCAAAATTCCCCGTTCTTCATTGAGCATTATATCACAGTCCTATTAGGCATAGGTCCCAGCTCTCTTATATACTTTACTGTACTCACTCACGTCCGCGTCGATAGATTCATCGATCATGAGGCAACTGACGATTGACGATAAACTACTTCTGTGTTTCTAGTCTCTAGTGGACTGCCGCGGTCCTCATCAGCGACCTAATTTTGAAACTTGTTTCGTCAAAGGCACTGGGATTCCTTTATTACTTTTTATGCCGCTAATTGCTCTACCCAGCGGTCCAGCGATTTAGGCGTAAAAGCTAAACAAACCAACTCATTTTCGCAGTTACGATTTGCAAAATACATCATTTACTTATAAAAACTAATACAACTAATTCCAAGTTTAGGTTTAAAGCCTGGCTTTTTGTCAATCCCTCTAAACTTGATACATAATGCAATATTTTATTTGTCCAACTGTATTCCCCTACTCTGTGTCTACCGGTCAAGACCGTTCTACATTGAGCATTATATCACAGCCCTATTAGGCATAGCTCTCGGCTCTCTTGTATACTTACTGCACTCAGTCACGCCCGCGTCGATAGATCCATCGATCATGAGGCAACTGATGATCGACGATAAACGACTTGGACATTTCGTTTTTCATCGATCACGAAGTTCGAGATTTGTTGGAGAGCTTTGTGTTTTGATGTTCTGGGTGAATTAACTGTTTGGACTGTTCTTAATAAGAAAGGCATTTGCTATCATCAATTGTAGGTATATAGGGCGGCACGGTTGGCACATGGTTGGCGAAGTGATTGAGCGATAGGCTGCTGCGCTGCGTGTCGTGGGTTCGATTCCCGCACGGAACATAATTATATTTGTATGGCCTACAGATAGTTGTTCCGGGTCTGGCTGTTTGTGTATATGAGTTTTATAAGTTTTTAAACGCACCTACGATACAGGAGAAATTCCTAGTGTGGGATAAAGTTTAAAAAAAAAAATTTGATGTAGAATAATGGCGTGACGTTTTAAAAAAAAATTAAGATTTCCAGATTTGTTCTTACTTAAATCCAAAGGCATTCACTGCAGGGTATATGTACGTCTTCCCCAGGTGTCACATTCGCAAATCGCCTGGTCTCGCAATATGTCGACTCACCCACAGCCCTCCATAGTTCATTGGACCAATTTGTGGTAGTCCTTCGAACAATGCGACTTCATTTTACTTGAAACCAGCTTCTTCTGAACATGCTCACAAGATGAAATGAAAATCCATTCATTCGTTAAGAATATAACTAACTCCGATACGTGACTGTCAGCCAGGCAGGTTAAGTTTATTTAACACTAGCTTTTATCCGCGACTTCGTACTCGTATATCCCGTTGTTTCCCGTTCTCGTATAGCCTATAGCCTTCCTTATGAATGTGGCTATCATATACAAAAAGAATTTTCAAAATCGGTTCAGTAGATCCAGAGATTACCCCCTACAACCTCACAAACTCACAAACTTACTAATACATTTTAGTTAGGTACATTTAATCACTCTTTTCTGAGAGATGAATTCTAAATCTACTGCTCCTCCTCTCCAGCAACTCTATTCTGACTCACAAAACTGCATCATTAGCATAGATCTTACTATTTGTCAACCAGCAAGTTGCAGTAGTCAGCTGGCAGTAATAAATCACTTTCCTGAGGTAACACTTTACTGTGCTACTTTACCACGAGTGACATATTGAAAATTAGTTTGAAAAGTGTACAAAGTTGAGATGGCTAAATTATGGACTCTAGGAAATGTTTCGTAAAATTCGTTTAAAAGTATATAATAATTTTATGAATAAACAAGGCTTGAATGTGCTGAAAATCTGTTAAAAGTCCACCTTGTAGAAGACTCCGGTAAGCGGTCGTTCCTCGGGATCTACTCTCTAAGCCCGAAGTCCGTAGTTTCGGCCTTAGTTACGGGCGTTTTCTCCTCCGTATCACCTACAAACTGACGATTATCTAGTGCCGAAACCGAACTTTTTTTTTTAAACGTTGCCCCACACTAGGAGTTTCTCCTGTATCGTGGGTGCGTTTACAAACATACAAACTCACGCACACAAACAGCCAGACCGGGAACAACTATCTGTAGGCCATACAAATATTTGTTGCGTGCGGGAATCGAACCCACGACACGCAGCGCAGCAGCCAATAGCTCAACCACTGCGCCAACCGTGTCGTCAAGAACTATAAGAATGAATGACAACACGATTTGACAGTTATTCTTAATTCGGGCTCGGGACTAATCGTAAGTCAGAAACTACGGACTTCGGGTTTAGAGAGTAGACCCCTTCACTACAGAACCTTTGGGACGGATGACCTATTAAGAGCTTCAGAAGTCAGCTGAATGTTAGGGTGTCACTACACCAATAGATCGATCGACGTTGATCGATTGGTGTGGTAGCAGTAGAAAAAAGAAGTAAAAAATATCGATCGACATCTACTATTCATTCTACCACCGATCGATGGCTTCGACTGACGATCGATTGATTGGTATAGTAATACCTTAAGAAGCACATGAACCGGTCCAGGTCCAGCAGTATATGTCTTTAGACTGAGATGATGAGTAAATGATTTTTGAGTGTGATTCAATGTGTTGTCGTTAACTAGAATCATTCTCGTAAACATCCACCACACATATTACATCACTAAATAGGTCAAGATACATAATCCAGTTTAATAAAAAAAAACAATAATTGTATGAGTCATCCTGTTATGATGTCTACGGCCTCGCGCTTAAAACTTGCACTTTTAATATTAACCAGTACAAAAATACTCACGAAGTATCTCGAATTGCGTTTAAAGACTTTATTTTCCCTTATCTTAAACAAAAATTGAGTCACGATCATTGAACTTTTTATCCATCGATACTTGGGCGGTCGCCATTTCTTTTTATTGCTTTCTCTTGCTTCATTCTTAAAAAAAAAACAACTCGAGCACAAATTCGGCAAAAACATTTAATAAATGAAACCGCGGACTAAATTATTTGAGAGATCACCAAGAATTTAAATATTATTAGCTATTTATGATAATTTTATATTTTTTTACAACCATCACTCAATATTAAGCTCTGACTGTTGTATTGTAAGGATGAAAGTTGTATGTGACGTTGTGATTCGACGCGGATCTCAATATAATGTGTGTTTACAAGTCTGCGGCCCGTCTCGATAGTGAGAGTGAAGTGAACTCGCGCCAGTACTTTCGCTAGTTCTGTACAATTCCCATAGTACTACGTCATATATGTTTATTCGTGGTTTATGAGGCAGTTGGCGTTTGAACGGAGCATCAGAACTTTGTGGTGGTCGCGTGTGTGAGTTTGTGGTTCTGACAATATTAAATGTCATGTCGACGGTAGCTTTGGCTTTGATCCTGATGAGTTTTGTTTTGTAGCGGAAGAAATGTGAAATTGAGTTCAAAATCATCTTTTGAAAACGATTTATTCGTTTGTGTTCGTTTGTTGTGTTCGTTGTGTTCGTTTGTTTCAGTCCATATAAATGCCTATATTTCTAAAAATATTTCTTAATAGGTATTATTATATATTTCTTATTATTTACTTCTTTGGAGTCAAAGAAACGAAAAAATAGAAAAGAGAATCTGCAATAATATTAAAGTCATATTTTTTCGTCTTAGCAGCAAAGTCTCAATCAAAAGTTACCTTAACAGTCTGAAACCCAGATCCGGAAACACAAAACATCATCATCATCATCTCAGCCAAAAGACGTCCACTGCTGGACACAAGTGTCACCACAACAACCGGTCTTGTGCGTGTCGCATCCATCGGCTACCAGCGACCCTAACCAGGTCATCGGTCCACCTTGTGGGAGGCCTTCCAACGCTGCGTCTCCCGGTACGCGGTCGCCACTCTAGAACTTTTCGGCCCCATCGACCATCGGTTCTGAGAGCAATGTGCCCCGCCCACTGCCACTTCAGCTTGGCGATCCTTCGGGCTATGTGGGTTACCTGGGTTCTCTTGCGGATTTCATCATTCCTGATTCGATCACGCAAGGAAACTCCGAGCATTGCTCTCTCCACTACTCTTTGGGTGACTTTAAGCCTTTTAATAAGACCCATTGCGAGCGACCACGTTTCGATTCCATAAGTCATCACTGGCAACACGCACTGGTCAAAACATTTACATTCAAATAAATAATATTATTATGTTTTGTGGAGCTTCACGAATGTGTGAAACAGCAGTGTGAAATAATTCCGTCAGTCAATCTTACAGAGACAGTTGTTTGCACGCTATCATGCTGCAGACATCTAATTACCTGATTTTTTGCACTGACTCATGCAAAATATATACGTAACCGTTTGTTGAGCATAATTCCATTAAAACAAAGAAATCGTTAAAATTAAACGCAATCTTACAGGCTTATGTCATCGCTGAGAATCATTTCATTTATCTTGTTTCCATCTTTGCGGAATTCACTTTGTAATTGACTTCTGTGTCAATGAACTTTGATTTCTATTTTTAATTTCTTGAAGTTGGTTATTTTACTGTGTCAGGCTTGCATTCTGGTTGAAAACTATGTCGCGGCTTAGTTCCACGTTACTATTTATATTATGTTATGTGTCTAAACGGAAGTGAAGACTTGAGGAAGATTATTCAAAACAGCGGATCACGAATACACAATATTAGCAAAGAACGGAAGCATCTCATCATTGCCACTAGTTATTCCTATGTTTCTTTCGCTGGTTTCTCCCCCCTATTAATATGTACAACCTGTGCTTCCAACTAAAGCTCTTACAACACAACACAATAGTGGCACATGGGCGGACTTAATGCAACAAGGCATTCTTTACCAGTCAATCTTTGGGTTAAAAGACTACACTGACCTAACCCTACAATTGACTCTCTGACAAAATTTGTAAGCTGTGCCTTCACATTCTTCCCTTATTTACTTGCTCAGTCATTTATTAAAACATAGGTACTGATATCGAATTAATAGGTTGAGATACTACTCATACACACAAATGCTGAGCTAGAATTAAACGCATTGTGTCTATTAAGTAATTATGTTGATAATTGTGGGCAATGCTATCTAATGTGCGGAAAAAGCGTTTTATGTTGTCATACATCTGTCACCGGTATGTGTACGTTGTTAATAAACATTTCAACCGATTCTGACCAATTATTAGTAGTATATTGAATAGCAGATTTTATATGGTAGAAATATTTATCAATTTATTTATTAGTGATAACAAACAGCAATGAAATAATAGTAGACATGGGTAAGAACTTAATAATAGAGGCAACAAATACACTACTCACAACGTTATCCACATATTACTTATCAGAACTTTTAGTTGGTAGAAAGAACGATATAAAACAAACAGAATAAAAGTAAACATTACTTAATTGTTAGGGTTCTGATCACTTAAAATAGTAACAATTTCTTGTCTAAATATAGCCTTGCTGAGAAACATAATATCAGTTGAGCCAAGATCAATTTATAGCCTACCGATAAAATTAGTCCAGTTCATAAGAATGCTACTATTAGTACGCAAGACTACAGACTTTGATTTCGTTTTAGTTTCTATAAATTGGCGCAAGCTCAGATTTACTTCTCAACTACTATGATGTTCTTATCAACGTTTTTCATATTTGAATACAAAATAGCAAAACAAAATGTTTACAAAAAAAAACAAAAGCCTGCAAAATAAAATCGATCGTTGGTAAAGCCTATTTAGGCATTTACAACTATTTAGGAACACTCAGTTTTAAATACCAGTGTTTTTACAAGAGAACTTACAAATGAAAAGTTTCACAATTGCGACTGACCAATGCCTCTGTGAAATGTTCAGCAACTCAATAACCTGTTGTAATTCAAAACAATAGCTACACAACGTCTTTTGTTCAATAATGACTACGGTACATAACTCACTCACTCATTTTTAGGGGTCCGTAGAAAAGTTGCCAAACAGCTGATGTCTTACGGAATCTCGTCGATGTCCATCCTTTTAGTAGTAAGTATTGTTCTCTTACAAATCAGTATGGTTTTTACTATAATTTTATAAATTGATCGATCAAATTCACCTGAAAAAAAAATCAAGATTATACACATATTTTGTAAAAGCAAATGAAAAAACTAAGCGAACAATCATAATCAACTTCCTGCCCCATGCCCATGTTACTTGGGGTGGGTGTAACACCTTTTTGCCCTCCATTTTGTCCCGTACTTGATTAATTGAATTCTTTATTTTTGTTTTAGGATTGCTAGTATACATACTTATGAGACGTAAATTTGCCAGGTATGGTACGGAACTCTACTTACGCAGGTATGGCATTAACCTGTCCACTATTTCCGTATTGTTTGCAAATTAATGATCAGTCAAAAATGTCAAAATAATGATTGAGCTTATAGACTACGCCCTCGGCAGTCTTCGTTAAAACTTATTACATAACGCCATCCCTTTGTTCCGCTTTTGGTATTCTCTTGACAATAGTTGCATTTCATTTATTTTGGTCTTTTAATGGATGATGTTATGCAATATGTGATAATGAATCTCGGGAATTCTCACGGACATTTTAATACTTATTTTTATTTTAGTGATCTTGTTATTTTTTTTTAATTAAGGCCGGTTTTTTTTTTAAGTTGTTGACACTTTCGTGAACATTTTATATCAATTAGTGTAAGTACCTATAATTTTATTCAAATATGTAGGTACTTGTTTTGGCGCTGTCTGGAAAGATTTAGGCTCGAACGGAGACCTTTTTCAGGAGATCTTCTTACAAACAAATAAATATTGTTAAAAGCTATTTGAGCTTATAAAATATTTTCTGTTCTCCGTATTTTTCATTTTGTTTTTACATAAATTAGAAGTGAAAAACATAAAAGTTAATAAAATAGCTATTTGATATTATTATAGTGCTAGGCACAAACATTTAAGTAATCTCGGGCCAGTTTTTCATACTTGTAATTACATCTTCTAGGTAATTAGGACGTTCTTGATCGAGGTCGGTAACATGTAATGTTTGTATATAAGATTAAATACAAATTAAATACAGGCCAATCGCTTCTAATTAATCCGCGATAATTGGGTTACTTAAAACTTTTAATATATTTGATGAAAACTAAAAAAATACCTACTCATTAAAATTCCAGTCATACTTAACGGTAGATATTTTTAGTAATAGTCAAGTACTTACTTTAAGAAACTCATCCATAAACAAAGCTATGCATTTATTTGAAAGTAAGTAGTAAACCGCTTGTCATTTTCTAATTTCGATGTCACTGTTGCGCGCGCGCAACTTTGGAGTTCATGATCAATGTAAAAGGTGATTTCGAGTGTCATCGTTTTCGGGTTAATAGAAACTTTTTATTTGATGTTTATTAATAAACTATTTCAGTATCAAATGTATGTAGGTATCTAAACTAAGCCTACCTATATTTTTACGAAATCTTGGAATTTCTTTGAGGAATTTCTCAGTAGCCAGTTGCAGAATGTTTCAGTCTCTTTCAACTCAGTATCTTGTTTTAGTCTTTATTTACTGCATTGATATAATACATCAACAGATCTACGAGTTATGTGGTTGTAGTTCCAAATTTTAACAAAAACCGAACCAAATATTCTGAAAAAACAGGCATACTTTTTTTTGGATAGCAAATCATCAAATGAATCCCGCTCTGGGCCGAGCAGAAGGGAGTGTCAGACTCTTACTGACTAAAACCTATCCGTGTAGGAACACAAATGTCCTTTGCGTTCCAGGGCCTCGATAACTCTTTCGAAAAATTCCACCACCCTGGCAGATGGTGTTCGCGATTTGAAATTTATTTAAACCTAACAAAAATATTGCACCTACGTATGGCCCGAAAACAAAGAATTACATATAATAATATTAATATGTTAGTTTCTACACCATCTAGCCAATAATAGTCACAACGTTGAATAAGTCTTACGTACATAATCACTTGAACAAATCTATTTGTCTCAAACAACAAAGTAATAACAGTTTAAAATAATTACATTCATTTCACACGAACCACAATCTCCCGTTCCCCATAAATTAGCAACAGTCAGGCTATGAACCCGGAACCTTTCGTTACGTCGACCATTAATCGCGCAGCCATTGGTATAAGGTACCGGGAAAAGTGGTAACCTTTCACATTATGTCATCCTCAAGGGTCCGGGGCCAGTGCAAAAACTTGTAGTGTTGAAGTAAGAGCTGATTATACTAAGTAGACGTGTTGAGTAATATATTTACGCGGATTTGAAAAGGAGAGGTCAGCAGGAATCTTGAGCATCTTATGTCTTCTTGTATTGTTTCTCCCCAAAAACCCTCCATCCTCCGATAAGAAAGGCTTTTTCGGAAGGACTCAGTGTGGAAGACGGAGTCTCAAGTGCTCTTATCTATAGAGTTTTGGGAAACCGAATTGAAAATGAGTAACATGTTTTTTTTTTGGAACGAAGTGACTTATGCAGCTTGCGGTAGGTTTAATTCGAGAGGAAATGTAACGTCACGTATAATTTTTGCGTAATAACGTGTCCATACGCCTTTCTTTTTCTTCTCAAATCATCTTTCGAGGAAATCGCCAACTACGTATCAGAGTTTTCCGCATGATTTTAAGTAAATTATGATGATCCTCTATCTGTGGCCACACTTTATACGTTTGCTCTAGCAGTCAGGCTCAATCTTACCTAGCCGACGATTCCATTTAAGTTTGTGCCAACGAAATCGACGCACGGATTCCACAAGTTAAAAGATATAAAATTACGTAACACAACAAAACGACGGTCGAAGCAGCTTCTATTTAAAAATCAAACACATCAGAATCTGATTTAAATAAACGCCCTTACAAGGTTATGTTTTGTAAGTCTTAGTAAATTATGTTACCTACAAGTCAAGGTCATAGTATTTTCTTATTTCAACCAACTCAAGGTCAATGTTACCTAATTTGGGAGTATTTTGTTTTAAAGATTCATCGGCCTTTTTTAACGGATGGAAAATCGTCATCAAATGACTCGTCCCACTCTGGACGGAGCGGGAGGGGACTGTCAGACTCTTACTGACTAAAACCACAAAAACCCACCCGTGTCCCTTCAAATGTCTTTTGCGTTCTAAAGCGCTGGACACACAGAAAAGACGTAAGACAAGGACGGGGCGCAGACATATGTCTCTTCCGCGTCCCTTTCATACAAAATGTATAGAAGCGTCGCGATTCAAAACATATAGGAAGGACAGGGCGCGGACACGACGTTTACTCATCTGCGCCCTATTGTAAAACATACAGAAAGGACGGGGCACGGGCGAGAACGGACAAGGGACGGGCAAGAAAGCGGTTGCGGAGAGGTGGGCACGGGTGCTGGGACTCGCGCGTCGTTGTCACACACAATTAACCACGTCACGTCCGTACCTTGTCTTTTCTACATGTTTTAAAAAGACGCGACGGCGCGGCGGCGCTTCGTCTGTGCCCCGTCCTCGTCTTACGTCTTGTCTGTGTGTCCAGCGACTAAGACCGCTGCCTCTTTCGAACAATATTGAGCAACAGACTCATCGACCTAGCTACTAATTATTGCGAAGGGTTCAAGTACGTTAATTGAGCCTCTTGTTATTTGATTCTTAATTCTTAATTAATGGCCAGTTGGAATTCTTTTTCTAAAAAGGTTTTTATTTTTTTTGTTATTAGCACAATTAGACAAATGACGATCTCCAATTGCCAAACGGTGAAAATCGTCTACACTAGTTACCTACTGAATTTAAAACTGTCACGGGTCATTAGGTATTTCGGAAAGGGAACTTATTTAAAAATCAGTCGAAATAATGAAAGAGTTCTTTGTCACAATCGGATAAAGGAGAATGTTCACGGCCCTTGCAAAATTTACCTCCAACAGAAATCACAAATATCCTACTTCAGATGACATTTATTGACATGAATGAGCAGGGGCAGATAAGGGTGTCATGCTCACGGTCATGCTCGAATGTTTCGCTGATGGTGGCGCGTGTATCGGATCATTAATTTCCCTTCTAAATGGTTGAGCTGAATGGTGCTAATGCACGCGCCATGTTCGTGAACGGGCGGCATCAGTGGAGACTCGTCATCTCTTAGCTGTCACTGGCTTATCTTAATATTTGAAACTTAGAATTGTTTTTCTTCCTTTACATTTTTCTCACATATAGAAGCAACTAGGACAATGTAGCCAGGATGTAGCCATAGAGATCTACGCTTTGGAACGTGCAAATAACTTCATGTTTTTGACTGACTGACTGACTGACGATTCAAAGTAAACCTGTTGTAAATGGTTTACTTTTATTATTTTTATTAGAGATGGGTTTGCTCTTGACTCTAGTCAATGTCAGAGAGGACAGAGACAAAGTCTACGATGGAGCGAGCTTACCCAGAAGGAGCCTGTTCACTCTAACTTTGAAGAGATTAGGGTTGTAAGCATTTGGAAACACAGACGCAGGCAGAGAGTTCCACCCTTTTGCTGTGCGCATTATAAAAGACGTTTGGAAACGCTTAGTGCGAATTGGTGGAATAGCTACAAGGTAGGGATGGTAAGATGCAGTGCGTCTGGATGTCCGATGGTAGAAGGGGGCCGGTGGGATGAGGTCGTGGAGTTCTTGGGCACACTCACCGAAGTACAATCTGTAGAAGACCGATAAGCAGGCAACCTTACGGCGATGAGCCAAGCTATGTAGTTTGGCATCCACCAGTTTTACGTCACTGATAAGTCTCTTAGCTCTGCGTTCCACCGAGTCAAGCGCGGCAAGCTGATACTTAGCTGAGCCATCCCAAAGGTGGCTACAATACTCCATGCAGGATCGGACTTGTGCTTTGTAGAGGGTTAAAAGCTGTCCAGGCCTGAAGTATCGCTTCACCCTATTTAGGATGCCCAGCTTTTTGGCCGCAATTTGGGCTCTATTCTCGATGGTGGCGCCGAAGTTGAGACTGGATGTCAACTCCATGCCTAGGAGCTCGACCGAAAAGTAGGTGCTTGGTCAAAACGACTCCTTTTTGCGGTAAAAAGACACGCCTGTGTTTTGGTAGCGTTAAAAGTGACCAGATTGTCATCACCCCACTGGGCGACAACGCTTAAGGTCAAATTTATCCGCTCTACCATGGCCTCTCTCAAGGAACGGACTTCATCCCCGCCGGTTGTTGCGCTGGACAAATATATCTCTGAAACAGTACTGTCATCTGCGTACCCAACAAGACCAGGCTGAAGTAGGTCATTGATGTGCAGAAGGAAAAGAGTTGCAGAGAGAACAGACCCCTGAAGAACTCCGGCATCAATAGCCATGAGGTCAGAGGAGCAGCCGTCAACGACTACTCGGATCGACCGTTCACTTAGGAAGTCTGATATCCAGCTACAAAAACCAACTGGGATGCCATAAGCAGGAAGCTTGCTGAGTAGACCTGCGTACCAGACCCTGTCAAAAGCCTTCGCTTTACTTGAAATAAATGCTTTGACTTTGACTTTGATTTACTAGATTATTTGTGTCCGACTGCTGAGTAAAGAGGCCCCCTTTTCCCTTTTTTCGCTCCAAACTTCTCTGTCCTATGTGATCTTAGGCCTAGTTTGCCTGCCAGGGCTACGGATTTTGAACGAAAGAGTCACCGCGGCCTCGGAACGCAAAGGGCACTATGAAGAGCACGGATGGGATTTAGTTAGAGCCTGACACTCCCTCCCGCACCACTCAGAGCGGAAGGGGTCATTTGATGATTTCCCATCAATAAAAAAACAAAAGGCCTAGTTTTACCCTCAAACCTGATATTGTCTAGTATCGTATGAAAATACAGCTCTCACAGTTTGAGTAAATCGATTCCTTGTAGAAGATTTAGTAAACGGCTTTCAGTCCGCGTGTACAAAGTCAATTGCAGGCCACAGGTGATGCTGGAAGTTAGTCGTTTGTACTTTGTTAATTATGACCACAGAGTCTATATAATATAGATATCCCATGTAAATAGTACTATCAATACTAGCCTATTTAGTAGTTTCTCGCCCAAGTTCCCGGATAGAGTTTGTAATAAATCCTTCTAGGTTATAAAACCTCCATATTATAAACAGATCATTTTAAATACATTTAATAATAAGAAAAGGTTTACCTACAAATCCAAATACAAATAATATTACCACTTTTACTATAAACTTACAGAGTTTGCGACCCAGTGTCACCAGTAAGTTCAAAGGAGCTCGTGGCTAAATTATAACAGCCACACAGGCCGCTTCAAGGTTAAGCTACGCTTGCCGAGGTTGTTCTGTGGATGGGTGACCATCTTAACATACCGAGACTCCTCCGTGCCTCGCAAAGCACGTAAGGCCGTTGGTCCCGGCTGTCATTTGTATATCTTTGGCAGTCGTTACATGCCAGAAAATCTGACACTAGTCTTACCAAGAAGTAGCGTGTTACCCAGTTAATGGGTTGTAGAGGTCTGGTAGGCTGCCGCCCCACGTAAAATACTGTTATTCAGCTGAATCCAATTTGACTGGGAGCCGACCCCAATATAGTTGGGAAAAGGCTAGGCAGGCAAATCACTCATATATTTTTTGACGGCAGACAATTTCTATTGGTTGAAACTAAAATCCGTTTTGCACTTTTCGAGATTCTCGCTTTCAAACAGACTGACTCGGCAGGCTGAGTTTATGTTATGCCTTGTGATGTCAGGCGTAGTGGGGAATACCTCTCTTTCACAGATATAGATAGACGTAGATAATACAAGTATCACGATCTGTATGAAAACCAAGCGTGCCATTTTTTGACTACCATAGTAGGTAGTCAAAAAATGGCACGCTACGCAACGTCAACACCACTATTAGGTGATGGTAAAATCAAAACGATTCAAGGACGCCGCCACGTGTAGCACCTAACTGACCTAACCACATAACTGACGTCCGACTAGCGTACACCGATGCAAATTGAACGCGAAAGTGGCGGCTTACGATTTTTGATCGTAAGCTAGGCACCGAAACGGGCACGCGAAGTAGTTGCTCTTGCGTTATCTGTGGGCTCTCTATCTATTTACCTGTTCTATGCCATAGACTAACAGCCTGTCAATACGACCATAATCGCCTTTAGCCTCGGCGTTATTAATAGCCTGAGAGCCAGATAAACTCTTAATAGTTACAGATAAAGTATTAGTACTAGACATTTATTTCTATTGAACCCCGCTGACTGGACTTACGTAACTTTTATATGGATGATGCGGTTAATCAATCAACGATCTATTCGATTGTAAACAAACTTCCACTAGAATACGTCTACCTATTCGTTCGTGCCTTGCTAATAACCTGGAGATTAATGGACTCTTCAGGCACGTGAAGTGGGTGGTCGGTAACAAAATTGTGACTATCACATTGAAACTCAATTTAGTGTGAGGCCTAAAAGGAAGGAGGAAGAAAAAAAAAACAATAAATAGAATAACAATAAAAATGGTGTGTTGAAAAATTGTGCACACAAAGAAAAAAAGGTGCACTAAAAAGGTTCATTCCGCTGATAATAATACATATATCAAACAGACGGGTGCGGTCTGACGCTCTTTTCCAAATGAAAATTTCAAAGCACGAGCTGAAACATTTAAATCATTTTGCATCAGGTTGGCACACCCTTGCAAATAGTTTTCTTTTGTCCATTCGTACTGAGATTAGAACTTTGTCAACAACTTGGTGAATTGCAATAGGGATCAAAGCGGACTCGAAAAGTTGAAGTTACTCGTCTGACACCAGCTAGGTTTCTAAGATGAGACTTTTGGGACATATTTATGCTAAAACCGTAGTCAAACACACTAAACACTTCTAAATATGCAATGTCAATAAAAATATATAACAAACTACCTGAATTAATAAAAAAGAAGATAAAATAAACATATTTATAAAAGAACAATTTTTAATAAAAAGATGCTATTATAGTTTAAACGAATTTTTCAACGATAAAATATAAAGAATCATATGTAGGTAATTAATCCATACTGATAATGACAATAGTGAATCTAGTTCAGATATAAATTTGACTGATTAAAGCTTCCTCTCTCCTACTATATTTTTAATTCTTTTGCTGTGCCCGACAGGGTCCATAATGATCACATTTTTTTAACTTACCACCTAAGTACACATTGTGGAATGCAAATAAAGTATTGACTATTGAGTAAATAAATTGTACTTAATAATATTTAAATCCTTGAATTGCTACTTAGCCCTCTTCCTCTCTCCTAATTTTGATGTGCCCGACAGGGTCCATATTGATCTTTTACCTTGTTTTGCCATCTTCCTAAGTACACATTGTGGAATGCAAATAAAGTATTGAGTATTGAGTAAATAAATTGTACTTAATAATATTTAAATCCTTGAATTGCTACTTAGCCCTCTTCCTCTCTCCTAATTTTGCTGTGCCCGACAGGGTCCATATTGATCTTTTACCTTGTTTTGCCATCTTTGTAATATGGAATGCAATAAAATATTGAGTATTGAGTATCACTTGTCATTATTTAAAGAAGACAATGCACAATGACCTTTACCCTTGACTTCCATTGGTTTTGAATTCAAAATCGATACATTCAGGTATTATCACCATTCAAGGACACAAACCACACTGAAAGTTTGTCCTCGTTTTCAAAATGACAACACACTGAAGATTTTAGTAGGTCATTCGAAATAAAAGATCAACATTTATTGTGAAATTGCACATCAAAATGTAATCTCACAAAATACCGCGAAATTATGGGTAGGTAATGTTTATAACCTCAAAACGTTTTATGTTTAAGATACGTAAAATTAGATGTTTTACTGCACAAACTGAAAGCATCATTAAGATTTGAAAAGGCTTTTGAGAGATTCGTTAATGAAGACGTAACCCTAATAAATTCGGAAATGACGAGTAAGGGAAATTATTCAAGAGAGAGTATGTAGGGCTGCCAACTTTATAAGGAGGACTATATAGAAGAAAAATAGTATAATTATCTGACTTAGAAAAAAGAGAAGTGAAGTACTTATTTTTGTTTTACTTTTACAAACGTACATTTTGTGGTTTTTACCCGACAACGGCGAAGCAAAATGAGGGTTATGATTTTGGCCTGTATGTATTTAAAATAAATGTACAACTTAACTTATGACCCGTCAGAGTCAAAATGAATAGATTATTTAGCTTATTCAATTGATTTTGTAAATTATGAAGTACGCTTTAGTAAAAATAGAATACAGTAGTATTAATTAGAGTAAGATTGCCAACCCTGGTTGTACGGCTAGCAGGATCCTTTATTTGTGATCGTAAAGACCATTCTCGTTGTCAAGCGTAACAATAAGGCTTATATTTCTTTTGAAGGAACTCCACTCCACTCCAATCGGCTCAGTCGCCATGAAAACGGAAAAATACATCGATTAATATCTACCAATTAAGCTGCCATTAAGATTGAGTCGAGTATGATAAAATTACTTCAAGTAGAATATAGGGGTAAACACCGATAGGATATAGACCAAAAGAGACCACAAATTCCTATTTAAAAATATCCAAAGATATTCAAATTATTACGGATGAGTCCGAAAATATTTTCCAATCTTGGTCATATTTAAGGGTGATGTTGGGTAGCTGTTAAACATTAAGGAAAAAATATCAAAACAAAAAAATCGACCAGAAAAAAAACGACTAAAAACTTCCGATGAAATGACTTTTCAAGCAGTCTGATGCTGTTGAACTAAAGTAAATGCCAACAACTGTAACAAACTGTTTGAAAACTCATTTCTTCGTAACTTTTTAGTCGATTTTTCTTTTTTTTTTTTGACATTTTTCCTTAATGTATATCAGCTACCCAACATCACCCTTAAATATGACCACACCTTTCTGGAACATCCTGTACCTATACAATGTTAAATAAAAAAATTAATAAATCTTTTTTTGACATCATAGATGCTCGTATTTTCAACGGAACGGAAGATACCAACACAATGAAATGCTAATAAATTATTACTAACGTTTTCACTTTGATAAAGATCAAAGGTATTAATAAAGTACCTACAGAACAAGCTTGATAATTCCACTGCTTATAGAAACAACAGCAGTTTAGTTCTAAATACCAGGAACACAACCTTTTCTAATTCAATTTGCACTTATCTCTTCGTCGCTATGAGCTATAAGAATAGTTCTGTTATTGCACCCCCAATAGGGCTAGATGACTATAAAAATCTAATTAGTCCGTCAGACAGATTTCTAAAAAATATTAGACACGTATTCCTTCTTTTCTCACGTAAACTAAAAATGAAAACGATACACTGCGTAGAAAACTCGTGTGACGTTACATGTAAGTACACTAAACCTTTTACCTACACTCGACGTCACATGTAAGTACACTTTTTACCCACGTGACGTCATAAGCCCCCATTCCTGCAGTGCGATTCTGTAAACATGTCGAAGTGAACACCCGGGCGGGGCGCACGACGGGTGAGTTGTCAAACCGTACAAATATGATGAAATGACAGCTCTATTGTCGTTCACTCCGCCTAGGTGAACCCCGTGAGATGTCGACAGAATCGACAGACTGATCTTTGATGCGTTTTATCTTCGTCTTTGTTTAATTTAATAAAGCAAAATTTACGAGTCCAATATATTTCGATAATCTAACTGACGGTCTTTTTTTTTTTATTAGTGATGGGTTTGCTCTTGACTCTAGTCAATGTCAGAGATGACAGAGACAAAGTCTACGATGGAGCGAGCTTACCCAGAAAGAGCCTGTTCACTCTAATAGAATCATATATTTTTAACCAGAAATCATCCCTATTGGGTAGATTCCTAAAAATATAAATAAAGTATAGTAAGTTAGTATCAGTTTTGATTACCAAATACATTAGACACGTATTTTTCTTTAGTAACGTAAACAAGATAATGAAGACGATGCAGTGAGTTGAAATTTCGCGCAACTGTTTTACACAATTGCTCGTTTCTTTTTACTGTCTCTTATCAAGGCATATTTAATCAATGTTTAGTCAGCGGTATGTCGTTCCCTGATTTAATGAATCACTGTATGTTGGATTTCTTTGGCACTCCCAAATGTGAATGTTATCAAGCGCATCAGACTGCTTGAAAAGTGACTTGTTTGGAACTTTTTAGTCGAATTTTTGATACCAGTATTTTTTTGTTTTCCGATGTTATTTTATTTATTTATTTACTTAGGAACTCCAACAAAGAATAAACACAACACATGACATAAAAGTAATAATTACAATAAATATCGAGTAGGTGTACTCCTTCACTATTAGGAGACCACAGCATGCGCAGTTAACAACTAGGCTAACAAAGTCAAATCATTTAAAAATGAAAAATTGATTTTGAATTGAAATGAAATGTGTATGTGCGTCTAGCTAGCTGTATACATTGGAATATTGCCTTTAAGCTCATTAATCATTGCTCATTATTGTACCTTCTTAATGTTTTTTCAAAAGCCGTAAGAAAGGGAAAAGGCTGATTGAACCTAGACTCAACGACCAGAGTGCCAATTATACTGATTTTTAAAAAACGTTCGCATGTTCGCATGTCAGTTGCAATCTGTCAAAAATGTATGGAAATTAGGGCTTTTTTGACAGATTGCAACTGACATGCGAATTCGAACGTTGCTCGAAAATTAGTAGAATTGGCCCTCAATTTTCTACGCACATAGAGCTGCTATTAGAATTGTAATGAATTGAAAATGAACCCAATCATTTACTTACGATGCGCATTTTATAGATGATGTTTTCTCAGAAACAAAACTCAAATGAGAATCAGGAAAAAATAGTATTAGCGCAGCGTTGGAAGGCCTCCCACAAGATGGACCGATGACCTGGTGAGGGTCGCTGGTAGCCGATGGATGCGAGACGCACAGGACCCGTTGTTGCGGCGACACTTGGGGAGGCCTATGTCCAGCAGTGGACGTCTTTCGTCTGATATGATGATGATGATGATGAGTATTAGCTATGGCGCTTCATTAAAAAGTATGCTTCGTTTATTTGACATACAAATAATTGGATAAATTTTCTCTGTAATGAAAAGCATTATAGAATAACGTTGGAACGCAAACTCAAAACATTTTGTATCAACTAAACCAGCTTTTAATCATCGAGTCGGTCAGTCTGTAAATTAAAAGTAAAGTTTTGAATTATGTACAATGTAATTGTATGATTATTTTACCCGCCTACTAAAGTATTAAAATTTAATTTTAAAACAATCTGCCTTCTTAACACGTCAAAGTTAAAGGTCTTCTTATAAATCTTTCGGTAAAAAAAGAGACGAAACCTGGGATTTTTCCGTTCATTCTCAATTTTAACGACCTTACCTATAATACGCCATTTTGTTTACAGTTAAACCCCAAAAACGACTCCTTTCCCGATGAAATTTGAATACCACAAACCCATTAATCAACTTCAAGTCTCAAAGGAAAACACTTCTATTGGAATTAAAAACAAAATCTGCCTTCAATCCCGTGGTTGACTCCGTTCAAAAACATCTGAGCCAGTCTTCTTAGAATTATTACTACTTAAACAAAATTCAATTTCGGTGAAAAATGTGTACTGTGGATACTGAAAGTTCCATCAAAGGTTTTCCTGAGTGGTAGGTAATCGTTTAAAATCAATGTTGAAGAGTGAAATAACTAGTACGTTAACTTCAGGAATTCTTCGAAGAGAAACTTTAACAACCACTAGGTTTGTGCACGAGAATGTTCCGGATAACTATGTGTGTACATAGAAACATACATACATAGGTATATTTGAATGCGTTTCTTTATAAAGGGTGTTTCAGAAATGCGTGGTCATATTTAAGTACGATGTTGGGTAGCCGATATATACATTATGGAAAAATTAGCAATCCAAAAAAAAAATACTTTAAAAAAACGACCACATAAAATGACTTAAAATGTTGTTATTATATCACTTTTCAAGCGTGACACTAAATCTATGATTAAACTAAAGTAAATGCCACCAACAATTACAAACTGCTTAAGAGCGTTTACGCGGTACGTCATTTCATACAAACTTTCAAATTCTTATTTTTCGAAATTTCGAAAATTAATAAACTGGGCTTAATTAAACTTCTTACGTATAAGCAGGATACATAGGTACCTAGGTCCAAAAAGTTGTCAGAGAACATTTCGAAATGTCTTATTTTAAAAAAGATAATTAGAAATCTCTGTTTCTTTCGGTCGTATTTAGCTGTAACACTGTTTTTTGAAAATGTTCTCTGACTTTTTAGACCTATGTATCCTGCTTAAACGTATTTAATTAAAATCGGTTCATTCATTTCGAAAATGTATGATATGACGTACGGCGTAAACGCTCTTAAAAAGTCATTTGTTGGGAACTTTTTAGTAAAATGTGGTCGATTTTTTTTTGTTTTCCTTAATGTTACATATCAGCTACCCAACATCACCCTTAATGTGCCCTCGCACTTCTGGAACACCCTCTATAGTTGGTCGTTCAGTATTAAGTACTGTACCACCAAATAGATAATGCAGATAAATATCGGAATTCGAAATGTTTGTGGTGCATTCGAATCTATTACAGTATTCTTCTCAAATTGTCAAATCTTAATTAATATTATAAAACCAGGCAAGTGCGAGTCAGACTCGCGCGCTAAGGGTTCCGTATGAAACATAAGTATTAGCTTGTTTTGGAGATTTGCTCAATTAAGGTCGATTTTATGAAATAACTTTAGACCTGTTTATTTTAAAAAACATCTGTGACCCTCGCACTAAACCCTTCCAGTTAATGTTTGAAAAACATTTTTGATGTGCTATTGCTACTGCTAAAAACCCCGTATTCAAAATTTTAAGTATTGATTCAGTTACAAGCTTCATTTACTAACAGAAAGCTACATGGTCGCTGGGTGAGAAAATTAGCAAAATTCGTAAATCGAAAATTAAATCGAATCGATTTTTTTTAAATCGTAAATCTAGATATTATCGATAAGTAAATAACCCAAGTTCATATTTTTCAATAAAACACTCCATACACTATCAAATACAATAATTTTGCGATAAGACAACATAATATTCATCTTCAACTAAACCCCTATTTGTTGTGGTAAACCTAACAATACAGCTTTGAATGGTGATATAATTTACAACATAGAGACACCACAAGACTGTTATATAATAGTATACAACTCGTTTATTTATATCGGCTAATACAATACATTTGCTTGCTACAGCTGGTAACGGCTTCGCCCGCGTGGTGTGTTAATAAATAGTAATAATATCATGCATGATGCTCTTCTCTAGATTCTTAAACAATCAGAGAGCCAATTCCACAAATTTTTAGGCAACGTCCGCATTCGCATGTCAGTTGCAATCTGTCAAAAATGTACGGAAATTAAGGATTTTTTGACAGATTGCAACTGACATGCGAATAAATGAGTAGAATTGGCCCTAAGATGAACAAAGAAGTGTAAATGTAACAAACAAATAGACAGACAGAGAAACTTCTGAGTTCCGTATGTCTAATATTTTTGGTATGGCGGTGCCTATAACGTGAAAACTGTTATTTATACTTCCATTATTATAAGCAGTCTTTGAGGAGCTTGTGGCTTAATAATAACAGCCGCACGAGTCGATCTTCAAGGTTACCTAAGCAACGCTTGCCGAGGTCGGTCTGTGGATGGGTGACCATCTTTCCATACCGAGACTCCTCCGTGCATTGAAAAGCACGTTAAGCCGTTGGTCCCGGCTGCCATTTGTAGATCTTTGGCAGCCGTTACGGATTGCCAGAAGCCAGTCAATCTGACACGTCTTGCCAAGAACTACCGTGTTACCCAGGTAATGGGTTGTGGAGGTCTGGTAGGCAGCCGCACCACGTAAAAGACTAGTATTCAGCTGAATCCAGTTTGACTGGGAGCCGACACCAATATAGTTGCGAAAAGGCTAGGCAGATATATTATAAGTAGTCTCTTTACGATTACTAAAATCCTTTCACCGATACAAAGAGACTGTTACGGAAATTTCTGGAAGTTCTGATCCGATGATCAGAACTTCCAGAAATTACCGTTTAGAAACATACCATACTACATACATACTACTGACAATTTTACCTGTCATAGGTACTATTAGTTAAGATGGATTTTAGTAATCAAATCAGAGCGCCCAGCACAAATATTATGACGTATATTAACGTTACCGTAAGTGAATTTTATTCATTTATATACACACAATAAACTTAAAAAAATAAATTGTTTTACAGAGAAAAGAGCACAAAGGTACCTACTGCTTATTTCAAAATTGTAAATAAATTAAATCCCAATAGTATTTTGATTTAATTTTATGCGACATACACAATTTGTATCATACAAAATAATTAATAATGTTATCCAATTCAAATAAGTATTATGTGCGAAACGAGTAGGTATTTTATTAATGGTAAAACTTTACGTTATACGTCACTATAGTTGTCAAAAAAAAGGCCCGTTTACACAGCAGGATACAACGAAGAGATTTATTGCATGTCTCTTTCATACTTACCAGTAAAGTAATGTTGTATTCTGCTGTCAAAACGGGCCTTTTATTTTTTGACAACTTTATACGTCAAAATCATTCGTGCTAGGCCCTCTGAACTTCCAGAAATTACCGTTTACAAACATACAGATAATTTTACCTGTTTAGTATAGATGAATGGCAAACCATCGTTTGACATAAACACTTAGTAACCGGACAAAGAGAAAAGAGATGTGTTAAGTTGATAATTAAGTGTTTTATTACGTCAGGAGATTGATAGCAGTCTCGTAGAAAGTGGACAAGTTAGTAACAGCCTATAATTAGCATTCCTGACGTTAATTAGCAAAGAACGACAAGGAAAAGGGAAAAGATAAGTGCTCATCTTTTTACTTTATCTCTTTTCTGGTATTAGAAGTAAGTTTTTCCTTTATAACAAGGTGTGGGATTCACCCGCGTAAACGAGATTAGCAACATTTTTGTCTTTTGTATAGGTGGTTTAAAAAAAACTACCAATTTTTTTTGCTGAATATTTTCGAAAAAGGCACTAGGAGGAACACGGATGGGTTTTAGTCAGTAAGTACTTAATTATTTTATACATTCTGTTTAATTTAGTTATTCCCTCAAAGTTGGCCGTCCTATATTAAGGATTATTTTATACTATATTTTTGTCCTCATGAAATTATTTAGTAGTGTTATAATATTATATGTAAATTCATCACAACATATGTTACTACACTGACCACACTTAACAAATCTAAAATTTTGCAAACAGGAAATTCTCCGTTCGCGTCTAGTTTCGTAAGCGCAGATCTCTGCAGTTGCATCTGACCTGCTTTTGACCCGTCATTATGAGATGCTTTCATTGCTGGTAGCTTGTAGACTGGACATAAGGACATTAACGACGCATTTTTATAGATTTTGACCATGAATCGCACCCAAAATTGATTTGATTGAGGGGAAAAAAACATTAGTAGAGCCATTTTCGAGTTTTTGAGACTAACACACGTCAATAGGGTAAGTAAAATCTATTTGGTCCGTTAGTTAGATTACCAATAATGATACGTATTGTGTTACGCAAACATACAGCTGCACATTGATTTGTAAAATCAAATCATCGAATTACATATTTGCATTAGTAACAAGTTTAAAGGAGTGTAGCAGCATTAATACCGCCATAAAAATCAACGTAGCAGAATCAACAAATGAGACTCGCAGCGCCATCAGATACAACAGCCCGAATATCAACTGTCGGGCAGTTGCCCACCGGACACAACAACCGTCCGGTCGGAGGACCCTCCCTTTTCAATGGAGGTATGTGGGACTTTACTCTCTGTTCCACTACCTCCAAAGGAGCACAAGTTCTAATATAATAGACTCAACCGTAAATGTTTAGCATGTACACTTGCTTTATTTATTATTTAAAATGTCGGGTAAATCCACTGGCAGAAGCTAGTCTAAAGGTAGTGATAGACTTGAGCATTCACTTGTAACAGAACATCGAGCATTCACCGTTTTTAAATTTGTCGAACTGAACAACGAACAGAGCCGAGCTAAGAGCCAAATATCGTTACGAACACATTTTCATGATCATTCTAGCGAGCGCTCTAGTAAATGCTAGAACGCTCGCTAGAACGCTCGGTAGCACGCCCACTGCTGGACTGGAAAAAGGCCTCCCCAAAGTTTCACCACAACATCCGGTCCTATGCGTCTCCCATCCATCGGCTACCAGGTACCAGGTCATCTGTCCACCTTGTGCCCAGAACTTTTCGGCCCCATCGACCATTTCTTCTGCGAGACTGCGAGCAATGTGCCCTGCCCACTGCCACTTCAGTTTGGCGATCCATTCAGGCTATGTCGGTAACCTTGGTTCACTCGCAAGAGATATTTGTGATTTTTTAGAAAATACCAATTCTTTCTCTCATTTGATAAATAAATTAGTTTCAAAGTTAATATTTAGAAAAGCAAAAATTTTGTTTTGATGACGCTGTTTATAGCTGTTAGTAATGTTAATTTCATGCAAATAAATAAGAAATCTTTAATATGTACTCACTGACTTTAGAGCTTATTGTCTAATACAATTAATTATATTAATTTGTGTTAATAAGATGCGACTGGCTCCAATTTGTTACACGTTTTGTTTTGTAATTTTTAAACAAACTGTTCTCGAGATTTTCTGATTGTGCGATTACCTAAATATTTGTGTTAAATTTTCATAATTTGTTGATAAACTTTTAGAAATATTGTCTTTGGTGAATGAAACGCGGTTACGCGGTTGAAATAAGGCGAAACAATTTAGGCCCTGTGATCAGCAAAAACTGAAAAATTGCTGGTTTCCTAACGAAATTTTAGCCAAATGTTTAGTTTAAAGCTGCAGAAAAAATATATGTTATTTTTAACTATATTTCAAAGAACACTGTTGTTTCCGAAACATGTTTAAAAATAAAATCCCATAAAACTTTGACCTTAGAAAAAAAATCCCGTATTTACTAGCCTACTTACGGCGTAAAATTTATACCAAATAATGAAACGAATCTTAACGCAAAACTTTGTTGTTTTAGATTTTATCTACACTCACAACGTAATGTTCTAAATATGAGTTCAAAAACGAATGCATAAATGCATACTTTTTTTTCGTGGATAGGTAAAATTTAAAAAAAAAACCATTACAGTTCAACATTTTCCTTCGATTTTTAAACAACTGCATCATAAAATAACTTTTTAATTTTTATAGCACACTTTTTCTTTTTAATTTTTGGCGCGGGCTCATTGACTTAAGTCAATGAGCCAGCTTTTATCTTTGTCTATGTTTGAGCGCGCTGCGCAGTCATTCGAATACGCAATGAGAATATCCGCCATATTAGAATTAACTATTTTTCACTTATTTTATTTCAACTGTATGAGTGAAGATAAAATAGTGTATGCAACGGCATATAATTAGGTATTAAAACACTCGTGTGATGCTATTATCACACTCGGCTACGCCTCGTGTGATAAATTCACACTCGTGTTTTAATAACCCTTTTTATATGGTCGTTGCACAAACTACTATTTAATAGCTCAACTTAGTTTTAAAATGCTTCATATTTGGCAAGAAATTGCAAGCATTGTGTCGTCGCGCTTCTCTTTTCTATGCAGTCCGAGAGTGACCGAGTTTTTGCTGATCACAGCGCCTTAAATTCCAAGCAGCAACATTCATAATAACCGCAATATAACTGCATATTAACATTTTTTCCTTGTTAAAGCTTACAATTCATAATGCGTAAGATAACTATTAATAATATAATATTAATGTCAATAGTTCTAAGACATTAGGATCAGAATTAACCTAGGTAGGTACTAAAACAAAATTACAAGACTTGGTAATTAATAGTGGGAGTAGTTAGGTGAAAAAAGTACAAATAAGGACTACATAATAACAAAATAGTAAAAAGTGTGCATTTCTGAGCCGGAATACGTAGCCTTCCGGTCCATCTGACGAAGGATATTATTTTTTTTCTGTTTTCGCAAATTGCAATTATTTTTTTTTTAGTTTTTGTTTGCAGATTTAAATGTCTTGCTAGGAAAATTAATAAAAAAACTCTTAGAAAACACTATACGTGACAATTTAGGGTTATTTAAACCTATAATATGCAAATTATTTGTAGATTAGCAACTCGAAGATAAGCATTCCTAAGAAACTAATTTCAATAAAATTTAAACAAGCCAAGAAGCAAACGGCTTCATTCACGATTTCGGGTCGTTTCTAAATGACAATTTAATTTAAATAATATTTCTTAATCCAAACAAACGAGTTAAAATGATAACACTAACCTTTTGGTCAAATTAATATAAGAATTTGCGTTCAATTATGAAACACGGAATTTTATAAGAAATGCGTAATGAATAGACGTAGAAAAGATTGTTTTGAAAGAGCTCGTTTGGATGGAGATAGGACTCCCCCAAATGTCACCACAACAACCGGGACTGTGCGTCTCGCATCCGTGGTCATGGATCCCACCTTGTGGAAGGCCTTCCAACGCTGTGTCTTCTGGTACGCGGTCGCCATTCCAGAACTTTTCGGCCACATCGACCACCCATCTGCTTTGCAAGCAATGTGCTCTGCCCAGTGCTACTTCAGTTTGGAGATCCTTCGGGTTATGTACCTATTACGAGACCTCTGCGTCTCGAATCCAGCAGACTCCCGCGGCCTTCACCAGGTCGTCATCATCATGCTTCGGAAGGCACGTAAAAGCCGGTGGTCCCGGCCGCCAAATGGCTGTCGTCAAACCATGTCAGAGGCTCTTGAGGCGGTTTAGAAACTCTGATACTATGGTGTGTGGGATCGTTAGACCTTACTGCCCACACGATAAAGAAGAAAGACCAGGTGGAGCGGGATCTTGTTGAATTCGGGGAAAGTACCACCACCATATACCTCCTCCTCTCATGAGCAGCATTGCTGTGTTTCGATTCGGGTACTACAAAGGAGACGGAAACTAATCGGTCTAAATGTAAAGAGTTGAGAAATGGTTTATAAATGGTTACCTATTAGTTTCTATTTCAAAATACAAAAAAAATAGCCCAATTCACAATCTAGAAGACGAGTTGTCTAAAGAAATAGTTTAATTACTTATGTGCTTATGCTTAGATATACCTCTTTGTGATAACTGATACCTATTTGCAAATCTGCACCTTCTTACAAATGTTGTGTTTTTTCTCACTACGTTGTCATAAACGATACATATATTTATGTAGCTGGAGAATCAATATAATATGAAGTTACCCAAAAGGTGTTTTAACATTATTTTATCATCCTCGAAATCATCCATAACTTCCTACAAACACTCATCCATCCTACCAAACTTACAAATGCTGAGATAATATAGACACATAAGTCTTCGTGCCTGTCTATATTAGTCCAATGCATAAGCCATAAGCAAACGCACACCATCAATAAGGTTTATCAGATCACCATTCTATATCAACTCGACCAAAAACATGTTCTACATTCAACTCTCCCTTTGCACCCATACATCTTAGGCCTCGATTAGAGTGAACGCGCGGTGACTTGGGCGAGAGCGGGCGCGGGTGCAGGAGCGATTATGTGGCTACCGTGCATCGCCAGTTGTTGCAGTGGGCAGTAGAGGCTAGACGTGTTTCCTCGAGGTAAAACAAAAGATAATCAATAGCAGGTCGCTCCGTCACTTAAAAGGCTCTAGACAAACTGCCAAAGGAGACTGTCGAAATGCCAACATATAAGGGATTGATCACGTGACAGTTTGACAGCGTTTGCATACATTTTTGACGTTTTTACAAGCCTTCGCCACGCTACTGCTGAAAGAACATCATTTCACACACGAGTAGAAAAGCTTCCTAAAGTTATAACTTTAGGATGCTTTCTACTCGAAATGTGCGAGGTAGCTGAGTGATACGAAGATGTGTAGACATATTCCACACATTCCTTGCTCGCTAGGTATTATTACATAATAAAAAACGACAGATCTCGAAATATGAAGTGATTTCATTGGTAGATTTTATTCTCGTACGCCTCGCTACCGCGCACATCTTTGTTCGACAAGCACTCATGGTCATTTCAGCATGGACGCAAACGTCGGTTTCATATGTTTGTTGCAACGTGCCCGCCTTAACACCCGCTTACGCTCCTCATTCAGACCGCGGCCGAACACACACCATCACATACTCTCTCCACACCACATGCCTTTCTCTGTGTGCGTATATTATCAAGATAAATGTCTCCCAGTTCATGTGACAAGATCAACAATGAGTCGCGTGCGCATGGCACCGGATTTCCACGTAACAAGCAACCTTCCGGATTGGCGGGCTTAAGCTGGGTTTAGACTATAGGAAATAAAGGAAAAAGTTTATATTATCACAGAACTGACATTAAAATTTATCATTTAATATTAGAAAATATCATAGGAATATGAAACTAGAAAAAGTCGTTTTATGTGCTAGATTTTTTTGTGAAATAAATAAAGAACTTTCGTACAAACTTCCATCTTTTTTTAACCCATTTAAGGCAGGAATTTTCAAAAATCACTACTGTGTCACCTTCGCGTTTTAAAAGTTGTGCGAAAATTAATCTGCTAGATAAAGTCGTTTAGGGTGTGTCTTGTCTGTCAGAGAATAAATGGATTTAAGATTTTTATGAATTAGATAGACTAACAGAATGCTTTGTTACTGTTAATAAGATTTTGATACAACAGGGATACAATGAATATTAGCTCGTTTAGTCTAAACCTACCTTTATAAGCATATCTTCCGGATTGGCTGTCTTTATTAACTGATAGAACTTTGTATTAAATTGTATTATTAAGTTCACTTTCATTATGATATGGCACGCGAAGATATTATTGTGTGTTATTAAGCTTTCATTTATTGCTGTTTATTTTATTAATTATATGTTTTCTCGTATTTCCAACAACTTGTAGGGTTGTTTTTTTATCTCAACAGTCAACGGTGACTATTTCTGGTTTATTTCTCTGCAATCTATCGTTTTACTAAGACAACACCTTCGGATATAATCATCCTTGAATGTCAAAACTTTTTATCAATATAAGAAGGCTGGTTTACTCTCGATTTTTTTAATGGATTCGCCATTTACAGAACAACCACTTTTTTATTTTAAATATACACAATAATAATAATTAGTCAAGAAGAAAACGGCAATAGAATGAACAGACAACCAACACCAATCAAACTAAACATCTAGAAAGACAATAGAAAGGGTCATACTGCTTAATAATTCAACACAGAGTCGCAAGCCCTTAAAGACCCATATATTCTCTCAAAACAAGTAAACAGTAACCAGTTCACATCCTTATTGTTATTTCAATAACCCAGGATGATGTAACGAAGGCTTAGTCACGAAGAAAGTCCAGTGTCTGCCTGACTAGTACCACGTAGCGAGTAGATACGCAACCAAATTGACGGTTTATGTAAGGGCCATGACTATTGCAGGACCTGAGAAGGAAATTAAGGCTATAAAAAATGTTGCGACATCATGACATGGTATTTAGTAGCGTTAGAAACCTTGTTGGTTTAGTAGACTAAGCAAGTTGCACTGGGACCTTTTTTGTTGGGAAATCAACAAATGACTCCTTCCGCTCTGGGCGGAGCAAAAGGGTGTGTCAGACTCTTACTGACTGAAACCCATCCGTGTTCCTCTTAATGCCCTTTGCGTTCCAGGGCCGCGGTGACTCTTTCGAACAAACTCCGCAAGTGCTTATAGTGTCCTGCGGTTTGATCGGGTCGTCAAGGTGTTGAAAAAACAAACTCAAAGCATTTGGTGAAAAAACTTGTTTTTATTCAAATCAATCAAATCAAAAATATTTATTTGCTAGAATATGGTACATAAGGTGTTACAGTAAGTTTGTTTCAGCATATTCTGCCATAATATGGCGTGCAAATGTATTCAGGTATTCAGTCAGCGATGTCAATTTTAATCTAAATTACAAATTTCCGATTCTATTGACTTGTCTTCTAAATAGTCCTTAACGGTATAATATTTTTTCAATAGTAATAGTTTTAAAAGTTTTTTTTAATATTGTCAGCGGTAAGTCTTGAAAACTATTTGGCAAATGATTGTAAATAATAATCGAATACATTTTTTTAAACAGTTGTAATTTTATTGGTGGCAGCCGAAGTCTATCTTTATTATTACGTCTAAGCTGATAAAGCATGAGTCTTTATGTGTATGTAACGTTACAAAGAGTGAACAGATGTATAGCCTACGGATAAATGCTTCGCTTTGTTTTGTAAGTCCTGAAAAAGGCTTGACACACCACACTACTCCATGCTACTGTCCTGCAAAAAGTTGCTTAATCGACACCCAAAGCTCACTCCTTACAAAAGCATAGTGTTGAACAATACACACCATATTTCAGACACTCCAAAAAAAACACTCGTCACCCTTTATCGATTTCCATTTATCGACACAAGTGGTAATAAGAAACCCAAAAACTCTTTACACTTGTAGAAATCTTAAATACCCTCCACAGTTTATGAGGCAGGTCACCAGAATCGTAAATACGTTACTATAAACGTCCAGGCTAAGAATGTGACCACATCAGCGGTTGAACGCAGCGTTTCGAGTATCGATTTCCATACAATTCGACAGAAACCTGTTGATAAGTTCAACAGGGTGCTGGGCATTTATATTGTAAGTAATGACGACAAATAATTCGATCGATGAATATCGATGCTGTGGGTAGGGTGACCATCAGGGAACGCAAAGGGCAATAGGAGGAACACGGATCGGTTTTAGTCAATAAGAGGCTGACACTGCAATTGAGGATTTCGCATCATTTAAAAAAAATGGTGACCATACAACTTAAATAAGTGGGAATATGTAGCTGACGTCAGTCGTATTTGTGAATATTGTTTTCTAGTGCTCTACTTATGCTAAAATTAACTGGGTTTATCCTGCGGCTTTGCTCCGTAGCCTATCTCGCAGGATAAATGCATTTTTTTTTTCTTAAAAACATTTGAGACTCAACGCTCAATACAACAAAAAAACAATTTTACCTGTTTATGATCATTAGGTAACTTTCATCAACAAACTAATTAAATGTTTAACTTTGATAAGTTTCTTATTTGTATATACCTAAGGAATATTAATTAATTGTCAATAACGTGAAGACTTATCTACTTACTCAATAAAATTCTCTACCAATATAAAATTTCAGGAGCCTCTTTCTCTAAACACGTGTAAAGATTGTTTTTCCTTTTTTTTTGTACAACAATAGACACAAAAATCGTCCCATATACGTTACAGTTTTATCGACTACAATAAATGGGTTACTACTTCATTGAACCATTCAGGATGTGTGAAACAAGCTCAGCCTGAAATAGGTCAGTCCTCGTTGTAAATAATGTTATTCTTTCATTTCTCTTGCTGTGATACTTTTTGTTGGGTTTCATTTTAATAAAACAACTCGCTTCTGATTCGCCCTAGTGAATTTCATGGTTTTTCTAAAGGAATATACTCTTGAAATAATAGTGCCCTATGTTCTAATTCAGGTCATGGTCCACCCCTTTTGCCAAGTTTCTCTCAAATCTGTTCAGCCGATAAGACGAGAAGAGGTAACAAATAAATATTAATTAATTAATTTTTTGTTCGCCTTAAGACTGGGATGGTTAAGAAAAATTTTTGTTACAAACAAATAAATTTTAGCTGGTATAAAATTGCGGGTATTCAATAAAATATACCAAGATATCTACCTATTTTGTATCTACTCGTCCTTCTATTTACATGGTCACACGACAATTGAGGGAAACCCGCCAACCGTTGCGTCATTCCTCGAAAGGCTTTCATATGATGGATTCAACATTACCGTACAATTTCACATTTTTATAAACATCCATATACACATGTTTTTTCCCTATAGAAAGCTTTTGACGTAACAACGTTCGATATTTCACGTAATAATATGATTTCATTCACACTTTACTAGTCAAGAATTCCATGAATTTTAATGTGTTATGTTATTCATAATTTGTATGGCTATGTGAAAGGATTCTTTGATTTCTATTGCCGTTTTAATTATAACTGTTAGTTAATATTATGACTATAAAACGAGTCGTTTATTTTTACTAGTGGCTAATGAGCAACTATGTAGTTATATGTATTTGTCAATTATTTAATTGACCTAAGATCATGACCCCTAGTTGGGGCCGGGAGCGATCACAGTAGTCCTCCTTCGCGAGCGGTCTTGAGCTTCACGCTTCACTTCACTCCACGTCATTCCGATGCTCGTCGTTTCTGCCAACACGGTGCATCGCCAGGTTTGATGGAGACGGCCACGCTTCCTTTTCTCTTGAGGATTCCAGTCCATGGCATGTTTGGAAATGTGATCGGGATCCCTCCGAAGCGCGTGACCAATCCACCTCCACTCGCGTGAAGACAACGTTTGTCGCAGTTGGTAATTTAATAAAATATATTCAATTATTGTTGTGTATTAAACTAGTGTAAATTCATCATCAACATTTGCCTTGATGTGCTGGCGACTGTACAATTCAATTGGTATAATTGAATAGTACTAATACTACAACAAGCTGTCAAATTTCTTTAATATATTTTGAATTTTATCGCTACAGCATTAGGTTCAAGGTTGATTGGGAAAATTTGACAGTTTCGGGTAGCTTGATGAGCTGGCAACTGTACTCGGCGCAAAATGTTGAACTTCTTCCATAATAACATCCTCCAGACCGAATTTCGATCACGAGGGCCAATCTCAACGGATATAAGCCAAGTACGTAGGAGATTATCATAGTACACAAGCGTGTGCGCAAACACAGGTGCGCTCTATTCCTTTGCTCTGACACGGCAATCCGACACGACCGGAAAGAGATCAGATCACGCAAGAAAACTCCGATCATTGCCCTTTGGGTAACTGATGAGGCCCATTGTGAGCGACCACGTTTCGGTTCCGTAAGTCATCACTGGCAACACGGTCTGGTCATAGACTTTCGTCTTTCGTCACCAGACAATATCGCTGATAATATCAAACTGTTGCAAGACAGGTTTCCTAGTGCAATAGGTCACGAAGGTAATACGGTAGCCGCTTTCAATACAACCTGGAACACGACATATCACGAACGAGTACTATGGAACAGGTCGAACGATTGCTATCACACGAGTTACATTATAAACTTAAAATGTAGTACCTAATTATACTTTCATTTATGCCAAGTGCGAGTCAACTCGCGCACGAAGGGTTCCGTACCATTAGCTATAAAAAAACGGCAAAAAAATCACGTTTGTTGTATGAGAACCCCACTTAAATGTTTATTTTTATTTATTGTTATAGCTTATCACGGTTCATGAGATACAGCCTGGTGACAGACAAACAGTGGAGTCTTAGTAATAGGGTCCAGTTTTTACCCTTTGGGCACGGAACCCTAAAAATTACCTACTTGGCGGGTAGACTATACAATAATACCTACTTACAATACTATATAATATTATATATTTTTAACACCGACAGCATATTCCCTTTGTGGTAATTAGCGACTTTCACGCGAGCAAAGCCGCTGGCAGATGCTACTCAGATACAAATAGATTTTCCTTCTATTATGTCACTTACATTTCAAAATTTCGTGACACTTGGCTCCATAAAAACTGAATGCCAGCTTCAAACTCGAGATGAATCGTGCCCAGCATCTTAGGGAAACGACTAATATTCGTGATCGCCGCATTAACGACTAATGTTGTTTGACAAACAACATTATAACTGACATAAAACCAAATGCATTATAAGTGTTAACAAGTACTTTCGGAATGTGTCATAATAGGTGATTGTAATCTCTAATAGTACAATTTTAACGCTACTATAATTGAAAAGTCAGTTTAAACGAATTTGACGGCACGGTTCGCGCAGTGGTTGAGCGATTGGCCGCTGCGCTGCGTGTCGCGGGTTCGATTCCCGCAAGGAAGAATTATTTGTTGGCCTACGGATAGTTGTTTCAGTTCTGGCTGTTTGTGTTTGTGTATGTGAGTTTATATGTTTGTAAACGCACCCATGATACAGGAGTATGTGGGTAAAGTTTAAAAAAAAAAAATTACGGCCTGTCTCAATAATCTACCAGATGATTAACCCGGTCCCGTACCAGAGTTTAACTGTCACATCCAATCTATTTGTTACAGCCGTCTCAATAACAAAATTCTGGCCACACTAACTGCAGTTAAAGATAGATTAACCTCTAAATACTAACAGTCGCACGAATCTATCTTCTACGTTAAGCAACGCTTAGTCAAGGTCGGTATTTGGATGGATCAGCTGTCACTTACCGAGACTCGTCCGTGCCTTGGAAAGCATGTTAAGCCGTTGTTCCCGGCTGTCATTTGGAGATCTTTTTCTGTAGCCAAAAGCCAGAAACTGAGATCTGTCTTACCAAGAGGTATCATTGTTACCAAGTTACTGGGTTGTGCAGGTCAGATAGGCCGTTCGGCTCCATGTTAAATACTAATACTCAGCTGCATCCGCATCCTGGCAGGAGTCTAATCCTGCCAAGATGCGGATCCTGCCAAGGTTGCGGATTTTGTTCGAAAGAGTCACCGCGGCCCTGGAACGCACAGGGCACTAGAAGGAACACGGATGGGTTTTAGTCAGTAAGAGTCTGACACTCCCTCCCGCTCCACCCCGAGCGAAAGGAGTCATTTGATGATTTCCCATCCATAAAAAACCCGGTTAAACTGGAAGCCGACCCGGCAGATGATGGATTAAAAAAAGTAAGTATTCCAAGCCGCCATTTGGTTTGATTCTACCTGCCCTATAATAAGTTGTTTGTTACCCAAGTCAATTAAAACAAAAACATTTGAATGTATGTCAGAACCACTATAATAACTATCAAAACAATCGATATAAAATAATCAATCGAATGAAGTTTCTATTAAATCGGCCAAATGCGAGTCGGACTCGTGCACAAAGGGTTCCGTACCATTATCTATAGAAAAAAAACGGCATAAAAATCACGTTTGTAGTACGGCACACTTAAATATTTATTTTATTCTGTTTTTAGTATTTGTTGTTATAGCGGTAACAGAAATAGGTACTTACATCATCTGTGAAAATTTTAACTGTCTAGCTATCACGGTTCATGAGATACAGTCTGGTGACAGATGGACGGACGGACAGCAGAGTCTTAGTAATAGGTTTTTAACCTTTGGCTACGGAACCCTAAAAAAAAGTTGTGTTATTAATTTTGTAGTTGTACAATAAAGTATACTCTGTCTATTTAGCTATAGTAAATAATAATAACCACACAGTGCCACAATAAATAGATCACGTTTTTTAATACAAATCTATTCTTAAAGAAGAAATCATCAGCCTTTCACAAACAAAGCTAGCTATTACGCCATGATGCCCTTAACGTAAGCGTTCACCTAAAATGGTCAAGAAGCATCTGATTCTCGCGTTCACGACTGCGCATGCGTAATCTTAACGCTGTCACTTGTTAGTGGGTGGTCCAATTTGTAAGCTCATATTAAGAAAAAGAAAGAATGAAAATTCATTTATTTAGTATTAAATAAAGACACATAACGCACTCAGGAAACACAAAATGGTAAAACAATACAATTTTTGAACTTTTCAAAAAATATAAAATATAAAGTGTGTATGATCAATTGAGTCAGTTATTATGAAAGCACGGTGTGTGAACGGAAAAGTGTCACTTCGTTGAAATTTTTCTACGCCCGCGCTTTGATTATTCTTTGCCACTATTAGATAGCCAGCTAGGCTACTTTTAGTGGGCCATCGGGAACGTTTTGAACCTCCTACGGAGGGTCGGGGAGGAGGAGTGGGAGGAGTTTGGGGCCCGAACTGCAGCATGGCAATTTGGGACACAGGCTCATAAGTATCTAGGCGATCAGTACCACGCACATAGGTCCGACACAGGACTATGTGCGGAAACCACCATACGCTAAAGTATTGAGAATGTAAAAAAAATATACATGTCTTGGCAATGAACCACTCAAAGTTCACCTTATAGATTGAATGTACTCACTATTCCTCTCAATCGCTATACCCTTATCCCTTAAACGTTCTATTTAGACCGCGATGCGTTAAGTCAAAGGGCAAGAGAGTGGCGACGAGCCGTCGATAGCGATCTAGATAAATCGACCGACTCGACCGCTCGCAAATGGAAATGGATTACAAGGATTCACAGACTGGTCGGGGAGACGAGATATTATGCAATCACTTAGAGCAGATTTCACCAATGAAACTGAACGCGATCAGTACATCTAAACTGCGTTCAAGAGCTGTCAGCGTCAATATTCCATAGAAAAATAGTGACACTGACAGCTCATAAACGTGGTTTATACGCTGATCGCGATCAGTTTGGCTTGGTGAAAATGGCCCTTAGTTAGTAGTTCTTTTAACCTATGGTTAGTCTTAGTAGACGAGTGGTAATTGGCCCTGGTGCAATGTAATCGTAATGTATGCGCGGCTCAGACGAATGATTAGTAATACTAAATGGTTCTTGCATACAAATAAATCGTTGATCAATTTGTTTTCTCATAGGCTCTAAAACTGACCAGGAAATTCGTAATTATGGTACTTTTATCATGAGTAGTGGGTTCGTAAATAGTGTGTCACACTACCAGTTTAGTTAACCAGCAAACTGGTACCTAGTGTTTATTATACTGCAATTTGATAAGAGATCTATAGTAGGCGCCAGATAAAGTTGCAATGAAGCACATTGACTTTTCCCTAATATCCCTTCGTAGATACCCGAACAATAAATTGAGCCGTTTTTTATTAGAACATTTTCAAAAGTTTTCCCAACTATGATTTTCGCTGAGATGACTGCTGCGACTTGAATTTTAGTGCTTTTTAGAAAGTACGACATTTGGCCTTCTGTGTACCTGATTAAGGACTATTTATTTTATTGCTGTTTTTGTTGCTCAAATATGTTATTGTGTAACATATTTGAGCCCTCTATCAGGTTCAGACCGCACCTGGTCCTTAAATATCCTACACGTGAATACCAGTATTACTTCTTTCTTTATTGTGTGGGCAGTAAGGTCTGACGACCCCACACACCCTAGTGTCAGAGTTTCTAAACCGCCTCAAGGGCCTCTGACATGGTTTGTTTGACGACTTCCATTTGGCGGCCGGGACCACCGGCTTATACGTGCCTTCCGAAGCACGGAATCATCTTTTTATCAGACAATCATGTTATTCAGCCTGCAATGTCCTAGCCAAACTGGAAAACAACTTTACAAAATATGGTCACAAGGCAAACGCCTGAACCACTCGACCAGTAATACTAAAATGAATAGACGAAGGAGTAGGCTCGTTTAGTTCTACACTTACCTAAATTTCTTCACTTACTTTGCTTTCATCTCGGAAACAACACTGCGAGCAGATCTGCATACAAATCAATGGATGACGGCAGATCTGAGGCGTACGATGAATATTTAAAACATGATACATTTGTTTAGAATCCTTTTCTGTACTCTACTGTCTGCATGTTGTCTCCCCAAGAATAGGTAAATATATACCGTATTACAAGGTGTGACAGAGCAAAACTTGGAAAAGTTCATTGTACTCTTGATTTTGTCGCGATTTCAGAGTTGGTCCCACAGTAAAAGTTGTTCGTAAAGATCGGTACAATGACCTTTTCAGGTTTTAGTTCTGTTAGATTATGTTGGTAAATTCTTATTACAGTTCTCGTCAAATGACTGTGCCCCTCTGAAGTTGCTACGAGTGGCTGAGTAGTAGTCAAAATTACTAACAAACCGCAACTGCGCATGCGCAATAGACATGGGCGCGGGGATTAATTTTATGTCTCAGTCGCTCGTTTACGTTCGATGCATGCTTGCGTCCCGCTTGCTCCGTCTACGTGACTGCACCTGTGCGATCTTTGCAAATGGCTAACTTCAGAGGGGCAAAGTTATTTGACGAGAACTGTACAAACGGATAAAGGTCGGTCCCCAATCGATTTTCTATTCCGGGAGGCTGTGGCGGATAGACGGAAATGTGACAGTAATTCTGTGAAAACGTTGTTGTTCAAACGTCGCGTTGCCTTCGTGACTTCGTATTTTAAAATATTGAAAAGATTTACGTGGTCCCACAATTCAATTTATCGACCCCTTGACTTTATCGCAATCGTAATTCATTGATTTTTTTTATAAACCTACTGTGTTTGACATTTTATAATGGCATGTATTTAACGCGGCGACAAACTAACCTGTTATAGGGTTTTAAAAATAATTAAGATGGGTAGCAAAAATAATAGGTTGGCAGCTACAGTGAAGTAGCATTTTAAGTATAAAGTAGCAGCTTTATATCGAGTTGTGAGCTCTGTTTAAATTTAAATTGGCAGTGATTCTAGTATAAATAAATAAATATTTTTGGGTGGTTTAAAAAAAATAACCACGAAGGGGATGGCCTTCCCTTCTAACCTAACCTGTCCGAGTCGGGGTGCCCCAAGTCCTGAGCTCGCTTCGCTCGCTCTTACACCAATTAAAACACATATACGTATGACATCCCACTGTTAATATTAGCCGCCAAGTCATTATTTTTTGTAACCAATTAGTTAGTCGCCTAATAAGTTGTTATTCGCCTCAAAAATAATTAGCCGTTTATAATGTAAAGTAAGAACTTGTTCCTTTATCAATCAGTTTTTAAAAATCGCTGAAGGACGGACCATCGCCTGAAATTGTCATCCATTTTTAATTGATAGACCTTGCTTACTGACCGCTGTTTAATATTCTAAACAGGTATCTACTTATCCCCTTTTGGTATTATGAGGGCTGAGTCTGCATTAATTATAATTTATTCTAATGCGTGTAAAGTGGATGAGAGTGGCCCGGGTTATTTAAATAAACCGGATAATTCGTCACGCGTGTTTGTTTTGTAGTATACAGGATTCGGGTGAAGTTAAGCAACGCTTGCCGATGTTATTCCGTAGATTGGGACCAATCATTACAGATAGACCTGGCTCTGGCTCTGGCCCTAGCGGGCCCCGACTACTATACTGAAACCTCTTAGAGGCGCGCGTGGAACACAACGCGCCGTCGAGCCGGGCCTGGTTCTTATCGGAAGAAGAGCCACCCAACGCTCGCCGTCACGTCCGCAGGCCTGTGCCTATGTTGGCCGAGAATCGCGCTGCGACTCCCGACACCCGGGGCGTCTTCTTCGGTTGCGGCCGCTGGTGCGTGAGTTTTACCTCTCCCTCACGCGGCCCGCCTCCTCCTTCACTAGCGTTACTGCTTCACAGAAGGAGGTGACTGCTTTCCAGGCCTTCTCACTCCGGTCCATGGAGTGAACCAGGACCAGAAGCGAGAGGTCACCACCGCAGGCTTAAACCCTCTTTATTTTTTTATCGGAGTGGAAATCCTCATGGATGTCCTCCGTCCTGGGGTGGACGAAGGGGTCTGACTGACTAAAACCACCCTGTGTTCCCTCGCACACTTGCACCGGGGGCTACGGGAGCACTTAAGCAATCTTCAACGCAGCCCCCAACTGGTGCCAGCCTGCCTCTGCAGGCCCAATCTCGTTAAGTAGGGGGAGTGAGGTGTTTTACTCCCCCTACGACATCTAAGAGGGGCGCGCGTGGAACAAAACACTCCATCACCTGGGGTCGTAATTGATGGGGGGCGGCGGACGTCTCAGAGTCCGCCGTCCCTGAACCCATTTAGGGGGGCCGGAGGAGGGCATTTCTCAGTAGGATGGTGTTTGGATAGATCCCTATGGGATGTATCACATGAGACTTAAACACGACTGCCGAAATGGGGGTAATAATACAAAATACATACTACAGGTATAAAATATATTTATACAAATGTGGTGTTCCCATAAGATCACAAGTTTAGGGTTTAAGCAACCAAATACAGTAAGTACGCTCCCTACTCATAATGCGGAGCGCCATCACTCAGCTGGGGAGATCATTCATTTGTGTATCTCTTCCTTATATTATTCACACTCTGCCGAGAATACAGGCCTTCATGTCCTGTGGGTATTCTTTGGCAAACTGAACGGAATATTATGTTACAAAGTATTCAGGTTACATCTGGAGTTGTTTACTAAGGGACCTTGTGGAAACCAGAACAAAAATCCGTGCGTTCAAGTGATTTTGCCATATCTAAACCTAAGCTATTACTGAAATCAAGAGTAGCTCACAATTGAGGACCCATTAGTATTAGTGTTAATGTATAATCCGTGGTGCTTGGCAACTGGGCTTTTGTATATGTACCTTGGTACCTATTTGGCCTTGCTCTGTTCTGTCTCCTGCTTGATAAGGAGGGATGTGGAAATTATCGTTTTTCTACTCTACTAATCTGATTAATTTCGTTGCGGGATCCAAAAAAGTTGAATCGTTTCTCCGGGACTATGTCTATTCCAGGACTATTCAAATTCGTTTATCCGTTAAATCGTGAAGAGGTAACAAACAGACACCACCAGAGATAACAGTCAGGCACCAGAGGATTACAATAACTAATGACAAAGTTATGTTTAAGAGCTACATAATACTTTCGTAAGAACATCATGTTTCGTACAAAAACCGGTAGACAACAAAATATTGATGACAATCCATCGGGTTTTTAATAAAGCTCTTGCTTGGCACCTCGATAAAACTGACAAATTGGTGAACTTCCCAGAAAACATTAATTTCACTTGACTTGTAAAAGCATTCGTCAAACTTTGTGTAAAATGCTAATTGGCTTTTTTTATACCTTAACTCAAATTAATTAAGATTGAAATTCCAACAAACACTTAAAAATCAATGGTCAAGTTCCTTTTAGTTATTTTCGAAGTATTTTCCTTAAAATTTTATTTTCTCTTTTTCTTTCTTTTCTTTTTCTTTTTCCCGAGTTCCTTGTGAAAGTTTGTAGAAAATACGCATACGGACGTAGAGTAGAGAGGTAGAGTAAAGTTACATTTACGTAAATATTACGTCACAGTATCCATATATGCGCAAGATTCGACCTACGACATATGACCCTCTAGTGATGTAAGGGTACTTTTATTTTATCGATGTTTCTGGTTGACGGCACGCAATTTACGCAACTTTTACTGTGGCTTATTGATGTCATTATTGAATGTAATTATAGCTTGATTAATAATGATGTGTGAAGTTAATATATAATGGAAAATAATACTTTTGTCATGCTTTACAGTCCTATCTAAACTATGCCTTTAGAGCTGAATTTTCAATAACAATGGCACATAAATTTATGTGCGGAATGAAATAGGTGATTAGGCAGCTTTTGTATGGCAAATATAATCGAACCGCCATATTTATTCTTCAAATAAAAGTTATCTGTCTAAAAACTAGCCATTAATAAATTTATGTTGTTTAATAAGCTTTTTGTTGGCCAGAGCTTCTACTTATCATTTAGTCTACGTATGAATCATGAAGCAATTTTGAAGGAATCCACACAGTGCAGTCATTAGATGACCTATCGTTAAAGTCACTTCGTACAACGAACTGACCCAATTACCGATTATCTCTTGATTCACAGTATTACCTATACATTCGGCACTACTAATAAGAAGTAAGAAAACACGTTTATTCTGACCACATATGACGCACACAAAATGAAAAGAAAATAACTTAACAAACATGTTGCACTGTCCTGCGATGTCAGGACCGCCACCTCGAACAGCCGCGCCCCCGTAACCGCCGGCGCCGACCTCATCTTGAAGCCAGTCGATGTGTCAAGGTCGGGGAACGCGACCTTCGCCTTTGCCTGCGTGAGGACCCACAACAAGTCTCTGATCACACCACAGACAAAACAGAACACAGTTCAGCAGCTGTTGTCTATGGCGTGACGTCCGACGTTGACTGACAGTGACAACGTAAACACAACAATAATATATAATAGTAGACAACATACATTTTATTTATACAAATAGGAAATCTAATACAGTCGCTTTAATTTACTCTAAATGCAAAACATGGTCCATTCCGCAACACTAATCTATCGATACTTTTTTATTTCTTTTTAAACAAAAAGCTATCAATACTTTTTTTTTTCTTTTTAAACAAAAAAACTATCGATACTTATGAAGACATCGACCATCGACATATAAAACGAACAGAAAACCCAACACTACTACGCATTATTGCGTGTAGCGATAGATTCGGTACCGCTTGCCCCATAGTTTTGTAATACATACACTTATAGTCCGATGGGATTTTTATAACGAAACAAACAGATACCAATCTGTTTTACATAGATAATAGATGCTATTACTCCATAGAAAACAATAAGATTTGGTACGTAGACGTAGGTATTCAAATTAGTGAAGACGAAAACAGAATTAATTTTATTTGTACAAATCTACATTCTATTGTTTGTTTTAAAGGCGATGAACTTTTTAGTTATTTCACATCATCATCTCCTCTGCCTAGCCTTTTCCCAACTATATTGGGGTCGGCTCCCAGTCAAACCGGATTCAGCTGAATACCAGTATTACACGTGGAGCAGCTGCCTACCAGACCTCCACAACCCATTAACTGGGTAACACGGTATACTTCTTGGCAAGACTGGTGTCAAATTTTCTGGCTTCTGGCAATCCATAACGACTGCCAAAGATCTCCAAATGACAGCCGGGACCAACGGCTTAACGTGCTTTCCGAGGCACGGAGGAGTCTCGGTATGTTTTGATGGTCAACCATCCACAGACCAACTTTTTACTTATTTCTCATTAAAGAAAAAAATTTAGCTTCGATAAAGAAATGTTTTGAATTCCATGAGACCTTCAAGAAATGGGCCGATGACGTAGTATGAGTAGTATAAGTAGTATGGTCGCGGAAACCGCTGGATGCAAGACAGTGCGATTCTGTAAACATGTCGAAGTGAAGGCTTGGGTGAAGTGTTCACGAAGTGAGCTGTCAATCCATGTAATCAAGATGGAATGACAGCTCACTTCGTGATCACTTCACTCCAGCAGCAGTTCGAAATGTTTACAAAATCGACCGGCAGGACCGTCCGATGTGGCGACACTTAGGGGAGACCTTTGTCCTGCAGTGGACTTCGGCTGAAATGATGAAAATGATCCAAACTCATCCTACCGCTTGTAAAAAATATTTTTTACAAGCAGTGTTACTGACAAAATTCTTCAATACCTTGAGAACAGCTCTATAACACCGTTAAAAAAGAAGACATTTTTAAAACAAGAGAAAACCGCTGAAATGTTAAATTAACCCTTTTTGTTTGCAGAAATAATGAAATTCCGGTGCGAGGCCAAATGGAAGAGAGCCCGTTGTACACACAAAAGGAATTTGAGGTAAAATATGCATATTATATAATGTAATACAGGTAATTATATTTGAAACTGAAACACATGGTTCCAAAAAGGTGGAATACCTGCCCCTATTTGTAAAAGAATCTGTTACCCGTGTAATTACAACTGCTATTTAGGGATCCGTACCCGAAGACACCAACCCTAATACTAGGCCTCCGCTATCCGTCTGTTAGCCAGCAGGCAGTATCTACCGTCTATGAACCTTGCTAGGTAGACAATTGAAATTTGTGTATTTCTGTTATACGGCATAACACAACACATTAAAAACTAGCTTTTACCAGCGACTTCGTACTCGTATATCCCGTTGTTTCCCGTTCTCGTATAGCCTATAGCCTTCCTTATGAATGTGGCTATCATATATAAAAAGAATTTTCAAAATCGGTTCAGTAGATCCAGAGATTACCCCCTACAACCTCACAAACTCACAAACTTTACCTCTTTATAATATTAGTATAGATTAAATGATAAATTATAAAGCAGTTACCTAATAATATACCTAGTAATAGAGAAAATATAGTGATTTTTTCGGTTTATGATACGGATTCGCACTACTCCATTGGATTATGGGTGTTTACTTCCTGGATTAAATTTTTTGTTGATAAATTATGGTCATCATTGCCCTCCTGTCCTTAGACCAATAAACAACGTGTAACAAAATAAACGCAATACCTCTTAAGGGGTCATTGTAGGTACTCATCATTATGAACAACTTTTACAATGGGACAAACACCAATATCGCGAAAAAAAAATCAGCTGTAGGTACAATTTGTCAAGTTATGTGCACAGAAATGTACGAGGTAGTTAATTTTTTTTCGAGATTCCAATAGTACCTAAAAGTTGTTGATAATTATGTGTAAGAATAAACGCAATACCTCAGGGGTCACTGAGGTATTGCGTTTATTCTGTTACACGATGTATTTGCGGTTGGTGCAACACGACTTCTTCTTCCATAGGTATATATCTCAATTCGCCCTCATCTCAATATTCACCTTCTTTCAAGATAAATCATCTTTCTCACAATCCACTAATCTCATTTTCTAAGAGAAAGTAGTACAAAGTAAAGTAAAGTAGTAACTACTAGTAAATGACTTACTATACCTACAAGTTTTCAAAATTGAATAATAATGTAAATCCACGAATTCTCGTTTACTAATTTCCATTTGTTCGTAATTTCCTCAGCCACAAAACCTTGGTTGACAATTTATTATGGACTCAACTTCAGTCAAAGATTATCAAATTTTCTCTCCATTGTTTATACCTACCTACCTAAGTTTATAACCTTCATTTCCAGATTTGATTTCCAAAATTCCTTTTGGTGGACTGATTGAATTTTCTACCAATACAGTTTCAACTAAAAATAAAATTATAAAAGATGGTCCAAGTTATGCAATGTTATGTTTCATTTAAAAGGTATGTTTAGCTGATTAAAAATGAAGATTATCTTTTTTTTACTGTATTGTACACCTCATAATAAGAACAGGACAAACATTTATAAAAACAAGTGTACAATGGGCGGTCTTATCGCACAAGGCCATCTCTTACAGACAACCTTTTGAACGAAAGGGGATAGATTTAGGGCTGTCAGTGTACAGTTATACAGGGTGTTCCAGAAAGGTGTAGTCATATTTAAGTGTGATGTTTGGTAGCTAATATACCTACATTAAGAAAAAAAAATGTTTTTTTTTTTAATTTGACCAGAAACTGTAACGCCACCAACTGTAACGAACTGCTAATAAAATAGAAAGAAATAAAAACTGTTAACTTACGTGAAAGTGACGCACATAAACAAAATTGTTCCAAATTGTTCAAAATCATTTCTTTGTAACTTTTTAGTCGTTTTTTCTGGTCGATTTTTTATTTTAAAAAGATCTAATTTTTTCTGTTTTCACATTTTTTTCCTTAATTTATATCTGCTACCCAACATCAAAGACTACAATAGTATACTGGCCCCAACATCACCCATAGATATGACCACACCTTTCTGGAACACACCGTATATAAAAAAAATTAAACGTTTTTTTTCTTTTGTCACGTTAACAAACATGAAAAAGATGAAAGAGAAAAAGCGAAATTGTAACGTACCGTACGTTACAATTTCGCTTATTGATCGACTTAATATTTTGCCCCTTTACATCAAGACAATATTCCAAATATCTTAGAAACACCAAAAAATCACTGTATTACAATGGAACACGGTAGATTTCTTTGAGATCAATGTTGTGTTTCGGAAAGCGCGGTGACCCGTTCGTCTCGGCTGTTATTTTTTGTTTTTTTAAACTTTTATAAGACAGACGGATGAGCAGTATTACCAAGGTGTAAGGTATCGCGCTACCCAGCAACTAGATTTTCAGTATATTATAATGTACGGTCAACTACAAAAGTCGATTAACAATGTTACTTTTTATATCATTAAAACAGACACTAAAAACACGTAATGTACTAGGTTTCCGAATTTCATGCAATAGCTAAGGGTTTATTATATCTTAATGTTATAATCATTGCGTTTTACTTTGTAAAATTGTACTTAATAATTAGGATTTAAAAATTATAAATGTTAATCGACTTTTGTTGCTGACTGTACTCTGTGAACTGGACTGTGGAAGTCAAATACTACTCGTGCGTGTTAACTTGACACCTGGCTCGAATGTCGTTTTAACGTTTTTAATTCCATCATACCATGTACCGATCCTATAAGTGACGGACAAAAGAGAATCTTAATTTTGTAATCCGCGAAACATCCCTAGTAACTGAAACATTAATGCAACGGTAACAGTGACGCTAACGCGTTTATATTGTTTTCATCGAAACCGAATTGTCAATTCAAATTAAAACGTCAAAACGTCGGTAGTTTGAAATGTGTCGAGTTAACTCGCACGATTTATAATAATTTTGTCGCTTCAAAACACTGGTACCCATTTATTTTGAAAGTCATCAAATGACCCCTTCCACTCTGGGTGGAGCGGCAGGGAGTGTCAGACTCTTACTGACTAAAACCACCCATGCTCCTCCTAGTGCCTTTTGCGTTCCAGGGCCACGGTAACTCTTTCGAACAAAATCCGCAACCCTAGCAGGCTCTGGTCCTAGCGGGCCCCACCTTTTTTGCTGACTGCGCTTATCGGCGCGCGTGGGACACAACGCGCCGTCTACTCGGGCCTGTTCTGATCGGACGGCGAGCTACCCATTGCTCGCCGTCCGCAGGCATCAATCACTGCGCCATGCTCAGAAGCATCAGTTCCAGAGCGGCGCAGACCCCACCTTAGTTGGGAAAAGCCAAAACAGATGGTACAACAAACATTTCTTACTGACACCTGTATTGTTGTTATAGATTGAAGAAGAAGAAGGCGGTGACGAATGGGAAGTCAGCAGGACTCGAGTGCACCTGGGATCCCTGATCGGTTGCGGAGCATTTGGCAGGGTGCATGCAGCTCAACTGGACATGCCAGGAGGAGAGACTATTACAGTGGCTGCTAAAATGCTTACAGGTAAACATTTTTTTTACGATTTTTGGGACGAGCAGTCCTCTCTATTTCCAACCAATGCAACTCCTGAGAGCCAGAATCAACAGAGACGGGAAAACGCCGAATATATGAAACTTGGGTACTGGAGAGGGATTCTACTGTCTTGGATCCCACAACGAAATGAATCTTTAAATAAAGAATGAGTAAGACACGACTGAGCGAGGTCAACAGGCACCGGGAAATAGCGAAAAGAAAAATGTACTGACCCGAACAGCTGACATTTTTAGCGATTTTAAAAGTTCATAATGATGAGTACAAAAAAAGAAGTTTTTTAAAGATAGAAAAGAATTGACCCCTTTTCAGGGTTTGAATTATGGGAGTGAAAACTTCTTTAGTAACACGCAAAAAGTCCTCAACGCGCGTTGAGCACTTTTTGCGTGAACAAAAATCATGGAACTCGCGTCATCGACACCGAACGTTTTCCATGATCTTTATGTATAAGTACTGTGTATGTAATGTCAATGTGTACTTTTTGGGTGAACAAAAAGCGTGAAACTCGCGTGATCGTCACCGCATGCTTCCCATGACACAGAGACAATACGATATAACTTAGTTTTCACTTCTATCGGTAGTCCCCAAAGACTGACATAGATTTTTTTTTTTAATAAGTACTTTACGGCCACAAATGGACAGAGGCAGCCGAGGCTGACTCAATATCTCAGGCATTTTCTACCAGAAAAACTTTGGGTGATGCAGAGAAAAAATATAGTACCCAGTATCTACTACTTGTATAAACAACTAAACTCATGACTAGTCAAAAGAACCGGGTGTTTTGTTAAATTTCTTCTTTCTTTCTACTGTAATAATGGAAGACGTGCTTTCTGTACAAATTTGTTTACCGTAAATATTTAAGACGAATAATGGACAAACACTTAAAATTCCAGCACCCGTCTTGTTTGCCAATTAAACATAAATACTGCCATTTCAATAATATATTTGTAACGAAGTTTCCTTTTGAAACTTTGAGAAATCCGCCTCTGTATTTTTGTGTGCGTTAAGTACCTATTAAATATAGATAAATACTTCTTCGGCTTCGACCATGATAATTATGTCAACTTCTACCGTTCATACACCATACAATAAATACGACTACATAAAAGGCAGATGAGGATTACAAGAATGAAGAATGGACACAGCCCTCAAATAAGCCACAAGTGGCGCCATCTGTCATTTACAATGTGTACTATCGGCACTACTTGTAAACACCACGGCGGGCGCCGCCGAGGTGTGTCAAGTGCTCTCTATAAACTTCAGTGTGTTTACTTTGTAAACAGCGTGTAGTTTCGTATTGATTAAAATTTCGAAATATATCCTCCTACCTACTTCCAAAGGGAATGTAGGTACCTCTAAAGAAATATTGAATCGAATGTTGAAGACGAAAGACGAAAATTCTATGAAAAACAGAATCTGTAAACTTCAAACTACCTATTACCTACCATGAATGTACCTACAGTGGACTATAATACGAGGTTGTCAGCGCAAAAAGGGCCTAAGCCTCAACTTTTCATATGAACTTTATATTTTTGATTTATTTATTTATCTCAAGCTTAGGCCACTTTTGCGCTGACAGCCTCTACACACCCGTACATAGGTAATATTATATGTGTCAGCAAAAAGTACCTAAGTACGAGGTTTATTATTATCACAATTAAGTAGGAATATGTACTGATGATCAGGACAAGGCTGCGGCAACCCGCCGGATGCGAGACGCACAGGATCGGTTGATTTGGCGACGCTTAAGGGAACCCATGTCAAGCAGAAAACGTCTTTCGGCTTCGTATGAAGATTATTGATTCTCCTGTAGGAACCCAAATTATTTGGGGACGGCACAGCGTGTCTTGTTCTTTCTTACTTCTCTATTCGCCGTCCTTTGATTGGTCACCTCTTTTTATCCGACTACGGCAAAGCCAAAAGGAAGGGTTATGATTTTAGCAGTCTATGTATGTGTGTATGTATGTTCCACCGTAGTGCCTAAATTACTGATCCGATTTTGATGATTGATGTATTAATAGATGTTTTATAATGGCCCGGGTGACATAGGCTATATAAATTTTCGCACTTTTTAGATCCCTTTTATTTTTACGTACCTAGTCGGGGTCACAGTTTTTAAAACTTTTTGTTCATTAGTCAAATCATCTTTCTCCCGATCCAACCATCCTTTCTTTGGTACGGACATATAACAAACCACAATCAAACTCAAAACTTTATTCACGATAATAATAACAAATGTCTCTCATTATAGCATTGCCAACTTTATATTTTATTATTACCTACTTGAGGAAAACTCTTTTTTTTATTATTCGGTCGTTTTCCTTGTTTTTTTTCGGTAATTTGTCTTCATTGTTTATACTCAAAATTAACCATGCAAAAAAAACAAAGCACTGACATAAACAATGACTACATTCTAAAAACATAATAACAACACACTGAACAATAGTCAAACTGTCAAAAGTTTAAGTCATTAACGCAGTCACATCACTATTTTTAAATGTTTAGTTAATTTAGCATGCGCAATTATGATTGCATAAACGCGCCTAGGAAATGAAAGTCGGTACCATAATGTTCATGCGTGCACTCTTGAACTGCTTGTTTCAAGTTATTTCTTAGATAATATTGTAGAAGCGTGTAATTTTACTTAAATTGCTTTCGAGTGATCTTCTGTTCTTGAAAAGTTCCTATGTTTGCGGAAACAGTGGAATTGTGATAGGTTTTATGTCACAGGTTATAGAAAGACAAACCGGATCGTTTCTGAATTAAGAATTTAAAATTGAGAACCTATCAAAGTTTCACCTATGGAAACCTAAGGAAATTAGAGGTGGTGCGCTCCGTATCATACGATTGCCCCTCTTGTTAAAGTTTTCTATCCTGCAAATTTAATGTTTGACAGTTGTCACGCTAAAGTACGTACCTATGACAATTCTCAACTTGAATAGGTACTCGCTTTGGGAAAATGTGACAAATAAAATTGTCAAACGCGCTCTAGTTTGAAATAATATTATCAACAGTCAGTTTTTGACGCGTCCATATTTTATTTCCCTCGCTTTGTTACTTTAATGCGAGCCTGACTTGAGCGCGTAGGCATCTAACGCTTACCCCAGGCCCCGCAAGGAGTAGCAATACGTAATAAGTTACGATGCGCGGGAGACGCGCGCACCAAGCGCACCGCTCGCTCATGAGTTCACGGACTCGGGTAGGTACTAAGTTCCGTCACAGGATAAAGTAATGCAGTAGATCAACTTGAATTGATTAGTATAAGTTTATTTTGTTTTATTTTTCTATTAAGTATTTTTTAAGGTTATAGATGGATTAAGTACGTATTGTACAAACTTGAATCCAATTACTAATCATTAAAAATCAATAATAATACTTATTTATTTTAGAGTATATGGTGGATTTAAAATCTGACTGACACGAAAATTATGAATACGAGTTCGATACAAAAATACGCGTCGCGCGCTATTTGGCTTTGGTGCGATACCTTCGTAAAAATCAAGTAGTAGATAGGCACACTTACTTTAGGAAATAGTTATTTATGATATTAGTGCGGTAAGTTGGTTTTTACAAACGAGTAGACGAATGTAAGCACGAGACGAAGTCGAGGGCTTACCATAGTCACGAGTTTGTAAAAACCAAATCCGCACGTGTGTCATACAACGTTTTTCGACACATTTGCGAGAAAACATTACAATAAGTAATGAAACAAACTTTTTGTCTCTAGAAATCAGTCGGAAAGTCGCAACAATCTTTGACGTTTCTAATATGAAAATGGCGCGAATTTGCAAAGGGCGCCACATGCGCGTGGTGAAAATTAGAACCACATGCTTTATTTTTTTTATTTATCGTCTCTCATTTTCTCTATAACATTAAAATGAGACAAACGTATACAGCAAAAGCGCTTCCAAGGAGGTTCGATTATTTAGCTTATTTATTCTCGTGATGTGAAACTCCTTGGTGGAATTCTTATTATTTTTTATGGAAATTAAAAAGAAACCGTAAAGAATACGCACGGCGCTATACTACGGAGTTTGCGGTAAAATATGTACTTAGGTGAGAGTACCTACTTTGCCGCACGCTCCATTGTGTGGTGCATAATTTTTAACTTTCGAACAATGCATACAGGCTTCGTAAATGCATTTTTTGAGCAAATGTGTTGAAAATTATGTTACAATTCTTGAATATTATAATTCAAGAAAGCTTAGAAGTATAAATGGTTTGGAATTTGCCTAGATGCTATTTAAAAAAAAACAAAAACGTTTTTATATTTTTTAATCAAATAGTTAACATAATAAAAGTTACCAATGCAACTGGCTAAAATTCATTGAACTGTAGCTGTCTCGGTTTGCATGGACCTAGCTGAGTAGATTGACACGGAATATGGTCCTTGGATTTGCTTGGACCTGGCTGCACAGGCTTATCATTAACATTTTCTTTGTTTTCTTTCAATATTATGTCTCGTATTGGCATACCGCGATTTTGGCGCGGATCCACAATCTCTGGCAATATACATTTCAAATAAAAATCTATAATTTTTTTCTCCATATGCACCCGCCAAAATTCGTCATTTCTTGAAATATTTTCTACTACTAGTTTTCACCGAACCATATTCCAAAAATGCATTGGTTCCTTTCTGTTACATGACTTGGTAATACCAATTACTTTTTTTGTTTATAACCCTGGTATGTTTTATTCTATCGAATTTAAATATATGTATTTTACTTTCTTCAATAGCAGCATTTCCCTTTTCTAAATGCCGTTATTGGACATTTAATTTCAACAATGGTGTCGTTCCCAACTATACCGTCGGGGGTAACCCCAATAAATGAGTATTATTTTGGAGACAAGTCACGCCCTTCCGCATGCTCTATTGCCCTGTAACGCAAATTTTGATTTTGATTTGTTGGTAATTAACAAGTAAAATTTTAAAAACTTACAAAATATCCCTGTTCAATAAAGATAACGGAGCTACAGTGCCAAAGACAGATACACAGGCACACAGACGCACGTACACAGAAACATAGATAGCAAACCGTTATAAATAAATAGGATAGAATTGTAATATGGTGTGTGTTTAATTTCTTTATGTATTTTATGGTGTTACAATAATGATAATGAGATACTACTTTATTCAAATCTATACTAAATAATATTATAAAGTGGAAGTGCGCTAAGTGCGCTGTGGTAATAGCTAATTATACGTAAGTACCATGTACAACAAAGATATTGTTTTTCATTCGATCTAAAAAAAAGTCCGCGACGTTACACCTATATCTATCTCTTATAAATATGCCACACTAAGGCATTTTATGTCAAATAATTTATTTAAAAATTAAAGGTGGTTTTTCAGCATTAATATTAGGCAGGCATATTAATCCTTACTAGCGAAAGTTACTTCATCATCAAGATAATTTTATGAAGATAAACTTTGTCTTTTACAGCATGTTATTTGAACTCACCGTTTAGGAAATAATGTAAAATTAAAATAATTCAACAATATTATTAAATCGAACGGGCGGTGCGCGAGACGCGGCCACCAAACGAGAACGCGTCGAGCCTGCGTGACTGCGTGCGACGCGGTGCAAGAAATTCTTTTTTGTATTGTGATTATGAATATTATGATAGTTACATTCATGGGGAAGGCTGTACGGCTATACGGGAACGGGAATCCCTACGGGAATGAAGAGTTCCGTTACCTGTCTCCGAAGTTCTTCATCAGATCTTCACCAAATTGAAATGGGATCAGTCCGGGAAGATACACTTCCAAAAAAAATAGAATCATCAAAATCGATTGACAATTGGCGAAAATATCGCTGAGCAAACATACAACAAAAAAAAACAGTCGATTTGAGAACCTCTTCTTTTTTGGAAGTCGGTTAATAATATACAATACAATAGTCAATTAAAAACAGTTTAGTGTATGTAATTTATAATTTCTATACATTTTTCCTCTTGCCAATAAACACCGATAAAGTAACGCATTGGATTGGAAAAACTATCCAAACTGACCACATAGGTTTTTGTATGTGTGGTGTCTTCGTTTGCTGCTGGGTTCGTAAATCAAAGCCAAACACTCGTTTCACCAAGGAGCGCATACACGTCCGCACCGGCCGGCGGTTGGGCAAGCAATGCCGTGACGTGCATGCGCCACTTGTACTTTATTAATACGTCACACCTCTTCCTTTACATAAGAATTTAAACAAACAAATATAATAACTGATTAATTATTTTAATTATACTTAATTATCAAATAGTTAATTAATTCTCCACATTCTATAATTTCCAACAAGGTAAAATTTATCTTCCATTGAATACTTATTATACAATTTAACAGAGTTATTTATCTATTCTTTTGCTTCTATCGAATCACTTTTATCCTCTGAATCATCTGTTTGATAATAATTTTCCCCTATTTCCAGGTATATACCACACTTTTCCCTTTTTCCTTCACTGGCTTTCCAAACTGTCTTTTATAAAAGTCTAAGTCAAATCGTTCATTTCAATAAGGCCATCAAACGGCTCTTTTGAACGTCATCATTTACATCCAAATACTATGTATACAAAATAAGGTGACTCTACTGTCCGTTCGCAAAGGTAGATTCTTATGGAGAAGAACGGACAAGAAACTCCATAGTTACTCTTTTCAAATAAATGTTTTACAATATTTTGAATACACACATTAACTTTGATATATGTGAGGTTGATGCACCTAGAGTATACTACTTATAGAAATCAAAGTATTACCAGCAGAGGTAAACATTTTCATTTTCTTAATAAGTACATGGTACTCACATATTTACAAATATTAGAACCATTAATAAAACAGTGTGTGGGTTAATAGAAAAATAAAAACTCAAAAAAAAAAAAGAAAGAATACATCTATAAAGTTAATACAAAAATTTACCAGTTTGATTTTGTCTATACTACACCCTTGGTTGTTCTATACAGCAGCGAATGGCGTAGTCATTTATACCGTAGCGCCATGAATCCGCGACACTGCCATCCGTGACTAGCACCCATCCTCGGGTGTAGTACCATATCCAGTCATGAGGGCTTCGTGCACAGCGCTCCCCGCACAACATTACTCAACGGAAAGATATCCGATCAAACAAAATAAATTTCTGAAATGCATACTCACTCATGAAAATTCCGTTATAATCTGTGCACCAACACAGACCAGAATCGCACCAACAATTTGAAAATATCTGGCACGATATGTGCAACAACACATTAAGCGCTACGAGTATGTACTTGGTGCACAGGCAGAAATCGTACCAACGATTCCTTGGAGACCCATCGCCTCATGTCATTCATGAGGTGCGATCAAGAGTTTAGTAAACAAGCCATCAGACTTGATTTCATTATCACTGTCATCAACTATGTCATCCAAGTCTCGAGGCAGTGATCGGGGGTTTTTCTCACACGATCATGGAGGTATTTATACATTCGCTTAGAGTCAAGCGCCCTTAGTCGGTATACCCAGGTCCATCTCCTTGATAATTCTTAAATGAACCTTTGAATTTAGAATTTGAATTAATCCAGTTTCACTCTTAGTTTGCTAATAACACGAATTCGTTCACGGATATTTTTGTTTTTTTTTAACTTCTGTGCAATCAAATTGAGCTTTACCTTATACCACACAGCGCTTAAAACTCTCTAATGAAATCTCACGGACCTCATCTAATCGTCTTTAGTATCTACATCACTAAACATCAATAATAACGGTCTCGCAATTTCTACAGATTCCTTTTACGCAATATATTGCACCTATTACGTCTTGTTACGATTTGCTATCGTTAATCTCTACGGCAATTGGTCTACAAACTTTTCATGTTACAGAGCTATTCCATGTCACTCTAATGTCATTCAGTCGGTAAACCTTTGACAGACCGACAGTGGCTGTAAATAGTTTCATTGAAACAAATGTTTTAGGTTTGATCCGCGTAATTATGTCATCGAAATCACATTAATTTGAACAAAGAAAATAAAAACCAGGTATCTGACTCTACGTGTAAAATTGTACGTGATTTTACATTAGACTTTACATTCAATTCTAAATTCGACTTTACATTTGACGCTTTTCAGTGTTTTGGTCGATAATATACTCCTCTTCGTTATGAAATTGACCTTTTCCGGCATGATTTCTCAAGCTTAATAAAATCGTTAAAATGTTTCTACTTCCTCCTGTTTTCTTTTTCTGTTAGAAAATATAAATTTCGTTAATCCGACTTTGTTTCGAACTTAAGGAACTGTCTCATTTCTTTGGAGCTAATGCATAGACATCGACACCTTCCCCTTCTTCAGCATGAACGTTGACTATAATCTTCCCAGAAGATTATAGTCAACTTCTCGTTTGTAGTGCTATTCCCCCAACGTAGTAGAGAGTAGCTCGTTTCTTCGCAGGATTGTCGATGTTGACAGGCAATGTGTTAATTCAAGAGCCCTCTTCCATTTCTCCCTGCGAGTGTCGACAATTATTCTGATCATCTTCGCAATCAGGAAGTTTGGGAGTGTGGATAACGCATGAGTCATTTTGAGTTTTAATAAAATTGACTCTTACTTTTGCGTGGCTTTTTTACTGAAAATCATTAACAGAAACACACAACTGCGTAGCCCTAATATAAAGATGCAAGTACTCTTTACGTGGCCCTTTGTGTGTTATTTACTCTTTGCGTGGCCCTTTATGTGTTATTTACTCTTTGCGTGGCCTTTTGTGAGTTATTTACTCTTTGCGTGGCCCTCTGTGAGTTATTTACCCTTTGCGTGGCTTCTTAAGTCATCACTGGTTTAGCCCTTTCCCAACTAAAGATGGGTTAATACCGATATTTATCAGTATTGGCCAATAAGACTATATTAGTCTAGAAATATTATAATATTTTAACTAACATTTATATCAGTAATATTTAACTAATATTTATTAATACGTATCACTTTACGAATGTCAGAATGATTGAGTGAGTCTAATCCCACCGATCCGTGTCAAGTGAATGGAATCCCAGATTATGATAAAGATTATTGTACATGTTAGTAATCTGTGGATTATGTGAATATTAAATATTAGCATATATGAATTCGTCGGATTACTGATACGTGAATCCATGGAATATTACTAATCTCTTAACTAATACCAATATGTTCGTTACACTCCTATTCCCAACTACATTGGGGTCGGCTCCCAGCCAAACCGGATTCAGCCGAATACCAGCATTCTACGTGGAGCGGCTGCCCACCAGACCTCCACAACTCATTAACTGGCTAGGTAATACGGTACTTCAAGGCAAGACCGGTGTCAGACCTTCCGGCCTCCAACAATTCGTAACGTAACTGCCAAAGGTCTACAAATGACAGCCGGGCCCAATGGCTTAACGTGCTTTCCGAGGCACGGAGTAGTCTCGGTATGTTAAGATCCACAGACCAACCTCGACAAGCGTTGCTTTACCTTGAAGATTGGCCCGTGCGGCTGTTATAATTTAGCCACGAGCTCCTTGCTCCTTTAGGTAAACCTTTAATAAAACTATGATTCTCTCAATATAAATTGTGCTAGTATAATATTAGACAAGTACTAATCGCTAAATCCTACCATTGCCCGTTTTTTTAATGGTACTCGTATAATGGAGTGTGCTAGCTAACATGTTGTAAATACTATTTAAGTTCATGATTTCCATGTTGTTGGATACATATTTATTTTTGTTCCTGTGTCTTAAAATACTTTGCGTACTATTGTTTAATTCAAGTTCTTAAAACGTAACAGCCAGATGTGTTGCTGGGGAGTTAGTTGCGCCACTTCTTTTTCTCAGCTTAAACACTAGGAAGTGGTGACGGGTGGGCGTTTTGGGGCACATTCTTTATGTATGTAAAATTTGACGTTCAAAAAGTGCTGGCTCTCAGCCTAATTTGAATAAATGACTTTTGATTTTAATTTCAATATTGTGATGTAATTGTCGTTAATAATATAATAAAAGTAACCATGAAAATAATACATCTTTCATACCTTGTCCAAAGCCAATTGAATTGTTAAAAAACGTAAATAATTGTAAATGTGGGTAACAAGTAAAAACATTTTTTTTTTTTAAATGTGGGTAGGTATGATATATTTTTAATGGGCTGTAAATACGCTACTCGACATTATGTCAATGTATAAGTACTACCTGAAACAATGTCAATTTGCCTTTGTATTGCACCCTTGGCGCCATTGGATGAGGTGTTTCGTATTTTATTTATGCTTTCAGTAAAATACAAATTACTGGTCCTAAATTTCCTCATAATATTGTTATTAGCAATCTGTAACCCAATCTTTTTTTTTTTTTATTTGTGATGGGTTTGCTCTTGACTCTAGTCAATGTCAGATATGACAGAGACAAAGTCTACGATGGAGCGAGCTTACCCAGAAGGAGCCTGTTCACTCGAACTGTTTTTTCTTTTTTTTTTCCAAAATTACTATCTGAAATGTGTATACCATGTTCTCACACTGCAAAATCCTAGATAAGTCCTAGATATATTTTACCACGATGACTGTATAACGAATAAACTACAATACATGTCTAATTTACACATTGTTATGTCCCTCAATTGAATTTTATTGTAACTTTTTTTTTTTCTTTTTTTTTAGCTAGATGCAGCGTGAATGGACAATAATAGAATGAGTATTACAGTGGCTTAGCATGGGTGTCAGCCGCCCCCTTGTTTAGGTTTTAAAGGGGCCGCCCGGGGCGGGTCACCCCTCGCCCTTACTACGCTACGCCACTGGAGTGATACAAATCTTTATTACGCGAAGTAGATATGGGTTATGCCGGTGACATTTATTACAATAGGTTTAGTGATATTTAATGTTGCTAAAACTTCAAAATGACAAAGGAATCAATCAATTGATCCATGTAATTTGCATTTTTTATGGATATATATGCCCTTGGCAAAATTACACCTTAATGCTCCTTGGTACCTTGATTCACCTTGGAAAAATACTACTTTGTGCTCCTTGGCACCTTATTGCACCTTGGCAACATACACTAATACACTTTGGTACATTTGTTATGATAGCATATTGTATTACCTACCTATATCAATAAGTAGTACATATACCTATTGCGCTGATTGATTGCATGCATTTGACTTATCTGCTTTAATATTACTAACGACATTTGCTTTAGGTACCTCAACCTTAAAACATCATTTAACTTAAGGGAACGTGATGAATAGTGAGGAATTATAATTTTGCACTGAAAATTCTTATTACCTACGTAGGTATTTAAATAAATAATGTCACTGGATAAATTACATTAACGCGGACTTACACGGTATTTCTTATTACAATTTCTACTAATAGGTACCTACGTCGAAATTATCGTCACAAGATATAAGAAGACTGTTACCACCGAGTAGGTACTTATTTTCAAATTTTAATTTTAACTTATTTTAGAAATATCCACGGCTATAGTCAAGAATATAACAATAATTATGATAGAAATTATTTTTAGAAAAGTATTCATTGCTTTTTGCATGACAATGATAATAATAACCTATCATTGATCGATCAGACAAATAACACTGTATTTGTTATTTGTAATGTCTAGTCATTTGTTTTAATAGTACTTGGACAGATAGATACATATACCACTTAATCGATAGTACCATAAAACCGTGAGGTTGTTATTAGTGTTTCATTTGTTTTTTTTTTTTTTTTTTTTTCGTGCACGTGAGTTCATCTCCCTCCTTTTTCATATAGCAGCATAATTTACCACTTACTTGAGGCTCGTCGCCACTGTGGTGTCTTCGTTTGCTGCTGGGTTCGTAAATCAAAGCCAAACACTCGTTTCACCAAGGAGCGCATACACGTCCGCACCGGCCGACGGTTGGGCAAGCAATGCCGTGACGTGCATGCGCCACTTGTACTTTATTAATACGTCACAGTATGTCTTGTCATAACTTGATACATTGTTAGTAATTAGTAAGAGGATGGACTCTAGTGTACAGTGCATAAATGAGCTGGTCCGGTAGCCTAAACGTTACCAAAAGTATGTTATTATAATATTTTCATAGGAAATGGTCATACTGTAACACTTTTACACTATGGCACGCGACTCACGAGTGCGCTGCGCGTATTGTTTGGCATAGACGAGACCTACACAAACGTTGCGGACACCATAAATATTATTATTTGTTGTGTTGTGGTGGCTGTGAGTAGGTACCCACCTAGCGTATAACTACACTTATATTTCTTCTCTACATGAACACCACAACATTATTGCACCGATATTCAACTCTCATGTAGGAAATACGAGCTATTATTTTTGCATTTATTATTTTTGTTTTTTTGATAAGTGAAAACGGACATTTCTAATAAATAACAAATATTATAAGACTTATACAAACTCTCCGAAACCATCAAGACTAACGTAGCGGAGTGAACTACCTATTTGACATTTGAAAACAGTAAATCATTGTATCATGTGCGCGCGAGGTGGCTTTATGCACTCTGAAATAGGGTTCAAATTCAATTGTTTTACATACTCGATGCGGTTGGTAAATCTATTCCGCGCGAAAACTAAACCACTAAAGCGCACGTCTTTATGCGTACTGAAATAAGGTTTAAATTAAACTGTTTACACACATGTTTGCGGTGTGGAAATTTATCTGTTTCGTGTCGGTACTTACCTAGTTAGTAAAGTAAATTATGTATATACCTATATACCTTTTTGTTTATTCAGCCAAAGTTTATAAAAAAAAGTAGTCACCGCTGCAACGAAGAGCCGTGACAACTTTTTTTTCCCCCATTTTTTTTTACAAAATTATAGCTACATCTAATAAAAACTAACTATATTACAACTGTTTGAACACTAAATTGTATACAAGTATTATTATTTAACCACTCGACACGTGAAAATTCCAAAATAAAAAATAAATCTTACGTAAATAAACATAAACATTAAATTCGCGGCACACTGGTGTGCCGGCAGTGCTAGAGCGGTAATCAATTTAGGCTTAGCCAGTAACAGAACTTAGCGGGGGTGGCGGGATCGCAAAAATTTGGCACACGTCCGACCTCCAACACGTTCCGCTCGGGACTAAATGACACGGGGCGCGCTCATGAAACGACAAAATCACTTGATTTTGGAATTAGTGGGATACGTATTTTCATATTTCACATTATGACGGCCGATTTATATCACATTTTTTACGACCTTTATTGTGGTATAAGTTTTATTACTCAAAACCTTATATAACTCAAATGAAATGATAATTACATCTTGATTTTGACTTGTCTTTGCGATTTAATTGGATGCAGTAAAGTGCAAGTAATCGTGTATCGCACGGCCGAAATCGCAAGATCGAAGTGTGAAATATGTAATATATTTTTTTCAAAATTTAAATCCGTGTTGTTTACGAATAAAACACAATTTTACACAATGCAAAACAACGTTTTTCCGGAAAACCTGGCCTTAACAAACATACCCTTGTCATCTTGAACCCATGTCTTTATTCGGGCACCTATAACCTGAATTTTTCAAGCTCTTACTGCTAATCAATTGCTTATTAGTACTTCAAGGCAAGCAATACCAATATCCCCCGGCACTGTTTAAGAAAATATACCGTCCTACTGTTTTTTCAAACGCCTAAGCAATTAAAGACCTCTTAATTGTCAGTAAATATGCATTAGGCACACATACTTAGTTCCGCACACTTAAGTTCGTAACAAACATGTAGGCTCCATCGTTTTTTCCGTCGTTTACCACACTGATGTCTTAATTGTGATAAAATTAATTAGTGTAGGTATGCAAATAGAGAAGTTTTCATCCGTAATAATGCTACCTCAGACAGAAACTATGGGACGCGTTTTGAATGCAAATTAATTCTATGATTGATCGACAGATAGTAAGTATGACTATAGTAAGTGTACCTATATACTTATTTAAGGTACTATTTCTATAAAAATGCGTTCTAACTTCGGTATCGCATTATCGCCGCTCACCTATTTATGTGCTGGAACGTATTGGTTTCCATGCCAAGAGTTTGAGCATACAGCTCTTACCACTTAGGCACCTCCTCCACGAGCGAGTATCTCGCGGGGCGATGTTATCGTCCTGCCAGTTCACTTCACACTCACTATGGACGTCTCTTCACACGGCGATATTATCGCGGCGATTCGGCGAGTGAAACTGACGAGCAAAGCGTCAACTCAAAGCGATTCATTGCTCGTGGATGTGGCGGCTTGCGCACTGTATGCATGCAAGTCTACCTACCTATTTAGTGCAGCCGTGAGGCACGCACTTAGTTGTTGGCATATTACCATTTTTTGTAATTCCTATGAAATTTTATTCTTTCTTTCTTTCTTTAGATGCAGCAGCAACCTTTAAAAACACTGGAACCGACTCTAGACCGGAATTTAGATTGAAACTAAAGTATTCACACCAACTTTTCACCCCAAAGCCATCGTCCCTTCTTTAACCCTTATCTTCTCTTCCACAGAAGACGTAACAGAAGAAGAAGTCCAAGATTTCCTCCGCGAGATAGTGATGCTCAAACATGTCGGCTCTCACAAACACGTGATCCGTTTAATAGCGTGTTGTACCCGACGGGCGCCTCTCATCGCCCTGTTGGAACATGCCCCAAGAGGGGATCTGCTGTCACTCCTGCGGACGGCGAGGGGGAGACGGAAGGAAAGTCAGAACTCCAATGTTACGAGGAGGGTTGACAGCTCGCAGGGGAGGCCGTCTGAGGCAGACTGTAAGTTTTTTTATAATACTTTTAGGTAATCTTTGTCTGTGTCAGGGGGTCTACTCTCTAATAGTTTCGGCCTTAGTGTCGGGTGTTTTCTACGGACCGAACTGAGAACAACTGTCAAATCGTGTGGTTATTTATTCTTAGTTCGGGTTCGGGACTAATCGTAAGTCCGTAGATGATACCGAGTAGAAAACGCCCGACACTAAGACCGAAACTACGGACTTCGGGCTTAGAGAGTACCCCCAGGTAACAGGATTTATCAGAGCTTTTGGTATTTCGGTGTGATGAATTAGTCATTTATCATAGAATTTTAAATACTTGATAATGTGGGACTTGGTGCAATATTAAATTTTAAGTTCCCACCTAATCTCAGTTTTTATCTATACCTACGCAGTAAAGTTCTTTTTTATTTCTAGTCGAATTGGCAGCAAAACAGGAGCTTATATCGAAACAAATGATTTAATTAACGGAACATTCACAGAGATAAGACTCCTAAAAGACTACAAATAAAAGCTTAACTTCAATGCCAAACGCCTGCAAAAATTCTGTGAGCAATATTTATTCGTAAAGCCTTTCAAACAAAAATATTTTGTCAGGAGCTTCATTCAAACGGAATAACTGAAAATGTAGGCGTATAATACCCACATTTTGAGTTAACATTTATTTAGGTTTCACATTGTAAAATTCTCATAATTATCAACGATGCTCTGCTGATTTAACGAGTTCGGTCTTTATATGCTAATCTGTTCTTCTCATATTTCGAATGTGTGCCCGATTGGTGGTGATAGACTCGTCTCCAATCACATGGGACTTGTTCGCATGGGTATACAAATTGCAAAATGTGCGTGTGCTGGATGTGTACTGATAATATACTCATATCTGTGGTTTCCATTCAGAATTAACAGCGCTAATTCAAATTCATACCACTGATTTAGGTGTCGCGTCGTGTTAATACAAAGTGACCATTATCGTGCAAATACGTTGCGTTAACTTGTTTGGCAAATCCGAATAGCGCCCTCTGTTGGTGCTACGACGCGATTGAGTTTCCATACAAATGAACGCACAGTAGACACGGTTGGCTGAACACTATCAGCACCTCTGCTTAACTCTAGTTACACAGGCAAGATACTACGTTATGTAATTTCTATCCGTTTTTATTTCTAGCCGAGTACACGAACCTCAGTGACTCTGACCCTGCTCTTTCGGATGGTGACTGCAAATTATATCTAGATTGTGATAAGAAAAAGGACCATTATGTAGCTGAACCAGCCTTGCAGCTAGACGGCAATACTATGAGGGAATACGCCCTGCAAGTCGCCCTTGGGATGAGTCATTTGGAAGAAAGAGGGATAACGCACAGGTGAGCGTTTATTAAATTCGTATTTGTTTTCTATTGGATGGCAGACGCCTCTACGCAGACCCCTTTTTTTCCACTGGGCTCTCTGGGCAAGTGCCCAGGGCCCCGCGACTGTTGGGGGCCCGATAGTTTCCGCAAGATGACCTATTTATTATTTTATGAAAATCAACCGAAAACATTAGTTTACTTAATTTATTTCTTTTCGTCTCGGATAAGTGTGCGTTCACCTTTAATGTATTAAAGGTGAACACGCGAACCGATGCGTTCGCATTCTATCAGTTGCGTATTGCGTACGAGTATGACAGAGTAACGTGCGAGTTGATTTAAAAAATGAGTGATTTTAATTTAATTTAAAACCCTTTGACGTGTTTCACTTTCTTCATCTTCCATTAATAAAGCACTGGCAATAAAAACCTCTTCAAGATCTATCACAATTCACATGTAATAACAGTGCGACAGCGGTATAGGAAATAGAAACGATTTCTTCGGCGCGGTCGATTTTTTCGGTGCCAATATGTGTGCGAGGACTCCTTGACTTCGATTCGTTCGACGTGTTCGGCTCGGATAAGTGTGAGTTCACCTTAATAGTGTAGCTACATTGTATAATATATTTATACCCACCTTTAATTAACGGTTCCTATGGAGAAAATACAACAACTTCGGTAATTGCATCAACAACGACAACTGTCTCTGTTATAGGTACAACAACAGTGCCTCCAACAAAAATTTGTCGGCGGGGTCGAATAATAATAATATGTTTCCTACATATTATTCGACCGCGCCGACAATTTTTCCGAGGCATACAATGTTTTGCAGGAAAACAAAATTGAAGACACATTTCCAAATGTAGAAATTGCACGGATTAACTTTTTAAGCGTGACCACTTCACTCAAGCCTTCACTTCAACATATTTACAGAATCGCACTGCTGTTTACCGATGAAGTCCATTGAATGTGATGAACTTAAAGAGATAGACTTAGAACAAGTGACTGACGATTTATCTCAATAGATTTTAATCACTAACCTGAGAGCCAATTCTACGAATTTTTAAGCAAAGTTCACATTTGCATCTCAGTCGCAATCTGTCAAAAATGTACCTATGAAAAATGAGGTTTTTTGACAATGAAAATTAGTAGAATTTGCATTCTGTAAATGCTACAAGAGTTACTTTTCTGAATTGTATGACAATTACGTTATTATTATGTTTTCATTTACACAAACTAGAATAAATAGGTATAGAATTTGGATTTCGTCCGTTTCAGCAAAATTGTGCTCTGTCAGAGTCATTGGGCCCATTATTCTAATAAGCCCAGGGCTTGCTCGTCTTACGCTACGAACCATCAGATCTATGCTCTATACCAGCATCTGTGTTCGCAGTCACCCGAGTTCACCCGACAGCCGTAAAATCATGTAGTAGATCCAATCCAGCAAACTTTAACATTAGTAGAAACTATATACTTAAGTATATAAAGCCAAGTCGCCAAGCTTGGCGATTATTGTGAACCCACCCATTTTGGGGAGGCCTATGTCCAGCTGTGCACGTCTTTCGACTGATATTATGATGATGTTTTCGGGTCTCGTCCGGGTCGAAACAATTGGTTCCAGTATACCGCGAATTGATTTAAACTTTAATTCTATGTTTTTTACGGTTTATTTTCATTTATTTTTATTTCCATTAAGTAGATTCCTTCGGATGATAGAGATGGTTTTTTAAGCTAGTTGACTGCGACATGTCTATTATTATAACTTTCAACTTTAATGAAAACTTTGCTGAAACATAATACAGAGGGACTGTTATTACGAAGTTTGATATAACTAAAGTTGGCACATTTTAATAATGTTAGTGCAGAATTTATTATTTTGACTTTATTATTTTGTGCAAATCAGTTTTATATTATTTTTTGCTTGCCTACTTCGGAATAATTATTTATAACATATAGCTGCCGCCCACGGATCCGCCCGCGTAAAAGTCGAAAATGATCCCAACATGTTCTCGGGATAAACAGTAGGTACCCTATGTACTATTTCAGGACATGGTTTAGCCGCGTGCCAGGTTTCATCCAAAACCGCTCAGCCATTACGCCGTGAAAAGGTAACTATGAAAGTCAATCTCTCATTTATTTAACTGGCTGCCTAGCTTTGTGCCAACTACGTTGTGGTCGGCTTCCAATCTTACCGGATGCAGCTGAATACCAGTATTTTACATGGAGTGAATGCCTATCTGAACTTCACAATCCAGTGACTGGGTAATACGATACCCGTTGCCAAGACAGGTATCAGTTTTCCTGGCTTCTGACTACCTGTAACGACTGCCAAACATGTTCTATTGACAGCCGGGACCAACGACGTAACGAGCTTTCCGAGGAATGAAGGAAACTCGATATAATAGGGCTTACAGTATGTAATGTAAAGTAGACGGTCACCAATCCACGGACTTACCGTCAAGCTAGCTTAACCTCTAAGTTGACCCGTGCGACTGTTATTCTTCAAATGAAATAATTTTATAATGTTTAAAAACTACTTAAAATCTCAACTCTACATAAAAAAAGGTCAAATATGCCACATGTTGCCATCACATAATTGAAAGGCCCCAATCCATGAGCATGACGTCAAAACATCTAACGCGCAGGTCGCTCACTGTACGGGGAAAATTCCGACCTTTTCCGAGAACTCCGCCCGTCAACAGCCATTTTCCCAGGCACCCGAACCCCCGCCATATTTAATTTAAAACGTAAACCTCCACAGTTTGCCACTCAGATTACATAAGAAATGATCCTGTTTGATGTTATTCCTACTCACATTATTGCCTCTATTCGTATTGTTAAATAAAATTCAACACAATATTTAACTCAACTTAATTGGATAGCTGCCGATGAATTGTATTCAACCATTTAAGTAATTGGAACCCTATTATCAAAGGATTTGTGAGAACCCATTGTGGAAATTATGAATAAATATATTGAACTTGGTCCTCATGTTTTGTATTAATGTTTATTTTCGATCCTATCAATGTGAAATAATTCCGAACAGTCAGGAAAATTGGCCGCCTGACAATAATGTTATAGCAATACCTTCCAACTCGATTTGTAGTTACATTTTTCATGTAGGCGTTTCCAATTTGTTTTTCAAATAAAAAGGAAAAACAAAACACTATCGATCGACCTGCTTTTTGCCAATTTGCCAATTCTCCGTCCTAATTATGTTTTAAGTACCAATTGTATTGAATGCGCTAGAACGTGTCACGGTGACCAATCGCAACACTGTGACGCTCCAGTGGATAAAAGGACATAGCAACACTAGGAAATTACGTAGCCGATCTTGTGGCCTGGCCAGTTCGGCCAGGAGGGGATCTGGATCCTAACCCATAGTGCTACTCCCCTTCACCCAGCTGCGCGCCTACTAGAACACAGCCACACAAGCAGAACGCTGAAATTGAAATTTTATTTGCCCTGAACATCCTTTTAAAATTGCTCAAATCGGACAAACACCTCCCTAAGTCAAAGAAGTTTTAATTTTATATTTTCGTTTTCATTTTATGAAGGTTTTTGGTTGCCCCTTCAACCTAAAACCTTCCTAAAATGAAAAGGAAAATAGTAAAATTTGCTACGGGCCCCGCGCTGGCTTCACCCGGCACTGGGTAGGTTACCTACTGGTATAAGTTATTCACCTCGTTTTATATTGTCGTCATGTTTGGCGCAAATAAACTAAGTAAGTACTTACTTTTCTTTCTTTCTAAATCATGTAATCTTTAACGTAGTAAGTATAAAAAAATACTGACGGAGATCGATTGTAGCTGAACATCCATGTTTCGGCGTTGCCTAGCAACCGTTGCTAGGAGCAGACAAACCTCAAGGCAGGCGAATCATCCGACTTATTACACCCTAAATCTCAATTCTGTGTCAAGGAAACAAAGTTTATTTTACAGTAAACAATGTGCGGGCAGAAGTTTTATTTTGCCTCAAAACTCTGAACACAATTAAATTAATTCATATTACAAACTGAATTACTTTGGAACTGTTTATTTACCCGATTGCTCCTGAAGGAGGGTAATGTTTTTGGTACATGTTTGATTATAATATGTCTGTTTCTTTGGTATGCCCTCTAGCATAAACAGTTGTATTGATTTCAAGACATTCGTCCGACAGGAGAAAAGGCTAGGCAGGCAGTATCATTACATTCTTCTTATGTACCGAAGTTACATCGACTACTCGAAGACTCGAATACATCCCAATTGGGTCGTATAATCTTTAGTCTGGCTGGATAGCTTTTGTTACGACAAAAACATAATTTTAAAAAAATGCCATCGTGTGTTTTTTCAAACCATCTCTTTTGCACCATTTATACGTATAGTGAAATGTAAAATGAATGAAAATTGTGTATGTGTGCTGCCGCTGCCGCGCGGAACACTTTTTTCGGTTGTTTTGTGCGTGTATAACGTGTCTGTTTACTAGAATATCATTGTACGAAGGTTTTTATACAAACGGAACTCTTCGGAAACCAACCTCTGTCCACCCCGAATCTACTAGACCGATTTAGTCGAAATTTGGTACACATGAACTTCTGTGAGCCAAACACGGTAGCGCTATGTAGGTGCGTCAATAGATAAACAAAGAGTATGGGTAGCTCCTTTGGGGGTAAAAAGATAAATGTGGCAAATCAAATGAAAGGGCTGTCTGTAGATTACAGGAAAACAATAAGAAGTATAAGTACTTACTGTTAAAACAAAAAACATGTAAAAACAAATTGCTTCGTTCAGAACTCTTTGCACGCGAGTCCGACTCGCACTTGGCCGGTTTCGTGAATTAATGGTCTTGTAGGGTATTAAAAAAAGTGTTCATTTATTTTTTTATTTATTTCTTTATACAACCAACTTGAATTAACAGTTAAAAACCAAACAAACGAGACAATGGTCTGAAAAAAAAAGAAAAAAAAACCTGACTAATTTAGGTACCTATACAAAATGAAACAGAAATCACATAATAAAAATAATACATTATCATTGACATCAGAATTATAATAAAATCATCAATATGATACAATCAAAAACAAAGAATTAAGTATATTAAAATAAAGTTTCGAGGCGACGATAAAATAAAATATTAACCAGTCACCGAGAGGAAGTCTCCCCACAAACCGTGGCTATTTGAATCCACTCAATCTAACAGCAAACGTTCACCAATTTCCAGAGACCTAGCAGCCCGGAACATCCTGGTCGACGGCGCAGGCCTACTCAAAGTGGCCGACTTCGGCCTGTCGCGGTCCGGCGTCTACGTCCACACGAGGTCCAGGCCGGTCCCACTGCGGTGGCTGGCTCCTGAAGCCATCCTACATTCCCAGTACTGCAGTGCCAGCGATGTGTGGGCGTTCGCTGTGCTGCTATGGGAGATCGCTACTTTAGGTAAGGAAAAAAGCATGACTTAGTATTGCATACGAGTTCCATAATGCTTGACGTCGTGTGCAAAACACGAGCCACAGCGCTGGTAAAGATGAATAGTTCAACACCATAGAGTATATAATTATAAGTCTTTGTTCAATACAAACCTATTGAAAAAGAGACCCGCGGTTAGGGTCTATCTCAACAATTACTTGTCTTTGCCACTCTTTATTCAAAACCAACTATACAGGGTTATTTGTAAAACACCAGCAACCTTTCAGGGGGTGAAAGTACTCATCATTATAAACAACTTTTACTATGGGACCAACTCTGAAATATTAAAAATTAAATCAGCTGTTTCATACAAAATGCAATAGTCACCCGATGAAAATTTATGAAATAGCAGATTTTTTTTTTGATTTTTCAGGGTTGGTCTCATAACAAGAGTTGTTTATAATGATGAGTACTTTCACCCCCTGAAAGGTTGTTGGTGTTTTACAAATAACCCTGTATAAATCTATGATCGATAAAAACGGGCCCATAATGTGACGATGGTTTCTCATTGCGCTGTCGCATTGTCGCATTGGCATTTTCTTGAACTTTTGCTAAATATGCTTAATACGCGAAAGGGTAGTCGGCAGTTGAATAATTTGATTAAATTATTTCGGTTTCTATTGAAAGTTTTAAAATTTTCTTAATAAATGTATATTCTCAATTTACGTTTCAGGAGGCTTCCCATATGCCGAGCTCAGTAACCACCACGTACCTCCATTCCTGGCCGGCGGAGGACGTCTCCCGAAGCCAGCCCGAGCCTCGCCAACACTCTACCAGCTCATGGTGGAGTGCTGGTCCGAGAACCCCACAGACAGGCCAACTTTCTCTCAAATCGTGGACAAACTGACAGTCCAAAAGCAGTTATATGTTGACTTAGATTGCGTTTTCCCGCCTTCTGAAGACGAGCTGCAACGCTTAAGAGATTTTGACTTCAATATGACCGAAGCCAACGGTCATCCTGACCGGTAACCCTTGTAAAGACTGAATATTTTTATTGTTATTATTGTCAACCTGTAAGCACAATACACGTGTATAATAATTATGGATTTCGTTTCATTTTAACACATTTCTTGAGATCGCGTAATGTAGAATCAGAAGTCACCGGATGTTTGCAAATGTTAGCACTGTCACCCAGACCGACCAATCAGGGGCATGTTCAAAATAATAGCCATAGAAGATCATTATCAATCATCAAATATAAATAATTATCATCATTAAATATAAATAAAACTTTTTCGTTACTTAGTGACTGAGCGACTGACAGACAACGCACAGCCAACACTACTAGTCGTAGAAAGCTATGAAAATTGGCATGTAGTTTCTTTGGGGAGTGTAGAGAAGCAATAAGAGAATATTTTCCGAAATTCCTACAGGAACAGAAAAACGGGATATGCGGGTACGAAGTCGCGGGCAAAAGCTAGCCAGTTATATAAATACTAGAACTGATTGGTTGCCAGTTGTTGTCAGACATTTCACAATTCTTCGACAAGACACGGTCGTTTGCAATAATCCGTTGATACTCGTATAATTATTCCAATGTGCCTGAAACAACGTCCCGCCAATTGACTTTTCATTTTAAAACTTATTATAAGAAAAACTATAAACCATGGTTAATCGCAATGCCAATATTACCTACCTACTCAATTTTTGAAGAATCATACAGCTTGGCAAAAAAGAGCATGACGTGGTGACAAGTGGAACTAAATAATTTACTAAATGGAAACCAATGATATCGTCACTACTTGGCCGACAAGTGTTAGATTTTGAGTAACGTTTATTGTTCCACATTTATTTTTAACGATTCGATTAAATTCTCTTACTGATTTCCCATATTATGGTGCGTTAAGTGAGATAGTGGCGCCCTCATTTTTTCCAAACTCTTTTTTGCCAAGCTGTACGTAGATTCTACAAAAGAAAATTTTAGTTTTTAAAATTACCAAGATCTAAAAGAAAGTAAGTTAATCAAATTTTAACATTTTTTTAATAAGTAAATGACCAGACCAATTCTTACTACGTCTAAGTACGTAAAATTAATTTGATGGGTTCGGCACAGTTGTCATTTTCAGCTTTTCCGGTTCGCATTATCGAAAATGGGCTCGAAACCAAATTCCAAGGAGGTGCCTGGAATCCACATTAGTTCTTGATATGGCATGGGTGTCATTTTCATGGTTATGGATATAAACAAAAATACGTTGAGAGCAGGACCATTCATAAAAATACTATAACGAGCTTGGGGTTCGTGACAACAAATACAGCCGATTAAATAACCAAAAATAGACACTTTAATTTACAACACTAATAACAACTCAAAACTCACTAATTATAAAACACAATTGAACACGCAGTTGAAGATCGCTTTCAAAGTTATCGCTTGTATCGCAAATCCAATACTAAATTAAAAGAATGGTTCTTTATTATTATTATTTTTAGTTTTGAAAAAAGTACCTCCAAATGAATCACCAATTACAAAGCGGCGTTATATTTGATAAAGCAGTCGAAACCAATGCCTCTGAGGAAGTCATTGACTAAGATATTATTATACGTTTGATTCAAAATTTGGAAAGAAACTTGGAAAGTACCGACCGCCTCTTGAATCCCCGAATCGACTTTTGGTCCCATTTAGAGCCGCAATAGAACCTAATCCGTTAATTTTATTTCAGTGATCTCCACAGTATTAACATTGTGTTCTATGGCATATACCGTAGCCGACCACTGGCCGGATCCTGATAAAGATCCATTGGTATTCGTCCAGAACCCAATAGAAGCCGAGATGCCAGGCCACTGGGTCCCGCTGAGCATTATCAAAGTTATCCTAGAAAAAAAAGGTCAAACTACACCTGAAACTAAAAGTAAGTTGAACCTTCCTCTGAAAATCAAAACACCAAAACCTAAACAAACTGACTGGAAGGATGCCTGGAAGAGTGACTGGGAGGGCGAAGGCAAGGGTGAGGGAAATGATGAATTGAATGAACCATTTAACATTAAGAAACCAAGTGATTCCAAGCAGCGCAAACCAAGGAAGCCTGCGAAAAAACCCGTGATAAAGAAGCCCAATCATCCTTTCCCTTACGGCCCTAACTCGGATGATGTGAATGTAGAAACGTCTCCTGAAGAAAATTATGGTGATGAGAATGAAGATTATGGTGACAATGGAAATAATGTACAAAATTCAAATCATGGAAATAAATCAGGAAATAAAGGAAATCAAGACAGTCAAGAAAATATGGGAAATAAGGGGAAATCGGGAAATAAGGGGAAAACGGGAAATAAGGGGAAAACGGGAAATAAGGGAAAAACGGGAAATAAGGGGAATAAAGAAAATAATGCAAACAAGGCAAATAAGTCGAATAAAGCAAATAAAGAAAAAAGAAATAAAAAAAGTGAAGGAAATCAAGACAATCGAGGAAATAAGGGGAATAAAGGAAATAAAGAAAATAATGCTAACAAGGCAAATCACGAAAATAAGTCGAATAAAGAAAGTGAAGGAAATCAAGATAATCAAGGAAATAATTTGGGAAATGGAGGAAGTAATGCAAATATTTTAAATAATGCACATGATGAAAATCATGATAATCATTTGAAACCAAATTCTGCAGATAATGCAAACAACGCAAATAATGGTGAAAATACTGACAGTAATGGTGATAATCATAATAATGCCGAAAATAATAACAATTCAAATAGTGAAAGTAATGCAAATAGTGAAAATAATGAAGGTAATGAAAGTAGTGGAAATAATGAAAATAACGACTCTGATGATACTAATAATGCAAGTAATATAAGTGACGATCAAAATGGTGGTAAAAATGAGAATAATGAAACACCACCGAAGAAAAAACCACGCCGCCCTCATAGAGACATAAAAAGCAACTCACCTGGGTAATTTTTTCCAAATCCGGGAAAAAATACAATATTGCGGGGGATGCCGAATTAAAACCAGCGAACTTAAATTTATATCTTGATTTATTCCGACTTGTTGATTCACCAAAGTACAGGTGATTAATCGGAGACAACAGGTTGTCTATTTTTGTGTTTTCTTTTATTTTTTGCTACTTTTCCGTAACAAAACCCTCTGTTTTTCGTACATTTTTGTTAGGAATTTTAATTTCAGAATACAAAGTTTTGATCCCGTTTTACAAAGTTGTATTATGTCCAATTGAAGTGTTATGTATTCTCAGTGGCGTGCACAGAGTTTTTAGACAGGGTAGGCAGAAAATTTTAAAAGCCAAAAATACTTACTGCATGTTGGTTTTTGGCCACCTCAAATATCCATAGATTGACTGATTTTATAGACATATCAATTTACGGATAAAGACATAAAAATATTTCGGTTCCGATCGATTTATCGAATTGGCTGCGACATGACTATCAATGTCGATTTGTATCTGAGAATTTAAACACGTCTCAATACGATTTTTTCCAAAGGTGTGATATTTTAGGGAAGCTTCTAGGTGTTTTTCAGATTGGTCATGTTTTTTAGCTGCAGTAGGAAAGTTATGAATATCGATGTAACCGGTATCGTTCCAGACCGTTTTATTGCTTGAAAATAGTAGACAAGGGAAACAGAACAACCTATAGCTGTGTATGCAACCTGTGAGTCAATAACATGAATCACATTGTTATTTATTGAATTTACGATTGACTTTGACTATAGTTTGTAATAATTGCAAATTCGGTGTACTTACAATACAACGACCTTTTACAATCACTTGTTTTTTTATCACCGAATAAAAGTTTTGAAAACGCATCATTTTTAATTTCTCTATACACATACGACCTGAACAACTTTCACAGTGAATATTATCCATTTTTCACAATATTATCAACGTTAAACTCTTAAATACCAAATAATATGACTCACAAAATAAAGCAAAACGAACCAAACAAACAATAAGGCGATTAAGTCACAAACTCGAAGACAGTGCAAAAAATAATACGACAAAAAGAAATAATGTGAGTTATGATGCAATATAAATGAAACTGAGCTACTTTTTAAAAGGGATATTTTTAAATGCACATCTGTATAATTTTAATGCATACCAGAAAAAATAATGCTGTGCAAAAAATTGATTAGAAAACATGTCTTACAAAAAAAACTAAAAAAATCATCCAAAACGAGATGACCTTTTTATCGAATTCACACCAAAAATGTGGTTCATACATCGGATTTATGATTTATAAAACAAAAATACGAATTGTTTATCAAAAATACTAACTTGCACTCTAAATTGCACTTCCCTGAAATAGCAGGTGGTTATCATGGTTACAATAGTAGCCGGTCATTGGGCACCCCGACTCGGACAGGTTAGGCTAGAAGGGGATGGCGGGGTCAAGTGAGCGAGCGAAGCGAGCGAACAGACCCCGCTATCCCCTTCGTGGTTATTTTTTTTTAAACCACCCAGAAATATCATTAGCCAAATATTCGTTCAGTAAAACAGTTCTGCAAATACCATTAAACAGTATATCTAATATGATTTATTTAGTGTGCATAATTTGTGTGCAAGTCAGTATTTTTGATTTAACTTTGAAATATTTTGTTCGAAAATAGGGAAAATACAGATATCGATTTAATTACATGCCTTTTTAAAATAGTTGTATAGCTACTTTCGGTTCGGAAAACATCGGATAATTTCGTAATTTGTCGTGTTGTAAAAAATACACTGTCTATTCTGTACGGTTATGTGCGTTATTGTGAAATTGTGTGCCACGTATAATATAGGAACGCACACCCATTCAATCCGCATGACCACGAGAGCACACATGTAAACATTTAGACCCGAATAGTTTGTGTCTTTCCCGAGGCACGCAGCGAGGCGCTATGCCGCGCAATGCTACAATACTGAACGAGCTTGCTTGGAGCAACTGTTTATAGTGTTTATGTTTTATTTGTTTATTGTTAGTAAGTAGGTACTCGTCGTACTCGTAGATAAAATAATAATAGATATCAGAACAAGATTATACTGAGTTAGGTAGGGTAGGCAGTGTCTTTCTCACTTTATGAACTGCACGCGACTGTGTATAATTATTCTCAGGAGTCTCATTATTTGGTTGACTTCGATGTCAATTTTTTTTAAAATTTAAGCCTATCTAACATCAAATATCAAATATAGATTTAATTTAAATCATATAGGAATCTTATAGACCGAATGAATTAGAATGTTTTTTTTTAAGTGTTGTCTACCGGAATCGATATTCTTTTCACCGAAATCACATAATATATAAAATTATTTACGTATTTCAAAGATTTTATCCGTTATTTATTTTATTTTTTTATAAAAAATAACTACTGCCTACTATGGACATAATATGGTCTGCAAGGAATTACAAGTTATTTTTTTAATAAAACACCTTCTGTGCCCGCGACTTCATTCGCGTGGATGTCGGAAAAAAATGTATCACACAGATTAAAGATGTACGTGCAGTCTGTTGTCAACATTATCTGACCGACCGGTCGAATTCGTTTGTTTTTAGGGTCGGTCCAAATTCGTTTGTTTTTAGGGTCGCGACCCTAAAAACAAACGAATTTGGACCCTGTACCTGTAATCATATATAAAGCTCATACAAATTGAATAAAGCTTAATAGCTTTATTCAATTTGTATGAGCTTATCAGACAAGTGCTCGTGGACTCGACAGACTTACAGACACGCAAATTTGATCTTTATAACGTTAGCATTAGGCTATATGTTATAACTACTTGTTATAATAAAATTAGTGTAATAGCTTATTTTAATGATTTCGTTCAAGTAATTCTGGTCTCGAGGTCTGTGTATAAGACTGAGAAAAACAAGTTGCGAGATGAAATCCTGCGACGAAGATATTGTTTTGCTATCAATTTAGAATTTATTCCAAAACTATTTCTTGTAATAATGTAAAGAACTATAGACAAAATATCTTCAAATATAAACTTTCTAAAATGGTAATATTTTCGCATAACTTGTAATAAGTGGGTAGTTGAAAAATAAATATTCGTATTCATTGTTCACTGTAATAAAAAATAAAAATAAAAAAATAAAAATTGTTTATTGACACAAAAATTTCAACATTGTTACTTAACTATGGACAGTCTTAGGATGTTTGTGCAATATATATGTACTGATGCTGAATCCCAAACTAGGCCAGGAGCCTGTATCTTGGGAGACGAAACGATGTTAAGTTTCTTATTTAAATCGTTGTATAGTTTAGCGCTTGTACTACGTGTTTGCCTTTTCGCGAAAGAAGTTCTACAAACCACACGAGGGCATACAGATGATAGGCTGCGTTTATTTGAGTTTGGGATGGGCACATCTCGATGCTTTTTGAGAACAGCATTCAAGATGAACAGCTGACGAACTGTGAGGACCTTGCAGTTTGAATAAAGGCTCACAGTCGGGTATCTGTAAGGTTTCCTGGTCATTACCTTTAGAACGGCTCGTTGTGCCCTTTCCAATTTAATAAGGTGCGTTTTAGCTGCTCCACCCCAGACCGTGATGCAAATTGGTCTTTGTTAGATTTAGTGTTATGAGGTTATTTTTTAGCCAGTTCATAACTCTGGATAGTGAGTATTCGGCACGCTCCTTAACCGTTTGCCAATTTGGACCCCAAACAAGGATAGCAGTATCATCTGCGTAGGTAAAAATGTTAGTATATGGTAGTTCAAGTGAGCAGAGATCGTTTATGTATAGGAGGAATAGTGTGGGGCCCAAAACACTACCCTGGGGCACACCGTAACTCACTGTTTCTTCATCACTAAAATAGCTATCAATTTTTAATATTTTCGCATAATTTGTAATAAGTGGGTAGTTGAAAAATAAATATTCGTATTCATTATTTATTTATTTATTTATTTATTTAAACTCTATGTACAATAGTGGTAAATGGGCGGACTTAATGCAACAAGGCATTTTAAAACTGGTATTCAAATGCTACTACGGGTATGCAGTGACTACGCGCAAACATATTTTACCTTGCCTTACTAAAATGCAAAAACAACGTCTCTTTACATTTTTTTATTTTCTATTTTATAGATGGCGGGGTCTGTTCGCTCGCTTCGCTCGCTCACTTGACCCCGCCATCCCCTTCTAACCTAACCTGTCCGAGTCGGGGTGCCCCAAATCCCGAACTCGCTGTAAAATGGTGATGAGATATAAATTCCGTGGCTGAGTTAGTAATTAGGTGGCAATGTAATAAAAAGGACAAGTTAATATAATTGTTGATCTTTACTTAACGTTTTCCTTAGAATATTTAGTTGGCGTTGTAAAACAGACGAATTAGTTTATTAGAGGCTATCACATTTTCCCGTTGCTTAGTTATAAAATGAGAAATTTGATCACGTGGCTAATAAAATAAAAGTGTGGCTAGACTTATTATTTCTCAAAACAAATTAAAAAAGAAACTGTTGTGTGGACTGAGTTACGAACCCACAGGTTGTTCGTCGCCAATCCAGTATCAAAACCGCTAAGCCACAAGAACTTTATGGGATCTTGCGAAATTAAAGATTGCGTTATAATTATGTAGTGTGTCTTATATGATTATAATAGCTTTACAAAATGATATATAATGCCGGTGGCTCCGACAATGTTGGCGAGCACTTGTCTGGTAAGCTCGTATAAATTGAATAAACCTTATTGTTACAAATAGAGGGTCTAAATTCGTTTGTTTTTAGGGTGGGTGAGAAAATGTTGACAACGGACTGTACCTCGAATCAAGTCGATTCTTATGTTGCGTAATACTTCAAATGAATTAATAATACTAACCAGTGACACAAATTAAACAATTTTCCAAGACGAATAAACAAACACCCAAGACATTTTTTTTATGACACAGAAGATTTAGAAAAGCTGGTGGCAAAATAATACACGGTTCGATCTTCTAGGTTAAGTTACAATTGCCGAGGTCGGTCTGTGGATGGTTGACCGTATTAACTTACTGAGACTGAGACTCCCCCGAGCCTCGGGAAGTAGCTACGCTAAGCCGTTGATCCCGGCTGTCATTTGTAAATCTTTGGCAGTCAGTTTGTCCAAAGGCAGAAAACCAATTAGTCCATAAAATACTGATATTCAGATAAGTCCAGTTTAACTGGAAGCCGACCCAATTATAGGAGGTTTGAAAGAGGCTAGACAGATGATGATGATTTAAACCGTAGATAGACAACCGATATAACTGAACGATTTAACACTTTTTGTCTTGTATTATAGACGTCGCGACGGCCTATCACGGCCCTATCGCCCCTGCCCGCGGGTGCTAAGCCTTTGAGGCTTGCGAGTGCAAAAGCCGGACATAAGCTTTTTGGACCGGTCACATTAGACGGTATCCGACCTGACCGGCTGTTGTTAGGGTTTTGAATTTTACTTGGCACTTTTACGCTGCCCCCACCTAGACCGTATTTTTTTATTCAAATGCCCATTTTTCCTTATTTTTTAAAATGAAAATTCCAATTTATAATTCTCGTCCCTCGCGATGCAATCTGAAACACACCTATGCATCTTCTTGTCATAAAGTTCTTTGTAAAATCAGTTTTCTGAATATTGCGTCATTTGCAATTTTGCCTCCACCTGGCCCATCGGCTGGCGATGCCGTTGGTTGGTTTGTCTCAAAAATCTTGGATTTACTTACAATGACACCTGGGCCTTGCTGGCTTGCCTTGAGAAGCTGGGATGGATCAAATGCCATAGTTGTCTCACCCTTACGCAAAATACGCACTTGGACGTGGAGTTGCAGACAGCACTAGCCCGCACAGAACAGAAAAAACTTCTGTGGCAGCCCGATTAATGAGCGGCCAACCCGTTATACTTTTCATACAAACACTCACGTACGTGAGTATGCCGTTGTAACACATCGATTTTTGAATTTTTTGAAGTAATAGGTATCTTGTGCATTAAATCTAGGTTTCTATGAAAGCAAGAAATATTATTCAGTATAAGCCTCCAAAAATCTGCATTTTGCACAAATTTCACATGAACTTTGGCCGTTCATAATGTAGGTACTCATAAATTGTAAAAGTAAAAAAAAAAACATCTTGATAGAAACCTTGCACATGTAATTGAGATTATAAATAAGTAAGTAATATTCATTTCACAAACTTGTAAGGCACATTCAAAAACACGTATTTCCTGGAACTAGTTTTATGAAATTTTCGAACACTATCTTCGTTCAATGTTATCGCGTTCTCACTTTCTTGTTAGTCAAACACATTGCGCTGGATGAAACAACAAGCTTTTCAACCAAGCTCGCGTTGACGATAGACGAACCGGGAAGGGCCCTCTACGTACAGACGCCAGCACATCAAGCTACCCCAAACTGCAGTCAATTTTTCCCAATCAACCTTGAATCTACTGCTTCAGCAATAAAGTTGAAAATATTATTGTAGAAATTTAACAGATTGCTGTAGCTTGATGTGCTCATGCTCATGTACATATTTTAAAAACTCAAAGCTATGAATAGGATAAATTTTCCGGCCTTTTTTCCAATTTATTATGGCTAAATCGGCTGGCCTCGGCGGCTTTCCAAGTTTCCAGTTTTACAACCTGGCAACCCTTGAACCTTGTACTTGTGTACCTACCATTCCCTTGTATGCTATGGTTTAGGAAGTTTAGGAAGCAAATGTGCATTGGCAGACATAGCCGAACGTAACAATTCTTCAGAAAGCGACATCAAATGAAAAATTCCATCTACCGACCATCGAGTGTTCACTTTTCCTTTGCCAAGTATTAAAAGTTTCACAATAAACTTAACTAATAAGTTTTGGTGTTATTTCCATGCTTTCATTCAAGCAATATAGTACTAAACTATTACCATTTTTTTCAACAGATGGCGTTACGTGTATGTGCTTCACGTAATAAAAAGTAATTTCTTCTTGAACATTTTATATTTCTTTAGATAGAGTGAACCGATTACGATGAAACAAAAACTAAGTTATAATCTGAATTACGGATAATTTTAATGTGTAAAAGTTATCTACACTCGTTTTGTACTTTCTACGTGATGCCTCCACATCTAAACAGACAAAAATTACAAAACGCTGGAAATGTGTTGTTAGCCTTTAACTCTCTAGCTATTTTTTTTTTAATTATTTTCTATCATCATCATCATCATATCAGCCGAAAGACGTCCACTGCTGGACATAGGCCTCCCCCAAGTGTCGCCACAACCACCGGTCCTGTGCGTCTCGCATCCATCGGTTACCCACGACCCTCACCAGGTCATCGGTCTACCTTGTGGGAGGCCTTCCAACGCTGCGTCTTCCGGTACGCGGTCGCCACTCCAAAACTTTTCGGCCCCATCGACCATCTGTTCTGCGAGCAATGTGCCCTGCCCACTGCCACTTCAATTTGGCGACCCTTCGGGCTATGTCGGTAACCTTGGTTCTCTTGCGGATATCATCATTCCTGATTTGATCACGCAAGGAAACTCCGAGGGTGACTTTAAGCCTTCTGATGAGGCCCACTGTGAGCGACCACGTTTCGAGTCCATAGGTCATCACTGGCAACACGCACTGGTCATAGACTTTCGTCTTGAGACACTGTGGTATGTGAGACGAGAAGATACCGCGCAACTTCCCGAACGCCGCCCATCCGAGTCGGATTCGACGGTTGACTTCCTTCTCGAAGTTAGCCCTACCTAGCTGGATCGTTTGTCCCAGGTAGACGTACTCATCAACAACTTCGAGTGCAGAGCCTCCAATCTTGATAGGAGTGGGTGCTACATGGGTATTTACCATGACCTTGGTTTTGTCCATGATCATTTTAAGACCCACTCTTTCGGAAGCTCTACTGAGGTCATTGAGCATTGTACTGAGGTCCTCCGTGGTCTCAGCCATGACGACTATATCGTCGGCAAATCGAAGATGAGTGATGTACTCGCCATTGACATTAATGCCTAGCCTTTTCCAGTCCAAAACCTTGAAGACGCCATTGCGGCCGTGAACAGTTTCGGAGAAATTACGTCTCCCTGCCTCACACCCCGCTGCAGGAGGATAGGTTCTGATGTCTGATCCTGAAGTCGGACTGACATGGTGGCGTTTTCATACAAACACTTCGGCACCTCGATGTACCGATAGTCGATCTGGCACCGTTGGAGAGACTGCAGCACAGCCCAAGTCTCGATCGAATCGAAGGCTTTCTCGTAGTCCACAAACGCTAAGCAGAGGGGCAGATTATACTCTTCGGTCTTCTGTATAACCTGCCGCAGCGTGTGTATGTGGTCTACGGTGCTGAAGCCTTTTCGGAATCCGGCTTGTTCGGGAGGCTGGAAGTCGTCAAACCTGCGTCCGAGACGGTTTGTGATGACTCTGGAAAACAGCTTGTAGACATGGCTCAGAAGTGAGATGGGCCTGTAATTCTTAAGCAGGGCATTGTCGTCCTTTTTAAAGAAGAGTACCACCACACCTCTGCTCCAAGCTTGTGGCGTTTTCCCCTCGAGTATGACGGAATCGAACAGTTTCTGAAGGGCCTTAAGGACTGGTTTTCCACCCGCCTTCAGGAGTTCGGCCGTGATTCCGTCCTCACCCGACGCCTTGTTGTTTTTAAGCTGCTTCAGAGCCATCCTAATCTCATACAGGCTGACGTCCGGGATGTCTTCGGTATTTTCTATATTGTACAAAAATTACTCTTCAACAGAATTATTATATGTATAGATTATATTTTATCTAGACATATAGTATTTACATTTAACGTACTATATTATGTAATCCTACAAGTAAGTAAACTAAAGTAACTTCTAAATAACAACTACACTAATAATCACGAAATTATGAACAAACGCGTATAAAACATTATCATTAATATGCATGCCATCCATTGCATAGACACAAACAAGCCATAAACAAACAGACAAATGACTCTACAGAAATTCAATGCAATTGCAAAAAGAGGTCTCTGCACCTCCTAGGTTCACCGATATTGAAATTGGAACAGAGTTTTTCTTTATTCATTGACGACAAAATTAAACGTTTTAACGATATTTCGGAAAGACTTTCCAAAATCAATTTACATTCGGCTTTCAACCTCATGAGGTTGAAAGCCGAATGTAAATTGATTTTGATACTGATGTTTTAGGCCGAGTTTTATTTATTTTCTCCGCTGTTCCCTCACATCGTTTGGTCAAGACACTAACATCTTAAGTGTGACTCTAGACCGAGCCACACTACCCTTTTGCTTCGGTGGACTCGGTATCTGCACTGAAAAGTTGACCAAAAGCTCATTATTGGGTAGGTAACTGAAGAGCCGTGGTTGACCGATACAGTGGGCGCCCGAACACGGCGTTGCCCGATAATCCATTTTCCCAAAGACAATGGGACCAGCCACTCTGCAGGTTGGTACGGAATTACCTCACACAAACGTCCACCAATACCCGCAGTATTGTTGGACGTTTGTATGAGGTGATTCCGTACCTGCCTGCTGGCTGTGGGTGAATGGGAGTTGGGTTTTTGGCTACAGGCTCTTCTGTCACCCAACATAAGTACTATGTTGTGTGACAGTACTTTCCGGATCGCTACGTGTCTGCGTCTGGGTGCTCTTAGCGGAGCTTCATGTCGGCGTCGTTGACAATGCGGTGAAGCAGTCGGACACCATGGCCTGTCCTGCAGTAGGAGCGCTGGTCGGTTAGCACGGCACGCCAGCTTTAATGACATAATGCCGCAGGGTGCTAGCTAACGGTTTAAAACCCAATGGCTTGGCACGTGACGATGGGAAGAGGCCAGATAATAATGCCTTGGAAGGTAAGTAGGCCTTTGGTGTGGGATGCAAAATGTGCAACCGTTGCGCCATTCCATCTTCTTAGCACGACGCCTTATTGGTAGTTACATATTTGAGCCGTGTGGGGTTGAAAAATTAGGCCCATGGGGTCCGAGTGTTCACCGAGTCTTTCGGGACATCAGCAAACAATTACTTGTCGACTGTTCACGTGACCAGAGGACTGGGCTTTTCTTCGGCCAAGAAATTGACATTGCCATTGACAGCGATGTGCATGATTTTTTTTATAAACAGTTTTTCGAATCAGCGTGTTCGTAATAACGTCATTCGATATAGCGGTTTTCGAATCAATGTGTTTTCGAACTGGCGTACCACTCGTATTTTTTTTCGTAATAGCGTGCGTCGATATAACGGCATTCGAGTTTTCATGACCACTCCCCTCAGACCAACAAAAAAAGGTAGACAGCGCACTGCAAACATCAAAAGTGAAGCCATCTTTTTATCTATGTGTGTCTCGAAGGGTTGCCATTTTTTATTTTTCTTCCCTATAACTTGGGAAATAATATTTTATGGGTTAGCTAATATTGTGCATGTCAGCAGAACTAAGATATTGTTAAGTATGGTATTGTAACTTATTTTTTTTTAAAAGAGCTATATCTAAAAAAAGATTTTACATCACACATACCTACTTAAGTAGGTACATTCAATTATAGGTTATAAAAGGTTGTCGAAGCGTAAGTCATTAACATATTCGTAGGTATGAGTAATTATGTAAATTGATTTGAAATAAAATAGGTAATTATATTTTCAATCAACTTTATTAAATTCAAAAAGACCACCATAACAAAATCACTGACTAAAGAAAAAGTAGGTAATATCAAGATAAAACGTAACGAACATTGACGTGTAAGTGTATGTTTAACCTACTTACAAAATAAATATTATTTATTATTTATCATGAACAAAAAAAAGCATCTTTCGTCTCTTTTTCTTTTTAGTAGAAATACTAAAGAGAAAATAAGACGAAAGATGTAGTTCCGTTTGCAATTTCGGGCTATTTTCATATTAGAAACGTCAAAGATAGAGAAGGAGCACGGTTTTGTGGCTTCACTCTTGATGTTCACGGTGCGCTGTCTACCTTTTTTTGTTGGTCTGAGACCACACCCCTATATTGTGGTTGTATCTTTTACACGAGTTTACACGCCACTTTTCGTCAATTTAAATACTTAGATGAGCTAGTTCTTTCTAGCTGAGAAGACCCTGAATTTGAGTGGAAACATAGCACACTAAGAAAGCGTTCTTTGTTACCAAAAATACTTATAACATTGCTTACGCAGTACTTTGCTCATGCGCAGAATAAGTCAAGTTACAACTTGTCAGGACAAGTCCTTGCTACGTCGATAAGAGTTAAAACATTACAAGCTTATCGGCGTATCATTGTTAGCCTATGTAAATACTTACCTACTTCAATTTTACACGTAAATAAGGCTGAAACAAAGATGAAGCTTAATAAAAGAACAAATTCAAAGTAAACTTTCAGTGAAGCTTACCTTTGCATGTAGGTACGTGAACTTTATTAGATAGGTACAAAACTTTATTAGATAGGACTTCGTACGCGCATAGCCCGTTTTGTTCCGTTCTCATAGGAATTTCTCGTACTTAAAGCCTAAGTATATCCTTATGAATGTGGCTATCATATACAAAAATAATTTTCGAAAACCAACGGATGGTTCCAGAGATTAGCTCGTTTCAGTCCCTGCTTAAAATTATTTAGGTAGGTATGTATTTAGGTACCTATAGTATTTTGCATGTATTTTGCCCAGCTCTGCCAGTACCTGATGAGTAATACAATACGCCTTGGCAAGACTAGTAGTGTCAAAGTTCTGGCTTCCAACTATCCGTAACAGTACGTGCTTTCTGAAGCACGGAGGATACACAGTAAATAATGGATGGTCACCCATCCACGGAGCGACCTCGGCAAGCGTAACTTAACTTCGAAGTTTGGTAATTCTGTATCTAATCCTTCGGGCAAAACAGCCAGTCGATTCTGTCGACATCTCACGGTGGTGTAAACCTAAGCGGAGTGAACGACAAATGAGCTGTCATTCCATCTTATTTGTATGAGACAACTCACACCCGTCGTGCGCCCCGCCCGGGTGGGTGCTCACTTCGACATGTTTACAGAATCGCACTGCAGGCGTAATGTCACGTTATGTACTAAACACGAACCTGCAATCTTCTGTCACCAGTCAGCGATAAAACGCTTGAATTGGATTTTTTTATGCTTGAAGGAGCCTCCTCGTGTAGCGCAATTTGTTTCATCAGGCACTCAACTGAAACGAGCGCTCGGCGCATCCTGGACAGTCTCAGACACGGACAGGTAGGGCTAAAGCCCGCCTGGTTCGCGACCACCCTCCACCGGAGCAGCCTGCTGAGTTTCGTCGACGCGTGGGAGTACCAGTGCCTCAAAACATCTTCTGGGCACGCTCGCTCCAACAATGACCTCATACATCGCTTTCCATAGCAGGCGTGATCGAGGTCAAGAGCTAGCCCATACCTCAATAAATAAAAAAATCACAAGTAACGGTAAAACAGTTAGTAGATAGCTTAGGTCTAATGTAAAGTTTATCGCTCTCCTCTGAAAGTGCACCTCCCAAGCCTTGGAACTTGGAACTTTTCCATTGTTTGTTCGGCGGCAATTTTTTCATGTTATCTTGATTCGATAAGGGATGGGCCCGGCGCCATCTGTTGGGGCCACGAATGGAGCGGTGACGGGAAAGAATATACATATAATGAAGCAAAAATAATATGGCTTTCTTTGTATCTAACAATCTACCCACTTGAAGGTAGTTCCGCTATTTTTTATTAACCGACTTCAAAAAAAGCAGGAGGTTCTCAATTCGATTGTTTTTATGTTTGTTGCCTCCCAGAACACCGAACGGTCTGTATGAACCGATTTGGAATATTCTTGTTTTGTTTGAAAAGATGTAGGTACTTCTAGATTCCTCTCATTTTATCAAAATCCGGTTCTGCTGATGGAACTCCTCAAATATTTCAATATCTCTCAGCGATTTTGCATTCCAGATGTCAAGTAACGACGAACTAAATCCAGAAACACCTACTTCCAAAATTAAAGCTATTTTGCCATTTTTAGGGTTAGGTACTCAAAGGGTAAAAACAGGACCCTATTATATTGCTAAGACTCCGCTGCGCGCTGTCCGTCTGTTTGTCACCAGGCTGTATCTCATGAACCGTGATAGCTAGACAGTTGAAATTATCACAGACGATGTATTTCTGTTGCCGCTATAACAGCAAATACTAAAAACAGAGTAAAATAAATATTTCAGTGGGGCTCCGTTTTTATAGATAATGGTACGGAACCCTTCGTGCGCGAGTCCAACTCGCACTTGGACGGTATTTTAGTTTTTTTTTTTGGAAGTTGTTTTTTTTATAAAGTCAACGTTGAAACTCTGTGCCCGCACAAGCAGTAAATTCACACTTATTGAAACTAAACATCCAGAAGCTCTTCCGTGCTGTGCTGGTTGCGGCTGCGGAGAACCTCAAGCGGCGGAAATATAAAAACCTCGTTGGTTGGGGTTGAAACTCTCGGGTCGTGGGGTCTGAGTGTTCATAACTTGTTTAAAGATCTCTCAAGACGCTTAGTTGACACTTCACGTGACCCAAGGGCTTTTACCTTGGACAAAGGATAAGCATTGCCATACAACGTGTCAATACCGCCATACCAGTCTTGGGCACACTTCCAGTCGACATGCAGCGATGCGGATGATTTTTTTTTGACGCCATATTTTAGGGTTAACTTAGTTAGGATTTTTAGTGTAAGTACATAATATTAACCGCTCGAGCACTGACACGTGAAAATTCCAAAATAAATAATATTTGTTACGTTATAGTAAAATAAAGATTAAAATCGCGAAAACTCGCGGCACACCGGTGTGCCGGCAGTGCTCGAAATTGAACCATGCATCTAATACAGATAAATATTTAGTGGTCTTATTCTGATTCAACCTAATCGCAGTCTCTTCATAATCTAGGTACAAATTAACTGTATAGACAGGTAGGATTAATGTTTGCAACGTTAGTTCGACTGAAAAAAAAAACTAAGTAGCTAAAACACAAAATGATCCTGTGTGTAATGTGCCCAAAAGCACTGATTAACTAAAAGTCTCCTCGCAAAAATTGCTTTGAACACAAATGCCAAACTGTGAGTAGGTAAGTGAATAAGTAAGCAGTTTATCCAAATCGCTCATTCTCTGGCCCACATTAAAATGGTTGCCTTCTCAGAATTTCGATCAGGTAGATAATTAACTTTTACAATGAGAAGCTCGAAAAATGCTTTTGTCTTTATTATATTGTGCTTAAGTGGCGTTAACAAAGGTTAGGTAGATATTTGTAAATGTCATGAGTCTGTTGATAAGGATGACTCAGTTTTTGAGAGGCTGTTCAAATCTGCCAGCATTTTATGACATTTTCTTCAAGTAACTGTTTTGATAGTTGTGAACGCAAATGCGGTAAGTCCGGTGATTTGTTGAGTGAGAAAAAGGGACTATTTTAGGGTTCTGTACTCTTAGGGTTCCAGCGGGACCCTATGACTTAGCCTCCGCTGTCCGTCCGTCCATTACTCTGTCTGATACCGGGCTGTATTACATGAACCGTAACACGTATATTTGAATTTTCAGTCTGTATTATATTAATAAAAAAAATTACTTTGTCAAAAAACTCGACCGCTAAAAACGACTAAAAACTTCTGAACAAGTCGCTTTTCAAGCAGTCTGATTCAGTTTGTGGCCTCAGATCTGTGATTGAACTGCATCAGACTGCTTGAAAAGCGATTTGTTTTGAAACTTTTTCAGCTTGAAAATGAAGTAATTTTGATGAATAAAATTAAACCCTCGCAGTAAGTAAATTAGTAATCGGTATGTTATAAATTCAAAACATTTGTGTATTTCGAACATGTAGCGACTAGCGAGCAGGAGAAAGAGTCATTAGGAGTTTATTAATATGCATTGGCCTTTAAATAGGGTTGTCGAGCGTAAGAAACGTTATTAAAATACTGTCCCCCGATTTTTAGGGTTCTGTACCCAAAGGGTAAAAACGGGCTCCTATTACTAAGACTCCGCTGTCTTGTCTGTCCGTCTGTCTGTCACCAGGCTGTATCTCATGAACCGTGATAGCTAAACAATTGAAATTTTCACAGATGATGTATTTCTGCTGCCCCTATAACAACAAATACTAAAAACAGAATAAAATAAATATTTAAGTGGGGCTCCCATACAAGAAACGTGATTTTTTTGTCATTTTTTTTATAGATAATGTATGGAACCCTTCGTGCCCGAGTCCGACTCGCACATGGCCGGTTTAGAATTATAATTGAAGTTGAGTATTTGTCAAAGTCTACTCGACATAGTTCAAACCGAAAACACCCTATAATTGCTCCTCAAGGTAGGCCAGCAACCCGACAACCTCTGGTGTCGCTGCCATACTCGAAAGTTCGTCTGCTGCATTGTTGCCTCAGGAATCGCTGTGTCCTTTGATTGAACGGTTATCTAGGTACTTTATTATATCCACCAAGGTGTTGGTGACACTCGAACAGCCCAGAGTTAACTATGCTGTCCGAAATTCCGCAACCTCAGACCCAAGAGACAGCTCAACTTTTGAGAAAGATTCCAAGCTCAACGCTACGACCCTTATGATCCAAGCAAAAAGTCAAAGAAGGCTGAGCGAAAAGGAAGTAGGTAGGTACCTACTTACTTTAACAGCGCACGTGAAACCGCGGGCGGGACACAGCTAGTTATCGTAACGAACTCAGTTACTTATTTACCCAAAAGTTTTTCACAAATAAGGTTCATAAAATTATTCAAAATACCTGTCAACCCTAAGGCAGGCTTACAACGGAGCCCATTGCTGCACATTCCGCCCTCAAACAAAGGCATCGTTGCATGAGATTCTTTCTTTTTTCCAACCTGTGTGTGCGCGGCTTTAAATCGCGTTCCTTTTTTAAACGCGTGCACTTTTTTTCATTGTATCTACCTTTATTTGGCCTTTCCTTGATGACAGGGAAATAAAGATCTTATCTTGATTTGCCTTAGAGTAATTTCCTATTGATTACTTACTGATTTTTACAATACCTATTAGTCGTCGTATACCATCAAACTTGAAAAGTAGAGTCTTCATTTATTTATCAGAACAAATAACTACCTAAACTAAAAGTGTCCGTTGAACTTTCAATGAATTATAAACTAAAAGCTGATTATTACAAAAAGTACCTACCCATCTCTTCTTGGGTAGGGTAGGCCCATTTCCAAAAACTATCACAAATTGGATAGATAGGTTGTACCTAGGTACTGGTAGGTAACTAATTAAGTACCTATGTCATTTGTGCCAATTGACATTTAACGCGCCAATGCTTTCGGAAACAACAAAACAACACCTAGTTAAAAATCATTAAACAAACAATATTTTACTGCCGTACAAAAGTTGCAGTCCTTTTCGTTTATCCTTTTTTCTTCAGTAAATACAAAGAATACGCGCCACGCGGCCGGAGCTGCTCTAGCCTAGCGCCGACCGACCGCAAAAAGTGGCGCCTGTCTCAGAAGTGCAATTATTTTCAGCTTTATATACATTTTACTGTATACAATTATGCATCTTAACTCAAGGAGTTATGGTTCAAAACGATTTGAATTCAAATGACAGTAAAAAATGCACGCTTTCTTCTGCATGAGACACTTAGTGTTGGTAAAATAATATTTTATCGACTATCGATGTAAATCCGCCATTGCCATTCTACCTTAAATATTATAATAAATAAAGTCATTTATACACATATAATACTGTGCTGCGAAAGCAATGTCTAAGGACATAGTTAAGGAAAAACATAATAATATTGCTTTCAAAATCGTTCTACTGTGAGGTAAAAAATTAGCGAAACTATTATTTTGATCAAAATGAGAAACGTTTGAAATGAATACTTCCAAAATATTTATTTCAAACCAACAACAAAAACTTACTTACACACAAACAAACACACACACACAAACTTATTTATTAAAAATAATAATGAATTATTTTTTTAATTGTCACAATGAAATCGAATCGATAATTTGGTTCCCCTCCCTACACACCAGCGAACCGATCCGCTTGCTCGCTCATCGCGTCATTCCTTTCATTCATTCAGTCGAGCTTTGGTCGCCGTAGGGAGCGGGCTGCGCTCGTGCATTGTTAAAATTCGTGAACGCGTGTTCAATTATTAATTTTCACAAAATTCACGTGCGTTTTATAATAATATAGTATAGTGCCACAAACAAACGTTCAAGTGTTGCATCCATGTGAAAATAGCAGTAACTGATAGATTTATATCGTAATAATAGTAATCTTAGTGATATTTTTAGTAGTAGTCCAGATATTTTGGTGATGACTTGATATGAGTGTCTTAGGAATGGTTTAACTTGTTTAATAGTCGTTATGGTGACTGTATAGTGTTTATTAAATAACAATAAGAAGTAATTGAAACGGCAATGGCGGTGGTAAATGTTTGCGTGTGTTTTTTGTTGGTTATGTACCAGTTGTCAGGAGCATCCAGCGAAGCCTCATCGGAATCAACAGACCTCGGATTGACAGGTAAACACCATGGAAATATTTTCTAACCTAGTAAACTAGACTTAGCTAGATAAATACCTACCTAACCTGCGCGTTAAGAAACCGTTTTTGTATTGTAAATAATGCGAAATTCGACAAGTCCGCGTCGCCATATTCTAAACATGATAGAAGATACCTAGGTACTTAAACATAATAAACAGGCTATTTATTGGATAATTTCATCCCTTATAAACGCTTCGTTCGTAAATAAAATAATGAGCTATTTGTCACGCTTTAGCCGGTTCAAGCGTTATCGTGCGAGGTCACAAATAAGTGTAACTACAACAGTTTTTATGTTATAGTACTTTTATTATTTATTTGATTTACCAAATGTAGGCACATAACTAATTAACTAATGAGTGGATTTACTTGTAAAGTGAATTCCTACCTACGTTTCTAGTTATGTTCAATTTGTTTGCGTTAGCCTGGCGATACACCTATAAATGTAGGCCTAATTCATTACCTATAGCCTATAGCATTCACAAGTAGGTAATTAATCACTTCAGTTACTTGGCATAAGTATGTTTAAAATTAATATCTATATAAATAACTTTGCAGTCTAGAGATTATTGGATAAATACCTACATTACTCTCCTACTTTTATTAGGTTCATGAAAAATTGCATCAACCGTAAGCTCACTGTTCCCTATATATTTTAGTCCCTCAATTCGTACTCCATTAGCATCCGTATTCCGTAGTCCCTACAGATACATACTTGACCGCTTTTTAATTGTCTCCGTCTTACCTGAGAAAGGATCGTTTACTTCATAATAGAACCGGCGCCACTAAACTAAAGACATTTGAAGTGGCTTCAAAATTCCAAACAATGACACATTGTTTCATTCGTTCATTGGTCCCGGGAAGGTAATTTAGAATCTTTGTTTTCTAGATAATGGGTAGGTGTGGGTAATGCAGGGTTTTAGTTGGATGAAAGAAAGACAGTTTTGTGCCTTAGTTTAAATTCCATTACGGAAACCTATGTGTGAGAACGTTTGCTGCATCACAACCGAATCGAAGTTTGAGCAGTTTGAGTTCCGAGTTCCAAATTGGAAATGTTCTGAATAAGGACGAATGGGGTTCGGTTCCAGGGCGCAACCCGGATCGACATTTCTCGGACTCGACTATTTTACTAAACATGCAATGGATTTCCGCTGCCCTCCGATACATAAGAAGAACTGATATCTATCCCAGAAATAAACCTGTTGTTCTTTTTTTCGTGTGTTCGATAAAGTGACGTCTGTCATCTAGCTATTCGTCTACGTTTCATTGTAACATGTTCATTCATGCACACACACAACTGTCAAGTGTCAATTTGATATGGAATAGTCGTTTATTTGTTATGGCAAGAGAGCCCGACTTGCTACCGAAAGGCTTACCGGTTTTTAATTTCAATTGTCGTCTACTAAGTACCTACTGCTATTGTTTTCTAAATATCAAATTTATTCATAGTTAAAAAAAATATTACTTACCAACTTATGCGTACCTACCTTTTTCTAAGTAAATTAATAAAAAAACAATTAAATGTACCTACCTAGTAAGAAGATAGTCCTGACAGCAGAAGACTAGTGTTTTTTTAATCAACCCGGCTACCGATAACCTCTCGCTTTCAGCGCCATAGAGTGATGGCGACTGCGCAAACGAAAGTATTCCTGCGCTCCGACTAAATGTATTTCATGAACACCGTCTATCGTTTACGACAGTTGCAATCGAAGACTCACAGAACACGACGACAACATGACGGCTCTGGCCCTAACGGACCCGTCTACTATGCTGCCAGCTCGTTGAAGCGCGCTTGGGCCGCTTGGAACACAACGCGCCGTCGACCCGGGCCTGGCTTTGATCGGACGGCGAGCCACCCAACGCTCGCCGTCCGCAGGCCCGCGCCTACGGTGGCCGGGAATCGTCTCCTTATGTTGCGGCGCCTGAGTTGTCTCTCCCTCACGCGGCCCGCCTCCCCCTTCACTAGCATTACTGCTTCGCAGAAGGAGGTGACGGCTTCCCATGCCTCCTCGCTCCAGGCCATGGATTGAACCAGGGCCGGACGCGATAGGTCGCCGTCGCCTCTACCGTGTCCTCCGGGCGATCCTCACATTGATTTCCCAGGATACCTACTGGTTGTTAATAGACCTGTAGAATAGAAAGTTAACCATGTTGAGACTCCAACATGGCTAACTTTCTTAATCATCATCATACAAACGATTCTTTCTTATGTATCTTTATCAAAATATGTCTATTGTATTCGATTACAGTATCGATAATCGTTGCGTTGCTATGGCGATAAAGTGTGCGTGCCGCAGTCACTTGGAACCGTCTACCTGGTTTTATATTCTACCTGTTATACCTCAATCTGCCTAGCCTTTCCCAACTATGCTGAGGTCGGCTTCCAGTTTGACGGGACGCAGCTGACTACTAGTATTTAACGTGGAGCGACTGCCCGTTTGACCCCCACAAATCAATAGCTGGGTAATAATTTAAAGACGCATCAAACCAGAATAAGTGTAAAAAACTGCAATAGCCAGCTGTCATAAAAAGGTGTGTCTGGTCAGGTGACCCGTTGCACAATAAAGACAAATGTTTACAACAGACAAATTGATTACATTCATTACAGAAGTATGCGCTAATCTAATCTAAAATCCTTAGCAAAACTCATTTTATTGTTTTATTTGCAAAGACCACTAGATTGCTGATATACATTGATTGTTAATTTGGTTGAAAGTGCGTAGCTCTATTACACCATTCCTGACTTTCCCCAATGGGAGTCTGTGGTTTTAAAGTCTAAAGAGAAAAGGAGCTTCTTCTGTAAAGGAGCTCCAACACATTTAGATATTGCTGCCCGTGGCAATCCCGCTAAGCAGCGTTGCCGTGTCCAGTGTAAAATATTTATTGAGACTTTTAGCTTTGTCTCTGGGATAGAAATGCACCTGTAGTATGTACGAAACTCGAAACTCTTTGAGAAAAGGTAGGTAGTGCCCTTGCGCTTCGCTTGACTTGATTGCAAGTTTCCGGTGACATACACAGTGCTCTATAAGAACACTGTTGGCACCTCCACCTGTAATTCCTCTGGTCCATAGACAGCGGTGACCATTCCCACCAGATGGGCAGCCAGTTCGTTCCCTAACCAATTTCATAGGGAATGAAAATGGAGAACGGATGCGAGTGCGACTGATATCAATTTCAACTTCGATATTGCACGATATCATCGTCATACTTTCGATTACGTATCACCAATGTGCTCGGGATTGACACTTGATGACGTCATTAAACCGATAAGCTATCGATACATCTGATAAGGGGCAGACTTGGCGCCATCGTCTCGGTTGAATGCGCTACATACTGTAATAAATAGGTATTCTGTGATGCTATCAATGATTAGTGTTGTTGTGGTTTTGTCTAGACAAGAACTTATTCAAACCCTACTAATTATAAATGCGAAAGTAACTAAGTCAGTCTCTCTGTTACGCTTTTACGCTAAAACAGCTGGACAGATCGTGATGAAATTTGGTAGATATGTAGCCTGGGATATGGAGAAGGACAAAGGCTACGCGGTAAAGTCAGTCTCTCTGTTACGCGATTACCAACATCCACGCGAGCGGAGCCGCGGCCGCAGGCAAAAGCTAGTAAACTTTATAATCAAGAAAAGATTGTATCACTGTTGTAATCTTTGACGCACTTTCTCTTGTTTTTTTTATAAAACTGGGTGGGTAGTAGGTACTAACTGGATAAAAATCGCAGCCAGCGAAAAGACCGCCTTTGTTCCAGCCAACCCTTATTATTAACAAATAAGTGTAAAACAGTTATTAGGTACATTTTTGCTTCGTAAACTGAAAAATATCAGTATTACTATTCTTTGTGTGTAGTAAAGTAGGTACCTATTAGCAATCGGGACAATCTTCATAATTGAAAAATGTTATTTAAATACTATTGATGAATCACGTACAAGTCCACATCAGGACTAAGTGCGGAAACCATACCCAAATAGATAGATAGACCATTGACGAATTCCTTCGTAACAAAATTAAATGATAATTATGTAAATTATATGTTTGAACATTCAAAAACTTGACTTTTGTGTTCTGAATATTTATTAAATAATTGTATTCTAAATGTTATTATAAAAATTATTTGTACTTATTCATAATTTTTGTTAATTTGTATTTTGTTAAATAGTGCCCCTAATGGGTAGTTTTTTGTTTTTCGCCGGCTGTCGCTGAAAACCAGCGCTGTGGTTCTGTCTTGCACATGAGTTCCAGCATTATGCTGAGCGATGGCCGTTTTGCGCGAATGTCACGCATATCTTCCTAACTTACATAACAATTGTAATATTGTTTATTTTTGGTATGCGTCATGCTTGGCGCAAATAAAGTCTTTTTCTTTCTTTACTGTTTCACCAAAAATCACACTAATAAATAAGACTTTGATCATAAAAATTTGAAAACCAAAAACAGATGCAATAAAACTGACGTTCAAATATTGATGGCTCTTGCCGCATCGACTGGATTAATGGTACCCTGTACTCATGAAGATTTAATTGAATAAGATTCGCTTCCGTTTTGACCTGGCAACAACGGCAAAGTCAAAAATATGGATAGTTTTAGCTTTATACTAATAAAGCTAAACAATGCAATAGTTCCTTTGTATGGAAAGGATTCATCAAGATTGATGTCAGCGTCTGCAATCATCGCACTAAAACAGACATAACTGGCAACATTGTGACGTTAACGCTAATTACCCGCGTCCATTGTTATAGAAGTCGTTCATTAGGTACAGTGAAAGCGATTGCTGCGTTAGCCAAATGGTACGTATTCAGCCGGTCGATTCTGTTGACATCTCACGGTGTTCACCTAGGCGGAGTGAACGACAACTGAGTTGTCAATCCATCATATTTGTATGGTTTGACAATTCACCCGTCGTGCGCCCCGTCCAAGTGTTCACTTCGACATGTTTACAGAATCGCACTGCAGTAATCTTCGTGAAAAATTCTAAATAGAATATTATTCAATATGTTTGTATGGAAAAGATAAGCGAAGAAAAAATTACAGAGGGGCGGCTTTATCGTCAAAAGCGATAATTATTCTATAAATTTAGATAATTAATTTTAAAGCATACTGCATTGTAGAATCGCCGCATCATCAATTATCAATCCAGTTCATTGGCTGAAACAAAAAGCGTATAAGCGTGTACCGTTTTATGAAAGTAGAATGTAAGTTTCTGCGTTTTACGTTCCATTGTGGTCTTACAATACGCGTTGCTGTGAGGTTAACAGCTTAAAGCATTTAACGCTCTTTCAAATGGCTTTAAGCGTTAATCATTATTGTGGAAAAATTAAGAAAACCATTTTGAACAGAATAAACTAGTAACAATACGCACTGCTTCTTAAGGTGAAAGCGCCAGGGCAGCCCACGCAATTCATATTTTCTTAAGTTTTTTGCAATTTGCAGGTCAGTATCAGGTTGTATGTTGGTCAAAATATGATTCACGGCCTTAGCAAGTACCCTGGCGGTTCCACCTTAAGACTGGACTTTCTTCCGTCTCTCACTTATTTTCTCCACAGTAATATATGTCTTGAATAAAGTCTCTAAGCGATGCTTAAAATATTCAGTTCTCTAATTCAAATTACCAATAGCTACTTTTAGTGCACTCAAAAGTAAAGCCAAAGTTCCAACCAGTGGGTAGCGATCTCAAAACTCAAATTAAATTCCTCTCTGGGAAAATTCTCGTAAAAAAAGTAAATGGTGACCAACATTTTTACAAGGCTAAAGATAACGCGTTAGACTAATTTGTACACTTACGTAATTAATAAAGGCATTACACGGTCCAGCATTTAAAAAAAAATGTCGCTATCTGCTAGAAAGGCAATGTCCCGTTGGTAATTAAGGGCAATAGACACAACAAAATGTCGCACGACAACGCATGGTTGTCACAAAGCAACAACAAACCGAAGTCCAACCCTGTACCCGGGACTTCAATAAGGGCAACCCAATTACTTCTCTACGAATGATCTTGACTTGCTCAAGGTCTGTCTTCGTGTCTGATAGTATATAAATTGAAAGAAGAATAGGAGAGAAAAAAAAACAAATTTACAGTCTGGTTTTGGTCAATTAGTCGTAGAAAGCTCACAAATCCTGGCTTAACTATAAGTCAAAATATTCGCGTCATTTGTGTAGGTAATTCAAAATCTTTTGTCGTTGGCAATAAGGTTTATTTTGTATTGACGATGTAATTCGAATATTTTGACAAAAATACGCTAAGTGGAGTGCCAGCATAAAATTGGACCCATTTCCCTCACAATATTTTTCTGCATCATGTCGTTAGATTTTTTCCGAAATCGTGACTCCGTCCAGAGGCTCTAGAAAAGTGACATTCTGTAAGCTCTAGAAATGAGAACGCATTTTCAAAACGTCAAAATGTTTGAGATTCACAAACGCTGTTTAAATGTCACGTGACCAAGCACATGTATTTTAGCATTTCGACAATCACGTTCGCCAGAATGGCACGTCTGCCCTCACTATTGTCAAAACTCAAAGGGATGTGTTCCTGGGTTCCTACCACATTTCCACACCACCCTTTTAAGGAACTTCTGGGCCCTATCTTTCCCATGGCCCCCAGGGCGACTCATTAGTAATTCACGGGTGGATTCCCATGACGTCAGCGGCGCCCGGCTCCCGTCGCGCCGCCACATGCTCGACTTTTTGTGAAGCACGGATTTGGGACTCAAGTGGGATACTTCGGGTAAACTGTCGTAGCTCTTATGATCGTGTAGAAATGTTTAGACGAGTTTGTCGGGCATTTTCGATTGAAAATACTGTTTTCCGATTTCGACGACGTAACTGGCTGAATTCAGAAAAAGGACCTCCCAATGATCTTTGACTCGGTAACATTTTTGGAAGACTAAAAATACCACATGAATCTGCAATCAAACTTTGACTATGATAAAACTATACGAACGGCACTTGTCCCCGAGTACAAAGAGGTACTTCATAGTGCCTACATGTCTCTATGCACGTAGATGATATAAAATAAGTACTTAGGTATACATACAGGGAACACTATTGCGGTTCCATTAACGGATCCTTTTATGATTGCCGTTACAAAAAAGGTTTCCAACAGTCACAGTTACTGTTGCCTGACATTTCTTTTAAATAGGATTAAGTGTTGGTGAGGAGGGTTATGTAAAAACTAAAAAAAATGTTTTGTTTCAGGTAAGCAACTTCATCATTCGGTGAGATGACGTCACGGACCCCCGAAAATCCGGTCGCATGTCTGAGTACAATTAACCAGCTATTGCTCATACCAGACGAAGGGTAGTTGAGACCGTTTAACCGTTGTCTGGCGCCAAAATACTAGACGCGGTGATCACTTGATAACCGAGCCACATCTGATTCTGAACCTTACTGCATTCTGCTATGGTTGGTTTTGACTCTAAAAGGGACACAGAGGGCCTATTGAGCCCTCGGATGTCATAAGCAAAGCTTTTTATTGCTGGCTTTATGTAACATTCGTCAATAGGGAGCGAAGACAGATGGTTTTATATGCACCTGCGTATTTAAATTGTGCAGGGTATAACTTTTATGTTTATTTGCTTAAGATAAGTTGCGAGTAAAAAAATATGAAGAAACATGAGTTGCTAGGGACATAAAGCGATGAGATGAGTCACTTTTCAGTGACAAGGAATGACGCACTTATAGTTTTGTACTAGGATTACGTGGCATAGACGATGATCCAGAACTATGAAGCAAGCAACAAAGCATGTAAATGAAGTGGGAGAACATAGAAATGATTGGTTAAGAGAACCTTGAAAAGTTTCTAAAACACTCAAAGACAACTGATTTTAAAACAGCTTGACAGCGCAACACAGCTTTTAAGTGAAGCCATTGTACAGCCGTAGCCTCCAAAGCCAGAAGATTACTTACCTCATTCACACCGTAATCAAAAATCAATACAAAATGAAGGCGAAAGAAATCAGAAATTCCTCAGTCAGTCATGGCTTGTTCTCTCCGCTCAGAGCCTATAAATGGACAAAAAACTTAAGCGTAACTAAATGAAACAATCCAAAACCAATCGTTAGACATTTGCAACGCTCGTTAATTGTGTAATCAAGCTGTTGTATTTGGATTTCTTTTGCCAAATGCGAATCATGAATTTATGAGTACAAAAATGGTGTTTAAAGCTCCAGGCAGTAAATACCAGTCGTTTCGTTTAAACCTTATGAACTATAGCACTTCGTCCGCGATTTCCTCCGCGTAGATTTACTTAGTACAATCAATTTTCCCCCTTTTGACCTCCTTAAAGGTTGTATTTCCATAAATCCCTTCTAAGTGTTCACCCACTAAGTGTTCACCTTCTAAGTGTTCCTAAAGGGAAGATTTGTGCAAAATTTCATGTTCCCTAGTCCCAGTACTTTTGGCTGTGCGTTGATATGACAGTCAGTCGGTTTAGACTAGCTTTTGCCCGCGACTTCGTATGCGCATCCCGTTCACGTATAGCCTTCCTAATGAATGTGACTATCATATACAAAAAAAAAAATCCGAATCCGACTGATAGTTCTAGAGATTAGCTCGTTTATAATATTCTATAGAGATTGTATAACGAGAGAAAAAATCTTCTATTGTATCTGGTTCTTCTTCGTTCTCGTCTATATCTATCTAGGCTTTCCTTAAACCTTTGCACGGTAATAATCTCAGGCAGGCATTTAATTCTGTATGGCGCTTAATCTCTGCTCCGGCAACAGAATAATCCTTATTGCCTTTGGTTTCGCCTTTGTCAAGTAAATATGTACTTAATTTATTACTGTAAAATGTACACTAAGCACACCAAAGCTAATTCTGTTTATTAGGTCTTTAATACTTATTCAAACAATGGCGCTAGCGTATTATGTTGGCTATACGAGCTAGATGTGTATGTTTGACTGTATGCGTCATACGACAAGCTAACAAAGAATTGTTACTCGAAATTTAATGGGGCCAAGAGTCTTCCGCGAATTACTACATCTGAATACTTAAAGATTTTTCTCATGAAATCATCTTGGACAAGTGAATCTTTGCTCTATATTTAGTTTTGTTTGAGGCGGAACAAAACGTCACTTCATCATTATGTTAATTCCGTCAGCCCCTTCTAAATGGACAGGCCACTGTAATTTGTTTTAAAATGCGATGTAAATGTATTTATGACTGAATACAATAGCAGTCACACAGGTGTAAGCAACTTTTGTTAGCCAATATTATGACCAGTAGCCGACAAATTAAACAGGTAAACTGATACGGGTTGAAATACAACAGGGCTAGTAGTGCATAACGAACGACAGTTGCAGCTGACTTCCGCTACATGCCGGAAGCGTGGCGCCAGCGGCGCCTGCGCCGACAATCCGCGGTTTTCAGCCATTCACACTTCAACCGCGACGTGGCCCGGACGTCATGCGTCGCTGCCCTCACAATTAATTAACTACATAATCAAAATTACCCTTATTAATGTTTGTTTTATGATCTCTGCTTTCCTGATTTGTAATTAGATGCGGGCTTTTTTCAGAGAATTACCTAACACTACACATAAAAGTAAATCCATATTCGAGTATAGGCGCATTGGAAACATTAAGTCGACGGCTGTCAGGGCCGTGCAAATAGAGCATTAATCCAGCATGTCACGGTGTTGTTGCATTGCACTTGCTAAGCAGGCCATATGTATGCGTGTGGCGGCTTTGCCACTCGCCGACGAAGGTGACTGTATAACACACTTCGACGCAAAGCCTTAACTATAAAACTATTTACTCGTAAACACAAGTCTATTAAAAGAAGAAGTATTGCATGACGCACCTTTCAGACATTCGTTTCGACGTTCAGCAGAGTATATCGCTTTCTCTGACGTCAAATTTCACATCGCAGCTGCAACTTTATGTTCTAACCAATTCAAGTTTATAAGCAAACATTTTGGCGTTATTTGCTTTTGTTGTTTACTAACATTAAACAATATTATCTGCAGTTACTGTGTCGAATCAACATGCAGCAGCAACCTTTTCGAAATATGTTTCTAGAATTTTTGTTTTGTGCGTATATTTATTCCTTGCGCGGTTTTGAATATTGCTTCGACACAGATCCAAACTGCTGCAGGTACCTGTAGAGCATCGCAAGTGTGATTGAATGTGTGGTTATGTAAATACATTACAAATACGTTATCCATCAAAGGTCTACCACAAATGGGCATCTGGAAGTTGACTGCTGTCTAGACATTTGAGTAGCTAGTTTTAAAACTGACAGACGCTCTAGTATGTTCCGATTTTATCTATCAAGTCAAGTGATATTTGTATTAGAACTATGAATCAGCGTTCTCTGTAGATAGTTCAATTTGTGGACTGCTTGGTAATAAAGTGGAGAAATCTGTTTGTGATGCTCAGAAAGCTAAGGCTTCTTAGAAATAACTATATTCCGGCCAAAAGTTTGATTTGACTCAAGTCTATCTTCACAACAAACTACAATTTAATTTAAAGCTAAATCAAGTAGTATGTTATCATCAGACATCTCAAATATTTTATACCGTTGTCTGCTCAGTACTCAGTAAAGCGTGATCGATGCCCGTCAACTAGCAATGCTAAGTAGTTAGCAAGTCAGCAAGCAACACGGCCTTCCTTGACGGGTGATTTATTGCGCCGGCGCAACTTGGTGGTCCCTCATTATTGAATATCAATTAGGTATTAAAAATAAACCTTGTCTAACGGATAGGAGTGATTAGAAACCGGTACTAAGTACAAGGAGTTTTGCGTGTTGAGTTTTGAATTCGTTCGTTTAAAGATTTTTTGTTAGTGTTTTGATGAAGAACAAAGCTTATAGTAAAAACATTTGCGAGAAATCGTTAAAGCTGTTATGATCTTGGGATTATGAGAAAACAGGCATAGGCAAGTACTTTTCTATGGTTCTCTGGAAGTAATCGACATATCTATTCCAAGTTTTGTAGCATCGTCATCTACAAGGTATGATGTGATTTTATACTGTGTGTCCTTTAACTAGACTGTATAAAGTCTTGTTTTGTACAGTCTTAAATGGATTCTCATCGTTACTCACTGTAACATCATCAGAAGCAATTTCGGCTGATGTGCGAATATTTTCATCATCTACCTACTACATCGGTGTATGCGCTTGGCTCGTTCGCACGGAAGTATCACATTCTTCGAAATACTCCGTTATAAATATTTATTGCTCCCGTGGGTGGTCAGCCATTATTCAATGAAAGTGTATAAAGGTGTGGGGGAACTGGAGCAAATACCGCAAACACTGTGTTTACATATCGTTTGTTTGGAAGATTCATGGATGTATCACGTGGGTATTGGGTTGCCAGGGTTCGAGTTTTGGCAGTTTTTGGACAGATTTTTCGATCCTGGGATTTTAGACCACGAAGAGCCGAACTTACAGCATCGTACACACGCTGTCTAGGTCTACCACAATCCAAAGGATTTTGGTGAATATTGCTAATCCATATTTCTTTCATATTATTCAATTTCATCATTATTTTATACATTCAAAAGTTCATCAGCTTGTCAACGCCAAAGAACTCAGTTATTATTAGATAAATAATTGATTGTAATAAGTTCTGGAATTGTCTTTCGCACATTATAGTCTATGGCATTGCATTTCTAAAATAAAAAGCATTGCCAATGTTTGCGTTTAACACAACTACCCTGCTATTAAGGGTTTCTATGGATCCCCTCTAAGCCTTGCCATACTCTTTTGGTTTCGATCCCAAAACTTCTTCTCCCCCTGACTACACGGATGCTGTCAAATCATTGAGACTCTTGAACTACTTTCGTGTTTATCTCAAAAGCGTACGTGCAAAGCGTTGTCTTATCGTTGACAGATTCTGAGTAAAATTAGTAATACTTTGCGCACAAGGAAACGATTTTCTGCGAAAAAAGTTATCTGAACCACTTTGCCAAGATTTTCCGGGAAATTCAAGAGTGTGAGATATTATATTTTCAGATTTGATCTCAGCTTTTTGAGCGATGAACTTCTTAACACTCTAATCTCTAATCAATCATATTTTTTAAAATCAGGAATCAGCCATTCTCTATGGGTGCAGAGGCGGTGGTAGTTCAATGGTGGCTAGATTTTCTAAATTCAAATTTTAAATTCTAAATTCAAAAACCGCGTGTGTCAGTCTATCACTCCGAGCGCACAATAACTTCAATTAACTCGAGAAGATAAGCAAATGTCTATGTTAACACCAAAACAATATTCAAATTCCAAATTCTCATATTTATGATGATGTTTCCATAAATATTTTATTCATTAAACCTTGGAAAACCTTCAACATGTGTGGGCAGCCAATCAAATTCTGGTTTGTAGTTGTAGAATTAACACGTTTCTGACATGTCAAATCCACACCTACACCAATTATGTGTAAAAATACCAATAAACTGGTAATCCTTTATGTGTCACACATAATGAACTAACCGTTAATTGATAATAAGGTGCATTAATTAGATTGACACGATTTCGAAATTATGGTACGGTTTATCGAACATGCGCTTACGCCGACAATTTACACAGATGTCTTGCCTTATAGAGGACTGGTAGAACACGTGCCCAGTTTAAAAAGACCCCTTCAGCACACATAGGATCAGGATCTCAGAGGTCTTCGTTGTTAAGTTGAGTGGTCGACAGACGGACTGATTTGGTAACTTGCAAATTGGACGAGTCGTTTTGAACAAATATTTGTCAGTATGTCTGGATCAAAAAGTGGCTGATAAAACTTTTCCTGTCTGACTGGCTTTGATGTTCCTGTTTTTGTGAAAGTTCTTAGATCTGCAAGATTGGCTGCACGCTGTAATACCGTAATCTAGATGAAGTGAGTTGTGAATCCGTCCATCGAAAATATCACGGTGACATATTAAAACAGAATAGACTATAGATTTTCTTGTGAAGCTATCTTTTCCGCTGCCAAATAGTAGGTACTTTGCATCTCTAGCTGAGACATAATAGGAAAAACCATTCATTGTTATTTTGGTCGTAAAAATATACGATTCGCCACTTTACGTAAAACTTTAATGTCGAATTTATTATTACAATGTATTTTATTGCATTCCTACAATTTAAATCGCCGTGTGTGGCAATTACTCGACTTATAAAGTTGAAAACCTGTATAATATTTACCCCAAATGGAGCGGCGACAGAGATCGCGTATTTACCAAAACTAGTTTGGTGTAATCTTTTGTCCAATGAGGCTAGTTGAAAGAGCCCATTGTGCGGATGATTTTCCCTTTTAAAATTACGTAGACACCCACGCCTGTATGTTTGTCTGTCTGTAATGCAGTAGCCAAGAGCATGTAGGCGAGGCGCCGGACGATATTTGCATTAATTACTTTGCGATTTGTATTATACCTACTCAATGTGTTTACCTCTTAATCGCTCAGTAGTACATTAAGAAAATAGCTCAGCAATATTGCATAGATTTTCGTAATAGCTTTAAAAATATTTGTGTCAGAGGAAATGCGCATTTTCAAGTGCGCCAATCGAAATCATTGGTGTTTGAAAACGATTAAATTTTCCTCCGTTTTAATAGCGGTTTTAAACGGAACATAAAACAATGAGCTAAGTATAATCCTGCACTTAATTTTAATAAGTATCTCGTTTGTAAAACTTGTTCAAACATCAAGCTAATTACAAATAAGATTAACAATGGCGCTACCTAATTTCAAATCAAACATGTCGCGTATTTGCCAACATTAGTTAAAGCAATCGTTATGTGCTGTGTCCTTATGTAAATATATGCGGCAGATGTCGCTTGAACAAACAGACAACATTCCGTATACGTCTGGAAGCCGCCTTATATACCGGTATAACTATGGCATAGGTATTAAAACGTACTTCTAAGGCGAGAATGGGTGTAATCTGTGGCGCCGGCTAACGTCAATGACGCCCGGTATGCAAATATGTATACTTCCAGGGGGTCGATTCTGCTATTGCAATCGTGTCTCAATGACCGGTCAATGATCGATTTTTGACGTATAACGTCAAACTTTTGACACATTTCCCATACAAAAACTGTCAAAGTTGTCAAATATTCGATCACTGACCGGTCATTGAGACACGATTGCAATAGCAGAATCGAGCCCCAGTTTATTGATGTCAAAATTGCATTTAGTACAATTTTATACTTACACATAACGGAACTTTCTCTCAAGAATAAAGCAAACAATTTCAAAAGTCTTATATGTAAATATAAGTATATTTAAATAGTTTTGGTTTCTTTGACGGCAGACTTAAAAAGCGCCATAATTATAAAAATATTAAGTTCTAAATGCGGTATTATAGATGCAAAACATCATATCCTGCTGAGAGAATAGCAATGATGAGATTGTTAAAATATTCATGTTTTTTTTTCGAAATGTATAGTATGCAAATTACTGCCGAACTGCCAATAAATATTTCGACATCAATGATATTTAAAAATGTGCGGCTTTATTATTAAAAAGAATAGTAGGTAATTAACTACAGTCATTATTAAAATCAAGTAATTATTTTAGGAATTTCTTATGCTATGCTTAATTTCGATGAGATAATCGTGTCCGATTAGACCACAGATGTTCAAGACGAAACAAAAAAAAAATATACAACTGAATTGAGAACCTCCTCCTTTTTTTAAAGTCGGTTAAAAAAATCAACAAAAATCCATCTTCGTTCAAAAAGAAAGCGATGCAGTTTCAATTATAATAACAACAGCCTTATTTGATCCAAAAGAAAAACAATCAAAGGACCGAGACCCGAGTGGGAGCTGCGCAGGCGCATCGCATATAAATATTTTAATGTTCTGGTGCTGACGAAGCAGAAACTTTGTGAGTAGTGACTATTGTTTCTTAGTGTGTTGAACAAATAAATATGGAGCCAGTTTTTGAGTGTCCAAGTTTGGTTTTTGTGTGGTCAAAGACTTTGGTGGCGTCCACTTGAGGATGTTTTTTTAACGTCACTTTTGGCTGCTGGTGTCCTGTTTGGAACTAGTAATCAGAAGGCTTAGTGAGAGTTTTTTAACGTACTGGATCGCGGTAGAGTAAACGTTTTTCTTATGTGAAATTATATTTAAAAATAACCGACCAAGTGCGAGTCGGACTCGCGCACGAATGGTTCCGTACCATTCCAATCACTACCAATCTATAAAAAAACGGCAAAAAAATCACGTATGTTGTATGGGAGCCCCACTTAAATATTTGTTTTATTCTGTTTTTAGTATTTGTTGTTAAAGCGGCAACAGAAATACATCATCTGTGAAATTTTCAACTGTCTAGCTTGTACAGTTCATGAGATACAGCCTGGTGACAGACGGACAGCGGAGTCTTAGTAATAGGGTCCCGTTTTTACCCTTGGGGTACGGAACCCTAAAAAGGAGAACGTTAAAAAACTCACACTAAGGCCACAGCTTCTGGCAGTTGTAATGTATGTTTGCTAACATAAGTACTAACTTTCGTGCAAGAGAATGCTCTGTAGAGTATCCTAATCCTAAAATTTCCGAATGTGTAGGTACCTATGTAATTTGCATTATATTAATTACCTACATCTAAGCAAGAACATAATCATATAATTATGTCATCATAAATTAATATTTAATTTACAATGTTTATGTAGGTTTATTTGTACTTTAGTTTAAGCGCTCCTGCACACGATGCCGCCACCGCGCCGTCGCCGCGCCGACGCCGCACAACTATACTGTACATACGAGTCGCGCGAAGACCGCCACCGCGCCGCCGCCGCGCCGCCACCGCGCGCGGTCCTCGTCTCGCCACCGCGCATCTATTTGATTCATACGCGGCCGGCAATGGAATGAATCAGGATAATGAAATAACTGGGAACGCGCGCGGTGGCGGCGCGGCGGCGGCGCGGTGGCGGTCTTCGCGCGACTCGTATGTACAGTATAGTTGTGCGGCGTCGGCGCGGCGACGGCGCGGTGGCGGCATCGTGTGCAGGAGCGCTAAGGCTTCACATATCTTTTTCTCTTGCTCTTTCTTACACACTATTGTCTACATTTCTTTTTTATTTCTCCTTTCGCAGGTCTGCTTGAAGAATTTTTTTCTACCCTACACCTACCCTAAGGATTCTTAAATTTTCTAATTTTCCGCGCACTTTTTTAATTTTTTATTTTTTTTCTGTCATAAGAACCTTCTCCTGACAATAACAAACACAACAAAAAAAAATGTGAAATCGGTCCAGCCGTTCACGCGTGACGGTGTGACCAAGGGATATAGGGATTCATTTTTATATATAATATATAGATAAATAAATATATTTGTTTAACTTGAGTTGTAGCTACAACTTGTACGCAACGCGACAATGCAACGTCGCATCACGTTAACTTAAAAGAGTCGATAAATAACTCAGTACCTTACTTTAAGGCAAATCCCGTTGTAAAAAATATAACGCCTTCCCCTAAGATAAGGCAAAGAAATATAACACAAAACGCAAGCAATAATTACAATAACCTCCAGTAATACCACTTTACTTTACGCATTTGTATAATTCCGTACATTATCTATTATTTGTATAATCGCTGTCTCGGTCCTATTATAATAGTATAGAACAGCTGCCTATAATCTTGAAAACCATTGCGTGACTCTGATACATTACATTATGAAGGTATCATAAGTTATTATTAATAAATAGCTAATAATAATGAACCGTCCGCCATTGCCCTGTGTAGGTTTTCCTGTGTTTGGCGCCATTAGTTTCGTATAATTAACTTGGACAAGGAACATATAGAAACTAATCGTGAGCCAAAAAGACAATGAGACAAGTCCACAATTTAGCAGTACCTAGTCACAAAATAAACAAGCTTTGAAAAGTGGAAAAAGTAGAGCTTTGATATACAAAAATACAAATAAAAAACCGGCCAAGTGCGAGTCGGACTCGCGCACGAAGGGTTCCGTACCATTATCTATAAAAAAAACGGCAAGAAAATCAGGTTTTTTTATGGCACTTAAATATTAATTTTATGTTTTTAGTATTTGTTGTTATTAGCGGCAACGGAAATACATCATCTGTGAACATTTCAACTGTCTAGCTATCACGGTTCATGTGATACAGCCTGGTGACAGACGGGCGAACGGACGGACGGACAGCAGAGTCTTAGTAATAGGGTCCCGTTACCCTGTTAGCTCTTTGGGTACGGAACCCTAAAAACCGATACACAATAACATAAACAAATAAAATACCGGTTGAGGAGCTCGAGGCTAAATAATAACAGCCGCACGGATCTATCTTCAAGGTTAAGCAACGCTTGCCGAGGTTGGTCGGTGGATGGATGACCATATTAACACATCGAAATTCCTCCGTGCCTCGGAAAGTACGTTAAGCCTTTGGTCCCAGCTGTCATTTGTAGATTTTTAGGTTACGGATTGTCAAAAGTCGAAAAAAATCTGACACCAGTCTTGTTGTGTTACCCATTTAATGGGTTGTGGAGGTCTGGTAGGCAGCCGCTCCACGTAAAATACTGGTATTCAGCTGGATCCGGTTTGACTGGAAGCCGACCAAAATATGGTTGGGAAAAGGCTAGGCAGATAACAAATAAAAAAGAGAAATAATGACTAAAAATATTGAAACTGAATACAAATCTTCTCTCTATTCAATCATCAAGAAAACGCAAATCAATCACCCTTTTCAAGACAAATCATAAAGCAATTTTAATTGGTAGTTTAATCATGTACAGCTTACCTCATTTTGTACGCGAAAACAGATTTCAAAATCCAATAGAAAATAAATTAATATCTATAAGAACGTAGTAGGTAATATTCCCGGGTCAAATGCCAGTGACTACGCAGATTGCATCTTCAATACCCGGCAACAATATCGCCGCAAGAAGGTTTATTGCCTTCTATAATTACTGTAAGTATTACCGGTTACATTCCCCCACAACTCTAATATAAACCCTCCTATCTCACGAACATAACACGTACATTTTACGACCGCATTCATTAAAATCACAAACCAAAAACCCCGATGTTTAGTTTAAAATCTAAACAATTGTATAATCGAAGTACACTATTCGAATTAAAAATACTGATGCTCTTGAATGTGAGCCAAAAACATCAAATGATTTCAGTTCCAAAACGAGATCAAGATTCAAGCCGTGACTACAGAGCGATGGCATCTGGAAAATCAGAATCAAAAAGAATAACGGAAACGTGGACAGTGGAACACCACGACATACTAAGCATAAAGGATGTTGTTCACGGGCTGAAAGCACTTGCGCTCGTGAGTCAGTCTTATCTCACTTTTACGGCTGCTATACGCTGCTGTTGTTCAGAAGTCAATGCTAAAACACAATTTGTTGTTTCGTTTTATCAATTACGCAGCGGATGCGCGGCTATCGACAGAAATATCAATTGCATGTGAATGCTGTCTACGATAGGTATACACCTTACTGCTTGTCGACACAAATACGAATATTCTCAGGAAACAACACTATTCAGAGAATATGTTCAACTCTCAAATCACGATATGTTAATGTATGTATTATATGTTTTTATTGCGTGATTTATTGCCTCTCATGACTTCGCCACGACACAGCAATAAACAGCAATAAAATCGTTACTTTAATTCATAATGTTATCAACTCGAGAATAATTCGGCAATAATAAAACGCTTGTTTCCAGACGCGAGATTAAGCGCACTTAATTGTACCGATAAACTTACTGGCCCATGTCAAACCCCTAATGGGATTCGGTGATAAAGAATCACTGGACACAGAAACTCAATTAAGAAAAGGTGCTGTTATCAGAAACGGCAAAGGTGGGCGCGAGCAAAAAGGGCAGAAAGGACTCCCAGACGCTCTTGTCTTAGCGTCTTATCGTATTCAGTCATTACTGTCGGCGACATTCCGGGAACGTCGGCGACGGATGGCCTAATTGACTTAGTCGCCCACACTGTATCATACTGCCATTAACTCTGACGCCTCTAGGAGCCCCTTTTGTTCTCGACCAGTCCCAACAGGTACACTCTACCTGCGCATATTTGGCAAACAAGGGTGGCAATTTTTTCCAAAGCAATTTCTAAACATAAAATCTACCTGGAGCTTTTTGCCTTTCTCAAGTGGCCTTACGTCCATTTGAAATATTGTTTCTGGATTTGCTTCGTGTGGTCGGGAAGTTAATTACAGTGTACTCGCCATTAGCGTGTCGGTGTAAGTGATTAATAGCCCACAGAGTCTCGAAAGCTTAGTACTAGATCTAGTAAATTATCTCCATTTACTGTTGCCGCCAATTTCTATGCTTTACTCGACTTGTTAATTGCCTATCTGCCTACACAGGATCACCGTTGTCGCTGCAAATAATTTTGCGTAAATCTTTGGACCCGCAATAATGAGACTTTTTACTGGTGTTTCACCAAATTAATGTTTTAAAGTTTCTTACGGCATTTTGTCCACATTGTTTCGTTCCTTTGTTGGGTCTTTGTGCTATGTTTGTCGCTGACTCATCGTGTACCTGTCAGCGGCGCTCCTCACGCCACTCCATCATATAGTGTCACTTGACATTCCTTGGACACTCATTACCCCTAATGGAACTTCAAGAGCTCGGCAACGCTATCTTCAATCAAGTTAAGAGCAACCAATTGGAACGGTTCTCATAAAATTCTAAATTAGTGTACACTAATTTAGAATTTTATGAGAACCGTTCCAATTGGTTGCTCTTAACTTGATTGAAGATAGCGTTGCCGAGCTCTTGAAGTTCCATTAGGGGTAATGAGTGTCCAAGGAATGTCAAGTGACACTATATGATGGAGTGGCGTGAGGAGCGCCGCTGACAGGTACACGATGAGTCAGCGACAAACATAGCACAAAGACCCAACAAAGGAACGAAACAATGTGGACAAAATGCCGTAAGAAACTTTAAAACATTAATTTGGTGAAACACCAGTAAAAAGTCTCATTATTGCGGGTCCAAAGATTTACGCAAAATTATTTGCAGCGACAACGGTGATCCTGTGTAGGCAGATAGGCAATTAACAAGTCGAGTAAAGCATAGAAATTGGCGGCAACAGTAAATGGAGATAATTTACTAGATCTAGTACTAAGCTTTCGAGACTCTGTGGGCTATTAATCACTTACACCGACACGCTAATGGCGAGTACACTGTAATTAACTTCCCGACCACACGAAGCAAATCCAGAAACAATATTTCAAATGGACGTAAGGCCACTTGAGAAAGGCAAAAAGCTCCAGGTAGATTTTATGTTTAGAAATTGCTTTGGAAAAAATTGCCACCCTTGTTTGCCAAATATGCGCAGGTAGAGTGTACCTGTTGGGACTGGTCGAGAACAAAAGGGGCTCCTAGAGGCGTCAGAGTTAATGGCAGTATGATACAGTGTGGGCGACTAAGTCAATTAGGCCATCCGTCGCCGACGTTCCCGGAATGTCGCCGACAGTAATGACTGAATACGATAAGACGCTAAGACAAGAGCGTCTGGGAGTCCTTTCTGCCCTTTTTGCTCGCGCCCACCTTTGCCGTTTCTGATAACAGCACCTTTTCTTAATTGAGTTTCTGTGTCCAGTGATTCTTTATCACCGAATCCCATTAGGGGTTTGACATGGGCCAGTAAGTTTATCGGTACAATTAAGTGCGCTTAATCTCGCGTCTGGAAACAAGCGTTTTATTATTGCCGAATTATTCTCGAGTTGATAACATTATGAATTAAAGTAACGATTTTATTGCTGTTTATTGCTGTGTCGTGGCGAAGTCATGAGAGGCAATAAATCACGCAATAAAAACATATAATACATACATTAACATATCGTGATTTGAGAGTTGAACATATTCTCTGAATAGTGTTGTTTCCTGAGAATATTCGTATTTGTGTCGACAAGCAGTAAGGTGTATACCTATCGTAGACAGCATTCACATGCAATTGATATTTCTGTCGATAGCCGCGCATCCGCTGCGTAATTGATAAAACGAAACAACAAATTGTGTTTTAGCATTGACTTCTGAACAACAGCAGCGTATAGCAGCCGTAAAAGTGAGATAAGACTGACTCACGAGCGCAAGTGCTTTCAGCCCGTGAACAACATCCTTTATGCTTAGTATGTCGTGGTGTTCCACTGTCCACGTTTCCGTTATTCTTTTTGATTCTGATTTTCCAGATGCCATCGCTCTGTAGTCACGGCTTGAATCTTGATCTCGTTTTGGAACTGAAATCATTTGATGTTTTTGGCTCACATTCAAGAGCATCAGTATTTTTAATTCGAATAGTGTACTTCGATTATACAATTGTTTAGATTTTAAACTAAACATCGGGGTTTTTGGTTTGTGATTTTAATGAATGCGGTCGTAAAATGTACGTGTTATGTTCGTGAGATAGGAGGGTTTATATTAGAGTTGTGGGGGAATGTAACCGGTAATACTTACAGTAATTATAGAAGGCAATAAACCTTCTTGCGGCGATATTGTTGCCGGGTATTGAAGATGCAATCTGCGTAGTCACTGGCATTTGACCCGGGAATATTACCTACTACGTTCTTATAGATATTAATTTATTTTCTATTGGATTTTGAAATCTGTTTTCGCGTACAAAATGAGGTAAGCTGTACATGATTAAACTACCAATTAAAATTGCTTTATGATTTGTCTTGAAAAGGGTGATTGATTTGCGTTTTCTTGATGATTGAATAGAGAGAAGATTTGTATTCAGTTTCAATATTTTTAGTCATTATTTCTCTTTTTTATTTGTTATCTGCCTAGCCTTTTCCCAACCATATTTTGGTCGGCTTCCAGTCAAACCGGATCCAGCTGAATACCAGTATTTTACGTGGAGCGGCTGCCTACCAGACCTCCACAACCCATTAAATGGGTAACACAACAAGACTGGTGTCAGATTTTTTTCGACTTTTGACAATCCGTAACCTAAAAATCTACAAATGACAGCTGGGACCAAAGGCTTAACGTACTTTCCGAGGCACGGAGGAATTTCGATGTGTTAATATGGTCATCCATCCACCGACCAACCTCGGCAAGCGTTGCTTAACCTTGAAGATAGATCCGTGCGGCTGTTATTATTTAGCCTCGAGCTCCTCAACCGGTATTTTATTTGTTTATGTTATTGTGTATCGGTTTTTAGGGTTCCGTACCCAAAGAGCTAACAGGGTAACGGGACCCTATTACTAAGACTCTGCTGTCCGTCCGTCCGTTCGCCCGTCTGTCACCAGGCTGTATCACATGAACCGTGATAGCTAGACAGTTGAAATGTTCACAGATGATGTATTTCCGTTGCCGCTAATAACAACAAATACTAAAAACATAAAATTAATATTTAAGTGCCATAAAAAAACCTGATTTTCTTGCCGTTTTTTTTATAGATAATGGTACGGAACCCTTCGTGCGCGAGTCCGACTCGCACTTGGCCGGTTTTTTATTTGTATTTTTGTATATCAAAGCTCTACTTTTTCCACTTTTCAAAGCTTGTTTATTTTGTGACTAGGTACTGCTAAATTGTGGACTTGTCTCATTGTCTTTTTGGCTCACGATTAGTTTCTATATGTTCCTTGTCCAAGTTAATTATACGAAACTAATGGCGCCAAACACAGGAAAACCTACACAGGGCAATGGCGGACGGTTCATTATTATTAGCTATTTATTAATAATAACTTATGATACCTTCATAATGTAATGTATCAGAGTCACGCAATGGTTTTCAAGATTATAGGCAGCTGTTCTATACTATTATAATAGGACCGAGACAGCGATTATACAAATAATAGATAATGTACGGAATTATACAAATGCGTAAAGTAAAGTGGTATTACTGGAGGTTATTGTAATTATTGCTTGCGTTTTGTGTTATATTTCTTTGCCTTATCTTAGGGGAAGGCGTTATATTTTTTACAACGGGATTTGCCTTAAAGTAAGGTACTGAGTTATTTATCGACTCTTTTAAGTTAACGTGATGCGACGTTGCATTGTCGCGTTGCGTACAAGTTGTAGCTACAACTCAAGTTAAACAAATATATTTATTTATCTATATATTATATATAAAAATGAATCCCTATATCCCTTGGTCACACCGTCACGCGTGAACGGCTGGACCGATTTCACATTTTTTTTTGTTGTGTTTGTTATTGTCAGGAGAAGGTTCTTATGACAGAAAAAAAATAAAAAATTAAAAAAGTGCGCGGAAAATTAGAAAATTTAAGAATCCTTAGGGTAGGTGTAGGGTAGAAAAAAATTCTTCAAGCAGACCTGCGAAAGGAGAAATAAAAAAGAAATGTAGACAATAGTGTGTAAGAAAGAGCAAGAGAAAAAGATATGTGAAGCCTTAGCGCTCCTGCACACGATGCCGCCACCGCGCCGTCGCCGCGCCGACGCCGCACAACTATACTGTACATACGAGTCGCGCGAAGACCGCCACCGCGCCGCCGCCGCGCCGCCACCGCGCGCGTTCCCAGTTATTTCATTATCCTGATTCATTCCATTGCCGGCCGCGTATGAATCAAATAGATGCGCGGTGGCGAGACGAGGACCGCGCGCGGTGGCGGCGCGGCGGCGGCGCGGTGGCGGTCTTCGCGCGACTCGTATGTACAGTATAGTTGTGCGGCGTCGGCGCGGCGACGGCGCGGTGGCGGCATCGTGTGCAGGAGCGCTTAAACTAAAGTACAAATAAACCTACATAAACATTGTAAATTAAATATTAATTTATGATGACATAATTATATGATTATGTTCTTGCTTAGATGTAGGTAATTAATATAATGCAAATTACATAGGTACCTACACATTCGGAAATTTTAGGATTAGGATACTCTACAGAGCATTCTCTTGCACGAAAGTTAGTACTTATGTTAGCAAACATACATTACAACTGCCAGAAGCTGTGGCCTTAGTGTGAGTTTTTTAACGTTCTCCTTTTTAGGGTTCCGTACCCCAAGGGTAAAAACGGGACCCTATTACTAAGACTCCGCTGTCCGTCTGTCACCAGGCTGTATCTCATGAACTGTACAAGCTAGACAGTTGAAAATTTCACAGATGATGTATTTCTGTTGCCGCTTTAACAACAAATACTAAAAACAGAATAAAACAAATATTTAAGTGGGGCTCCCATACAACATACGTGATTTTTTTGCCGTTTTTTTATAGATTGGTAGTGATTGGAATGGTACGGAACCATTCGTGCGCGAGTCCGACTCGCACTTGGTCGGTTATTTTTAAATATAATTTCACATAAGAAAAACGTTTACTCTACCGCGATCCAGTACGTTAAAAAACTCTCACTAAGCCTTCTGATTACTAGTTCCAAACAGGACACCAGCAGCCAAAAGTGACGTTAAAAAAACATCCTCAAGTGGACGCCACCAAAGTCTTTGACCACACAAAAACCAAACTTGGACACTCAAAAACTGGCTCCATATTTATTTGTTCAACACACTAAGAAACAATAGTCACTACTCACAAAGTTTCTGCTTCGTCAGCACCAGAACATTAAAATATTTATATGCGATGCGCCTGCGCAGCTCCCACTCGGGTCTCGGTCCTTTGATTGTTTTTCTTTTGGATCAAATAAGGCTGTTGTTATTATAATTGAAACTGCATCGCTTTCTTTTTGAACGAAGATGGATTTTTGTTGATTTTTTTAACCGACTTTAAAAAAAGGAGGAGGTTCTCAATTCAGTTGTATATTTTTTTTTTGTTTCGTCTTGAACATCTGTGGTCTAATCGGACACGATTATCTCATCGAAATTAAGCATAGCATAAGAAATTCCTAAAATAATTACTTGATTTTAATAATGACTGTAGTTAATTACCTACTATTCTTTTTAATAATAAAGCCGCACATTTTTAAATATCATTGATGTCGAAATATTTATTGGCAGTTCGGCAGTAATTTGCATACTATACATTTCGAAAAAAAAACATGAATATTTTAACAATCTCATCATTGCTATTCTCTCAGCAGGATATGATGTTTTGCATCTATAATACCGCATTTAGAACTTAATATTTTTATAATTATGGCGCTTTTTAAGTCTGCCGTCAAAGAAACCAAAACTATTTAAATATACTTATATTTACATATAAGACTTTTGAAATTGTTTGCTTTATTCTTGAGAGAAAGTTCCGTTATGTGTAAGTATAAAATTGTACTAAATGCAATTTTGACATCAATAAACTGGGGCTCGATTCTGCTATTGCAATCGTGTCTCAATGACCGGTCAGTGATCGAATATTTGACAACTTTGACAGTTTTTGTATGGGAAATGTGTCAAAAGTTTGACGTTATACGTCAAAAATCGATCATTGACCGGTCATTGAGACACGATTGCAATAGCAGAATCGACCCCCTGGAAGTATACATATTTGCATACCGGGCGTCATTGACGTTAGCCGGCGCCACAGATTACACCCATTCTCGCCTTAGAAGTACGTTTTAATACCTACATCACGTAGTTGAGGTGGATTATCGGACGGTTTGATGGTCTCACAGGTTTTTAAAACAATCGAAGTTAAGTCTCTAGCTGTTTCCTTCTCAATCGCAGGGACATTCCTTATCTCAATACATGATGATCGCGAGCTCAACTGTAGATCTTCTACCTTCCTTTCCAGATCCAGAATATAGTTGCGCTGTTCACCGTTTTCTCTTTCTAATTTCTGCAGTGATTTTTTAATACAGTCGTAATCTTGACTCAGAAATTCTATAGTTTTTAAAGTGTCAGTATTAGTTTTTTGAATCTCCGCATTTTGTAATTTAATTGCCGTCAGCTCTGATGTTAATTTCCCAAGCAGGGCCTCTTGGTCAGTTTTCCAGGAAGTAAATAACTTCATTATTTTTTCCTCAAAACTCTTCCATTCGCACTCCGGAGAGAAGTTTGGTCGAAGTCGCTTGGACCGCGAGGTAATGTTTGAGGTTTCGGGCTCATTTGGGTTGGTAAAGGGTTCTGGAGTTGAGAAAATAGGAGGATTATCCGTGTCTCGCGCAGGAGTAGCAGGGGGCGAACGCGCAGTCCTCGGCATGGTATCTTCACTTGTTTACTTAAGACGAAAGTAGATTAGTTTTTTTTTTTTTTTTTTTTTTTTCAATCGTCCTTCCAGAGGTAATGTAATGTAGGCACAAAATGTTGCGCGATCAGTGTCGTTTAGTCTTTGGTGCCGGCCGTCGTTTACGTCACCGCGCGTCTGCGCAAGCGGTAATGTAACTTCTGCGCGCTACCGAGCTGTGAGATTTCTGTGCACTACGCGTAAAGTGTCTTGTCACTTACCCACCAGCTGATAAATTGTCAATTAAAACTTTTAACTGTTTGCACTTTTTAAGTTCAGTTTATGCACTTTATAACATCTATTTCGTTAAGAAAATTACTTCACTGATGTTCTATTATCACTTAAATGTAGTTTATTATAGATTGTATTCGAATTAGGTATAATTATAGATATTTGACCTCAGAGCAAATAAACACCTATGTTGGCCGTATGAGTGCCGGGGCAAAGGATGATGACAAGGATAGAGCACATTTCCGAGTACGTAATCGATTGAGATAGAGACTTTATATCACAGGATTAGAGTGCAGTTTAGTTTGTTTTTATAGAGTAACACTTTCAAAGTATCGTAATGACTCGCTACGGTCGCATGAGCGCATTCAGAATCCGTCGTTTGTCTTGCAATGTCGTATTTCCAACGGTTTGTTGTTTTAATTAGAGTTTTATGTTTTAGCATTAAGGTGTATTATTGTCTGTTTACTCCGGCTATTTGCGGATGAGGTGTGCGCGTGCAAGGCTTATCCTTGCGCCGCCGTTGGCGCCGGCGCCGCACTTAGAGCGCTATTTTTTCCCGCGGCGGCGCACCACGTTGATCTCATAATTTATTCATTAAAGCCGTAATTTATTCGTATTTTATATATACGACCCGCGTAATTCTCTAGTTTGCGACTATTGTTGTCGTTTATATTTCTTATTTGCGATTGGCAGACGCTTGCGCAGGCGTGGGCGAAGCCGCGTGGCGTCGCGTTGCCGCTTTAAATTAAATATCGCGTGACTTTATTTTAATGTGGGAAACTCGGGTGAAATTCTCTCAATTATAATCTCATCAAATTATAATTCCCCATACTGAAGATTGTTGTTAAATGTGTTCACACGCGTGTACAGTTAACCGCAGCTCGGCAGTCGCAACTGTTGGCCTCGACCCGGCGCAGGCGCCTATATTTTGCTAAGCCAACCTTGTGACCTAAATTAGTTTACTAGACTTGTACTTGTTTAGTTTCAAACATTGTTTGTTTTGATCTATGACTTGAAAACGGACAGTGTTATGTAAACTGGTTTCCTTGGGAGCTAAGAATAATTGCCTGTCATTATGTTTGTTTCGTTAATTTCAACGCGTTGTTTTGATTAATTGAATTTCTAATATCAGAGATTAATTAAACCTCTGATTTTGTGATTTAAACTTAGATAAGCTTGCAATGCTAAGTGAGTCATGTTGTTGCAAATGGAGAAAACAATAAATCGACATACCTACACAAAGCTAGTGATAATTTCAGTTTTTCGAACATCAAACTTTGGTAGTCGAAAACTATCATACTAAATACGATTATAAGAATAAATAGCTTCTATATTTTTAGCCTCAGTGGGATTTCGCCTTCAAATAGAACATTCTAGACGCGGGAGGCGGCGATATACCAAAACTGGGGTCTTGTATCGCCAGTTTAACTTGACCTTTCAAGTTTGGAGCCGTTGCTCTTTAATTGTCTTCGTTTATGTGGGTTAAGAGGGGTGGGGGGGATCGTCTGTGATTGGTGATGTTGTATGCGTAAGCGGCGCGTGGCGACAGATGTGGATGTAAACTGAAAAAGTTTTGTACCGTTGGCAGATTAGTGTAGATTTTTGATAAATAAAAAAATGGTTTTATTTTTTCGTACTTACATATTTCTCATTGGTATTAAAAATACAGAAGGTGAAACATTCCTCCTTAATTAAAAATAATGGGTAGGGAAAATGTACGACGTATATTAATAAAAATAAATAATAATATCATTCATTCATAGTTTTCCTTATTTTGTAAGGATAAAGTCAAGTTTAAGTTTTATTAATTAGAGTTTATTTTAAATAAATAGCCTTGATATAAAAATTCCTACAAAACTAGTTATATTTAACCGCTGCGGCCCCGACATGTGAAAATTTCCAAAAAAAAATACATCTTATGTAATAGGTAAATAAACATTAAATTCGCGATTAATTCGCAACACACCGGGGTGTTGCCGGGGCCGGAGCGGTTAAAATGTAGATATGCATAGTTGCATATTAAAGGAAAGAATCTGCATAAAATTAACTTTTATTACTAACTCTAGCTTCTAAGTGTTTTGATACTAACTAAATGTTAGTTCTTACCGTCCCATTCCTTCTCGACAAAGAAATAAATATTTTATTTAAAAAAATAGTCTTGAAATTTTTTTCAAGAGTTTTTTTTGCTGCCACTACCAGCCATATGTTTATTTATAACTGACAGTGGCTTGTAAATCGGATCGTTGTTTATAAGTTTTATATTATGGCGGCTGCAACAATAAACATAACTGCTACTTGCGCGTACGCAGCACTTTTGTATACAGTATGCTCCTACGCCACGCATTCGTTTTTACTTTGAGTTTGGTTGACGGTGTTGCTGTACGGTATTTTATTTTTGATCCTTGTAACATGAATGTATTTTTCTGGAGTAAACTACACTTGGGAGCAAATAAATCGAGCCACTTCCTTTTTCACGCATTATGGTAATTATTTTTGGTATTAAGGAACGCATCGATTCGAAACATATATCGCCTAAAAGGGTATTTAATAACCTTTACAATGAGGGTAGTTAGTTGTCAAAATTTCATTTTTATTAAAGTTTAAAGGGTAGAATAAAATTATCGCATTTAATTTGCTTATGACATTTTTATTGTACTCTGTTAAGAAAAGATTAAATTTGAGGTTTTTGTTAATCATACCCATATTACTTGTTATTGTTGTCTTTATCTGTGTCTGTGTAATCAAAATAACCTGATAAAATGGATACTACACCGACGGAAGCTGCCCAAGTTGTAGCTTTACTTGAGGTTGGACACGGACAACGTGAAGTGGCACGCAGACTTCATTTGAGTCGTTCAAAGGTACAGCGGGTATACCGCAGGTATCTGGAGACTGGTGCTTTTGTTCGGCGACCTGGAACTGGCCGACCACGGGCAACAACAGAACGTGACGACCGCTTTATTGCAACCAATTCGTTGCGCGACCGTGGACTTAATGCTGTTCAGCTACAGCAAGCGTTACGTGACGTTCGAGGAGTCGCAATCAGTAGGTGGACAGTGAGACGAAGACTAAAAGAACGAAATTTAACATCACACAAACCAGCAACTGGCCCAAAATTGACTGTAGCTCATCGCCGATCTCGCTTGGAGTTTGCTCGAGAACACATTAATTGGACGTTAGAAGACTGGAGGTCAGTTTTGTTTTCTGACGAGTCAAGAATCTGTCTTTTTAGCAATGACGGGAGAAACCGAGTGTATAGACGTCCTGGTGAAAGATTTGCCCAATGTTGCATTCGAGAAACGGTGAGTTTTGGTGGTGGTTCTCGTATGGTGTGGGGAGGAATTTCTCTAGACGGAAAAACGGAACTTGTCTTCGTCGACCCCGCCAACGATGGCAGTGGTAGACGTGGATTAACAGCTGACCGATACATAACTGACATTCTTGAAAACCACGTAATGCCGTATGCTGGTTTTGTCGGAGAAAATTTCTTGTTTATGCATGACAATGCGAGACCTCATACCGCGCAGATCGTTACGGAATACTTGTCTGCGATCGGGATTCAACAAATGGTATGGCCAGCACGAAGTCCCGATTTGAACCCGATCGAACACCTATGGGACGAGCTAAAACGGAGAGTCCGAGCCAGGGTTCCCGCTGTTTCATCCATTCCCGAGCTTAAAGTCGCTGTGCTTGAAGAGTGGGAGAACATACCACAATATGTCATCGTAACGCTGATCAGATCGATGACTAATAGGCTACAAGAATGTATCAGGGCCCGGGGGGGTAATACCAGTTATTAAGAATATTTTTTTTGCAATAATTTTGTTTTTTATTGTTTTTATGGACTGTTTTAGCCCTACTAAATTTTCTATCAAAATTACCATTTTTCTTGCAGAGCCAATAATTTATCATTCAATAAGGTTATTATTCAATAATTTACCCTCATTGTAAAGGTTATTAACTAAACTTTTAGGCGATATATAGTTCGAATTGATACGTTCCATATTACCAAAAATATTTACCATTTTACGTGAAAAAAGGTAGTGGCTCGATTTATTTGCTCCCAAGTGTATTATTATTATTATTTCTATTACTGATTTTTCAATTTCATAAATTTTGCAACAGTCAGTCCGTTCAATTTCTATGAAGATAGCTGTCGCATTGTCGTGTCGCGTCAAGTCGCGTGTGTTTATAAAGTAAAAACAAAGCACAGCAGAAGCCTTTGAAAGTAAAAACGACAACAGGCTTGTTAATGTTTACCTAATTTAATCATACTAAAAATGCTCTTTAAATATTAATCTTTAAAAAATTAACAACTACACCGTTAGGTACTTACAAAAAAAAATCGGTGTCATTTTTTTTTTTAACGAATTAAAATCAAAAGTCATATTTTGATTTCTATTTAGGCTAAGAACTAGCACTTTTTGAACGTCCAAGTTCTACATAAAGAGTACCCCAAACTGCCCGCCTGTCACCACTTCCTAGTGTTGTAGGTATTGTATAATGTATAAAACCTTACCATGCTACAAGCGCCACCTGTAAAGCCTGAAGAAGCAAAAAGTATCCAAAGGTTGGTGGAATACCTACTTCGGTAAAGACTTAATGACGCATACTTATTAATCTGCAAATCTTTGATTAAACCGTACAAGCTTAGTTGTACCAAAACACTGTTTGGCAAGAGAAGAGGTGATCAAAAATTTGTATTTGCACTATGTTCGAATGACGCTCTTTGGCTGTCTATGGTGACTCATAGTCATTCATTCTATTCATAAGTTACAGAGTCAAATTCTCGTATCTATATAAAAATAGTAGAATTGACCCTCACATCGTATTGAACACTTTAATGTTCAATACGATCTGAGGGTAAATTCACACGCAGTAAGTATTTTTGGCTTTTAAAATTTTCTGCCTACCCTGTCTATAAACTCTGTGCACGCCACTGTGGAATACCTACTTCGGTAAAGACTCAATGACGCATAGGTACTTATCAATCTGCAAATCCTCACATCGTATTGGACCCTTTGTTCAATACGATCTGAGGGTAAATTCTACAAATTTTTAATCAACGTGCGCATTTACATCTCAGTCGCAATCTGCCAAAAATGTAAGGTAATTAAGGCTTTTATGGGGCAGATTGATGACTATGAGATGTGAATGCGAACGTTGCTTAAAAATGAGTAGAAAAATTAGTATCCAGAAGGAAAAACCTTCTTTTTTGAAGGAAAAAGCCTTCATTTTTACTAGTTAGGCTCAGCGCAGACAGAACGGAGCGCAGCGGAGAGGATTTTATTAACGCACTTGAAAATAAACTTTAAAGTAATTTTTAATAAAGTGCATAAATGCTTGAACCTGACAAAAAATGCTCGCGCGGGATCGCATACGCGATCCGTAAAGAAAATGCCCGAGACCGCACGGGGATTATTCCTCTCTGTCTGCGCTGACCCTTAGGTACATTCAGTGATTTAACGTTGTATGGGTGGGCTGATCGCATTTCTATTTGCCCCTTCATTGAGCACCCCAAGTAGACGTATGGCGCCATATAAAGTATTACTGACATCCCTAATAGACTGGTATCAGATAAAAATATCTAATGTTATGTGTGTGACAGTTTTCATACAGAAGGAGAGAACTATTCATAAAATAAAATATCTCGTTGCGAGTGATACGAGAATGTTTTTATTTGGCCAAAAATGAATGTACGGATAAACCATTACACAAAGGGACCAGTAAATTAAAATATTTACCATTGATTTGCTCAGAAGGAGAAAGATAAAATTACTTTATGACTGCGACTGCTCCTAAACTCAATAAACTTCTATTATCCAAAGTTTGTTATCCGAAAGATGTCCACTGCTGGGCATACATATGTCGCAGCCAACTAGCTGAATCCGCTGTTTCATTAAAAGTCTAGCCTTTTATTGAACTGTGCCGTTTAATCAGCGACATAAGTTACACGGTCACGGGTCAAGTCATCAAACGATAATGAACAAAAATGTCACTTAGGTCGCTGAAAAATCGTCATATTTAAATGAAAAGGCTAGGCAACCAATTAAACGGCTGATTAAGCTAATTGGCTGCGACACATACATAATGCTCCTTCAAGCATCGCCTCTCTTTATACCTAAGAAGGTAGATTATTTCAATGAATCATGACCTGTTTAAGACCCAGGCGAAGACATACGTAAAACTGTAAATAAATATGTTTTATAATCCCGTTGACATTTGAAACTATTACAAGAATCCAACTCTATCTTTACGAGGCACATGTTAACTTGCTCATCGTATAATAACTATAATTTTCGCATAATTATACAGACGATTTACCTACTATAATTTATGAGATATTGAATCATGTAGAGGCTTAATTATAATTAATTATACATATAAAACGGATAAATGCAAAATAAAAACTTGTATTAAGTACGCTTTTTAAGCTAAAACATTTTAGGAAACATAAAATTTTAAGTGTCTAGAAAATAAATACAGATGTTTTAAAATTGACATCCGGTGCATGCTCCCTGGGCACCATCTTCGCTACTAACATGACTAACAGTGACTAGTCACATAAAATCAGCTGCTGTCCAAAACCTAAACTTAGTATAGCTTAGTTTGCGATCTGCTGAGCTAAGCTAGACTAACTTATTCTTGGTCTGCGATCGACTTAAGATTATGATGAGATAGGTACTCAAATATTAGCGTAAGGCAGGTCAGTGCCTCAGGGCAACAAAGAATAGCTAAGCAATGGTGTTATTGTCTGATTAGCAGTGAATGTACATAGGATATTCTATTCCCGGGATTTAGCGTTATCTTAACATGGATATGCCTTGTAAATCCCGGGACAAGTATGTAATATGGCACCGCGTGAGACCAGCTTATACCGAAAATGTGTAGTTTGATATGTCGCCGTGCGTACCTACTCATGAAATCTTAAACAGTTTCAGAATAATAACTCCAGGAATCCCGGGGCATGTCCATATTAACATTATCATACAGGTTCATTGACCCAACATACCTATGACATTTGTACTGATTAGTTAGGTACCTACTTACTTATTGGGTTCTTCATCTCTTGTTACCTTTGAAAGCTGAACCAAAGTTACGAGATGACGAGCTGAAAACGATATTTTTTGCGGAGTCATTCACAAATCACGTATTGATTGATTTGTGCAATGCCAAATTAATCAAGCAAAACTTAAACGATGTATGTGATCGATATTAGGGACGGGCTAAAATCAAGAGGGGGGACTCACACTTTACCAGGAGCCCAGAATCATGGATAAGTATTTCCCGGGCTGAAATCATGAGTGATTGAACTTTTAAACTGTTTTTAACACGTCTGTTTTGTTCAAATGACAACTATAAAATAAATCGCTACTAGAATTAATAGGCTAACTTCATTAAAGGATTCTGTAATGCTAAGAACTTTTTACCAATACTTGGTAATGTAATGTTGGCATGTCTGTAAATCTTATCATAATTATCACATTAACGCTCCGCTGCGCGGGTTAATATTATCACTTTAATGATATCATTGTGGGCTACAGTTTATGTTATTAAGCATTGTTTCAGGAAATGATCTAGATAATCTAGATTTCGATGTGGTACTTAAAAATTCCTCTGCAGAATAGTGATTTCTAAATCTAGTAGGTTGACTCTCAAAAAGTGGTGTTTCTATCGCAACCGACTAGCTGATTAAGCCGTTTCATAAATCTTGTTCATTCAACTGCGCTAATTTTTCAGCGACCTAAGTGACATCTTTGTTTCAATATCGTTTAATGACTTGCTTATGCCACTTACGTTGCTGATTAAACGGCTCAGTTAAATGAAAAGGCTAGGCTTTTAATGATACGGCAGATTAAGCTAGTTGGCTGCGACATATCAACCATAATCGTTATTTTTCTTGTCTTTTCCCACATAATGTGGGGGTCGGCTACTAGTCTTAATGCAAGCTCAATACCAGTTTTTTACATGAAGCGACTGCTTTTCTGACTTCCACGACCCAGTTACTGGGGTAACACGATACCCCTTCGTAACACTGGTTTTTCAAAACATGGTAAAAAATGTGTTTTTTTTTCATCATTTTTACTTACAAATTATACTTTCTTTTTTTTCAGGTAAGTGTCATGGCCGCCTTATCACAAATCACAAGGATTCTGTCCGGCTGGGTAAAGTACAATAACCGATCCGAATCGATACAGAATCGATTTTTTATGCCTATCTCATCTGATTATTTGATGCTATCTTTCAGATTCCTTAATCCTTTTTCGTCACAGTAATTCGTCATATTTTGATATGCTACAGTAAACACTTATAAATTAAGAAAAACAGTCAGGTTTCAAATTTTATTTACACAAACGTAACTAACAATGGGCTCTTTGTCAATTTCCATTGTTGTTTTGCAAAAGCATAAAAATCTCAGAGCTTATAATTTACCGCGTTCTGTTGCACATCCCACAATGAGTTTTTGTGCAAATGCAAAAATGTACGATTACCATCATTTATTAGCATAACAATTAACAATCGGCTTTTTTGCAAAGCGACAGTGGAAAGGACATAGTGCATTGTTTGCGAACCAGCGGCGCCAGCGCACGGGGCGCCACACATCCGCTAGTGACGCTCCGTGTTGTGTCGATAAACCCGCCAGTCATAATAATCGAACGATTTCGACTGCACACAATACCTTGTTGCTAGTTTCGGTGACAATATTATTGACATATCAAGTAGCCTGTATTGTTTATATTATGCGTTCGAAGTTAAACGGCAGCTGGGTGGCATTGTTTTCCAAGTAGATCATGAGATTCATAGTTGAATAGAAACATTAACTAGAAAGAGTAATGTGACACGCATTTGGCGTTATAAAGGTATTAAACATTGATAGTTATTTGTAGGGATTGTGCATTTATCGATACATAATGCAGTCGGTTGGTTGCGCTTGGCTTGTCGCCTGCCGACCTCATTCCACGGCTGCGGCACGGCGCCTGTCTCGATCGACGATTAGCAACACTACACGCCCATCACTATTGTCTTTTTCACTACCCGACGTGATAATTGTTTCACCAGCAGGCGAGACATTTTATATAAAACTGCAATTTTTTATCTACAAGTAATTTGTTATGATGATAAACAGGAACATTTAATATATCGCAATTTAATTTGTAAATAGACACTATTTTCCGTTATACGCCCTTTATGACGGTCATTAGTACAGTGGTGTAGAATTAATCATCACAGTTTTATTTTGCAGCTCATATTACGCAGCTCCTATATCTGTAATTGTCCGCAACGTTGGCGCCACTGTTCTTTGGCTGTCTGCCATTGCAATAGGTTTTAGTTCATGTGGATAACAATTTTGAAAACCAAACATTGACAATATTAATGCAATAAAACCATCTTGATAATCTTTCAATGCATCAATGTTGTCACAGAAATACGGACGTGAAAACTTATTAGCTGGTTCGCTAATACACTGTGGCAAAATTTGTTTTGGAACCGAGCCATTATTCCCACAAGCATTTGAGTTACGTTCTATTGAAATATCCGTGAGTTGTTTACAATAACTTCACTTAAATCAATTACATTTCATTAAACAAAATTCAAGGTTTGTTTGGCGCGCTTACGTTAGACTTCTACTTTTAATTTATGTTCGCTTTTATAATTAGGTATAGTTATCAAAGTATCGATAAAAACTTCAGTCATTGGCGTCGGAGCGGCGGGCCGTGACTCGTTTTGTATGCACTTGGCTCGACGCCACCGGTGACCTCATTGCGCGACCGTTTTTGGCGCCACTGTCGCTTATAATGATGGCTATCGCATCGATGACATGCCAAAACGCGATCTCTGAGATCTCTATCGATGTTTATTCGCAAATTGAATGCGCAGCACTAGTGTCGAACTCAGCGATAGAAACGTGAATTCTATTTGTCCAGTAAATTAATATTTGCCTATGATTTATTTAATCTAGTCGTGGTTTAAATAAATTTTGTTTATTGATAATGGAAATAGTATTTGATTTGTACTAAATTCGTTGGCGCCTCCGCGTTTTGAAATAATGATGACAATTAATGTTTTGGGCGAGAAATATTTAGTAGGTACGAAGTGGAAATATTGTTAATGGTTTTGTCATTTGTATTTTAGTGGTCATTATTGCAAGCTGTGTACTTTACAAATGGTTTTGCGTAGGTTTTAGTAACAAATAGTGGCAAGTAAGAGAGACACCAAGTATTTTAAATAAATCAATTATACTTTTTATTTTATTACTTGCGTTTATTGTCCATTTGATACTTGCATACATTAAGCTGGACAGTGAGTAACTTTATGTTATAAAGTTTAGTGCCTAGTTTATCTTGCTTAAACTTATTTACGATATTTTTTTTTATTTATTTTTTTTAAAAAACGTTACCCCACACTAGGAATTTCTCCTGTATCGTGGGTGCGTTCACAAACATAAACTCACATACACAAACAGCCAGACCCGGAACAACTATCTGTAGGCCATACAAATATTTGTTCCGTGCGGGAATCGAACCCGTGACACGCAGCGCAGCAGTCGACCGCTCAACCACTGCGCCAACCGTGTCGTCGATTTACGACGATTGATAGTTAGGTTTTAATTTTGTTTTTGTATTAAAGATTCACACTAAAATAATTGTGATGAGCAGTTATATTATGTAGCTCCTCTTCATTTCCACGACAATTAATAATTCAAGCATATTTAGCTTAGATCAAAGGCTAGTGAATAGGTTACTTAATTACTTAGGTGCGGAAAATCTCAAACGGCGCAAATATAACAACCTCATTGGGAGTTATATATTTGAGCCGTTTGGGGTTGAAACTTTAGGCCCATGGGGTCCGAGTGCTCACCGAGTCTTTCGGGACATCAGCAAACGACTTGTCGACTGTTGACGTGACCAGTAGGCTGGGCTTTTCTTTGGCCAAATAATCAGCATTGCCATTCAACGTGGCAATGCTGCCAGTGTTCTGGGCACTTTTGTCTTTGACAGCGATGTGGATGAGTTTTTTGATGCTCAATTATTTATTTTGTTTTTTACACGTTTGTACATCATTTTACAATTTTAGTCTAGTTTGTATATTATTACTTAGGCAGACAATTGCTTAATACTTCAAAATGATACCAAACCTAATTTTATTAATTGTGAAAATGTCCGACGACATCGCGGTAGACCCAGGCGAAAGTGGTGGGACGAGCTTGACGGTTATCTGCAGGATTAGCCCTCACAGGCCCAAAGCCTGGAGGTATGGAAGGAGGTCCTTGCCGTGCAATTGGACAGAACATGCAGAAAATAAATATAAATAATTATTTATTGGACGCAAACATTACTCATCGTCTAAACCGGCATCCGTTTGAAGCCAATCTACTGAGAATCGCAAGTAATAAATGTCATATTAATATTCAATAATGCTGTTCGAACTTAGTCGGTTTTCGGTACTTGTGCTATAACCATGGCGCTATACTGAAATGAGTCACTGAGTCCAGAGTATTCGCATTATGCGCATATTGATTCTATTTCCCATTGTTTACGCGTTTTATTTACGCGTTCCACGAACGATGCGCATTCGCTTTAACGGCTAATAGTTTTATATGGTGGTTCTAAAATGTAATCACCGTGTATTTTATTGAAATTGTTTAAAAGATATTTGGTATTTTTAACAGCTTGTATGACTTTACTAAAACCTACTCTGTGTGTAATATTTCGAAATAGAGGTGACCAATTAGTCGAGACCAGATCTCAGTCTCGCGGTTTCGGCTTTTAAATAAATGTTATTTGAAATACGACTATGTACGCCCCACATGCTCGTGCAATAAATAAATAATAATTATCCGTAATTTCTCAAATAATGTATAAATCCACTTTTCCAGCCGATAAAATACCTTATAAGGTACGCCCGTCAAAACTGGTCTGTCTGAAATATGATTATTAAAGTTGCTACCTTGCCTAAGTACTAAACATAATTTATTACCTCGTTCAGTTATCTTGGCTAGGCGACTCAAAAACCGAGCTAACAGTTTTAATCTCAGGTCAATAGGACGCTCGTAAATCCATCTGTTTGTCTGTCACTGCACAGCGGTTAACGCATTCGGTAGCACTTGCAACAGACACTTAGCGCTTTAGTACCTACTCTTTACTGAACATATACTTGTGAAAATTGCGTTTTACGATGACTTGACGTATCATAGTGCCAGTCCAACAGTATTTAGTTGAACATTATACCATCGTTAAAAGTTTCGGTTTCGGTATTCGGTATTACGACGAGCGGTTTCGGCCCAATAAAAATATTTACGGAAAGTGATTTTACTCGTAGATAGATGCATTTGGGTTCGTTGTGCATTCTTTACGTTGATGTTGAATTAATTTTGATAGACATTATTAGGCTTAAGTTGCTTTTAGTAATTCATGCAGGTATTAGAAAGTTTTGAGTCGATCCTCGTGAAAAAAAGATTCAAGTTTAGTTTTAATTAAACGTCTCCACAATCAATTTTATGGACGGTTGTTGATACAGTCAAAAACATGTCGTTAAAAAATTTATTATTTTAAAACAAGTCTTGTACGGAAATCAAGTTCATTTAACGTTTCCGATCATAAAGAGTTCGTTTAAACTCCAAATTGTGGACGATTTTAAAACTTAAACGCTCACTCTATCTTTTATTATAGTGGAGTGGACTATCAACATGTGTTCATTAGTACACAGTACAGACAGACGGGGCAATTAGAGGCCCTCTGAATTGTTTTTACGATCCTTTCTTTACGAATGGACTTCGCTCTTAATTGATTTGTAAGAGACGGCTCAGTGGACGGGATGGACAGTTCAGTTTAAAATTTTGTTGAGTTCGAATCAGACTGATTAGAATTTCATAAAATTGACTTTTCAGTCTGTCTTGATTAGGTAGATCTTTTAAAAGTTAATAAAAAAATAATCAACCTACCATTAATTATTCTTACCTAATTAATGTATTTAACGGTACACAAACTAATAAAATATAACACTAGAGATGGGCAACAGATTAAAGTCTGGTAACAAATTGATAGCGATTATCAAATCTTGCTTCATAAAATGCAAAGTTCTATAACAATATATCATGGGGAGACAGTTCTAATTAATATGAGTTTATTTTTTTCTCATGGTGTCTAATGTGTTCCATAAATCCATCTGTCTCGTATAAATAAATAAGCTAATGAACGAAGATTATGTTTGTTCGTCTTGCTTAAGGAGAAGTTCCGTTAGAAAAACGAAGAAATCAGCTTTTAAATTGTACAGAACTGCCACATAAATAATTATGTTGACTTTATTCTAAACAATAAGGTATTTTACTGAATAAATCTTACTAGTCTGTCAGATAGATTTAAAAAAAAATATTGGGCACGTATTTTTTCTTTTCTCACGGAAACAAAAAAAAAATATAGAGAACCGCTGAACGGATCTGGATGAAATTTAGCACAGAGATAAATTGTCTGGAATAGCAAATAATTATATTCTTTTTATCCCGGGTGAATGTTCCATTGGGATTATTTCCGGCATTCACGCGGGCGATAGAGCTGGTAGAAGCTATAGTAAAAAACATAAATTAAAAAAATAATTACCTGTTTCTATGAGGCTACTTTGGCCCATAGATGTATAAGTACCTTATTGGCTAACATAATATAAAACTATAAACTCAAATCAATCACTAACATGATCAAAACACACAGTGTGAACTTGCTCAAGGCAACATATTCACACTTTCTCACTCAACCTTAACTACTATCACAGCGATCATCAATTACACAGATATATTAATAGTTTTCATATAAAATTAATAGGCTCATCATCTAATATGTAGCTAGCGGCTATTAAAACAAAGATGGGCTATTTTTTGCCACCCACGCTAACAGCGGGCTTAATTCAATCATAGTAAGCTTGTACGCTATGTTGTAGATATTATAATTATTTTTAAAACTAACTTCTACCCGAGGCTTTGACCACGTGAAAAGTATTTTTAATACTTACTTTTTTATTAAAAAAAAATAATAATAATAAAATTCAAAAGTTCTAGCAATTTTTCTGTGGTCTAAGTTACTCCTTATAACAGCAGCTATCTGTTAGTGAGTTATAATCGGTCCAGCCCCCTCGGAGATTACCCGGAACAAACAAACAGACAGTTTTTTTTTTTGTTGTGTCCTGTATGTATGCATTATTATTTTATTTTAAATGCATTTAGCTGTTATTTAGATGTTACAAAAGGACACGTCGATTTTAAGAAGTAACGAATACACATTAATTCTTATTGCTTGCTTGTAAGCATGATGAATAAATATTTCAAAAATATACTGGGATTCCCTTTGTCGTGGTTGTATGTGCCATTACATGCATTAATCATGATATAAACTGGGATGAAATGCATGTATTTATGTAGTCTGGACAATAAGTCACGAGGATGTAACCAACACATACACTCAAACCAATTTATTTTTAAAAATACTCAACAATTCAGTTTCTTTAGAATTTTGCAGTTCTTGTTGTTATTACTTTGTTTCTCTGAGTAAATTAATTATACTTTTATATTTGTTTTCGATGAGAAAGATATCTTTCCTTCGTGTAACTAGCTGACAATTACACGAAGGATATAAATTAACATTATATTTCAAAAAACACTATCACATTTAGTTATATCTAGCCATTTAAACTTCCCTAAAACATGTCTGACGAAACGTGACACCCATTCAGATACCAATTCTCTCAGTAATAATTTTCACATTGGTGTTAAGTAGTTTGCACTTAGTTAATTAATATTTACAGCTTTAAACGCCCACTTAATTAACGTGCATGTATTCGCATACGCAATTATGTATTTTACATTTTGAAAACATTCATTCTTAGAAAGTAAATTATAATAAAACGACTACATCTACACTACTATTTTAAAGAGAAAATATTTGTACTTAACTATTTTTGTCTGTTTGTTTGTAATGACTTAGCTCTAAAACCTAGACCGATTTTAAAAATTCATCCACCAGTAGAAAGCTTAATTATTACTGACAGTGACAGACAACGCACAGCCGAAACTACCGGTCGTAGAAAGCTGAAATTTGCCACGTTGCTTCCCTACACTCCGTAGGGAGCACAAACATCTATCACGGTTCATGAGATACAGCCTGGTGACAGACGGAAGGACAGCGTAGTCTTAGTAATAGGGTCCCGTTTTACCCTTTTGGTACGGAACCCTAAAAATGGGATATGCGCGAAGGTACGAAGTCGCGCGAAGCGCTAGTAGTTATTTATTGAAGGTAGTTAACATTTACCTTCTCCATAGGCATTTAATACTGGAATTATGAGAAGGATAAATAAATGCAATCTCACAGTTACTGGCTGTGCTGTATAATTAAGCCACATGCTTAACGCGTAATAAAAAGTAAAGTAACAGGTCTACATCTGTCATTAAAGAACCGCATAAAGATATCTGAGACCCTATTTTCCGCCTTCACATTATAATAATTGTCGTACCGGCCGGCCATATGTCTTCGTCGAAGTATCATTTCTCGGCTAGAAATTATAGCCGACCTACATCCGTCGATTAAAACCCAATTTGAGACCAAAAATTGGTATCAAACACGCGGCCCTCTCTAAAGGTTGGGTGATGCCAAATTGGCCGAAAATTATAGGGACGTTTTTGAGAATAGAGAAGTTATATAAACTAAAATTTGGAATGGAATGCTTTTGAGATCCTTGTTACTTTCTCTGTAACAGGGTGTTGTGTATCCGTGGGTATGTGTAATACTCCTGAATATGGAGATCGTTGGACACTTTCGTTGAGTTTCGTATATACCTTTAGCTATGTGCAAATTCAAGAAGCCAAGAAATCTCTCCACGCTATTAATAATGATTTAATACAGTGTTAAAAAAAGACCAGCGTTAAGTTTAATTATCAGATACGTGACGATACCAACTCAAGAACACGAATGACAAACGACTAGCATTTAATGTCAATTAGCGAAGCGTTCCGAGGGAATTGGCCGTTTACCTATAAATAATGTCTAGTTACCTTCAAACCCAGTAATATCAACCTTATCCTCACAGCAATAAAATCTGAAATTCTTACGCAAACAGCTAATTCTAAAAGGAAGCAAAGATGGTTTAGAATGCATAATAGAAAGCGCTGTAACAGCGATTTTCATTTATTTTCTCATTTTATTTCCTTCAGGAATGTTTTAATGCAACGGTTAAAATAAGATTATCCGAAAGCTAATTAAGTAAATGGCAAATAAAATACCGAATTTATTCCTGATTGCTACCTTTTTTTTTTTTTTTTTTTTTTTTTATAGGATGGGAAATCATCAAATGACCCCTCCCGCTCTGGGTGGAGCGGCAGGGAGTGTCAGACTTTTACTGACTAAAACCCACCCTTAGTCCTCCTAGTGCCTTTCTTCCCAGGGCCGCGGTAACTCTTTCGAACAATTCCGCAACCCTGGCAGGCTCTGGCCCTGGCGGGCCCCGTCTCCGCCGCTGACCGCTCGTTGCTGACGGCGCGTTTGGAGTGAACGCGCCGTCGACTCTGGCCTGACCTCATCGGACAGCGAGCTACCCATTGCTCGCTGTCCGCAGGCGTCAGTCACTGCGCCTTGCTCAGGAGCGTCAGTTCCTGAGAGGCGCAGCGACCGACGTACGTCTGGAGGAGGCGAAATGGGGCCATTACTGGCACTCCATTCTCGCCCCCTCCCGAGCAGTTGCAGCGGCGGCGACGGTGGCGGCGGCTGCGGCGGAAGCGACGGCGGCGGCGGCGGCGGTGGAGGAGGGTTTCTTCCTCGTCCCGGCCCTGGCGGGTGGACCGCAGGCTTTGCCCCCAGCCCAGTGATCGGCCGGCTTGCCAGCTGCCGCACATGCGAAGCAGTGCGGCGCGGCGTCACACGAGCCGGCCCTGTGACCGGGCTGACCACAGCGGAAGCAGTGGTCACTGCGGTCCACCTCCGAGGTGCAGAGTGCTCCGACATGGTTGCCAACTTGGCAACGGAAGCACCTCAGAGGTCTGGGCTCCAGCAGTTTCACCTGCGCGGAGACCCAGCCCACCAAGAGCCTTCGGCCCTCTGAGATTTTCTTGGCCGCCGACACGGGGCAGCTCACCACTACGGTTCGCATGCCCGTGTTGTCAGGACGGATGGTGCCCGCCTTCACCTCCTCTGCAGAGCACCCCCCCGTCCCGACGACGGCGGCCAACACCTCCTCTTCCGTGACGGAGTCGTCCAGGCCCAAGATGCGCATATCTATGCACTTCGTGGGTCTGGACACTCGGACGTCATCCGCGCCCAGGGACGCCCTAAGCCTTTCGGCTAGAGCGTCCGCGGCCGGACCGCTGCCTGCTCCAGGGATCTCGAGCATCCTGGCCCCGGTCATGGTGACCCTGAGCCGGAGACCCCCGACGATGCCAAGCTCACCGAGGTTGATGGCCTCCTTGGCCTTGGTGAGCGTGTTGGCATACGTCACGCCCCTCTTGACCGCGTCCGGCTGCAGCGTTAAAACTACAGCCGCGGTCTTCGGGGCGCGGAGCGCAGCCGCGACGCCTCGCGCTCGCTGCCGCCGCCTTCTCTCCCGCCTCTTTGCCGCCCTGGCTGCCTTACCCGCCTTCTTCTTCTCCCCGGCCACTTGCCATTCGGCTTGAGCCGGGGGAGGTTCAGAAGGCGAGGAAGCCGGGGGGAGCTGCTGCACGGCTGGCGCAGGAGCCTTCGCCGTCCGCGCAGCCGCCCCACCCTTCCTCTTCCTTCCCGGGGCCGGGTCCGGTTTTCCCGACACCGGCTTCGCGGGTGCCGGCCCGGACCCTTTGTCCTGGCCGGACGACCCCGGTGTGGCAGCCACGGCGGCCGCGTACGACGCCGCCTTCCGGCCTGGAGCCTTCCCACTCGCCGCTAACGGGGGGCGCAGGACGATGCCCTCCAGGAAGGAGAACCGCGCCTGGAAGGCAGCCATCTCCTGCCGCACAAGGTCCAGCACCTGCCCCTCCTGCGGCACGGGCTGGCTGTCCTCCTTGCGCCCCCCTTTAGGCGCCCCCTGTGGGCCGGCTCCCTGGAGCCTGGCCAGGTCTGCTCGGAGCCCCGCGTTCTCCCTCTGGAGACGCTCGGTGGCGGCAGCCAAGCGGGCGACCTCCGCCCGCAGGTTGGACATCTCGTCCACCGGAGGCCCACCTCGGTTAGCCTCCGCTGCCGCCAGGATGGAGGCCAGCGCCGCACTTATGGCCTTGTTTTTAGAGGAGAGCCTGATTGCTACCTAGACTCCAGTTCCACGAACAGCTAGACAAAGAATAATGAAATGCATAAAAACGGACACGCAACGAGGCGGCACGCAATCATCAAATATTAGAAGCCCTTACAATTATAGAGCTGAGCGAAATCGTGTCTGTCCATAATTCAAAAGTTACACGTCACTGTTCGGATGAGCGCTAACAACCTTATTCTGGTCCTCGACGATTTTATAAAAGGGTATAAAGTCCCGACAGTGTATTATTGTTTTAAGACATTTCGTTGTTCGTCGCGGTCGGATTCCCGCGGCCGCCAGTGGGCGGTTACCCTATAATCAACCCCCCTCCCGCGCATTGGGAGCGGTCCACGGTGATTATAGGAGGAATTTTACGGCTCCTTCGTTAGTCCGTCAAATCATAGGTCTGTTGGCTAATGGTTTAGAAGACGAGCCTGTGAACGATTTTATGTCATTTCCTAAAAATATAACTCTAAGTAGGGTTGCATTTTGAGGAGTAATTGTCTGTGAACTGGTATCCGTTGGAAATGAGCTGTCGCAACTCCAAGCTTGTTCGTATGTGGGCATTGGACCGGTGCGTGATACGCGATCAGCTGTCTCCCTGGCGCCAGTCTCGATGGTAAATATCACCTGTACCGGTACCAAGTTAATTTATCGTGAAATGATGCGTAATTGATTCGATGCCGCAGTTGGTTCGCTCGCATATAATTAGTAGATATAAATAAAAATTCATGATTATATCTAGCACTTGCTTCAGAAAATGCCGACGTAAACGGGTAATTTCTACTTAATTCTTAGCTGCTGCGTTAATGCGTTCTTTTAATATAATATGCTATATTTTCTAACATTTAATATAATGAAGACACCTTTAAAAGCGTTTAGAAATTACAGTTCTTATTAAATACTGCGATCAAAATACATTGGATCCTGTAACAAGATTAATATTACGCATAAAATGAAATCCAGCTATAACACGCCGAGTGAACTGCAAAAACTGCACTACGTTCGACTCAGAAAATTCCGATATTATATCGTAACGTTACTAAAAATTTGAATCTAGACATCGATAGATCTTATAATATATTTTTATGAAATATTCGCTGTTTTAAATCTCCAATGTATGCACCGTTTATACCAAAACATTTTTCCATTCTCCTAGCCGGAAACCGAAACTGCCACCAAATTTCGGCTTTCAATTCAGTTTCGGCCGAATAATATTCTTCATCTACTTCTATATTATAGAGGTACTCTATTTTTACTATTGATTGTACGAGAATAACAAATAACTAGCTATTATTTTTATTATCAACATACTTTATTTATCCCTCAAATGACTTAAGGAATTTAGTAGAAGTCGTGGGCATTAAATGAATCATTATTATAAAAACAGAACAAAGTTGATAGCGTAACCGCAAAAAATATCCATTTTGTTATTAAAAATGTCCTATAAGTACTATAATGACGCAAGTTAATGATAAAATCGCATAATGTATTGAAATTGCTCTATAATGGCAGTGTATAAAAATTAGCTATTTTGTGCACAATATTACCAATAATGCAATAATATGCATCGGGAAACCTAAATTATGTGGTTACAGGCGGTTTTCTTCATGCACTGTTATTCGTATTACTTTCTTTTCGAAGAACTATCATATTTTAGTAGATACGTAGAATTTCAATTTGCTTGCACCGTTTTACCGTCCTCGTGTACTATCTAATTAAGCAATTCAATTTCTTAAACACGTTGAAGATCATTAAATCAATCACCATTCCGAGAATAGTGCTTAACTTTAAACGGCTTCACTGCACGTAGAAATTGTAAGGAATGATTGAAAAGTATAACTCACAGAGAGAACGCATCTATTTCCAAGAAATGGACTAACAAGTCTCACGATAGTCATTGTTTAGAGCTCAGCTTTTGCAGTAAAATTACTTGAGATCTGCCGACAGAACTGGTAATTGTACCTAAGTACCCAACTGGCCAGTTTAGTAATTTCAGTCGTTAGCCGTTAGTCGATTTCTCAAAGCTCAACGAGACTAATCAGTTGGAAATAGACTAAAAATGGCTCTCTGTCTAACATGGCGCCTATGAGAGGACTAATGCCTGTACTTATCTCGTTACGATCACACATTTCATCAACGATATCGGTAATTTATTCGTCTGTCTTAACGCCGCACATTTTCTCGCTTGCGTGTGTCATTTGTTTTCTCATATCAACATTCAGTTTTTATGATGGTGCCTTAATAGAGTTTGTAATTACACTAATAAGTAAGTGTTCCCTGACTTGTGTTTTCGCTTTGTCATAACGATTGCTTTAACTTTACTTCTGTTTATTATTTATTAAATTGAAGATGCGAAACGTTGTTCCATTAACATAGCTTGATTTGTCTTTCTCTTGAGTATTTAGTGAGCCATTTGTTTGCATATTCAACGTCTTAAAATTTCTCCTTCAAATACTAAGCTAGAATTAAACGCTGCTCTCTGCTTTGAGCCCATCTATTCTCCGGTCTACTTTCATCCTCACTCAAAGTCCGACCACACGTTATTAAAGTAATCATTCATTTGTTAAATAAAACAAATCTTCAAAAGCTTTTACCCGGGGCGGTTCTGTCGGCACGACAACGGTCGTGTTCGGCGTCCCTTCGGCAAATAATCGTTTCGTCCGATAATTGCCGATTTCACCCGAACGCAGTTGGAGCACAAAGCTCCCCCAATGATTGCGCAAGATTGCACTACAATTTTCTTCGAGCAAACAGATGCTTATGTATGGAGACGATTTCTTTTTAGTTCAAACAATTTGTGGTGGATTACAAGGTGTGGAATTTATTGTGAGATTTTTTGCGGTCGATAAGGAGATAATTTAGGTAGCAGGACTTAATTTTTACTGAATCGTTTCTGGCGTAATGTTTGATGCGGCTTTCGAAAATAAATTATGGCATTGATGGGGATTAAATTCATTCGGACTTGCGTTTTTAATCATGACAGGCTCCGATAAAATCTCGACACGAAATAAAACAAACAAAAACACGTCTTGAGCTCAGTCATGCTCAGTACTTTATAATCGAAGGTTTTTAATTTGAAATGCGGCTCGCTGTTCGGTTATAAAAGTTATTAGTTAATAAAAACAATATTCGGTGCTGGTGCCCCGCCGGGTTCGGTACTGGGACCAGTCCTGACCATCGGGACCACACATCGCTGACATCGGCGCCTCTTTCAACCGAGCTCACTGCACGTTTCACTTAGAAGGCTGTACAAGTCATGAGACGCTGCGATTGTAAAATAAAACTTTCTGTAGTGCCCTATATTATCTGACCTCTCTTAGAATGAAGAAGAGCTCTCTGTATGAAGCTCATGCTGTAAAAGCACAACTTAATATTCCTAAGGAAATTTTCTTTATGGAACTTGATTTATTTTCGAAACCTTTCTGTGTAGCATTTTAAAGCTTCATTTGCATCACCATGTATTTTTTTTTATTTACAGAAATTCTTATCTAGCCTGCAAGTCTTTCAGTGATAAGTAAACTTTTAACATATTGTTCTTCAGCCTTTATGACTGATGTAAAGCGTAAGCCTACAGTTCAGTACACAAACACGCTATCCCTTAACAAGTCCATTCTCCGCTCCCGCTACCTCCCATACCTCGCACCACTCACTGCACTATCGTTTGTTTAAATATTAGTAGTTATATCCCAAGATGTTGTTTGTTTCTGCCGAGTGCCAGTAGTTAAGTCTCGTTTGTATACTTACATATGTACGTTTGAGCTAGTTAGCGGCGCAGACGCGCTTTTTATGGCCACCGCTGATTGTGTTAATTCTCCGTCGTCGCTGAGAACTACTTTTGAGTAGTTTTCTAAGTTTAGGTGATGACGTATTGGTGTCTAGATAGGCTGGGGCTTGTCTGGGGAATTGTGGGGTCATTGACAGATGGTGTGTGGGACAGTTGGTTGGGCCAATGTTTTGTAGGACGTTTTAGGTTCCATGTGGTACCATCGACAGCTGACAGAGTCCTATCGATATATTGATAGGACTCTGCCAGCTGTCGATGGTTCTTTTTTTATGGATGGAGCGGAAGGGAGTGTCAGACTCTTACTGACTAAAACCCATCCTTGTTCCTCCTAATGCCCTTTGCGTTCCAGAGCCGCGGTGGCTCTTTCGATCAAATTCCGCAAAGCTGTAATCCCCTACCGCTGCTGTTGCCCTAATCTCTTCAAAGTTAGAGTGAACAGGTCCTTCTGGGTAAGCTCGCTCCATCGTAGACTTTCTCTGTCATATCTGACATTGACTAGAGTCAAGAGCAAACCCATCACTAATAAAAAAAAAAAAAAGCTGTCGACAGTAAATAGTTCATTGAACATTGAATAACTTTAGATAATCTGTAGTAGGTAATTTATAGGTAATGGAAATGGGTGACACTATTCTCATAAGTTACTAAGTTAGTCCACAGTATACAGCGTGTAAGGGACATCGACGCACAAACGAATATCATGGATCCAGGACATGAATCTGGACGCCCCCGCGTTGGAATTTTTCGTCGGCTTTTTCCTCATTTTTTCATTTTTTTCAGGCGTTTTTTTTCTTTAGACTGTTCATAATTGTATTGTGTTGTTCATATTCTTACCCAACCCAATGTGATTTTTTATAAAAAAATAGTTAAATCACTACTTTCACTAAAAAAGCAATGTAAATAAAACTAGAATTAGGCATCTACTCAGCTGTTTTATTGCAAAAGGTCAACGCATCCTACCTAATAGCAAAACACTAACGCCCATGTGTGTGTAGCGTCTAACATACCGTCTAGAAAAGACATTTTTCATGTGTGGTCGGTAAACCGATCATTAGCGAGATTAATGACTTCTACAATTTGGTTAATGGCATTAAGTGTAGCCTTTTCGTGAAGTTTGCGTAAATTTTGACCGTGGTTAGTCTAAAACAGTTATTGCAACACACATGATAACCTAATTAAAAATTAAATAGGAAAAAATGTCCCAAAAATGTATCGACACTAAAGATTTCTTAAAACTCAAATTAGTAACTCAAACAAAAGACAGAAGTTTTCTAAGAAACCTCAGTCCGACTGCTAATTAAGTGAATTAATCAGTTGGTATGGTAATGGAATTACATCGAGGTAACATTCTAGAGGAAAGTAGTAATAAAACGACTGGTTTACGATTAGAACATGCTACTAAAATGTTTTTCTAAATAAAATGGCCGCAAACTTACTGTTGCCATGCTGGTACGACTGACGTCAGTTGTCATGTACCAGAATGCTGGCAGGCTTTTGACCTGCCTCGACCGAGGACGCCTAGCGACCTTGTGACGTCAGTAGAAAGTCTAGAATTTGAATTTGGAATAACATTTCTTTTTAATAGAATTTTAGAATGCGAATCATGTTTTCAATATTGAATACAAATAGCCGTTATTATTTTAACGAGTTGTCGTGTCTCTAGTTTGCCTTCCAGCTAAAAGTTAATTAACGATCTGACTATTTAATTATGAAAAACAATAATTTACTTAACTCATCTTCTTTCCATAACTAACTCAAAACCTACGTAAAGTTTTGACTAATTTGTCAAACTTTAATTAACTAAAATGACGGCAAACGCCTCAGGCTTGTATTATCATAATCAAATTAGTTATCGATTGTCACGTTCTTAACAAAACTAATAAACAGTTAAAAGATAAATAACATGTTTCAAAATATAACTGCATAACATAACATGTGGCCAAAGACCTCTCACCTGAAACACTTGATAACATCGCAAACTGATCAAAACGCCTTATCGCCTTAGCAATAAAGTTCAAAATCGAACATTTTTTCCAATACATAACAGTAAAATATCTTTGTAATTTTCCAATCCTATAAATAAAACAGAATTCCATAAAATATTGTATTAAGCATCATTAATCGTTTTCGAAGACTTAATAAATGAATCGTGAAAATGTAGGTACCGTTGATCGAACAAAATGGCGGGATGGAATTTGTAATTCGAACGATTAATGATATCGATTTTTGCGATGATCGATTGCTTGTGCATGATCACGTTTTCTGGCTGCAAATTGATACAAGTACATACATATTAACATAATATGTTTATAATTAATTATGTTACTGAACTGAACTCTAACTGAACATAAATCTTAAGGTTAAAAATACGTTTGACATGTGTCAAAATAGACAGAAAAATAACATCTAAGTACTAATTCCCGTTCTTGATCGTCGAATAACAATCTCAGTCCCAATCCATTAAAATCTCGCTACATATTTGAACATTTGTACTGTCACTGAGATTTGATTGCAACCTGCTGTGTGCGATTCTGTAATATCTCCCATGAAAACTTAACGGCTGAATTTGAAAGTCGCAAAAATTACACTGCGCGTGAAATTCGCATTTTCACAGGCGCACGAGTGCACGAGTGCACGTTAAACAAATCAAATGCTTTAGAAGCGCATCATTTACACAGCTTACGCGGTAAATTTGTTGAAACCATGGTAAAATTATCTGACAGTTTCGTTCTTTCGCAGTAGACAACGCACGACCCCATTTATTATTTTTTTATTTCTCTTGCTAGGCAAATGGCTCGTTCAGTTTTACAATTTTCTGTATAGGCATACAGAAAATTGTTAAACTATGAACGAGCCATTTGCGCAACAAGAGAAGAAGAGAGCTTACGGCTAATCTTTTAGTCGAGTCTAAATTTTCACGCCAGTGTTTCTTAAAACCGGCCTCGGTGATGTCACTCTTTTCAGGCACCCACTGTGACGATCCATCGCTCCTTATGCATTCTATAAGCGTGACCCGCCTATTCCCAATTTATCGCTAAATTCGACGACGCCGACCACATTTCATTACTTTTAAATAAATCAAAATGCCACTAAGCTATCGTAGGCCATTCAAATTTTCTAACCACGGTATGGTCTAACGATATAAGGTTTCTCATATTACATATTCGTGCATTAAAGTTCATCAGCGCTTTAATAATGATCTCTTACATTTGCATACCATAAGGCCTTGTTCAGAGAAATCGCGCGGTGACTAGTGCGGGCGCGATTAGAGGCAGGTCCAGACAAAGTGACATTCTACCATTCATTCAAGACGAAAAGTCTTGACCACGTGACATATCGGTAGCTCATTTTAATCGCATGGATTTTCTAATTTTCCACATTCATCGCTTCGACTGGTAGAATGTTTCGCTGTCGCTAGTAGAATGTCTCGTTGTCTAGGCCCTAAGGTTGCCTCAGTGCATGGCATATTGTGGTAGCGGGCAGTAGACGTGTTTCCACAGGGTGAAACAATAGACGATCGCTCGCTCGTTAAGCACCCGCAGTAGTCACTTCAGCAGTGCAATTCAGCCGGTCGATTCTGTCGACATCTCATGGTGCACACCTAGGCCGAGTGAACGACAAGTGAGCTGTCATTCCATTTTATTTGTATGGTTTGACAACTCACCTGTCGTGCACCCCATCCAAGTGTTCACTTCGATATGTTTGCAGAATCGCACTGCTGATATCTCATCGTGTAAACTTCGGTGAAGTGAACATGAAGTCAGCTCTCAATCCACATAAACTAGATAGACTCACTGATCTCATTCCTCATTCTCACTCCACCTAATTTACACGGTGGTATGTTGACGGAATACAAACCAGCTGTATGGACGCAGGCGGCGGCGGCGCGGCGGTTTCATCATCATCATCATCATTGATAGCCCGCCCCCGCCTAAGCACCCGCGCAAGCTCCTCACCATGCCCAAAGCCTTACATTTACGTAGATAAAGAGCATGTTCAATGCTCTCCATACATTCCTTTGAGCGCACCGCTAACTAAACGCACTAGGCGTTTATAAACCATTTATAAATAGCATTAGTAATTTATGTAGTGTTCTGTTTAGTACTTAAATATGTTGTAAATGTTATCGATAAACCCTTTCAGTCATTGACCAAGGCGATTGAATTGTTCCGTCTGTTAGTAATGCCTTAGAATTTAGATAAATGTTCAGTTAGTAGAGGTGTATTCAATTCAGTTTTGTGCAGTGTTTGACTTGCAATACGAGTGCGCCATTAGATTGGATTAGAAAGTTTCGGATGTGGTTGGCACATTCCAAAAATTTGTGCCAGATAGTATGCTCAGTGGCTTTAGCTGATCATGTTTAGCATCACAGGGCCAAAAACAAACTAACGACACGACTGGCGCAGTGGTTGAGCGGTCGACTGCTGCGCTGCGTGTCACGGGGTCGTTTCCCGCTCTGAACAAATATTTGTATGGCCTACAGATAGTTGTTCCGGGTCTGGCTGTTTGTGTATGTGAGTTTATATGTTTGTGAACGCACCCACGATACAGGAGAAATTCCTAGTGTGGGGCAAAGTTTAAAAAAAAAAAAAAAAAAACTAACTTTTAAGCAACGTTCTCATTCGCATCGCAGTTGCAATCTGTCAAAAATGTAGGGAAATAGAGCAGTTTTTGTAAAATTCTGTGTATAAATTATAATTTCCAAAAATCATCTCCATTCTCCATACTTAATTATTATTATGTCTCCAATATATCAACATTACTCTCTGGTTGGGTACATCTTCCAAATCTAGTCTTCTCAAGTATTCACGGTGGTCTCCACATTGAAAACCTTGATCTCTATCATAAGTAATTTACTATCCTAAGGTATAATGGTATAATTTTCACAAAAATCGTATCTTAAAGATTATATAAAGCCGAATGTAACGCGATACGTCGTGTAACTCATGTGTAACTGTTTAGTTGCTGCTCTGCGCGGATAGGCGGCTCAGACAAATGGAAATACCGCAACTACTACTACTGGTTTATTATCAAGTTTATTACGAGTTTTTGTATAATTAAAGAAACTGAAAATATATCATTCAACTGGTAAATATGTCTTAGCCATATCGTAGATCATTTCGAGGTTAGATTTTACTTGGGGCACCCCGACACGGATAGGGTAGGTTGGGAAGGGATGACGGGAGCTAGAGTGAACGGGCGCTTCCCCTCAACGTTGATTGATTTTGCGCACAACCAAAATTTAGGACTCACAGCCAGCTGCTACACCTATTGTCTTTGAAGCGAGAGTGATCAGGCATCTTATAGGGTCGCTTTCTTTATCGTAGACCTCATCCATCTCTTACCATGTTGCGAGTTTGAGATTAAGAGCGGATACCTAAGCAATAATAACAAAAAGACCCTATGACATGAGATAACAAGGATACAATCGATCGTGCACTTAGTTAATCCGCCATCTTCATCATCATCACCATTCACTCTTCTTTGACCAATAGTACCTAAACGAGGTACTTAAACCAAACTTTTGGCCCTTTGGTATCTAAATCAAGGAGTTATTGTTTAGGGAAAATCTGAAGACTTCTCTGTTTTTGTTTCATTATAATTGCAAGAATACGAATATCCTGGACAAACCAACTGTTCAACAAATTAGCATAGACTATACAAGGAGTATAATCCTTGACAGTATAAATACCACTGTATATTCAGATGCCGCCGCTGCCAAGCATACAATATACGGGCTGGTGCAAAAAGCACGTCAAATCATGAAGTAGACATGTGCGGAATTACAAGCAGGACGATGAATCATTATGAACTAGTTGCTATGCCCCCGTATATGGTAATAAATCAGTTAATAGTTAGGTACTGAATGTTATATGAGCACCGTTCAAATTGTTTGGAATAATGTAGATGAGTTTTGGTTGGAAATGAAATTGGAGTGTTGATTTGTTGCTACGTGAAAAGGCACTTATGTAAGCGCAACGGAAAAATCACTCAATAAATGGAACACCGATCCTTAACAGTCCTATCGTCTCAAAGCCATTGCTAGAGGGACATTATCCTCGTTGCGAAAAAGATTCGGCTTTCGACATTCATCTATGCTACATTAAATGTGAATAGTTTCTTCGATAATATTTCAGGACTTCTTGAAAGACCTCTCATTTCGAATCGCGTTGCTAAAATCTCTGTTCTTTGCCACACGTAGAAATACAGCAGAAACTTCCAAACCGATCTCAACTCAGTCCCAAATCTCCGTCCTCTGCCCTAAGAAAGGGGAACTGCAAATTCTTTCAACTCAACTCTCAACAGAACACCAAATTCTAATCTCGAATCGAACCCATTCGCAACAAGCAAGACTGATTAACGAGTACAAATGGTAACGGTGTGAATTCCGCGTCCACACAGAACTGACGACCGCATTCCGGCGTCTACTTCTTTCACCGAGGCACTGCGCCACCGGCGCTCCGGAGAAATTCAAGCGCATTCCATTTCAGATATGATATAATAACCCGTTAGGTTTAGTGCTCATGTGTTTTGCTAGACCTAGTGCTTCCTCTAAGTGTCGCCTATCAAGTCTTATCGCTGCCAGTTTATCCTAGGTTCCTGGTGGGTGAAGCAGATGCGAAAAGTATAAAAATGATTTTGGTTTCACTTATAATAAAATAGTAAAGCGTATGTTTTCTATTGGCGAGAAAACTACTGAACAGATTTTGTTCAAAGTTTCCATAAATAATCCTTGTAGATATGGTCAGGTTACAGGCTGTATATTTATCACACTATGTACTTTGGAGGATGAGCAATACTTTAATATGTCTGTTTTGAACGACAATCAGGCCGATGGTTCGTTCCCCAGCTACAGTTATTATTTTTGTACTGCTAATTTGATTTCTAAAATCAGGTTCAGATGCCGCTTCTGAAGTGATGATTTGTAATGATTTGCAAGGAGTTCTCTGAAATGGCCGCACTACTACGGAAAACTTATTTATGTTTTCAATAAATTTTCTAAAAGATTCCTTGGGTTCTCTCTTTTATAAATTCTGCGTCTTCCAATAGCTGAAATCATCCTTTTCAAACTCCGTCAAGTTTCAACTCAAGCATAATGTAATGAGTATAATCTTATAGTCAGCGATCTTTGTAGTGTTGAAAGCCAAACTAAAATCCATCAAGTAATTTCTGAGATTAGCCTAAACATACACGCAGCTGGAAACTTTGATTTTATGATGTGTGTGGTAATTTTGCGAAATTCTCGGCTCTTGAGTTACGAATGTCTATGATTACCTCATAAGTTCTGCGAACACAAATAGCCCTTTGATGTTTGTAAATGTTAAGCTAACAGCAGCTTACGAAGTGGCGGTGAAATAAGGAAATTGTGACTGAGAGCGCCGCCAATATGCATAGATACATAATTAATATTTTTTTTTTTTTTTTTTTTTTTAGGTATGACCACTAGCAAGTTAACACACGTGGGATATTAACTGCTTAACCGGACTAACATACATAATTAATATGCATAATTTATACCATCGTGTGTACAACATTATTGGCTGCAATAATTTCTCATACACGCGAGCTCAAAACAAGAAACGTCTTGTTAAAACGCGAGATAACATCTCATATAGCTTTTTACACGATCTAATTAAATCGAAAGCCGAGCGCTACTCGGATAAGTGCGGAATGCGGCCGCTGTTGAAATATTGATTATAAGCTTTTTGTGTTACGTTTCAATCTCGTCTTGCATTATATGTAGCAAGTCAACGAACCGCTCGCGCCCTACAGCGAAGGTGTTAAAATTTTCACACGTCAGTTTTAAAACAACAGTGCTGTTGCAACATGTAAAAACTTCACTTGTCACCTTACCACCTATGTCGCTAAACACCTGTCCCGAATTGTTGACACTGTGACAGCCGTCCACCGATGTTTACACAATAAATTGAAACGGTAAATCTCTAATGAAAACTTTTACGCTACCGTATGGGAATGCACACAAAGAGTTGAAATGTTTACGGTAACTCGGCACGCGTCCACTAATGGGGTTCCAGATGATTGAGAGCTGTTATGATTTAAGACGACAATCGTCCCGAGTCGAGGGCACTAAACGGTGAGCATTGTCGTTGTGACATTTACGTCGCCTACACAATCGATCCGGGGCAGCTCGGCTATCGAAGCCCATTCGAAACGGATAAAGGTCTTGCTCGTGAGGATTCGATAAAGAGAAAAAAAAAGATCAGGTAGTCGGCCTTCTGTGGCCCATTGTGATTTAACGAGGCGATGAATACTCTCCGATTCATCCGCGAACAGGTGGCACGTTACGCCCGTGTCGGCGCTAGCTTCGTTTTGCACTTTTAGGAGTTCGACGAACGCATTTCATTATTCAAATGTTATTCGAGTGGCGTGAAAGCGCCTCGATAACCTCGACGGCGGCGGGACGTGTACGGAATCACTGATAAACGACGTTCCTATACTTAGACCCAGCACAACTATCGACCGATTGACATCTCTGCACCGTTGTAATAGAGATTAGAAACGAAACACGGCCGTCCGAAATCCGAGCCCGATCGTCGAGCTCATTTCCATTATATCTATGCGAAAGCAACGCGGACCCCAAGAGTAATTCTGAGTTAATGTTAATCGAATGACTCTATCGAATTACATCACTATGTAAACTCAACAAGGAACTAAACGTTATAATAAATGGCTGCCAGGTGAATTGTTAGTAGTAAACACAGAACGAGCCGCTCAGCCAGTGCGTCGGCTAACGTGCCAATGAGCAATTTTCCGAGGAAGTGATCTCGCTCGGGCTGCAACAGATAGGTCTTTGGCGCCGCGAACCGCTCTCTATAATAACGTTTGCATTTATTTATCGCTAGTTCGTCGACACTGTTCGACGTGGTGTATCAAGGTACCGTTATCTTTGATAAAACGCTCTCCAAACCGCCTTCAGAAGAGCGCGCTCTTCGGAAAGCTCGTGAATCTCTCGATTTGGAACGCGAGATTATCGGTGCGATTTGTCAAGGTGCAGCAGCATTAAGCGGCTTTAGAGGTTCGATCTCGGCACGAGATAGCTGCAGAAACGCTACTCGACCCACAGACAGCCCTCTCTCGACTTGCATTCCGATGGAAATTGCCCGCGGCCCGGCCAGATTACTGGCGCCGCATTGGATAATTACGCACCGACGAGGACAGCCATTACGGAAGATAATTCAGCGAGTGCAATTAGAGGATGAGTCGTGATTCGATCGCGACTGCTGCAAAATGATAAACCGGAATCTTTTTCTAATATAAATTTGCTATGTCCATACTTATTACAGTTTGCCTCGAGCGCCTGTTTAACATTCTAAGCCACTGCAGCACCTATACTTACGACGCTGACGGCGTCTCGCCATATTAATAGTTGTTGAATAGAGAATAGTTGTTAGTGCGACGGCCGCGGCCCGTGCGGTCACGTCAGTAGTCACAAATCAAACGGTCCAAATTGACAGCCAATAAATAGTTTCAAATAGCGGACATTGGAATGCGACAACAAGGCCACAAAGCAGCCTTGCTTTTTCCGCGTCATCCAATCAGCATAAAGCCTGTTATGTTAGCTCCAATCTGAATAGCAGAGAAACCGGCTGCGGCTCGCGCCACAATCATTATTAACGTAATAAAGTACTAGATAAAACGGAGTCGGACAGCGTGTGAACGTCAGGAGAAAGCCGTTGTCGCAACATAAGTTAGGCGCTATTACCATCAGATGCCCATTCCGATGTTTTTAACAGAAACTGTATGTTTAATTACGTCTCCCAAGAGCATCTCCGTCATAAACGTCTAATGCTTACTAATGATTACAATCTAACATCGAAGAACTAATAAAAACTTGAATAGTTTGATTCCCATCGATGCTGCTGTGAAAGTTATCGTTGATTCCAGCTAACATAACATCAATAAAACTATGAAATCTCTTCCTTTGGACCTTCGCAGATAAACAGACTGAAATAGCGAACTATTTCTGTTGAGAGCTAAGTTTGCACTATCTAAGCGGTTGATCTAAATTGAATCTCTGATCTGAAATGAGCGAAATGTACTGAAGAATAGTGAAGAAATGGGCTTGGAACTTGATACTCCGAATAGACGTCTCGTTGCGACCATCTGTAATGAAATTGAGGAGACGTACGTGGCAAACGAAGCGGCGTTAAAGTTATCTTATTATAGAGATCTGTTCCACCGCAGCGGCTCGCGACGAGAACATTTCAATCGCGATTTACCCAAACCGGCTCCCGTGTCGCGATGCGATCGCTCCAATGTTAAATATTTGCTCTTTTAAATGAGTCTTTATCGCAAGAAATACTTCTGATTCAAAAGAACCGATTCCAAAAGCTTTTCCGGTTTGTTATATCGGCTTTCATGAAAAGCTTCTTCGTTAAGTGCATTCCACTTATTTCGAGCATCCTAAAAATGCCTTTTACGGTTCTCAATTAGTGCGGCAAACAAAGAGGAAACTAGGAAATTAACACCTCGTTTACCGTGCCACGTGACAGAGGGTGACCGATCCCGCCAGACCCTCCGTTAATGCTCGGATGTCCAAACAAAATCTTGCAACCGTGAAGCAACGCTTTCTGATTCAATGCACCGTGAACAATTGGCGCCTATGCACTTAAAAAAATCCTATAAAGCTGCTTTTATACATACTTGGGAAAAGATAAGAAGCACTTTCTTTTATCTTACAATGCATCCTGCCTTCATGATCATTAGTAAAGCTATCTCGTTCTGGCCCCGCTCCATCCTTCTCTCCCACATCTCCGGAGGGCCATTTATCAATACCAAATAACATGCCGGGACCCTTTTCTCTTCTGTTTATTTGTTTTTTATTTACCTTATCTCTCGGTGTTCTATTTGTGCCTTCGAATTTCGACTCAAAATTGATTGTAAAGCCTGTCTAATGGCATCCGTCTAACATAATGTTCGATGCATTGATGGCTGCTAATGAGCGGTGATGAGTTGTTTTAAAAACAAATGCATAAAGGTTAATCAAGAATAAAATACCGGCCTACAATTGAACTATAAAATAGCCTGTATCGTGGAACTATAAGACAAACAACATTAAATTAACGGCCGTAATAGAATCTCGATTTCATAATAAATGCATTGCGAGCTGCAAAGTGCAATTAATGGAAGCAATTCTGCGTGCAAAAGCTATTAAAGTTCGCTATTAAAAGTTTCCAATTTCCCCTGCTCCAGAGGTTTAGCTATTAACGGCGCGCAAACCCTTTTTGCTTTTTTAACGTTGGTATTTTATTCTTTAATTGTTTTATTTATTGCGGTTTCGCATTCGCTCGCCACTTCATCTGGTTCGAACACGGACGGAATTTTACAATTTCTTTGTGAATTCGGAGACGACCGGCTCATTACCTTTTTACTGAACTTTTTCGAATCATTGGACGGCGACGTTTAGGGAATAATAAATTCTTACGTTTATTTCAATAAATTTTTAATGACCCCTTTAAAACATGATTAGCTGGATGTTTTCCGTTGGTTTCGTTTTTATCGAGATTCCTAATCGCTGTCCCGCCGATGCGCCTGGGCACTGGACAACTCACTAATCATTTAAATATTAGGGTTAAAAACTACACGATTCCGTGAACGAAAAAGATATCCTAAAGATGTCGGACATCAAGGGGGGTCTTCCTTAAGTTTTCCATCGTTGTCGAGAGCAAATAAAGCGGCGTCCCTCTGAAATTAATTTTGTTTTGTTTCATCGTCTGGAGCCGAAGCATTTACATTGAATGCGGTCGGAGGCTGGCCGTTTGTGAGGATATTTATGTAGGGGCCCGCGGAGTATGACATGCGCATTATTCATACACGATACGCGCCACGAACCAGCTGTATGTTATTTTTACCGGTTCATCGGCTTGTCGTCGATGGGTTACCATTTAAGATGAAAGGGAAGTTTTTTCTAGTCGAAAACATTTGTATGATTCACCGCGTCAGTTTCAGGAATACAGTAGTCGGATACCCAAACTTTGTTTGAGAATTCCTTTGTGATTGTTCCTGTAAAGTATGAAATGACGGATGAATGCGTCCATGACGGTAAAATCGTAGAATTTATAGGTTAGGCTCGGCAAATCGGACGCCATCAAAGTTTACGACACCACAAGGCGCCACGGTGTCGTTACTTGTGATTGGATACACTGCCTATAATGCATTTCCTTTTGCATTCGCAATAACCGTTTCCTGTTTCAATTTATCGGTTTACACTTAATACATTTTCAATTTATTAATAGAATGCTGTTATTGAAATCCACGTGACCATTTTCTTTCACTTTCCATTGTTTACTTTAGTGTTTACCTTTGTTTAATGATTGTTGATATTACTGAACATAAAATAAAACTGCAATTTCTTATGTATCATATTTCAATTGTTATATGCAGCAAAATGGTACTATTTCAGCATTTGTTATTTTAAAACGCGCACTTCTAAAGCCTATAAGCCTAACTTTGCATAGTTTGAAAAAAGAAAAGACATAACTGGCTGCTTTATTTTGTTTTGTAGCGGACCTCATTGCTAACTTTTTTTTTTCGTTCCAGATTCAAACGACGGTGACGCTGGAGTGAGATGTTACTGCAACACGGCACAATGCGTGGGTACGGGCTACATGTGCCGGTCGGCTCGCAGCGGGGGATGCTACAGTGAACTGCCAGCGCCAAGACGCACGCACCATGCCAGGCACGGATGCCTGCATCATTTGGCTGATACGTAAGTATTTTAAGTTTAATTATTTTGAAAAAACTGGATATACAAATGTACTAGCAGAACATACAAAAATACATAGAAATCTATTCGCAACTGGTAAACGATAGAATGGGTTGATTTGGTTGGTCATGAGAGAAGAGGGAACACAAGGCTAGTATAGAATAATGACCCTCAAGTATATTACAAATTATAACCTAGCTTTAGTATTAACCTAGTTTGAAATATGTAAGTACAAAATAAGCCATTCCATAACAGACGATCGCATAGTAAGCATGGCTGTTTTCAATACTAGTCAGAATAAAATATCCTTCAAAACTCGTGTAACAATGTTCTTGGCGCTTCACCTCTTTTCTTTTGTTGATTCATTTACTTTTGTTTTGGCTTTTGATATGTTGATTTGTTTATCAATATTTTCTTTATGCATTTCACAATATTTTGCAAATTTGTGTGTCGCATTTGCATATCTTTCTATTCCGTTATCTGTCTATCTTCTATTTATATCATCTACATAACTTAGTATTAGTGTATTGTGGCTATCTACTGAAAATGATATTTAACTCACAATACAAATGAATTTATTTGAGAGAACAACGGAAAATTCTAGTGTTTGAATCATTAATCTATGTGCGCACCCACTAGCCTTGTCAATAAAGATAAAGATGTTTTTTAACAATACTAGGGTCATCGTCGGTCAGGTTTATCAAATAAAAATTTAACCATAACTTTTAAGATCTAATTAGAAATACGTTCAATTCCACAATAATTTAACAACCACTAAACAATCTGAAAAACATTTCACTTGATATAAAATTAATTTGCAGTAATGTTGTAAATTTAAACCAAGATTCGTCCGTCGATTTCGACATTTAACAAGATGTCTTCGATAAAAAGCCGAAGGAACGTTCCGACAACATTCCTAAAGAGGGACAGAAGATTTTATCATTTCTAATTGCGAGTCTAATTAGTATGCTGCCCGTCGCTTAAATGTCAACCCTTACAAAAAGGTGCATGATTTAACAAATTGGTCGTTCGGCTTGCCCCCGCGCAATGCATTAACTGAAATTTATTTGATAACTAAAGCCGGTGTAAAATTACATTAAGTCGTTGACAAAGATCTAGGCAGTATTAATTTACCTGCTACTGCAATTTGCATACAGGTCTCACTTAAATCATTGTCACTTAGCCTTTTATCTTTTGTATCTACTTGAGAATTGTTTGGTATTTCTAACAAAATGTCCTTTCCGAGTAGGTCTCCTCTATTAGTTTCTTCTGAGTCCTTCATTTATGTTTTGTCCTTTGGTATAAAAATGCTTATACTTCTAACAAAATAAATTCACCATGTCTTTCATATTCTGCATCTATTTGTACTACTAAAACTTGAACGCCTTACAGTCATCAAGCAATATATTAATCACAATCTTAATCCTATCTATTGACATTTTCCCATCTATTTAGAAAGTAATTACGATACATTTCTCAAGATACGGCGGCAGTACCTTTTTGAATTTCATCGAGGAATTAATTATTCTTTTGTTAGTCATCATGCGAGGTGCATTGTCATCCATCAATACTGCTTATCATGCTAGTGTATGGGCTCTATCCTCTATCGTTGCGTACGAGTGTCTTCAATCAATTTGTCTATGGTTTCGAAATGACTGCTGCTTTCATCATGATCATGGATGTAACGTAACGACACAATTAAAGATTTGATTGAATGTCTTGGTACTTGAGTATTTGCGGAATCAGTGTTCGTATGAATAGTCATGATAGTACTGTTAGTATTTATAAGTAATTGGAAAGCTGCGTTAGCCCTTTCTACTTAGATCAAAGCATCTTCTTATGTGTCTTCATTCCTTTCATAGAAAAGGATATCGTGAACATAATTTCCATCAATAAATGCGTCTGCTTATTTAACAACAGTAGAACATTAAGTAATCGTCGTATCTTTTTTATATGGCGCACGGTATGTTCACCTCGGTTTATTAATTATACCGGCGAAGGCATGGCCGGACTCCACTACGTTTTTATACACTGAAATTACCCGCTCAGTTGATTATCTTATTCGTATCGGCCCGGGCCGCGTTCACCGAACCGGTTTCTGTCTGCCGCATGCCCACTTTTATTTACTTTAAATAATTTTTGCTCCTTTTTGGCAATCTCTGCCATTATCTTCGCTAACGATCGCCGTGTCCGCTTCGTTAAGATTTCCATAGAATTCAAATTGATATTCGCTTATTTTATCGGTAATTAATTCTCGTTTGACTTGTTTATTGTGTATATAAAGTGCTGTTGAGTGATGTCGGTTTGATGTCCTCGTTTGTTAAGATAAGGGTGACTCTGCTGGGGTTGAGGCACGGGTCAGGCTAGATAGTGCGCGGACGCCGACCCGGACTATTCTATAGTTCCTAACAAAATCACACCCTATCAATTACCAATAAAGTTCAAATTAGATTGGAAAGATTGACGCATCTATAGAATGTCTCCTCTAGGCTTTGTTCTTCGAAACATCTTTTTTATCGTCAATAACTGCAATCATTGATATCGGTAGGGAGTTATCTAGATGGGTCAATTGCATGTCAACAATCCAGGTTCTTTGTATGTCATCTCAACTTGTTCTTTGTTTCAGCTACTAGCATTATTACAACAGATTATAGTGTTATCTGCTCCTAAATACGTAATTTATGCTTGTTTATTTATTTATTGTTTAAACTCGCGATAATTAAACACTTGGCTATCAATGTGACATTACAATAACTGGTATAGATAAGGTTTTAAGAAGAGTGGATGATTTAAGTTGGTTTTAAGAAGTATTTATGCAAACCTTTACCTTCTTTATGAAAGTGACCTTATCAATAACAAAGTCATTATTTCTGCATGCCTCTAAGAAACTTGTTATAGCTATTTATTTATTTTCATAGCTAGTCTTAAGTTCTTAATTTTTTTCTTTTGGCGGCGTCTTTATTGTAGCTTAATTAGGCAACCCTAAAGTCATCAACAACTTTCTTCCTCCAGACAGCTAATATTGCATTAATTAAAAAGAAAATCCGATCCAAAAGCAAGTCCAAGATGCGCTGTGAGATTAAATCTTAATTGGCTTTCAACTGATTGTATTTATTTATAGTTTCACTTATTATATTTGTCCGGTACCTTATCTCCATGTTATGTTTTAGTTGCTATCTGAATTCTGCTGACTGCTAATTAGTTTACATCATTACTATCGTCTATTAGCTAAGATGAATTGTGTTAACCATTTACACATTTTACACTTCTATTAGTTTTTTTTTAATCTGCAGCAACGCTAGAAGAGCGTGTAATGTATGTAGATGGTATTCGCGCTGTGAAGAAAGTGTTTAATTTATTCTTTGAATTAAAACGTTAGTTTATGATCCCGCAAACGAGTAGCCGTAAACTAGTACTGCTGTTTTATCGGTTTTTTTATCGCGTAGAAGTATTTTATGAGAGGATACATAGAAGGTGTCTTGGAAGGCGCTAAAGACAACATAATGTTGAGTGTCTGGATAAACTGAAAGGTAAATTTTATTGCTAAGAATTTCTATAGCTACTAGGTTGTTTTAATGTTTTATCCATTCAATTATTTGTAAAGTATCAACAACTACAGCAAGCAGTCTTTATTTGTAATATATGATTTTTCGTATGCTTTGCTTGCTGCCTTCTCCAGTTTGTGATTCTATTTACAAAATATCCCTTTAAGACCCACCTCGTGTTGAAATCATCACGCGGTGTTTTGAGGGGGGATTAGATTAAAATCACCATACAATAACATTAGCTGAGCGAATGAAGTTTAATCGCTTGGTAGTGAACGGTCGGTGATACATTTAAACAAATATCCTACCTGTTAATCCTCCTGTCCTTCTCCCAATTGAATTGTCTTCTCCTTTTTCCCTTCCATTTCCCTTCATACATTATCAGCCGACATCCAACCCTGTTCTTAACATATCATCTTTTATCTACCCGTCATTTCTTTTGCCTTCCCTCTTATAACGTAAGTAACCCATTGCAAACTTAAAACTTTCCTCACTACATGTCCTGTCCTCTGCAACATTTGTCTATATCATGACTACCGATTTCCATTTCGGCTCATCAAGCCAGACAGACCAAAAACATTTGACAAAAAGTGACATGCAGTTACGTCCGATTGTCTATACATATGACCTAGACGCTGATTTGCATAAGATTAGGCATCAAACAGGCATCCTAAATCCTTATTTGAGTACTAACGAACGTGTAAGCAATGCTTAGTGATGGCTTGATGGGGAACAATGTACGGGTTTTCCGTATGAATACATATGCATAGTTGTGCTAGAAGCCGTGGCTTTGAATTTTCAATCGTGTGTTAATTGTCGCTTGGAGTTTGTTTTTCTATGAGCCATTTTCCTGCAAGCTGTGAATGGCTCGAGATGATTATCAGCTATTTGCAAGTATGATAAGTTAGGGTCTAGGGACACTAATATCTTGTTTAGATATTAATCTAACTCTACACCAAAGGCGCCAAAATCTGAAATGATTTATGAATTCTGGAATGATGACATGATAAAAAGAAGACCACACAAGCTCACTTGAATAACAATAAGACAGCATCTAATGCTTCAGATTAGATATATGGCTTTTCGAATCCGGATTGGATATATGGCTTTTCCAGATTCTAGCAATGCTAGTCAGCACATTTTAAGTTAAACAGTTTCTTATAGTAACGCTTTCTTAGTCCTCGTAAAGCATGAACATTTAACAGCGCTTCCGCGTTTTATATTACAATGGGTACAGCAAAACATTACAGCACAAACAATGTCATAACCATAGTTACGCCACCGAGTTATGCTATCAATAACACTACCTAAAGAAGCTTCGATAAAAACTATCACGCATACACCTGGCAATATTACATCACAGTATAATCAACAAAAACTTTAATAACTCCACCACTTGTAAATAAAACTTTAATTGATCTTAACTAATTGTTTCTGCAAGTTCTCCAATCGGCAAAATCGTAAAACAAAGCTAGAAGTCTACGGGCCAATCTTTTAAATTATTCAAATCGATGAAATTCTTTATCTAAAATCCGTCTTCGTTCCCGTGAGAAACGGAACATCTTCTTAATTAAAATAGACGAAGATTATGGTCATTTGGTCATCGGGAAATTGAGCGAAATTTGATAGTGACGAAGTGACAGCTATGTTATGTTGTAAAGATGCTCTTTAATGAGGCTGTTCACGTTAATTTTTATTGAAGGCTGGTAGCAACTGCGTGTTATTTTGAAACTTGTTTTCTTAAGGGCCTGTACGACATTGAAATTATTTATGATTGGTTTCCATAACTCTGTTTAGAAGTCGAGGATATTAGTTCTAGTAAGGTCTCCAGTATGTCTGACGTTTTGCTTAATTGAAATGCAAGTAGCAGTGTCTGCATTATTGACCAACATAACAATCGTTTCAACATTTGTTATACATGTGATTTCAATACACTTTACGTATGATGTTTCTATGTAAACACAACTATTATAAGAACACAAACTCGATCCACTCAAACGTCAATTCTCACCGATTTTTCCGCTTTTATCAAAGTACTCAATACCCTTGCCCTGTAAACTCTCACACGATAAACATGAAGCAAAATAATACAAGATTAGAAATTCCAAGAGCTTGTAAATTGAAAAAGGCCAGAGTTCAAACACGCGAGATTTATTCGAACAAGAAGCCGTTTTGTATGTTAAATGCTCACCCTAATACATCAAATGTCTCTTCAATATTCAAAAGAAATGTACTTAAGTAGTGGTAAATTTTAATTTTATGTAAATTTTTGGTGACTTCGTGAGAACGTCGACCGTGATTTGCTTGCGAGTTGCGACACCGGTTGAATTCTCATATAAAATTTAACTGGCTCTATCATCAGCTACTGGACCCACACATACACAACCTTCATTCACGCTAAACAGCCAGTGGTCATTGTGACCAAATCCCCCACACTTCCTCCAGAGCCCCGTATAAAGTATGGTGTCAATGTGTGTGTGCATCCATGAACAAAAGCAACCAAGTGAAGTGTGCTTCACCAGTTAAGTCATAATTTGTATTCCATCGACGCGCGTTATTATCTGGCCGCGCTGTCCACGCCAAGATGCTAAAATACATAAATCTTCATGTCTTTATTACAAAAACCTTTGAAAAATGTTGACTTTAAATGGAATTTGTGTGCGTTCTGCATATTACGTGAGAATTTGATGGTAAATGATGATAAGGTACTTTAGTTAGTGGTCAAACGTTCAAGTGTGTTTACTTTTAGTTTTTCTTCGCTGCTTAGATTTGGCGTCTTATTGTCATACTCTTGTACTAATGACAATTTATTTGGGATCGATGCAATATGTTTTCTTCTTCAATCTTCTGTGTCGTCATCTTAGAATCTTTCGCACAGTTCATTCATCGTTGCTTTGGCCATCATTTCTACTCTAAATCCTTCGTCATTTCATATTTTATACTTAACTCTAAACTGATTAACTTGTTATTAAATTTTTAAGTTCTAGAAAAACATCCTTTTATCTATTATCATCCCTGAACTTTCAACTTCCTTGTTGATTATCATATCGCCTTTGAAACTCTCCGAAACACTTGACAACAGTTAATATTAATTTTGATAAAGTTCCTTAAACATTATTTGGTCTTTAGTCATAATCGTTCGAATGCAAAGCAGTCTTTATTAAAATAGCCATAAATCTATTCGTTAACTATTTATCATAATAATGAATGATATCTCTTAATTGATATGCATTTTTTTTATTATATTAGTGTTTTCTTAATCAAAAGCTCAATTAATTATTGTATTTAATAATGTAAATCTATTAATTTATTCTCTTGCATTTTTGTCGACGAATTCTTTTGTGGTTTGTCATAGGTTATCTGGTTGTATATTCATATTATCATGTTGTTAACTTATTATTGTTGTTATAACCTCGGTCTCTAACTCTAAAAACGATTTTCAATGCAAAAACTCAAAAAGTAACTACGTATTGTTTTGTGCATCTTTTGTCTGCAAAACCTGGTACCATCAAGTCGTCCAAGCCCTAAATCAAAGTGTAACAAAACAAAATGATCGTATTGATCAGTTGGCATACCCAGTTGGCACTTTAAACTCTTGCGCAAGACGAACAATCTGGGAGGTGCGTAATGTCATGACTTGATGTGGATCACACTGCGAGAGAATGCGAGGACATTTTGTCACGTGATATAAAATTGTCTGCTTTTATTCATCGCGATGTCAAAAATCGTCTCCACGTCTTGAACTTTTAATTTCAAACATATCGTTCTTAATCTTATCTTCTCATTAAAGCAATAGTCACTAAGTTTTTATTGTAGATATTAAGGATAGATTTAACGCTTTCTATCTTAGCTTCTCTTTGAGACATCTTTCCATAGCCGCCACACTATCTCTATTTTTAAGTGCTTCCTTTAAGCTTAGGCTACCTCATAAATAGTGTCTTTACATATCCCAAAATCCTAAGCTCACTTATCGGCCCAGGTATGTGGTCTTCATTCAATTAAATTCTAAATTCATTGAGAGCTAGAATGTCAATCAATTACTTTGCCCAACATAAGGACATAAATTGCAGGTTTTTTTCTTTATCAACGCAATAAACTAGCGAGTACAGGCCGAGGCTAACCACAGAACTTTTTGCCTCAATACCATTGAATCAAGTGAACTCGAAATGAATTCGCGTTCAGCAAAAAAATCATAATGTTCAAGTTCTGAATTCAATAACGATAAGCTTTATTATTTTCTTTGTTCATAACTCGTTTGTTGAGACAACCACTTTTTGTGGGGACCGGTGAAAGACGGGAGCAAGGAACTGGTTTGATCTATAGAGGATGTTCATCAGCTGATTTATTTGCAGTATTAAAACATACTGGAACACTTGCTAGTTTTTCCATAAATAAAACTAGCGAATTTTTTTCTATTCATTATACAAAGAAATTATAGGCATAGGGATCCACAACAAACAGGTGTATTATATTATAATCTTTCGTTGTACATTTTTGGAAAAGTAAAATTATATTCCTGAATAAACCAAAAGACCCTCGTGAAACCACTGACAACTACTCTTCAATTTCATCAAAGATCTCATGTTATCCTTTTACGTTTTCCAGGGAAGAAGAAGCGTTATCCCGATGCCAGAACTCGCCAGGGTCTGGAGGTCCTCCACCTTCGTCAGAGCACTCCCTTTTGCTGTGCTGCTTCAGGGACCTCTGCAATCATGAAGACAGCCCCGTAGCTAGAGCGAGGCTCAACCTAACTAGTAATGAATTTGGTAAGTCCTATTTCTTTATTAAAATAATTATTTTAATTGGGTACAGTTTCAGGACTATCTAGGTTACTACTTAGTTCCTTATAAAGCGCAATCTAATGAAAGGCGTCAATCTTTAAGAAGCTCTAAGAAATAGGAGACGCGTTCTTTCTTTACTGAACTGAATAATAATCAACGATTTTGTACTTGCAATGTGCGATTGTAACCAGTTACGTGACCAAACCACATTTTCCTTCAACTTATCAATAAAGATCCCTAAGATTAAGATTAAACTCAATACATTAAAAACAGTTATGCATTTATTGCAACTAGGCGCCAATGAAGCGATAAAATAGTGGCAGTGTATAATCCTAAGGCTATACTGTAATATTATGATCCACAACACGTCTACAAAGATGGAATTCATAGATAACTAACATTATATCACTAAATGGCCACAGTTTTCTCTATGTTCCTATTCATAACTCTGCAGAATCGATTACGCTTATCTAAATGATATTTGAGACTATAACAAACCTGCATTTAGAAGATTGCATACGGAATAACAAGATAGAAGTCGATTAAGATCTAGTGCAACCAAATGCTTTTGCAATAGCTACCATTGATTGTAGGCTATCGAAACCGAACACACGTTTAACGGTAGCTAGTCTACCAAACCAGACCACAGTCTATATAGAACATATAGTTAACTCTTACACAACTGCAGAACATTGAAGTGACACCAGCATGATAATGAATAGGCTATGTCGTTTTTAATTCCGAGGGCAGGTGAAATCGAAATAGGTTGAGGATAATAAAGAACAATTGGAAGATATAAACGGCAGCCTTTGTATCCTGCCGTAATTGAATTGAAATGAATGGATCGTAAACTGTGCACTTTTTTTTAGAATACATTAATCAGAAGTTTAATTATAGGGGATTGTAGCTTTAAAGGGGTTTGTTAATAGGTTACTGAAGTCGGTGCTTTTAATTGGAGAAATGGCCACCGGTTGAGAATTGGCATTGCCGTTTATAGCATCAAATGCCTTGAAAAAAAACACATATTAAATCGACACATTTAAAAAAAAAAGTTACAATTACACGGTGAATATATTATATTACAGAAACTTATGACAATACGAATATAAAGAACAATACATAATAAAGTTACTAAAGTAACACAACATACAACTGACAATAACAGTCCGTACACTATCAATAAGGAAGGCCTCAAAACTAAAATAACTAACAGTAAAACTGTACATTTAACAACAGTCAAACAATAAACTAATAGGAAAACTATCAGTACAATAAACATAAATAGCATCTAAACACTGCCGGCAATCCAATTATATTGATACAATACTATTGCAGTCGTAAATTCTGTCGAATAACGTATTCAAATAAACATGATGAATAAATAAATATGTACCTATAAATCAGCCTGAATAACAAGACAACCAGACTTTGAATTAAAATCTCCAAAGGCTCAAGGAAAAGGAAAGCTCTTAAAACATTAGAATTTAAAATCTTAAAAGAAAAAATCGCGGGCTCATAGAAAGAGTGGAGGAAAGGAAGCGTTTGTCTAGGAATGGAACAAGGCAGGCTAGTAAAATTAATTTATCTTGAAATTATCATAACATCATTTCAGTCTTCCTACTGATATTGTGATTATTTTGGTTTGAGCTGGATACATACGGAAAATAGTCAAAAACCAAAAAGCGCAGGATGACAATAACAATTCGGATGCACAGAAAGATAAACTATCAAATAGTTAGCAGAACATACATCTCATGATATACATTTTCACTTAGCCAAGAAACAAGAGAAATCATTTCATAATCCCTTTCCCAATATTATTTCATGTCTCAAGACTTTGAATATAAAATTGACTGAGTCAAAGACTTGCGACTTCGCAAGCAGATTATATCTAAGCGAGTTGCATTAATTCCGTGTCAGACAGAACCGAACAAGTCCTAAAGGTGAGCACAGATTCAACACAGACAATTTAGAGTCGCGTGCGCAGGACTCATCGCGTATAGTGATTTAATGTTATTATTCTTTGTATGAAACATTGCAGACATTGCAGTAGTGTTTTCGTTACACGTCTATGCAAATTATGGTGTTCATAAAAACACAGCGTGTAAAGGATTGTAGAACTTTTATTTGATGTAAGGAATGCTAACACGGTAGAAGAAACTTCGTGAGACAAAGCAGTAGTAAAAATGAATGACCTAAGTAAAGGAAACGATATTGCTTAAAGTTTGCGTCAAGAAGAGAAACTAGACGAGTCGTTGCTTTCGGAAGTTGTTCGGAAGTCTACTGAGTAAACTGCAAAAATGCTCTATTAGACAAATTTGTTGATGTTGTTCGAGCTTTTCCCCCTTTACTGTTTGCTAGTACATTATTATATATTATTTTAAGATTACTTTTGAACCAGAACTGCAGTGCTAAGTGTGTGCATACCTTAGGTTCGTAATAAATAATTCAATTCTTTGAATTGACAAGCTATTAAAAGTGATAATGCTGGTTCTATGTATATTTCAATTTGAGCCGGTATTAAATCACAGATAGTTTGTTGAGCAACGATTTCTCCTACCGTTTGTCATTCATTATGTATTAAACGACTTGTTTACGATATCATAAAGTTGTATATAGCGCCGTATTTAAATTCTGTTTAAGGTTACGACATACTTATGTAGTGTTTATAGGATAGTTAAAAAGTTCAACTTTGGAATTAGAAATCGTTACTATCAATCAATCACTACCTCTCTCATTCCAATAGTAGACATCGTCTCGTTCTCAAGTATTAAACAAAACATCGTTAGATTCTCTTACATTCAAAAGATAACATACCATAGCTTGATCAATATCCAGTAAAGTTTCTCTTAACTTCCATTCTGTTTCCACCACAATTTTCCATGACGTTTTCACCTCATCTTCGCATATTATAATCTAAACATTCTCAGTTCTCACCGCGTTTACTCAAACATGTTGTAATTTCAATAAAATTCATCCCGCCACAGTTTCCTCGAACAAAGATATTATTCTAGCGTAGTCCGTATCTAAAGTAAACACCGCGTGAGTCAGCGCTTGGCTCTTGGACTATACTTGCAGCATTACGTCAGGAGTTTACTGATTTTCAAGTGCAGCAGATATTGGATGTTTCAGAATGTTGAGTAATTAATCGTTGTTTGTTGCAATCTTATGAGTGTTATAATTGTTTTGAGTTAAATCAGTTTAATGTTTCTGGTTCTTTGGCGTTTTTTTTTTGTGATGATTGCTCATTTTATCGAACTATTAATAATAGAAATCTATCATTGTTTTTATGTAGCAGAATCTATTTCGCTTGTAAAATAATGCCGTGTCTTTATTAGAGCAATCGTTTCGAAATCATATAAATCTTATCCACAAGTAGATCCTGATCTTCTTTACAGCTCAAAGAATCTTCACCTTCTTTTATTTTATTATCTTTATTCTGCTCAAAATTAATTACTCTAAGAATGTTTTTTAATTCCACAACTGATTGGACAAATACCGTATCATCGATTGCAATTTTATATTAAACCTATTCATCATCTAAAACTAAAGGATCCTCTTAATCTTCATTAACTTTGATTCCACGACATTTTGGATTGGTACGATTTAAATCCTCGCCTCCAGCGTTGGCCTAATCAAGTGCAATCCACGCAACATCGTTTGGTTATTCAACAAATTGTAATGCGGTATATATTTTCCCTCCTAGCGCCTGGGGGTTTGTATTAATAGTGTAAATATAATGGATACTAAGATCTGCACGCGATTTCGCCCACACCGGGTTTTAGTTACCGCATTTTTGCTGGCAACTTCTATGTAAGGAATTTAAAGGTTTGAAGAAATACAGTTTCTGATTTCTTCATCGGAATTGCCCGTGATAAACACATAAATATTTCATTTTATCGTAAATATTTATGCCATTCAACTAGTTGAATATCCGGCAAGTGAAAATAATTGATTCTGCAGACAAATCTCGCGAATGTTTTAATAATAATTTATGGAAGATTAGCATTACAGATCTGGGCTAGTTTCCTTGCCATAATGGATCTCGCCCGCGGCCGTGATTGCGATGCGCAATTGTTTCAGCTTATGTTCCTTTGTTGGAATTAACTTTTGTTACAACAAGCTGAACTAAATCTTAAATCCAGTGTGTTAAAGTTGGCATTGGTTCGAACCGTAATAAACTGTTAATCGCCTGTTATAAATAGCCAGGGACCTGTTTCGGTGACCGCATCTTAGGAGTGATTTTTGCTGCTATACAAAGCATAGCTTTCTTTGGTATTCGACTAATGAACTTTGGTAGCTATGTCAAGACGACGAGATGATCTTTTTGTACGAACATTAATCCGTTGATTAATCTCGCCGAATGCGAATATATTTTTCTTTCCAAGAGCTCCTTGTTCTGCGGTAGATATCAACTGGCTGATACGAATAACTGTTTGTGAATTATGAACGAATTGAATGAGATCACTCGTGTGTAATTCAATATTGTGCTAGGTCATCTACTGGCCCGTATCGTCATCACATTCAGGAGCTGTGCTCATTGATACGAATTATTTAGTAGGGCTTTGTCTTACGCAGATGTTTTTGGAATGTATTGTTATTGCTCATGATTAATCATAATTATATCTTTGGTGATGAAACGCCTGTGCTTATGAATTGGCAAGTAGTTAATTCTAGCATTGTCTGCTATTCTTAGATATTGGTCTTTAAAAATGGGATTAATTGAATCCCATTGAGATGTCGAGCGATGCATCATCATTTTTCTTTTGGGCATGTCCTTATTTATTGTGTTTGAGTTCTGTATTGAGGCAACAATTAAAATACAGACATAGGCATTTAAACAACAATTGTTATCAAACTAAAGTGAATAGTCAACCCACTCATGTTTATTTATTTACGAGAGTTTTATCTATTAGCGATTCGTCACGGAATTATGAATCGCGAATCGTAAATCGTCATGCAAGCGAAAGTGTGAATATTGTCGCGTTTATCGATTGAGCGATCGATTGGTCGAAATCATAGAACAAGGTATGCCTAGACACGCCATACCTGAATATTCGTGGCCACGCAATTGTGCTGAGCACAAGTCTCACATAGTGTAGGTAGGTAGGTACTGGTTTTTTTTAATTACATCTCTCATAACTGAGATAGATAACCGAGTTTTTTGTCACTTGCCATTTTTCGTTTAAAACTTTTTAAGCTTTGCGTTAAGTCAATGATGAATGACGTTTTGTATGACATGGATAGAACAAATTCAAAAGCATATAATTTCCACTGATTTTATTATGTTTTTGCATAGTTTTTTGAAAGTAAAATACCCTATTGTCACGAGACGTCTTTTTATTTTGATTGGTATATAAGGGATGTTTTGACAGTGGCATTTCTAGCTGAGGTAGTATCTGTGGCACAAACAGTCGAATATCAATTTTGATGAAATTATCAGTTAAACAAAAGTTCGTGAATCGTTTATAGATTTTGATGTAGAATGTTGTTGTGTTTTGTTTTAATTTCGTTCCCATGCTCTCGGAATTTAGGAATGTTGTCTTCAAATAACGGTGTTTCTTTTTTGTGTCTATTAGCATTTTGGTTAGTATCAATTCTCACGATATCGATCGCTCTAGATTTTTGGTTTTTCGTCCTGTTTGTGTTTTTCCGTATCACGTTGATTTATGCAAGCCTAGTTTCTGCTAGCGGCTTCGCTTGTATGTGTCAGAAATCATCCAAAGTGAATGTACTCCCGGGATAAATTATCCTACCTTGGGTCCAAACTAGCTTTATACCAAAATTCATTGTAATCGCTTCAGCAATTTAGGAATTTGTAGAATTGTAAATTGTATTTGGAAAATTGTAAAGATAAGACACGGATATATTGGATACCTACTATTGAATTTGGATGAGATTGATTGTATACAAAACTATTCTTTCATAATATTGGATATCGAGAAATCATAGGTAATAAAGATTCATTACAATCTTACAGTCTTCAATTTTCTACTGACATAATCCACTTATTCCATTCTAGGAACTCGCCTGACATTCGCACTTGTCACCTTCCTCGTAATAAAAGTACATGTCAATTATAAAGGACACGCCACACGAGATAAAAACTGCCTACAAGTACATTTAGAACAATAGCAGCCGTATCAATTGTCGAAAAGAATGCCATTATGACACTCTATCCATTGGATCTAATAAAGTGAGTGTGTTGTGTTCCTGGTAGTCTACCATATGAACCTGCGTGTGAGGCAGACATAACAGTAGTTTAAGTGGTAGTGATGCGCTTGCGTTGCGGTTTTGAAATGCGTCGTCAACGATTTGATCTAATTTTGAAGATTAGTTGTTCAAACTTTACATACAGATGTGTTGTTGGTGTATAATGTTTTGGAAGACTGTCTAACTTTTGACGTTAAAAATAGCTGATTCTCCAAATGATTTTTGATTTTGATTAATTAGTTGATCTTTGAAACCTGCCAATAATGTTTATCAAATGGTTTTAGACAAAGGCCCATATTCTAAAACGTAAACTCCAACTCAACTCGAACTCCATCGGAGCGTGTCATAAATTGAAGTTTTTGCATTTGTTTGCTCATCTCTCGAGTACGAAAACCTCAATTAGACAAGCTTTCATTGTCATTTTCGTGCTCATTTTGGAGTTGGAAAAAAAAATATTATTTTCTGACTCGCTCTCATAACTTTGCCCGCAAGCGCCTTGAGTTTTTAGCACTGCATAATATCGCAAATTAGTGTTTGGGTAGGTACAGTTTACGCCAATAAAATTGAAGCATAATGGTATGTACTTATGTTGCCGCGCAATCTTCATAATATTGTAACTGTAAATCTTATAATGGTCAATGCATTGATAACACCATTTTTATTTAAGTTGGATTAAAAATTACCAAATGACTAATAGATTGGTTTCTAGGCAAACGTGCCATCGCGTCGACCACATCATCGCTTGCCATCCGGTGCGATTGTGTTCAAACTTCAAACGTGATCATATCAGTAAAAAGAATTCGCAGAAATCGATCTGTTGACAAAATGACGACACGGTTGACGCAGTGGTTGAGCGATTGACTGCTGCGCTGCGTGTCGCGGGTTCGATTCCCGCACGGAACAGATATTTGTATGGCCTGCAGATGGTTGTTCCGGGCCTGGCTGTTTGTGTATGTGAGTTTATATGGTTGTAAACGCACCCATGATACAGGAGAAATTCCTAGTGTGGGGCAACATAAAAAAAAAACTTGCAGATTTTGAAGAAGCGAAAACCGAACGTATATAATGAATGTACAATGTCTTTTGTTTGTCCGATTCATACATCTTTATGGGACTTGATATACAAGGACAGGACGCTGACAAGATAACATGTATGGCGTCAAAGGAACAAAGTATACTTAGCGTCGCGGGCGCGCGGCCAAACTCCATACATTTTCGTAGCAGCGCGCCCAGAGCGCTTTGTATATCAAGCCCATAAAAGAAACTGCTGGGTTACCAACCCCTTTTAATAATGATTGGCATAAACCGATAAATAGCTATGATATTCTAAGTTTACTCACTACAGAACCAAGAGGCGCCGCGATAGTCAAGACTTGATTGATTGATTACGGAACCGATCCAAAAATAACAATACAAACGCAATGAACTTATCTAAACTGCAATAAATCGTACAAAATAAAACTTCTGTCAGTTAAACATAGTCCACGCATTTTCTCAGAAGCCGATTGCAACATAATTAATGTTACAATTCGCAGTTTTGTTGTACAGTCGAATAAACGGTTTGGTATATAGGCTAAGATATCTTTCTACTACACTGCCAATATAAATTTAATTGTGAGCTTAAAAACTTTCTAAGCTTCGATGCTCTTACAAAGATGATGTATCATCAAACTACAGCAAAACATTTTTCTAGAAATATGAAGAAAGTTCCTTTCCTCCATTGATTGAATAAGGATGATCTTACGACCAGACGTCTAGTGAGCTACCTACTGCGCAATGGTTAGTCTGCTATTGTATATGCAAATACCGATTGTCAGTAAACTTTGCTTGCGCGACGTAAGACTTGTGTGACGTCAGATGTCGTTTTTAGTTCGTATTTAGCGATATAGATGTCGCCACACATGTTTAAATGTAGTTGCCTGTAAACCAATCTCTTTGTTCGAAAGTACATGTTACTGATAAAGTTCTGGTTATGGCTGCTGAAGATAACATCACGGGAGGGTGGGCGTTGATAAATATGCTAAGTTTGTGCTGTGACGGTGAACATCGGTTTGTCATTGGGGCTACAAGATACGTTACTCGGTGTTCGGTAGTTTGAGGCAATTGTAATGATTTGTTGAACAGATTAAGGGCAGCGAATTGGATTGTTAATGGTGTTAAATTGTGTAAGTTTAGCTATTGACACCGCGCAATAGACAGATTGAATGAATATCAAGCCTGTTTGGTTTCAATAATAATATTGTAATTCATTCTATTACGTCGAATAGCATTTGGATAGAGGATATCCTAACGTCACAATGAATGGGGTTTGATACCAGCTGTTGATGTTGGGGTAGCTGAATATCAGGATAAGGGTGGAATTCGGCACCAGTTTTATAAAAAAAACTGGCCAAGTGCGAGTCGGACTCGCGCACGAGGGGTTCCGTACCATTTATCTATATAAAAATTGCAAAAAAATCACGTTCGTTGTATGGGAGCCCCATTTAAATATTTATTTTACTCTGTTTTTAGTATTTGATGTTATAGCGGTAACAGAAATATACCTATCATCTGTGAAAATTTCAACTGTCTAGCTATCACGGTTCATGAGATACCTACAGCCTGGTGACGGACAGACGGACAGCGTAGCGGAGTCTTAGTAATAGGGTCTCGTTTTTACCCTTCGGGTACGGAACCCTAAAACGAAGTACACCATAACAGTAACAACAATAAATCATTGAAAAGTTTGATAATGACTAACATCCACATTATGTCTATATTAGTACATTTTTCATTAACCCCATATTTCTCCTTAATTCCAGAAGGCCAGACAGTGGCCAGCGAACGTGGCGCCAACTACAATGGCGAGGTGTGGTTCAAGGCGGCCACCATCGCCGTGCCGGTGTGCGGCGCACTGATCCTGTTCCTCCTAGTGGCTGTGGCCGTGCGACTGTTGAAGGCAGACGCGCTGCTACATGCTGATAGAAAACTTAGGTGTGTATAGCTAGCGAGTTCGGCGCCAACTAGAACGGCGGGGTGTGGTTCAAAGAGGGCGGGTATAGGTTACACTGAGTGAAATATTTTAAATGTACTTACCTATTACCTATTGATTGTCCTCACCCTTACTTTCTAACAAAAAAAAACAAAAGAAAAACATGAGTGAATTAACGCAAATTTTTTGTGGGGAAGGGGGGGTGGGGGCACGAAACTCCCATGAAACTCTTTCATGTCAGGAAGGTTGCTTGTACGGCAGTAAATATTATATTCCTCCGCCAAGCCCTTCATGGATTCCAAGCTTGATTGTTGGTCAAAGTGCCTGAGCTTTCATTCTAAGCGACCTGTTTTAGTTGAGTTGGTACCGTTATTCAGATTGTATCTGATAGTGGTGTTAATAGTACCTACTAGGTTACTAGCACATTGTACTTAGTAATTAGACCACTCTAATTAGTACATAGCAATGTTTTGAAAGTTAGTGATTCCTGTTTAGTTGTAGAAGGAATTCTAGATTTAAAACTGACCACTGTCAAAAAAGAAACAATGAAACTAATTTGATTTATCTCTTCTTTTCAGAGGCGGCTACATGTCACCTTTAGCTCAAAACACATCAGATGACGTCAAAAAGGTCTGGGTGGGGACGCCGTCGGCCCCCCTGCTAATGGCCCCGGGCGGTTGCCTGGTCGCGGTCGAGCGGGCTCAGCTCGTCGACAGCCAACAACTCTGTGATATCCAACGGTAGACGTAACGAGGAAGAATCTCTCAGGCGGGTTGTACCGTGAAATGGAAGGACTTTTCAGTGTTGTGAACGAAAAACTTAGTTGGAAAAATCAAGTGCGAAATCCGTTTTTAAAAGCTGGAAAATATTTTTGGTTTTGGAAATAATCGCTTGGCAATAGTAGTTTTGTTAAGCTGTTATAACCTGTACAAACATTAAAGCTTCTAAAAGATGGGTTTGTATTTAAATTACGAATTAGGAACGGGACTGTACTGGATTTTTTATCTGGTCACAATGATTTTTGCATATACATGTATGACCTTTTATCGGTAGTAAAATGCGGTTCATAAAACACCATTGGCCCTTGGAGCTTGGATTAAGGCCTACTTGAAGATTAACCGTATTTACTTTCCACAAAAACTCAATTTTAACGATACCATCAAAATACATGATCGGAAGATAAAGAATGATCGGAAAAATATATCACTAACAAGGTTGTGCATAATTCCTGACTACAAAATAGATTGAAGTAACATTTGAGTGAGTGTAAAATTGGTTTGTATGTATGTTTAGGTTTTAAAAACGACTGATCGCCTCAAGCCACTATTATTAGAAGCTTTCGTACGAAAATGCTGCGTTTTGTTGCCAAAGTCAATAATTGTAAGCGGCTCGAATTAGCATTGAACATTACATTCTATGACTGCTTTATTGAAAATTAAATAGCGAGGATTTTAACGTCTTTGGGTCGAATTGACGCTGATTTTAAGGTTTGCCATAATTAGGACACTGGTTAATTTGATGTTTAAGGCTTTCCAATACCTTACTGATGGTCTGATTCCAGTAAATGCATATAACATGCAGATGAATCTAGTTAGACTGGAAGCATTACAGCTTCATGATTGGTTCAACAAAATGCAGTATAAATACGTAAAAATCGTCGTACAAAAAAGTGGCGAAACGGGCATAATTTTTATGAATCTAATTTCGTAAAATTGATCTCAGATTTATACAATTAAATCCCCCACGACACGGAACGACCCGCGGGTATACCAAATTTACCACATTGTATATTTAATTTTATCATAATTATATTTCTTTTAAGAGCTTTGTGTTCCTCTATATCTTTGTAAATGTATCTTTTTAGTTGTAAGCCGGTAACTTTTGTAACGTATTGAGTTACCAAGAGAGTGAAATGAATTACCAAAATCACCATTCAAGCCATGTTTTGAAAGAATTACCATCTTTAAAAGTATGTCAATTATTATAACGTAAACGCACTGTATGAACATCGAATTTTTTGGGAATTTGTAAGCCTTTGTTTGATAAATGATAAATTATAATGAACTGCCTATTTGTCGTGTTTCACGCACTTTTGTAATGTCAAATTAGATTTGGAAAGATGTATATCAAAATCATGTAAATCTAAATCAATTTTAATATAAAAATAATGTTTAAATCGCAATACTATTCACAAGAAATGTAGACAATTTTTTGTTTAGCTATTTATATTATCAATTATCATATAATTTCTGCATGCATTTCCTTTTATGTAAAATGTAAATGATTTGTATTTTTGTAAATATAATGTTAAGTTTGTTACCTGTTATAATATTGTTAAGGACAGTTTCTGAACGTGAAATCCATTTGGAGTATTTCCTAGTCTTTTTTTATCTGATTTTTAGCATATACTATACTGTGTACATTTTTATGTCAACTCTAAATAGATTTCACTTATGGTCTTTTGCTGTAAGGTAATGTTATATTTTGGAAAATTATGTTTTTTTTTAATATGTAAATATTTAGCTTTTGTTTTGGGTCATTTTTGGTTTTATCTAACGCACATCATCATAATAAATACCGCTTCTTACTACTTCTTAAATGGCTCTCTTTAAAATCCTCTACAGAAAAAATCTCTTTTATATTTATCAATTTTCATACCTAAATATTCTTAATTGTTTACATAGCTAAGCATAAATCCCTTAAATATTTCCTACGCATAAAAAAAACATTTTTTACGATAGAAACTGCCCAGATCAATGCAATAAGCATAATATACCTACATATACCCGTTGTGCGTTAGATATTCATATTAGTTACGTAGGTACATATATTCTTTCTCGACCATACACCAGAGATTGTCAAATAAATGAAGCTTCCCTAAGGTGCCTTACCTACTCTTAAATATACATAGGTGCAAATAAACAAAATACTCCATAATGTAATGAATATATCTGCAGTCTATGTAAATATAATGTATGTGTATAAATAAATGAAATAAAATGAAATTATTTTATTACTGGATGATGTTGTTTTTGTTCAAACACCAAATATAACACGAATTATGATTTGTCTAGAGAGGGGACGACCTAAAAATCAAATAATTTGGTATAACAGAATGTCAAAGACCTAATATAACTTTTAAAACAATCACACCCAAAAGTTAGCAAATGCTTCCACAATAGAAAAGCACTAGTCTAAACTTAGTGCAAGTTCGAAAACGTTCGCTTATCTACAAGAGGAAAGACTTGTTTGTTTGAAATGAATAGGCTCCGAAACCACTGGACCGATTTGGAAAATTCTTTCACCAGTAGAATCCTACAATATCGGTGATGGACATAGGCTATAGAATATTTTCAAAAAGTAAGGGATCCGTATGAAAACTTCGATAATGTTACCCAAGGTGAGAAAAAATCCTTATATCGCGTATGCTGCGTAATCTATTGACAATAGAGCAAAGTGATGTACTACAGTTTTATAGAAGTCATCAATATGTACAAAATAGTCCGCAATACCATATGTCTAACTATTATGGATAAGTCACCATGACCGCTTTTTGTTCATATTATTCAAGCAAATCCCATGGTGAAATAAAAAATGGTGATTTTAGTGTCATGATATTAATCCTTATCCATTTAAATGGTTTGATAATTAAGGTTGATTATGTCCGTGTAAATTACACTTTAAATTATTCAAATCGGACCTTTCGTTCAAAAGTTACGACGGTAATAAACATGCTCGGAGTAAGAAAAATGTCGCGGCTTGAGCGAACTGGGGAGAATCGTATTAATGCTTGGTCCGATGAAGTTGAAACACCGCGACATTTAAATGTTTTCGTTATCACAAGAATAACAAATGTTTGGATTTTTCGAAAATTACGTACATAATAAGGAGTGAAGCAGGGGTGATTAAGATTTTAGGGGAGGACATTATTGCTTGCTTCAAGTTACATCGGAATGCTATGAACAAACTAAAAGCGGGATAATTGAAACAGATGTAGATACCTAACAATTTTTGCTTAATCAAACCCTGATGGGTTGAACGGGGTGTACAGTTGCGCTGAACCTGGGCTCGAGACAAGTGAGATTCTGTCAACGGTGGCGTGGCGTAGGCGATTGTCAATTCGTCAAAAATGTAAAGGATTGACAGATGCTATCGAAATGTCACGTGACCTAATTCCAACATTTTGGCATTTAGACAGTCGCATTCGCTAATAAAATGGTACATTGTCGAGGGCCTCCTGAGACCATAGAATAAGTAGAAATGGCTAAGTAATCAATGAAAATCGTTGTGCTTAATTTTCCAAAACTAACCTTTTATAGGGGGCGTTGAAGTTTGTGGAGTACCGGGGGCTAAGTTGCGGGTGAAGTGCCAGTGTTACATATAATGGAAAAAAAAAGGTTTACCGTTATTGTCACCAGACGGAAGCGCTGTCTGGTGACAATAACGGTAAACCTTTTTCAGTTTCACTTTCAATACAAATTGATGTTTACGCTAACGCGATCGAGAACGTTGAAAAACTCCCACTAAAGCCATAGAATCATAGATCAAAACAAAACGTTTTCCTCTAAGGTGTCCTTGGCAAACTGTTCAAAGCAGTCGGTCGATTCTATAAAAAAACCTTTGAAAAAAAAAATTGTAGTGGTTTTTATTTGGAAGTCAGTTTAATTTTTATTTATTTTTCACTTTTTATTGCTGTTACCTCAGAACATTCCAACCAGTCCATATCAATTTAATCATATATCTCCGAAGTCTTCATTAGATCTATACGAAAAAAAACGGGCAAGTGCGAGTCGGGTTTCTATAAAAAACGGCAAAAAAAATTGTTGTTATAACGGCAACAGAAATACATCATCTGTGAAAATTATATTTGAGTTGATTGAATGAAAGGTGAATTGCGGTTTACGATTTATGACGTATTAAAAAAAACTACTTACAAGATCTCGTTCAAACCAATTTTCGGTGGAAGTTTACATATTTTTTTTTTAGTTTTATCATTCTCTTATTTTAGAAGTTACAGGGGGGCACACATTTTACCACTTTGGAAGTGTCTCTCGCGCAAACTATTCAGTTTAGAAAAAAAATATATTAGAAACCTCAATATAATTTTGGAAGACCTATCCATTGATACCCCACACGTATGGGTTTGATGAATTTTTTTTTTTAATTTTCAGTTCTAAGTATGGGAAACCCCAAAATTTATTGTTCTTTTTTCTATTTTTGTGTGAAACTACTTACTAAGTTTCAACAGTCTAGTTCTTATAGTTTCGGAAAAAAGTGGCTGTGACATACGGACGGACAGACAGACAGACATGATCATCTATAAGGGTTCCGTTTTTTGCCATTTGGCTACGGAACCCTTATAGATGATCCTCCTTCTTATAAAAGTCGGTCAAAAAAAGAAATAAGTACCTACCCGTGAAAACTTAGCTGGAGTGAGCTGTCATTCCAATAATCGCTGATTTTTCAAACTCAAACTCAAATATTTTATTTCAAATAAACCATTTAACAGTACATGGTCGAGGTCGGTCAGTCAAAAAGATGTAGTTAGTTGTACCGATGTTCCAAAGCGTAGACCTCTATGGAGAAGAACTTGCGAGAAACTCTTTATGGGCACTCTTTAAATCAGTACTTATATAAGTACTTGGTTACAAAATAATTGTTATGTCGAAATTATTAATGCACATAAAATTACAAGACATGCAAATTAAGCCATAAGAGAACGATGCAGGTCCATTGACTTGACCACTTTACACATTTCTGACCAAAAGACCATTCTATTGAGGAAAGAAAGACATTGTCCAACCCAGGAATCAGTGTACTATAGTATAATACAGTCATGGGCCCTACCCAAACTTATAGTCGCTACTGCCCGAGCGACGCCGGGATACAGCCTAGGACACCAGGCTTAGCAATTACGACTTCTCAAACTTCACGACCTGATCCCACCATCGCCCTTTTACCACCGGAATACCAGACGTACTACTGGGTACCATCCGCACTTGGTCGATATCCCAACCAGTCGTACTCACCGCTTCTCCTCCACATTTATTATGCGCACAGCCAAAGCGTGGAACTCTCTACCAGCGTCTGTGTTCCCTTCCACATATAACCCGTTATTGAGGAAAGAAAGACATTGTCCAACCCAGGAATCAGTGTACTATAGTATAATACAGTCATGGGCCCTACCCAAACTTATAGTCGCTACTGCCCGAGCGACGCCGGGATACAGCCTAGGACACCAGGCTTAGCAATTACGACTTCTCAAACTTCACGACCTGATCCCACCATCGCCCTTTTACCACCGGAATACCAGACGTACTACTGGGTACCATCCGCACTTGGTCGATATCCCAACCAGTCGTACTCACCGCTTCTCCTCCACATTTATTATGCGCACAGCCAAAGCGTGGAACTCTCTACCAGCGTCTGTGTTCCCTTCCACATATAACCCGTCTGCCTTCAAAGTAAGAGTGAACAGGCATCTTCTGGGCACGCTCGCTCCATCATAGACCTTGTCTATCGCTTTCCATCAGGCGTGATCGAGGTCAAGAGCAAGCCCATCTATATATATAAAAATGAAACCCGTTTCGCGTTGTCACGGCATCACGTGTGAACGGCTGAACCGATTTCGATAATTCTTTTTTTGTTGTGTTTGTTATGGTCAGGAGAAGGTTCTTATGAAAAAAAAAAAAAAAAAAAAAAAAAATTAGAAAATTTAAGAATCCTTAGGGTAGGTGTAGGGTAGGTGTAGGGTAGGTGTAGGGTAGGTGTAGGGTAGGTGTAGGGTAGGTGTAGGGTAGGTGTAGGGTAGGGGTAGGGTAGGTGTAGGGTAGGTGTAGGGTAGGTGTAGGGTAGGTGTAGGGTAGGTGTAGGGTAGGTGTAGGGTAGGTGTAGGGTAGGGGTAGGGTAGGTGTAGGGTAGGTGTAGGGTAGGTGTAGGGTAGGGGTAGGGTAGGTGTAGGGTAGGTGTAGGGTAGGTGTAGGGTAGGTGTAGGGTAGGTGTAGGGTAGGTGTAGGGTAGGTGTAGGGTAGGTGTAGGGTAGGTGTAGGGTAGGTGTAGGGTAGGTGTAGGATAGGTGTAGGGTAGGTGTAGGGTAGGTGTAGGGTAGGTGTAGGGTAGGTGTAGGGTAGGTGTAGGGTAGGTGTAGGGTAGGTGTAGGGTAGGTGTAGGGTAGGTGTAGGGTAGGTGTAGGGTAGGTGTAGGGTAGGTGTAGGGTAGGTGTAGGGTAGGTGTAGGGTAGGTGTAGGGTAGGTGTAGGGTAGGTGTAGGGTAGGTGTAGGGTAGGTGTAGGGTAGGTGTAGGGTAGGTGTAGGGTAGGTGTAGGGTAGGTGTAGGGTAGGTAAGTAGGTAGCCAGTTGACGGGAGCGAAGCCGCGGGGGACAGCTAGTTCCTCAATAAAAAAAAATAAGGAGTCTGGTTGGACTCCTTATTCTAAAAGTCGTAATTGTCAAACATTACGCTCGGAGGTTTTTTTTTAAGGATAGGAAATCATCAAATGACTTCTTCCGCTCTGGGTGGAGTGAAAGGGAGTGTCAGACTCTTACTGACTGAAACCCATCCGTGTTCCTCCTTATGCCCTTAGCGTTCCAGGGCCGCGGTGCCTCTTTCGAACAAATTCCGCAACCCTGGCAGGCTCTAACGGGCCCCGTCTACTTTGGTGTCATCTCTTTGAACACAACGCGCTGTCGACCCTGGCCTGGTTCTGATCGGACAGCGAGTCACCCAACGCTCGCCGTCTGCAGGTCCGCGCCTACGGTGCCGAAGGCCGGGAATTGCCCGGCGACCCCCAACACCCGAGGGGCGTCTTCTCCTGTTGCGGCAGCTGGGACGTGAGGTTTGCCTCTTTCCTGACGCGGCCCTCCTTCTCATTCATTAGCATGTCTGTGATTTTTCTATCCATAAATTGTAAGTATGACATTAAGAATCTTAAAATAAATTTTGCCATAGTTACCTCATCAGCAAAGGACCTAAAGGCCATTCACTTTTTTTCGAACAATATGTATGTCAATTAGATAATTCATTACAGTAGGTTTCAAGTAATTGATGAGAATTCATTCACAGAAGCTATTTCAACTATTTCATGACTTTTTATGTGTAAGAAAACAGCATATAAGTACCTATAGTTCTCGTCAAATAACTTTGCCCCTCAGAAGTTAGCCATTTGCAAAGATCGCACAGGTGCAGTCACGTAGACGGGAGCAAGCGGGACACAAGCATGCATCGAACGTAAACGATACGATATAAAATCGCGCCGCCATAATCCCCGCCCCCATGTCTCTTGCGCATGCGCAGTTGCAGTTTGTTCGTAATTTTGACTACTACGCAGCCACTCGTAGCCAACTTCAGAGGGGCAAAGTTATTTGACGAGAACTGTACCTACTTTATCTGGTTTTGGGGTCAGTCGAATTTTCTCAAAAAAGACCTCTAACGCTAAATTATTTAAAAAAATTAATGTATTACAGTTCTCGTCAAATAACTTTGCCTCTGAAGTTAGCCATTTGCAAAGATCGCGCAGGTGCAGCCACGTAGATGGGAGCAAGCGGGACGCAAGCATGCATCGAACGTAAACGAGCGAGACATAAAATCGCGCCGCCATAATCCCCGCCCCGCGCATACGCAGTTGCAGTTTGTTCGTAATTTTTACTACTACGCAGCCACTCGTAGCCAACTTCAGAGGGGCAAAGTTAGACTATCCAAATAAGTAGTTTCAAACCTGACAGGGGAAAAACCATTGTAGGCTATGTGAAGAATTTGTTTATGACTCTAAAAATTACATTTTATAAATTCTGATTATCCGTAACGTAACGACTGTCAAAGATCTTCAATGACAGCCGGGACCAACGGCATAACGTGCTTTCTAAGTCACGGGAGGAGTCTTGATAGATAAGAGCAGCCAGCATCGCATAACCTCAAAGATCGGCCCGTCATTATTCAGCCACAAGCTCTTCAACAGTAAACAAATCCATCCTGACCTGACTATCCATCCTGATCGGATCCATTCTGACTATATAACCTTCTTATACTCATAGAGAATAATTAGAGTCTTTGCTACACAAAATTATACATGGTTCCAAAGACGCGCAGTTGATTAACTACTTAGGACGAGCCAACGCGAACGTAGCAAGCGACATCATCGCATTTTTAGGGTTCCGTAGCCAAATGGCAAAAAATGGAACCCTTATGGATTCGTCATGTCTATCTGTCTGTCCGTCCGTATGTCACAGCCACTTTTTCCGAAACTATATGAACTATACTGTTGAAATTTGGTTAGTAGATGTATTCTGTGAATCGCATTAAGATTTTCACACAAAAATAGAAAAAAAAAACAATAAATTTTGGGGGTTTCCCAATCCCCATACTTAGGACTGAAACTCAAAATTTTTTTTCGTCAAACCCATACGTGTGGGTGTCTATGGATAAGTCTTCAAAATGATATTGAGATTTCTAATATCATTTTTTTCTAAACTGAATAGTTTGTGCGAGAGACACTTTCAAAGTGGTAAAATGCCTCCCCTCCCCTATAACTTCTAAAATAAGAGATAGATAAAACTAAAAAAATATATGATTTACATTACCATGTTAACTTCCACCAAAATTGGTTTGAACGAGATCTAGTAAGTAAGTAGTTTTTTTTTATAGATAATGGTACGGAACCCTTCGTGCGCGAGTCCGATTCGCAATTGGCGCGTTTTTCAAATGCGATGCAATAATAAAATCAAATAAATTAAAACATCAGATTGATAGATACTATGGCAGGTGCCAGACGGTCGATAACGGTCATTGACCCACATACATTTATTGAGTTTTGACGTTCTTAATACCTATCAAAAACAGAAATAAAGATATATAGCTGTCCTGAATCGACTTCTATCGTGATCCTTTACATTCTGTAGTAATGAAAAACGGTTCATAATTTATTGTTCGGGTATCTACGAATTGACAAGGGAAAGGTCAATGTACTTTATTGCAAGTTTATCTGGTGTCTACCATGATGATTGGCTAAGTAGCATCAAGTTAATAAAAAACATATAATGTATCTCACTGCTCACCAGCGGGATAAACTTGGGCATCGAAAAATTCGTCGGCATCAATGAAAAAGTTACTAAAACACTGGCAGCATTGACCTAAGATTTGATACCTACTAAGGGTCCTCCTAACTTCAGCTAGCTACAGGTCATAAAGATCCCTAAATGGCTCAAAGATCGACTAATGCCAGGTTCAGCCGGTCGATTCTTTAAACATGTCGAAATGTAGCCCGTGGGTGAAGTGATCACGAAGTGAGCTGTCATTCCATCTTGTTTGTATGGTTTGACAGCTCACTTGTCGTTCATTTCGCCTATGTTTTCACTTCGACATGTTTACAGAATCGCACTGCAGTTCAGTTCAAGAACCCCGCGAGTAGGTAAAATACAAGTAGGTAAAATATCAAATACTTAAACTTGTTTCTAAAATATTGTCACTGGAACCTGAACTGTTATTGCATCCGTTATAGCGAAATAATTATTTAGAGGAAATATTTCAACATTTAAAACTATAACGACTTCCAAAAGCAGATCGCATCTTATCTATTAAACATCTTAAACTAAATATACACCTAATCATTGTATTTTGAACTTAATCATCATCGTTATAAGAGCTTTAAAAATAGATTTGTTCACAAAAACAAAAATGAATAACAATTCATTATTAATAATATTAATATTTGTGATTAATAAAGTTTAAAACATTTATAAGCAATTAGTGCACGAGAGTTTTCTATAAATAAGCAGTTTCTTTTTAAAAAAATGCATTTGAGTGTTGGTTTTTAGTCAAGGTGGATATTAAATTGAACTGGTGAGTGTTTGGTAATCAATTCTATTGCCCCATTTTGTTTTGTACCGCGTCTATTATTTTTGTCCGACAGCTGAAAATGTTAAATGCTCTTGTTTGTGATTTTGTCTGATGTTCAAGCGAGAGAACTGCCACTGAAACTTTTCTAATATGTGCAATTTATAATGGCGGCCGTAAGATTTTGATTTGTCCAAATATTTTTAGGCTACACATTATGGGTATTTGGGTATCTTATGAAAGAGCTCATTGTGAAGATAGCAAACCTCTACCCAGTGAGGTACGTTTTTTTCTTTCGTAAATTTCTATCAGACGTCATCTAGCCTTATTCTTTCATAGAAAAGACCAGTAGAATATTCTCGGGGAGTCGGGGATAAAGGTGTCTTTGCCTTGGGCTAGCTTAAGTCCCTCGCTTCATTCAGGATATTCAAGGAAAAGCTTCCTTACACAGTTATAAAGTTAACTCTGGGATCCGTCATCATTACGCTCAAGATTCAGAACGGGGGCCCCGTGACATAAGACATTGCTTTATCCCCTCGGTGCATAGTCATTATTATCAAGGTGTACTGGAGTCTATAAGTACGAAAGATAAAGTATGCTTATTGAATAACATTAATTATACACTGCGCAATATTACCTAGGTACTCCTAATTGCCCTTGGGTCAATTTATTTATTCTTCTCACGTACCTATCGCACTATCGTGCCTGGTCTGTCTAGCCAGGTTTTTCTTCAGGCGTTGCTTGAATTAATTTAATAAATACTGTGAACAATAGGGTGCTTCGGTACTTCAACGTTTATAGTTTTTCCTTAGACGCATTTGTAGTTGATTTTTTATTATTATGGAAGGAAATAGGAGGAAACAAATGGCACAAAAAGATTAGACTGGGAATGCTCGCCCCTGCAAGGCGCCATATAAGTAGGTATTATGGGATTTACTGGAGAATTATTAAAACCGCTCGAGCACTGCCGGCACACCGGTGTGCCGCGAATTGATCGCGAATTTAATTTTTATTTACTATTACGTACCTAAGTTTTTTTTTTTTTTTTGGGAATTTTCATTCACATGTCAGGTCTGGAGCGGTACTTAGCTGGAGAAACATGGGTGTTGGTGCCTCCTGTACATAAGCAGGGAAACTGCTCCCTTCTCTTCTTTATACAGGCGTAATATTATGATAAAAGTAAGGGCAAGCAAAATATTTAAGTCCAAAACGTGTAATGATCGGAACTAATTGTTTCTTCATTTCTCAAAAGATCACTCTAAATGGTCCACATATGTAGGACTTTAGAAGACTGACTGAGGTAGTCAGCTAGGACACGAAGACAAAACATAAAAATTAGGAAAAAGTTAAATTTAGATAACTTATTTACAAAACAAATATTTGTCATTCATAAAATCTACCTGAAAATAATAATTATAATTCGGAAAACTAAATGGATTCAGAAAAAAAACAGCGTTCATCATTGTCAACCGCATCTTCAATAATTTATTTCTTCAGACATCATAAGTGTAAAATGTGACCCTCGAACCAATAAAATAAACGAAATGACAATCCAACAGACACAATTTCCTATCTAATAATGAACTTATAATCTATGGTCTCAAAGGTAATTCAACCTAGAATTGTATTCTATAATTAATTTTAGTACTTCTACCAATTCTTGTATAAAATAAATTCACAGCAGAATCAGTCTCCATTACTGATTTAATTCTTCAACAAAAAGTGTGCCTACATCAATTCGGTTTTAATAAAAGTGTGACGAAAACTTCGATAAAACGTGGCGCCTGCGCTTGTTTCAGAGCAAAATGACGCAAGGGGGAAATAACGATAAGCCGGCAGAAGGCCATGTCGTGAGCTTCGATCATCTTGTTTTTTGGGTGGCGAATGCTAAAACAGTAAGTACAAATAAAAAGTATTTTAGTAAAATATCAAGTTTCATTTGTTGGTCCTTCTGGGGCTGTCATGAATACGTATTGACATTTCTGTAAGTGCATAAGAATCGAATTTTAAGAGTGCATTTGAAAGGAAAGTATCTACATATAAAAGATGATTGTCATTTGGGCCCTAGCCAGAAAGTCAATGAATTTTTAGACACACAATATAATATGGAACGTTGTTCGCCAGTACAGCTAATGCTTGGGAAAGAGGAGTAGGTAATGCAAATAACTAATAGAATATTTTATCTTTCTAGGCTTCAAATTATTTCATAACTCGGCTTGGTTTCAAGCCTTTGGCAGTACGTGAATCGTCAGAATCAAGACCTGTGCAGTCCATTGCTGTGAGATTAAACCAGGTATGAGTTTGTGGTCTATCTCTCTGGTATTATTTTTCGTCCTTCGCAATCCTTAAAAATATACACCCTCTGCCACCTGAATAATAATAATCGTGCATGTGGTGTTAACCTTTAATTAATTGTTGCACGTGCTACTGTTTTATCCTAGTCATTAAGTCAGAAATGTATGTAGTGTAAACAATTGTTGGTTAACCTAAATAAATAAAATAAAATAAATAAATAAATATTCGATATGCGCATTCTTTTCCATATTTCCTCCTGCTTTTAAAAATATATCCAGTGAAGTAGTTAGGTAGGTTAGGTACCTAAATAACAGTGTTATTCAAACCAAACTTTGTGTGTGGTATTTTCACTAACGCAAACTTTTAATTTTCTTGGGGACATAATACTTACAACACGGAAAACTTATTCAGTTGACTTGATTTTTACCTTAACTTCTTTGTAACAGATCACAATAATTTTTGAGTCACCCACCACCCCCGAAGGCGAGATATCCCAGGACATTATAGCCCACGGGGACTTCGTGAAGGACGTGGCTTTCGAAGTCCACGACCTGGATGAGCTGGTCCGAAGGGCTAAGGCGGGTGGGGCTGAGATCGTCAAGGATGTGACTGAGGAGAAGGACCATCTTGGGGTCGTGAGATACGCTGTGTTGAGGACGGTAAGGGTTAAAAAACATATCATTAACTCACCTAAGTATTTCACCGGCCAAGTGCGAGTAGGACTCGCGCACGAAGGGTTCCGTACCATAATCTATAAAAAAACGGCAAAAAAATCACGTTTGTTGTATGGGGGAGATGGGAGCCCCACTTAAATATTTATTTTATTCTGTTTTTAGTACTTAGCGGCAACAGAAATACATCATTTGTGAAATTTTCAACTGTCTAGCTATAACGGTTCATGAGATACCGCCTGGTGAAAGACAGACAGACAGACAGACGGACAGCGGAGTCTTAGTAACAGGGTCCCGTTTTTACCCTAAAAAATGAGGACGATCAAAATGGTTTCTTTATTCGAAGGTACAAGCCAGGTCAGCGCTACGTATTATCGCCATAACTTTTTTACACAACAATGAATTAAGCCTCCGTAGGTATAGGATTACTTAACTGCAGAATAATAAAACAGTTAGAATTGTTTGATTGTTATCGGTTCCAGGACCAACTTGCATAAATATTTGCAGATTGTCTTTTGGCACGAATCCATTATCATAAACAAATAAATAAATAAAATCATAAATACGAAAGCGACTCTGTCTGTCTGTACCTAACCATTCAACACCTACCTAAGTATATCACTGCGCCGATAATTATGAAATTTGAAATATTAAGAAAGTAGGTACTTAGCTTGTTAAGTGCTGCATTCTCCTGGTCCACTGAAGAATGCAGCACTTCACATTGTTCATATCCTACAATTCTAATCAGTTTCAAGTTCCGTAGGTATAAATAAATTAATTTGTTTTCAGTATGGAGACAACACGCATACTCTGATAGACCGAAGCAAGTATAAAGGAATATTGTTGCCAGGATTTGAACCTTCGGAAGATGATGTCTTTGATAAATCATTGTGAGTAGGCCTACATAAATAAGTACCTATTTCTTAATTATTGAATGTCAAAACTTAAAATAAATAAATCAAAGTCAAAAATATTAGAATGCGTTCTCACATGCCCTGACAATTAACAACAATTCAACGATTCACAATCGAACATTTTTGCTAACCTGTTAACCTTTACGTACTACTGACCTTCCAACGTGAAAAAATGGTTGAAGGACATGAAGGGTTCGTACAAGGAACACTCATTTATTCAATCATTTACTGATTGCAAAAGTCACAACTAGATGGCGCTGTTCTTAAAAACGTACAAGGTTACTCATTCGGACCGCTAAGTAAAAGTTTTACAAACTACTAAAAAGTTTGGAATATGATGATCATGGTTAATCAGGTGTGGGTTAAGGATTTTAATATTAAAAGTCCAATTTTTTGTTGTTTTCAGGCCCACAACTCATCTTATGTATGTAGATCATGTAGAAGGAAACATGGCTGACGGAACACTTGAAGAGTCGTGGACTTGGTATGAAAGAAATCTCAATATGCACAGGTGAGAATTGAAATAAATTGGTGCGCTATGAAATATTTGATTTTTTAAGGTCTAGTTAATCACCAAATACGATTGACTGCTTGCATATGTTAGATTAGTTAATGTCTTCATTGAATTAATCCATTGGAAAAATGGTTTGACGTTTGAATTGTTTATTTTTGTTATCAGATTCTGGTGTGTTGACTACAAGCATGATATAACTGCGTATTCCGGTATCAGGTCTGCATCGGTTATCAACAGGGACGAAAATGTTCTCGTGAGTATTCTGTTGGTTGAGAAGAGGATACCTACCTGAGTAGTACCTGTCGTGGACGATAGATGACGCTGTGCGCTGACGTCACGTTTCTGAATCGCGGTGTTAAGATTCTCCGCGATTGAATGACCGTCCCCAGTTTACAACTTTACGGCATCGCTTCTCGGCCTTTTGGCTAAGATCAAAGTGTAGTATCTGTTCTTTTCAGCTTAATATCTGAAAGTTCCCTCACTGAGGGACCAGTATATTAAACTGATTTTTGAAAGCTGACGGGATGTTCGGGGCTCGCTCCACTCCCGTCGCGGGTCGGCCCGGCATTGCAGTGCCGCCGGGATCGGCCCACTTAAATTACATTAATGAAGTTATCAGACAAACAATTGCACTTCTATTGACAGTAGTCAGTAATCAAAATTTTAATATAATAGGGCAACATACAGACGCCATATTGTGAAAAAGAAAAGTGAAAGTCGACGAGGGGCTCTAATTCGATGAGGTGATTCCAAAAATATAACAATTCACTAAAATGTAGAAAATAAAAAAAAATAATATTTTGAAAAAACCCGACTGTAAAAACAACTAAAAAGTTCAATAATTGAACTAAACTGCCACCAACTTACTTACTGCATCAGACTGCTCGAAAAGTGACTTGTTTGGAACTTTTTAGTTGTTTTTTACAGTCAAGTTTTTGTAAGATGAAAATATCACTTAATCTCCCGTTTTCATGAATCTGTTTAGCTAACTTTTTTTCTATTGAATTTGACAAAATTAAACTATTGGATAAAATTTTACTGAAAAGTACAATATTATCAAACTGTGTGTCCTACCCGACCTATCTTCTAAAATATAAAAATTATTCGCTGTTCGTTAGTCTCGCTGAAACTCAAAAACGGCTCGACCGATTTATAACATAACAAGCATTTTATTTTGTTACGACAAAAAAAAAGTTAAAATCAATAAATTTTTGGTGGTGCGAAGGTCACCTAGTTTATTAGTAATATTTATACATGTATTCTTGAAAATTGTATTATGAATTACCTATGTGATGATATGTACAAATTGTGTGTATTTTTCAGCTGTCCATGAATGAAGCCGCGAAAGGGTTGAGACCAAGCAAAACCACTGCGTTTGTAAAAGCACTAGGAACGTCAGGAGTAGAGCATATTGCTCTGTACACCGATGACATTGTTACTACCGTGAGTTTTCTTTTCTATTTAGTATCAAGAAAATATCACACCTAGATTCCAGGAGAGCCCAACCCCCATTATACTGGGCGCGTCTATTACCATATTTGTACCCGAAATTCCTATTATAATGTTCAACAAAATAAATGCTTGGGACTACGGTAAGGTAACCAAAACCCTTAGGTTTTGGTTTGGTCTTACCCAGCTGGATATCAAGCTGGGACTATTTAGGTACTGACTCATCATCTGCCTATCTTTTTCCCAACTATATTGGGGTCGGCTTCCAGTCAAACCGGATTCAGCTGAACCTCCACAACCCATTAACTGGGTAACACGGTACTTCTTGGTTAGACTGGTGTCAGATTTTCTGGCTTCTGACAATCCGTAACGACTGCCAAAGATCTTCAAATGACAGCCGGGACCAACGGCTTAACGTGCTTTCCGAGGCACGGAGGAGTCTCGATATGTTAATATGGTCACCCCCATCCACAGACCAACCTCGGCAAGCGTTGCTTAACCTTGAAGATTGGTCCGTGCGGCTGTTATAATTTAGCCACGAGCTCTTCATTTAGATACTGACTACTTGAGTATTTTATTTATCTTGCGCTACTTCCTTTTATGTTTTTTATTTTATTTGGTAACTGTACGATTGCGAGACTTTTTAAAGACGAAAACTCTCTCTGTGAAATGACAGAAATTCATTCAGGTTATTCAAAATCGCAGTCGAATAAATAGAGAACTTTAGAGTACTCTTTTGCTGTCGTAGATTGTTAAGTGCGCCTAAACCAAGTACACTACGTTATATTAGAGTTCGGTTAGCAACCCAATTCAATCATCATATCAGCCGAAAGACGTCCACTGCTGGACATGGGCCTCCCTCAAAGGGGGTTGCCATAATCGCCATATTTGGCAGGCGGGTTGGCGATCGCAGTGTAGCTATTGCAATGTACAGAGAATGCTGCTGCCCATTCTCTGGTGAGTCCCTTAGTCGCCTCTTACGACAACCACGGGAAGTGATGGGATGGTGCTATTCTTTTACGTCCGACACCATACGCAACCCTATAGCATGTACAAATCATGTACATACCTACACAAGCACTTCTACGGGATGTTGCATAAAATATAAATTTTAACCCTACAGATGCGAAACCTCAAAGCCCGTGGCGCCGATATCCTGGGAGTGCCGCCGACTTACTACGACTTGATCAGGGAGAAGTTGAAGAACAGCTCAGTCAAAGTCGCCGAGAGCATCGAGGCATTGCAGGAGGGCTCCATTCTGATCGACTTCGATGAACGAGGCTACATGCTGCAAGGTTTCACGAAGCACTTACAGGCCCGACCGACGTTGTTCATCGAAATCATTCAGAGAAGGAATCATAGGGTTTGTAACCTTTGTCTCAATTTGTAGAACCAATTTAGCTGATTTAACACTGAGCTTACCTATATAATTGGCAAACAGTCAAAAATATGTAGGTCTGAAAACATATTGTTGGCCCTATGATAGAACATCATTAGATACAAACCAATTAGCGACTCCATGGTTTTCAAAAAAGTGCTTTAGAAAGACCTTCCTTTTCTAGTAAGTTAAATAGTTTAATTTGTTAACAACCTTTTGCGCCATAACTTGTCGGACTTTCAACCAAGTGTGATAGAACATAGAATGTATTTTGCTTCCTTCTAGGGCTTCGGTGCCATGAACTACAAATGGGTGTTCGAAGCGATTGAACTGTTGGAGAAGATGGAAACCAAGAGCGAGAACACTGAAGAAGCAAAGAATGATGCAGCTTGATATTTTATAAAGTTTTTTTTTTTAAATAGGATGCTAAAAGCTTAGCAACTCGTTAATAGCAAAAGTAACCAAACCTTTTTAAAAAAACTCTATCTTCACAATCGCAGATAAATCTAGATTATAGAATAAAATAATGTATTAGTTAAGAAGAGAAAAGAGTTTTATTTACTGCAACCACAAAACCCCCGAGAAAAAAGGGGAAATCCAACTAATTTTCTTTTCATTGAAACTCTGGTTTATTTTCCTCATAAGAATTAACAATAATTCACTTACTGAGAAACAAGATTTAGAATTTTGAAATGTTTAAATAACAACAAGCGTACAGAGAGAGTAAAAGAAAACTATCGGCAGTTATATAGGGTCCAATTAAAATTTGTCCACTTTAAGGAGTGTTTTTTTGTTGGTTGGATATCTTTGGTTAGCCAAAGATATCCAACCAACAAAAAAACACTGCTTAAAATGATTTTATTTTGACCTAAAATAATAAATACCTGGCACTCTAGAATAAACACATCCATCCAATAGGGGTAGGTATGCGGTGACGTGGTCACGTGCGCCTGCACATTTGTTGTATCAAGGGATGTGTAACCAACATTATAAGTCTATTTTTGTTCGCTGATTATTTTAATTGTAGGTATCTAATGCGATTTTCTTATATTTTTTTTTACCATTGTCCTGATTTTGGTGGTCTGAATGATTCCTAAAAGTTTGTCCACCTATTTGGTACTTGATAAATCGTTATATATATAAGGTCCCATACCTTATATATATAACGATTTATCAAGTACCAAAGATTTATGAATCTAATAGTCATCAGTCACGTTTGTTGTGAGAGACGTTAGGCATCTCACAGTTTGCCAATTTTTCGGACCACCTGTGCGTACACGCACCCAGCAACGGTCCCTTTCAAATCTACGCCATATTTTTTTTTTAGATTTTCTTTACATTTAAAATGTCATGGAAAGTTCTAGAATCGTTAATAAAATCGATTGCACAACATTTTGTAACATAGAATGAGTGGCTGATATGTAAAATGGCCGACCGACCCGTACCGGACTCTGGCTGCTACTAACGTGGGGTAGAGTATGCTTGGCGCAGAAAATATATTCGAGTGATATATCTAGTAAGTAGCTGTTCGCTCTATATGTTTTGTTGAATAAGCAACTGTAGATAAGACTTATTGAGAAATTATTTCTGTTAAGGATGCTGGGCAACTGGTACGCTTAATTTTTTTAAGTGACAAATATTTATTTAGAAAAAAAAATCTAATATCACAATCTGGTCGTACCCAGACCCTTAGCTTTTCTACCGAGTACAAACGAAATTGTTCCTGATCCCTAGCCTAACAGTTTTTGAGATTATGTATATTAAATAAAACTATCACTTTTGTCACGTTCAAATACTTACATGTGCATGGACATTTTAGGGTTGAACTTTTTAAATGCAAGTTTCCTTTAAAGCCCCATAAAGCATTCGTTTTGGATGACTTGTAGCGCAGATTCTCACAAAAAAAAAACTTCAGTTGACTCATATAATGTGTAATTTTAAAAACTTAAAATTTATTAACATTAGGTTTATTGAATATTACTGATAGATTTTCCGCCCAGCCCGGAAAATACCCCTCTTAAATCAGCCGTCAAAACATCACATTTTTCAAAGGAAATCCGTTTTTTTCTTTTAGTACTTAGGACAACGGTAAGTAACCCCATCTGTCTCAGTAGGTAAGCAGGCTACTCATGACGCTTCACCCCGCCTCTGTGCTGAACTTGCTTCGAAATCCAGTTTTCTATATCCAATCACATTTACATTTTGTTTATTACCGCGTGATCTGCGCAGTGGGCCGACGTAGTGGACAAAATTGTTGATATAAAACTAGATTTCTTTGTGGTATGCGGTAAGGGAATGGTAAACAAGGTCTCTGTATTGTTTTGTAAACAAATAACGTCATATATATTGATTGTTTACGCAGTGTTTGTAGTATTACCTAATTACAGTAAAGCTACTCTGATTACCATACATATAGGTAGGTAGAAGAACGGAGATTTGATAAAGGAGTACGTGTTCGTGAAAATGGACAACCTACACTATAACTCTGAAATTAACAATGAATAAATATTAATAGGTAAGTAGTGAAAAAAAAATTTAAAGACAAGCTGTTTAAGTATGTTAACGCGCTAAAAAGAAGAAAAACTTCGTCCCTGTACTATTGGTAGTTGTGGAGTTGCTTCGTCTCAAAGTAACTTATTTTGAGTAGCTTACACGTATAGAAATGTTCGTGTCTAATGTATGTAGATGACCGTTGAGAAGTTCTACGTCTGAAGCCAACTCTAGTTAAACGAGAATCAGATCATAGTTATCACAAAAAAAAACAATTGCCATCGGAACTACACCTTTGTAGTGTAAGATTAACATTGCTAGTTGAATATCAAAATGCTTGTAATTGTAATACCTAATCATACGCACTTGCGCTACAATTACGACTTTTTCTACCCGATTGCATTAAAATTCAGTAAGGTAGGTACCTAGATTCTCACACAATCAGATACAAAAAAGCAAATAGGTACTTAATATAGTGAATATAGAAAAGTGTGCCTTTTTAAAAGGACGCTAGTAGGTACGTCTACGTTACAATCTCCCAATTTTGTCTACAATAACATTTTGGGCACACTGTGCGACGGAGGCTCGCCTGCGTCGAGTCGGCGACTACGCGACATCGTGCGTCTCAAACGTAAGCTAAGCTCTTGTTCACATTAAAAATATCATCGTAACCTTCAAAATTCTTGGAGGACTTTATTGGAATAATCTAGGTTCTATGAGTACCTACTAGGTTCACATAACTTCTCCACATAAGATACCTACCTAAATGACTCTGTGATTTAATCCTCTTGATCGAATTCGGATCACAGAAGCCAATCCCATGTATGGTTGATTTGATGCGGGGCCTAGGCATTCCATAGGTAACTTACAGGTACAGAATGCTTAGGCCCCGCTTAGCTTAGGAACTAATGAGATCTTAATTATTTTTGTTCTAATCAATCAGTACCTATTTAACCGCTGCGGCCCCGACATGTGAAAATTCCCAAAAAAAAAAAATCTTATGTAATAGGTAAATAAACATTAAATTCGCGATTAATTCGCGACACACCGGTGTGTCGCCGGGGCCGGAGCGGTACCAAAAATGAAATGACAATACCATAATTCTTATCGAATCAGCGCAACCATGGTGCTTGTTGTGAAAGTAAGGATCTTTCCTGGGGCCTAACCACCAACTCTTAAAGCAGTATTACTTCAATATTACTTCCAGTGGGAAAGAGACGGAGGTATATAGGACGTATAGCTCCGTCTCTTTCCCACTGGAAGTAATATTAATGTAATACTGCTTTAAGAGTTGGTGGTTTAGGCCCTGCACACTCTCAAGTCAAGTCGCCTTGGTTCGATCAACATTAGAGGAAATGTTTAACCCCATGTAAACGCAGCCTTACTTTTGTCTTGTTTTCTTGTAAATCTACAATACGGGTTCGATATTTTCTCGCTTCAATAAAAGCATCGGTTGATTCTCTTGCGTTTTAGTTTAAATACGGTGCTTGATACAACTACACTCGCTTTATAGTGTTGATAATTATTCTTCTTTAGTTCTATTCTTGAGGAGTTAAAATGGTATGTACAAAACTGTGTCTTGCTCACATTTTCTACCACTAGGTAATTGGCTTAAGTATTTAAAATAATTAACTGTGTTACTTTTAAGCTTTCGTAACTTTTACAAAGTCAATCAATTCAGCTCTACTGCGGCATTCCAGTAGGTACTGTACCTAAGTTGTCACTTTTCTACCTTGATTTTCTGCTGCAAGTACAACCGATTTCACTTGTGGCTCTAAAAAAATCTGGAATCTAAAAACTAAGAGCCTTAGGTGTTTTAAATACAAAAATATATTCATATGATTAGTTGAATACTGAGTAGCGGTAAGAGTAACCCAAACATTGCTGCGTTGCTTGGAATTTTCTAATGGCAACCAATACCTACCAGTTTAAAATTGGCTTCTAGTCCTTTAAATATCTCTCTGTTTCCAGACTTCATACACAGATAAGGGAATAAAACCCGAAGCTGGACGGTTCCTGGCTTTCGATCATCTTACATTCTGGGTTTCTAACGCTAAACAAGTAAGTTTTCTGCAAATGTTTCCGTATCCAAGGGTCCCTTAGTCCTGATTTACTAAACAAGGATGAAAACCTTTATTATTTTTATTGATTCGTTACTCAAACTATATTTGGCAGCCGTGAGGCTGACAGCATTTTGTTTCTACATTGTGTTTATCTGTGTGCCAAATAAACATGTTTTCTTTCTTTCTTTAATTATTTAAATATCGTAATTTTTTTATCGAGAGCGTTCAATCGTTCGATGCACTGTTTACTTCCTTTTTCGTGTTTTATCATTTATTTTTCGTGTTCTACCACAGGCTGCCAGCTACTATATAACAAGATTCGGCTTTGAGCCTCTGGCCTACAGCGGCTTGGAGACTGGTTCGAGAAAAACAGCTTCTTATGCCGTCAGAATGAATAAGGTAGGTAAACAAGTATTCTGATTAGACGAGCCCCTGGGTTTATTAGTGCGAAATAGGTACTGGTTGTTATTTATAGATAATGTCTTGATTGTGTTATTTGCGTTGTTTGAAGGTTTTTATCGGGTGTATAAGGTACCTACGTAATTCGATGTAAAAATATAGCTATAGGGTTAAATGGTACAGGTACTCACCGAAGTATCAAGGACTGTTCTAGGCAGATTTGGGCCGGGGGCCTGGGTCACAACTCCTGCACATCCCCTTCGTGCGCCAGTGATGCTGGAGATCTGTATTTATGTTATTCACAATTATATGTACCTACACACCTAGTATATTTGGCAAGGTTGATGGATTTTATAGAATTTTCGGCAATTTTTGATTTTTTTAATAGGCGTCGTGCTTGGCGCAAATAAACCCTATTTCTTTCTTTTCAGATTTAAAAAATATTTTTTTTCCCTTTAATAGGTAAATAGGTAAGCTACCTACTTATTTGACTCTTTTCCTACAGATCATATTCGTATTCCAAGCCCAGTACGAGCCCGAAGAAACTGACTTCGCAAACGAAGTTGCGTACCATGGCGACTTCGTGAAGGACGTGGCTTTCCAAGTGGAGAACCTTGACTTTATCTTGGAGTACGCCAGGAAACAAGGCGCCGTGGTCATCAAGGACTTGTGGCAGGAGGAGGACGAGCATGGAGTCGTTCGTATGGCTACTATTAAGACGGTAAGCAACTATCATTTCTAATAGCGTAAGTTATGGGTAGCGTCTACCTACCTGGTAAAAGCAATGGAAGGTACATTAACCAAGGATTTTAAAAAAATCCCCAAGTCTCATAATCGATTTCCAAAGTCTTTCGCGGTAACGTGCATCGAAGTCAAGATAGTATCGCAGTGAAGATCTATCGCGGTAACGGGCATCGAAGTGTGTGGCTTCGCAGAGACGGTCTTTCGCAGTAACGTGCATCGCAATTTTGTAGCACCTATATACTAGGGTGTGTGGGGTCGTTAGACCTTACTGCCCACACGAAGAAGAAGAAGCATCGTATTAGCATTTATCGATATTTTGTGCGTCGAAATTCCGTATTCTACTCTTTTTAACCACTTGGGGACTAACATTTTTTTTTGTCGTCAGTACGGAGACAACACTCACACATTAGTGGACAGATCCAAATATCGGGGACCATTCCTGCCAGGATATCAGTTATTGGATAGTGATCCTATCAACAAATTCCTGTAAGTACCTATAGATATGCCACCGGATAATTTCAAACTCCTTTAGATTAGGTAAAAAACATCGAAAAATAATAACAAACTAAAAATAATAACTTATTATTTTTCGATGTTTTTTTTTTGTTTGATATGGCCACTTGCAGATCTAGCACTATAAAGCTACCAACTGCTTAACCGGACTATTTCGATATAATGTGAGCATATAATTTTGAATAAGTACAACAAATCCCATCCAACTTCAATAGTTTCAAATATATCCGAGAGAAAATGAGTTTACAATTTCACGCGATATTTTGCAACCTTACGGCGTTTGCAATTTTCCAGTGACAGATCCCTAGGATTCACCTATTCTTAGCTTTTGAAAGTCTAACGTTCGAAGAACTTCTTGGTGTACCTACTTTTTTAAATGTTTTAATATTTCTTTATGCATTATAGCCCAAAAGTGGAGATCAACTTCATCGACCATGTAGTGGGAAACCAGCCTGATGGTGGTATGGAGGAAGCTGCTTCGTGGTATGAAAGATGTCTGCAGTTCCACAGGTGAGAACCTTTATCAAAACCGTGTAGATTTTCGCACCAACCACCACCAGTAGTAGGTAGGTTCAGATGATATTTTGAACTTCTACAGCAGCTATCTAGAGAGTCGGATCGGTTCATGTGGCAATGTTTGGAACAGTTAGTTCAGATGTAATTGTAAGATTCGATATCTTTCGACTGAATGATGTTAAGAGCGTGTACACCGTATGTCATTTCATACAAACTTTCAAGTCCTTCTTCTTCAAAATGAATGAACCGATTTTGACGAAACTTGGTATGAATATGCTAGATATCCAGGTCTAAATATTTATCAGAAAACATTTTTGAAAAAGATTTTAGAGGGAGAGAGAAAGCGATTTTAAGTTTTCTATAGAAAGTGAAAAATCACTATATCCTTCCCAATGAACTCTTTTTCGAAAAAAAAATCTGATAACTATTTAGACTTAGATAGGTATCTAGCGTACGCATACCAAGTTTTATTTAAATCGGTTCATTCATTGCGAAAAACAAGGATTTGAAAGTTTGTATGAAAAGCCGTACCGTGTAAAGGTACTACCTACAGGACTGATCAATGTTGGGGGTTTTCGCTTGAACTGTAATGCTTTAATTTCTCCGATAATCAAGCACACGGGGGCTTACTAATAAAATTCTCTAAACTGTTTCATATCTGTTTTTTTTATTGAAGAATGGGCTTGCTCTTGATCTCGATCACGCCTGATGGAAAGCAACAAAATTTCAGTTTTATTTCTCATAATCTTCGTACCAGATGCTAAACAATTCAGATTTTAGTATGAACAAGATTAAGTTTGAATAAACACCAATCCATTATTATTTCTCAGGTTCTGGTCAGTAGACGACAAGCAAGTCTGCACAGAATACTCAGCCCTGCGTTCCATCGTGATGGCCAACTACGAGGAGACAGTCAAGATGCCCATCAATGAACCAGCTGCCGGTAAGAGGAAGAGCCAGATCCAGGAGTACGTGGAGTACCACGGCGGCGCAGGAGTGCAGCACATCGCTATTAACACTGAGGATATTATTACTGCTGTAAGTATACGTCGGTCTTGGTGGATGATGATGACGGTGGGACGAGCTTGACACTTACAGACGGAATTGCAGGTCCACTCTAGCACAAAATAAAAAGGAGAAAGGGACAAAACTTAACTTCGTAGGCTCTAAGGTTGAGTAGGGGCCCGTTAGGGCCAGTGCCTGCCAGGGTCGCGGATTTTGTTCGAAAGAGTTACCGCGGCCCTGGAACGCAAAAGGCACTAGGAGGAGCATGGGTGGGTTTTAGTCAGTAAAAGTCTGACACTCCCTGCCGCTCCACCCAGAGCGGAAGGGGTCATTTGATGATTCCACATCCTTAAAAAAAAGGCTCTAAGGTTCTGCTCCGGCAATTTAGGTCTTTGAGTGTCCCACTGAAGTGCTGGATTCGACAGTCGGGAACCCCCGGGCACAAACTGTCATGCAAGATAGTAATTCCCTTTCCTTTTTAACTGTTTAGGTTCCACGATGATTTTGTGCTGATTTTTAAACAATTTCTCCACCACAGATCGAGAAACTCCGAGCCCGCGGCGTAGAATTCCTCTCCATACCTTCAAAATATTACAAACTGATCCGCGAGCGCCTCCAACAAAGCAAGGTGAAGGTAGCGGAGAGCATAGACACGCTGGAGCGACTCAACATACTGATAGACTACGATGATGATGGATACCTGCTTCAAATCTTCACCAAGAATACTCAGGATAGACCTACCTTGTTCTTGGAGGTTATACAAAGGAGGAATCATAATGTAAGTGGTTTTGAACATTGATTTTAATTTTTTTAAAGAATGCCAGAAGACGAAATATAACTCAGGATAGGCACCTGAATGCTACTCCAGGAATCTGGTATTACATAGAATAGAAATTGATTCAGAGGATCTAATGACAGAGGATCTATTGAATCTAAAAACTATTAGATGACAAAAACTGTTTTGTAAAAGCCAGGGTTTTTGCTAAGTGTAGTTTAAGTTTTAGTTCGATTTTGATAAACGAACATTATTTTCCAGGGTTTTGGCGCCGGAAACTTCAAAACACTGTTCGAATCTATTGAATTGGAACAAGAAAAACGTGGCAACTTATAAGCTAAATTGTACTTCTTAGTTTTAATTTGTAGATTACTTTTAATGTCTGTTAATTTTAAATGCTGTTCTGGTGAGATCATACCAACTGTATAGCTATGATATTTATCTTCGATTGTAGATTTTGAATAATGTAACTGCAGTCAGATTAGTCAATCCTTTTCATATTTGTTGATTACTTCTATGTCAAAAAAGATAAAATGTTACATAAACTATTTTGTGTAAATAAATAAATAAAACCCAAATAAAAAGAGTATCATTTATTGAAATACCATTGATTAACATGATACACCCCGTCATACATAATTAGATCTTCCAACGAGTGCCAGCGTATTTACAAAAAACATATATGTACCTATTTGTGAAAAAACAAATGCACAAAAAAATTCCAAAATGTCGCGTTTTGCTTCGCGAAGTAAATATCAATTAATTATTATTCAGCTTGTAGACAGCACCAAAATATAAAGCCGGATGGACCGGTTTCATACACGAAAATAATTTATCAAGTTTTAGTTTAATAAATATTTTTTTATGAGTTTGGATATGACCTTATGTTCCGCAGCTATGCGTAAATTTAAAAAAACATGAAGCTTTACAAAAAAAACTACCACAGGAGTCAAGCTCAACAACATTACCGTCCTTTGTAGTCGGGTTAAAAGATGACTGAATGTATAAGAGACGTTGGTTTTGAAAGCCGTACATCCTCTAGCACCCGATTCGTCATATTTACCGCCTGATGATGATATCAAGTCCAGTATGATGTATCCAGTATGACTTATAATATTAGTGGATGAAAGATAATTATGAACACGGAAGACAGCTGAATTATGATGATTATGAGATGTTGATTAGAATCGGAATGTATTATAATGATGCACCAAGAAATTACGAATCAAGGAAAAAGATTTGTATGAGCGATATTGGTATGTTTTATCAAAATTAATTTTAAAATTTCAACACTAAGGATCATTTTCGTGTATCAATCCGTCATAATCGGCCCAAATCACAAAACCCGACGGACATAACAAACATCAATAAAATGTAAGTAGTAAAATATAATTATTTTGCACAAATTACGGCGCAGTTCCCTTCATTACGAGCCGAGGATTACCGAGGTTTGCCGAACAAAAAAACGTAATTTTCGGTCGTTTCCGGCGTTCCTGCGCCCGAGTTGGAAGTGTATGGCTAGAAAAAATTATTATAAAGACTTTTGCTGCAGAGATACAGTCTTAGGGTTTTAGTATCATTCTATATTTATCAAGAATCATCCCTAGTCTAACGTCGGCAATCTTCGGTTCATAATCGGGAGGAGTCATTAGAAATTCAATTTTAAAATATTATGTCAAAAACTTCCCTTCGATTTGTCAATCCTATATTCACATTTCTCATTCGTTCTCAGTACATTTACATCGAGAGAGCGAATTAAGAATTATTATGTAAATCGAGTTTTAATAGATATAAAATTGCCATACTGATTTTGTTAACTAGCAAAACGTTAGCAAAACGAACTAAAAATAAAATTTTGAGCTTGCGTTGATAATAATAATAATAATAATAATAATAATGTTTAATGCCAAAAAGAAGAGATACAATGCGTGTTACATTATCAAGTTGTAATATCAATTGTGGTCATTTTTGTGAATAATGGCCCCGATACTAGGAAAATCCTGTGTTATAGGAGCCATCGATTCGTCCGTTGGATGGGTTTACAAAATTAGGGAGGCCGAAACGTGTAACAGTGGCAATAGTAACTATGTGAGAAAGCGCGTGTGGTGTGATGTAATGGGTGAAGTTTGTGGTGTGAGGGTGAGTGATGTGATGTGTGTTGTGTGTGTCTGTGTGTGTGATGGTGTGTGTGTGTGTGTTGTGTGCGTAGGGTGGGTATTAGGAGAGTCTGAGGGTGTGTAAGTATTCGTGATACTCAAGATTTGTTATTTGTATAAAGGTTTCATTAGTGCTTCTGTTTCGTCATAATCTAGGGTAAGAAGGAATTCTTTAGTTATTTTTTTACAGTTGCGTGCGTTTAGTGTGTGTATTTTAAATTTCGTGTGTATTTTATTGTAAATAAGGGCACTTAAGTAGGGGTAGTGACGTCTAGCAAATGTTGTTTTTATGTGTGTTATGGGGCAAGCTGGTTTGGGTCTTCTCCTTACTGTTGGGCTGTTATTTACGCAGTATGGGAGAGTTACGTGTTTTCGCATGACTGAGCGAAGTATGTAAAGTTGTCGAACCGTTGGTGTTTTGAAGTCTATGTAAAGTTGCCGTGTTGGGAATCTAAAGGGTCTTTTAAGAATGACTTTAATTACAGCCCTCTGAGCTCGTTCCACCTGTATAATGTCGGTCTTGGCGGCCCCTCCCCAGGCAGTGAGGCAATAGCTCAGTACTGATTCGGCTAGTGCCGAGTAAACAATCTTAAGAATTTCGCTGTTTGCACGTAGCTTCTTAAATAGGAAAATAAGTTTTCGTATTCGTGCGGACACTGTTTGTAAGTGTGTTTTCCAGGATAGGCAGGCGTCTAATTGAAGGCCGAGATAACGTACCACTGGTGCTCTGGTTACAACGGGACAAGTGCAAAGGGGAAGAGGGTTTGAACATTTGTGGGCTTTAAGGAGTATTGAGCCGTCCTGTGGTAGGGTGCAGCGTCTTGGGCCAAAGGTGATAAAGTTTGTTTTCGCAACGTTTAGTGTAAGACTGTTTTGCTCCAGCCATAACATCACTTTACCGAGTGCCTTTTCGGCTGTCTCTTTAGCTGAGGCCCAATCTTGGCCGTAAGATAGAATAGCCGTGTCATCTGCGTAGGCTATTATTTTTGTGAATGGAAGGGAAAGCTGACAGAGTTCGTTGACGTAGATTAGAAAAAGGAGAGGACTGAGCAGACTTCCTTGTGGGACTCCGACAAACACGGGACTTGATTCGCTAATGCACTCTCCTATCCTAACGCACTGCATTCTATCTGTAAGAAAGTTTTTAAATAGGTCGTGAACGATACCTCGCACTCCGATGGATTCAAGTTTGGAAAGAAGAAGAGGAATAGACACAGTGTCGAACGCTTTTGAAAGGTCTAGGAAGATTCCTAGACACTTAAGCTTATTGTCGATTTTGTCAACCACGAAATCTAGTAAAGATGTCACCGCATCCTCTGTGGATAATCCGCGTCTAAATCCAAACTGGTTGTGGGAGATAATTTTGTGTTTGTTTAGGTAGTTATTAAGGCGTTTGTACATAATGCGTTCCAGAATTTTGGAGATTGATGGAAGGACTGAAATTGGGCGATAGTTCGTGATCCTGTTTCTGTCACCGGACTTGTAAATTGGATGTACGATGGCTTTTTTTAGAGCGTTGGGGAATATGCCTGTAGATATTGCCAGGTTGCATATACGTGTGATAGGTGGAACCAGTGTGTGGCTGGCGTGTTTTAAGAATTTTGGTGAGATGCCATCCCATCCCGTAGAACTGTCAATCCGAAGGTTGTTTATAATAGAATTAACTTCTTCTTGGTCTGTTTCCAGAAGAACCATTGAGTTTCCTACATTTTGTTGGTGGATGTCGAAAGGCTGAGAGGTATTTAGGTTAGGGATATTGTTTGCAAGATTTATACCGACATTTGCAAAAAACGTATTAATTGTGTTTACGGCCTTTGTGGGACAATTTTCAATTGATAGGAGTTCTGTTGGTATCGAGCGCACGCTTTTGGTGTCAGTTACACTGCGGATGGTTTCCCACATTTTTTTTGGGTTGTGTTTGGCTTTTTGAAGTTCCTTTTCTTCATGGTCCGATTTTATTCTTTTTAATAAATCATTACAGAAGTTGCGATAACGTACATATGTTAATTTTAAAATCTGGTTCTTCGGCTCTTTATTTGTTTTGTGGTGCATTCTATCCCTATTTCGAATACATCTCAAAAGACCTGTAGTTATCCAAGGCTTTATAATTCTTTGCTTGCATGGTATTGTTCTATTGATGGTATTTTTAATTAATATTGGGGAGACTATATTTAAGAATTCATTGGTGGCTTGGTTGGGGTCATTGATTGTTTCTAATATAGAGAAGTTACAGTTTTCGATGTCTGAGATAGCGCTTGAAAGATTAAGGAAAGATGTATGAGCTTTTTTGTTAATATAAGCTTTTCAACTACTAAAGGTAATTTAATATTAATAAATATTTATTAATTAAACGAACCATTAGGCGGTAGCAAAAAAAATCAGTTGGCATCAAAGTCATTTTAGTTCCACTTCAGATCTTTGAATAATATATTTGGTATTACCATACTTCAAAATGGACCTATAGTCCCCAGTTTTCGTGAAATATTAGTTAGTATTTTTATCACAAACCAAATGCGTTATTTCGTTTGTTATAGCACAGAATATATAACATTGGAAGAGTGATAATACCCATAGGAAATACTCGGAATTTAAGCTAATAAAACCTAACTGTCTACAGTCTCAGATTTTTAGAGCGACGTGTGGGTATTTTTGTATGGATATCATTTTATTTATCCCCATCATTTCCCGTGCGTGTCGTAAGAGACGACTAAGGGACTCACCAGACAATGGGCAGCAGCTCTCTATGTAGGTACATTGCAACAGCTACACTGCGATACCCTACCCGCCTGCCAAGTGTGGTGATTATGGCAATCCCCGCCATTTGGGGGAGGCCTATGTCCAGCAGTGGACGTCTATCGGCTGATATGATGATGATGATCATTTAATTTAAAGGCCTTATCAAAGTAGAATTAAATGTAAGTTATAAATTGATGTTGTTACGATATTAAATTGATATAACGTAGGTGCCAGAGTATATTATTACGTTGAGACATAAATATTTATTTTATGTCCGTTTCCTATTGTAACTACATACCTACTACATCAAATCTTTCGTCTTTGCAGAATAGTAGTCGAAAACAGAAAGGTAGTCTAGTGCAAGTAATTAGTAAGTGGTAGTTTTAATTTATCAATCCGCAAGTAATAGGAAACGAGCATAAAGGACCAGTTTGCATTTCGAAAATAGGTAAATAAATATAAATGTTTAACGAGACTGACATCATAATTTTCATGCCAATAAAAGGTATAATTATGATAGATAATAAGAACAAAATAACTATTTACAAAAGTTTAAAAAGTTATAAATGCAAATAAAAATGAGCATATTGGAGATAAGACTCTGGCACGAAAATAAAATTGCGATTCGAGACTTTTATGTATATCCCCAAAGGGATGTGTGGATATAGAATGTGCAAAATAGTTGAACTACATTAAAACATAACATTGGAAAATGTTGACATTTAAATATATATTTTTACATAAACACGTCTACTACGTCATATTATCATAATTATTGTATGCGAGTATGGAAGACACAAATATTTAAATACATCAAATTACGTAGACATACGTACTTACAAGATTTAAAATTAGATCTAAGGATGCACAAAGGATAGCATGTACATTACAAAAATGACAAATACAAAGAAATATTTCCCTTCTGTGGGCACTTTGTAACCTGCGCCTGCGCAAGCCTTGTATTCAAAAAGGCTACAAAATTGTTTCGTAAAATGAAAATGGGTATTTTTTCTCATTTTTTATTTAATGAGACTTTCCTTATAACGATACCTGACCATTTAACTTTTCACTTTAGAATTTCTTTATTGATTCCCGACCATTATTCTTTCTCTTTGGCGCCGTTTTGCGCAATTTCCCCCCTTGTCATTTCACTAAAGAATTTGTTTATTATTTCCCGACCACTTCCACTTTGGCGCAATTTCCCCCCGTTTCATCCGTACAAATATACCCACACTACAGCTCTGTACATTCCCTCTCCCTCTCCCTCTTACGCATTCTCGTCCTTGTCAGGCTCGAGGTCGGCCGGCTCGACGATCTCGAAGTCCCGATCCGTGGACGAACGCTGGCTGTTCTCAGATTCCGACTCGGATTGCTTGTCGGCTGGTGGCGTTGATGTGTCTTGTTCGGACCTGGATAAGGGCAATATTATTAAGAAGGAGAAATTGTTAACGTCTAACGTTTTACTTTACTTTGAACTGAAGTTAAATATTGGAGAGTGTCATTCGCCCCGATACTGTGGACTAGTAGAGCGATGTAAAACAACGCCCCGAAAGGCGGTCTGTGGGTATCGAAAATTCTCCGTGGAAGAGTTTGTAAATCCGTTGATCCTGGCTGACCTTTGTCGATCTTTGACAGCCCGTACGGGAAGACAGAAGCCCGAAAATCTGACAAAAAGTCTTGCCTATGATTCTCTCGTTTCCCAGTAGCCGGATGCGGAAGTTAGACAGGCAGTTACTCCGTGTAAAATAATGGTACTCATTTGCATCCGGATAGACAGGAAGCAGACACTAACATAGGTGGGAAAAGGCTAGGCAGATTGAAGATAAGTTACTAACTTGGTCTCCACAGCGGCGTCTTCGCTGGCCTCCACTGGCTCTACGCGCGGCTCCGCCTCCTGTTTCTCCTCTAGCAGAGGAGTCTTCTCCCCTTCATCATCAGATAGCTTATCTTTCTTGCGTTTCTTTTTGTTCTTCGATGCTTTGTCGGCGTCGGACCCGGGGCGGTATTCGTACTGGAATAGAAATGAGAATGGGTTTGGAATTAGATACTGTAAGGTCATTATCGGTTTGCTCGTAATATTTGGCATAAGTCTACACTTTCGATAAAAAACAAACTTATTTCCGATTTCTGATCCGCACTTATTACAGGCTATGACAGTTATTTCTAAGGCCATAACAATATTACGTTTCCGTTGGTCCTGGCTATCGTTAGTGATCTTTGACAGTCCCTATACTGTTGTTAGAAATCCAAAAATGTGATACAAAATCTTAAAAAGGGTTATCAGTATCACATACTAAATTACCCAGTAAATTTATTGTTAAGTTCGCTTCACGTATTAAAATGCGTCCAGCTGCCCCTTTACTTGGAACACCTACGAAAAGACTGATGATGATGACACACTTTTTGATATGCTCGCTAACATTATCTTCCCTGATTTATAAATAGGAACTCACTTTATAGAGCGGCCAGAAGGATGCGAAGAAGCCGACGTCCTCGGTGAGGTTGGGCAGCAGCCACAGGTGGTGTCGCGACAGAGTCAGCATCCACACGAGGCAGAACACCACCACGCGCAGGATCGTCAGCCCTATGATCGTCACCAGGAAGGCGGCCGCGGCGATACTAAGGTAGTACACGCCTTTTCTGGAATATCAAGACAAGAGAAGGATTAGAATTTTATGAAAAGGTTTACGTTCAATGGAGAGCATGAAAAAAGTCTTTTCAAATATACAAGGGTCAAATAAATGTACCATTTATTTATTTAAGGCATGTATTTAACGCGGCGACAAACTAACCTGTTATAAGGTTTTAAAAATAATTAAGATGGGTAGCAAAAATAATAGGTTGGCAGCTACAGTGAAGTAGCATTTTAAGTAGCACCAGCAGCAGCTTTATATAGAGTTGTGAGCTCTGTTTAAATTTAAATTGGCAGTGATTCTAGTATAAATAAATAAATATTTTTGGTTGTTTTAAAAAAAAGTCGGGAGTCGGGGTGCCCCAAGTCCCGAGCTCGCTTCGCTCGCTCTTACACCAATTTTATTAAAACACATATACGTATGACATCCCACTGTTAATATTAGCCGCCAAGTCATTATTTTTTGTAACCAATTAGTTAGTCGCCTAATAAGTTGTTATTCGCCTCAAAAATAATTAGCCTTTATTTAACACTTTACACATACAAACGTACAGAGACGGACATAGCGCCACAGGCATTTTCTACCAGTCAACCTATGGGTGATGCAAAGACAAATACGCGTTGATGTTAGGTGAAGGCGGTGATCGAGGGATGTCTGCGGACTGAAGTAGAAGTGCGGCAACGAGATGTGCAGGCGACATTGTTGCCATGTGGGTAGAACCTGGATGAGGCTGGCGCAGGAACGTGCGGATTGACGTAAGAAAAGAGAGGATTATGCTATGCTATTTGCGAGGTCAGGCTCTGGGTGTTGATAAAGTTTTTTTTCTTTTTTTAGCTTTTACTGTGTTTTTATCTACACTAATAGTATAAAGAGGAAAGATTTGTTTGTTTGTTTGTTTGGAATGAATAGGCTCCGAAACTACTGGACCGATTTGAAAAATTCTTTCACCATTAGAATTGTACATTATCGATGATGGACATAGGTTATAGAATATTTTCAAAAAAGTTAGGGATCCGTATGAAAACTTCGATAATGTAACCCAAGGTGTGAGAAAAAATCCTTATATCGCGTACGCTGCGGAATCTATTAACAATAGAGCAAAGTGATGTACTACAGTTTTATAGAGGTCATCAATGTCTACAAAAAAGTCCGCGATCCCATATGTCTAACGTCCGCTTTTTGTTCAAATTATTCAAGCAAATCCTTGGTGATTTGAAAAAATGGTGATTTCGGTATCATGATATCAATCCTTATCCATTTAAATGGTTTGATAATTAAGGTTGATTATTTCCGTGTAAATTACACTTTAAATTATTCAAATCGGACCTTTCGTTCAAAAGTTACAACGGTAATAAACATGCTCGGAGTAAGAAAAATGTCGCGGCTTGAGCGAACTAGGAAGAATCATATCAATGCTTGGTCCGATGAAGTTGAAAATGATTTCGATAAAACAATAAGAATAACAAATGTTTGGATTTTTCGCAAATAAACTACATATCTACATAATAAGGGGTGAAGCAGGGGTGATTAAGATTTTAGGGGAGGACATTATTGCTTGCTTTAATTTACGTCGGGATGCTATGAACAAACTAAAAATGGGATTATTGAAACAGATGTACCTAACAATTTTTGCATAATCAACTCCTGACGGGGTGAACGGGGTGAACAGTTGCGCTGAACCTGAGACCATAGAATAAGTAGAAATGGCTAAGTAATAAATGTAAATTAATGAAAATCGTTGTGCTTAATTTTCCAAAACTAACCTTTATAAGGGGTATAGGGGGCGTTGAAGTTTATGGAGGACCTACTAAATCCGCGCGGATGAAGTCGCGGGCGAAGTGCTAGTTAGTTACAACTGTGTGTTACCTGACAGTAGCGGGCCACAGCGGGAACATGCACACAGTGATGGTGCCCACAACCACCAGGATGCCGCACAGCCAGTAGTACCACGGCTTGGGGTCGTAGATCCATACGTAGGCGTCTAGCGTGTCGAGGAACACCTGATCCATGTGCATTTCAAGGCGAATCTTGCGTTTTTTCTTCTCTTTCTCTTTGACGTCTTTTGTGTCCTGGAAATAGTAAGAAAAATTAAGGCTAGGGTTAGGCTTTATAATGACGCGAAATGTTACTATTCCAGATAATTGACAGACTTTGTCTCTGTCATCTCTGACATTGACTAGAGTCAAGAGCAAACCCATCACTAATAAAAATAAATAAAAATTGTCCCTAATAATTTTTGGTGAATTCTTTTTTGTGAGTTTGTGTAAATAAGCGTCATAAGCAGAGAGCGAAATAAGTAGACTATATATTCACCTAAAGCTCGAAGAAGTAAGTAACATAGAGTTGATAATACCTCCTCTAAAATCCCGGAATCATAAACATGACCATTGGATCCTGGGATTAAAGAAATTTTAACTAAATTATTATATTGAAGAATCTTATTGTTTTAGAGTTCCATGCTCAAACTGTTAAAATAAAGAACTTTGTACATACCAATAAAATTGGAATAAATTCAAATAAATTTTTGTAACTATCCTCAAGTCCAGTTCATGTTTACGTAATCTCGGGTTTTAATAGTCATGTTTATGATTCCGGGATTTTAGAAGAGGTATTATCTACTCTATATTACTTACTTCTTCGAACTTTAGGTAAATATAGTCTACCTATTCCGATCTCTGGTCATTTGTGACCCTGACTACATAGCTCCTATCTGAAACTTTTCAGATATATTCTCCAGGCTCATCTCAGCAAGCCGTACTTACTCAGCTATCAACTTTTTGCTCTCAATATGGTTGCTCAAAAAGCGTGCCAGCTCCCCGTCTAATACAGAGGATTAAACTATTTATTTTATATTGCCTCCATAAGGGCGTGCTTTATGATTTTCTTTGATTACCTTTCCTTCGCAGGCGCTAGCCTGACTCTTCTCTCCATCTTTCTCATCTCCGCTTTTACTTGATTTCTCCAATTCCTTCTTCTTAGTTTTCCCTTTCAACTCTTGTTCAGTCACAGGAACCTGAAACATAAGCAATGATACCTTATAAGTATAGAATGTTATCATATGCGATTCACAAAGCCTGGCACGTCAAGGGTGATTTAAATATTGTTACTTGAAATAAGCAGATCTAATAATTTATTTAGTAACTATTTTAAACAAAAAAATAGTTTCCTGGTGACTCAAAGAACAGGTCCCTATCTACTTTGCGAAAAGCAAAAACTTCGAATAAGGAAAAAAAAACCTATTCAACTTTTATTTAATTAAACAACTGGCTTTTCAGACATTACCTTTATATTTTTATATATCTATGGATCGTAATTATTATCATTCATTCACAAATGAACGATTTGAAATGGCCTTAACCCTTGATAACAAAACGTAACACGTGGATATTATCTGTCATTTGTGCTACCCAAATTAATGCGTTTAACACGTTTTGCATTAATTATGTGTTATCAGTAATTTAGTGAAACTCGCTTCCAAGGCCAGACAATAAACTTTGTAGAAGTTCAAGTAGCAATGTTGTGACGACACGGTTAGCAGTGGTTGAGCGATTGACCGCTGCGCTGCGTGTCGCGGGTTCGATTCCCGCACGGAACAAACATTTGTATGGCCTTTAGATAGTTGTGTCCGGTCTGTCTGTTTGTCACATTTTCTATGTTTGTAAACGCACCCACGATACAGGAAAAATTCGTAGTGTGGGGCAACGTTTTATTATAAGAAAAAAATTAAAATGTTCTTGGCGACAGATTTTTTTGGAATTACTAATTATGATGGTTATTATTCGTTGAACGAAGTACATTTTCTATTAGGATCATCAACTATCATTTTTATTAATTGGTCAATGATCACCCTGAGGTAAAGAACCTACATACAAGATAAGTATAACAGTCTTATCAATTAATTATATTCGAATGCATGTTTTCCGCCATCTTCGACAGCGAAACTTTTTGATATACCTACATAGTGTGTCGGACGAGAATTAACGAACAGGCCGCCCTGGCACACACTTAAACCTTCCACGTTTACCGATGATCGCGATCTTGACATTATTAAGAACCGTTGCACGAGAATTACAGAATCGCTTTACGTCTGGTGAGATTGTGGTGAAACCCGAGCCTATCAACAATATTAAAAAATACACACACACCTTCTTAGCCCTGTGGAACAGTTTGTGTAATAACATTGTATGTAGGTAGTCTGTGACTTCGTGTCGGGTTGTGAATACGGGGTTTTTGCCGGTCGCCCATTTTGAGGTCAGCAGCGCGTCTACTGCTTTTGTGCCTGGAAATAATTTTGGAAATGTTAACAGTTGCCTTATCATAGTTATCATTATCACCCACAGCCTAACTTTGCGCACAGCTCGGTCAGGTCAGCCCGGTCCGCGTGCAATGAAAACAATAATGTTTATGTTATGGTATTCCATGAAATAATTTCATAGCCTATCTGTGGGTTTAATTTAATTGTTCTATCGTAGGTTACCTATCAACTGACGGGTAGTAAGCTGAAGTTATAATTATTATCTACCTAGTTCGTTTTCTAACGTATTAACTCAGTTTATTACTTAAATATTAAACACAGCCTGAGACGTATTTTTAAACAAATGTCATATTTTATTAACATTTTTTTAAACAAGCGATAGCGTTTATTATAAGTAGGTTACACGTAGGTTTTGTTACTTGCTAAAGAGAGCAGAGGTGGCCCAGTGTCGTCAGTCAGTCGTCGCGTCGTGGGACCTCCCACCATGTTTTATAATTGATAAGACGACTAAAAAGATCCGAAGTAATGACTTTTTAAGGAGTCTGATGCAGTTGGTGACATCAAATCTGTGATTGTACTAAAGTAAATGCCACAAACTGTAACAAACTGCTTGAAAAATCGATTCTTCGAAACTTTTTAGTCGTTTTTCAGGTCGAAGATTTTGAATAAAGTTTTTTTTTGTTTAGCTATTTTTTCCATAATGTACCTATATATTACAGCTATTTCAATATTATGGAACATGGAGGTCAAAGAATGGCTCTTGTCTACATACCTTGAGTATCTGCTATAAAATATACATTATATCTACAAAATTTCTGGAGCTCAGACGATTTCAGATTCAATTTCCACTACCGACTTCAAATCGATCTTTTGAAGCTAGGCATTGTGATAGCTGGGATCAATGACCCGATATTAAGAACCTGTTATATACCTGGGTATTATGAAATGCCTGCGACAGCCGTTACGACCTAGATTCCAGCACCTAGGTACTAATAAAATAAATACTGTACAGTTTAAGAGCGTCATACTCCTCACATTCTTGAAAAAATTACTTGTCAGTTATATCAGTGAAGCATTTTTCATGAAACTTGAAAAGCATACTCAAGATTCCTAGGTCTAAAATGTTAGTTAAGATTTTTTCGAAAAAGGATACTTATCTAAGAGAAACAGTGAAAGCAATAAGTTTTGCACGCCTGGGTAGGCCGCTGCAAACACAACTTGGCGAAATGGGGTTTTGCATTATATATACGTCGGATACCCACTGTGAGTGCGGTGAGAACATGAGCCACACGTTTGAGCGCCCCAAGCGCCCATGCACCTTGGGGGATTTAAAGGAATGCCACTGGTGCTGCAAATAACGTAGCCACCACTGGGCCCAAACAATCAAGGGAGTAAACCACCTACTTGAAAAGAGGAAGTTTTGTATGGGGAGTGAAAAATAAATCTCCTTTCTCTCAGTACCTTACGCAATGATCTCTGTATGTATGTAGATCTGTACACACGGGTGTACAGATGACATTTCAGAGGAATAAGGGTGCGTTTCCACTGAGGCGGAGCGGAGCAGAGCGTGCCGCGATTCACCAATCAACCAAGCGGAGTGGAAAAGAGATGTGAATTTCAAGCCTTGTGATTGATGAATCGTGGCACGCTCTGCTCCGCTCCGCCTCAGTGGAAACGCACCCTTAAGGTTTCTGCCTTCTGCGTCATTGTTTAGTCGTTTACTATAAAAGTTACTACTAAAAATAAGTTAACCGTCCATTAAATCGATGTCTCGTGCCCTTTAGAGCAGCCGCGGTCGCGACTCGTGAACTGACGATGAACGTGAACGCCGGAAAGGTCGGCCGTCCAAATGTTCAATTGATCGCGAATTATTCCATAAAACTTTATTCGTTGAATGTAAGTACAAATTGACGCATAAATGAACGTCCTTTTCGAATTGTTTTGATTCTACGTATCTGACTCCACCGAATTCCATTTGTTGATCGCTTATACAACATGTGATAAGCATAGCATATCACAAGGTAGGTTGGTCAATAATTACCCCACTGCTGGGACAGTCTTCTCTGTGGAAGAAAGTGGGCCATCCCATTCTAGGACATATCACAGCTGGTTTGGTCAAGCTGTTTGCCTTCAGTTTGGGGAGCAGTGGGGATGAAATAAATTGCAAAGTGAAAAGTTATTGAGTTCATTTGGATCTACAATCCGTATGGCTAGGACGTTATTAATGAGCCAGCAATGGTCCAGAGCCACAGCACAGCGACAACAGTACACCAAAGCAAAAAAAAATCACATCTGTTCATAAATGACGGAGCTATGAGGTACTTAACATATATAAAAAAAAACAACCGAATTGAGGACCTCCTCCTTTTTTTCAAGTCGGTTAAAAAGAGGACACTTCCCAAACACTCGATTCTTAAAATCTTATATTAGCCTTTTACGATGCCTACAGTCCCACCACACGAAAAGGTTTTCATTCTTTGAGACTAGCCAAAAATAAAGTCGTAAAATTTAAAAATAGAAGCCCGATGGAATTCTTTAAATATTTAAAAAGTTTGTTTTATTACAGCGGAAGTTCGGAGAGAGAGCACACGCCACACGGTCAAACATAAAGGAAATGCAGCTACGCAGCTTGGCAATACGCCACAGAAATGTTGGAAATTTTATAAATATTTCCATTTGAATACAGACTTTTTTTGTATGGATGTGGATAGGCATGTTTGGGATGATAGCTGCCGCTACGTGATTCAATTTAGTGTGAGAATTGAGAAGTTTCAGCTCTAGTAAAGCGAGATAGTGCAAATAACATAGCAATTGTGATTAAAAAACAAGGGCCTAAAACTCCCATCAATAAAAAAAAGAAAAATATAAATATTGCCATCAATTCTACAAAACAACTAGAAAAAAAGCTGCAACAAATGGTTAAGAAAAAGAGAAGGGATTTCTTCTACACATTTGCAGTTGAATCTTGTAAACATAGCTGTCATAGCGTCTCTCAATTTTATTCGTTTCTGTTTGTTTGTCGAAACTGCAGCGAGGTTAATATTAAATTATCTTACCAGTGAAATATTCCACGTGATGGTTCAAGAACTTAGTCTTCTTTGTGGGCACGTTAGCCTTGAGCCACTTGGCGACCGAGTACTCCTCGCTCGTCGCCTTCTCCGATTCAGGCACGTCTCCAAACTCCTGGAAATATTAGGAAAACATTCATATTATTGACTGTTTTATCAGCTTCAGCTTTGAAGAAAATATCGAGCCCTTACTGCCGACATATTTTCGAAAATACGTTATATTGCTTAAACAATGAGACTAAAGGGAAAAATTCCTTTTCGAAAAATGTCGCTTATCCTAAGTCTGCGGTAAGGGCTGATCAAGCTTCGATATACGACCTCAAAACCAAGTAAAGATCGCTTTTAGTGATAAGCCCGCACACTGTGGAGTCACCATTGGTAATTTCCAACTTTTGTATTTGTTCATAATGTATACAGTGAACATCATAGTTTTCAACATAATAGAGCAGGAGCTTTAGAAGGACAATGGCGAGACTTTTGCCTCTCAGTAGGACAAAAAGGTTACATACAATCAATAAAAAATGTAACGATATTCCATCGCCTTTGTGGGTCTAAACAACATTGATGGATTATTGTTCACATAGTCGCCAAGCCTGAAGGGTTCGCCATTGAATCGAACAGTTCGTAAAATATTTAGAAATGATATTCACCGGTCGAATGCTTTTGTCAATGCAGTTATTATTCTGTAGCTTTCTAAAACCTGTTTTTTTTTGTATAGGTACAGAGCTTACAATGAAATGCTTCTTCAGTTTTTCACAAAGACCCTAAAGTCCTAACATAAAAGGCATCTTAGAACAAGTAACAATAAATAGTTGGCCTTGGCTTGTTGATGGCAATAGGGAATAAGCATGCAATTTTTTTATTTACAAAATGAAATACTTATTACCTTTAGACATCACTTATGAAAACATTTTTAAAATAACTTCATCGAAGTTATAAAGCCTATAAGTTGACAGTTAGAAAGAAGAGTCCGATATTGACTTTGACGTCAAAGTCCATGACGCGTATACAGCTGCCATATAAAACAGCGTTTTCGCGAGAGGGACAGATATTATTTGTTTAGAATAGTTATATCTCGTTGGTTTTTCGATCAATTTTGGTTCTATTTTCACTGTTAGTATTATAATTTTTGTTTATTTTGAGATAAATTGTGTAGATAACAAATATTTTTTTCATTTTATTTCCCTATTCTGGTATTGTTGTGAATGTGGATGGGAAGTCCAAGAATTACTGGTAGAATGTCCATCATGGTTGTATGGAATCTCGGTATGTAATAGACGGTCAGCTTTCCACGGTCAAAACTCGGAAAGTGTGGCTTAACCTCAAATATCGATCAGTGCGGTTATTATTATTTTTCCACGAGCTCTTCTATAAATACAGGTATTTATAGAGGAGCTCGTGGATAACCTAAAAACCTAAATTTAGACTAAGATGAAACATATAATAGTGTATTTAATTAAGACTAAAAATAAATTGTAAAATTGTAATTTATAATGTTTTATTGATGACTTTTGTAATGTTTATCTAATTGTAATGTTTTAATTTATTGTAAATATTTTTTCTAATTACACATTAACGCTGGACTGGTTCCGAGATAAATGAATTTATATTATTTATTATAAATACTCCTCATAGACAATAATGGAAGAAAAAGACTTTAAATTGGGATAATGGGAAAAAGAATGATAGCGAGTCTACAGATTCGACATTTCGTAGGCCACAAACAAATGATGAAGATCTAATAATATTGACACCAGCAAACAATGAAGGGTATTGTGTGTTATTGTAGATGGGTAACGTATGGCGTCATAGTAATAAAATTTAGTTCGTTAAAAGAGTCCTACTGTGCAAGGCCAGCTGTTAAATAGATTTAGCACATGGATACATAGCTTTACATTAGTTATTTTAGGGCCACGTTTCCACCTGCAAACAGCTCGCATGCAAGAGCAACATCATCATCATCGGCCTAGCCTTTTCCCAACAATATTGAGGTCGGCTCCCAGTTAAACAGGATTCAGCTGAATAATACAAGTATTTTACGTGGTGCGTGCCTACCAGACTTCCACAACCCATTAACTGGGTAAGACAGTACCTACTTCTTAGCAAGACTGGTGTCAGATATGTTTGGCTTCTGACAATACGTAACGACTGCCGAAGATCTACAAATGATAGCCAGGGCCAACGGCTTGACGTGCTTTCCCACCCATCCACAGACCAACCTCGGCAAGCGTTGCTTAACCTTGAAGATCGATCCGTGCGGCTGTTATTATTTAGCTACGAGCTCCTCTATAAATACTCTGCAACGACAAGTATGGAAAAAAAGACAATAAATTGGGAAAAAGAATGACAGCGAGTGTTGTAATGCAAGTGGCATTACATACAGAAGTATAATGTGATCAAATTAATGTTCGAACCTTCCCCGTAATGCATTTAAACTAGCATGCCAGTTGCTTGCAGGAATCATAAAATTAAATATTATTTACTACTTACTTGTTAACTGGCACACTCCAGTATGCCATCAAAAAAAAAAACAGCAAAAAAATCACCTTTGTTGTATGGGAGCCTCACTTAAATTTCACCTAGGTATAACGCACGGTTCATGAGATACAGCCTGGTGACAGACAGATAGACGGACAGCGGAGTCTTAGTAATAGGGTCTCGTTTTTACCCTTTGGGTATGGAACCCTGAAAAGATGATTTAATTGTGCTATTTGCTTGTGTACATACAGTTTATTCCCAGAAAAAAGTTACCCAAGTACAAAGAACTCCTCTAAGATAGAATAATACAGTAATAAAGACCTAGCCCAACTTGACCTAAAGGCAAGACTTTCCCTTTCAGAATGTATCGCGTCCTTTGTTCTCTAACTGTAATTGTACCGCTGTGCGCGTGCGCAATCAAATGTGTTTCTTGTTTAAAATTATGTAGATACTAACTTTAATTTACGGCTTTTAAATCGTTGTTATCGTCCAAAAAGTCTGAATTCACAATTTTAGGAGAACATAGCCAAAATTGTTACTCACTTGTTATTTTGTAAAAATGTTACGTACGACGACATACTACGTACTAACATTGGTGTAAGAATATAAGTACACCAATGTTCCGTAATGTTCTGTATGGTGTCAGACGTAAAAGAACAGCACCATCCCTGTCGTAAGAGGCGACTAACGGACTCAACAGAAAATGGGCAGCAGCATTCTCTGTAGGTACTACATTGCAACAGCTACACTGCGATCGCCAACCCGCCTGCCAAGCGTGGCGATTATGGCAAACCCATCCATTTAGGGGAGGCCTATGTCCAGCAGTGGACGTCTTTTGGCTGATATGATGATATACATATACACCAACATATTTTGAATAAGCTACACATGCCTTTATGATAGCAATAATAAAATATGTACAAGCGCATATGAAAAGGGTACAAGCATAGAGTATATAGTCTTTGGGTACAAGCATTGATGTATTATAATATAATACATCAATGGGTACAAGAAAAGAATTCATTGGGACCAAAAATAATTAAGTTTAGAGACATATCATGGATTACTCCATGACTGAAAAGATAGATACGTCACTGCTGAAGATACTCTGTAATGTCTACGGCCTTTGAACCTAAGACGTAAGTACTGCACGTGTCCACATCGTCATCATAACAAATCATTAGTAATTTGTGGCATCATTAAATTTAAGCGTAAAACAGAAATCTAATGGACAATTCCTGCAACGCCTACACAAGCAAATGATGACATACTGTGTCCCATTTTGGGTTTATGGTGTGGTAATCCCAATTTGTAAAGAAACAAGCAAGCAACCATCAAAACCATAAGTACCATTTTTATGATGCAACATGGAAGTATTTTTACCTCACCAGTGGAGGAGTTATGAAATTCTGTATACGAACCTAAATTAAATTGAAATAAGGGATCCGTACGCTTATCCCAATATTTGATGATGGATTGGATTAAATTGATTTGAAGGAAAATTGTCTCATAATTTGACACCGATTGATTCTTCCCATATTTCATTCTTCTCCTAACGACTTAATTTTCCTATTGATGAAAAACAAGACGAACTTCCATGGCGATTTATGTCTTCCATCCAACATAAAAAATAAGAATAAAAACGCAACAATGCTACGAGAAACAACGCTACCGACGTCACTGTCTCGTCATATACCTACCGACAAACTTATGAACGCATGTGGCGAAAAAGAGAACTAACACAAAATGTACTGAATTTGACAGCTTCCCTTGACAAGTAACGCCACTACTGAACTAACAAGAATTTTGTCGGAGAATAGCCGTCGGCTTTTGCTATGGCCGTGACTTTGGCCTTGGTAATGACCCAGTAACTGGTGTCTATCTAGATTACACCTACGTTCAATGTGTTACAGGAAGATAGTGACTGAATTATTGGCGATAGTAATGGAAGTTCGGCACGTGGCCTGGTTGATGTTACGTTTGAAGAATGTGTGGAGTTTCCTCATTGGTTAGATTAGACTTGCCGGTAACGTATAATGTAGGTAAAAATAATAATTTGAAAATATGTTACAAAATTAAAGCCCATAATCAGTTTCTGTATCCTTGATACAGAAACTGATTTTGATTCGTATATGATATGATTTAAATTCACTTATTTTTTACACTTGGGTTCAAGTTGTTTTGGTCAGTGGGTCATCTTAGAGCTTGTGGTCGTACGTACTTAACGGCCAGAGCGGTTCCATATTAATATTGAAAAGCGGCTAGCCGCCCCCTGCTGTTGACCGCTAGTGCGTTAGGGCGCTTAGGGGCGGAGTTGTTATTTTTTTCAACACTAGCATCATTTCCAAAATGCCACTAAAAGCGGAATGTATTCACAATCACTTAACACAAACTTTACAACCAGAATCGAACAGTATTTACCGTTACCCCACATTCCGTACTTCAAAACGGAAACACTTCTGAATCTCATTGAAATATTGCACTAAAATAATAAAATAGCCCTGAAATATATAAATATACTCACAAAGTCTCTCATAGCTACAAAACACAACCGCACAAGACACTATACGAACCATAATGACAGTTATAGCAAAGCTATAGCAGAACTGGAGAAAGTGGGCCATTCGCCTATGGAACAAATTAATGGAAAACATACCTGGCCGATTGTAAAAATAAAATAAGACATTGGAAACATGTGGAATGATCCATTAAAGAAGCAAACTTTAAGTAGGTTAAGACATATTGTATGGAACACCTTAAGAGTTAATGAGGTTTACTTTAACCAAGTCGCACGTTTCTCGATTACAATCGGTGAGAAAAAATCTATGGCAGTACTTTTTCTAGACCATAATGATGATAAGCTTAATCGGTTGATGTAGTGGATACCCTGGGTATCGATTTGCACAGGGATGTGGCATGTGGAAATAATGGATGAAGTAATTTGTTAGATGTTTAAGAGAAAATCGAGCCTGATGAAATATTTGAAAAGTTATAATTTTAGCAATAAACTACGTAGTCAGGGATATTAATGATGAAATATATGACGTTTTAATAAATATTAGTATTAAAAATGTCGCCAAGAAAGTACAATATGATTGGAATGGTCATAATGAACCAAACTTAAACATAAAGCCGATACAGGCTAAAGAATTGGCTACATTAAACACAATTGCACCATATATAAAAACTAAGTTTCAAATGGAGCAAAACCAATCGGGCGGACAATCATCTTAGTATTATTATATGTCATCAGAGTCAATTGAGCGCGCTCAGGCGTATTGTAAAGTGATTTCAGCTTTAACTGCTACTATTTTATTAAGTAGCATTATGCTGAGCATAAGCAATTTGCAATTCAACTGTATGAAACTACCCTATTGACGAAACCTATTGCTTCTCATATTGCGAAATGAGTTTTCCGTAAAAGCAAAAATAACATCTTCTTTTCGTGTCTATTCGACTTCGACTTCAATTTGGTTCGACCACTAAGCAGTCACATAAATTATTGCTGTCTTTCTGCTCGCTTAAAACTTAAACAAAGACAAAGTCAGCAATCTCGAACTGATTTTAACCATAAATCATGGACAGTGCAGTTTGTGAACAAAAAAACAATTATTGTCCCATATCTTTGTTAAGACCGAGAGAAAAAAATGAGGGGTAAGGGGACGACTGAGATGACGGTTTAAAGAGATTGATGACACGAGAGCAAAAGAAACACTGCACCGGCCCTAAATAAAATGGAACACAGGCAGTATTCAAGGACGACGATGTGGCTCCATCTAGTACCGTATTTTCTTTAATTTATATTGCCTGAATTTCTGTTGAAATATAATCTGGAAACTTGTTCTCATCTGTTTTTATCAAGTTAGTTCCTTGAAAGAAATTAGCGTTGCTGACTTGAGTATGTGTGATCCATCTGTGTCTGTGGATCTTACAATCACAAGGGAATTCTAAAGCTAGTTTAGCGCTTACGTCGAAAATTCACACCAGTCGACAAACGTGAACGATCATAATGATTTGCAGCAATAATCAGCCACGCTTGACAAACAGATTATGAGTATATTACGCAGTTTAGAACGTGTTTGGTTTTTTTCGTTTAGCCAGGTGTTAACAGAAATTCATCGAGTTGAACGGTGGTAGTGGATTTTGTACTTTGTTAGGGTAAATTCCCGTGCTTATCCGAATAGAATTATGAGTCATATTAGACCCCTTTAAAATGGAATTCTGTATGTATTTGATACATAAGGAAAACGCGTAAAAAAACCCAAGAAGATATGCATGTGATGCAAAGTGGTTAAATACTAAATACCGCCAACAAATACTAGAAAGAAGTAGGTAGGTATCAAGACCTGCCAGGTTTGCGGATTTTGTTCGAAAGAGTCACCGATGCCCTGGAACGCAAAGGGCACTAGGAGGAGCACGGATGGGTTTTAGTCAGTAAGAGTCTGACACTCCCTCCCGCTCAACCCAGAGCGAAATGAGTCATTTGATGATTTCCCATCTATAAAGTTACCAACAGAATTCCCGATGGAATTGAGACAATGATGAAGTCTCGTGCCCATAAGGCGCACCATTTTAATTACAAGAACTACGTACCTAAACATGATGCTTTTATCCATACTATAATATAATATTATAAATTCGATACCGTTAGTCGGTATCGAATTTACCGGATTCGGTTGAAACTTGGCAGTCGGATAGATCATGTCTTGAAATCCGACATAGGACTTATTATCCCGGGGATATCCCCGGTTGTCCCATGGTTGGGATTATGTTCGACGTTTACGATGGCGAAGACAAAGGCAGAGATAAGTAACTATGTAATTAATGGAAGATGAAAAGGTGTTGCGTCGACCTCAAACAATATGGGACAAGCGCATAAACAAATCAAATTCAATTCAAATGTCAACATTAGATCCATGGGGTCCGAGTGCGCATCGAGTCTTTCGGGACATCAGCCAACATCTGGTCGACTGTTCACGTGACCTGACCAGAGGGCTGGGCTTTTCTTCGGCCAAAGAATCAGTATTGGCATTCAACGCGGCAATGCTGCCAGTGTTCTCGGCATTTTTGCCATTGACAACGACGATGTGGATGAATTTTTTGATGCCCAGTGATTTATTTTGTTTAAACACGCGTTTGTACTTATTTTCGTGATTATTAGTCTAGTTGTTTAAAAGTGCCTCTAAATAGTTAAGTCAGTGGTTTTGATTGTTTATTCAAATGTTAAATTCAATACAATCTACACTAATCTTCGGTTCCTAGATCTGCGCGTAACTAATTTCTCTGCATTGATAAGACGCGGCACATATTCTCGCAGCGTATTTGTTGAATAAAAACATAACAGAAGTTTACATAACATTTCATTGTTCGGATCCTAACTTATATTATTACTGTGATAAGGGTATCAGAAGGGGGAACAGGACCATCAATAAAAAAGAACTTTAATTTAAGAATCATAGGAACATCTAAAGTCGTTTTTTATTGGTGGCAATATTTAAAGGTTTTTGCTTTAAATATAAAATCAATACTATACATTGAACTTTGCATGAGCGGCTTTTCCAATAAATTAGCAAGATCATAAAGATTTTAAAGTCCACAAATATTTCACTATGATTTCTCTACTCAATATAAATTCTTTTGATAAAATAATTTCTTAGTTATACTCGTAAATTATCTCATGGCTATGAATAATCTTTGAAGTTGTTGGCCGAGATAACATATCTTCATATTGTAACAGCCAATTAAGAATTAGGCTATTAATTTGTCCTAGTGTTAAACTTGTTTGACTTTTTAAAGAGCTTTTTGAAACAGAATAAAGCTCATATTCTTAATTTGTTTTGTCTATATTTAAGCTAAAATATTATACAACAACAGGTTTGCACCTCAAGTGTTTTAAGTCAGGCTCCATGAAAGCAAGTTTGTCACATTCATTTGTAACAGATCAGTTCCAAACTCAAATGTAAGTTAAGTTTATTTAATAAACTGTTTACCTCAGGACAATAATAATCTGTTCTGTCTACAATAGATAAAAATGTTTTGATTTTGCTTTGCTTTGACAGAGCTGTTCAAGAGGCCATATACTAGACAGACAAAATATTAAAAAATACCGGCCAAGTGCGAGTCGGACTCGCGCACGAACGGTTCCGTATCATTATCTATGAAAAACGGCAAAAAAATCACATTTGTTGTATGGAAGCCCCACTTAAATATTTATTTTATTCTGTTTTTAGTATTTGTTGTTATAGTGGCAACAGAAATACATCATCTGTGAAAATTTCAACTGTCTAGCTATAAAGGTCCATGAGATACAGCCTGGTGACAGACAGACAGATGGACAGCAGAGTCTTAGTAATAGGGTCCTGTTTTTACCCTTTGGGTATGGAACCTTAAAAATGAAGTCGATTGACACAAAAAGAAGAAGAAGACCGTGATAATATTAATAGTTAAGGTTAATAGTTAGTTAGTTAGGTTTCATTAATATTAATAGTTGAAGGACTAAGATCTACATTAAGTTTGAATCTGAAATAAACTTTAATTTACTGATGAAATAAAGGAACAGTCATTGTTAAGGATAATCAAAGACAACTAGGTACAAGAATTTAAAATACTGGCTTATGTTGCAATTGGTTCAGTATACTATAAAGTTGAATTTCTTTTAAGTACAAGGGAAATAAGAGGAAAAAATCACAAAGAATAAATGTAATCTGAATCTCTATATTATTAGAAGATATATTAGTAGAGAAGAGCAAAAATCAGAAATAGCTTGATTATGAATGAAATGATAATTACTGTAGAGTACTAAGTGCGATCTCGTATCCCTGTGACATCCTCATTGTAAATTAACAGCATGAGGAAAATATGTCTAAATAATATAGCATAGAAAAATTAATTTATCATTTACAATAAAAGAATAAATTATTATAAGTAGGTACAACTGTTTCACACCTGTGCAAATGTGTTGTGCGACTAAATATAAAGGAAAATTACTCGACTGTGACTATTATGTAGGTTTTGCTAGAAAATAAATAAATACAGTGACTATAAACATTTGAATAATGGTGAAATTGTTGTGATCAATCGTGCATGTGTAAAAATAAAATGTATCAAACCTTTTTTCGCTGTAAAAAAAAAGACAATGAATAAGCAAATGCATGCAAAAATTTTTTCTAAATGGTTGGCCAAAAAAGAATGAAGATCACTGTAATGACCCCAATGTAGATCATTGGGGACATTTGCAAAATCCTAAGGGACAGGTGAGACAAATAAAAATTACTTTGTACTTTTTATAGAACTGTCAACAAGATGGATTATGTTCTTTGACATGGCATGATGGTAACATCTGATCTGGTTATTTGGTAAATAGTCGCAGTAAACAAAGGATTCCCAAAAATAACTGACACTGCGCTCATTCAATGACGCTGATCTTGAAGAACTACGCACAAAACCCGTTGGTTTTCAGCCAGGCAATGAACTAAACATAAAATCGAAATGGATGCGTCATTCGGTAAATACCACGAGAAACTGTAAAAAATTGACGTAAAATAACCATTTTTTAACGCTGAACTTTAGTTTCACACATGAAGGCAATAAAGATCCAGAAATTTAAAAGAAAAATGTATTGCAATCGGGAAAAATCCACACGCCGCATCCGCAATATGGAAACATGATAAAAACAACAACGAAGTGTAATTGAGTAATCTGAAAGCGAGTTACATTATTGAACATTAAATCTATCTTACCTCTTTACGTTTTTTAGTTTTCCTTTTGTCTGCCATTATAAATTATTTTTGCCAACGTAGTCTTGATTGTCTGGAAATCTATTCGCTTTTCTTGTTTCTGACGCTGACACTTTTTTGTTGACAGGTCACCATATTGAATGAATGAGATGAGGAACGAATGAAATGAATGTACAATCAGATGTTTTTGAAGACCCTGTTACACGAAACCATTTTCTCGAACCATTTTACAATGTGTAAATTAGTGGCGGGACGACCTAGACGACCTAGACCCCTACTACGAGGGTTGGTTCAAGGTGGCTCGGGACAAAAATATCTGGAAGGAGTTAGGGGAGGCCTTTGCCCAGCAGTGGGATAGAATAGGTTGATTAAAAAAAAATACAATGGCAACACGTTCTCAAAAGACGTTGCCAGGAGTTTTTGGCGGGATTTTAACGAGAGAAGTATAGCGTCCGTTTTTAATTATTTTCAAATTGATTCCTAGTGGATATTGTGGTGTAAAATTGGTGTAGTTTTATGTCTCACAAGTGTCTACGCATTGAAACAGACGCGATCTCGGTAATGTAGAGCTGTGAATTTTATTGCAGTATGACTGCCACTGGGCAATGCTCGGAGTTTCCTTGCGTGATCGAATCAGGAATGATGATATCCGCAAGAGAACCAAGGTTACCGACATAGCCCGAAGGATCGCCAAATTGAAGTGGCAGTGGGCAGGGCACATTGCTCGCAGAACAGATGGTCGATGGGGCCGAAAAGTTTTGGAGTGGCGACCGCGTACCGAAAGACGCAGCGTTGGAAGGCCTCCCACAAGGTGGACCGATGACCTGGTGAGGGTCGCGACTCGCGGGTAACCGATGGATGCGAGACGCACAGGACCGGTTGTTGTGGCGACGCTTGGGGGAGGCCTATGTCCAGCAGTGGACGTCTTTCGGCTGATATGATGATGATGATGATGATGACTGCCACAGCGAAGCTTGCCGAGAAGGCTGACTCGATATATTTGCTGCCAAATACTCCAGCAAACATTAGAATGTATTACACACGCTTTCTAATGCAAAACAAAAATATTTATAAAAATAAGTCTAGTAATTTTTAATGACTACGACTGAAGGACTTGTATCCATGGTTTTGAACAAATATAAAAAAAGACCTTGTCACTTGCCAATCCCCATTTAAAAAATATATCTGTCACTGTCAAACTGATATGACAGACAATTGACATTTAATTTTTTATCATTCGCAGTTTGCCAATTGCCTGCTCGCTCGCTGACTTCCAGTTTTATCATTTCCACGGAAATTATTCGTTTAATCGATATTTTGTTCTTGTTTCGTTTCATAAGACTGCGGCAGTCCGTGTGTGTAGTGTGTATGTACAGTTCTGTATCCTAACCTTTGGTGAACTCTCGTTTACGGTCACCTTCCCTAGTCGGAAAGTTTATTTGAATTTGTTTCTAGTATTATTTAATTCCGTCTATATTAATAGATGATAGCATATCCGTTTTATTGTCTGCATTATCGGGAACTGGAATTCGCGAGTGAGGATAATCAATTCTAACGTGATCAGTGGTAATATTGAAATTCTGTTTCGGAATTAAAAGACTGCAGAATGGCTGAAACACGAGTAAATGGACATCAAATACACGATGGTAATAACTTTACTATTTCTGCAACAACTCTTGTCATATATTACGAAAGCTATTATTGTAAAGTCACTAAAATAGTATCTTTTGTAAAAACTGCACGGGCCTAAACATTTGTATCTTGTGATGTAATAAATATTCCAGTTTACATATCAAATGGTTTGTTCAATGAATAAAACTTGGGGTCAATGCCAATACATAATATTTGGCTTCTGTCTATCTATTTAGGTACTTAAAAGTTATTGTTCTACAAATTATTCTTTGCTTGCTTCATGAATTTTAATGATAAAAGGTGAATGTTTAGTAAAAAAGACAAGAAACTGTTTTGATTTCTAAAATTTAAAATTTTTGTTTTTTTAATTAGATGAGTAAAGTTTTAGGCTGTATAATCAATGCAATAGATTTGCATATTTCTTTGTAGACTTGGTTTTTGTGATGTTTCGGTCTTTGTTTTCAGGAAACACATGACTGTCTATCTGCTCTTTGATAGTTGTTTTTTTTTGGTTAATAATTAAGATATGTTATATGATAAAATAACATGATGAGACTTTAGATTATTAAATTTCATGACAAAAATTAACCAGGCACTAATTAATCCCTACTATTATTATAAATGCGAAACTAACACTGTCTGTCTGTTTCGCATTCACACTAAAACAGCTTAACGGATGGTCATGAAATATGGCAGATATAGCCTCGGATATGGAGAAGGATATCTAGGCCAGCTACCCTTTTACGCGATAACCAACATCCGTAAAATTCCCTAAGATTTTTTTTGATCTTACCAAAATAATTGTGAAATTGGCACACATAATACTCTGATCGGATCTAATATCTATTTACTTAGACAATAAGCTATAAAAAAAAGTTTAGAAGCCTCCAAATTAATATGAAAACACAATAAAATGAAATTTTATAAATTGCTGGTAAATCATGTTTTATGCAAACCTACTTATTTTTTGGATGGTCAAGGTTAAACAGGCTAATGACTGCAAAATATGTGGAAGGTATAAAGTTTAAACATTTAAATAATTTTAAGTAAATTGGTCTGCCTGCATCAGTGAGATTCCAAAGAATAAGTTAATTTCACTGAATTGGAATATCAAATTACCTAGTTACTTATTTAATTATATATGTACACGCAATATACCTAATTAAGAAAATTGTATATATAATATGAGTAAAGAGCACAAAGGTACCTACTACTTATTTCAAAAGAAATATCTTCCAGCAGACCTGCGGCAGAAGTATTTATTTCAGATCACGTACAATGGTTCACAGCAGGACTAAGTGCAGAAACCAGACCCAATAGATAGATGGGTCCAGTAATTTTTTACTTATTTAAAATTAAAATGTAATATTGATAATTATGGAGCACTTACCTGCACCACAATTGAGACATAATTTCAAGCATGTTCATAAAAAACCAGCCAAGTGCGAGTCGGACTCCCACACAAAGGGTTTGGTACCATTATTTATAAAAAAAACAGCAAAAAAATCATGTTTGTAGTATTGGAGCACCACTTAAATATTTATTTTATTCTATTTTTAGTATTTGTTGTTATAGCGGGAACAGAAATACATCATCTGTGAACATTTCAAATGTCTAGCTATCACGGTTCACTAGATACAGCCTGGTGACAGACAGACAGACGGACAGCGGAGTCTTGCTAATAGGGTCCTGTTTTTACCCGATGTGTAAGGAGTCGTAAGAAAGTCTCCTGTAGCTGCAACAGGCTTACTGTACTGTCTATTAAATCCACCCTGTATTGTATGATGTTTGAAAACAACTTAATTAATGCAATGAATGTAGTAGAATTTATTGTCAAAATGAAAGGCATTGGCCTGTGAATGTTGAATAAACAACAGTCTTCAAGCAGATCACAATGAAAAATTCTTGGGTAATTTGAGTACTTTATTGTTCTATAGTTCGCACAGAAATCAAAAGAAAACAACAATAAAGTACTTAGTTTTGAATTCACAATAAATCTAATTATTGATGGGCATGGAAATTAGAAATCAGCATGTTTGTATTCGGTAATCAGATTATTGCTGAGGGACATTAAGAAAATAGTTGTACTGAACAAGTATATAGTTAAGTCTTATGTAATTTGTATATTTTCCCTATGATTCATATCAACTGCAATGTTCCAGTGCAAAGTCCACTTCTGATGAATATAATACTGTTTGCCAAGATTTTCTAAAAGGCTATCTATGAATATAGTTTCCTATTTTCAATAATAGTCAGTCTTAGGTTATTGAGTAAGAGGCTCAAATACTTCAACATCTCTAACCACACACATAATATGTCATGTAGGTACATAATTATCTAATCTAACTCATAACTCGAAGAAGTGGATACTTACTTGATGAACGAAAGAAGGATGAAGAAAGGACCGCCACTCCACTTTATCTACATGTCCTCCTCTCTCATGCTTCTCTATAATTTGTCGACATCTTAGTAAGTACCTCCTTAGTACTCATTTTCGAAAATTCGTTTTAGTATGAGAAAGAGACAGGTATACATAATAACTTTTGTTATTATGTCAAATGGTACGCACCCCTCAAGAACCCCCCCTCCCCCCAAAGAACGAATAATCCAGGGAAGCTTGTTATCTTGCCAGGGTTGCAGAATTTGTTCGAAAGAGTTACCGCGACTGAAAACCCAAAGGGCATTAGGAGGAACACGAATGGGCTTTAGTCAGTATGAGTCTGACACTGATAGTTTGATTATTTCCCACCCTAAAGAAAGGAGGCTTGTTATGTGTTAAGCTAATTTTTATTGCGCTTTTGTAGTGTTGGTACTTTGCTAAAATTACCCTCACCGGGGTCGAACCCCCCAAATGACAATCCTGGATCCGCCCCTGTCACTATCCCTTTTACAACAGAATCATAATGGCTAATGACATTGAAACCTCAGTCATGTTACATTACAGTCTACAGACTGCTAATTAAGCAAGCCTAGGTTATCGACTTTATGAGTAAAATCCAGATAAAACCGGACTGATTACAAACGGTTACAGGTTAAAAAGAAAACATTGAACTCGTGCACCCCGCGTGGCTTTGGAATGCGGCGGCATGCGGCAGTGCCAAAAGTAACGTTTATTATTCAGTAGGTAGGTACCTAATAGACTTGCGCATAGTAGTCGACTGGGAGCGCTCCTTTTAGTTCGCGGCTCCTTGGCGAACTAGTTCGTTCTTTTAGTTCACTAGTTCGCGGCTCCTTGGCGAAATAGTTCGTTCTTTTAGTTCACTAGTTCGTTCTTTTAGTTCACTGGTTCGCGGCTCCTTGGCGAACTAGTTCGCTCTTTTAGTTCACTAGTTCGTTCTTTTAGTTCACTAGTTCGCGGCTCCTTGGCGAACTAGTTCGCTCTTTTAGCTCACTAGTTCGTTCTTTTAGTTTACTAGTTCGCGGCTCCTTGGCGAACTAGTTCGCTCTTTTAGTTCACTAGTTCGCGGCTCCTTGGCGAACTAGTTCGCTCTTTTAGTTCACTAGTTCGCGGCTCCTTAGCGAATTAGTTCGCTCTTTCAGTTCACTAGTTCGCTCTTTCAGTTCACTAGTTCGCTAGTATGCTGAGAGAAAGGCAGATACCGTTCTCGCTTTTTGTAATTTGCTTTTAGTTTTTTCGTTAGAAAAAATTATTTAGGGACGTTTTGCTCGTAGTATTTTAATTGATTTAATAGTTCAATTTAGAAAATTGCTTATAAAATGTACTACATAACGTGTTAATTCTAAATTTGTAAACAGGAGCTTGTATATTGCATTGTATTGAACGATGAGAAGCGCATCAGCGGCTGGAGTTAGGTTTGCCTGGGTCTTCTCTATGTCGCAATGTTCAATGCCACTCACATTCAATAGCACAAAACGGTGTTTTGGTAGGTTTATGGTGCCAAACGCGAGGAAACTCACATCTGTAATATAAGAACCCCCCATAAAAACGTCACCTACTTACCTTCATTTGACTGCTAAAACCCCAGGAACATCTGCCACCTAGACGTGAACTGCAGTGGTTCAACATACAACCTGCAAATCGCAAAAAACGTAAGAAAATTTGCATTTTGCGGGCTACTCTGGCGCTTTCACCTTAACTATCGACTCGAAAGTAAGCAAAAGCTTCATAATTGAAGAGAGTCCTCTTTGAAAACGGGGGTAGGTAACGCACCGGTGGTTTCCTAGTATTATTATTATGTAGATGTCCATAGACGGCGATGACGACTTACCGAAAGGTGGGCCGTTGTTTGCCATTCTAATAAAAAATGCGTCATCATAGTTGTTGTCTTATTTCGACGAAATATTTAAAATTGCAAGTCATTTCTCACTAAAAATGATCTTTGGACTTTGAACATTTTTCGAGTAAATATTTAAAATAGCAAGTCATTTCTCATCATCTGAACTTTGAACATTTTACACTTACGATAAAAAATATAGGTACCTATGACGTGTAGAGTAAACGGTTATCGTTGTTTGTTGCCATGATATCTTACTAAAATCCACAACAATAAAACATGAATGACTGAACTTCGAGTTTTAAGTCCTTCAATCCTCAACATCGAGTCAGAGTCTTATCTATACATATAATAAAACAGTAACGAAAGAAAAACTGTACATTGAGAATTTTCGAGAAAAAATAAGTGGCTTTTGTTAGAAAAACGTAACTGATGACAAAAAGTGACTTTTTAGAATTTTTGTCTGTTTGTCTGTTTGTCTATTTGTATGTGTGTATGGTACGGCTTCACGCGAAAACTACTGGATAGTTTGAATTTAAATTCAGCATAAATGTTCTTTGTAAACCAAGGAATACTTTAGGCTACATATTATCACGCCGTATGTTATGGGAGGTAAGCAATATTGATTTTAAAAGGTTTTTGTTCGTAATTGAATGCACAAAATAATTGAATGCACAAAATGACATGTTAGTTAGTTACAAAACCATTTAGATAATTTTTACACATAAACCTGATAGGAATTGTAGCAATCTAGAAGAAATCAACTTATTATCTACATAATTCAGATACCCGTAATGCCATCTGTTGGCCGAAAAAAGTACTAACTATCAAAAGCATGAGAATTACACCAAAATATATTTTTTAGTTACTAATGGTACTTTTAAAACGTCATAAACAGTGATTCTTTTGATACAAAACGTACCGTTATGCATTTGATGCATAACATAAAAAAAAGATTTGGTCTGATTGCTGACTGACGTAATTTTAATTTTTTTTGAACGGTTAATTCTCTCCACTCAACCTGTAAAGCACCCTGGTTGCTTCTGTACACTTGGACGGAGCTGGGCCGGCAAACTTAGCCAGGACCCCTACGCACAACGGAGTCCATACTCTACTCTATCCGTTGCGGGGTTTTTTTTTTATGGATGGGAAATCATCAAAATGACTTCTTCCGCTCTGGGTAGACTGGAAGGGAGTGTCAGACTCTTACTGACTAAAACCCATCTGTTTTTCTCCTTATGATCTTTGCGTTCCAGGGTCACGGTGACTCTTTCATACAAATTCCGCAACCCTAGCAGGCTCTGGCTCTATCGGGCCCCGTCTACTTAGCTGACATCTCTTGGAGGCGCGCATGGAACACAACGCTTCGTCGACCCGGACGAGTGGCGCTATATAGGGTGTATAGCTCCATCCCTCCTTCTCGCTCGAACGACTCACGCTTTAACACGTCATGGTAGGGCCGCTGGTTGTTATCGGGCCGCGAGCCACCCAACGCTCGCCGTCCGCAGGCCCGTGCCTACGGTGGCCGAGAATCACCCTGCGACTCCTAACGCCCGGGGCGTCTTCTTCTGTTTCGGCGGCTAAGGCGTGACGTTTGCCTCTCCTTCACGCGGCCCGCCCCTTCCTTTACTAGCATTACTGTTTCGCAAAAGGAGGTGACGGCTTCCCACGCCTCCGCGCTCTGGACCATGGAGTGAACCAGAGCCGGTAGTGAGAGGTCGCCGTCGCTGATCGCCTCGACGAGGATACGGCGGTGCTCCGCCCAAGCAGGGCAGACCTTCACCGTATGCTCCGCCGTGTCCTCTGCGGGGGTTGACTTCTCTTCTGGTTGGTTTTCCCATGGACAACTTTATGTAGCTCTATCGCGTGTTAACAAACTTAGCAAGTTTCATCAACATCGTGTATCATCATCATTATCCACAGTCCAACTTTGCTCACTGCTGAGCATACGCCTCTCTTTTCGTGTGCCAATCCCCACGTTTCTGTGCCAGCCTCATCCAGGTTCTACCCACGATGGCAACAATATCGTCCGCCCATCTCGCCGCCGGCAGATCAATACTTTTTCTTCCAGTCCTCGGACTCCACTCAGTCACTGCCTTACTCCACCTATCATCACCGCGCCTTGCCAAGTGTCCTGCCCAGCTCTACTTTAGTTCTACAATTCGTTTTCCGATGTTGAAAACCTTCGTACGTCTTCGGATCTCGACGACGTACCTCTACCAAGCATGGAACGCTTCATGGCTCTCTGTGCAACTAGCAGTCTGTAAACAGCCTCCTGCGTGAGCGTCCATGTAAGTAAGTAAGTCATGGTGGGAAAAGCACACTGGTTATAAAGGCGGGAATTCAGACATTGCGGAAATTTGGCAGGCTTCAGAATGTCGTCGATTTTGATAAAAGCGGCCCATCCAAGGTGTGTTCCTCTCGATACCTCCGTTTGTTGATTTTCTTTGCCAATTAAAAGGATATGGCCAAGATGAACATTTCGGTTAATCATCTCCAACAATTCATTTCCAAATTTGAATCGCTGACGGTGTATGCCATAACCTTCGTCTTGGTCATATTCATCCCAAGACCCAACTTAAAAGAAGCATCTTAAAGATTTTGAAGCATTTTCTGGGGTCATCGAAGTTATCAGTGAAAACCACAAAGTCATCTGCAAATCTTAAGTGAGACAGTTGGGCAGAAAATTGACGTAAATACCGTTATAGTCCCAATCTATACCCACATTTTTGACGACATCTTCTAGGACTGCTGTGAATAGTTTCGATGAAATGAAAGAAGCATTATCATTACAACGTTTCTCACGAAAAATTATTTGAACAGAAGAGGTGATACTCGACGGCGCGTTGTGTTCCACGCGCGTCACAAAAAGATGTCAGCATAAAGACGAGGCCCGCTAGGGCCAGTGCGGCCCTGGAACGCAAAGGGCATTAGGAGGAACACAGATGGGTTTTAGTCAGTAAGAGTCTGACACTCCCTTCCATTCCGCCCAGAGCGAAAGGAGTCATTTGATGTTTTCCCATACATAAAAAAGGAGGCAAGCAATGATAGATATTGACTGTTCGTATTAGATATACGAACACATTGATCTTACCTAGCCACATCATTTTACAATACATACACGCGAACGAAGTCGCGGGCAACAGCTAGTAGATTTAATACAATGACAATTTAAAATGACAATGCTTCTTTATATTGATTCAATGACATTATTCTGTTGTGAGTCTTCTGAGCTTAGGTACTGCTAAATCGGTTAATCTTGGTGGACAATAAGTAGGAAATTAATGAAAGTGACAACAGGCAGGAAATAATGGTTATGGCTATAGCGACTGACTAACGTATGATAATGTGGTTCAAATAACGTAATGAACCTGAACAACTGTTCATGGAAGTCTGACTGCTAGTTAGCAGTCCGACTTCCATGAACTTCTATAGAATTTTGTCTGTGCAACAGCCATACAGACATGTTGGTGTTTACATTTTCATTCAGAGTTCTAAGTCGGTACGGTTAAAGTTTTGTATCGTGTGGATAGTTATAAAACGGAGATTCTAGCTGATTATGCCTTTCACCACGATGACTTGAACTCAAACTCATTACGTGGGTATTAGAGCACAGCACCGAGACACTTCGGCGCCAACTGTCTAGCAGTTGGCGGCGCCGGCGCCGAAGTGCGCCTGGCTTGTCAAAACTTTCATGCAAACCAAGCCCGTTAGTGAGTGCCACCGCTTACTCATAGAGATGGACGGCCCGTGACCTTAGGGTTGGTCCATAAAAAAAAATTTGGTCCATCAGTTAGATATTAACAAAAATATTGGACTTTAAAGCGGTTACGCACTGCATCCGATCCGAATCCGTGAAAATACGTTCCGAACTAGTCATTCATTCAGAAGTATTTTTATGGTTTAGCACTAGATCTGACTTCCGTCATCCGATTTCTCTCAGTCATCCGTGAGTCTCCAATTCGGAAGAAATATTGCCGGATCGAAGTAGCCGTAGTACTGTTTCGCATTACGTCGGATTCAAATCGGATATAACCGCGTGGCTCGACAGCGGGGCGGGGCGCGGTGGCTAGGGTTGCCAACCGTACTCTAAGTGCCATTTCAGTATTCCACTGAAGGAGTTTTTGTCTTTTCGGTCATTCGTCGTCAAATTGGTTGGGTTCATTAGAATTTTCTAGCTGTCGAACATTAATTTAACAACTTTGTTTTCGCAATAAACGGTACCTACTCTTTTTTCTAAACTGTAGTCTTTATTTAATCTTTATAAACTAAGAATAGGTACTCTATTTCTTTTAAAAAAAGTTGGCAACCCTTGGCGTGGGGTTGATTTGGATAGAGATCGGATTAGTGCGTAACAATATCCGAATTCGGTTCGAGTTTTTTAGACTCTAGATTCCGTATTTTCACGAATTCGCATCAGGTGCAATGCGAAAAGCAATATCCGTATTCGGTTCGAGTTTTTGGTATCCGTATTTTCACGGATTCGGATCGGATGCAGTGCGTAACCGCACTTATTTTGTGAATACACAGAAAATAAAGACGATACAGTGGGCTGAAATTTCGCGTGTCATACACTTTTTTACCTAGAAGCGATGTCACAAGCTCACTCCTGAACTTTGATGCGTGATACTGATAATTGGTACCTATGGTGAAACAAAAAAATTACGTGTCCATTACTTTTTGATATTCTTAATGACGGACCGAATAGAATTATTAATTTGTAAGTAAATATAATATTAATAGCTATTATATTTTTTTTATTTGAGATGGGTCTGCTCTTGACTCTAGTCTAGGTCAGAGATGACAGACAAAGTACCTATTTCCAAGTATTTTCGTTACCATACAATTATTATTATATTACACACCTATAAAATTGCAGATTTTTTCTTGCATTTGAACTAGGATAACTTAGGTTGGATTTGGAATTGTAATTTAACCCAATAGTAACTACTTTTAGCAAAACAGTCATACATGGAAAAATATTGGCAAGTTTTTATCTGTGTAACTAATAAGTAAATAGTACAAATTCGCTTACTCGTTATTATGTATCAAAGTATCAAACAATACGGAACTAGGTATATCATATTTTGAATCTTATCCAACTTACATGACGTTTAATCTCATCGTAAAGACAATGATGATAAGTACCTATTCAAAAAGGCATGACACTACTTATAATAACAAAGATAAAAAACACGATTTTCATAGGCATGACTATGTTAATGACTGATCGATGAGAAGACTAATTAATTAGTTAATCACAAATCCTCATTGTTTTGTTGAGACAGTTGTAATCTACTCAGCATAAATTATGAGTATCTTTTAATTACTATCGATATGCTCACGCTTGCCCGCAATCTCACCTGGGCCTAAACCACCAACTCTTAAAGCAGTATTACTTCAATATTACTTCCAGTGGGAAAGAGACGGAGCTATACAGGACGTATAGCTCCGTCTCTTTCAGTTGGTGGTTAGGCCCCTGAGCGGGCGAAAGCGATTGTGATCGACGATGGAGCTTGCTTAGAAGTAACCTATTCACTCCTCTTTAAAGACCCCAGGTTTTAGAAACAGACTCCAAATCAGAATAAGAAAAAAAAAAAACTAAAATTGTCTCCACCTACAACCTGTCGGCCGTCAAAGCAAGAGTGTGTGTTCTGCTGGGCTCGCTCGCTCCTTCGTAGATTTCATCCATTGCTATATACTGATGTAGGAAAACGGATAAACGGTTTTTAACCAAACATCCAGTTCCTTCTTCTCAGGAAGGGACGCTGGATGTTTGTTACTCTTTCATGCAAAGAATATTGAAAGGATGATGCAGAAACTACTGTAATGTAGCTTAGATATCAGAATAATACATAGACTAAACTTTATATCTTCTCTATATTATATAAAAAAAACCGGCCAAGTGCGAGTCGGACTCGTGCACGAAGGGTTCCGTACCAGTCTCTATAAAAAAACGGCAAAAAATCACGTTTCTTGTGGGAGCCACACTTAAACATTTATTTTATTCTGTTTTATTGTGTTTGTATCCCTAGGAAGGATAGGATAGTATTCGAATTTCACGCAGGCGAAGCCGCTGGCAGAAGCTAGTAATTTTACAAAAGGGGCAGTCTGTCAGTCCAAAAAAAATCCTTAAACCCAATACCTAACTATATTTGCAAAATCATTCAAAGAGTGAATCAAAACCTTTATCTTATCGTAAGTGTGTCTAAACATAACTTGTACATATCAAGAGGTGTTTAACTCGATCACTTAGGGCCAAAGTCCAACAGTTATCGTTTTAGCAAGTCGTTTGTAGATATAGGTAATAAAAAGTCAGACACCTGACACTGTCGTGCGTGTTTTTATTTTCAAAATCTAATATTTAGGTACAGAATTAAAAAAAACATAATAAGTAGGTATAAAACATTTGACGTCAAAATTATATTCAAATGAGATATAAAATAGTACCTACATACAAGAACAATGGTGTTATTATATTATAACTACTTTGACTTTGTTAAGAAAAAGTATTTTTATAGTTTTTATCATACATTAATACCACTGTGAACAATTTACTGGAACAAAAAAAATACATTAAATATGGGTTGCTTACATCTACGGTTTCAGTTAAGCAATTAACAGTTTTATACTCCAATATAAAACTTTTAATTAACTACAAAAATATAGAATTAAGAATTAGTTTCCCATGAGAATTCGACGTCCATTTGTGGTCAAGGTCTTTATCCACTTCGAGAAATCGCTAATAATGTTTTATTTTTACAGTTACATAAGCACGTAAGTAGTCATTACAGGTGCATCCAACGGAACAACGTTTTTTTGTAAAAGAATAAGAAACAATTAAGGTTTTATATACTTACTACTTTGCCTAGTCTTATTAAAATATTTTGGATCGGATATCCTCGCCATTCTTCGCTACACGTGTCTGGGCTTGCTCGTCAAGACATCTAAGTTTTTTGCCTTCCTGAACTTATTTAATCCTTGGGTGCCATGGGTTACTATCGAGCAAAAATGGAATAACTCGAGTTATTTTGTAGAAACTAGGGGTGTAGGAGAAAAAAGTTGCCATGCCCAAGGGACACAGGGCACTTCCAGTGTCCTTGTTTGGGCAAGACAGGTGCAAATGGGATAGGTACGTATTTAAATGATGTGTAAGTTGTCGCAAGCAATACATTACGTTAGACATACGGGGGTGAAGATTGGCGACCTGTGCACGTTTATCAGAAAACACGAGACTCCTATCGCATACAACACATGTGTCTTTCTTCAACACTAAGGAACTTCTATAGATAAAACAGAAGATTAGCCGATTAACGGCAATGATAAGCGCTTACTTTTCTTACGAATATAGGGTATTAATAATTGTATTGTCTGTTGTTCCCGATAAAATATCTTTTCATAATTGCCGTATTTTATGAAGATTTTCGAAATTAATATTTTATATTTTTTTCCAGAAACATGGTAACAAGGTTTTTATTTTTAATCGCGTCGAACAGTTAGTCTTTGTATCTAATAAAAGTAACTGCGACATGGTTAGGTTTGGTCCTTTGGTTCGCCGAGTAACCTATGCAGACAAATTAATGAATAACGTTGAGGTCAATAGATTAAAAATTCACCGTTCTATTGTTACGGTCCAGAGCAAATACGTCATAGTCTAGTACTGTTCTTAAATCTGCAGTTTTAAAAATAGACTCTCTTATCTGTTTTCAGTACTGCCGCCAGGCTACAAGGTAGAAGAAATCGAAATACCAGTCCCATGGGGCCACGTCGCGGGTCGATGGTGGGGCCCCCGGGACAAGCAGCCAATCATAGCCATTCATGGCTGGCAGGACAACGCAGGCACATGGGACAATTTGATCCCACTCCTACCAGTCACCACTTCCGTCCTTTGCATAGACTTGCCAGGACACGGACTGTCGACGCACTACCCCACTGGAATGCTTTACTACATCTTCTGGGACGGTATCGTCCTTCTAAGAAGAATCGTACAACACTTCGAATGGAGTAAAATCACTCTTATGGGACATTCCCTCGGTGGAGCACTCAGTTTTATGTACGCGGCCTCCTTCCCTGATGATGTTGACAAAATTATTTGCGTCGACATCGCCAGCCCAGCCGTTAGAGAACCAGCTAGTATGGTAAAAACGACAGGGCAGAGTATAGACAAAATTCTGCAGTATGAGAATTTGTCGTTCGACAAAACCCCTTGTTATGAATACGAAGAAATGATTGATATTGTGTGTGACGCATATAAAGGGTCAATTTCAAGGGAGAACTGTAAGATCCTGATGAAGCGAGGCATGATGCCCGTGCCTGCACATTTGAAAAAGAGTGGTTATTTCTTCAGAAGGGATCCCAGATTGAAGGTGTCTGGCCTTGCGATGATGTCTATAGAAACGGCTTTGGAATACGCTGCCAAGGTGAAGTGTAAAGTTCTTAACATTCGTGCGTTACCTGGTCAGCGATGGGAGAAGTTGAATTATTATTTGGACGTGGTTGATAAGATGAGGGCTACGGCTGACGTACAATTAGTAGAGGTCGAAGGCACTCATCATATCCAACTAGAGTCTCCCGATAAGATAGCAACTATCGTGGAAGAGTTCTTAGAGGAATATTAGTTTAGTGTAGCTGTATTGCTAATGTGATATTTTATGTGATGCGTAAATGTACTGTAGTTAGGTACAGTTGTGGAACTGTAGTACCTATTGAAGTATTTCTGAAGGCTTGTTCTTGATGTAAAACCATAATTTTAACTTCAGTATGGACAAGTAGTTTCCTTGACCTTTCCTATAATGCTTGCAAGGTATTGTAAGATCTGTAAAGAAATTGAATACCTTTTAATTAGTGAAATATCAATATCAAATGTGAAGCAGTTTTTCCTTATCAAGGAATTACTGAAGTTAAAAATGTTTGCTAAGTAACTTAAGTTGTCGCTTACACCAAAGTACAACGAGAGTTGTAAAATCAACTTAAATGCTTGAAAGTTAAGGGTTACATTTCTTTGGCTTGTATGTACTTTGGGTCTAATTTAGTGTATATTTATTTGTAGGTATAGGTATAGTATTCTGTGTAATGATTTCACTACCTACCGAACTAGGTACCATACGTGGAGGTTAATATTGTACACTTGCACTGACTTAGAAAGAGAATTATGCAGGCATGACTAACAGAGACAACAATCTGTAACTTCTTTTTCCATAATACGTAACAAATTAACGACCACGTACTGTGTAAGCAAAACCCTTTGGCTTAAATTGTGCTCTAAAAAGAACAATATTTATTTTATAAATATTGTATTGAACCGCTGCCGCGCTGTTCAATTTCACATTCATAGAACAAGCTTGGCATTGTTGATCAATTAGGATTAGATCCTACGACCCGCTTGCACCAGCAAGAGTTAGCGTTACTTTCGAGTTAGTTGCTAATACGGGCTTATTATTGAAATATTTGCAATTTAACTTTGTGTTTGCAACTAATGCTAAGTGAGCGATTTTGGCGCAATTTGACCTAAGAATATTAAAAACCGGCCAAGTGCGAGTCGGACTCGCGCATGAAGGGTTCCGTACAATTATCTATAAAGACGGCAAAAATAACTTTTTTCTGTATGGGAGCCCCACTTAATTATTTATTTTGTTCTGTTTTTAGTATTTGTTGTTATAGTGGCAACAGAAATAGGTACATCATCTGTAAAAATTTCAACTGTCTAGCTATCACGGTTCATGAGATACAGCCTGGTGACAGACAGACGGACAGGAGTCTTAGTAATAGGGTCCCGTTTTTACCCTTTGGTTACGGAACCCTAAAAAATAAACACTTTCAAAAAGTTAAGTAGGTACCTAACCTTGAAATGGTTTGGGTTTTAACGTTTCTTCCTATTTTGGATCGTAATGCGATGGTAATCCGTACTAAAAGTTTTGTTTAATAAATTTAACATTTCATTTGTGTGGTTACGAGGTTGCAATGACGTTAGGAAGAGAATTTCTATGGTAGGTAAGTCAAATATCGACGATATTTTTGTACTATGAGAGTTGTGTCTAGAGTTGCCAACCGTACTGTAATATTGTACTCTATTAAGCGTATGCGTACTTTATAATCTACAAAAGTAATAGACGACGCTAAAATACTTCACGAAATTTTAATTAAATCAAATAATATCCTGCGATTTCAGTAAAAACTGAATGAGTTTTTAGTGGTCGTACCATAATTTTAAAAACTAGGTATTTTTTCTAAAATAAGTTGGCAACCCCAGTTGTATCAATGATAATGAAATATGAAATGTTGTTAAAAGGATTGATAAGTTGTACCTAGTAAAGGAAGATAGTATAATTCACATAAAAGCTTCTTATCACATTAGGTCAAGAATTACATTGTACTTTATTAAGAACAAAATAAGGATGAATTTAAAAATGTATTCTTTTTGGTCCTAATTTCTGTACTTATACTTGTCATCTTTCCCTTATCCGACGGGTGACATTATTTGTTGTTTATTCAGTACGTACATAATTCTAGGTGATATTTTATTTTACCAACTAAGCAATAGAGATTAAAATGTAAAAAGGGTGACTTTAAACGTTGGAACGAGTTTTATTATGGGAGCAACATTTAATCGCCAAAAAATTAGCTGTTCCGTACATTTTGTCCAGCCATTTTGAATATGGATGCACAATTTTTTTTTAATATTCCATATTTGATCCCGTGCTAAATAATACAAGTTACATTGGTCGAACTTTAATGTTAAACAGCGCTTACGATGGTAGGCCAGTGGATGGGTGACCATCCGTTTCCATACCTCGGAAACACGCTGATCCGTTGGTACTGGCTGTCAAGGCTAGGCAGGTGGTAGTTGATCCCATAACAACAGATTAATGTCACCCTGTGTTTCTAATTTGGGGTGGAAAGGTGACCATCTAATAAGTCGGATTTGACAGCAGGATAAAACATTGCTTTTCTTGTGAGTATGAAAGAGACATGAAATAAATCTCTTTCGCACTTAGTGGTACTTAAAGCGATCCTCTCAGCCGTCAAGTCCGGCTTATTAGATTGTCACGAATATAGTAAATAATTAATAAATTACGCAAGTTAGTTATATACTTCCAATTCCATTGTCTACCGATCACAATTCAGTAACATAATCAAGACGAGTTGACGAAACAGTGTAATTTTATGCTAATTAAGAATTAATTTATTTGTAGGTGGTTAAGTGTATTCATTTGAGTTTGACTCGCGATCGCGATGCGTTTAACGTAAGCTTGATGAATTGTATATTTTCGTTTTACCTGTTTTCGTTAATATTTTACATTACTATTTTTACAAAATAGCACTATGGTGATTATTAATAGAAAATGTAATAGTAGGTACACTTGGTGCGACAATGCGACATTCTATGGAATATAAAATCTCGCTTGACTGTTTGTCCTTAACAATAGATGCAGAAACGAAAAATCTTTGCTTTTGAATAATGTAATAGTGTAGTTAGATACATCATTCCAGAGGTCACAAAATATGTAATAGATGTTCGTAGTTTAAATCAGTGGGTAAGGCGACATGAATAAAGTAGATAATTATGTCATTGCATAGAAAGCATATTACCATTATGTCATTGTGACGATCGTGTCAGCCGCGGTCTTTAAATGCAAGACCTAGATACCACGAGTCTTTGTGCCTAAGAGTTTTAGATATATGTTCCATAGCAGAAAAAGGTGTAGGTACCTAACAGAAATAAAGCAAATTCTGAAAATTTTAGGGTTGGCCTATAGTAAAAATTGTTCATAATGATGAGTACAATGTTGCAGGCTTTTCGTTGTTTTTTTATAGTAAGTAGGTACAACATATTTGCTGTCCTACTCGCACGTTTAATGACCACGGCTACCATGATCGCAAGGCAAGCTTGTCGTTTAGTGACAAGTACCTATTATTAGACTCAAAGTCGCTTCCTCCACTTATTATGTATTCTGCTGGTTCAGATATTCATGAATAATTTAAATAAATAAAATATTTTTGTAAAGTTTTAAGGCAATGCTTGTTAAAAACATATCAGTGGCTTAACAAGGTTAATTCACACCGGTCCGTCAGGAGCTCAAATATTATCGGTGCGCATTTGTAATATTAACTTGTTCACACACGACCGTGTCCAGGTTGTGACACGATGTGATATGTGTGGATTAACCTTAATAGAAAATTGTGAATAAATAAAAACACAGCTTCGATTAGCACCATAACGATTCATAAAATTATTAATAACAACAACTGTAGTAAGTATTAAAATTCACAATGTTAAAATAAAAAATAATGTTAATTTTATTGTTCTTCATTTCTTATCACAAATCCTCAAACACGTTCCCGATTCTGACAGACAGTTGTTAAATTCTTCGACATTTTCAATCTGCGAAAAAGAGATTTGAAAGAGAGATTATTATGATTCCGGGATTTTAGAGGAGGTATTATCAACTCTATGTTACTTACTTCTTCGAACTTTAGATACCTAAATAATTATAATAATAATAATATAATAATAATAATATCTTGGGACAATCAACACACCGCCATCTGATCCCAAACTAGGCAGAGCCTGTACTATGGCAACCAGACAACTGATAAACATACTTATATATTTCTAAATACATACATATTATAGATAAATTACACACCCAGATACAGAACAAATAATCGTACTCAACGCACAAAGATTTGTCCTGTGTGGGAATCGAACCCACGACCTCCGTCCTAGCAGTCAGGGTCACTAACCACTAGACCAACATGCCATTATAGTCTACCTATTCCGATCTCTGATTATTAAGTGCATTAAATCGTGTATTCGAATTCAGAACTAAGTACTTCATTGTTGTTTTGCTTTGATTTCCGCGTGAACTATATAGGTAACAATAAAGTACAGTCGCTAGCACATCAAGCTCCAACAATCTGTCAAATTTCTTTAATGGATTTTCAACATTATCGCTACAGCATTAGGTTCAAGGTTGACTGGTAAAATTTGTCAGTTTCGGGTAGCTTGATGTGCTGGCGATAATAATTTGAATTCAGAACTAAGTACAGGTATTTAGTTCTGAATTCAAATCTTTATACATACACGATAAAATATGTAATAATAATAATTGATGGACATGGAAATGAGCATTCGTTTGTATTCGGAAATGCAATGATTGCATAGTAACATTATAAAGCTACTTACATTATGGGTATTTTCATGCTCGTCGCATATCAACGTCAGTTTTCGTCCGATTGCTTTTTGCTCTATAAGTTTGTTGTTTATTTGTCTCCAAATACTGCTCGCTGATTTTAAAACATTCATATTGCCAAATATGTACATGCCTGTAAAGATTAATAATAAAAAGATTGAGGAATTAGAGGGTATTATTTAAAAAGAAACATTAGAAATCAGGACCTTGTTGGTCTAGTGGTCGCAACTGCTACTGCTGATCATGAGGTTCAATTCCCGGATTGGGCAAAGAGATATTGGGTTCATTATGTGCCATTTTGATTTTTTCAGTAGCGTCCGTTTGGTGGCAATAGGGGGGACCGCAATTATATGGGACTTAAACATAACTGGGATAAATCTGGTTGTTCTGTTCGGACTCGATCGGATATTCGGATAATCCAAAAATTTTGGTTTACAGGTATTATGGGGGCGGTTTCTGAGAATATTTTTATCAATATATATGTCGCAGCCAATTAGCTTAATCAGCCGTTTCATTAAAAGGCTAGTCTTTTCATTGAACTGCGCCGTGTAATCAGCGACATAAGTGACATGGGCAAGTCATTGAACGATATTGAACAAAAGATGTCACTTAGGTCGCTGAAAAATCGGCGCATTTAAATGAAAAGGCTAGACCACCAATCAAACGTCTGATTTAGCTAATTGGCTGCGACATATATAAAACTCTAGACTAGAGTCAAGTGCTCAACCATTACTGAGTGACTGATAGACAACGCACAGCCGAAACTATTGATCGTAGAAAGCTGAAATTTGGCATGTAGGTTCCTTGGGGAGTGTAGGGGAGCACTAAGAGAGGATTTCCCAAAATTCCTACGGGAACGGGAAACAAGGGGATATGCGCGTACGAAGTCGCGGGCAAAAGACAGTTTAAAATAAAATCCTGGGATTGTTGATGTGACTAGGTAATCGTAAATAAATCAAATCATAACAACAATTGTGTATTACCCATATTTGCACAATAAAATTCTAGTCTATTCTAATCTGGGTTTATTTACATTAGGATCTTTAATATTTTCTCCAAATTTTGATATTTGTGGTCTTTTTCAAGTTTTTTTAAAAGAAACTGGAGCTTTTGTAAATATTAAAAATATATCTCATCTTACCTTCTTTAGCTCTCGATAAAGCAACACATATCCTATTGGTAGCGGTCAAGAACCCAATCTTGTTGTCTCTGTTACTCCTTACGAGAGACAGTATGACTATCCTGTTCTCTTCGCCTTGGTAGTTGTCAACGGCTGTTACTCTGACGTCACGAAGGGATTCGTGCTTTTTCGTCATCTGTAAGTGTAACGAAGCAAGTATTAGCTGGAGAATGCAAATACAAAACGGATTTTTAACTCCATAATAAACACTATTAAGCTCTCTGCTTGTAAGCGTGGATGCTCTTAGATCAAGTTCGAGCGTATCCGGAGGCGTGTGTAAATATTTGGCACCCCAGGCCAAATAGGTATCCGCCCCATAAGTTTACAAAAACGGAAAAAAATAGCTATGGAAATGGCAACATGGTGATTACCTAAATAAAACAATTGAATGAGGTAGCGAAGCGAGCTCGAATATTTTAAACACCTCGGAAAGTTTACGACGATTTATGCAGAAAAGCTTTACATTTAAGAGGATTTGCATCGCCAATCGCCACCCCTCGTTTTTCGCCCCGGGCCATTACCTACCCATATAAAAGTAAATACGCTACTTAACTTATCGAATCAAAAGACCAAAGTCCGAAATTAACCTCAATAAAAACTTGAAAGATACTGGTGTAAATTGCTTGCGCATTGACAGACAGACTGGCGAACAGGACGGCAGAGGATTTTTAATTTATCGATTGAATTTAACAGTTATCCAGTCGAAATAAGGTATATATTTGAATGCTCGGTGATCGGCCTCGGAGCAGCACAGTTCTCTGCCGTCCCGTCCGCCAGTCTGCGCCGGCCAACAGTATAAGGTACTCACATCTCTAAGCAGATTCACTTGTCCGTTGTAAGTACTTAGTATAGTGATCTCGTCAGGGCTGTACTTCATTTTCATAAGGTAGTCCGCTAGAGCTACGCACCATCTAGCTTCGAATGTGTTTCTGTGACTCCAACTGTCTTCCATACCCTGGAAATTGAAAAAACTTTTGATAAAACAACGGAACATAATGGAAACACCTGGAAGAATTAGGGAGAGGCTGTTGCCACCGGTTGGAATGTGCAGGCTAGCTAATAAATTATAATAACTTTGATCAACAATAACTATGGCGATTTTTTGCTCTAAAGTTGTGAAAACCAAACCGTCTATAGGAACTGAAGTGCTAACAACTATGCAAATGACATGTGCTCAAAAAATGAACGACATAGAAATAAGCCTTAGTTATAAATGATGGACAGAAAACAGTGGAAGAAAGGAAGGGAGGCCTTTGCTCTGCAGAGGGAAAGTACAGGCTCATAAAAAAAAAAATGATGGATCGATGATTTGAAGGAGGCTGGCAGCGGATGGATGCGGACTGCTAAAGACCGGGATGGTTGGCAAGCTTACGTTCAGTTAAAAATCATTTTCAGGAGCAAGAAGTGTGTTCTCATTATGTCGTGTGTAGTGAATAACTGCCGAATATTACTTACCTCAGAATCTTCAAACACATCATGGTTGTAGAAAAATAAATTGTCCTTCATTCCTCTCACATCAGGATACGATCTCACACTAGAATGAGAGTTCAACTTCTCGTAAATTACAGGAACTATCAATTCGACGAAGTTGGGACTCATTCTGCGCTGCGTAGTTAGAGTACGCGCGTGTACTCCGTTGCGTATCATTCGTTCGAAGAGAGATATTTCTAGGTTGTAGTCTTTGGCTAGCTTGTAGTGGGCTGCTGTTGGGCGAAGCTGTTTGTGGTCACCTGTGGGATATTATAAGGATATAAACATAATGTCCACAGTGTCTCAAGACGAAAGTCTATGACCAGTGCGTGTTGCCAGTGATGACCTATGGACTCGAAACGTGGTCGCTCACAATGGGCCTCATCAGAAGGCTTAAAGTCACCCAAAAGGCAATGGAGAGGGCAATGCTCGGAGTTTCCTTGCGTGATCGAATCAGGAATGATGATATCCGCAAGAGAACCAAGGTTACCGACATAGCCCGAAGGATCGCCAAATTGAAGTGGCAGTGGGCAGGGCACATTGCTCGCAGAACAGATGGTCGATGGGGCCGAAAAGTTTTGGAGTGGCGACCGCGTACCGGAAGACGCAGCGTTGGAAGGCCTCCCACAAGGTGGACCGATGACCTGGTGAGGGTCGCGGGTAACCGATGGATGCGAGACGCACAGGACCGGTTGTTGTGGCGACACTTGGGGGAGGCCTATGTCCAGCTGTGGACGTCTTTCGGCTGATATGATGATGATGATGAACATAATGTCTGCCGCTGGTTTTGAATTGCGTGAAAATGTTAGATAAATTTTCGTAAGGGAAAAGGTTTTAATCCAAAAAGGTGTTGTGTAAACTGTCAAGCTTGATTTTAACGAAAACGGTACCCGCCCCCTTGAATTGCTACTTAGTCCTGTTCCTCTCCTAATTTTGCTGACAAGGTCTACATTGATCTTTTACTTTGTTATGCCACCTTTGTATTATAATACAAGAATAAGGAATGCAATAACATATTGAGTATTGAGGCAGTGGCAAATGGCGCGCTCTGGTATGAACTTTAAACGCTTTCATATTAGAATGTTAAAAATATGACTACCACTGTAATCTAGACATCATAATACAAATCAACATGCGTTTAATTACTAAACAGGCATTACCTACGAACTAACGACTAGTCCCTAACCCGAACTAAGAACAACTGTCAAATCGAGTTGTCATTCATTCTTAGTTCGGGTTCGGGACTTATCGTAAGTCCGCAGATGATACGGAGTAGAAAACGCCCGACACTAAGATCGAAACTACGGACTTCGGGCTTAGAGAGTAGACCCCCTGGTGGCCTGACCTCCGCAGGATTAAAAAATTTACTCATTTTTTATGGATAAGGCTGGAAGAAGTGTAATTAATGATTCTTACCTATGAGTATGAGATGTTGACACTGATGAGTTAAAGATGCGACAATATGCGCCTCTATTACTTCTGCTGCTTCTTCCACGATCACTGGAAGCACAAATAGATAATTTTAGGTCCACAGCAATTTGATTTGATTAAAGCTCTCAATGGAATTTCTGAAACTAAAGACTTTTCAAGTTTCCATTTATAATGAGTTTCAAATGAGACGTGGAGAATTTATTATATAAGGTTTCCAGCAACATTGCTTGTTTGAACGCGCTAATCTCTGGAACTACCAGTCAGATTTGGAAAATTATTTTTGTATATGATAGCCACATTCAAGAGGACGGCTATAGAGTACACGAGAACGGGAAATTCTTACTGGAACAGGAAAAAACGGGATATGTGCGTACGAAACCGCGGGCAAAAGCTAGTTCTAAATGTGTGAAATTAAGTAAGTCATATTATCTAACAACCAATTCCGAAGTTTTGAACTTTGTAAGTCATTGTGTCTCCTGAAAGCCAGAATCATTAGTGGCTTGAGAGTCAAGCCACTAACGATTCTGGCTTTCTGGCTTTTAGAGTAGAGACTCTACTAACTCTGGCTACCCAGAAATCGAAGGATTAATCAAGTTATCCGCTCCAGCGCCGGACATGTGAAATTCCAAATTATATAATATATATCTTGCGATATAGTAATAATAGAGTTTTAAAACGCGTAAATCAGGCGACACAACACCGGTGTGTCGCCGGAGCTAGAGGGGTTTCAGGATCAATCGAAAAGGACCAAAAAATGTCAGTGTTATTATAATTTCTTCCTTCAATGTTTTTGGTCCTTTCTCCCATCATTAAGCCTCGCCTCGTCGACCGGTCCTGTGTTTTTCGCTACCAGCGATTTCTTGCGGACCTAGTCATCGGTCTTATACAATAATCATAAAAAAATATCTACCATACCTATAGGAGAGCGCAGCTTCCTCATGAGATCGTGTCTCCTAGCGGCCGTGCTGGTAGTGGCTCCCACCACCCTGACCGTCTTCATCACCTCGCCATCGATTAGTGTTGCTACTTCATTCAGCTCCTGGCTTGCCGTGTTGTGTTGGTCCTTTGGTTTTAGAAAGAATTTGCATTAAAATTTTAGTATTTTTTTAAACCAAACCGCCCCGTTGTCCTCGTAGTCAAAAGCACGACTGCTGAGTGTAAGGTCCTGGGTTTGATTCCCAGATTTTAACTACTCAGAGATCCTATCTGTGAGTAGTTAAAATCTGGGAATCAGCCTTGCCAAGCAACGCTCAGGCGACCGGGCCCGAATTAAAAGTTTATTAGACATTTTAAAAAGCTCAGGTAAAAATAACAATTTTCGAAATTTCGATACAATCGATATTCAAGTTTTCGATGCTCAACATTGACTCGTAGATATTTTTATTTTCGACGCTCAAATATGTACCCTTATGTATGATTTCTTACTAGTAATCCATTCATCTTGGCAACAAGCTCGTTCTTCAGCATCCCAACACTAGAATAGTACAGCCGCCATCTTTGTTCTGGTTTTAAACTGTATAGATCTTCAACTTCTTCCAGTTTTAAATCTTCTTTATTATTATTGCTTTGTAGTGTTCTGTATTTCTGAAAGAAGTTTTATACAACATAAATTCACTGGTTTGAGGTTTCCTGTGGCCTTAGTGAGAGTTTTTTAACGTTCTCTATTGCAATAGCTAAAGCTAAATTTGAAATTGTATTGAAACTGAATAGGCGCCGTCTGGTGACGATAACGGAAAACCTTTTTCTTCCATACAATTTGACATAAGTGGACGTTTACGCTAACGCGATCGAGTAAGTACGTTAAAAACTCGTACTAAGCGATCTGTTCATTAAACTTTTTTTTTTTTGGTAACATATTTTCCCGCGGCTACGCTCTCGTGGCCTATGGCACAGCAACCGTACGTTTTATTCGGATTTGGTGAAAGAATATGCGTTTGCATGCCGATTTTATGAATCGGCCGAGGTGTTTTTCTTTTTAAGTATTTATTTTCTAAGTTTTCGTCACTAATTTTCGTTTTCAGTACTTAAGTTGGTGAAAAAATATGCCTAAATAAAAGTGGTTTATAAAGTAGAAAATGTATGCGTAGTGTTCATGAAAACGTATAAGAGAAAACTAGAACAAAAACTGTAGAAGGCAGTCGATATATTTTCAAATAAAAATTATTATAATATCTTACCTTAAAACATTCCAATCTTTTGCTAACTCTACCCATCTCTGTTTTAAACTTCTCGGTCATCTGTTTCGCTTCTAAATGATTATCCGTTACATCATTTACGTATCTAATACTATTATGCATAGAGTCTATTTCCCTTTGTGCCCATTTTTCCGAAAAACACGTGCGTATTTCTTCTGTGACATCCATTTCTTCTAACTTCTCCCAATCTTCAATATCGGACTCTTTTTCACTTTCAGATATTCTAGAGATCTGTGATTCTCCTTCGAAGCAGCCAAATAGCCAGTTAAGAATACTATCTTCTGTGGAACTTCTTAGTTCGTAACTCTTGTCACCAATTTTGAGGTACGGCTTCAAAGAGTTGTAGGAAACGATCTCTTTCTCGCATTTCTCAATCTCGCTCTGTAGTTCTGTCATCTCTTTGTAAATCTTCTCCAACTCATTTCTCTTTGATGCATAGAGGTAGGAGTATTTCGATTTAATTTTCGTTCTTAAGTTATGCAGGGTGTAATATTCTAGCAGAGGACTTTGACTTTGGCTGCCTAATCTTACAATACTGTTAGTAATACCAAGAAGACCTTCTAAGAATTGATCAAGGGCGTGATTCGTGTAGCAGATCACAAGCATTGGGGTTCCTTCTAGGGATAAATTTCTTAGTATCGTAGCAGCGATTTTGATTCCTATGTACGTTTTTCCAGTACCTGGAGGGCCTTGGATGACGGCGAATTCTCGTGTTAAAGCGAATTTAAATGCTTCGAGTTGGGAAGTGTCTAGTCCAAATACTGGGTCAGGCCATTGTTTTGTGTCTAATACTGGGAATGGTAAGTCTTCAGATTCGAAAGGCACTGTGTATATTGTTTCTGGTGACAGGTACGCTGGATGGTTTGTTTCTTTCTGTAATTTGAAAGGAGTTTAGGTTAGAATTGTAACAGATAAAATGACGAAGCTGTATTTCTACGAGATTTTATCAATGGATGATAGTAACTGGTTTAGAGATACCAGCAAATCTCATTTTTGCATTTTACTTTATAATTAAAAAATTCTTATAGGTTTCGGGAAGAGCTCGTGGTTAAATTATAACAGCCGTACGGGTCGATCTTCAAGGGTAAGCAACGCTTGCTGAGGTTGGTCTTTGGATGGGTGACCATCATAAAATACCAAGACTCCTCCGTGCCTCGGAAAGTACGTTAAGCCGTTGGCATAGCATCAATTGAAATAAAAGCGTTTTGCAAACTTTGCCTGCTGATTAAAGTGACTTAAACTTCAATTTAAATGGTTAAGTTGTTACCTGAACGTCCACTATATAACTCTTCATGGGCAGGTCGTCCAGTCTAGATTCATGCAGCACTTTTAGTACTCTGTGGTACGGCTCGAAGAAAACTTCACTTTCCACCATCAGAAAAGCTTCAGTGAAAATACTCTTTGATGTCGGGTTTTGAAATGATACTGCTACCTGGAATTATAGATTTGTGTTGATATGAATTATTTATTTAAAACTTTATTAAGTACATCCAACACAAAAATACATAATTAGTTTAAAAGAGTTTTTCTTTAGCCTACGTTTGTGTCCCACTGCTGGGCAAAGGCCTCCCCTTTCTCTTTCCAAATCTCTCTGTCTTGAGCGATCTCTGGCCAAGTTTTCCCCGCAAACAAAATCACACCATGTTTTTTTTTAAAAAAAACATGCGAGTGATTTTTTAAATAAAATTCAATAATACAAAACAAACATGAGGGCCAAATTAATTTAGTACCCGTTTTTATTTGAATGTTAACTATGAAGCTGGACCTTTGTTCTTGAAGATGGGCAAGTAACATGATAAGGGCAGGAACATGATGATGAATGGTGCTGGACCAAACATTTAAAACAACGGCATGCAAGTACCAGAAATTATACAAAATACTCACATATCCTTCACTAAGCAGGTTCAAGTTAGAATCCAGTACAGTAGCGCACAAAATTGTTTCAAAATTATCACTTGTGAAGAGTACTAGAGATCCAAACATAAGTTGCTTGTTGTATGCATATCTCTTGCTGTCAACCACACCTTGGATGGCTCGTTCCTTCCAAGCGATGTCAACGAGATGGCCCACTCTATTGTTACTTACGTAGTTACGAAGAATACGTACTTTTGGGTATACTCTGTAAAGTTGCATGGTGAAATTATTTTGTAAATTTTATGGCCTTTTTAGCCAAATAATTGGAATTGATGTTTTGCAATTTTGTAATGTTGCAATGCTGTCAGCATTTTCCATTGACAGATATGTAGCTGAATATTTGATGGTCACTAAATTTTATTTAGTTTAAAACCTATTTCATTTGTACATAGCATTAAGTTTGTTTATCAGTGTCTTAATACTGAGTCAAAAATGTATGGTTTACAATTTTTATATCATACAATACAAAACTGATGGTGTCATACCAAGTATTCCAAGGATGTTATTAGCATACTATTTAAATTTATGGACAAGAATACTTGATAAATTTTGTGTCTAAAATCTAGACTAGGCAAGATAGAAAACATTAATGTATTATAATCTATGAACAAAACCTTTACCTTATATTCTCATGCCGTCTCTTACTTGGATTTTCCAAATATTTACCTGTAACACAAACCTAACGTTAACAAACGCTAAAACAACAAAAACCTAAGAATCTTTTACATAATGTTTACCAACATATTCCTTCCCGCAGTGGTCCGAAGCAATCTTCTCGTAACAGTTTGAACTGTATGTCTAAATAATTTTCTACGCTTGGGTACGCTCCATTGATGATGTTCGGTTGTATGAGTATCTTGTTTGCAGATAATAAGTCTTGTGTGGGAAATATGCTTAGGTTTTTAAAGTAATTCTTGTCCGGGTTTGTTGTTTCTGCTGGAGGGGTGAATTCATCTTCAAGGTCATCAGGGTCCTGAAAATTGATATTACTTTGTTTTACTGCTATATTGCATGAGGTTAAAAGCATAGATAAGACGATAATACAACATATATATTGTCGCTTTATCAGCTTGATGATTTATTTGAAACGTGAATATATTTTGTTAGCTTTGCTTATGCTCTGAATGCAAGTAGTTCTTTAATGTGATTGAATGAAGAACAAAGAGGCTACTTACTTCATCTTTCAATAACTTCATTGCCTTTGTCTTCAGCTGTTCAATCCTCACAAACAATTCATTACTAAATCTTTCAGTGTGTTCTTCTCGCACACCAAAGGCACTGACTTCAGTAATTTCCAACAAATCTAATATCTCTTTCATAAACTCTGAATTTTCTCTTTCAAAATTAATGATATGTTCACAGAGATTCAGGATATTGACATAAAACCCTTCAGCATCATCCCACAATTGAGTATTCAACCTCTTTTCAACAATCCTTACACTTGGTAATTCATCCAAAAAGTTTTTAATATTCACCAAAAAGTTTGAATTCTGAAACCGAGTTCTTAGCAATTTTACTATTTTTGAATTTTCACCTGGCTCCAAAGTCTTGTATACATTGGCCAGTATCCTCACAATTAAAACCATAAAGTCACCTTTAAGCTCGTCCTCATCCAGAAGGTTCCAGAACCCAGGTCTATGGGATACTTCCAAATTTAAAATTGGAGGTTGTAATGTAGAAATGTCGAGAAGTCGTTTGAAACCGATGGGTTTTTTCTCCGTAAATTGGGGCTTGGTCTGTGGCTTCGGTTCTGGTTGGTCTTCATCAGCGAATTCAGAGGTTCCTGAGGCATTTGGTCTTGCATCTTCGATCAACGTACCGTCGAACCAGTCTATGCGCAGAGAAGCTTTGTTACCTTCACTCATGACTGAGAAATGAAACTATACAGTAGGAAAAGTGTAATTGGCCTATATTTTAGTGTTTATTACACTATCTTCTACTTAAAAACGCTAAAAGCGAAAGTAGGACGCACAAAAATAAACGTTGTTTTGACGTAAGCAAGCAAAACAGCTGACGCTGTCGTCATTGTCAATGTCACTGTCATAGTAACTGTCAAGAACGTTTCGTTTCACCAGAATTTTAACGATTAATATATTTAAAAAAAGAATATTGTGGGAAACGAATGCTTTACCAATTTATTTTGTTTGCTGATAACAGATTGCGGTCAAACAAAAATAGTGTATTTTCACGATTTAGCACGTACACTCAATAACATAAGAGACAAACAACGTCTCTTGTTTTTTGTTAGTCTTCTGTTGTCTCACAGTAGGTACCTACCTCTAGAGCCTCGTACCTATATTTAGAGAAAAGGTGAATGAAAGCAAGCTTTAACCGCAGAATTGTAATATTCCAATTAATTCAAGCTTATCGAGTAGACCGTTTTATATTATTCTGTACTTCATTGTAATGTAATAGGCTTGCTGTTAATGGCCCTCTTATTCGTGGGTCGTTAGAAGGCCGCTTGTTAAGCATAAGGGCTTTTACTTACCTTTTATAGCCTAATAAACCGTAAAATGTGACTAAACTGTATTCTCGTCTGCTCGTTTCCCTCGTTCGGGTGTCTGTGCTTAACTTTATTACTGATAATATAACAATATAGGTTCGTAAAAGCAAGATTCGAGCGTTTCTTTGCCTGTTTCGAGATAAAAAATATTTTTAGAGCTTTGGTAAGATCCAGGACACAGGACGTGATGGCCATAACTTTAATGTTTTGAGGGGTAGAAGACATCACACAGAAGGTGAAAAAGAGACCTTTTAGTATTTTTATATCTTTTTTATTTTCAGAAACATAAAAATTCTTACTTACCGTCAGTAATATACTACACATCCTCGAAATCCTATAAACAATTTTATAGGATTTTATAGTCAAGATTTTAATGTTGTTGTTTCGACGACTTGACCTAGCAACACCGACGAGAAGGTCACCGAACTTGGGTACGAATTGAGCAGGTTGCGATGGACTGAGTATTGTGGGCCAGTATATTATTGTAGTCTTTGATTGTGGGATTGTCTGAAGTTCGAAGAGAGAGAGGGGAAGAAATTCTGCAATCTGCTCTAATTCCGGGACCCCTCCCGGAACCAGAAGTGCTAGGGTGGTGTCGGGTTTATCGATCACAGGTCCCTTGTGTCCAATGTGGAGAGGATCGAGAGTATGTCGACCAGGGTGGCGTACCATATACTCAGAATATCGTCATGAAGGTCGTATAGATTTACGCCCCAACCTCGACACACCCCGACGCCGAAATGGAGACAATGTATGAGAATATATCCAGAGCCATGCGTTGTAGAAGAGTTCGTCTACCTACCTGAGACAAACGGTTCAGTTAGGTAAGTAGGGCTAACTTCGAGAAACAAGTCAACCTTCGAATCCGAATCGGCTGGGCGGTGTTCGGGAAGTTGCGTGGTATCTTCTCGTCTCACACAGTGTCTCAAGACGAAAGTCATGGATAAGGTCACTACTAACCTTAACCATGTATTCGTCCCCGTTTATCAAATTCTTGTAAGATTCCTACATACATAATTAGTAGATAGTTTAGGTTATTCTTATTGTAAATACATTGTATGGTTTTATATAGCTACTAGCACTTCGCCCGCGACTTCGTCCGCGTGGGGATAGTAGGTACTCCATAAACTGCAACGCCCCTATACATATCCCCTTATAACGGTTAGTTTTGGAAAATTAAGCACAACGATTCTCATTATTGGTTCAGCGCAACTGTTCACCCCGTTCAGCCCGTCAGGGGTTGATTATGCAAAAATTGTTAGGTACATGATCTGTTTCAATTATCCTACTTTTAGTTTATTCATAGAATTCCGACGTAAATTGAAGCAAGCTATAATTTCCTCCCCTAAAAACTAATTCACCCCTGCTTCACCCCTTATTATGTATGTACCTAGTTGATTTTCGAAAAATCCAAACATTTGTTATTCTTATTGTTTTATCGAAAACATTTAAATGCCGTGGTGTTTCAACTTCATCGGACCAAGCATTGATACGATTCTCCCCAGTTCGCTCAAGCCGCGACATTTTTCTTACTCCGAGCATGTTTATTACCGTCGTAACTTTTGAACGAAAGGTCCGATTTGAATGATTTAAAGTGTAATTTACACGGACATAATCAATTTTAATTTAAAATATTTAAATGGATAAGGATTAATATCATGGTACTATAATCACCATTTTTTATTTCACCATGGGATTTGCTTGACTAATATTAACAAAAAGCGGTCATGGTGACTTATCCATAATAGTTAGACATATGGTATCGCGGACTTTTTTGTAGATATTGATGACTTCTATAAAACTGTAGTACATCACTTTGCTCTATTGTCAATAGATTCCGCAGCGTACGCGATATAAGGATTTTTTCTCACACCTTGGGTCACATTATCGAAGTTTTCATACGGATCCCTAACTTTTTTGAAAATATTCTATAGCCTATGTCCATCTCTGATAATGTAGGATTCTACTGGTGAAAGAATTTTTCAAATCGGTCCAGTAGTTTCGGAGCCTATTCATTTCAAACAAACAAACAAACAAACAAACAAACAAACAAACAAACAAACAAACAAATCTTTCCTCTTTATAATATTAGTGTAGATAGGTTGTCTAAGAGTTTTATAGAGAAATAAACGAAGTATTAATGCGCTCTTTACGGTAATGTAACGACATTCCATTTTTCGCAATAGATTCTGATTATCACTATTTATTAATTATGAATTTTAACATTATTAAAGATTTTTTACATCTGCCGAGCGTCCCATGACAGCTATTTATTTTTTAAAGTATTTTCAAGTATTTTTTTTTTGTTCTTTGTAATTATCTATCGAATCAAGTCACAGAACATGGAATCTGTGGTTTGAGTAGATACTCACGTATAGGACAAAGAAAATACTCCCTAATAATTCTATTCTATCAACCAGCAATAACAACAATCATAACAATTACGAGGGAACATTTCCTTGTATTTCAAGCGAGCATGATGCGTAAACAAACATTCTGACTTCGGTATACAATATCAGTAGGTATTTTATTTATTTGGTAAGTTGCCAACATTAAGGTCTGCACTTCCGTCGAGAGATTTTCTTCTTCACAAAAAATATTGATGTCTATGGCCACTTGTCAATAGGTGGGAACTCTGGCAGAATAGACCGTGCTTGTGCCTTGTTCTTGACCCAATTTATTTTTTATGTTTAGAGAATCCATTTTTTTAATCACACTCTTTTCCGAACATTTACATGAGTAATGCATAAACAAGGCGATTTCTAAAGATAATAACTATTCTCCGCTGCTGCAATAGGTACATAGACAACTCTGTGGGTTTTCAAGAATTTAGTTTTTTAAACTTACAAGTTGTTTACTGAGAAAGGAATGGTGAAACGGGAAACTATTGAGATTAAGAAGTTCTTTCCCACCAAAAAGGACTAATACGAACCATGTAGGTACTAGCTTCTGAGGTTTCTAAGTGCATGTAGATTGATCTTTGTTTATTCCCAGATGGCCCGCCAACTTTGTCACCACTGGAGACAAATGGGAAAAAAAATCCCAACTTTTGCTACACTTAATATGACACTACGTATAAATATGTTTCCGAATTTCAAATAAGAAAAAATAAAGGCGCGCCAAACATATTTAGAGTAGAGTAGGAAACATATTTATACGATAGAGCCACGCTGCGTGGGGCTCCTATTTCCGTCTGCGAGGTTTAGTTTTGGGCAACAGTTGGTATTTTTTTTCCCATTTGTCACCAGTGCTGCAGTGGGTATATTTAGTCTTCTTTTTCAGTTATTTTTTGTGCCTGTTAAGGGATTTAAGATTATTACTAAGTTTCCGCTGCCCGTCCGTCCGTCCGTCTGTCTGTCAGAGAGCAGTATCTAATGAACCGTAATTGTTAGAGAGTTACAATTTTCTCAGAGAATTTATTTTCAGTTCAAATCAAATTATTATCCCTGCAGCGGGACGGAATAGGCTAAAAATAAATAAAATAAATAAATAATAGAATACAAATGAGGTCGTGAAGAATTAAAGTTGAGCAAACATTCTGCCTAAGATTTGAGATGCCTGTTAGCGCTGTAAAAACAATTAATTAAAATTAATTAAAAATTAAAGGGCTCCCCTAACTTGAAACGTGTTTTTTGGTGTTTTTTGCTCGATCTTAATAATGGCAACAGGTAGACGCTGGAAATTCTCACAGAGTTTGTATTGCTATATTCGATAAAAATAAAACACTTATGTAGGTCCCAACTTTGAAAGTACCTATTAGGTCAATACTAGCAAGTCGGAGCCCCGCTTCGCGGGGCTCAAGGGTTTGAAAAAAAATAACCACGAAGGGTATGGCGGGGTCAGTTCGCTCGCTTCGCTCGCTCACTAGACCCCGCCATCCCCTTCTAACCTAACCTGTCCGAGTCGGGGTGCCCCATGTCAAAGTTGGGATTTTAAACTTTGATCTTCTGAACTGTTGACTTACTAAGCTGTTGAGATTCTGAAGTGTTGAGATTTTGAATCGTTGGTCTTACGGTGTTGATGTTTTAACTGTTGATATTATGACTGTTGATCTTGCGTATGCCTCCGGGGGGTGAAAGATGGGGAAGGTGATATTGTGTACTAAATCGAAACAAAATATTTGCGGTGCAAACTTGGTCAGAGATCGTCCAGGTCTTGGAAAGAGAAAGGCGAGCCTGTGCCCAGCTCGTACCTACTGCTAGGCTCAATTTATTGTAGGCTAAGAAAAAAAAATATTTTGAATTTGGAACTACGTTTTTGCACATACTACCAAAATCATAGTCAAAACTAATGTGTTTAAATTAGGCTGAGTGCCAGCACTTTTTGAACGTCAAAGTTCTACAAAAGACAGTCCCCAAAAACGCCCGCCCGTCACCACTTCCTAGTGTTTTAGCTGGGAAAAAGAAGTGGCGCAACAAACTCCCCAGCAACACATCTGTCTGTTAAGTTTTAAAAACTATTATTGGTAGGCAAGAGGTGTTCAGGCATTTTCATTTCATCGACAAACCTGAAATCGTAATAGTAGGTACATGAACGAAAAACAAAGAACAAAGTAAATTCGGAAAATCTACAAAAAGTTCAAGGTGTGCAAACTAGAAAAAATAACAGTGGAACTCTGTGTGAATACTGAATGCGATTTATTTTGTTTATGACGAGCGGAAACGAATTCATTTCGATTTCATCATAGACTGTACAAATATTATTATAAAAAGAGTTACGAAATGAACAAACTGAATGATGGAGTTTTCATAGCCAGTCTCAGGTAGGTATTTCTTTTTGCTGTTTATTTTATTTACATAATCTAGTGTTGGTGGGAAGTACTTACTAACATAGTTTTAAATTTCCAACTATTCTTCTCCATAGGTGGACAATTTTTTTGTTTGTTTGTTTTTTTTATGCATTGGAAATCATCAAATGACTTCTTCCGCTCTGAGTGGAGCAGTAGGGAGTGTCAGACTCTTACTTGCTTTTACTGACTAAAAACCCATCCGTGTTCCTCCTTATGCTCTTTGCTTTCCAGGACTGCGCTGCGGTGACTCTTTCCAACAAATTCTGGATGGACCTTGAATACGTAGGTACCCAAATAAGGCGAAGTTATTAGAATGGCTAGGGATCGTAAGTGCCCATTAAGCTAAGTTAAAAGGACCAGTATTTTTCGTAAGTTTAGTAATTACAAGGACAGATTTACCTTCATAAATCTTAGTTATAGGCCTGGAGGCCTGGTTAGGACTATATAGGACTTTAAAGAATTGATAAAAAAGCAAAAAAAAAGAATGAATAAATGATTATGATTATGAAGATATACTTATGCATAGTACCTATTTTGGGTACTGTTTCAGAAGTGCGGTCACATTTAAGGGACATTTTTTAGACGTTCTGTATTACAAAAAAAAAATCTGTGGAATTGAGAACCTCCTCCTTTTTTGGAAGTCGGTTAACAAAAATATAGGTCCTTACAAAGTGTTACTGTGTACTGATTTTTTTCGCGATTTCAGTGTTAGTCTCTTAGTTAAAGTTGTTTATAATGATGAGTACAATGACCCCTTAAGAGGTATTGTGTGTATTCTGTTACAAGTTATTCATATAGTACCTAATGGAAAAAATAAAATGAATACCTGACTTTCATCCAAACATTGATCGCAAAAAATGATCACATAAAACTTACGAAAACGAAAACTGAAATAACATTTAAAAATTTCCAAAACTTCACTTTTCAAGCAGACTATAGAGTTGGTGGCATGAAATCTATAATGTTGAACTAAAATAAATTTCTGTATAACTAATAAGGTATGTAAAATTTTAGAGTAGGATTTGCTGTGCTGTGCACAATAACATACTCCACATTTCATCTTCCATAACTGCCGGTCGGTTCTGTCGACATCTCACGGTGTTCACCTAGGCGGAGTGAACGACAACTGAGCGGTCATTCCATCTTATTTGTATGGTATGACAACTCACCCGTCGTGCACCCCGCGGCCGCCCAAGTGTTCACTTCGACATGTTCACAGAATCACACTGCTGATTCCCCTCGCTGGGAAGGTATATGCTGGTGTAGCAATTATTAAGTATCACCAGTAACCACCTCGGTCCTAATAAGACCATTTCGAAAATGGAACGTTTTTTTCTACATCCCGTTGGACCACAAACATTTAAGTACACTGTTTAAACGCGACATCTTTAATACTATCTTTACTATTACTTTCACGTATATATAATATAATTTATTATTTTTATACAATATTATAAAGCTGAAGAGTTTGTTTGTTTGTTTGAACGCGCTAATCTCAGAAACTACTGGTTCGAATTGAAACAATATTTTAGTGTTGGATAGCCCATTTATCGAGGAAGGCTATATTTTATAAATATCACGCTACGACCAATAGGAACGGAGCATTAATGAAAAATGTGACGCAAACGAAGTTGCGCGGGTCAGCTAGCTCATGATAAAATTCAGATTTTTGTATATAAAACACATGTAATATGTAATAAACCTTTCCTATATGTTTTGTTGTGCTCCAAAATTTTAAAAACCTCATTTAGATAGGATTGTAAATAATAATATAAATATACTAATATTATAAAGAGGTACAGTTTGTGAGTTTGTGAGGTTGTAGGGGGTAATCTCTGGATCTAATGAAACGATTTTGAAAATTCTTTTTGTATATGATAGCCACATTCATGAGGTAGGCTATAGGACCTATTTTAATTTTATTTATTGTGTTATTGCTGATAATTAACAAAGAGAATTTAGAATATGCAATGGTAGGCCAAATTATTTCATTAGGTAGGTAGGTATCCTACAAACCACCGTGGCAACTTCCAATTCGCACTAAAATAATGGCTTAAAAAAAATAATGGCTTAATAAAAAAGTCTGTACGTTTCTTTAATCTCTTTTAGTATGGAAATAAACACAAGACCAAATACATATCAAGGCGATGTCAAAAACTCGCGGGTCACTAAAAGTTTTTAGAAAATAAAAAACGGGATGATATAGAAGCCTGTGAATATATTTAAACTAAATTTAAAAAAAAGGTAATTTTTACACATTTTTATGGACATCCAGCACTTGCCCAAAAAATAATTATGCCAAAATTGTAAACCTCCACCGAAAGTTTTCTCCAATGCATCTCTATTCGAAGTTCATCACACTGGTCCAGAAAAAAAAAACACTATATAGTCGGCACATAAAACTCATTTGTATAAAAAACAATAAAGTATAATAACTGTTTTTATCACGTAACCTTATTTATTCAGTACATAGGCCTTACAACGTTTGTTTGTAATAATAATTCGTTTTTAAGCTCCACTGTTTTTATTTTTAATTAACTCAGTTGGGACAATGGAAAATGCTAATAACTTTTGTCGTTCGAGCTTGTTACGAGACCTAATGCGATTTTAATTATTTTTTTCATAGATTATTTGGGTTTGACGTTTTATTTTTTTAAGAACATTAACTTTTATTACTTTTAAATGTTATTGTGTGTGTTTGTTAAGTTGTGTTTCGTGTTATGTAAAAAAAAAGTTATTTTGTTATAACATTATTTTATAATATGCATGAAATACCCGTATTCTCCGAAACGTACCTAACTACAGGTACAAGATACAGCACACACACCCAACAACAACATTTAGGTATCATGTTGTATTTTTTAAATTAAAAAATAATTCTACGTTGGGAACAAAGTAAAATTATTCCATAATATTTAGGTAGGTACCATTTAACGTTTATTTTCAAATAATAAAATCATCAATCCTTTACCAACCATGGTAATTCCAGGAAAATTCCCCGATAGTTAATTACTGTTTTCCATGCCCTCATCGCTTTTCCGCACTGGACGCCTACGGCTGTTTACAATGAGATTTTAATGCACGTTATTAAGAGGTATGTCCACAAAGTGCGAGTTTACACAAAGCCCGTTTGTCAACGTTTGCGTTATAAGTGGACTCTCATACGAACTGGACCGGACGCTGTTGTGATTTTCATCATATACCTAGCGCGAATAGGGGTTGATTTTAACATTCATTTTTACACACAAAATGTGACATGACAAAGGTGAGAAAAATTTGAACCTACTTGTTTTACATGATAAAAGTCAAGTTCTTATTCTCTCAGATGGCTTGAATCTTTGTTTCGCAGCCGCTCGATTGTTTTACGTAAATACATTTACAAAATTGTACGCCGACTACCACATTTTGAGTAAGTATTATTTTTTATATTTTGTTTGTTTATTAGGACTGATTATATTTTTTTCACCTTTATAATAATTAGAGGTAACGGTTGTATGTTTGTATGTAAAAGTAAATCTGCGGAATTACTCTACTCCTACTATTAAATTAAAATACTTTCTCTAATGGCATCTACAATGGTTAAGTGCATCTATATTATCATCCACAGAATGTTGACATTTTTTATGGTTACTTATACCACAATATAAATATGGACAGTAGGGAAACTGCCTACAAACGCTCGAAACGGCACACTCACACAAACATGCACACCGACGAGACTCCTAAGGTGACTTCGCGGGACTAGCAGTAGCGAGTGCCGCGTCAAGACGAGTGGTCACGTTAAACTTTATCTCCGCGATCGTTTTGAAAATGCCAGGAAAGTATTGCGTAGTACCTATACGGCTGTTTGAACTCGGCTTCATCAAAACCGGAGCTATCGTATTTTAAACTTCCTGCTGATATTGAAAGGTAAGAATGATTTCTAGTTATTGTTATTTAATTGTTATCGAATTACGTATAAGTCCGTGTGATCGATCATAATGAATTCGTGAACTTACTTGTAAATCATGAATGCGGTGGTTTTGAGGGTATTTTAAGCTGATAGTGCAATAGTGATAGTGGTAACAATAAGTACATCCAAGATGGCGACTGCAATAGGTATTCTATATCAATATTTTCGTCATGGGTGTCGGTTTCATGGAAGTCGATTCGAAATAAACACATGTGAGAGTAAAAAAACGAATTGGACGTTAACCATAGCGTACTTTCGGGTATTGTTAGTATCGGTTGTGGTCGGGCCAACTTGAACGAGCTAGCAGCATCCTTTAATTTGCCACTTATTAGCAATTCGACCTACCAGAAATGTCACGACAACTTGTATGACTGGTGGAAGACTACGGCTGAATCATGTATGATTGCTGCCGGTAAAAAAGAAGCTTCTATGGCTATGGAAAAAGGTAGTGTGAGTCCGTCCGTCCGTCACAATACTTGTCTTCTACCAGAAATAGTAGATCCGAGAAAAACTCGCTCCATGCCACTGAGGGACACAACATTTTAAGATTTTTTTAGGTTTTGGTTTAGGCACTCTTTGGATTGTGGATGAAGTAATGATGATGATTAACTTCTGGAGATTACTTGCATAGATACAACCTTGTAGCCAGGACTATTTTCCCTCAATTTGCTCTAAATTAGAGCCTTGTGGGATCGTGCCATATTGTAGGTATGTGCCCGATCTAGTTCTCCACGTGCCTTTGTCCGTTGGATCATACTGGTTTTGATGTACTCTATGGATTATGGATGACCTTATGATGATAACTAACTACCGGAGATTACTTGCATAGACACAACCTTGAAGCCAGGATTATATACCAGTAATTTGCTCTAGATACAGCCGTGTGGGATTGGAAGTGTCATATTATAGGTATTTGCCCGATCTAGTTCTCCAAAATGGTAATATCACATTGTACTACAGTCAACTCATCATCACTGACAGGTCTATTGTAGCCAATAAACCTGATATAGTGATGGTGAATACCTGGACTCTTGTTCAATTTCGTTTTTTAAAATATGGCGTACTGAGGTCGTGTAGAATTAAATGAAATAACTGTGATATAACAGCGTGCTGGATACGATTTTTTTTCTTTTTAATTATGCGATTTTCGCGTACTAATTTTGCCGCGATTGATTAAATTGCTTAGTTCTGTTGTTACTTAATGAATAATAATTGAGCCGTGCAGTTTTATAAGGATATTAACTTCTACTTTCCTATTTTTAGCATAGTGATAGTTCTTACAAGCGTGGTGGTAACCAAAGATATGCACCGGACTGTTTAAGATACTTATTTTTTATAATCTGCTCGGTAAGAGACAAATACTGCGCTTTTAGAAACCTTATTACTCATTTGCCGATCGAGTGAAGTCTTTTATGATCGGTGATTGCCATTTCGAATTTTTCCGTCGTAGCAGGTAAAGGGCCTGTTCACATTAATGTTCTGCTTCCAATATCTTTTTAAACGTTATATACGTGACTTTACCATCATCATCATCTGTTTTGTTTTGCCTCCCAGTTGAACCTTCGACTATGACGCCTTGCACCGTACTTGTTGAAAATCCGATATGAAGTTTGCTTGGTCATACACGACACAATTCTTATTTTTAATAGTCATGTAGTGTTGACCAGTTTTGTTTTCAATAATGTTTGCGACACTCGGCAATGCCAAATAGCTAGTATTGTAGGTGAGGTTGCCAGTGTTTCACAAATAACCCTGTATATTTAAGTCTTTTTATTTCCTTTTTTAACGACAACCTCAACTTTATATTGTTTTGTCAAAGTAATTTTTCACAAATGGTTGCACTGACTGAACAGGTCTACTCTAATGTGCATGATTCCATCCTCAATAAAACATCTTAGACACTAGTTTATACCAAGATTACAATATATCAGAATAAAAGAGAATTCTCGTAAATATGTCCGTATGGAAAGTGTGTTTTTGTGCAACCATTTTACAAAAAACAAATATCATTGTATTGTATCGTTTTTTTATTTATCATTTTGTTAAATGTCTCAATGTATCAACATCCATCTAACACAAAATTGAATAAATTTAATGGGAATTGTGATAAATATACAATATACAGACGTTACAGATTTTTATTTATAAACCTTACTACTATATAATTTTGTAACTTAAAATAATATCTTCTAAAGGATCAACATTATTTAAGCGCTCACTAAGCTCGATTTTTGCGCGCGTGTGCGTGTAGCTGCATGAACGATGCACACGAACATAGCCTTGCAGCGAATCTAACCAGTGAATTTTATGCACGGCCTCTTAATAGTGCGGTAAGTTGGTTTTTTAAGAATTCCACCAAAGAGTTTCACGTTACGATCATAAATAAACTGATTGATCGAACCTCCTTGGTAGCGGTTTTGCACAATACGTTTGTCTCACTTTAACACTAATGAGAAATTGAGACGAAAGATATACGAGTAGTTCTATTTGCAAATTCGCGCCATTTTCATATTAGAAACGTCAAAGATTGTTGCGACTTTCCGACTGGTATCTAAAAACAAAAAGTTTTTTCACAACTTGTAGTACTGTTTTCTTGCAAATGTGTAGAAAAATGTTGTATGACACACGTGCGGAAATTGGTATTTACAAAGTCGTGACTATGGTAAGCCCTCGACCTTAGAATAATAACGCCTAGAAACCTAGTACGAGCATCAAAAGTGAAGCAACTCAGACTACTCCATATACGGAGTACTCGGCGCAGCGAGCCGTCAGTGCTCAAGGTCACGCTCTGTTGAATGCACCTCCCGAGAAATATTTAAAAATGACAGTTTGTTGCATAAAAAGATGCTCTAACACACCAGGAAAACAAAAAAAATGTGATAAAATCACGTTTCACAAGTAAGTACTTACATTAAATCCATTATTTTTACGTAAATCGATCTTCAAATTAAAATTTTCATAACCTAATTTATGACAATGTAGTGTTGCCAGTTGTAAAGAAAAATTACCCATAATACAGTAAGCACTAACTGTTGGAGTCTACCTGTATTATGATGCTTATTGTTTAAAGTTGTAAGTATGAAACGAAAGCTAATAATTACGGTTGATTCAAATAATTTGCGCATTTTTTTAAGTGAAAAGTTCTTTAGGCGCGTTGGGCAGTTTTCATATGGGAAAAAACCATAGTCGCGACACGCGGCGACACCGACACCTGTGTGCATACTAAGTTTTCGATTTTGACCCCAAAATCGGGTTTAGCGACTCCAGAAACCATGAAAATGACACCCATGACGAAAAGTTAGCAAATTTCGTCGCCACCATCTTGGATTTCGATTTTGACCCCATAATCGATTTTAGTGACCTCAGAAACCACGAAAAGGACACCCATGACGAAAAGTTAGCAAATTTCGTCGGCGCCATCTTGGATTTCGATTACAATAAGTACATACCGACAAGTTACGTACTTAACATTTTTTTTTATATTGATCTATGAATAGTCCCAAGTATATTAACATTTTTCCCGATTTTAGGGAAAGTGTTCATTCCTAGCAACATTTTTTTACGTCTGTGGCTGTAATTACATACCGCTCCCTCACACATAAGTACGAAAGTTGCTTCATTTTTTGGTAGGGAGCGTGTATGAGACTCTCCTTCTAGGCGTTATTATTCTAAGCCCTCGACTTTGTCTCGGGCGTACATTCGTCTACTCGTTTGTAAAAACCATCTTACCGCACAATATCATAAATAACTATTTTGAGCGAATGTGTTCATGTTGTCTTACTTCTTAAAAAAACTTTTGCCTCTCTGCTTTTGAGTTCTTAGCTATATATATAATATTTCTTTTTAAAGTCTATCCTAGGTAGTAAAATAAAGATTTATATTGATGGTACATTAGTACCTGCCTAGTCTGAATTCCCAAGAGTAGTCGGTCTGGTTGGAAGCTGGCGTTAAAAGATTAGCTGTCCCCTGATACACTCTACCTAAGTGAACACCTATCGGTCGGGATCTATACGGTAAAGTACAACCCATTTGCTATAGTGGATACCTACAAAGGACGGTAGAACACAGCCTAAGAAATTATATATGTACTAGTAATATCTAAATGCCAGCATTTTAAATCTGTTTTAGACATCGCCGTTATCCATGAGGTGGTGGTGGTCAAACGCGTGCCAATAATAAAAAAAACATTATGACATTAAAAATGTACAAACCAGGGCCTATACCACACAGAGAGTTGGTGGTTAGGCCCCAGGTGTGTACGTAATTACTCGTAAAAATTGAATGGTGAAATTACTCGTAAATATCAGGATCTACAGTGAAAATTTACTCAGAAAGAAAAAACATAATTTTCCTCAAATAAAAATGAGTAAACTGTAAATTGCCTTCAATTTATTGACTCCGTGATAATTGCAACGAATCGGACATAAACAAAAATAAATGCGGAATCCGAGCCGAATGAGTCGCTTGTCAGTGACAGATGACCATTTCGTGGTGTTAATTGGAAAACAATTCGATCGTTCTATCAGAGATAACGTTGCAATTACAAAAATGGCTTTATTTTTTGTTTGTGTGTTTTCATATCAGTGTATCAGTGAATCAGTGCGATTAGGGATCTAAAAAAGACATGTTACTCATCCTGGGTTGTGGACACCAGAAAGGCGGTCGCTTAGTTAATGTAAAAACTGATGTCTACTAAGTTAGACTGGAAGTCGACCCCTATATAAGTAGTTGAGAAAAGGCTGGGCAGACTTATAGATATGTACGTATTTAAAAAAACGAACAAGAAAAAAGATTATCGACGGCGCGTTGTGTTCCACGAGCGCCTCAAAGAGATGTCAGAAAAGTAGACGGGGCCCGTTAGGGCCAGAGCCTGCCAGGGCTGCGGAATTTGTTCAAAAGACTCACCGCGGCCCTAAAACGCAAAGGGCCTAAGGAGAAACACGGATGGGTTTAGTCAGTACCTAACAGTCTGACACTCCCTCCCGCTAGAGCGGGAGGGAGTGGCATTTGGCCCGGGCATTTGATGATTTCCCATTCACAAACAAAAATTCTCATGGCCACATGCAACAAAGGAATTAAAAAAATGGTGGATATTCTGTTTGTGGTTTGAGGATGTTTTAAATAAGTATGAAATAGTATAATTGATTTATGATGCAGGTGGGCTTTAGGATTTTACAGCATGAATGGCGTATTGTAGTGTCCTGCCTATCAAAGGGAGGAGTAAATGTACGGAGTTTAAAGAGTATAGGGATAGGTTTGGGATGCATGAAGGAGCCTCCTCGTGTAGCGCAATTTGTTCCATCAGGCACTCAACTGAACCGAGCGCTCGGCGCATCCTGGACAGTGTCACTTATTACCTTTCAAGATTTGCCAATCGTTTTCTTGCCCTACCAGACTCCGGCGTCAAGCAGCCTGCTGTGTTTCGTCGAGCTAGCCCATTCCTCAATAAAAAGACATAAAAAAATAGGCAATGTTGATTCGAGACGAGACGAGAGATAAGAAGGGGTATGAGTAATAATAACTTTTAGTACAATAACTTGTCCTTTTCGTGTCCTCAAATAAATAGACCGTGAAATGGTATTCGTCAAACATTTTATTGAAATACCGATTGTAACAGTAGCTACCTAGATAGTATTTTGGACATCAAAAGTTACAATTTCATTATTACATCTCAGACCTTAGCCTAAAACATTCTGTAGATATCTTCCCAAAAATATGTTAGTAAGTATTCTTATTATGAAATTCTGTTTCAAAACAAATTTATTAAAGAATGAAATGCTGGCTGAAATATTAAATGGGAATCCTCCGTTTGTTTGTTTCAATAAAAACATTGATTGTGTCTGGGACAATATTTAAAAAACGAACCCATTCTGAAATTCGTTTGCGCTTTTCCGGTAGCTGTAAATAAGTACCGAATCCACATTGCTGAAGCTTGCAGCCAAAAAGCGCTGGAAGCTTAAATATCCCACAAATCGTCGCGATTCTGAAATTGAAATGCTGTTACGTTAAGCTGAGAAATGGTTGAAAATCTCATTCCCTTTGTTCACAACTTTTCATTTGTTTTCCTCGTTGCATATTTCGTGTCCATTTTAGTATTTTCGTCCGTTGTTCAATAAGTAAATGGTTTTGACTTAATTAAATTATCTATCTTTTAGAAAAGACGAAAATTATGATGTTTCTTTACAATATTTTTACTGTGAAGGTTTGAAAATAATTCAGCTTCGTTCTAATATTTTTTTCTCAATTATAATAATAATAATAATAAATTAATAATAATAAATTTTATTCATAAGTTCACATAAGTTCACATAAGTATAAATTATATGGAAGTTACATCATTACAAAGTTACATATTAATATTATGACGAAAACATTAAACTATGCCTAAAATAAATCTAGTGTATAACTTATATTATATTGGTTAAAGGCCCACTGAATCCAATAATAGCGACCTGCCTGATGTAGGTTTATTCAAACCTGTGTTTCAAAATTCATTGAAGAAGGAAAAATGTTGTACTTAATACCTTATAAATTAAGTTTGTACAAATGAAATCGAATACTGGGCTTCGTGAATGCTCTTTTAATTAAATGGCCGTACATTGTAGAACAAATTAGGCGCTTTTTCCCTACAGCTAATTTGAATAGATCTATTTTTAGACACAGTTTTTTGTTTTATTATGAAGATGGTACACAATATTATTTAAACAAGATTTTTTAGGTAATCCAAACTTATAACATCTTCATATCTTTTTGCATATGTCGGTAAGCTATAAAAAATATTTGTAACAAAAATCCGAAAGCAAAAAACGACTATTTATTTTAAAATCCCTACGGGCTAGGAGAATTCGTTCCCGTCGCAGCAGGAAAAAACTTTAAATAAATATGTATAGTGATATTTTTTTACTCGATTTTATCCAATATAAGAACCCTGAAAATTCAGCAAGTATCAATAATTATTAATCATCTCTAAAAAGAATCCGAATAAAAGAAGAATACCACTTAAATCTTTCTTTTCGAAGCAAAGCAAACATTTTCCTACACTCGAAACACATTATTCATAAACGGAATTCAAATCCGGATCGCTCTTAAACGGAATTCAGATCCGGAGCGCTCTTGAAGTATAACAGGCTTCGGAAGCAGTATTAAGTCTTTAATAAGGCCAACGACGAAAAGATTCCTTCAAACTTTCCCCCTATGACGCAGGTACAAGTTTCTTACCCAATTTTGCGAATTTGAATTTTGTATAAGTATTTTTGGTAGGTAATACTCGTAATGAAGTAATTAGGGAACTTAGGTACAAGCTAATTAAATCCTGTGTGTTGCTACGTTGTTGTAACTTCCAATTATGAGGCACGTGTATTGTTTCATATGTTGTCTCGAAGTTTTATTATGTTTGGTCCTTAGAACTACAAGAACAAGGAAAAAGGATACGTAGTTATTTTATTTTGCCTCAAAGTTTCAAAATGGCAGAGGCTTGTCTATTGTTGTATCCTGAAATGTTTTGTTATATACGACGGGATCATACCATACCAATATTATCCGGAAAGGATTCTCTCCTTTCCGGATAATATTTGTTTAAAAACATAAATACTTCATTCTATTTTCTATCCCACTAGTCCTCATCATCTGCCTAGCCTTTTCCCAACTATATTGGGGTCGGCTCCCACTCAAACTGGATTCAGCTGAATACCAGTATATTACGTGGATCGACTGCCTACCAGACCTCCACAACCCATTAACTGGGTAACACGGTACTTCTCGGCAAGACTGGTGTCAGAGTTTCTGGATTCTGATATTCCGTAACGACTGCCAAAGATCTTCAAATGATAACCGGGACCAACGGCTTGACGTACATTCCAAGGCACGGAGGAGTCTCGGTATGTTATGGTCACCCATCCACAGACAGCCTCGGAAGGGTAGCTTAACCTTGAAGATCGGCCCGTGCGGCTGTGATAATTTACACCGCCTCGCGCCGCGTATGGCATCTTTAGCTCTCCGACTAACATTATAATCCTGCTAATATAATAAATATGAATGTTGTTGAGATGGATTTGGACGTAAGGCACTCATATGTATCTATATTATATTACCACGCAGTGGTTGAGCGATTGACTGCTGCGCTGCGTGTCGCGGGTTCGATTCCCGCACGGAACAAATATTTGTATGGCCTACAGATAGTTGTTCCGGGTCTGGCTGTTTGTTTACGTGAATTTATATGTTTGTAAACGCACCCACGATACAGGAGAAATTCCTAGTGTGCGGAAACATATTCTAAGAAAAATATACAATTTTCAGCATTATGTGATAAAATTCCGGTTCCTGTCACGAAATTATGGAAGCGTCTCAAATTAGAAACGAGTCGAGTAAGTCAATTGCTGTTAAATATTTCCACCATTCAACCAACCATCACAGTTCTGTAGCTAATGTGCGTCCGACAATTTGTCACATTAATTTTGCGATAAGTTTTGTTTTAGAAACCGAGCCTAAGATTTGTAGACAATATGAGGGAATAAGCTGCGCAAAGTGCCATTTTCTATGAAGAGGAAAGCGCTGGTGAGCGAGGGACGTTTCACGCCATGATAATCTCGTAATCTCATCCCTTGGCAAAAAGGCGTGACCATAAGAAGACCATGTACAGACCGTTCTTGATTAATCTGTTCAATCTTAGCGTCGATATTCGCATCCACTTCGGACCGTCTCATTACAACCTTAGAGCCACACGACGAACTTATTAGTCTCTCAGTTTATGAGGTCCTGGTCCGAAGGTTAACGGGTGATTAAACGGTTGACGAAAATTAACACCATCCTGGGAGTAATTAGGAGCTCAGGAAGACAAGGTTATCTTGATAAGTCGAAGGTAAACTTGGGCCTGCGGTCTTCGTTAAAGTTTGAGGATTTGCCGGCTTTAAGGATTAATCTTTCAGTAAAAACGGCTTGAGGTTTCGAGGGTAGACTCATAAAACATTCATTTTGGCGAATATCTTATTAATGCTCTGCCGAATTATGCTTTGGTTTGTAATGGAAAATTCCTTGCGTTTTTGGCATGAGTCCAATCTATTGTTCTTTGGTGATTTTCGTGGCAACTTTTAAATTTAATATTTTTTTAAATAACATCTGTTTCTTAAAATATACATAAAAGTAATATTTTTTATAGAAGAGGCACCTCAGAGAGTGACATACTTACAGAGATAATCGAGGTTAAAATATTGGAGGTCACGTAAATCACAAAACACCTATTTTTCCTTCAGTTTTCTTTTTATAATATCTCGCCCGGTTTTTGGCCTTGAACTCTTCATTATTTTTAAGCCTCTCTCTTCTTCTTCTTTCAGACAACTTTTTCTTTCTAATTTTCCTCTCTTGTTAATGGCATTTTGGTCTAAAAAATAATTCATTTCAATTTTCGCTAATCTGACACTATTTTTTTTTATTAAGTTTGATTTAAACGAATTTACATTTGACTAAAGTAATCAAAAATATTATTATACAATACTATTACTAAACTAAAAGTTATTTGATTTGCGTGAATCAAAACTACCACGTAAACCACGGAAATCACGACCACGGAAATCAAAATAAATCCTTTATTCTAAAAATATAATATATAAAAACCTTTCAAGCAAATATACTGTGTTTTGAATATACGTTGCGTTACCTTGTATTTGTTCTCTACAATATTTTATTCAATAAACAAATTTACAGACACCGGAGAAAATTGTACCACGCAAATCAAAGTTTTGAGAAACCATACCCACGAAACGAGGTTCTTACCATAATTTTTCGGAAACTCAACGCGTCATCACACAAGCACTCTACCTGGCCGTCGGAGCGCGAATCTGTTGTAACGTAAATTAGGATGAAGCAACATCGGGGCGCGAAGTTAAGGATGTGCAAGTGAATTTACAATGATCCACGCAAATCAGTAACTACCCCGGGACAGTTACATTTTTATTTTTTTTAGATAATGTAATTCTTTTAGAACTATGATCTAATTTTTCATAGCATTGTCAACTTTTAAGGACTTAATGTTTTTTTTTGGTAAGCATGTACCGTTTAGTTTCAAATATATAATTTACTAAGTGACTAGATCGGGGTTTGGGACACTCCACGAAAATCAAAGAATGGAGATTTTTTATTTTTTTTATGATATTAAATATATGAGAGAATTAAAGGTTTACCCGAAAAAAAAAGTGGCTTGCTGACTTTTCAATTTCCATTCTTTTAAGGTGATGCCGCTTGAAAAACGTGTCCAGAAGAATGACCCACAAAATGATTGTTCAACATTTTTAATCCCCATTTTTAATAAAAAAAAAACTGACTGTTTTATTCCACTTCAACTATCATTATGCATCGATTTCACAGTCATTCAGAGAATATGTTTCCACTTTGTTGAAATGTATGCTCAAGTGTTTTTGTTTAATCAAACACAGCCTACACCAAATCTTGGTTTTGAGTGATCAAAGAGGCATGTTTTAGTAGCTTTTGCCCGTGGATCCGCCCGCGCGGGCGCGCCCGCGCGCATGTCGGTTATCGCGTAAAAAAGTAGCCCATGTGCTTCTCCATATCCCTGGCTATATATTTGCCAAATCTGATGAACATCCGTTCAGCCGTTTTAGCATGAAAGCGTAACATACAGTTACTATAACAGTTGAATCAAACGTTTATATTACTTTGAAATAAAAATTAAAATACGTCCAAAAACCAACTTTACCCATAAAACAGCAATAAAATTAGCTAAAACAATGAGGGAAGTAACCGCATTTTGGTTTCTTTGTATATTTTTGTGGAGACAAATGATCCTGTCGCCGTTTGAGGTAGGAAGTAAGCCGTGTTTAGGGTTACCATCCGTCCGATTATGTTCGGTTTTCTAGGTCTTTGTTCATTGTTCGGACTTTTCAATTAAAAGAATTAATACTTATTTTAGAAAAGAGTCAAATAAATACCAACAGAAAGAAATTTAAAAAGTAATTTGTTAAAAATGGACACTTTCCTTTAGACTAAGATGAATTTATAATGTTTTAATGTATTTTATTTATTTTCTAATTGTAAAATTGTAATTACACTATTTATAAATTGATGACTTTTGTTTGTTGCTGTAAAATTTTTAAATGTTTTTTTTTTATGTTGTTAAAATTGTTATGTTTTAATTAATTCCTTATTGTATGTTATTTTCATGTATTTTGTTTTATTTTTTTTTTAACTTCTTGTGCATGAATATGGACTTGATCTGAAATAAATGAATTTATTTTTTATTTAGTTTGCCATGTGTAATTCCTTCCCAGAATTTGATTCTAATTAGCGACACTTTGATCAAGATGGTGCAATAATACAGGGTATGTTTACCGATTTTTCAAAAATGTAACGAAGCTGTTTTAGTTTCATTAAAATCGGGCTCGAGACTCCTTTTAGTGTTTATCGATAGTCCTCATTGTTTCGGATTTGGCCTTCCACGGCCACTTTAAAAATTTACCATGTATATTTATTGTGATTTTTTAATTTTATTTCAACATACTAATATTAGTATGTTGAAATAAAATTAAAAAATCACATCTTAAATGGATAAATAAAAGATTTATTGAATGTATTATAAACTTATTAGATAATATGTACAAGCTAGTATAAAATATGTATAAATGTACAAGCGGAGTAAAAAGGGGGGAGGGGAAGAACTCACAGGGCATCGAAAAATTCGTCCACATCGCTGTCAACGGGAAAAGTGCCCAGAACGCTGGCCGCATGATTCGTTCGCCAAAGAAAAGGCCAGCCCTCTGGTCACGTGAAGGGTCGACTAACTGCTTGCTGATTTCGCGAAAAACTCGATGAGCACTCGGAGCCCATGGCTCTAGTGTTTCTAATAAATAAATGATTTGAATTGAATGGAATTGAATAGGCGTCCCCGTGCGTGAGGCCACACCAACCGGTCCCTAAGCGTCTCGATTCAGCAGATTCCCAGTCTTCACCAGATTATCAGTTAAACTTGTGGGATCGGTTGCCCGAAATTTCTGAAAATGTCCGGCTGTTTATTGGTACTTACAGAAATTCCGAAGTGGTATCCCTAGCCGCGTTGTCACACGAAAGCCGCAGGACTATACGATAAACTGTTTATGCTCTGACCTAGTTGTACAACACCTCTGTAAGTATTTATTTTTGTAAAATACTGGCAGTTTATTTTCGAAGTATTACAGGGAGATTTAAGAATGTGATATAAAAATAGCCTCCAAGGGTTGCGATACCTGTTTAAATTATATACTTACCTACTTTTGGCATACTTACAAACAGTTCCTGCGATATCACCTTGCTGACTGACTAGTATTATAATTATTTATCGATTTAAACTTCATGCATTCACATACATTCATCATGCTTATCTATAGATGGTTACAAAGACGGAGTGTGGATGCCTAGGCATTCTCTTCCCATCAACCAGTGGTTAAGAGTTTTTTAATTAGAGATAACATGAATAAATTGTGGTGCATTGTTTAATCAGTTGGAAGAAAAAAAACTTGGCATAATATTTTGCTAGTTTCATATTTTCGTTTTTAGGGTTCCAAACATCCGAAACAATGGAACCCTTATAGGTTCACTCGGGTATCTGTCTGTCACAGCCGATTTTCTTCGAATCCACTGAACCGATTATGTTGAAAGGTACACATGAACTTCTGTAACACAAAAACGTACGCATAACGTAAATAAATTTTGAGTATGGGGTCACTTTTTTTCACCCTTATCTTCAAAACTACTAAGCCAAAATTTGGAAAAAAATGCAGATAACACACACAGACACGGATGCATATAACAGATTCCAAGAATACCAATAAGAAGCCGTAAGTAGTGTTAAAGTAACATGTTACAAAAAGGAGATTCGTTCGGAACCCAGGCAGGTGTGTCCGCCTTGACTTGGCTAGTTTTCTGTAAGTATGATGGTTCGGTACAGTGTCTAACGTCTGTCCACCTCATCAGGTCAGCGTCCAAGTTCATCTCAACATGGACAGAATGGTACCTAAAACAAAACCTACTTAAAAAAAAACACTGCAAAGTACAAAATATCTTTAATTTCGGTAGTCGGTGTTTTTGGTTGCTTCTTCGTTATTGACACCGAATCTGTTCGAAAGAGTCACCGCGGCCCTGGAACGCAAAGGGCATAAGGAGGAACACGGATGGGTTTTAGTCGGTAAGAGTCTGACACTCCCTTCAGCTCCGGAGCGGAAGAAGTCATGCGATGATTTCCGATCCGTAAAAAAAGGTTGCTACCATTTTTTAAGTTTCTCCGCATGTTTATTTTGCACTTTAAAGGACCTTCTTGTATCTTTTCAACCCGTAGATAACAATGATAACAAACTATTAAAGGGTTTTGAATGAGCTGAAATCCGTAACATTCCAAACCGGAGTTTAACTCATAGTAATGTGGGCGGAATCTGATAGTGCACATCGTAAACATAAATTCCTTTTGTGATACCCGCCATTCCACGGCCTGCCACAATAGGTACAGATAACATCATCAATTCCGTGTTCATTTAGCATTTTTTCCCATACATTTATTTTTTCCCATCACAGTTTCCTATCCCATGGGCGCTCTTTCATCAAAATGGTTTATAACTAGTTTTTTCCGCGTCTTCGCTAGCGACATATAGATTATAGATCACAAAAAAACTAGTTTATATCCGTCTCCATTATCCCATCTATCTATGTAACAAAATTCATCTTTGATTTAGGTGTAAAATCGTAACAAATAAATCCACTTTCGCATTTATTTACTTATTAGCTTTTGCCGGCGACTTCGACATTTTTTTCCAGTTCCCGCAGGTATTTCAGGAAATCTTCTCTTAGTGGTACCCCACACTCCCCAAGGAACTTACATGCCAAGTTTCAACATTCTGCGACCAGCAGTTTCGGCTGTGCGTCAGTCGCTCAGTCAGTCACCAGTAACGCAAGAGAATTATATACAGACTTTTCTAGAAATGTGTGGTCATATTTAAGGGTGATGTTGGGTAGCTGATATACATTAAGGAAAAATAGCAAAAAAATACTTTTTTTTTCAAAATAAAATCTACTGACTGATCTGAAATGACTTTTCAAGCAGTTTGTCACAGTTTGTGGCATTTACTTTAGTACAATCACAGATTTGGTGTCACCAACAGCAACACTGCTCACAAACTGAAATGTAATTTCTTCGTAACTTTTTAGTCGTTTTTGAGGTCGAGTTTTTGGTCACATTTTTTATGTCTTAGTATTTTTCCTTAATTTATCCCTATCGGCCACCCAACATCGTATATTGTTTACATACAGTTGTGGCACATGGGCCGACTTAAATATTTCTCGTTACTCTATCCTATGGATAGGTTCGAAGGACCTGTCATCACCTAAATATAACCCGTCATCACGGTCCATTTGTCCCACAAAATTCGCCGGCACACCGGAACATGTCAGGGTTAACCCTTAAAATAAATCACGGGACAAGTCCACGTGACCAGGTCACGTTGCCCGGTGGGTACTGTAATAGACGTGTCAATATCAGGACCGCACTTGTTCCGGGCGGGTAGGCGAGCGTTTGAGTTGAGGGTCATTTTAATTTTGTCGTTTATTTTTGTATCTTTAGGGAGAAAGAAGGAAATAATAACAGCCGCACGGGTCGATTGTCACGGTTAAGCAAGGTTTAGCTAAGAAAGAAAGAACACGTGTTGATTTAGCACACATTGTAGGAACAAAAATATTTTGAAGATTTAATTTTAAAACAATAACATTGTGTGCTCACGGATGTGCCAAATAGGTCCAGAGGGCCTAGTACCAATGTTTTTGACGTATACTCGTTTCGCACATATTTATATGAATTGGATACTTACATTTTTTGAATAATACAAATTGTGTATGTCACATAATATTTTTTTTATGCGACATACATTTTTTTACTCAGGAAACATCTCTACGTATATTTAAAGAGTTTATGTAAAGAGGATGTTCTTCATTTCTTTATATAGGCACCGGCTGAGTAAGAAATAATAGCCATTGTATTACTTTAACAACTGAAGGGCAATTATTCTCTTATTTTATTCAAAGGAGTAAAAGTTTGTGATCGCGATAAGAATGTCAACGCATTCTCATCACAATCGCAAACTTTCAGACACATCTCTAATATCTTTTTTTTTTTTTTTAAAGAATGGGCTAGCTCTTGACCTCGTTTGTGATGAGGTCAATGATGGAGCGACCGTGCCCAGAAGATGCCTTAAGGCACTGGTACTCCCACGCGTCGACGAAACACAGCAGACTGCTTGACACTCCGGTGGGAGGCTGGTCGCGAACCAGGCGGACGTTAGTCCTACCACCGCAAGGGAAGGATTGGCCAGTCTTGTAAGGTATTAGGTGAGACTATCCAGGATGCGCCGAGCGTGGGGAGGCTCCTTCATGCATCCCAACTTCAATTTTGACATTTTTGTCGCTGAGATGTTATTACGGCATGAATATACGCGTTTTAAAAATTGCCCTTCTGACTGCATCTAGTATTTGCTTTTCCAAGGTTATTTTAGAGATGAATTTTAAGGCCAATGTTTAAAACTTGTGATACTATAGTATGATGTTATACAGTTTCTAATTTTAAAAAGCATTGCCCTTGAGTTCGTTCTTGAGTTGGATAGGGAAAACTAAAATACAAGAGCATTCTCATTCTTGTCTTACTCCTGAAATAGCGTGAACGTTAAATAGCAACTGCCAAGGTTGCAATCTACAATTATCACAGAACTCTTTATAGAGAAAGTTGTCTTGAAACCAGTAAATAGGGTATGCTGCTGGATAGAAAAATATAATTCTATTTCGTCCGTTCGTCAGATTTTCTAAAAATATTGGACACGTAAAGATAAAGCGCATCAAAGTTCAAGAGAAGGACCTGGTGACGCCACGTCCCTAGTTAAAATCGTACTATCGTATAGTAGATTCCAGATAAATGTGCAATAACGGTCATTGACCCACATACATTTATTGACTTTCTTAAAATCAAAAACAGAAATAAAGACTTAGAGCAGTCCTGAATCTACTTCTATCGTGATCCTTTATGTTCTCTAGTAATGTAAAATGGTTCATAATGTATTGTTCGGGTATCTACGAAGGGATATTAGGGAAAGGTCAATGTATTTTATTGCAAGTTTATCTGGCACAAAGTATAGTGACTTCAAGGGAGTTTTCAACGCACTGTATCTTCCTCAATTTTTGTTAACGTATAAAAAGAAAAAAATTACGTGTCCTTTATTTTTTATAAATCAAACTGACGGAGTACTTAATAAGATTTTTTTCAATAGTCTCTTAAATAATTTATTTGCATATTATTATGAGAGGACCTGAGCTATACAACAGTTTTGTTGTATACGAGCACAGGAAACAAGACTACCTATAATTCTCATGAAAAAAAATATAAAGTAGTGACAAAATAATAACTTATTAGTAGACTTATTTCATGAGCTACGACGTAGCAAATTGCGTAGCATTCAATTTTCCTTGTGCAAAATAAGCAGATATCCTCGTAATTTACCTCGTATTTATTAAATACAAAGTTATGGTTTCTTACATTCTACAGAGATTTTAATATTCATAATAACAGGAAAAAATCCTTAACGTTTCCGGGAAAATTTCCTTCACAACTATCATACTATTTCCGAGAACACAGTCAATCCATAAATAAGGAGAAAATTGCATGAAATTCCCGGGAATGCTGTTAAAGCGGGATGAGGAAAAAAACGAGATTGCACCGCGTGGGTTGAGTGTAATCTGTGGCACACTATCGGGGATTTTATACCCGACACCTTAGTGAATGTAGCTTTATATGAAATGAAAGAGAGAAGTTACGTTTCAGTATTATCGTTAAAAGAGACAACGTGGGATGATGAAGATTAGCTACAGTCTATTGCGGCTGTGGCGTCAGTGCGAGTTTTTAACCGTAGTGTTTCGATCAACGTATATTTGTAGTAAAACTGAATAACGTCCGCTGACGGTAACGAAAAACCTTTTATAAATATGATTTACTGGAACCGAACGTTTACGTGAACGCGATCGAGTAGGAATAAAAACTCGAACATAGCCCTCTGTTTGCATAGCCATGGCTTGAAGCTTCCTGCCAGGGTTGCGGAATTTGTTCGAAAGAGTCACCGCGACCATGGAACGCAAAGGGCATAGGAGGAACACAGATGGGTTTTAGTCAGTAAGAGTCTGACACTCCCTTCCGCGGAAGAAGTCATTTAATTATTTCCCAATCATAAAACTCTACCTAACTCTATTTTTAATCTTATTTGGTGTACACCTACCACAGTGTAGTCTTTATAACCCAAAGGTTGACTAGTAGAGAATGCCTTGTTGTATTAAGTCCTCCCATGTACCACTATCGTACATAAAGTTTAAATAAAAAAAAATGGCTTTAGGCTTAAATTTATATTAAGGCGCAAGCAAGTTTGGTTACTGGTTCTGGAGTCTCGGTATGTTAAGATGACCATCTTAACATACCGAGACTCCAAAGTGACCTTGGCAAGCGTTGCTTATCCTTGAAGATCGACCCGTACGATGTTAGCCACGAGTTTACTATACCTGTATATGTCACTAATACCTCTGGTACTTTGTATTCATTGGTAGTTTATACCGCAAAATACTCCGAAGTAACTACGATCTGAAATTGGCACGACCGTTGCGAGAATTAATTTTAAAACTGTTTGATGTTTTAATTACTCGATTGTTATTCGTTAACGATGCTAGATATGGCGTTGAAAACTGGTTGAAATGGCTACCATATTATTATTACAGTTGTAGATAACAGTTATTTTAATTATCACTGAAATTGTTATTATTTCATTAGTGTCTGCAAATATGAAGTGTTTTGTTAGGTTTCTGTGGGCATTTACATTAGGTAGTTGTGTAATTTTCATTTTAATTAACACTAAAACATCACGTCCCAGCCCTACGAAAATTATGTATAGGCCGATTATGCTTAGGTATTGCTCCTGACCAAAATTACTTATTACGAGAGGTATTTCTGTTCCGAAAAATAGTTTTTCCTTTTTTGTATTCCCCTTTTTCAATTTCACCTTGTCTCTCCTGTGCCACACATCTGTCTCAAGTTTTATAGAGATTTCGATATACGCAGTGCCTAGCGCAATGTTTTGACTGCGTAATAATTTTTTTATTTTTTTTCAACCTCTATATTAAAGAATCCATATATTTAAGCATTAACTGGCAAATGCGTCCAAAAAAATACGAAACTATCCCAGCTTGTTTTTTCTCTTCAGTCCTCAGTATTAATCAGTGTAGAAACCAGTTAAGCTTAATAAATTCACTAAACCAGAGGCGAGGCTGGTAACACTGGCCAGCAAAACTGCAATAACTTAGTCCGTGCAAAAGTGCTGGAATAGACAGATGTGAAAAAGTGCACTCTCAATTTGGTACACCTGTCGTGCTTTAGTTGCCACAATCTTTTGGCACGGTGTCAATATCTACGTAGAAAATTGTGCTTGCCTTTCATGCCAAATATGTAGTAAAATGTATGTAAAACTATTGAAATGATAAAAGAAATGCTAAATTCTTTTTTTGAGTTCAACCTCACAAAAGTAAAGTGAGGCCTTGATATTAAATAATGACAGTTGTCAAACTGTTGGCGGGAAAAAATGACAGTCATTTAGCTCACAGCAAAAAGTTTTTATGCAGAACTTTTTGCCGTTAAGTCTAGGGTCACACCACTGCTCTACATAATGAAAATTTTCAGTGTTTAAGCACGCATATGTTTGAACCTCTTGTAAAGTGTTCCGTTATGTCATTGATAGATGGTAGTTCGGCTTAGTTAGCAAGTGTCGCCTCACCCTTTCAAGGCTGCGGTCACAATCTACAGTAGATACCCATCTCTACGCACACAAACTTGTAACAACTTTACCAAACAGCTAACTCAGTTAAGCGGAGACCCTTATAATTTCATTTGGATATATAAATAGAAGTACAGTTGCGTTTATTATCTGTTTTTTATCATAACATCAAAATGGAGTGCAACTGCTATGTTTGCTGTTAACGACAAGCATCTACATGCTTGTCTTTTGTTTCTGTGAAATTTATGCTACAAAGTAAGCCAGCTAAGACCATCTCCAGAGGTGTGGGTTCTCGGATGGTACTTACTGATTTTAAGTGTTTATGCGGCGTCTCTCTGCAGAAACTAAAGACTACAGACCTATAATGACTGCTTCAGCGAATGGTGTTATCACACTTTCATGCAGGGCCAAACCAAAAACAAAACAAACATGTTAAATATTGACAATTCTTTAGATAGTGTAATAAAATGGTACCTAGTTTAAAAAAAATACACACCAAAAACCATTAAATTCTACTTTATCTGTGGTTTATGATCATGACATTATTTTAAGCCATTAAAATGCAGTTTTCTTTGAGAAGTTGTGGTAAACTGCGATATTATGGAGCTCAGAGACCCATTGATATAAAAATGAGTGTATTTAGGGTTGTAAGATGAAATATATGTGTAGAACCGCCATAATTCGTTCTTTACGACTTGAATTTCAATAATGGCATTATTTTATTTTTGAATTAGGAAGTACATACGTTCGTTTTGGTCGAGTTGACGAATAACGATTATTTCAGGATTTTTATAGGACTAACTATTATTACCTATAATGATCTGTGACCAAGTTAAACATTCGACGAATTTTTAAAGAGCTAAATGCAGAAAAATCACGGAGATTAACCCTATACGGGGTTATTTTTTAATGACCGGCCAAATTTTCACTGGGTGTTCTACCCATGAATATGAACAACTTTCACTATGGGACCGACTCTGAAATCACGAAAAAAAAATCAGCTGTTTCATACATTTTAGTCGAGTAGGTATTGAACTTTTGTATGAAACAGCTGATTTTTTTTTGTGATTTCAGAGTCGGTCCCATAGTGAAAGTTGTTCATATTCATGGGTAGAACACCCAGTGAAAATTTGGCTGGTCATTAAAAAATAACCCCGTATACAACGCCTGAATGAGCATTGATCTAATTTATTTTCGTTTAGTTTTAACCAAGTAGATTACTTTGAGACAGTTACTTTTTGTATTTGCTTTGGATAAATCCAGATTTGCTGACGGAGATTTTATACAAGAAAATTCAACCTAGAATTTCTATGTAACGTTGTACTAGATTGAAAAATTACAGTGAATCCAATCCTGTTTCAGTTTCTTCTGTATTTCTGAATCTAACTAGATTGAGCGGCTGGAAATATGTAGTATTTTATTTATCCATCTAACCAATACATATTTTACATTTAGATAGCAGGAATTTAAACATACGTTACCTATGTCGTATTTCTTAGAGAAAATTGGATAAAAAGTAATATAATGTTTTTTAAAAAGAGTTTTATAAAAGAGAGTTTATGATATGAAACGGAGCACTATAAAAAGTATATTTTTACGAAACACAAAATGAAACATACATCTATAAAATCTACACTTTACGCTTATTATTCCATCAGCAAACGCGTCGCCCAACAAAATATTTAATCCAAGGAGGATTAAATATTTTGTTGGGCGCCTTATTACAATTCAGTGAGCTTCCTTCATATTATGTTATAAAGTAAAAAAATACGAAATAAAACCTAATAAGACCCTTCAGAGCGTCACTTCAACAAGAAAATAAGGCACCACGATCTCCGGCCCCAGTAATAGCTACTCCGGACTCCCCATGCATACGCAATTAGAACTTAATAGACCAACTTATGCTAGACATTTTTCACGATCATGTATTATTCAGTTCGCAAATTAGGATGTCTGAAGCTCTGAGAGATCATATATTTTTTTATGCTTTGTTATAAAAGTTCCTTTGACGTTTTGTAAGACAGATTTCGAATATGAAATAGTTAAAAAAAATAAAATGTGATGAATGAAGAATTAATTTTAATTTCAAATGGATCAGACGATGGGTTTGATTTATTTTATTACCTTCTTCTTTGTAGCGTGTGGGCAGTAAGGTCTAACAACCCCACACACTCTAGTGTCAGAGTTTCTAAACCACCTCAAGGGCCTCTGACATGGTTTATTTGACAACCGCCATTTGGCGGCCGGGACAACCGGCTTATACGTGCCTTCCGAAGCACGGAATCATCTTTTTATCAGACAATCAGGTGATTCACGCCTACAATGTCCTAGCCAAACTGGAAAACCACTTTACAAAGAATGTTTCCCGTGGGAATCGAACCGACGACCACCGGGTCACAAGGCAAACACCTAAACCACTCGACCACGGAGGCAGTTCAAGCATAGACGGATTATTGCGTGACAGCTATTATTAATATGTTTGTTAATATGTTTAAGTTAAGTTAATATAGTCCATTTTAGTTTCCTTCTCCTCTTTACACACTGTGTCTACGTTTCTTATCCCACTTTTCTGTCGCAGGTCTGCTGGAAGAAATTTCTTTAGAAATAAGCAGTACCTTTGTGCTCTTTTTTCTGTACTTATATAATATCCTTTTTTTTAAGATTATTGTGTGTACATAAATAAATAAAATACAGGCAAATCTTTAGTTCATGTCAGGCTTGTAACCGGTAACGAAAGCATTTTACGGAAAAAAGTAACCTCTGCTCCAACTCAACTTTCGGTCCCTTATGTAAAATCTGTTTCCATTTTTTATAACAAAATTAAAGTCAACTCAAACAGCAGTTTAGCTGGAAAAACTAAAAACAGTTCCAAAAATAAGTGAAGTGAAACTTTTGGGGCGAAACGGTTCAGTTTTACGGTAAATGGCCCATGCGGGGTATAATGGGTCGTATTGTAGAATGCCCTGTGGCCCCTGGGTTACGCGAGAATTTATTTCAAAAACATTTTAATGAGTGCCCAGTTATGTGGCGGTAAAGTGGAAATTTCGGGTAGTTATATGTAATCGCTGACAAGTTAAACTTTGATAGTTATAAATGTGATTAAGTAAAGTGAAATTTTATGTCTTTTTGAATTCAGTTTGTTAGTATGTACTACATAATCGTGTTTTAACTACGTTTAATTGAGATAATCATTTAACATGGAACCGTTACAAAGGGTTTTTCTGAATTAGAAAAGGTGCAAAACTCACACCCTTTAAATAGGATCTACACACAAAAAAAAAAAGGCCGTTACCGTTCGGCTCAAATTAGCAAGTACGCGTACTTTCAAAGTAAATAATAATACGCAATCTACACCTTTTTTCTCAAAAAATGGGCTCTGGGATCTCGCCCTATTTGGTTTTAGATCATTAATTAGATCACACATTCTGTTTCTATTATCTCACTTGATAAACTAAACGACCAGTTGATGTTTTAAACAAAATACTTGACCAATATACCGAAGGTTAAGTGCCTGATGTCTGGCGTACAACTTTACATTATAGGATCAAGAATGACGGAAATTGGGTGTCGTGACGCAACTTAGGAGAGGTCCTAATGGTCTAATTCGGGTAGGGTTAATTGATTGTACGGGGCAATCTTGTATCCTTAGATGATTAGGAAGCATTAGGGGCTTTATAACTTCCACCTTCGCACTATTAACGATTAATGCGATTATATATTATTGGTAATATTTATAATTAAGTTTAACACACATTATTTAATTATTAGGTTAGATATTATTTTTAACGAGGCTTCTTGCTTATTCATATTTCGTATTAGCTAGTTTTTTTTTAAGTAAAATCATCTCACTTACTATTATTGCCATTATTATTTACTTCTAATCTTTATCCTGGAAAAAAATAATTAAATTACTACTTAGTTCAGTAAATATTAAAATAACAGCAATTATATTATTTTACAGCCAATCCCAGGTGTGAATAACGACACCGATTTATCTATGCTACAATAGATTCCTATTAGTGTTTGCTAGACACTAATTAAATCATTCAGCATACAAACAGCTTCAGTAACTCTTCTTAATTGGTACAGTTCAATAACTAATTGCCTAACCAACATTGCCTGAATAAACACTAGCCATTTCGTTAATTGGCCGATCTTTGACCTTTACATGAACTAGGTAATTTTTCGTTAGGATCTGATTGATGGATGGGAATCTTGGGTGAAAGGGGAGGTGTTGGTTTCTTCGGAGTTTGCTTTTCAATACTAGACATAAAGCATGATATCGTAGAAATTCATAATTATTTATTGTTTATAATAGTGTTGGTTTATAGTGTGTTGTTCACTCTATACAACGTGTAACAGAATAAACGCAATACCTCTTAAGGGTTCATTGTACTCATCGTTATGAACAACTTTTACTATGGGACCATCGCGAAAAAAAAGTCAGCTGTTCAGTACATTTTGTCGAGTTATGCGTACAGAAATGTATGGAGCAGTCGATTTTTTTTCCTGATTTCAGTGTTGGCCCCTTAGTAAAAGTTGTTCATAATGATGAGTACAATGACCCCCCCAAAGAGGTATTGCGTTTATTCTGTTACACGTTGTATATGTATTTTATCTTGAAGGCTTAGTTTATCTTGATGTTTGGACAAATTTTAGCACTTGAGTTAGGTTAATAATTATTTTTAGATGTCATGGATATGTAATGAAAATCACAGTCAGTAAGTAGTACGTACTTTGATTTTGAACTATTATGAAACTGATTGAATACAACATTTGAACACATAATATAAAATCACGCTTTTTTAGGGTTCCGTGTCTTAAAAGGCAAAACGGAACCCTTATAAGATCACTACGTTGTCCGTCTATCGGTCTGTCACGACCCTTTTTCTCCGGAATGGGTGGAGGTATCATGTTAAAATTAATGTCAAATACGTAGGTCGGTGCGCGAATCAGATTCGCACTTGTCACGTTTTTATTTTGAGGAAAGCCCGCCAAATATTCCCCGTCACTGCATTTCCTTAAAGTATAATTTCATGTCTGTATTAATTAGTAGGTACTTACATACTATGCAGAGGTCTACAACAAGTGTGTGATGTGTCTGCATCATCATTCAATTGGTTCCGTTACTTCGCTTTCCCAAGAAAAAAAAATAACATGGAATTTAATCACCCCACAGAGAGACCAAAGCTTAATAAAACAAGAAAACATAAAATAAAAATTAATATCCGAAAACGGAGTGGGAAACTTCCCACACAGTTTAAACAATAGAAATGAACGCTGGAGGCTAACAACGGGATTGTAAAAAATGAAATGGCTTAAATTCTAGATAGGATGAAAATACGAAATTGTTATTTCGTAAAACTTGGTTCCTTCAACACATTTTTCAGCAAAACATTCTTATTACTGCCAAGTCGCTTGCCTTGATCTCGGCTTTAAAAAGAAAAGGAATACGCGACATATTTTCCGGTTCTCAAGTAATGTTTTCTTTTGAATTTTTTAAGATAATAAATGGGCTTGAGGCGCGCTTGTTTTTTTGTAATTTAAGCAAGGATGGGAGAAAATTACGTTATGTAGGTTGACGTTTTCTTTTAGAGTTACTTTATTTAAATTTTTTGAAGAGTTTAGGCATATTACTGCAATGCGTAATAGACTACTACATAATTTCCAATTAACATACATGCATACATAGCGCTTGTCTATTAAATGCATAAAAAACTACAATGCTGGAGTATTGTAGAACTGTTTTATGCGTTATGCTCGACGACACGGTTGGCGCAGTGGTTGAGCGATTGAATGCTGCGCTGCGTGTCGCGGGTTCGATTCCCGCACGGAACAAATTTTTGTATGGCCTACAGATAGTTGTTCCGGGTCTGGCTGTTTGTGTACGTGAATTTATATGTTTGTAAACGCATCCACGATACAGGAGAAATTCCTAGTGTGGGGCAACATTTAAAAAAAAAAGACTAAAAAAAGATTCGAGTCGTAGTGCGTTTATGCGTGGTAAAGTTTAAGAAAACTGTAGAATTTTTTTATGCGTTATTCATTCGAGTCGTAGTGCGTTTATGCGTGATAAAGTTTAAGAAAACTTCCCAGTTTGCTTAAGCTCTATCACGTAGCTTCGACGTTCAAAATGTCACTGTACGATATTCCTACAGTACGGGACTCCGACCGTCCGCGTACACCACAAAATCATCAAATGACTTCTTCCACTCTGGGTGGAGCAGAAGGGAGTGTCAGACTCTTACTGACTAAAACCCATCCGTGGTCCTCCTTAAGCTCTTTGCTTTCCAGGGCCGCGGTGACTCTTTCGAACAAATTCCGTAACCCTGGCTGGCCAAATCTACAGTTTATTACTGCGACGTACTTTATTTCGTCAGTTCATTATCAGGAGGTAAAACGTACATCGATATTTTGAACGGAAAAAATCGGTGATAAAATGATTTTCCGATTCGCGCTTATTGCGAAATAGAGACCGTAAAGAGCATACCGTGCGTTGATTTTCTTACTTTTTTTTTAAATCTAATTTCGTTCAGGGGCTTTTATCAAAGACATGTCATCCCCAATTTTCTTACTTATAGCATATTTTTATTAGTATTATTTTTCCCACAGTCAAGGCGTCTTTTTTAACATACGGGAATCATCAAATGACGTCTTCCGCTCTGGGCGGAGCGGAAAGGAGTGACAGACTCTTACTGACTAAATCCCATCCGTGTTCCTCCTTATGCCCTTTGCGTTCCAGGGCCGTGGTGATTCTTCTGAACAAATTCCGCAACACTCAAGGCACCTACAAGTACCATTCCCAATATTTTATTCACAAACAATACACCTGTATCCCCTACGAAGTACATCCAATCTATTTAACACCAGTATCATTTCACACCCCGGTTAACACTTAACAGGTCCTTTTGAGGTCTCCAAGCAGAGCATTAAAGTTTCAAGTTACCCGATGGTTTTCAAGTAAAGGGTTCTTAATGAAGTACGCACGAAGAGCTTTGAATAAAGTATGCGGGGTCAAACAAGGGTAAGACTAGTGGATATTTGGGGAACTTGTCTGTTAATGTATTTGGGATTTTAATGGATAAGTCTTGTAAAAGGGAATATTGGTTCAAAATGATGTTATTTTTTGGCCCTGATAACTTAAACTGGGTCATTCATAATAGCATTAGTACTACTGCCGGAATGGATCAATCCCTACTCCCTACTTCCGTACTAATCCTTACCTGTTACCCTTTCACGCTAAAATGGCTGAGCGGATTGTCGTGAAATTTGGTAGATACATAGTCTGAGATATGGAGAAGGGCATAGGCTACTTATTTACGCGATAACCGACATCCACACGGGCGGAGTCGCGGGTAAAAGCTTGTAAAATATAAGCATATTTATTTGATAGTCATGTTCTTATTTATTTGTAGGTAAACACATACAATTGTTTTAACAGGTGTGGAACCCAGATAAAACAAAACCAGTCAGAGACACCAGTCAAAAACCAATCACACCCATTTTAGCGATCAAGATTAATCAGTACCAAAATAACGTCTCGGAGAACTTACCTCGGGATTAAGTACCTACATTTTATTATCTCACAAAAACGATAAAACTACACTATCCATACAATAACTGCAGCTATTGATAGAGAGTATTGATAAGTAGATGAGAGTTCCTAGACTTCATAGACTCGTTAAAACCTTCTATTTTAATCTGCGCTTTTGTTATGTAGGTACTTACTTGAAACTTTGTTGGCTGGTCTACACTGTCCTAATAACTCTGCACCATGAAAACATTGTAAAATCAATTATTTTTGAAGAGAAAAACCGTGGAGCTTCTTGCAAGTTTTCTCTCTTGAATTTTTATTAACATTGAGCCTAGTAAGGCTCATCTAATATGATTTAAAACTTCTCTTGACCTCAATTATCCCACGCAATGTAGTATACATTACGCCAAAGCTACGGTCACGTAGCAGATGCTACGCCGTAGCGCCGAGCTACGCCGTAGCCAAGCCCAGTCCTTGAAATTCCTTTGGTCCTAAATTGAAATTCCTTCGGTGGCCTTGCATTTGGTTTGAGATAAAAAGTGAGCATAATTCAACTAGCCATTTGGTCAATTGGTGCCCGCTTGACTTATGGAGGTTTTTATTAAACTTTCTAGAGCCATAAAACGGGAAAAAATTGTAGAGGATTTGATTTATTGTACTGAGAAATGATTTTTGTTAATTGTGATTTTTGAACATTGTGGGCCAGTGCTCGAAAATCGTAACGACCAAAAATATTTTCTAGGCCGACTATGAATAATATCTTCCCAGTATTTTAACAAAGCGTGCTTTACTTTAGTGTCTAATGATCAACTTACAGCGGTTATATTTCCTCGTTTTTTTATCCGAGATATTTCTGGAAGAGTCTAGTTCGGCAGTGGTTTAGTTTTTTAATAGATTATTTCACTTTACTGGTAAGTTTACAATACACAAGTCTATACTTGAATTTATACATTTTTATCATTCGCTACCAACTCACTTTAGAATTTCAAGTGACTAGTTGCAATGGAATTTAAACCTTGTCTACATGAGAGTTTGGTTAGTATTACCCCTTCAGGGAAGACAAGAGTTGTGTAATTTCAATTCAAAATTAACGACCAACGACAGTGAAACTCAATTTCTAATGACATTAAGATATCGGCGGTACACTTTGCATTCGACCCACCGCATGGGAGCCATTAATTGGCAAGACAATGGCGTGGGACCGTGGTATCTGATGACCTATCTATAGTACGGGTGATAAATTGGAACTATCTTCGTGTAATATGGTCCTTTCGGATCTGATTGGTTCCGTATTCTGTTCAGTGAAGTATGCGGGTCTTGGTATCAGAAGGGTGTTGGTTCATAATACACTTTGCTACATAAAGGAAGCTAAGATGTGCCAAGTCAAAATGATCACATTTTGCAGATATTTTGGAGTTTAATAGTAATCGTATAAATTAGTTTGTCTTTTTGAAGACGGATAAGGATAATGTAACCAGGATTTTTGTAAAGCGTAAAATGGTTTAAAAAAGTGTCCGTGGAGTTTCTTGCACGTTCTTCTCCATAGAGATCTACGCTTTGAAACGTGCAAAAAGCTTCATGTTTTTGACTGACTGCCTCTGACCATTCAAAAATCGGCGACACACCGGTGTGTCGCGAATTAATCGCGAATTTAATGTTTATTTACCTATTACATAAGATTTATTTTATATTAGGGAATTTTCACATGTTGGGCCTGACCGGTTAATGGTTAATTTGAAATAAATGTTTTGACTTTGATTTATTTAAATAATAGACCTTATATTTATCTACTTGTTTTTCATTCACTTTCTCCATTTTCCTTTATTTCATTGCATCAGCTTTTGAATAATGTAACCGATGCCTTAAGCAAAGTAACGATACATTCATAAAAAAAGTTTCGTACACCGTATTTTGAGAAAGTTACAAAACCCACATTTTCTAGCAAACATTGCCGTTGTTAATATAAATCATACGTCCCAATAACTTTGTAAACTCATCAAAATATTATTGCAATGTGTTTTATCCTCATTTCCAGCGAATACCTGTTTTTCTTTCACAAAAAAATGTGTTTCCCTTTATAGCAAAGATGTTTTCATTTCCCGTAACGAATTCTGGGTAATGGACAGATTGGTAAATGGAGTTGTCAAGCAAGAAGAAGAAGCGAAATGAAGATACCAGAATATTTGTAACCGGCCCCACTGCATGCTTGGCGTCTAGTGCTAGTCAACTCGCGAAGACGCTCCTGCCTTCGACCTAACCTATCAGTGCGTTTTGATCTAATAAATTGTAACTAGCAACAATTCTAAACAGACCAAAAACGCATTGGCGTGAAGCATGCATTATAGCCGATTGTGAGTTTTTTTTTGTTATGATTAGCACGCGTTTGACCACTGTCTCACCTGGTGGTAAGCGATGTTGCTGTCGAAGATGGAGCACGCTTGCCTAGAAGCAACCTATTCAATCTTGACTTAAAGACTCTCACTAAGGTTTGTAGATAGTAGGGAATTCCACTCCACAATTCCACGATAAGGAACGTTAAAAGACGTTGGTTCTATTTCATTGTTCGCCAGGATATTCTGGCACTAGGCGTTAAGCAAGCTGGCCAGAGCGATTTTGACGTTAGAATGTTTATTTTGCATGTAATTATCCACAAAGAAAAAAAATGGTTTTGCTTCTAAATTTGATTGAAAACTCATTTATTGTATGGTGAACGCTATACACGCTCAAACGCTACGGACTCGAACGTTTTTTTTGCGGCTACAGGAACATTCTATATTCCGTTGTTGACATGCAAATGTATTCTGCGTGTGGGTTCCGCCTGTGGAATTTAGAGGTCCACATTCTATACCAGTAATTGAAGCGTGAACACGAATTCGTGTGCCAGTAAATAGATTTATTTGTTTCTGCATGTTTAATGTCTGTATTGTGGTTGGGAGCAATGGATGCTGCATTTTGTAAGCCTATTGTTCGGTTTATTTGTAGTAATTGTTACCGGTGATTTGTTGAATTGACCGGTAGTAGGCGGATAACATACAGGATGTCGTTATGAGTATTCAATTTAATCTTGTTGATGGTTTTGTTTGCAATTTTCAAAGGCAATGCGACGGCGATGCGACATACATTTTTTAATAATTATTTTTAAGAATAAAAAGTAATAATGGCGTCGGTTTCGTATTGTCGTGTCACGCCTGTCCATACACTTAAATGTCGTAATAATTATGTTACAGATAGTACATACAAAGAGTAACTATGGAGTTTCTTGTCCATTCTTCTCCATACCTTTGCGAATGGACACTCGAGTCACTTTATTTTTACACTAGCTGTGCCCGCGACTTCGTTCGCGCTTGCTTTTCGTATTTAGGAAGATATTAAGTACACAAACTCACTAAATGTATATAGGTACTCATCGTGATTATGACATGACTTACAAAATTACGAAGAACGAACGAATATTAACACTTAAAACATTTCTTTGTAAACAATATTACTTGTTATGTGATATTCATCAGTACGTATAAACAGGCTTTGCGCGCTGCTTACTTGCGACAAAGCGACGTACAGCCTGACCGTGCGAGATACAGGACTACCGCACATCCACACCAACACGACTAATAGTTTGTCCCTGAGCTTGATTAATGGTCATGCCGAAACTATCAGAAGATAAGTCTCCGCAGAGGACATGGTGGAGTATACGGTGGAGGTCTGCCCTGCTTGGGCAGAGCATCAACGTGTCCTCGTCGAGGCGATCGGCTGCGGCGTCCTGGTTTACTCCATGGTCCGGAGAAGAATATAAGCATGAATGACAGCACGATTTGATAGTTATTCCTAGTTCGGGACCAATCGTAAGTCCGTAGGTGATACGGAGTAGAAAACGCCAAACACTAAGGCCGAAACTACAGACTTCGGGCTTAAGAGAGTAGACCCCCTCAGCCGCCGCAACAGAAAAAGACAACCCGGGCGTTGCGTCGGAAGTCGCAAGGCAATTCCCAGCCACCCTAAGCGCGGGCCCGCAGATGGCGAGCGTAGGTTGGCTCACTGTCCGAACGGAGCGGAATTTGTTCGAAAAGTCACCACGGCCCTGGAACGTTAAAGGCATAAGGAAGAATACGGACGTGTTTTAGTCAGTAAGAGTTTGACACTCTCTTCCGCTCCACGCAGAGCAGAAGAAGTCATTTGATGTTTTCCTATCCATAAAAAAACCCACAACGGATAGAGTAGAGTAGAGACTCCGTTGTCCTGGCTAAGTTTGCAAGCCTAGCTCCGCCCAAATGTACAAAAGCCACCAGTGTGCTTCACAGGTTGAGCGGAGAGACGACCGATAATACTCAACCCGCAAGGGAGTGATAATCTGAGATAAAAGTCAGCTCAATCACTTAGCACTCACAAACCTATATTTACCACCTGTATATGTACATTATGGATTGCAATAAACGATTTGATTTGAAACCTGTACCTCACCGTTCCGAGGATTTTTTCACGTCGGAAAGTCATGGCCAGGATGACGTAGCCGGCGTCGAAACAACCTCCGCAAATTGGGGTGTCTGTAGTGCATAAGTTAAAAAATATAAGGGCAATGATCCGTAATAATAATCCCTATTATTACGGAGGTAATTTTTACTTAAGCTGAGAAGTCAATTAGTTAGTCACGTTTATAGACTTGTCATTGCCATTTTTCACTTTTTTCACCATTTGTTGTCATGAAGTTCAGTTGTTCTCTGGCAAATTCATGCACGAAACTGTGTGAAAGAAAGAAAGAAGGAGGAGCGGGTACGGGTCCAGCACTACCATCTCGAAACCTATCTTGGCGAGTTCTTCTGTGGCGTCATTGCCCAGGGATCCACAGTTCCCCTTGAAGCTCTGGAGTGTGAAACCCGCTACTGGTAATTTCTGGCCCTAGGCTGGTCACGACGAATCACCAGCTGACTGGGAATTGAACAGTTTTGTTTCAAAATAAACAGAAAATAATTAGGAATGAGGGAGATCCTGGGAAAGAAATTCAAGAGGTGAAAGTCTTGAACATCGAAGCCGAGTTTTTAGCCTTTCGGTTTTCTATCGGTTGCATTTTGGGGAGTGTGCGACTGAATTGCATAATTTAATTCCGCCAAGCTCGTTCCATCATCGGACCACAAGACGAACGGCGGTACGCCACCGGTACACGATGGACCTCACACCCACATGAACAAAACGTTTTGGAAACACATGGCGTGGAATTCCCTGACTGAGTCCGTGTTTCTGGATAGTTACAGCCTGGGAGTCCTATCAAGAGTGAATAGGTTACTTATAGGCAAGCGTGCTCCATCTTCGATCACATCATCGTTTGCCATCAGGTGAGATAGTGGTCAAACGCGTTCCTATCAAAAGTAAAAAAAAATGAAAACAAAGTCAGTGGAGCAATTTTATTTTTGCATCAAATGCGTAACGCCTGGTAAGTATCAAAAGAATCTTTAACTAAAAAATACTTTTTGGTGTAATTCTCGTGCTGTTGATGGTAAGTACAGTTTCGCTCAACAGATGGCATTGCAAGTGTCATTAAAGATACTTACCCCTATTTACTATGCATGTAGATAATAAGTTGATTTCTTCTAGATTGCCATAATCCTATCAGGTTTATGTGAATGTTTTCTACATTAGTTTTGTATTTTTTATCGCGATGCAAACGAAACAGAATACATATAAACAAAAAATAGGTTCTGCTTGTCTTTCTAAAGAGATATGCAAAATACAGCAATAACATATTATTAATATTTGAAAATATTAGGTTTGGTAGGAATAAAAAAATAAGGAAATAAATAAGATAAAAATAATTCAAAAATAATTACAAAATTTGTGGGATTTGAACCCAAACCTAGTCTTTCGAGAAGCAGGCTTTAAACCAAACGGACTATGAGATCTGTTGACAATTGATTAAAATAGCCGATAGCTTAGCTCCCTGAAAGGGTTCCACATCAGATGCTCTAGACCTTCATTTTTTTTATGTCGACAGACAGTACTCATCATGTTGACCAACTATTCCTAAAGCGGTATATTAATATCTCTTATAGATTAGCCGGGCTGCTAAGGTTCCACGTCTTGTATTCAGATCTTCAAAATAAATTATAGCCTATATGTTGGCGAGGACTAATAGCTATACAACAAAAAAAGTTTCATTAAAATCCGTCCAGTGGTTTTTGCGTGAAAGACGAACAACAGACAGACAGACAGACAGACAGACAGACAGACAAAAAAATAAAAAAAAATATTTTTGGCTTCTACTGTTTGTATAAAGCACCCCTGGAGTATTTTTTTTATTTTTTTTTAATTCACCTCTTCTACAGTTTTATTATATGTATAGATAACTTTTAACTGTAAATGTTGACGTTCAAAAGTGCCTTATAATGGTCTAATTAAAATAAACGTTTTGACTTTGACTTTTTGTTTCTAGTTTCAAGAACCACAACTTTAAGTACCACGTTTGATTTGAAAGTTAAGTTTATGAAAATGGTAAAAGCACTTATAGGCTGTTATTATATAAATCACACAAAATTAGGTAGGCACTACAGACATGGGGAGACCCCTTTACAGGTTCCCCAGGGATGTGCCATAACAGGCATTGCATAGAGTCGGTTCAGGAGTGGTATTTTAAGAGGTACCGGGGCTTCCATGTGCTGATGGTGATCACAAGGGTGGTTTCAGTGAGGTAAAAATCCCGCACTCCTTGGTCTTTTTCCCCAAAAGTCCAGGCGCCTTTTGAAGGCTTCCCCCCGAAATAAAAAATAAGAAAGGTACTACAGACAGTCCAACCTTCATACACCAACTGAAACATCGGCGCCATTTACGTACAAACTCATAAAACAAACATGCGTGAAGATAACTTTGTCTTCCGATACATTTCACATAAACCAATAGAATGCGTTTTTCCGATCCATTTGGCGGGAATCATTCCGCCATGTTGGAAAATTACTGCGCGGAAAATGCTCGTTATATCGTTAGCGATGTTCTCAGTTATTTCATTTTTTGTTTGCGCAGCTTTGCGTTACATTTTGTTTATTTTAAATTAGCTTTTGCTAGTGGCTTGGAATTATTCCACGAGAACTAGGACTTCATTCGACTCAGTCGCCATGATAACGCTTGAAAACCTTCGATTAACGTCAAAGAAATATCCTAATGCAGGGTTGCGCTTGGTTATATTTCAGGTTAAAATTCTGTTTCTGATAAAAATACCGCAAAAAAACCTAATAAATATAATAAATGCCACATAGAAAATAAATGCAATTGCATGAAGCTGCTTGAAAAGTGCTTTTTTTGGAACTTTTCTAGTATTTTTTTGGTGTCGATATTTTTTTTAAAGTTCGATATTTTTTATTTTTGCTATTGTTTCCTTAATGTTATCAGAAACACAACGTCGCCCTTAAATATGACCACGACCTTCTGAACACCCTGTTTATAAAATTCTTTCGTTACTGACTGATTGACTGACAGACAACGCACAGCCGAAATTACTGGTCGTAGAAAGCTGAAATTTGGCATGTAGGTTCCTTAGGGAGTTTAGAAGAGCACTAAAAGGAGGACCCGAAATACTACAAAAAAAACGGGATATGCGCGTACGAAGTCATAGGAAAGACCTAATAAGACATCAATGTCAATATTTCACTGGTTCGAGTGGAGGAACCGTCTTGGAATATGGGGCTTAGATACTCGTACAGTTAGGATAAAAAGTAATGTCCTAAAATGGATTTGTCCTGACGCATGACTGATTAGCGAACATCTTAACACACAAACATACAGAGTTACATATAATATTTTACATCTTAAGCTGGGTACTGATCGCTGCGAATGTTAAATAAAGGCCCGTAACACCGGTCAGTACCAAGCTTAATATTCGGAGCGAGCATGTTATGTTACGCCGTGTCCTCAAACAAAAAAACATACGCATGTAACATGCGCATGTTTCCATGTACCTACTGACTGCACGAATGCTCGCTTTGTAACATGTTACATTACACCCCGAAACACCGGCCAGTACCTAGCTTTACCCTGTTAGATTCTAGTAGTTAGCAAATAGGCTGTCTTGTCCTGACTTTATTCTGCTGTTAAACGAGAATATCAAGGTCTCTTCTATAAATATTGCCAGAACAAACATAGTTAACTGTTTGTTTAAAAATCCCACAGAAAAATAATTCCAACATTTTTAATAAAACTAGCCAATTTAGATTCCAAAAATGCAAAATACTCTGATCCACCCATCAGTCTAGCTAACGAGCTACCTAGAGCAATTCCAACAGAATCGAAATAGTCAAACAGTGGCAAAACCGAGTACCTACAGTAGCTATGTCAAACGAGATTCGGTATATTGGTCAGAGCCAGTCAATTGGTCGATTTTACTCGCCGATTTTATCGACAGAGCTCGAACGTCGGCCATCTAACCAACACGAAGTAACTTTGGCCACCGCATAAGTTAATATTATGCAGAAGTTTCACATTGTAAAATTTTCATTACTAAAGTTAGCTGTTAACTTCTATAACACAAAAAACATAACTATGTGTTTTTACAAAAAAAGGGTGAACTGAAGACAACGGTTGTTACCAATTTTTTTATAGAAAGAAAGAAAGAAAGAAAGAAAATAAGTTTATTCCGCCAGAAATGACGCACAAAAATAACAAAATTAAAAAGAAAGTCTTTTAAAAATACAACCCGTTTCACTGCCCAGCTATGTCGGGTCTCTGGTTTATCGAACAAGGTTTTCATAGTTCACATACGATAATGATCATACTGGAACTCATATTGTGGATGTCGCCAATGTTACTATTTATACCCTTTTTAATGGATAGGGAATGACTCCTTCCGCTCTGGGTGGACCGGGAATAAAGGCGCCTCCTCATGTAGCGCAATTTGATCCATCAGGTACTGAACCGAGCGCTCGGCGCATCTTGGACAGTTTCACCAAAAACCTTACAAGACTGACCAATTCTTCCCTTGCGGTGGTAGGACTAGCGCCCGCCTGGTTCGCTAATATCTTCTCACCGGAGTCCGACGTCAAGCAGCCTGCTGTGTTTCGTCGACGCGTGGGAGTACCAGTGTCTCAAGGCATCTTCTGGGCACGCTCGCTCCATCATAGACCTTATCCATCGCTTTCCATTAGGCGTGATAGAGGTCAAGAGCTAGCCCATTCCGCAATAAAAAAAAAGCTTTAATATAGTAAATAAAGTGAGCCTTCTGTACAATTCTATTTTGATACCCACGTATCTTTACTACAGATAAAGGTTCTGATACGATTTTCTAGTAAAAAGAATTTCATGAGAATTGACCCATGTGATAGAACCATCATTTTTCACGGCATAAACTTTATGAACCGTGCGTTCTTATCTCACACCCTTCGAGCATGGGTGAACAGAAATGTTTTAAATTAACGATAGAGAGAAAAAGGCTCGAGATGTATTTTTCTTGGAAGGTTACAAAACAGTATTTATTGGGGCAATAGTTCACACATGGCTAAAGTGTAGCCTGTATTTACGACTCATATTATAAGAGATTTTTGGGAATTTAAGGTCTATTGTATTTTTAACCGACTTCTCGAAAAAGGAGGAGGTTCTCAATTCGGATGTTTGTATTTTCTTTTTGCTATACCTACCTACCAGATCTACTTAAATCGATAGTCAGGCGTTATGGATAAAACATTTAGGTGAAGGATGAAGTCCTATATTCGGCAGGCAAATGAGAATGATTTTATTTGGTGATCCAATTGTTACTGGGACACATTTGTCACTATTGACTTCTTACAGTGAGTGAATCAAATATTTGCCATGACTTACAAATATTTGTGCCAAACTGTTCCTGTAAGAGGAAAGAGAGGAAGACAATATTTACTTCCGGATTTCTGGATAATGCATTTTATCATTTGTGTAGGTCCATTGTGGTGTATTTATAAATATAGAACTTCTAATAGAAAGCTTATGAAGTAAGGAACGGTAAAGAATTGGTCATGGTACGAAGATATTTACGCAATTGAATTTAGAACAAATCTATCAGATGACAACTTGACGTTACACCAAGAGGTTTAAGAAAGAGAGAGAAGCTAAGAAAGAAGAAGCTAGAAAGTGAAAAAGACTGCCTAAGTTCAAGGTAAGTTAGTAAGTCTAAGTTGGTTGAATATATCATGAAAGTACAATATTGATTTGAAGAATTGTAATCAAAGAAGAGTACAGTGAGAATTAATGTTTGATTGGTGCTTATATCCCACGAGCTTGGTGGTACGTCATTTATATTATTTTCCATTAGGTAGGTACTTAATGTGACTAATAATTATCGTTCGGAAAGACGTTCATTTGTCTGAAAATCCTCGCCTACAAAACCCTCGCAATATGCCCGACACAGATATCGTACTGCCTTTATTTAACCCTGTCGAAATGTAGTGTTTTCAACATTCGGTCAGTTTTACCCAAATGGAATTGCTGGAAGCCATACAATTTTACAGGTTTGGTAAATATTGCACTGTGTTGTGGACGTATACAGTTTTTGTTATTGAAACTGTGGCCATCGCAAATAAACTCGTTACTGAAACCACAGAAATGTACAAAATTTTTTGCTTTCGTAACTGTTAATTATTTCAAAAGGTCACCGAATCTCGTTATAAAATCCGGTTTTAATTAAATAAATCTGGTAACCGATGTAGTATATATTAATCTGTAATTTATTTGGTGCGCCACATTCATATACAACTTGTAACAGAATAAACGCAATACCTCTTAGGAGCGTTTACGCCGTAGGTACGTCATTTCATACAAACTTTGAAGTCCTTATTTTTCGAAATTAATGAACCGATTTATATGAAAATTCCTACGAATAAGGACATATATAGGATACATAGGTCTAAAAAGTTGTCAGAAAACATTTCGAAATGTCTTATTCAAAAAAAGATAATTGGAAAAATTGTTTATTATGGAAATTTTTAAATCGGTCGAATTTAGCTGTAACACATTTTTTTTAAATGTTCTTAACAACTTTTTAGACATAATAATATAAGTATCCTGCTTATACGTAGGAATTTTTAATTAAAATCAGTTCATCCGTTTCGAAAAATAAGGACGTGTAAATTGTTTCAAATGACGTACGGCGTAAACGCTCTTAAGGAGTCATTGTACTCATCATTATGAACAAATTTCATTACGAGACCAAGACTGAAATTGCGAAAAAACGACTGTCTCATACATTTATGTGAGCATAACTCGACAAAATGTACTGAACAGCTGTTTATTCTGCTACACGTTGTATGTATGTGTGTGCATAACTCGACGAAATGTAGGTACTGAGCGTTATTACTTGATCGTAATTTCAGGGTTGATCCCGTAGTAAAAGTTTTTCATAATGATGAACACAGTGAACCCTTTTCTCATTCACGTTTTGTAAGTATTGCTTTAAGTATAAACCTATTTAGAGAACATGCATCATTATTTGTTAATAATGCTATTCTTAATAGTATTTCCCTTTCCAATACACCAAAAGTTACATTGTGTACAATACGACTCGTTGATCCTTAAATTTTTCAGTACCGTCACATTGGGTTAGCTCGGCAGAATGTTGCTTCAGTTTCACAAAAGCGAGTGGCATCCGTTTGGACACAACACTTGGCAAGCTCGAGTTACGTACAATTGTTTTCCTGTTACATTGCTTGGACACAGACCTTGGCGGGGAAGTGGAAAATATTTACAAGAATAAGCTTCAATGTTTTTGATTTTCAGTTTGCTGTACGATTGTGGGACAGATATCAAGGTAGAGGGTATGTTTTTTTCTTTGGTGCCATTTATTTTTTAAGGATCACCAAATGACTCCTTCGGCTCTGGGCGGAGCAGAAGGGAGTTTCAGATTCTTACTGACTAAAATACATCCGTGTTCCTACTAATGCCTTTTGTTTTCCAGGGCCGCGGTGAATCTTTCTGGCAGGTTCCTTGGTAACTACGCTCTGTACCCTAAACGGCTGGGCACATTTTAACAAATGAGGTATCAGTATATTCGTCTTAGGTGCAGAAATTGAATTTTGAACAGGAAACAAGAATGTGGCCGCCTTTGGGTGTTAGTAAAGTCGTATTTTTTCGTGACAAGTCATGTTTTTTTGGGTTCTGCGTGTTAATGACCAGTTAAAAAACCGCATCGAAATCGGTCCATCCATTTGAGAGCTACGATGCCACAGACAGACACACATACACACACACACAGACATTTACGTCAAACTTATAACACCCCGCTTTTTGCGTCGGGGGTTAAAAAGGGACATTAACTTTGTTTCTCACACCTTATTTGATTAAAAAAATAAAGCATTTGCAAAATAGAGCTGCATCCATGATAATAGGTAGTATTTATTACGAGAACATTATAGGAGCGATGTTCTTATACAGAACAATTGGGACTATTGTTCTTTATAAATGACACGCTTGGTATTGCCCGGGTTGCATTTAGAACAATTGACTCCGATGCAGCTGTGAGCATTCCGAATTGTTGGGAGTTTTGCTGTTCATTTGTATTGGAAATTATTTAAATGGCAAATCTATTTGTGCCTGCTAACTGCAGTCGGTAGATGCCCATAATATGTAGACTCCGTGTGCAGCTATGTACGGATTGTGTGAATAAATGTAAGTATCTTGGCCTTTTTTATGGATGGGAAATCATCAAATTACTCCTTCCGCTCTCTGGGCGGAGCGGAAGGGAGTGTCAAACTCTTACTGAATAAAACCCATCCGTGCTCCTGCTAGTGCCCTTTGCTTTCCAGGACCGCGGTAACTCTTTCGGAACAGAATCCGCAACCCTGGCAGAAGTAACTTGGCCTTGATATAGGTTTTTATTTAGTTTAGGTTAGTTTTTATATTCGTTTTTAGTTAGGTAAAAGGTTATTTTTCTATTAAATTTGTAATTTTGTGCTTCTTCTCTGGAGAGTTTTCGGGTTTTCTTTCAATTACGCAATCGAGGTGCAGGAATGGTTTGTTTGAATTGTCTAAAATTTGACATAGCGTTAACCAAATTAGTATGTTCCAAAGTCATAAAATAATACAGGATGTTCAGTGGGATCGAGACTATTCGTGAACTAGACTTCTATGGTCTAGTTCACGGATAGTTCCGATCCCCTGATCGCGTTGCCACCACAAATCGCTCGTCACCGAATGGATTTGCGGCACAACTTACATCTGACGACAACATTGATAAAATCAAATCTAATACATAATCTAAAACACTAACTAGACTGTCCTCCGGTTTCTGCATTGAGAATTTAAAATTGAAAACTCGCCAAACTATAGTTTAGCTTGAAAAGCTGTCTTGAAAATTTGGTATTAAACAAAAATTTGACATCTTTTTATTTTAACTTCGGATTTAATTCATAAACCAAAGAACGGAAATAAAAAAAATCTTCGAACAAAAATGTCCACAACTTCACTCATAATAATGTCAATACTTCCTTCCTTTCTAAATATAATTATTAAAATTATGTACTTACGTTGACTTACTGTGTATGCTGTTATAGCTCACCAAAAGTCCCGATACTCTCCGATCGTGTCGTCACCACAAATCCCTCGTCACCGCGGGGATTTGCGGCGGAACTTACGGCTGACGACGTACTTAGCTATTTTTCTTCCTAAATACTTTAGCCGGAGTGGTAGGATAGGTTAACCATATTTTGGAAGCCTCTAGGACAGTAGAAAATAGAATTGCCTGTAGCTTGCAACATCTTACACAAGCTTCTTGGCATGAAATCGATTAGGAAAATGTTTTGCTCCGTCGTTCATCACTTAAGGTTTATTGGAAGGCCACTGTCAGACAGCATCTGTTACAACATTGTTGAAACCTTTTTGGCCCAGCCGTAAGGTTCACGCTGTTTTTATTTTGTTTTCAGTCAGTTTTTATTTTATTTTTTATGTGTGCATTGGGCGGGTCACGTCGGTCGTATGCACAGCTATCACTAGGCAATAGCTTCCACAAAGTGGGTGCCTGAAGATGAGCGGCGCCGCCGAGGTCGACCCAGGAAGAGGGGGCGAGACGACCTAGACGCATACTGCCAGGGTTGGTTCGAGGTGGCTCGGGACAAAAATATCTGGAAGGGGTTGGGGGTGACCTTTGCCCAGCAGTGGGACAGTTAAGGCTGATATAAAATAAAATATCCGGACTGTCATGAAATAAATGTTTTTCTTTTTTATAATGTCTTTTAGAGTTATTATATTTCTTGAAACTTGAAAGGAACAATTTGCATAAGAAAGGCTTTTGTCTGGCAGTGGGACTGTGGGTCAACAGCAAGTCATACAAAAGTAGGATAAAACTACACAATAATATTAAATTACAGTGTATAAGTTTATTTTCCCGCTACGTAACTACATTTTCTTTTGCTGGCACAAAGTTCGTTTCAAAAGAAATTAAAAAAAAAGGACTTTTTTAACTGTTTTGAGCAGTTTAAGATTAATGTTTTTCCTCTCTCAATAAGACAACACAATAACGTTGTAATAATTCTAAAAGAAAACTGATTTAAATTCAGAAGACAACGATGAAGTTGTCCAAAGACTTGACAAATAAAATAATCGGGTTCAAAAAAAGAAAATAAGAAACGGAAATATTTATATACCTACCACAGAGCAGGGAGAAACCTCGACGGTCACTGCTAGATACGATGTTGTTCAAACTTTTCATACAAACTAAGCCTGAGTCACCGTTTACTCATAGTTGACGAGCCATGAAAAAATGAGCCATGTAAATCTTTCATGGCTCAGTCATCAGCTTAGTTTTTGAACCGTCAGTTTGTTTCATAAAAAATGTAAAAGAATAAAACGCATCAAAGTTCAGAAATGGCTTATGGAAGGGACCGTACTCTTTCGGGGTTAAAAGTATATCACGACGTCATGCCTACGCACTTCATTTTTTGTTTATGTGACAAAATAAAAGATACGTGTGTAATATTTTTTGGTCTAAAATACCTATATTAACTAACTAACGGACTAAATAGATTTTTAAGGAATGTACCCCATTCTGACTTGCCTGACAAAGGCTATGACTATCAAGACTTGTGCTCAGGATAGTTGCGCGGGCACTAGTATTAGTAATAACACTGCTGTGTGAGGCGATTCCGTGGTCTGTGGCATGCTACTTTTCATAATGGACTTAAAAAAGTTTGGACCATAGATAAGAGTTGTTGTTGTCGTTTCAAAAGTTTTGGTTGCAAACTTCTTGGTGAATAAATAAGACGATTTTTCATTCGGACAAAGGTTGTGTTGAATGTTTATGATTTAGAATCAAGATGGGAGCAAAAGGACTATTGTTAAATTATTATGAGGACACAGACTCCGTTTGAAGTTTAATGAAGTTGTTAAATATTTATTGTATAGTAAGTTCTACCGCGTAAAAGTCTGAAATTGTCTCAAGAGAACGTACTCCCGATATAAAAAGTATAAGTACTTTGTCCTTCTCCTAGGTTCAGTCTATCTCTATGACAAAATTCAACAACAAGCCGTGGAAACGTAACAAACATAATTTAGTTTCGCATTGACGTAGTCTGTTTTGTTTAACCAATGTTTGAAATTTTTGTGTTGTTTTTCGTTAAACTTTTTTTTACCGACTTCTAAAAAAGGAGGAGTTTCTCAATTTGGATGTTTTTTGAAGTTATTGTGTCATCGAATACATTATCAATACATATAAAACTCTTGCGTTACTGAGTGATTAAGTGATTGAGTGATTGAAATTCCTACGAGAACGGAAAAAAACGGGATACGCGCGCACGAAGTCGCGGGAAAAAGCTAGTTACCATTATAGCTCAAGAGCATAAGCATAATCAGCTTACCACATTCCACTGCTGGGCCTGGCTGGCCTCGCCGCGCGGGCGAGATCTTTAAAAATCTGTAATCATTTTTGTACAGTTAGATAGATGACTAAAAAATCTAATTATTCCGTCAGGTAGATTTCCAAAAAATATTAGACACGTATTTTTTCTTTTGAATAAACAAAAATGAAGATAATTACGTGCGTTGAAAACTCGTGTGACGTCACGGTACACTTTAAATGTAGAACTGACGTCACAAGCAAAAAATACGTGTCCAATATTTTTCGATAATCTAACTGACGGACTAAATAGAATCATTTTTACTCCGGAATTATCCCTATAAGATGTATAAAAATATATGATTCAAGGAGCAAAGCTGTTGGTTTTATTACTCTTATGCAGCACATAAAAATCGCCCCTAAAACAGGTCCAAAGTACTTTAAATGATGTAAGACTTACTCAAGTTTCCTAAGAAAAAGGAAAAAGAGAACATTCGGCAAGCATGGTCACCCTGTTAGGTATTTAAAAAGGTGAACAAACTTTGTCGGAAAGATTTTACCGTGAAATATACGATGCAGGTGTCATTTCGCACTGCCTTCCGGGGTTTTCCGAAGTTTACCGAACTTTGCCGAACAATGGTGGATCAGGAGCACTCATATTAAAACTGAATCTCACCTTACTATTTTTAATTTTAATTAAAAATGGGTAGCTTATCTAAAATAAATATCAAAAATAAAAGATTTCATCAAATGTTCGTCGAAAATACGGATAGTAAATTATGGATATATCCAGGTATCCGATGATCGGACGTCGTTCATAAAATGGCGGGTGCATGCGAATTTCAATTTTGGTAACTTTCGTGCACCATGCTATCGTTCGTTGGCTTATATGTGGTGCAGTGCCATATGGTAGTACTGCAGGTGTGCTTTCAGATCGTGGTTAAATAATAACAGTCCTACGGGTCGAAATTCAAGGTAAAGCAATGCTTGCCGAGGTCTGTCCGCGGATGGGTCCATTATTTACATACCGAGTTTCTTCCGTGCCTCTGTCAATTACAGATCTTTGACAGTCGTTACGGATATCCAGAAGCCAGAAAATCTGACACCAGTCTTGCCAAGGGTTACTGTTGTTACTGTGTTGCTGAGCTCCATCATCAGCTCCATGTGGTTAGACTGGAAGCCGCAGCATAGTTGAAAAAGGCCAGAACCTTAACCCCCCTCCTCCCACTTTTCACGGAGTTTGACTGTAATACCTCGTTGCATTAAGTCCGCCCATGTACCATTATTGTACATAAACTTCAACTTAATAATCATAAATTAATAACCTTTTGCGCGAGAGTCCAACTCACACTAGGCCGATCTTTTTAAACAGTTTCACGAAATAGGTGAGGCTCTATGTCAAAATTGAATTTTAAAATATATTCTCTTGGCTAGATTCTCGTATGTTTACTTACGTTGGGCTGGCGAGGTGCCAGGGTCGGATCTCCGTTTCCATTCTATCTGATCTTTTCATGCTTTGTGGTTCAAATGCAATCATTTACACGAACTTCTCACGGAACATTTTCCTTATTTCCACATAAACTATCAGGAATAGATTTGGACATACCTACATTAAAACCATTATAATCAGTGCTGCCGAAATCAAACAATATTTAAGTTGTTTCTGTATCTACTATAGAATAAAGAATTTATCAGAATCAAAAAATTTTGACATTAAAAAAAAGCCGACCGTAGAAAAGGCTAAAATGTTTTGAAAAATTCACTTTTCCAGCAGTTTTTGAGGGCAGGTTTATTGAAGAAAAAAAAAAATATTGTTTTCTTACTGTATAGCTATACAGAACACCACCCTTAAATATGACCACGCAATTCTGGAACATCCTGTATAGCAAACTAGCAACCCTAGTCCCTAACAGGTACCTTGTCATTCCGTAATTTCGAGCTCCGAGAATTCATTCCACCACACGTTTGTTGCCTTTTCATTTAAACACGAGGTTTTGCGTTTGAAATACTAGCATTTTTAGCCCAACACACTGAAGTGCATTACTTTTGCATATTTTACAGTGAGGTGCTGAAAATTCCTGAGAAAATACATCCATTTTCATTTATGTGACTCAAGTATGCTGGGAATCTTAAATGAGAATTGTTTCGTTTTCATGTGTTGGCTTGTTTATGTTACTTTGTTCCAGGTACTTAGGTGTAGGTATTTATTTTCCTCTGTCGCTTCCGACCTTGGTTCAATCCAGCCGATATAAGGAGACGCACCGGGCGTCGGGAGTCGCTGGGCGATTCCGGGCCACCGTAGGTGCGGGTCTGCGAATGGCGAGCGTTGGGTGGCTCGGCGTCCGATCAAAGCCAGGCCCAAGCCGACGGCGCGTTGTGTTCCACGCGCGCTTCAAAGAGATGTCAGAATAGAAGTAGGGGCCCGTTAGGGCCAGTGCCTGCCAGGGCTGCGGATTTTGTTCGAAAGAGTTACCGCGGCCCCGGAACGCAGAAGGCACTAGGAGGAGCATGGATGGGTTTTAGTCAGTAAGAGTCTGACACTCCCTCCCGCTCTACCCAGAGCGGCAGGAGTCATTTGATGATTTCCCATCTTCAAAAAAAAAAAACATAATGGTCGGGGCCCGCTAGGGCCAGAGTCTGCCAGGGTTGCGGATTGCGATTTCTTTGATTTTATTTTATGAACTTAAGTAACCTATTTATGAATATAGAGATAAAGCGATGAAAATGTTTGTGCTTCAGTTTGAATGGCCTTGTGTAAAAAAAGCTCGAATGGAAGAAAAGAGTGGGTGAATTTCTGCACAATAAGTTAAAACTTTCAACTAACCATCGATGGTTTGGCAGTAAATATCTTATTATTGTGGATTCTACATCGTGACTTAACATCTTTACGACTATGAATTTACGACTTTTCAAAGCTTGTTGGTAATTCCTCGCTTACGATTTACCAAAAACCTACTAATTGAAACTATAAAATTCTCACAGAGTTACATTTCGCACAATATAGATTTTTTGCAGAATTCAGTTCCGTATGAGCCATAAATCACAACAGGAACTCTCATAAATGGAGAATGCTTGGATTGTTACAATGCATTCACTTTGTGGCCACCGCCAAACTCCGGTGTGGTTACCATTGTGCGAAATGGTTCTGTAGATTTCGATAGCTATGCTAAACAGCCTAAATTGTGTAGTTGTAGCATAGATTTTTAAAATGTGAATAAAGAAAGAAAAACATTTATTTGTAACTCGCACAAGACACCCGTCACCACTTCCTAGTTTTTTAGCTGGGAAGAAGAAGTGGCGGAACAAACTCACCAGCAACACATTTCTGTCTGTTAAGTTTGAAGTACTTATTTATTTATTTAAACGCTCCTTATACCGCCGCAAGCCATTCGGTCTCAAAATGGAATTGAAAGTAGACAATTAGAACACAGTTATAAAAAGGCGCAATCCTATCGGGCTTGAGTTCGCTCGGTTTGTCGTCATAAGTTAAAATAAAAAGGCAATTAAAAACATAAAATGTATGTCAATACTAGTTCAATTCTGTCTAGTAGACATGTTCTAATTCCAAATATTTTAACATAATATTTTTATTACCCGCTGCAAATTACCCCTCGGGTCTCGTACCACCCACATCCACCACAATACATAATTATTCAGTACAAGTCTAACCAAGCAACAATACCGACATTGGCTTTGCCATACCACAATTAAATATTATATTGTTTGATATAGCTGATGACAGAGCTCTAAAGTAGTAATGTACGTAATGAATTGGCTATTAGTATCTCTATCACTGACGAAATTCGCTTGGTTTCGGAAGGTAGACAAAAGGCTTTTCCCGCGCATTTTAGAATATTATTTGTTTAGATAATAATTTAAAAACCCAATATTCATCTGTACCTATTAAACACGGTCAGTAAAACTCTAAATATTCACTTTTAACAGTTCCAACAGCATCATTCTATTTATCTCTACGAATTACCCCTCGTACTACCCAGAACAACCACAACGACGTATTCAGTACAAGTCTAACCGACTAACAATACCGATATTGGCTAACTAACTTTACCTACCAATATACTCTCGAAAAATATTACCCTCCTTCTGGGGAAGTAAAAAGTCAGACATCAAATCATAGTAACTTTTCATTTCCCTCTACAAATTACCCCTCGTACTACCCAGACCTACCACAACGACATATTCAGTACAAGTCTAACCAGCTAACAATACCGACATCGGCTTTGAACGCGGCCATTGTTCTGCCTTGAATGCGGGTAGTCTGTAATTATAACGTTCAATTGTGTTTGATGCTCGCTTTTGAAACACTGCAGTGTTAATTAAATATATAATGCTATATATGGCTGATAATGGAGTTGTTTCTGGTTTATCTAGTGATAATGTGGGTTGATATTTAAAAACGTAAAACTAATTAATAATGTAGAAAATTTAAAGATGTGTTGTTTACCGCGGCTTCGCTTCTACAGCCTACAGGAACGAAATCCTTTCATTTGATTTTAATAACTTTATTTAAGGCATATTGCCAATCTTTTTACACCTGCAGCCTGTGGACTAGATACACACAGAAAGCGTATAATGCCCTGCGCGTGCAGTACAACAACGCATTTAGGATACTGTTATCGCTGCCACGGTTTTGTAGCGCATCAGGTATGTTTGCGGCAATGCATACAGACGATTTCTTTGCGATCATGCGCAAGAGATCAGCATCCCTGTTGCGTCGTGTGCGTGGCAGCGGTAACGGTCTCTTATGCGTTGTTGCCAGTAAAACTGAGGGACACCTGATAGGAAACTTGTGTGGAAAACACGTATTCCTGTCGGATGTGCCCAGAAGATAGGTTGTGTAATATACTGGTTAATATACTAACATAGTTTATAAGTCTATACTAACACATTTATGGGTAATTTTTGCCTGAAATAAAGATTTATTATTATTATTTATTATTATTTGAAATATATTACACTACGCACACACTAAATATATTAAACTTTTAAATTTAGGTACCTGCCAAAAGTGACCCCATAATCTTAATTTATTTATTTATTTAACACTATACGCACACAGATGTACAGAGGCAGCTAGACTTAATACCTTAGGCATTTTCTTTTATTCAACCTTTCGGTGATGCAAAAATGAAAAAACAATAAATGAATGTAAAAATATATTTATTTACGTGAAGCTTCCGTGTTTAGGTCACCCAAGTTTATAATTATGTGTACCAAACAACTAATTCGGTATGGTAGGCGCCAGATAAACTTGCAATTAAGTACTTTAAACTTTCCCTAATATCCCTTCGTAGATACCTAAACAATAAATTATGAACCGTTTTTCAAAGTCAAAGTCAAAGTCAAAGTCAAAGTCAAAGCATTTATTACAAATAAACCATTTACAGGTACTTTTGAATTGTCAGAGTCAGTCAGTCAAAAACATGAAGCTATTTGCACGTTCCAAAGCGTAGATCTCTATGGAGAAGAACGTGCAAGAAACTCCACGGACACTCTTTTAAACCATTTTATGATTTACAATAATCCTGGTTACATTATCTTTGTTGCTTCTATATGTGAGAACAATGTAAAGAAAGATAAAAAAAAAGAATTCTAAGTATCAAATAAACTTTTGAAATAAGCCAGCGACAGCTAAGAGATGACCAGTCTCCACTGATGGCGCCCGTTCACGAACATGACGCGTGCATCAGCACCATTCAGCTCAACCATTTTGAAGGGAACCGAATGATCCGATACACGCGCCACCATCAGCGAGACATTCGAGTGAGCATGACAAACCCTCAACTGCCCCTGCTCATTCATGTCAAACAAGGAAACCATCTATTAACATAAAAGGCTCCATGGTCCTCACATTTACAGGATTCCAAAATAAAAAATGCTTCTACTTTATATAAAACTATAAATATCAATTGGTAAGAACAGAAAAGTAAAAGTGTATTCCAAACATTATAGAAATGTGGAATATTATTATTATTAAACGTAAAAAGTAAAATAAAAAAGGGTGAGCAACTCCTCCATATATAAAATCCTAACTAGTGGAACCAAGCGGCTGAGGCTGTGGAGCAGGACCGGCATTTAGCCAAGCATTTTTATCAAGGATATAATCTTCCAGTTTATAATATGCCTGTCTACATAGTGTGCGTTTAATGCATGTTTTAAATTTTCTCTCATTCAGTCCGAGAATATCAAATGGTATTTTATTATAAAATTTAACACAGTACCCCATAAAAGAAGTGTGTACTTTAGCCAATCTGAATCGGGGTTGATCTAATTTGTTCTTATTTCTAGTATTAAAATTATGCCTGTCACTAATCTTACTAAAAAGATGGAGATTTTTCCGAACATACATTATATTTTCGTATATGTATTGACAAGGTACCGTCATGATGTTAATATCTTTAAACAGTTCCCTTAGGGAATCGCGCCGACCCAGATTATATATGGCTCTGATGGCTCTTTTCTGCAGAATAAATATAGATTCGATGTCTGCAGCACGTCCCCATAATAAGATACCGTAAGACATGATACTATGAAAGTAACTAAAATAGACCAGCCTCGCGGTATCTATATCAGTAAATTGACGGATTTTTCTGACAGCATATGCTGCTGAACTTAGCCGTCCCGCAAGAGATGTTAAATGAGGACCCCATTGTAGCCTTGAGTCAAGCGTGATCCCCAGGAAAACCGCGTTTTCGACGAATTCAAGTTTCTCTTTGTTCAATACAATGTCACAATTATTACTTTTGACATTCGGTAAAGCAAATCTAATACACTTAGTTTTTTTCCCATTCAATACTAAATTATTAGCAGTGAACCAATTTTGGACCTGCTGTAGGGCTTTATTTACATCGTCAAGATTTGTAGAACGTCTATCTATCTTAAAAATTAAGGACGTATCATCAGCAAATAATACCATTTGTGGTTGATTTTTTAAAAGATGGAGTTGATCATTAATATATACTAAAAAGAGGAAAGGACCCAATATTGAGCCTTGTGGTACCCCCATTTTGACTTTTAAACTCCTTGAATTAACACCGTTTATTTGAACTTGCTGCTGTCTGTCATTTAAATAAGACTTCACTAAGCTGAGTGCAAGTTTACCTAGACCGTAATGTTCTCGTTTTAGGAGCAAGGTTTCGTGATTTACACAGTCAAATGCCTTGGAGAGGTCACAAAAGATTCCTATGGCATCTTGCGCCTCTTCCCACGCTGTATATATGTGTTTTAATAACGTGACACCAGCATCAGTCGTACAACGACCTTTGGTAAAACCATACTGTTGATCGTGTAAGATTTTATTGATGTTAAAATGAATGAGCATTTGATTGAGCATTACTTTTTCAAACACTGCTGAAAACCGGCAATACGGATACAGGTCTATAATTATTGGTGTCTGTGCTGTCGCCGGACTTAAAAAGTGGTATAACCTTACTGTATTTCATTATATCCGGAAAGACTCCTTGGTCCACACATAAATTAAATATTAAAGCCAAGTATGGTGCTATGGTCTCAATTATGGACGTGCACACTTTGATAGACATTCCCCATATGTCTTCGGTCAATTTGACTTTAATTTGCCGGAAAGCTTTTATAACTGTCATAGGGTTGATATGTTGGAATTGGAATTCAACCGTACAACCTGGAACGTTTGCTCTTAATAAACTAAATGAGACCTCTGGTGAAGAATTTAAAGGTTCAATAGTTTTTGATGGTATTTCGGAGAAAAAATTTACAAATTCTTGAGCTACTTCTAGATTAGAGCTTATGGCACCATGTGCAGTCTCCAGTAAAAAATCAGTGTTTCGTACTTTATTCTTACATGTTTCATTATTAATAACTTTCCAAACTGTCTTTATTTTGTTATCTGCCGATTTGATCTTGTTGCTAATATACAGAGCTTTTGCTACCTTGCAGGTATTTCTGAAAACTTTAGAATATTTGTTTACATATTTATTGAAGGATTCCGTATTAATGAAAGGCTTAAGACCATATAACTCATATAGTCTTTCCCTACTTATCCTAATACCTTCAGTCGCCCAGTCACTAAATATATACTTAGGGAAAGTATTTTTAGACTTCTTTTCAAAAGTTGTGTTGAATTCTTTTAGAACTACAGAAAAGAAATTATCATAAAATTTATTCGCATCCTCAATATTATGGCCCAAAAGATTTAACTTATTTTGTAAGGAACCATTGAATCTAACTAGTTTGCCTGTTGTTATTGGCCTATATTGTATTTGAATTTTTTGCAAGGCTGCTTTAAACTTAAATGTTACCAATTGACCGCTATGATCCGATGGAAGGTAATTAACTACGGCTTTATCTAAATAATCACAATCGCAGAATACATTATCAATACAGGTTGAAGAAGTAGTTGTTATCCTAGTAGGTTCCGTAAAAACATTAGACAAATTGAACGATTTAAAAAGGCTTAAAAATCTACTGCTATTTGAATTAATTTCTAAAATATTAATATTAAAATCTCCATTCATTACTAGAGAACGTAAAGGATCACGATACAAGTCGATTCAGGACAGCTTTGTCTTTATTTCTGTTTTGAATATAAAGAAAGTCTATAAATGTGTGTGGGTCAATGACCGTTATTGCACATTTAGCTGGTGTCTATTATAGATTCGGAACAAATTGGCTTGGTTCTGTTTTTCATGCCGACGTTCGGAAGCTTAAAAACCAGTCCCTTCTACAGATACAATAAATTAATGCATCGTGTCGGCTCCCCTTTGCCATAACAACCGAAGTTTTAGATAAGCAGTAATTAATAATAATATTACTGCACCAAACTTGGCCAGCATTAATCAGTTTTAATCAAGAACCGCGAATTACGAACGACTTAACTTTGATAATCAAATTGAGAGATACTCCTGTTAATTATGAAAGCTTGTTCGTTAATGAAGTACCTAGGAGTTTAAATTTCCAGGGTTGCAGAATTCGGAGTTATTTGATGATCTCCCATCATTTAAGAATACAAGATTAAATTGAATTTCTGGTTGATTATATTCTAAAAGCCTTTAAGATAGTTTTTAGGGTTCCGTACCCAAACGGTAAAAACGGGACCCTATTACTAAGACTCCGCTGTCCGTCTGTCTGTCTGTCCATCTGTCTGTCACCAGGCTGTATCTCATGAACTGTGATAGCTAGACAGTTGAAATTTTCACAGATGATGTATATCTGTTGCCGCTATAACAACAAATAGTAAAAACAGAATAAAATAAATATTTAAGTGTCCCATATAACAAACGTGATAGATAATGGTACGGAACCCTTCGTGCGCGAGTCCGACTCGCACTTGGCCGGTTTTTATTTATGACACTCGTACTCAAACTTTCACTTTACTTTTTAGAAATTATTCAAGTATTATATAATACAAAGTAAAAAGCTGAAACTGGTTTGACTGTTGGGAAAAAGTTAAAGTTAAAGTTGGGAAAAAGGCTAGGCTGATGATAATATAATACAAAGTAAGTAAAACCTCTAATTGTTGCCACATAATTAGGTATGGGACGAGTTCTGTAAAAGGGTTCAATTTACTCGTACTAAACCCTTTTTATAATTAATTTTGTAGAGATAATGTCTAAAGTAATCTTATTAACCACTTACGCATGTTTGGGTTTAATTACATTGTAAATTATAATTATATTATACACCGCTCCTAATGACGTTTCTTCACTAATCACTTGCCGAGGTCAGTACGTGGATGGGTTGGATCTATTATATTCCCTGATAAGACACTACTAATAATTTTCATACATCGTCTAGTGTCACAAGACAATGCATGCATTGGCATGTCAAGTATATGTACATGACAGTACATCCCTTTTTTTTATGGATGGGAAATCATCAAATGACTCCTGCCGCTCTGGGTGGAGCGGGATCGAGTGTCAGACTCTTACTGACTAAAACCCATCTGTGCTCCTCGTAATGCCCTTTGCTTTCCAGGGCCGCGGTAACTCTCTCGAACAAAATCCGCAACCACAGGACATCCCTGCGTATGTATTGCTTTATGAGAAAACGACGCTCGCTGGCGTAGTGTGTGTGTTAGGACGAAGGTGTACAAATTTGCGCGTGTTTTTGAGTGAGTCATCTTAACATACTGAGACTCCTCCGTGCCTCGGAAAGCACGTTAAGCTCAACAGCTGCTAAGATAAGCAGTTTTTTTTAAACTTTCAGTTCCCACACCAGGCATTCCTCCTGTATCGTGGGTACGTTTACAAACATATAAACTCACATACAAAAACAGCCAGACCCGGAACTACTATCTGTAGGCCATGCAAATATTTGTTGCAAGCGGGAATCGAACCCACGACACGCAGCGCGGCAGCCAATCGGTCAACCACTGCGCCAACCGTGCCGTCAAAACATCCAGTCAGTTTGGATCTTTGACAGTCAATACAGATTGTCAGAAGCCAGAAAGTCTGACACCAGTCTGGCTAAAGGGTACCGTATTATATTAGCCAGTTACTGGATTGTGGAGTTCAGATAAGTAGTAGCTCCATGTAAAATACTATTATTCACCTGTATCCGGTTAGACTGGAAGTCGACCCAAGTTAGTTGAGACAAGACTACGTAGATTGATTTTCATCACTCATACATAATCTATTGTTTGTATAAAACATAGGGCTGGTTTCTGAACAGTGGATTATAATTTTAATATACGCGACCATTGCAGAGTTAACTGTATGATAGAAACCAGGGCTCAGTCTCGACCGAAAGCCTACCGACCGAATTCGGTCGATAAGTCCTAGGGTCGCCCGTACACAGTCAATCTCGAACGCGATCCACGATGAAAATCAATGATCTGATCCGTGGATCGCGATCGAGATTGAACCGGTAACAGATGTAAGTAGGTACATGTTCGGTTTGTGCACGCTTTGCGTCAACGCTGATGAAATGCTCCTTTTACGTTTCATGGCATGTTATCTTAGTCTGTACGCAACATAAGGCTGCGATTGTCGAAATACCAAAATATAAGGGATTTATCAATTCAATTCAATTCAATTCAAATTATATAATTGTAAACCATATGTACAATATAATAAGATCTTATTCTAATGTCAAGATCGTTGCGTTTAACCTAATAGGCATACACATTTTGGGTACAAAAATGTAGGTAAGATTAATTTCAAATGAACTCTTTTGCAAAAAAAACGCACTTTAGATGTTTTTCTCTACTTCAATGAAGAAGAACAAGAAATAGGTTTTGTTAATTTGACGATGTATTGGCATGTTTTTTGAAGCATCCTGGCATGATTCTTTACGTTCCAAATTTAAAATTTGAAATTATTAAAAGAAAAATAATGATTATTGTGGATTATTCTAAAATTGCTTTACTAATGGCGCGAATTGCTGAAACGATTTTTAACTGATTACGATATTTTAAAACTTTTTGGATATTTTCTGCAAATTAAACAATTTTATCTTTCTTTTTACATTAAATACCACTTTTTGATATGAGTGATAAAGCGATAAGGACCGGTAAAATTATAGCCCTACTTGAAGAAGGTTGTTCGCAAACTTACGTGTCTCAGCGGCTAAATGTGAGTCGTTCAACTGTCCAGAGGACTTGGCAACGGTATCTAGAGACTGGTTCGGTCAAAAGAAGACCCGGTTCGGGAAGAAAACGATGCACAGAACCAAGAGATGACCGCTTTGTGGTGAGTCAGGCGTTGCGTAATCGTAAGGCGTCAAGTGTGGACCTGAAGAAGAGCCTTGAAGAAGTAAGAGGAGTAGAAGTTAGCTTGTGGACGGTCAGGAGGAGGCTTTTGGCTGCCAATATCAAGAGTTACCGCCCAGCTCGGGGCCCTAAATTACTCCGTGAGCACCGTGTTGCTCGACTTCAGTTTGCTCGAAACTGTGCTTCATGGACTCTGGAGGACTGGAATAAAGTATTGTTTTCTGATGAAGCTAGAATCTCTTTGTGTGGAGAGGACCGACGCCGGCGAGTGCTGCGAAGACCACGGGAACGCTATGCGGAAGTGTGTTTCGAAGAAATCACTCCTTATGGCGGAGGCTCCGTTATGTTTTGGGCAGCAATTAATTCGACGGAGCGTACGGAGTTAGTTTTCATAGAAAATGGAACATTAAATGCACACCGGTACATAATGGAAGTCCTAATTCCATATGCACAATCCACATTGACTGCACTTGGGGAAGATTCCATTTTTATGGACGATAATGCTCGCCCGCACCGTTTTGGCGACGTGGAAGCGTACATGCAAGAAGTTGGGATCCGTCGTTTAGATTGGCCAGCTCGAAGTCCTGACCTCAATTCAATTGAGCATGTGTGGGATGTTCTAAAGAGACGGGTAAGATCAGTGCAACCTGCTCCACAAAACATCAGGGAGCTAAAAAGAGTCATTGCAGAAGAGTGGGAACGTATTCCTCAAAACGTTATTAAAAACATCGTGGAAAGCATGCCCAGAAGGATTCAAGCTGTGATTTTGGCAAGAGGAGGTCACACTCGTTATTAGGTTTTTACATTTGTAACTTTATTTAATTAAAAAAAGTAAAAAAAAACTTGTCTTTATTGCCGACCACTTCTTATTGTTTGGGCAAGTACATCGATTTTAAAGAATCCATCGTTTTTTTTTCTTTTAATTGCTCGAATTCACTTCACGCGCATAAATTTACACGATTATAAGTATACAGACTACGTCAAAGAAATAAATTTCATTTAATTAACTAAAATCGACCTTAGAACGTAAATTTACTTAGGTGCCCGTTTTTTTTGCAAAAGAGTGTATATATTTTTTATGCATTGTGTTATTTAAATTATTATTTAAGTTAAATTATGTACTAATAATACCATTAAATAGAACTGAGCTTAAATAAATCGGACATTTGACACGCAAAACGACATACCTAATTGTTATTTATTTAAATTGACTATCATCACTTGGCATGTCGACAGCGTTTGTCAATCACACGTTACCGCTGACTGAATTTCACTTGTCTAAAGCCTCTAATTCCTCTAAATACCAGACACTCGAAATCGAAACCGATTAATACGAAGTAATCTTTTAAACGGTTAATCTGTGGCTAACTAATCCCTTTCCGTACTAGTACATCAGCCGTTAAAACTGCCCTGAATTGTTCAGCCATACTAATTTAATTTGGGGTTGAATCGCACAGAAATACATATAAAGTTGTTACTGTTAATTAACATGTTTTGACAAGTTTTATTGAGTGTTTTAAGCTGTGATAATTAGTTGGAAAATACTTTGGTTGTGGAGGGGGAACACTTTTTATGATAGGTTTTATTTCTGTAGAATCGTTGATTTACAAAATAATTTTACTGTGCATTGTATTTGTTCTCCAAGTTTTATTAGGTGAGTCTTTTTGTTTCAAAATTAATTTTAGTTTTATTTTCACAAAGTTTTTGGTTTGTTAATTGTGGAATGCTATGAAATGAATTTATTTGATGATACAAATCAAAATATATCTACCTTACTATATTACGATGTTTTCGACATTTACCTATGGAAACTTAAACAATACTTAAAACCGTAATACATTAACCATCTCCAAAATTGTCCTTTGGGAAATACACGCATGATGTTATGTTTGATAAGTTCCACAAATCCTCACTCAAAGATCCGTTTCCAGGCAAATTAGGCTAACTTTACATTATTCTTAACTCAGATTTTTGCCGACATTTGACGTTTAGAGTATAAGCAGGGAAATGCATACGTTAAAATGAATTTCGCAAACATTACCCACCGCGAGTGCGTATTTTGAAGTCAAACATTTAATTTCAATAATTAGTGGTCGTCGAGTGCTCGAAATTCGACCATATTTTTTATTAATTTAATGTATTATTAAAGCATTATTAAAAACAAATATAAGCGGAACAGAGATTAAAGTCCCACATACCTCCATTTTTTTTTTTTTTTTTTTTTTTTTTTTTGGATGGGAAATCATCAAATGACCCCTCCCGCTCTGGGTTGAGCGGCAGGGAGTGTCAGACTTCTACTGACTAAAACCCACCCATGCTCCTCTTAGTGCCTTTTACGTTCCAGGGCCGCGGTAACTCTTTCGAACAAATCCGCAACCCTGGTAGGCACTGGCCCTAACGGGCCCCTACTCCTATGCTGACATCTCTTTGAGGCGCGCGTGGAACACAACGCGCCGTCGGCTTGGGTCTGGCTTTAATCGGACAGCGAGCCACCCAACGCTCGCCGTCCGCAGACCCGCACCTACGGTGGCCGGGAATCGCCCAGCGACTCCCGACGCCCGGTGCGTCTCCCTATGCCGCGGCGGCTGGGGCGTGAGGGTTGTCTCTCCCTCACGCGGCCCGCCTCCTCCTTCACTAGCATTACTGCTTCGCAGAAGGAGGTGACGGCTTCCCATGCCTCCTCGCTCCGGACCATGGATTGAACCAGGGCCGGACGCGAGAGGTCGCCGCCGCCGATCGCCTCGACGAGGACACGGCGCTGCTCCGCCCATGCGGGGCAGGCCTCCACCGTATGCTCCACCGTGTCCTCCGGGCGATCCTCGCAGTGAAAACACCCGGGCGTTTCCTCCCGCCGAATCCGAAACAGGTACCTACCGAAACAACCATGTCCGGTGAGCACCTGCGTCAGGCGGAAGGTGAGGACGCCGTGGCGCCTCTCCAGCCACTCCTCAAAGAGGGGCACTATCGCCACAATTGTGGCGTGCCCTGCACTGGGTTGCGACAGTCGCTGATTCCATACCGCCATGGTATCTTGCCGGAGCTCCGTCCGCCGCGCAGCAATATGCCGCGGCAGCAGAGTTTCGCCCCGGCGTTGCGCCTCCATGCGCCACGTGTAAACGTGCGCGAGGTCTTTCGCCTCCAGATCCCATGGCGGCAATCCAGCAAGGAGGCTCGCCGCCTCGCGGGAGACCGTGCGGTATCCCCGGACAAGCCGGATGGCCATGACCCTTTGGGACGCGTTCAGCTTTTGGGCTGCACGCTTCCTCAGGTCCAGTGCCCACACTGGGGCCCCATAAAGGGCCATGGATCGCACGATCCCCGCATAGAGCCTCCGGCAGGAGGCGTTTGGACCCCCCAGATTGGGCAGAAGCCGCTTGAAGGCAGCCCCGGCCCGCCCCAGTCTGGGAGCCAAACGTCGGAAGTGCTCGACGAAGTTCCACCGGCTATCGAGAACGAGTCCCAGATACTTGATCGTCGACCCGACGCCGATGTGAACCCCTCCTACCGTGATTTGGGATCCCGGTGGTGGCCTGCTCCGAGGACCATGAAAGCACATGGCCTCGGACTTGTGCAAGGCCACCTCGAGACCCAATTGCCGGATCCTATCCACGACTATCGCAACCCCGCGTGTCATTAGTTCGGCCGCCGCCTGGTACGACCCCCCCTGAGCCAGGACGAGCGTGTCGTCAGCGTAGCATACTACGCTGACGCCGCTAGGGAGGCCGGCGCGCAGCACCCAGTCGTAGCCGATGTCCCACAGGTACGGCCCCACAACCGCTCCCTGTGGAACACCGCACGACATCTCTCGCCGAATCCACTCTCCCTCGTGACCGGGGTAGATGACGGCCCTATCCGTCAGATAGGCCTCGACCGCGCGACGGAGGTAGGTCGGCATCCGGTGATACCGGAGTGCCTCCCTAATGCAACTCCAGGGCATGGTGTTGAAGGCGTTGGCGATGTCAAGAGACACCGCCAAGACGACCTTGCCCCGGGATACCGCTTCCCCCGTCGTGAGAGCTCTCACGCGCATGATGGCATCCACCGTTGAGCGCCCCGTGCGGAAACCGAACTGGTTCTCCGCCAGATCCGGCCCCACCCTCACCAAGTGCGCGACGAGGCGGTTTGCAATGACTCTTTCAAAGAGCTTGCCCACCTCGTCGAGCAGCACGATGGGCCGGTATGCGGACGGAGAGTCCGCAGGGCGCTCCGGCTTCTTAATGAGGACCAGTTTCCCCGTCTTCCAACGAAGTGGAAACTGGCCCCTCTCCAAACATGCGCTGAAGAGCCCCCTCAGTCGAGGCCCGAGAGCCTCCAAGGCCAGGACCCAGGCTTTTCCAGGCAAGCCGTCGGGTCCTGGGGCGGTATTCTTGGCCCTCAGCCGGTTAACCGCCACTCTCAGGTCTACCTCGGTCACTTCCGGGACATCGTCGTCGTCGTCGCCGTCGTCGCTGTGGTCCGCAACAGGCACCGCAGGTGGCGGAGCCATGGGCGGGGGAGTGTGCTCGCCTCGCGAAGGGAACAGAGCGCTCACCACGTCCTCAACGAGCTGGGGCCGGAGACTCTGCGTCAACGGGGGTGTCCAGGTGCGGAGTTTATCCCGCACCATTTTGTAAGGGCGTCCCCATGGGTCCCCGTTCAGAGACTCCAGCATCTCCTTACGGGCCAGATCTTTGGCCCGCAGGATCCCCGCTCGGAGGGCGGTCTTCGCCGCTCTGTATTCCTCGTATAGCTCCGCCTCCCTGGCCTGCGCATCCGGAGGGCGGATGCGAAGCCTGCGTTGCCTGGTGTACTGGCGCCGTGCAGCAACGCACGCCTCGCGTAGCGCTGCCAGCTCTCGCGACCACCAGTACACCTGGCGGCGGGCGCTTCCTGGCCGGACCCGGGGCATTGCCACGTCACATATCTCGGACATGGCCTCCCGGAACCACTCCGCCTCGTCGTTGATGTCGGCAGGCCTGTCTGGTGGTGACACCCAGGCCTGCACTATCGAGGCTTCCAGGAGAAGCTCCCGGTCCAGCTGCTTCAGCGCCCACCGCGGACCACCCGGGGCCTGTCGGACCGACGCGGTCGAGGTCTGGGCGGAGACGTCAAACCGGATATACCGGTGGTCGGAATGGGTCTCCACCTCCTCTAAGACGCGCCAGTCAACGACACGCTGTAACAGAGCAGGGCTGGCGAACGAGATGTCCACCACTGACTCGCCCTGCATCCGCACACACGTGGGGACAGTACCCCGGTTTAGGACGACCAGGCCTGTCTCCAGAGCCCAGTCCTCCACCATCCTACCCCTCGTGTCCGTGTAACGGGAACCCCAAGCCAAATGTTTGGCGTTGAAGTCCCCGAGAACGAGCACGGGGAGGGAACGATACCCGGCGACGACGTCAACCAACTCCGTGAGGGAGATGTGGAATTCGGCGAGGGTTCGGCTCGGGGAGAAGTAGACACCCACCACGACAATCTCCCCGAACCGTGCTGCTACGCAACCCCGTCCTCTCTTGACACTCTCGAGGGACGGGGTGCCGGCGGCGGCCGACGAAATTAGGGTCACTGAGCCGTCCAGGTCCTCCACCCAGTTCTCCCTGGGCGGGACAAAATACGGCTCAGCGACGACGGCGATATTTATCGACCACTGCGCCATGCTCTGGAGCAACAGGTCCTGAGCAGCGGCGCAGTGGTTGATGTTCGCCTGGAGGAGGCGTAATGGAGCCGTTATTGACATTCCATTACTGCCTCCTCCCGAGCCCCCTGTGAAGACTCGGCTGCGGCCGTCGCGGCTGTCGTAGTGGCAGCGGCGACGGCGGCGGCACCGGCGACGGTGGCGGCAGACGCGGCGACGGTGGCGGCGGCTGCTGCGGCGGAGACGGCGACGGCGGAGGGCTTTCTCCTACCACCGGCGTTGGCGGGTGGGGCGCAGGCCTTGCCCCCAGCCCAGTGGTCGGCCGGCTTGCCAGCTGCCGCACATGCTACGCAGTGCGGCGCGGCGCTACACGAGCCGGCCATGTGACCGGGCTGACCACAGCGGAAGCAGAGCCCGCTGCGGTCCACCTCTGAGGTGCACATAGCTCCCGCGTGGTTGCCCACATGGCAGCGGAAGCACCTCAGAGGTCTGGGTTCTAGCAGTTTTACCTGCGCAGACACCCAGCCAACGAGTAGCCTTCGGCCCTCCGTGATCTTCTTGGCCGCCGTCACGGGGCAGCTCACCACAGTGGTTCGCGTTCCCGTGTGGTCAGGACGTATGGTGCCCGCCTTTACTTGCTCGGCAGAGCACCCCCCCGTCCTGACGACGGCGGCCACCACCTCCTCCGCCGTGACGGAGTCGTCCAGGCCCAATATGCGCATGTCGATACACTTACTGGGCCTGGACACTCGGACTTCGTCCGCGCTCAAGGACGCCCTCAACCTTTCGGCTAGGGCGTCCGCGGTCGGACCGCTGGATGCTCCGGGGATCTCCAGCATCCTGGCCCCGGTCATAGTGACCTTGAGCCGGAGGCCCCCGACGATGCCGAGCTCACCAAGGCTCACCGCCTCCTTGGCCTTGGTGAGCACGTCCCCGTATGTAACGCCCCTCTTGACCGCTTCCGGCTGTAGTGTAATCACTACAGCCGCGGTCTTCGGGGCGCTGAGCCTCGCAGCGATCCTCCTGGCCTTTTGCCGCCGCTTCCTCTCGCGCTTTTTGGCTGCCCTGGCTGCCTTTCCGGCCTTCCTCTTCTCCCCGGCCACTTGCCAACCGGCTTCCTCTTCAGCCGCAGGAGATTTGGAAGACGGGGGCTTTGAAGGCGGTTGCACTGCCGGCGCTGGAGCCTTCGCCGCCCGTGCAGCCGCCCCACCTTTCTTCTTGGCCGGTGCCGATTTCGCCGGTGCCTTTGCAGGAGCTGGCTCAGCTCCTGGGTTGGCCCGGCCGGTCGGCACCGGTGTGGCAGCCACGGCAGCCGCATAAGAAGCCGCCTTCTGGCCTGCCGCCTTCTTACTCGCCGCTAGCGGGGGGCGAAGCACGATGCCCTCCAGGACGGAGAACCGTTCCCGGAAGGCGGCCATCTCCTGCCGCACGAGGTCCAGCACCTGGTTCTCGAGCGGCACGGAATGGCCATCGTCCTTGCGCCCCCCTTGAGGCACCTCTTTGGAGCTGGAGCTGGAGTTGGAGCTGGAGCTGGCTCCCCGGAGCCCGGCTAAGTCTGCCCGGAGCCTCTCATTCTCCTTTTGGAGAAGCTCCAGTGTGGTCGCCAAGCGGGCGACCTCCGCCCGCAGCCCAGACATTTCGTCCGTGGGCGCGGGCGGAGACCCGCGGTGGAAGTAGGCTTCCTCCGCTGCCGCCAGGATGGAGGCTGCGGCCGCGCTGCAGGCCTTGTTCCTACTTGGCAGGATGCGCTTCTTGGCCACATCGCGGAGCGCAGCCTCCACAACCTCGGCAAACCCAGCCGTCACTCCGGGGCGCCCGTCCTCCTTGGCCAGTCCCTCAGCCCGCTCTTCGTCTTCTAGGGAGGCGGGCCTTCTCCCCTTGGTGCCCTCCCGGCCCCTACCCCGCCTGCTGGTGGGGATTTTTCTGGCTGAGGCCAGCTCCTCATTCGAGGACGACCTCTGGTCGTCCTCCTCTCTGGGCCGCTTACGGAAGAACTCATTGTTCTCCGTAGCAGCCCTCACTCCCTCGCGTCTAGAGCTCGCCGAGCTGGCGTCTGATGCGGAGTCGGAATCCGACCCCGCTTCTCCTCGCCGCTCAGGCGAGCCCTTCCTCCAAAATTTGGAGGGAACGTCCGCGGTACGCCCGCCCGACACCTTGTCAGGCGAGTTAAAACGAAAACCGATCATCTCCTCAAAGGAGGGTTGTGCGGATCGGGGGCCTCCTCGGCCCTTGTTGCCAATGGCAATCGGAAGATGGATAACGTTGTTGCCCCCCCCAGAATACGAGGGGCTTGACGCACGAGGCGTGGCGGATTCCCGGACTGCTGTGCAGTCCGAACCGCCCTGGGGTATATCTTCTCTTTCAACGTTATCCATAATTGTCCTTTTTAAGGGTGCGGTCCCTTTCTCCCCTTCTCTCTCAGTGCTTGCTCGCTGCCCTCACAGTCACGTCTGATGATCAGACGCGTACCAGAGAGCAGCGAGCAAGCCAATGAGACGCACACCGTCCGAGGACCCGAACACTGCTCAAGTCTCCGAACGGTGTGCCCCTCTTGTGTCTCTCTTGGTCTGGTCTCTCACTTGGGACCTTCCGGCATGAGTGGCTCTACCGGCAAAGCCCCCAAGATCATTGAGACACGCAAGCCCCACCACGACGACAACGTGGAGACACGGTTGGTGGGGCACATACCTCCATTGAAAAGGGAGGATCCTCCGACCGGAAGGTTGTTGTGTCCGGTGGGCAACTGCCCGACAGTTGATATTTGGGCTGTTGTACATGTTCTAATCGCACGGTAAACTCTGCTATCGCGATTTAGGATTTTGTAAAGTTAGTTCGCAGCTGTAGAGATAAATGACGCTGCGAGTATCATTTATTGATTATGCGGTACATATTAATGTCACAACAAATATTAGCTTTTTTCAGTCCTCCATATAAACTTAAACTGTGCCAAATGGGTACAAAGTTTTTGCTTTCGATTGAAAATAAATAACTGACATGTTTGTTTGTAACACTTTGTAGAAGAGATCGAGTTTTACAAGTATAGGTCAGTAAATTAAACATTTTTAATCCAATTTATTCAAAGAATGCAATGATTTGATTTTATCCTTCAATCTTAAAACTAACAACTCTCTTTTCATTAAAATACCATTAATTATCTAAAATCGAGGACAATTTTGACTTAATTATAAAGAAAATTAAACACAAAATTTTTTTGCCCACATTACTTAGGGTGAAAATGTTGAATTCTGACAATATAAGTTAGTTTTACCTATTAAAAGTATTACTATTATATTTTTTTTCAAAATACAGATACATTTTGTAAAAAAATAGAGATAACTTGATTTTACTAGCATTTATTGAAATAAACGTGTTTTGTTTTTATTCAGAATGACTCAGTTCTGAAAAATGTTTAATGTTTTGTTATTATTTCAAGAATTATTAAGATCAATAAACGATTCAAGAAAAAAAAAACAGAGTTGCGAAGTTCAACACTAATTTGACTGGCCTATTTCTACTAAAATAGTTAAAGAAAACGAACAGCTTCTTATTCCCAAGGCCCCAAAATAAACCGGCTGAGATAACCCTACCTCATCGCGGAAGGCGTTAATTCCAACCCCCAACAATCACTACAACCCAGTTTCAACCCGTACTTAACCCTATTTCACCCCCTACAGTTGGTCCCAGAAGTCGTTACAGAGTGGTGCGTCAGGCTTCCTATTGCTTACACAAAATATCTGTGGCTTCTGGGGTAAGGAAGATGTTTATTGATGTCTTTCGTGGTATCTTGAGGCAACTAGATACTCTGTCTTTTAGGGGACTTGAGGACTCAAAGGTTGAAACCTCATTAGAATGTGCAGAGTTTGTAGTGATTTTCAGGCAAATTGTTAAATTAGAATCTCGGAAACACAGTCAAATAAAAAAGCGTAGTTATAGAATAGATGATTGTTTGTGTATTTACTTAGGGAAAATTTGTTTGAATTTCACTTCCACCAGTGCACGGCCTAAAACGACAAGACCTATTTGCTTGTATGATGGTATGGAGATAGTTTCAAGCTTTGAAGTTTCAAATCTACTGCGTTTTTTAGGGGTCCGACACTAAAAACTCAAAACTTCAAAGAAAATAGATAGGTACTTAATATTATTTTTTCAAATATTATGCTTGGAAATTTGAGCATTATTTTGACAGCCTTCTTCGAGATAAATCGAAATTGCTACCTATCTAAATACATGCGAGCAGCGGCGGGCAAAAGTTGTATGAAAATCCATATCTGTCGTGCTTTAGCGGCGGCAGCGGCCAAATAAATTACTAAATTACTCATATTGTCGTGTAATTTAAAAATGGAACGATCTTTTACTCCGAAACATGGCAACCAAGGAGGTAAATTATTATCAAAGGTTTTATTTAAATTTCGAACTGGATTGCAAATAAAAAGCTGTTTATTGAAAAAAAAAACAAATGAACACTTTAACGCGGGAAAAATTATTGTTGTTCGTCATTGATTTTGAAAAGTAGGTAATTTTTCAAATAAAAAGTTCTGCCTAGGTAGTACTTAGTTTTAATTTCCGCTCATTAATTGAGAAAAGTACTATACAAACAAGCCTTGGCCACAACTAGGCATTGATGGACTTATAAGTATGTGTGCCTCGGCGTCGCCTCGGCCCACATTTACACGTTCGTCCATCAATGCCTCTTTTGCTGGCCGCTGCAGTAATATAGGTACTATTACAGGATTGGATGAATGTATAATTTAAACATAATTCTGAAAATAACACGATCAATTTAATCATCACACAATAAAGGCAATAATCAATTATTTGCTTTCCTAGCGGTTAGCACCGAAACCATAAAATGTAATTAAAACGTTCACTCCGATACAATTCAATTGAATGAACCAATTAACATCGAATTCTACTATCAAGCGGAACGGTAATATTTCAAATATTTAAATTGTGTTCATTGATTCCCTGACTACCAATGTTTTCAATATAGATGAAAACATTCGGGATATTTTAATTCATGACTGCGAGATATTGAAAACGTAGCATCCCAGTAGCTTAAATAAATTGTTGATATCCCAGTAACACTTTCAAGTTAGGGCCTGTATTTTTAGATTCTCGATTAGTGAATTTCAATGAAATTATTAGCCGTTTAAGGAAACGGAACTTAATCGTAGGTGGTAAAAAGGCCAGAAGAAGACGCCCGGGCGGTAGAGAGTCACAGGGTGCGGGCCTGCGGACGGCGAGCGGTGGGTGGCTCGTGTCCGATCATAACCAGGCACGGGTCGGTACGTTATGTTCCAAGCGCGCCTCAAAGACATGTCAGGAAAGTGGATGGGGCCCTGGAACGCAAAGGGCACTAGGAGGAACACGAATGGGTTTTAGTCAGTAAGAGTCTGACACTCTCCCGCTGTGGAGCGGGAGAGTGTCAGACTCTTCCTTACCAGAGCGGAAAGAGTTCATTTGATGATGAAAAAGAGTCATTTGATGATCTCCCATCCAAAAAAAAGGTAGGGAAAAAGCTCTAAAACAAAAGTATTTGAACTGGGTCATTCTTCCTAACTTGATTATTCCTGTTTACTAGATATTGATCGATCGTAATGTGTTTATTCTGGCTATACAAACTTTATTGTTACTTTATTTGCATTGCTCTCAAATACAACACAGCTGAAGGCCAATTATACTATTTTTTAAACAACGTCCGCATTCGCATGCCGGTCGCGAACTGCCAAAAAACCCTTAATTTTCATACATTTTTGACAGTTTGCGACTGAAATTCAATGCGAACATTGCTTGAATATTAGTAGAATTGACGCTCTGATCATTTTGATTTGATGATTGGGATGTTTAAAATAAAAGAAAGCACAAGAGGAACACCTGGCACGAATATTTTGATAGGTGAATTTTGAATATAAAAAACCACAACCCCATAGTATTTTGTTTTAATTTTATGCGACATACACAATTTGCATCATACAAAAATAGATATGGACATCCAATTCAAATAAATACTATGTGCGAGACGAGTCACGTTACTTTACTAGGTATAGGTACGTCAAAAACATTCATGTTAGGCCCTCTGTTGTGTCTACTAATGAGTGTTTGTGTCAATTTCTTTAGCGTTTAACTATTTTATTACTGAAAACCCATGTAAAGATAGTTTTAAGGTGTCCTATAAACAAACAGCACATTTATTCTTATCAATAACATATTAGTTATTTTATTTACTAAAGAGCAATAACCCTCTCCTCAAATGCCTTGAAAACCATTTCATACCTACGATATTTTCGCGTGACAGTGCACAATTCACTGCAGTACGTTCTAAATAAAATGTTTGGCAAATGTACAGTTTTCTGCATGAATACGTCGCGAAACGAAACAATGGGTTATGTGCATTACCGACTGCTGATGCTTCTGCCTAGAGCACTTTGTGCAATGGATACCCAAAGCTCTAGTGTTTTGTGGAAATGCCGAGTGGTAACGTAATGGCTACTTTTATTGGCGTCAAATATACTGTTTTGAACGTTTTTGTGTTGTATTGAAACAGTATAATCATACTTGCAACCCTTTTAATATACAGTATGTTAACTAACAGAGGGCGTTCCCGTTAAACCGCAATAGTATAGCATCCATACATGCTAAAAAAAATAGTACCATTTGAAAACAAAATGTTTTTATTTTTTTTCAATATTAAAATATTGACTAAAAATGTTAAACTAACACGTAAAAGAAACACTATACATTATGCGTACTCGAAGAAGCGTGACGTTGCCGTTCTTCGAGTACGCATAATGTATAGAGTGTTTCTTTTACGTGTTAGTTTAACATTTTTAGTCAATATTTTAATATTGAAAAAAAATAAAAACATTTTGTTTTCAAATGGTACTATTTTTTTTAGCATGTATGGATGCTATACTATTGCGGTTTAACGGGAACGCCCTCTGTTAGTTAACATACTGTATATTGAACAATAAAATATTTATATATATATTTAAAAAGAAAAGGCCGTAACCCGAAGGATTCCATAACATAAACCATAGGTTCACAAGCTGATCACCTCTTAAAAGTACAATCTAAGCTTGTTACCTGCCAGGGTTGCGGATTTTGTTCGAAAGAGTTACCGCGGCCCTGGAACGCAAAGGGCATTAGGAGGAATTTTTAAATAAAATTATTAAAGTAGTTAGGTAGTTTTCGCACTTCTGCCATAGATTCATAGTGCTTTGTCTTTTTTTTTAATGTTTGTATGATCACTAGTTTTTATCTTGGTCTTATAATTTTTGTACCTAACTCTTTTTTGTGTGCTGTGTTTTCTGTTCTTACACCGAAAAATGCTTTATCTATCTATGTAAAGCAAAAAAAAAGCTTGTTCTTTTATTTTTTTCAAAGGGAAACACAAAAGACCAATAAGTACAGATCACGAATGCAGCCACAGACCATTAGAAGATTTAAAGCCATCTAAACTGTGGCTATGATGTGAAGAGGACTTCACATCAAGGAACTAGAAAAAGGTACTTTGAATAATTTTACACTTATTTTATTCTCTGCTACATAATACACAACGAGTGTAAAACATAATTAAACGAACGCAACTAAGTTCGTCCTCTCTTTTATTAAACTTTTAGCTGGAAATTCGGTTTGTATGGAACATACCTACCTACATTCTCACGTACTCGTATGTAGGAATATTCCATACGAAGCTATTGTGCAACCGTGTCGAATTAAAACGCTCAACTTTCTGTGTACGCTCTTGTTTATGAGACAATTAGTCGCAAGTCGTAATGTAAGCGGAGCGGGAGCGATTTTTTAGAAATGATTTGGATAAAGTGAGTCATGGTGATCCAAAAGTAAAGGGCCGCTTCATCGGCCTCTGCTATTAAATTATTGTATTCATATCCACCTAAGTGTTGAAATCGAGGTTTCAGGACTTCCACTGAAATACTCTCCTCTTAAACTTCCGAACTAGGAAACAGATTCAGAACAAAGGCTATAGGTTCCAGGGTTGCGGATTTTGTTCGAAAGAGACATCGCGGCCCTGAAACGCAAAGTGCACTACGAGGAGCACGGATGGGTTTTAGTCATTAAGAGTCTGACACTCCCTTCCGCTCCGCCCAGAGCAGGAGGAGTCATTTGATGATTTCCCATCCATAAAAAAGGGCTATAGGTTGTGAATAGAATGAGGAATGAATGGATGGCCAAATATCTTACCAAACCACAATATTTCATGCCAAGGACGAACACTCGAACTCGCTTATTCAAGGCCGTCTTTTATTGAAGGCACTTCTTGCTTGAATTTTTACTGTTGCATTTTGCGTCAAGTATCTGTTTTATTCACCGATTTTCCAAAAAACTTCTCGGTTCTCAATTCGACTGAATGCTTGTTTTCTTTTGTAGGATTAGAAAATTTATATTAATAATATTTCCTCACCGCTTGCTGTGAGACATATCCTTATCATGTACAATGAATTTCGTAAAGCAGAGCTTTTTGGTAGATAAACTTTTGGAAATGTGACAAAATACCCGAGTTTTAAAGTGTTTGTAATTTAAACGCACTCATACGAATACGTATTTTAATTAACGTACAGAATTGTTTTAATTTAGTTTAATTAGGCAAAGTTTGAGTTTGTTTATTTATTTCGGTTTTAGCGAAAGCACATTTAAACCCTCAAATTGTACGCTCTATCATCATCATATTCTGGGCACGCTCGCTTCATCATGGACCTCATATCGCTTTCCATCAGGCGTGATCGAGGTCAAGAGCTGAAATCACAATATTTTGTTTGTCCTTCAACAAGCCATTTATTTGCATACAGCCAACTGCAATAAAGCATTCGAGATAATATATATTTTACAACCACGGACCAAAGCCAACAGATACACAATAATGTTTCACAATAGCAAATCCCAAAATGTATGCAGCGTAGATAAATCACAGCTGATGTAGTGCATGAGTTGTTAATCGGCTAAGCTTTGCGCAGTAAACTTATTATGTTAAATAAACAAATTATAATATTAACTAAATAAATACAAATATGACTTTTCGTTTAAGAGCGTGTACGCCGTGTGTCATTTCATACAAACTTTCAAGTCCTTATTCTTCAAAATGAATGAACTGATTTTAACGAAACTTGGTATACATACGCTAGATATCCAGGTCTAAATAGTTATCACAAAACATTTATGAAAAAGATTTAAGAGGGAGAGAGAGAGAGCGATTTTAAGTTTTCTATAGAAAGTGTAAAATCACTATCGAAATTTTTTTCTGATAACTATTTAGACCTGGATATCTCAGTTTTATTCAAATCGGTTCATTATTTTCGAAAAATAAAGATTTGAAAGTTTGTATGAAAAGCCGTACCGCGTAAACGCTCTTAATTGACTAGAGATCACTATATGTTTTATGCACATAATTTAATTTACATTAATTATTATTGTTTAATACACTCACTCGAAAACTGGCTCTTATAGTCGGGTTCCTGTTAGGGTCAGAATCATGTTAATTTCACACCAATAGTTTTTAACGGTGTCACCTTCGGCTGCAATGAAAAACTTTCACCACTTATTTATTTATTAGGAAACACCAACTACATATTTACAAAATATTTAACATGAATTATACATTGCACTTTGTTCTGTGTAAATATGTCACTTACAGTACTCTTACACTTGCATCAAAATGTACGGCGTACTGTATGTGTATGATGCAAAGACTAAAAAATCAAATACTTAGAACAGTACTATTTTTAATTTTGTGCTATTTTTACTTAACCGGTGAAGGGTCTAATCTTTTCTATACTTACCATAAGATGTTTCGTAACTTTCGTTTTGAAATTTGTTGTTTTCATAAAATATTCTTCTACAGTTACCCTCTAAAGTTACTAATTGTGACTTTTTACCACCCTTCTGTAATCAAGAGTTAAATTATGTATTTCTAATTATGTTTTCACTTACATATTCAGCTACGTTGTAACCCTGGCAACACAAGCTCAAGCATTTTCTTGTCACAAAAACCGAATTACTTTATTAAGCACACAGATAATTACAATTATACAAGGTCAAATCTTGTGAACGGGCCGCATAATCTTCTAATCTGTTATTAAAATACTGCGCTAATCTCTGCTTGAGATCACTAGATGATAGATTAGGCTAGTGACATCAAAGCTAACCTGAGCCAACACTGTCAGGGTGCCAAAGTCTGGCTTAAGACCATAGAGCAGATAGGTATAGAAGGCTATCTTTATACCAAGGGTGGAAACAGGCTCACGTACACGTAGGTGACGTAGGCCCTATGTCGAAAATAAGCGATAGTTCGAAAGGCGTACCTTAACACCGAGGAAACCGCACGCACCACATGGTTCCACGCCTATTCAGTGTTGCCCGCAGACAAACTTCATTAATTTCTTATGTCACAATTACAATGACGCAATTACACTTGGCCGTTAGCCCGTATTCGGGGACTCGAAAGACTTTTCTCAAATTCGGGCCGATGCATTAAGTAAGTGTAATTGCGCCTTCATAATAATTTCAAAGGACCTATGTATACAGCGGCGTTCTAATACCACTTGCGCGTTATCTCCCTTGAGAGTGTACGTAAAGGCTGTACGTCAAGGCTCACTCTGTTAAAAAAATAAAAATAAAAAAAAACAAATAAATATTTTTCTTTCTCTCTATGTGAGTTTTGCGTTTTAACTTGTTATTTGGAACTGACCTTCTGCACCTAACTATTCTGTGTTGAAACCAACCTTTAATTAAGTGTTACTGTTAAAATGTATTGGTGACTGCGTCCCTTTTGTATGGTAATGTATTGTTTATGTAACTTTGCATAATTAACTGCTATTGGCTGGAATTTTCGGGTTCCGGTTTGACAATAGGCTTCTGTATTTTTCAATGTGAATCACGCAGAAGTTTTATTAGGTCGACTCGTTGTATGCCAAAGGCCTTATGATAACGTTGACTGGCTAAAGTGAATTTCATGATAATATCAATAGATAGAGAGATAAGATTTTACGAGAGTCAATCAGATACATACTAATAAAAAAAACAGACGAAGCCCTTATGAATCCTGAATAAACACCTACTTTAGATACTATTTATTCATTCATTAAATACTTTATTGTAGATAATAATAAACAAAAATGAGAAATAAAACACATACTATGGACGGCCTTATCCCATTCTGCGATCTCTTCTACATACTATACTTGTATTTAATTATAATAAAGAAGTACCTGATCGATTTTTGCTAGCTACTTTCAAAACTTTTATGATATTCTAACGACAAAATCGGCCCTTTTTACATTGTAAAGTGCGTGGTATATGTATCTCAGAGGTTCATGGCCATTCGGCTGGTCCGGGGATAGGTACAGCACGATCTCCGGCGAGGTGGCGAGCCTCCTTTCTGGATTGCCGCCATGTGATTTAGAGGCGAGAGACCTCGCGCACGTTTCCGCGTGGCGCGTGGAGACGCTCGCCGGGGCGAAACTCCGCTGCCGTGGCAAGTCGCAGCACAGCGGACGGAGCTGAATGGAAAGAGCGACTGTCGCAACCCAGTGCAGGACACGTCACTATTGTGGCGATAAGTCGCCTCTTTGAGGAGTGGCTAGAGAGGTGCCAGGGCGTCCTCACCTTCCGCCTGACGGGCCGTCTAGGGCTGGTGCCTGTCAGGGTTGCGGAAATTGTTCAAGAGTCACCGCGACCCTAGAACGCAAAGGGTCCACCGATGGGTATTGGTGAGTAAGTCTGACACGCCGCTCTGCCCAGAGCGGAACGAGTCATTTGATGATTTCCCATATTTAAAAAAACCGGATATGTATCCTCGTAAAATAGAATATATAATTATATAATTTAGAAAATGCACAGTAGCCTACAATCCACTTGATATTCTAGTAGCAATTCCCGCAAATCTCAGAAGCTTAGTAGTTTATTACCTACCTGTATTGCTTGTGGGCTGCTAAGGTAATAATTCAGTAACCTCACGACATTATCCCACGTAATAAGGTTTAGGTAAAAGTCTTTAATGTCTATACTTGTTTTCGAGATTAGTTTTTCACTACCTACGTGCTTGGGAAGGGCTGGGTTTCCCTTGTTATGTGTCCGGCAAGATTTATAGGGTGGCTAAAATTAGGTTTCTCGCGAGTTGCTAAATTGATTCGGTAAGTCGATCAGTTCAGGAACCTTTTTCCTAAGCCCCAAGTTGAAGTTCGAACAAGTGGGTAGTACCTACTACTTAGGTGATCTTAGCCACTTTCGACTTGGGGCAAACATGTTAGGATAGAGTCTGTTTAGGTCTAAATAAAACTCTATGATGTTTGTGCTGAGGAAAAGTGTATCGCGTACCTAAGCTTGTATCTGAATTGTGGAGGTAAATAATGCTGGTTCTACTAGGACCACCAATGAGTTAGACATGTATGGTTATTAAGACAGTTCCCTGAATGTTTTTATTGTAAGGGCAGGCAGACAGGTGAGTTGCGACAAAGTGTCAAAGCTTTCGAAACTGTTCTAAAATTGTTCTACGGTTGAACAATTTGTATGAAAACACGTGTCAATAAAAACGTGTCATTCTACGGTGTATAAGCTTAAAGATACGATGGAAGGGATTAAAATATTTAGAAGCATTGGGTTCAACCCTCACTCACCGATTGTAATACAAACAAACAGTGAAACAATTGTTCGTCAGTAACATCAATACTGTGTTACCATGGCAACCGAATGTTTATTTGTAGAAGTTAAGTAATCATAACACGGGAAAGGTTTTCATGTCATGGGCAAAAATATGTTCGGCGTAACACGATAACTCGGAAGGCTGAATAGAGTATACATCGACCAACTTCTCTTGACACTCGACGAAAACAGGGAACTGAAATTAAAAAATATAAAAATATAACCGTTTTCCACTACAAAGTACAAAATAACTTAAATTTTGGATGTCGGAGATTGTCGACAATAGAACACGCTTAACAATCAGGAAATACTGGATCCAGCAAAGAGTTCCACTCTTTTTTTTAAGTATGGGAAATCATCAAATGACCCCTGCCGCTCTGGGTGTAGCGGCAGGGAGTGTCAGACTTTTACTGACTGCGGTAACTCTTTCGAAAAAAATCCGCGGCAGAGTTCCACTCCTTAGGGCGCGTTCCCACTATGTCGTGACGACAGATTATCGTGTCGTTTAAAGCGTCGTAGCTTGTGTATTAAAATGGAGGTATTCACATAGGACGACACGATTAACGGTCGTTCTCGACTTTATTTCTCTATGAACACGAGACGATAGTCTGTTGTCACGACGTAGTGGGAATGTGCCCTTAGGGATTTGATATACAAAGCGATCCGGCCGCGCGGCGGGCGCGTAGTGACGAAAATGTGTGGCGTTTGGCCACGCGCCCGCAACGCTATAGTACATTACTACAGCGGCCAGCAAAAGAGGCATCGATGGACGAACGTGTAAATGTGGACCGAGCCGAAGCCGAGGCACACATAGGTACTTAAGTCCATCAATGCCTAGTTCTGGCCAAGGCTTGTATAGTACTTTTCTCAAATAATTCGCCGAAATTAAAATTAAGATAGTACCTAGGCAGAACTTTTGATTTGAAAATACAGTTGTTGAATGTACAATTTCCGCGTTAAGTGTTTATTTGTTTTTTTCTTTTCACTGGACAGGTTTCTATTTAATTTACAAGCCAGTTCGAAATTTAAATAAAACCTTTGGATAAGTTACCTCCTTGGTTGCCACGTTTCGGAGTAAAACATCGTTCCATTTTTAAATTACACGACAGATATGAGTTTACTATGTAATTTATTTGGCCGCTAAATCACGACATGATTTTCAAACAACTTTTGCCGGCCGCTGCTCGCATTTGGCCAGTACAGCAATTTCGATTTATCTCGAAGAAGGTTGTCAAAATAATGCTCAAACCAAGCATGTGTGAGAAAAGTATAATTCGTTCCTTGACGCCGTAAATTTTATCTTGTCAGCGCCCTGTCCGCTTTGTATATCAAGTCCCTAAGCTGGACGCAAATTAAAAGTATTTCCAAAAAATTTTGTGCGTTTATGTGGAACATCCACAATGTTATACCGGTAGCACTTCGCCGTACGTTTTGTAGTCTAGTGCTTTGGAGCTTTGACTCGGCCAGTATATTTGGCCGATGAGCTTCTTACTTAATACGCCACGTAGAAGGATCAAGAAATATTGGTTCTTATATGTTATGATATGGATTCCATCAATAAATAGAGGCTTGTGTGAGTATTAAGTAGTTACTCTGTTTACTTTTCAGAGGTATAACAGGGGCGGATCCAGGAATGTAATTTGGGGGAGCTTGACCCCGTTGAGGATGGGTTTTAGATAGGTGAACACTAAAAAAGCACATCATATATTTTGCTTAAAACTTAACAAGCCTCCTTGGATTACTTTTCTTAAATTCTTCAAAGACTTCATTGGGTTGTTCTGGGTCTTTTGAGGGGGGCTTGAGCCCCTTAGCCCCCCCCGCCTGGATCCGCCAAGGTGGGCATTAAATAACACTAGTATTTGTATTTAAAGCCCACCAAACTTTGTAGCGAATTGCTTGGAAACTTATTAATGAAAAGTCAGGTGAGGTAGAAATTATAACTACAGTATTTTGCAAGTTTCTGGTTTTATGAAAACTTTTCGTTAACTTTGAATTGTCTGCGAAAATACAATTGAGGTAGGTATTTCATTGCAACGTAAGTTTTCGAGTGTGACTGCGTTGGATTTTCTATTTGAGCAGTAAGCTTGAAAGTTGTAAATGAACTTTGAAAGTTATTACTTAGTTCGGCTGAATTTTAAGAGTCTTGACTTGAAAAGATTCGTAGATTGATCTTTATTATTACTATATAATATTATAAAGAGGTTAAGTTTGTGAGTTTGTAGGGGGTGGGGGGGGGGGGTAATATCTGGATCTACTAAATCGATTTTGAAAATTCTTTTTGTGTATGATAGCCACATTCATGAGGAAGGCTATAGGGTATACGGGAACGAAAAATTCCAACGGGAACGGGAAACAACGGGACATACGCGTACAAAGTCGCGAGTAAAAGCTAGTCGCATATAGTTGTACCTAATACTTTAATTCAACCAACATTTGTTTGGACATATTTATTTTTTAAAAGCCAGGGTGAGTCGCTAGTATTTAATTTCATTATCCAAGAAGACTTAAAAATGTGTTTCTCTTACTTCCCACAGTTTCTATACATTTTACACAGTGTAACAAAGTTGCAGAAGTAATAAGCCTGCGTTTAACAGCGGCTCGGTTCGTTACCTACATTTTTTATTACACTATCAACTACTTTAATTGACCTGTTTCAAGTACTTTACACTTCTGTTTTAGTTGTGTGGAAATAAGTTCAATTTCTTAGAAGTTTCAGCTTTGAAGTGGTACAAAGTGTACTTAGTAGAATCAATAGCTTTTAAGATGTTTTGTTACCAAAATATATGTCGCAGCCAACTAGCTTATTCAGACGTTTCATTAAAAGCCTAGCGTTTTCTAAGAGAGGATTTCCCAAATTCTTACGAGAACGGGAAAAAAGGGATATGAGCGTACGAAGTCGCGGGCAAATGCTAGTCAAAAATAAAATGTAGGCAATCATATCAGCCTGAAAGAACAAGACAATAACAACGGAATAATCGCAAAGCTGATTCAGAAACTACACTTCTGGACACATCTATTGGCCCACCTTGTATTTTCAGTTTCGTTTGGTCCTAGCTAAAATTTTATATTAGGTCGAGCAAAAAGTTTTTATGCAGTTTTGAACCTGGCACATTCATAATTTCATTCAATAGTCTTTTTTTGAATTTCGAACACAGAATTTAAAGAAACAAAAGACAATTTGGAGCCTGTTTGTTGATATCAAACAATCGAATATTAAGAAAACTTGGTTTTATTGGTTTACTTGGATTTAATTCTTGAAAAAGTGATTGATATCTTTGGTTTTGCAACAAACATTACTTATTCTTAACATTAAGGTGAGGTTCTATCAATAATCTATGGATACTTCACCTTAAGTCGCCGCCCAAGCTGTGGCACTTATTCAGGCCGGACACAGCCAAAGAAACGTGAGTGCTCAACTTAATTTAAGTCGATCTGCGGTCCGAAATGTTTATCGGAAGTACCTAGAGACTGGCGGCTTTGTTCGTCGCCAAGGAAGGCCACGATCTCGGGTCGCAACTGAAAGGCAGGATCGATTCATCGTGACGACCAGCTTGAGAAATCGTCACCTTAGGTACCTCCATTGAGATACAAAACCAACTTCGCGACTTCCACGGAGTATCTGTGAGCGCTCGAACTGTTCGGAGAAGGTTAAAAGAACGCGATATGGTACCACACAAGCCAGCTAATAGGCCCAAACTAACGGGAGCCCACCGAACAGCGCGCCTTCATTTCGCACGCAGTCATTTAAATTGGACACAGCAAGATTGGAGCCGTGTACTCTTTTCTGATGAGTCTAAAATTGTGTTACATGGCAATGATGGAAGGAAGAAGGTCTACCGACGTAAGGGAGAGCGTTTCGCACAATGCTGCTTTGAAGAGAGGGTTGCTTATGGCGGTGGCTCATGGACTGTCTGGGGCGGTATATCCGCGAGCGGCAAAACTCAACTTGAGGTTGTTACACGACCACGGCTGCCAACATTAAATGCTGAAAGGTACATTCGTGAGTGCTTAGAACCTCACGTGATACCATACGCGGACTATGTGGGCCCAAATTTCCTTTTTATGCATGATAATGCAAGAGCCCATGCGGCCGGCATCGTCAGGGAATATCTTCGGGATGTGAACATCACAGTTATGGACTGGCCAGCCAGAAGCCCAGACATGAACCCCATTGAGCACATGTGGGACGAGCTAAAAAGACGTGTTAGGGCTCGTCAGCCAGTTGCCCAGACGATGCAGGAGTTGAAAACTGCCATAGAAGAGGAATGGGAGATGATCCCTCAAAATTTCATAGAGCGGTTGATAAACTCTATGCCTAATCGTATGAGAGCTGTGGTAGATGCCCATGGAGGCAACACGCGTTATTAAATTAAACCTTTATTTGATAAAACATGTTTTTTATTCAAAAATCAATTGCCTTTTACAAGGCGCATATCCGACTTGTTAGGCGTAGCTCCATGTCGTATGGTATTCTGAATTCAAATTTAAAACAATACGATCGAAAAAGATGGTAAAATGTATCAGGTTTAAAACTGCATCAACAGTTTTTGTTCAATCTAGCAATCATATTTCGGTAGGGGCCATCGAAACCTAAACTCTAAGGTGGGCCAATAGATGTGTCCAGAAGTGTATTATCATCACATTTAAAGCAATCCACTGGCTGGATGTAGGTCTCTCCAATGGTTCTGTTTAAATGGAACCTCTGCTTTAATAATACATAATTCTACTAGGTGTTGCCCACGGATTTAAGTATTATTTTCGTAAAAAACTACGTCGCCTATAGCAATTGTCTAGCCTTTTCCCAACTATATTGGGGTCGGCTTCCAGTCAAACCAGATTCAGCTGAATACCAGATTTTTACGTGGATCGGCTGCCTACCAAACCTCCACAACCAATTAACTGGGTAACACGGTACTTCTTGGCAAGTTGAGTCAGATTTTACTGGCTTCTGACAATCCGTAACGACTGCCAACATCTACAAATGACAGCCGGGACCAACGGTTTAACGTGCTTTCCGAGGCACGGAGGAGTCTCGGTATGTTATGGTCACCCATCCATAGACCGAACAGAGCAAGCGTTGCTTAACCTTGAAGTGCGATCCGTGCGGTTGTTATTATTTAACCACGAGCTCCTCAAATTAAAAAGTAGCTTATAATCGGCTCCAGAATTCCAAAATATATCAAAATCGGTTCAGAAATTTAGTTGTGAAAACGTAGTAACAAACCCACTCACTTTCGCATATTACCTAGTATAATAATTTAGCTAGGGTTAGGATGATGAACAAACACTTCCTAGAAACACTGAAGCAAACTCTTGCGGAATTTTCTCGAAATAGTCACCGCAGCCTGGAAGCAGAGGGCATTACGAGGAACACGGATGGGTTTTAGTCAGTAAGAGTCTGACACTCCTTATCGCTCCGCTCAGAGCGGAAGGAGTCATTTGATGATTTCCCATCTTTGATTATTAAGGGATGGGAAATCATCAAATGACACATTTTTTAAAAAGAATCAAAACTAAAAAAAAAAATCTTTTAAAGTCCAGCCTAGAGGACTATGACATGTCGATGCTATCATGAATTCTTTGTGAAAAAAGGATAGTGCTCTTCATGCTGTATAGCTCCATCTCTCTCAAACAACGTAATTATGATGTCATTGACACGTCATAGTAGGTAGGGGGTTTGACTATTGCATGACTCATTTACTCTGCTATTAGCTGCGCAGAAATAAAACAAAACGTGAATTACTCATCACTGTTTTAGTGAGTTAAGTTTTCATGATAATATTTTCCTCCACCAAAAGTAAGTCCTGTGTTGATTTAACCCTCACCCCTACAAAAACCACCATAACTCTACCTGATAAAGTACAAAATCAAACGGAAGCTTCCAGTGTGCCGGTCAGCCAGTTATGACGTCGTGACATGACGTCACCGTTATTAGAGGAATGCACTTCAAAGTCTTAGCTGACGCAGCTTTGTTAGTGCGGTCGGCTTGATGCTCGGCGGAAGTCGTGACATACTGACTAGGAACTTGGTGAGCGGGGTTACTAATACTAAAAATATAAATGTGTAAATAACTCAATCTATTTGTCACCTGAAGTGGCAGAGGGCAGGGCACATTGCTCGCAGAACAGATGGTCGATAGGACTGAAATGTTCTAGACTGGCGACCGCGTACCGGAAGACGCAGCGTTGGAAGGCCTCTCACAAGGTGGACCGATGACCTGGTGGCCTGGCCTGGTGGCCCATGGATGCGAGACGCACAGGACCGGTTGTTGTGGCGACACCCGAGGGGGTGGGAGGGGACGTCCTATGTCCAGCAGTGGACGTCTTTCCGCTGATATGAAGATGATTTGTAACCTCTTCATATCTTAACGTAGTATGTTCTCTTAGGATAATTTTCGACTTTCACGCCGGTGAAGTCGCTGCAAGATACTATGGTAGTCGCCAGATATACTTGCAATAAAGTACATTGACCTTTCCCTAATATCCCTTCGTAGATACCCGAACAATAAATAATTTACTGTTTTTCATTACTAGAAAACGTAAAGGATCACGACAGAAGTCGATTCCGGACAGCTTTGTGTCTTTATTTCTGTTTCAATATTAAGTAAGTCAATAAATGTATGTGGGTCAATGACAGCTATTGCACATTATCTGGTGTCTACCACAGTGAGTAATAAATTGGACCACTGAATGGCCAATGACATTCTATCAGCTTTTTTTTTTCTCTAGAACTCCTTAAAGTTCTAAGTTTGAGCTACATGATAGCTTAACGATTTGCACACGTCTACTCAAATCTATGTGGTACTTTCCTCAAACGACCACTAAAAAATGTCAGTCTGGAGTAGTTGCTAGGGTTGTAGGTAGACTAAATAGGTCGTTTTAACAATAAACACCATTTCCTCAACATTCCAGCCCGCATACGTTGTTGCCCAAACTCCCTCGGCATACATCACCCACCGTTGTTTGTCGACACTGGCCAGACGACACGACAGCCTCACAGACGAGCACTCTCAACCACAAACAAAGAGCCACTTTGAGCACGGGGCGAAATTTAGACTGACTAGGGGTTAGCACGGGGTGAGGTCTTATGTTGCAAGGCTCGTGATATGAGAGGATGAGATTGTTGTACTTTGCTATTGTTCGTTAAATCCTTGAGCTCCTTAAAGTTCTAAGTTTGAGCTTTTTTTTTAACTGAGGAATGGGCTGGCTCTTGAACTCGATCACGCCTGATGGAAAGCGATAGATGAGGTCTATGATGGAACGAGCGTGCCCAAAAGATGCTTGAGGCACTGGTACACCCACGCGTCGACGAAACACACCAGGCTGCTTGACGCCGGACTCCGTTGGGAGGGTGGTCGCGAACCAGGCGGGCGACAGCCTTACCACCGCAAGGGTAGGATTGGCCAGTCTTATAAAGTGTTAGGTGAGACTGTTTATGATGAGCCGAGGGCTCGGTTCAGTTGAGTGCCTGTTGGAACAAATTGCGCTACACGAGGAGGCTCCTTCATGCATCCCAAAAGCAGTCTACACAACACGACAGAGCTACACGATAACTGACAAATGCTTGCACTGTCTGGACAGGTCGACTGTGGGGTACTTACCTCAAAATACCATCTCAGACATACATGATTCTCATATGATTTGAACAGTGCGGATTGTATGGACGTTAAAAGTAACTTTCAATCTGAGTTTTTTTCGGTGTTTCAGGGTAGTCAGCTACGGACACCCCTCTCATCTAGTTTAAAAAGTCTAACAAAGATTGACGTGTTAAAGTATTATTTTTAACCTATTTACAAAATCGATAACTATCATTTATTATTAGCCTTTTTTATGGATGGGGAATCATCAAATGACCCCGTCCGCTCTGGGTGGAGTTGAGGTGTTTCTTGACGGAAGAATGTGTACTTGTAGATTGTAATTGTTATTGTCCTGGGATTTCCATTTTATATTCTCATTAATCAAATAGTCAATTGATTGATTGCCTATTTCCCATGGGGGTAGCAGTATCTACAGAACCCAGTAACGCGTCACCTAAGATTCATTTTTAATTAGCTTTTGCCCGCGACTCCGCTCGCGTGGATGACGGTTATCGCGTAAAGAAGTAGCCTATGTCGTTCTCCACATCTCATGCTATATATCTGCCAAACATGGCGATCCGTTCAGCCATTTTATCGTGAAACCGTAACAGACAGATAGTCAGACAGACAGACAAAGTCACTTTTGCATTTATAATATTAGTAGGGATTTCCAACGCGAATAGAAATGTTAAAATCGTAGGTATGAAGAATGGAATGGTATAAAGTTAGAATATTAAAATCTTACGATCTAATATAAAGATGCTCGTATATTAATAACAGTGAATTGCTCTTCTAGGAAATATAATACCGTCTTTATGCGACTGCTTTCAAGTTATTACTTAAAATACTGTTTTCGTTCGTTTCATTTTATGTCAAACAATTTATAATCTCTATTATTCTTTTAAAATATCTATTTCTCACGTAGACAAATGTTTTAATATCACTAACGGCTTGTTTTACCTGATCCTGATAAAGGCCTATTCAAACCTAAGCGGTATTCGCTACCGTCTGCGGTAGAGAAAACCGAGTGGGTATGCGGTAATATAACTGTTCACACCAAAGCGGATTTCGCTATCCTTGTGGGTAGAATACCGAGTTCGCCCAGTAAGCGAAACAATTATGCGGTACTATGGCACCAGCTTTTCCGCTCTAGCCGCGGAACTTGATACTAAATACTTAAGCGAAACCCGTGCGGTATGTACATCTACCCACAGCGGCAGCGAATACCGCTTAGGTCGCTCTAGCCGCGGAACTTGATACTAAATACCTGAGCGAAACCCGCACGGTATGTACCTATACCAAAAGCGGCAGCGAATACCACTTAGGTTTGAATAGGCCTTAAGGGTCCCCGCTTGTAAAAGACTAGAGATAGCGAGGAAATGAATAGAGACGTCACCTGTGTACAGAAGTGCACAAAACGTGTATACGCAAACACACGTTTTGTGCACTTCTGCGTAATTGGCTAATCTCTGTTCAGAATTGGCACAGTGACCCGTCGGGAGGGTTTTGTATCTTGAAGCAAGTCCAAACTAATAAAATTTAGGTGATAGTGAGTTTGTAACGCTATCACTCGTAAATCACCGAACCGATTTTGATTAATTTTTGTACTGAGGTCTGAGATAGATGGGACCCTGGAAAAGTTTGAAGGTTACTTTATCGCGAGCGAAGAAAATGGAGACTTTTTTTTTAATTTATTTAAGAATGGGCTAGCTCTTGACCTCGATCACGCCTGATGGAAAGCGATTGATGAGGTCCATGATGAAAACGAGCGTGCCCAGAAGATGCCTTGAGGCACTGGTACTCCCACGCGTCGACGAAACACAGCAGGCTGCTTGACGCCGAACTCCGGTGGGAGGGTGGGCGCGAACCAGGCGGGTGTTAGCCCTACCACCGCTAGGGAAGGATTGGCCAGTCTTATAAGGTGTTAGGTGAGACTATCCAGGATGCGCCGAGCGCTCGGTTCAGTTGAGTGTCTGATGGAACAAATTGCGCTACTCGAGGAGGCTTCTTCATGCATCCCAGAAAGAACTTAAACAGATTAACTGAAATAAATTGGTGGAACGTCTTTCTTTACCAAAATCACGGACATTTGTTAACAAACACAAAAAAATCGACTGACCTCGTAACTTAAATCAAGCTAAGTAAGTTTTAAGTAAGTGGGTAGTAATTAAGAGGCGTACGTGATGCCACTGGAGACGATACGTGATTAAGTGGCCCTGTGGGGGCGACAATACGGAGGACCGTGGGGCGACGCTCTTACTAAGCGGGTTTTTATGAAGAATGGATGACGGATCATACGGATGTCGGATGTGTGCATGTTTGGGAGTTTTTTTTTTTCATTTGGAGAAAATCTGTGTGTATTTTGGTGAGAACAAGGAAAATTGTTGAGGTCGCTTATACCTAATGTAAAATGATTGGATTTTGAGCATTAGGTACATTATAACCAGTGATCGGAAAAAGGACAAAAATGGAGACTTCCTTACGACTACATTTTTTTTCGGGAAAATAGTCCCGGTTTCGTGATATCACTAAAGTAAATTTAACAATAATGTTATTAATAAAACAATTGGATTCGTTTCCTGATTTTGTTTCCCAAAATTGACACAAAACCAATAGACACATTTTTTATGATTTGCATAAAATATCCTTATCCTGGATTGGACGATGTATGGAAGCGCGGAAGCTAATGTGTAGCGGCATTTATACCGCCACGAAAATCAACGTAGCAGAATCTACAAATTAGACTCGCTGCGCCATCTATCTCGACAGCTGCGAATTAACTTGACAAAATCCTGAATCGCGATATCAGAGTTTACTGTGCGATTAGAACATGTACAACCGCCCGAATATCAACTGTCGGGCAGTTGCCCACTGGACACAACAACTGTCCGGTCGGAGGATCCTCCCTTTTCAACTTTACTCTCTGTTCCGCTACCTCCAAAAATGTACATACCAGCTTTAATAACAATTTTTTGCAATTTTTTCCTTAACGTATATCAGCTACCCTACAGCACCCTTAAATATGACTACGGACTGCTGCTATGGACTACCCTGTAAAACTATTTTGACATGGAGTTGAGAAAATATTGGGACTTGAAATTGAACGCTTTTTAAGAACCTTCTGGTAAGAAACATCTCCAAAATGCTCCTCATATTATTTGACCAAATAGAAAAAAAATACAACAATTTTTCCTCAGCTCATTACCTTCTTAAAAGGTCTACAACAAAATGCCACAGACTATACAATGCATTAGCCTTATATTCTAAGAGCCCACTGAGTAATGTTTTGATAATGTCGCTTCATGAACTGTCGCGTTGACTGACAAAGCCTCTCTCAGTTTGTTTAGATTTTTGAGTAGGTATTATAAGTGGGCTATTATATTTTAGAGTGATAAAGGGGCAAAAAATTATTACAACGAGCTAAAATAGCTATTATAATTTCATCGGTTATCAAAAAAATCATTTTTTTTATTTATTTTAATTAAAACCATTTACAACAGGCACTTTGGAATTGTTAGAGTCGGTCGGTCAAAGAGATGAAGCTATTTGGACGTTCCAAAGCGTAGATCTCTATGGAGAAGAACGTGCAAGAAACTCCACGGACACCCTCTCTGCCCCATGCATTTTATAAATCCACTAGCGGCGCGCTTCGGCTCCGCAAGAGTTCAATTTGTATCCATTCTTCCTCGTTCATCAATCTTTGTATTGGAATATGATTTCGAAATTCGTGGCGTTTTAGAAGAAGTAAGCGCATATTAAGCTATTTAGTGAATAATGCTGCAAGCCAATATGCAAAATTTCATGCTTCTCGATTTAAATGCGGCAATATAGGCTGTAGGTATATTGTAAAACAGAGGATGAATAAATTCGCTTTAAGTTAGAACCGCAAGCACCTATTTCAGGGCCCCCTAGGGCCAGTGCCTGCCAGGATTACGGAATTGTTCGAAAGAATTACCGCGGCCCTTGAAAGCAAAGGGCATTTGTAAGAGTCTGACAGGTAGTTTAGTAGTTATATAAAGAGATAGTTAATACTAACAAACAAACGAAAAAAAGACAAAGAATTTAATCTTTGTAATCTAAGATATTATTTATCGGGTCGACGACGGCGCGTTGAGTTCCACGCGCGCCTCAAATAGATGTCACCATAGTAGCCGTCCGCTAGGGCCAGTGCCTGCCAGGGTTGCGGAATTTGTTCGAAAGAATCACCGCGGCCCTGGAACGCAAAGGGCATTTGGAGCAACACGGATGGGTTTTAGTCAGTAAGAGTCAAACACTCTCTTTCGCTCCGCCTAGAGCGGCTCTACGGCAAATTTTAATGACTCCTCATTTAATGCTAGCTCTCGTTAAAAATAAAAAAGAGATATTATTTCCTTCGCTTCCAAGGCTTACGTAACGAAGTGTATCAGATACAGCACCTAAGATGATAGTCCTTTGCCTTCAAAACTTAGACAACCTTTTATGCACGTTCTAAGATAACAAGAGCTAAGTTAATTAATTAATTAAGGAGTTAATTAACTGTTAGTATCAGAGTCCTTGTGTCTTATAAGTGAGAAGGTCGTTCACTTCGTAATAAAAGGTTTTAGGTTTAATTCAAAAGTAAAGTTTACAGTGCATAAGTTTGATATGGAATCGTGTTTCTGGCAGGTGATTTAAGAAAAGATGTACTCATATAAGTTTATGCCATAAGCTTACGTTATTTGGAAACATATGTAATAAAGTCGATTTTATGGATTATTTTCACTTAAATAAAAATGTTTTGTTTAACACCAATCCGAGAGTTAGGCAGTATACGGAGATAGAATGTTTGTGCCACAGCTATTCATCCGCCATTTTTTTTTTCAAAATAGAACTCATTTTCCATAATTCTTCATAGTTTCGGATTTGACCATCCTCACACAACACACACTAAAAACTCAACCTGTTTACAAGTCTCATCGGGCGCAGCAATTTTGAAAACTAAATAGCGGCCGCGTAGCTATGCCACATACGTTCTATCCCCTATATAGGTATATCTATACTAATAATGAAAAAAAAAAAGAAATGTTTTAGAGTGTAGTGCCATTGAACTCCTAGAACATAATGTTATTGTAATCAACATTTACAGACCCCCTTGCAACAAACTAGAGAACGTAATAGTAGTTTATGCAACGACCATATAAAAAGGGTTATTAAAACACGAGTGTGGGTTTATCACACGAGGCGTAGCCGAGTGTGATAATAGCATCACACGAGTGTTTTAATACCTAATTATATGCCGTTGCATACACTATTTTATCTTCACTCATACAGTTGAAATAAAATAAGTGGAAAAATAGTTAATTCCAATATGGCGGATATTCTCATTGCGTATTCGAATGACTGCGCAGCGCGCTCAAACATAGACAAAGATAAAAGATGGCTCAGTCAATGAGCCCGCGCCAAAAATTAAAAAGAAAAAGTGTGCTATAAAAATTAAAAAGTTATTTTATGATGCAGTTGTTTAAAAATCGAAGGAAAATGTTGAACTGTAATGGTTTTTTTTTTTAAATTTTACCTATCCACGAAAAAAAAGTATGTATTTATGCATTCGTTTTTGAACTCATATTTGGAACATTACGTTGTGAGTGTAGATAAACATATTTTTTTCTAAATTCAACGAAATACTAAATAAAACTTGTTTAAAAAATAAGAAAATTATTATATGCGGCGATTTTAACATCAATATACTAAAAAGAGATAAAATGGTAATAGAACTGGAGCAACTGCTGGCTAGCTATAACCTAAAACTAATGATTAATGAACCCACGCGATTATGCAGTAAAACATGTATTGACAACTTTATTTGTAACAGAAAGGGCACCACGTGTGAAATACTGGAACTAGCACTGTCGGATCATACTGCTCAACTGCTACAATACCCAGTCAAAGAAAGTTTTAACATAACACATTGGTACACACATAGACGGGACTATAGCGCCTCTAATACGGATAAGTTCGTTGAATGTGTCCGTAGTCTCGCCTATGATGAAGTTTACAATGCAGAAACAGCGGACGATGCTTTTAACACATTCCACGACTTATTACGGTTATTCTACGAACTCTGTTTTCCTTTAATAAAAGTCAAAGTCCCTATACACAAACGACCACAATGGGTATCAAAAGGTATCCGAGTTTGCTCCAAGCGTAAACTTCAATTACTTTGGAACTACAGGAAATCACCAAGCCAACAAATTAAAGAATCATACAAAACGTATAATAAAAGATTAAAAACAATAATTAAACTAACGCAAAAATCTCAAAACGATTACTATATTAAAACATCAGTGAATAAAGCCAAAGCTACATGGAAGGTTATAAATAATTATAAAACAAATGTCCACCAGCAGTTTAAAAAAATCGACAAAATTAATGTAAATAATAAACCAATCACAGATCCAATTACAATAGCTAATGAATTTAATATTTTTTTTACAACTCAGTATATATAAATATTTTTATATATTAATATTTTTTTTACACTTGTGACGTGTGAAATATCTAGCATTTCACACGTCACAAAAGTCGAAAAAAAACACCTGTCAAAACCAATAAAAATCTGCAAAGGTGTACCACAGGGGAGTATTTTAGGTCCTCTGCTCTTTATTCTTTATATTAACGACCTCCCCAAAGCCATCAAATCCTCCATGGTTCTGTATGCTGACGATAGCACTGCAATAGTGATATCGGAAGACCCCTCGACTCATGAACATGATATAAACCATACGCTGTCTTCTATAGCTAACTGGTTAAAATTAAATGAACTTAAAATAAACCTAACTAAAACATTTATAATGACTTTTAAGACTAAAAATTCAAAATCACACTCTATCAATATACATTATGAACAAATAAACATCGAAGAAATAAACTCGACAAAATTCCTGGGACTACACTTAGACTCAGACATGAGATGGAGGACACATATTGAACAAGTATGTACTAAGCTAGGTCGGTATTCATATGCCTTATACATGCTTCGTAAAGTGGTAAATCAAAGTGCGCTCTTATCTGCTTACCACGCTTACGTTGGTTCGACACTAAGGTATGGTATAATGTTTTGGGGGAATGCCACTGATAGAGAAACTGTATTTAAAGCCCAAAAGAAATGTATCCGGGCCATATGCACTTTAAAACCAACAGATTCATGTAAACCACATTTTATAAATTTAAAAATAATGACATTCCCGTCACTGTATATTTATGAACTAGCATTAGACATTAGAAATAATATAAATAAATATGAAACATTAAAAAGTACCAGGCTGGCAAATACACTTCGTGCAATACGCCATAGAACGGCTATGTTTGACAAGAGTGCATTTTGTATGGGCCCCAGAATCTATAATAAATTACCTAGTAATATAAGGAATACTGACAATTTTATATCATTTACAAAAAAAATTAAAGATGTATCTAATTAATAAAGCCTATTATAATGTAAATGATTATTTAAATGAAAAAATGTTATAAAGATGTACTTACTATTAAATATTAAAATTTGTAATTTGTAATTAATTATGAATAAGTAATATTTGACACTTGCATGTAATAGATATTTGCACACCTATTGAGGTAGAATATGGCAATAAGAACTTCTGTTGTTTGTAACACCTTATATATCTACCCATATTCCAGCAAATAAATGATTATTATTATTAAAAAAAAAAAAATATATTATAAAGAGGTAAAATTTGTAAGTTTGTATGTAGGGGGTAATCTCTGGAACTAATGATCCAATTCTAAAATTTTTTTCACTGGTAGAAAGCTACATTATTCCTGAGTGCTATAGGCTATAAATTATTTTTATAACATGTATATTAACCGAGCTATCACAACTTTTGTCTAACAAGTCGGAAAGACGGACAAAGGATACTTTTTTTTTTGTAGGTTCGGTTTAGGGTAGGTGTAGGGTAGATGTAGGGTAGGTAGCCAGTTGACTGGAGCGAAGCCGCGGGGGACAGCTCGTCAATCAATATAGCTAATGGCGCAATCCATAAAGTGCTGGGAATTTTACTGTAGGTAAAACAAAACACTCGGTGCGTCACTTTCACGTTAATAATATAATAAAAAATATAATCGTGCTTTTTCTTTCTTTCAGGTATAGATACTAAGAAACAACCAAGTAAAACAAATAAAATTCAAAATCTATTCCGGAAAAATATTCCAAGCGTAAAATGCAGAGATTTTCCGAAATGTGTTCACTTACAGAAAAGATTCCTCTTTAAGTGTCGATTGAAATCACTTCCTGAAATGACGTGGACACTTTGCCCAGCGACTCGGCTTAAAGCTGAGAGCGATGCGGTTAAATAGAAAGTGAACTTTTTTGTAACAGATCTAAGGAGATAGAACATTTGTGGCATGGCAACCCCATTTTGTCGCCGTTGCCGCGGCGCTCTATGGAAATATCACCGAACTTATGATGGTGAAGTGATCCTGCAGTCAGCTGTCAATCCGTCCAATTAAGGTGAATTGACAGTTCACTTCAAGTTCACAACACCTTAGCTTTCACAGGAAATGTTTACAAAATAGATCGACAGCTTGAAGTAATACAGGACCTCTAAAGTGTCACGTTGCCGACATATTCGGAGATAAAGATCGCCATGTGAGAACAATGACAATAACTAAAAATGAACTAATTTACATGTATGCTTGGGTGTATGGGTCGCTTCCATACAAAAATGTTCAAACCCCTTTGAAGTAGCACACCAATTAAAACCTATAGTTTTCATATAAGTATCAATGATACGGTTAAAGATTAAGAAAAAAAAATCGTAGATAAAACTAGCTCAAGTCATGTCGTTGCTTCAAAATATTATCGCTCAGCATCACGCATCCAGAAGGACGTTTTTTTTAGAAACATGACAGATAAGATCGAGGGCCACTCTTCGTCCAAAATGGCGGCCCGGACCATCAATCGTTGCATCGTCACTTACCACTTGTCTTAATAATAAATGATCCCTGTCTCAACCCCTTTTGGGGATCATACTTTTCTTCTTGATCATTTCGCTCTTGGTTTTTGATTTATGAAATATGTAAATGCGTTGGAGCGTTAAGAACTGCTGGCTTTGATGTAGTGGTTCATTTAGATGCCATTTTTGTGGCAATTGCTTCTTTGTTAGTAAGTAGTATTCGAGCACGAATTCATCGTACGAAGTTCAATCATAAATAACATTATTCATACCACCTATATAAAATACAGTAATAACAGAATATGTACTCGTATACAGAGGTCTTGTTACTTCATACTTGAAAAGAGTAAAAATCCATTTCTAAAGACTGAATATTTTTGCTAATTCAAAAAGGAGTTTATCAATTCGGATGTTTATATATTTTTTTTAATGTATGTTCTATGTATGTAACCACTCCACCACTCCACTCCACTCCACTCCTTCTTATATAGATTGGATTGGATTTGCAAAATTATTTCTTTATTCGAAAGAGATTTATTCGGAAATGGCCATGGGGTCCGAGTGCTCATCGACTTTTTCGTGAAATCAGCAAGCAGTTCGACTCTTCACGTGACCATAGAGCTGGCCTTTTCTTTGGCCAACGAATCAGCATTGCCATTCAACGTGGCAATGCGGCCAGTGTTCTGGGCACTTTTCCCGTTGACAGCGATGTGGACGAATTTTTCATTCCCCTTTAAGTTCTTCCTCTCAGTTTGTATTCAGTATTTATAAGTTTTATATTAGTGGTGACTAGTTTTAAAATTGATAAATAAATGAAATTAATTCTGCAATTGTATTAAAATTTCTATAAGATCTGACGAAGAACTTCGGAGATAGACAGTTAAATAGATATGGACCGGTTGTATTTTTGGGGCGTAGCACTAAAATGTGAAAAATAATAAAACTTTAACAAAAAAATGCAACCGACCTCACACACACACCACCACGCATCACTTCGACATCTTTTGTGTACCTATGCTCTATAAATAAAAATATTTGAATTTGTATTTGAATAAAAAAAAAACACTACAAAGTACAACTTTAATTTCGGAAGTCGGTGTCAAAACACGAAGAAACAACCAAAAACACCGACATCCAAAAAAAAGTTATTTTATAAATTGTAGTGTTTTTTAACCGACTTCGCGTTATTTTTCGAAGTCGGTTGTATTTATATTGAAAAAAGTTTTTTAAAAATCAGCATACAGCTTATTTTAGCGATAAGGCCTATTAAACTTTCTCCTTAAAGAGTTTTCTATTATATTCTGTTCCAGATATTTGCTAAGTGTAATTAATAATGTATCGCAATTTAGTAAAACGGCAATTTCATTTCAAGGTAATTGCAACATAATGCGAACATTGTACAATAATTATGTCTGTCCCAAGTTTCCCGACAAGTTCTATGTCTCTCAAATTAGAGACAGAAGGATTAAACTGTGTATTACATAGTCATATAACCTGACCTTTAGAGCTTACCCAAATATTTGACCTTCCTAATGCTTAGGATTACATAGACTAATCTCAGTTTGATTGCAATTTGATACAATCAATTCCTAGTTGGTTACTTATATTTAATTACTTAATACATCTTATTATTGAATTGAATATTGAATTTATTTTGTTTTATTGAGGAGCTCGTGGGTTCAATATAACAGCCGCACGGGCTGATCTTCAAGGTTAAGCAAAGCTTGGAAATTTTTAGTCTGTGGACCATCTTAACGTACCGAGACTACTCCGTTAGGCTGTCATGTAGAGATCTTTGGCAGTCGTTACAGATTGTGGAGGTCTAGTCCAATACCTATCAATATTTTCCACGGAAAATATTGGTATTCAGCTGAATCTGGATTGACTGGGAGCCGACCAATAAAGTTGGGAATAGGCTAGGTAGGTAGATGATGATGACTTATATTTAATTACCTATAAGTCTATATATGTAATATGTAACCACTGCATGTCATAAGCCTTCTCAAGTGCCTCCATATCAACCGGTTCTGTGCTTCTCATATCAAGTGAGTTCCTGCGGGTTTCACCAGGTCATCGGCCCACCCTGTGGGAGGCCTTCCAACGCTGCGACTTTCGGTACGCGATCGCTACTCCAGCGCTCGAACTCGTTTCTCCAAGACCTGTCGAGCTTAATTGCCGCAGCTTTTTTCTGGTGATCACTATTGTTCCTTCTGGCCCTCAAAAGTTGCAGTGGTTGGTAACAGGTAGTGTGGGTTTGTTTCAATCAAAAGCCAAGTAAAATGGGAGGACTATTTTGGCCAACCATATCTAAAACGAGTTTCCTTGCGTTATCGAATCAGGAATGATGATATCCGCAAGAGAACCAAGATTACCGAAAAACCCCGAAGGATAGACAAACTGAAACGGCAGTGGGTAGGGCACATTGCTCGCAGAACAGATGGTCGATGGGGCCGGAAAGTTTTGGAGTGGTGACCGCGTACCAGAAGACGCAGCGTTGGAAGGTCTCCATGGTAGACTGATGACTCGGTGGGGGTTGCAGGTAGCTGATGCACAGGACCGGTTGTTGTGGCGACCCTTTGGGGAGGCCTATGTGGACTTAGACCTGCCCAAAGTGGACGTCTTTCGGCTGATATGATGATGAAGATATCCGAACCAGTGTCATGCCAGCAACACGAAGAAAAATTCCCTGAAGGGTACGGACAAACAGGCTGAAACTCCTTGCAGTGTCGATAATATTAAATCCATAATATGTGAGTGAGTAAGATGTAATATGTATCTACCAGTAAAATTATCAAGTAATGATGAGTTCAATTGTAAATGTTACACAAGAATAACAAAATTACAAATGGAAGAAAGGGAATCTTCAAAGCACCTGTTATGCGAACCCAACGATATTTTTGCAACTTTTATATTAAAATCCAATAACTTAAACTCCCAGACACATCAGGTGCCAATATGATATCGAATAAACTAACTTGGGTAAACTTAAGAGAGTTCATATCTATTCGTAGTGTAAGAGCATGTCAAGGCAAGATAGTTCAAAACTTAGAAGTTTCTAATAGTTAGGTTTATCAACATTTGTTTTAATCGTTAAACTTAAATTCTATGTTTTTTTACGGATTATTTTCATTAAATTGGTAAGACGATAGAGGAATCTAACCTCCTTCAGTTAAATGACAATGCAGTTGCTTGGATAAGACGACTGTCAGTTTCGTAGATTTTGTGAACAAGCTTCTGCCAGCGGCTTCACACGCATGAAAGCTGGAACGTCCATCATGATATTCTATGCCAATACAAAACAATGTCTACACTACAGTCAATGAATCAACAATGGACACATGTTACGTACATTATACAGCCACCTACTAAGGGAAGAGCGTGACAGCCCTAACACAAGTACTATTGTAACTTACTGGGGCTTCCACAATTCATGTATGCTCATATGTATTTTTTATGGACAGTCCTGTTAGTAACTGGCTAAGCGGCAGCTTAGTTCTACGAGTTGAAAAGCTCACTTAACGTGGGATTAGAGACTTGTAAACTTTTTTCAATAATGTCAAGTGCAGCTGAGTTTAGCAAAGGCATAGGCTCTGTTTTTGGAACGAATAGCATGGCAATCAAAATGAGTCACAAACTTAAAATAAGTTGTTTTTTTTTGTTTATATATGTCGCAGACAACTGGCTTAATCAGCCGTCTCATTAAAAGCCTAGTCTTTTCATTGAACTGCGCCGTTTAATCAGCGACATAAGTGACATGGGCAAGTCATTAAACGATATTGAACAAAATATGTCAAACTGTCGGGCAGTTGCCCACCAGACACAAACAACCGTCTGGTCGGAGGATCCTCCCTTTTCAATGGAGGTATGCGGGACTTTACTCTCTGTTCCGCCACCTCCAAACTGGTGACCCTCGACATTGAACGTCAGCGCAGCCTTCATGCTACTACTACATCGTGACGTCATCATCACTTCTCCTCCTCGTGATCTCAAGCTTTCGAGCAGCGAGTCATACAGCCAGCCAGTACCCTCGGCGTCTACGGGTATCCTGACCACCAACATGCAGCGGACGCGCATTCCTGGTCAGCATCCTCAGCCTTAATCATTAACCTCATCAGCGACCTTGGCAAGCACACTGCACTTTCGGCAAGTCACATGAAGAGCCTTGAAGAACCTCTCCTGGTCGATGACAGCAGTCACGTCACTACGTCACACCACTCCGACCCACTGGAGCCAGCAGCAGCACCACTCCGACTCACTGGAGCCTGCAGCATCATATCAACTCACTGGGATATCATCACCCCGACTTACTTGGGCACCGCAGTCAGTTCCGACTAACCGTGAACTCTGCGACGCAGACAGTTTCGACTCACGTGAACTTGGCGACTTCTGGTTCCGACTCACTGGAACGAACCTTCCACTGACATGGCAAGCATCTCAAGATATATGGATGACTCATCCACTATCGACCTCCGGTCTCCGGAGGGGAGTGATGTAGCGGCATTAATGCCGCCACAAAAAATCAACGTAGCAGAATCAACATCACAACAAATGAGACTCGCAGCGCCATCTATCTCGATAGCTGCAAACTAACTTGACAAAGTCCTAAATCGCGATTTCAGAGTTTACCGCGTAATTGGAACATATACAAAGCCCGAATATCTACCGTCGGGCAGTAGCCCACCAGACACAAACAACCGTCTGGTCGGAGGATCCTCCCTTTTTAGTGGAGGTATGCGGGACTTTACTCTCTGTTCCGCTACCTCCAAACGCTTATAACTCTTATTGTGCCTGCGGCTTGGGGCCTGCTTTCTTATATAATAGGCTAAAGGTTGCTCTTTATGAAATTGTATCACTAACTCGTAGACGAGATAAGATCCTAGAAAAATATTATTTTTACCAGTGTATACATTTTTTGGTGGTTCACTAAAAATAAATAAGTATTTTCATTAAATGGTAAAATGTCAAAACTTATGTTTCCTACATTTCAAGTTACGTGAACAACTTCATTATAATTTCTTCCCCATTTTTGTCAAGTTCCCCGTAAAACAGCACCATAAAAATAAGAAAAAAAGCTTAAATTTTTCATGGCTCACACTTTTACGAGAGCGCACATAAAAGGCCTCTATTCTGGCCACTTCCCTTTCGTCGTGGCGTGATGATAAATCTGTAGTGTAGCCGGAAGTGAGGCAATGGTGCTTCCTGTGCGTGACTGATGCGATCGCTGAAATACCCTTGTGTTGTAGTGTCATAAGATTTCTAGTGATTTGGGTCACTGACGTTTTATTAGGACTTTGGACCCCTCGGGGTTTTTCCGGAAATATTATTGGCTCTCAAAGGACTTTGTTTTGCTGTTTTGTTTGTAAATTTGCAAGATTTCAACGTTCTTCCGCACAATCACACAATGAGATTATTTTTAAATTCCTTTATATACCTACGCTAAAATAAATTGTTAATAAGACCAGATAAAAAAAAATAGAATCTAGTCTTAAACCAGGCACAATCGTCAATACAGAAGTGCAGAACTAGATTTTTCCAAATAGTCATAATGTTGAACTAAAATATTATGACTACTTAGAATAACCTCAGTAGTAAGGTTATTCATAGTCATATATTTCAGTAAAACCTAACGCGCTTCGCCTAAGTTACTACTTAGGCGAAGCGCGTTAGGTTTTAAGTATGTTTGATCCCATTATGGCAAATTACCTTCAGTTTTAAGGTAAATATTAACGTGACTAATTTAAAAGAATGAAAGAACATGGCCAAGGTAGACATGTCGGTCAATCATCTCCGACTTTGTATTTCCAACTTTAACACGAGAGTATAAAGACCAATACATATTTTAAGTAATTTTTGGATACAAATTAGCCAAGGCCAGACACGGTAACCAAAATGCACGAGTGCTTTGAAAAGTAAAACAGACTTAAGTGAGAAATACAGTGCATTGTGAACCTAAAATTGATGCAAAAATATTTTGTTTACCATTGGACACAACATTTTTGAACAAAACCGACGTAGTACAAAACGACGCAATAATAATGAAAAAGCCAATTACTCATGATTGACAGACATTAAGTATGATCTCCAAGATTCGGCGGATTTTCCTGTTATTTATGTTGAAGCTCCCACAGAGATAGAAAAAGTCCCCTTATCCTGATACGATGAGATTCACATTTCGGAGAAGGCTTTCGTGAAACCGTTTTTTTACGTGGAATTAAACAGCGTCTACGAGAGCTATATTGAAGTATGCGGTACAGAGAGTAAAATCCAGGAAACCTCCATTGAAAAGGGAGGATCCTCCGACCAGACGGTTGTTGTGTCCGGTGGGCAACTGCCCGATAGTTGATACTCGGACTGTTATACATGTTCAAATGACACAGAAAACTCTTATACCGCGATGCAGTATTTAGTTCAGTAATTCGTAGCTGGCGGTATAGATGGCGCTGCTTTTCTTTTTGTTGCGATACAAATTTCGCTTAGTTACTTTTTAGTGATGGTATAATTGATGCCGAGCCTACAGTTTCTACCTATACCTACTTAATTTTAAATCCTTAAAATTAAGTAGGTATAGGTAGAAACTGTAGGCCTTTTAGCAATGATGAACGAGATTACTGAGTGGCCCGAGGAGGTAAAGCAGAGCTTCGAAATGGTGCGACTCTTTCCACCGAAGCTTTGCGTAGATGCGTTGCGGACAAAATGTATTTGAGATAAAGGACTTAAACGTACAACACTAGAAACTTATAACGTTTATACTAATTACTTGTGCTCATTCCTCGCACATAATTTTCAAGTCATTTATTTTTTAACCATAAACCTCACCTTCGATAAGCACGTTTTCACCAAAGCTTTGCCATGCAAGGTTGGGCAGACGAAGCTGAGTATGCATTCTCGCACATCCATGGTGGAAAGACACCCTAAGTTGGCCTGCAATATAATCCAGCTGATGGTCCAATATTTTCACAAAAGCGTCAGTGTTATATAAGTTTGAAAAGACACATTTTTTGACAGCACTTACCTATCGTAAAGCAAAAATAAACAAAAGGTAAACAGAAGCTTTAATTTTTACGCGCTAAAAAGAAGAAAAAAAAATCGTGTTCGTACCTACTGTTTCGTCTGGAACTGACCCTAGATGGAGAATCAGGTCATAGAAATTGAAAATAAAAACCCCGTAGGATGAGAGGAAGTGGTTCTAATTCAGGTTGCTAGATTTGACCTAAACAAATTGACACACATTGCAAGTTGAATAAAAGCTTTTCATTCATTAAAGGGAAAGGGATTCGAAATAAGTAAATTTTTCCAATAGATACCCAAGCAAGATACAGTTTCACGAACCATCTCATTGCGGGTCACAAGAGACAGAGCCGACATATTTGTGTTATGAGGTCTCCCAACATAGCTTTGATAAACATTCTACTGCTAACAAAAGACTTGGATGCCTCAGGCGGTCCAGTTACGTCAAACTCCAAGGAATTTCATTATGAGAACGATGAGTGTTTTGTTTTCAACTATTCTATTATATTATCGCTATTTATAACTGGGCTAGCTAAATTAAATAGTTATGTCCGCAGAGTTGCTTGTGTTTTAAATTTTCAGGGTAAAATTTTTTTGTCTCGTTGGTCTTTTGTGTGGTGTTGTGTTTGCAGACTGAGCATAGTCTAGTATTACCAACCAGAGTTTTTTTTTTAATGACGTTTCCCCACCCTCGGATTTTATCCTGTATCGTGGGTGCGTTTACAAATATATAAACTCACATATACAAACAGCCAGACCCGGAACAATTATCTGTAGGCCATACAAATATTTGTTCCGTGCGGGAATCGAACGCGCGACACGCAGCGCAGCAGTCGATCGCTCAACCACTGCGCCAAATGTGCCGTCCGTCATTTTGGGAATGAGCATCCTTTGCTGATCCACGCAAGTTCCCTTAATCCACTTCTACTGACTGACAGGTGGAGTAATTTCACTATTCGTCTTTTAAGATCCCACATGGCAGGTGCTGCTGTTACTGTGGCTGGTGATCACTACTGTTTTGAGAATACATTTTCTTTTTAGTACTAAAGTGAGACAAACATTTTGAGCAAAAGCGCTTCCAAGGAGGTTGGATCATTCAGCTTATTTATTCTCGGTTATAAAGGTACTCTGCACATCAGTCGATAATACCAATAACTGCCATTGCGAAGCACGGAGATTCAATAGAATGCGAGGGCAGCGTATCTTTACTTTACTGGTTTTGTTCTGTAGTGAACAGCCACCATATTTTCAAAAACATATTTGGATTTATAGGATATAAGTAACGCCTTCTTTATTGTAGGTCATTTATTTATGGAGCAAGTTAACGCCCAATATTGGACATAACTGCAAAAAAGTGGGGTTATATGGCCATATTTTATGCCAATTTTGGAACTTGGAAACGACATGTTATTCATAAGTTCACAGTCAGACCACACAGTACCCCACTGGTGGCGTAGGTGCCCCCAAAACAAACAAACAAATCTTTCCTCTTTATAATATTAGTGTTTGTAGATAACTAAAAAACTTTTTAAAAGAAGATACAAAGGTTAAGCAATGCTTGTCGCGTTTCGTCCATGGATGGGTGAGCAATGGTCACTGGCCATCTTAACATACTGAGATCCTTCCGTGTCTCGGGTCTGTAACAGTTGTTCCGGGAAGACAGAGGCTAAGAAATCTAACACCATTCTTGACAACGGGTAACGTTTAACCCAGTTACTGGGTTGTGGAGGTCAGATAGGCAGAGGCTAACTGCCTCTGCCTATCTCTATGCCTCCGTGTAAAATACTGGTACTGCACTGCATATGGTTAGGCTGGAAGTCGACCCCAACAGGCAGAAAGCTGAGCAGTTTTGGTTGAATTGTTGATGCATCTAATGTGCTCGACACAATGCTGCCATTTTCTTTGGCTGAGGAGTTCATATGGCCGGCTTACGGCTGTATCATCAGATCAGTTCTACAGTACTATATAATTGGATTGCTCCTCTGGCAGCCCGCCAATAATGAGATTCCTACCTAATTACATCGTGATTGAATCATGATGAGCCCGTGCGGTTACACATGGTTAATTAACTCGCATTATTATTGAATACGGTTAGGATCGGGTGAATATCTTAATTACGGTGTGTTATTAAGTTGGCTGTGATTCGGGCAAAGTTATTGGGGTTTTCTATCAGGATTTTGATAGTTTTTGATAAATTTTAGACGTACGCATTCGCAATTCAGTCGCAATCTGTCAAAATGCAGGGAATTTAGAGGTGTTTTTGACTGAGATGCGAATGCAAACGTTACAGGATTAGTGTCCAGTTGATGGCAATAGGTAGATACTCCTCTTTTGTTAATCATCATCATTATCATCGTCATATCAATCGAAAGACGTCCACTGCTGGACATAGGCCTTCCCCAAGTGTCGTCACAACAACCGGTCCTGTGCGTCTCACATTCATCGGCTACCCGCGACCCAAGTCATCGGTCCCCCTTGTGGGAGGCCTTCCAACGCTGCGTCTTGCTTAGTACCCGTAACGATTGTCAAAGATATTGAAATGGCAGCCGAGAACAACGGCTTAACGTGCTTTTCGGGGCACGGGGGAAACTCGGTATGTATCTAATGTATATGTATAAAATAACCCATCCATAGACAGACCTCGACAAGCGTAGCTTAACCGCGAAGTTCTACCCGTGCGGCTGTTATTATTTAGCTGCGAGCTCCCCCACGTGCTCAGCTCATTAAACCACAAAATATATAATGTTGCTCAGACAAATAGTTAAAATATTAGAATAAGTAAATCCACCTGGATTTTAATTTAAAAGTCACAAAGAGAAACAAACAGAAAGAACAAAGCTTTGAGGTAGAATGTGGAAGCATCTCTCGTTCACTCGTTTTAATTAGGATTCCTGCATAATATTATCTCCGGTGCTTGTTTTAGCTATTCAGCTAGAAAAAGCTGTAATTAATTTTGTGTGGAAGTGTAAAAAGAAACCGGGTAAAGTAATGTGCAGCTGGAATGCATTTGATTTTGAAATTATTAAGTAATCATATAAAAAGCCATTTAAAGGATTTGTACACAAACTTTGCGGGTACCTAGGCGTCGACGGCAAATCACTTCGCCCCCGATTTCGTCCGCGCGGATTTAGAAGGTACTTCACAAACTTCAACGCCCCTTCTACCCTCTTTTAATAAAGGTTAGTTTTGGAAAATTAAGCTCAACGATTTTCATTAATTACCCAGCCATTTCTGCTGCTGATTCTGTGGTCTCAAGATCAGCGAAACTGATCACCCCGTTCAACCCCTTCAGGGGTTGCTTATGCACAAAATGTTAGAGAATTTCTACGTAAATTGAAGCAAGCAATAATGTCCTATCCTAAAACATCATCACCCGTTTTCGCCTCTTTAGGGATTTATTTTCGAAAAATACAAACATTCGTCGTTGTTAACAGGAGCACAGCCCACACTTATTGGTTATCAATATCAATCTCTAAATAGTAATAGGTATGAAAAAAGTAGCTGTCTACCTCTGTTTGTTTCTCCGCTTAACAACGCAACGGATTGTGACATGGTTCTCACTAATAAAAAGAGCGATAAATGAGAAAGGTTTGCCTGCTGTATTGCATTGGTACCAAGCTGGGGCGCGTCACTAGTGCCTAACAATTTACGCCATATTTCAAAAGAAAATCTGATTAATTTACCAACACGTACTGCTTAAAAGATAACGCCAGCTTTTGCTCCCATCTTTTATTTATTTTTTTCATATTTTATTTCCGCTAAAATTAGATATACATAATGTTATAATATTGGACCGTGTTTTGGATCTTACTAATTTTATTTAAATTAAAGAGTCTATTAACTGAAAGAGCATATTACGATTTATTAAAGAGGACAATTTTTCTTCGTTTTTGAGATGACGATGTTGTATTTTTGGCATGTTGTGGTAATTGTATTTTCTTTTTTTGGAATAATTGTAATTTAGTATGGACATTTAATGATAGTAATTCATATTTTATTGACTAATTTATTTAACGACTACTTATTTGACATTCATTATTGACATTTTTAACTTTGACATTTTTATCTATTTATGCTTGCTGAGTTATAATAATTTTTAGTGAATTAATAAGTACCTACAAAGTGTCTTAAATGTCATCATCATCATATCAGCCGAAAGACGTCCACTGCTGGACATAGGCCTCCCCCAAGTGTCGCCACAACAACCGGTCCTGTGCGTCTCGCATCCATCGGTTACCCGCGACCCTCACCAGATCATCGGTCCACCTTGTGGGAGGCCTTCCAACGCTGCGTCTTCCGGTACGCGGTCGCCACACCGCGGTCCGCGGTCTTAAATGTAATTTTGATGAATATTGGCACGGTTCTTGCACTATCTCTTCCTACCAATTTGTACGCCACGATATGCGGCTGAACATGTTAGATTTTTTTTTCTGTACTTTATTGTTATCTTGCATGTATCATGTACACCATGTTTAAACAAATAAAATGTTACTTACTTACTTACTTTAAATTTTACACATAATTTATAGTTTCCATCGTAGGTACAATAATGAACATCCACGATTTCCACCAGGCTAGGTGGAGCGCAGATCTTTGCATATGTCATGCAGCTGCTACCAGATACACTGTCTATGGTCGATGCCAGATTTTGCAATAACGGTGATAGCCCTTTCCTTAATGTCTCTTCCTAGGGACCAGGGCCTAAACCACCAACTCTTAAAGCAGTATTACTTTAATATTACTTCTAGTGAGAAAGAGACGGAGCTGTACGTCCTGAATAGCTCCGTCTCTTCCCCACTGGAAGTAATAGTATAGTCATGCACACAAATGTACAGAGGCGGACTTACTTACTGTAAATATATATTATATTATATATAATTACCTATATAAACTATACATACCATACAATACTATACTTTAATATGGACATTAAATAATGAATCGTTTTTACTAGAAAATGTAACGGATCACGATAGATGTCGACCGGACTGGACAGCTTTATGTCTTTATTTTTGTGTATGTCAATAAATGTTGGTTGGTCAATGACCGTTATTGCAAATTGATCTGGCGTCGAACATAGACCCATTGCAATGCCGAAATCTGCGCACTCTGTATATCAAATTAAATTGCATTGAGCAAAATCAATTGCCAGGAAACAACTTTTATTTAAGCGCGCAATGTAATGCATGCACCAACTGTGCCTTTGTGTGTGTTGTACGGACGCCGGACGGCCAGTGCGTTTTTGTAAATTCAATAAGAAATTAGTTGAGAAACATCGAACATTTTGATAGTGTTTAGTTATAGGAAAGGTTAGTAGGTAATAAATAATATTTGACATTTATTTCGGAAACAGGTTTTTACTAATAATTTTGCACTTGGTATTTTTTGTGGTAATTTTATACTAGATGAGGCCGGTGTGTTCTAGCCGATTGTCTTGAGAAGAAACAACGTCTGAGGTGGTATTTTGGACCACACCTATTTGAGCACGCAAACATTTGTCAGCAATAATACTTATTTGTTTTTAGTGATCACTAAAAAAACTGGACCCAAAACCAAAGGTTTCCCAAGAATTGTCTAGAAGTTAAAAATGGTTCCAATGATGAGTAGAATAATTATTTGGTTTTCGTTATCATTAAAGATAGTTTTACATTTGATATAATATACATACTACAGTAGTATCTACCGTACCTTTTAAGTTCTATTGTTTACAACTAGCTTTTCCAGCGGATTTCAGGTACTTTTAGATATTACCTTGCAAAATTAAACAGACAATTTTAACTCTTTCAAATATGTAGTTTAAATATTTTGAAAATAATAAGTACTAGCTGTCCCCCGCGTCTTCGCTCCCATCAACTTGCTACCTGCCCCACCTGCCCCACCTGACCCACCTGCCCCACCTGCCCCACCTGCCCCACCTGCCCCTCCTGCCCCACCTGTCCCACCTGCCCCACCTGGCCCACCTGCCCCACCTGCCCCACCTGCCCCACCTGCTCTACCTGCCCTACCTATAAATATAATTATGAAAATTCACTACATTTGGGAACAAAACGTCCAAAGTGGTTAATTGCTAGCCCATTAGGCTTGTAGGTAACCACAACAATACAGAATTTTTTACAACTTGCAATTTGGACCAGCTGCTAGTTCACTGTATTTTTCTTCCAGTTAAAATTAGCATGAAAAAGCTAAACGAATTTGTTTAATCTGGCCGCAGCAGTTGGTTTCTACTTTAATTTTTTTTCTTAATTTTTAAAATAAAAAGTTTTATATTAAGCATCAAATCTATATAGTAATATAATAAAACTGAAGAGTTAGTTTATTTGTTTGTTAGTTTGAACGCGCTAATCTCTGGAACTACCAGTCGGATATGGAAAATTCATTTGTACATGATAGCCACATTCATGAGGAAAGCGATAGGCTATAAGAGAACGGGATTTTTTTACAGGGACGGGAAGAAACGAGGTATGCGCGTTCGAAGTCGCGGGAAAAAGCTAGTACACAATATATTTAAAGGTCTCTATTATGCATAGATTGTCAAAGTCCAATTTATTACTTGGGAGTGACTACGTAACATTTCTTTAGCGTACGACGGCACTGTCACATTGTGACCTCCTCGGCTGCAGGTCACTGGCATACAAGTTAGTCGATGGAACTTTAAATAATATTTAAATTAGGAATGTCAAATTGTACTTCTATTTTGTTTTTATACTGAAGACATGTAATAGCTCCCTTTAAGGCAGATGCCCTAAATAAGTAGTCTCATAATAGAATCGAAAAGAGACAGTTTGGTGGTTCCGAAACGATCAAGAAAACGATATTGATTTGAGAAATTGTGATAAACCTTGAAGAGTGATCCAGTGAGAATTAGAGAACGATTGGTGCTCATATCCCACGTCTGTTATCATTATTTCGTTTATTAATTTTTCTATACATATTGATTACATTTTTAAATATTTTTGAAAATACAAAAAATAATCTTTTAAAAATATAAAAAATAGTAGCCCACCGGTATCGGGAGCAGGGTCCAAGCTGCCGGCGGTCAAGGCTCCTCCTAACAACGCGAGCCGTGTCCAGAAGTACTGCTTTCTGAATCAAGCCCTTGATCCAGCTGCCTCATGAGAGCCTCCTGAGGTGTTGGTCGAGGCTGGTGGCTATAAAGCCGTTGACTGACACGACTATCAGTACAATGATTGCCGAGTTCACATTCCACATGTCGAAAACCTCGCGAGTGAAGTCAAAATATTTTATTTTTTTATCTTTCTCGGCTTTCACGAGGTTCTCGTCATGTGGAACGGCTATGTCTACGCCTCTCGATTCGGTCTACCACTACTATATCAGGCTTATTGGCCTCAAAGTCGTATCAGATCAGTGATGATGGACCGATCCCAGTACAATGTGATATTGGCATTATTGAGAACTGGGTCGGGCGCATACCTATAGTTCGGCACTTCCGATTCCGAGAGTATTTCAGAGCAAGTTACTGATGAATAATCCTGGCTACAAGGTTGTGTCTATGCAAGTACTCTCCGTTAGCAAGACGAGAACAACCAGAGATTTCGTCCATTTATTATTATTATATATTGATTCAATCAACTTTGGATCATACAATTAAACTAAATTAAAAATTATTAACAGATTTCAATTAAAATTATAATAACACATTAATATTAAAAAAAAAAATGCAACGCTATATTATATTTTGCTGCTTTTGTCGTTTGTCCGAGTGGCATATAAACAAATTCTTTCTGCCTTTTTCTTTAAAAACTTTTAACTTTTCACAAGTTCAGTATTTTTCACGTACCCCGACAATTTGCCGATAGCTTCATCTAACAAGTCAAACTGGTATCGAAACTTCTACGATGTTTGTACAGCAAGTTTTTGTGAAACTAGTCTGAAGTTAGTCGCTAATTGTGTTAGTTGTCGCTGATGTGTTCTCTGTTACAAGATACAGAGAGACTACTTAATTGCCTGGGTTTTAGTACTTTGTTGGGGCTTGAGGCTATTATGGGGTGTTAGGAAGAAAATAAGTTTTTGTTAACAAAATGTACTGTTTGGACGATTAAACGAAAATAAACCGGGGCAAGTAGTAAATAAAGAAATGAAAACGCGTTCGATGTATGTAGTAATTCGAAGAGGTTTTATGGACTTGAAACATGCTGCATTTTTAATGATAGACGTTATCCTCTATTCTATATTCAAATCTACAAATTTTTAAACAACGTTCGCTTTTGCATCGCGTTCGCAATCTGTCAAAAATGTAAGGCGATTGAGGCTTTTTTGACAGTTTGCGATTGAGATACGAATGTGAACGTTGCTTAAATGTTCGTAGAATTGGCCCTCTTATTGGTGCTTTTATGTTCAAACCTGTCAAATCTTTTGGAGGAGGAGGAGGAGGGTTACGTAAGTATAATCCATCCGAGTAGGTAGTTAACTAAAGGTAAACAAAAAAACTACATGACAGGGTTACCCGGCTAAACGTAATACCAGTCACTTCAGTTGCCATGCTACGTCACAGTTGTACTCTTCAATTTAGCAACGTTATTAACGAATAATAACGTTGCTAAATTGAACAGTACAACTGTAACGTATCATGACAACTGAATAGACTGGTATTACGTTTAGTCGGTTAACTATGTGACGTGGTTTTTTGTTTACCTTTAGTTAACTACCTACTCGGATGGAGTATAGTTCTTGGAACACTCATGAATCACAAAAGAAGTTCAGTCCGCACATTATTAATCAAGTTCGTGTTTTACTTCCGTACGAAATAATATATATTCCTCGTATGATTGCGATATGCGGCATATTCATCCTTTCGCTTAGTCACATTCATTTAGTGTCAGCCGAAACAGGCGAACGAATGAAAATGTGATTTTCACTGAAACACGTTGTTCTAATTAAATTAAGTGGAAATTTTACCCGTCCCACGTTTTTGCTGATGTCATTTTATACTTTACGCTGTCGCCTTTAAGCCCAAAGTTGTTTGTCAGGGAGCTGAGTTAGCGGAAAAAAGATAATGGCTTAATTAGCTGTCAGGAGATTGAAGATGCTTTAGCTTTTATCATTTTAATGGACGATGTCGGTGTTGGGTTTAATTACGTTTTTAAAAACAACATGTTGGAGTTGAATTACAGGCATGATTTGGGATGATTGAGGTAACGAGTCTCTTGGACATTTGTTGGGATAGGATTTAGAGTGTTTTGCAAGGGAAATATTTCAGGTATGTGAATAAGAGTATTCGGTAAATATATTGAATAGGTTCGGAATAGGGTCGGTGTATATTGAATAGGTTATTTCTAGGCTGGTGTGCAATCATCGCTTACCATCAGTTGAGATTGTGTTCAAACACGAGTCTATTAATAAAAAGAAAAAAAAAAACATGAATTTACTGAAATCGTGGGAATCGCCAAAAGCCTTATTTGATAGGCAGATAAGTGGAATCTATCTACATTCGCACTAGATTTTTTCGTATAAGCACGGATTCTGGATTATAGCATTATGCTGATGATAGCATTATGTTTGTCCCCATAACATGGATCTAATATAAAACTGGCGAAAAATATTGTACGGATTCTGGATTACAGCATTATGCTGATGATAGCATTATGCTTGTCTCCCATTACATGGAGCTGATAAAAAACTGCCGAAATATATTGTACAATTATATTTGCCTCTGCTTAACCCTCCGATAAACACAGGCGTGATAATTATGTTAGTGTTGGGCACAGTTTGTTTCATTCGTCCGAAAATGCCACACAACCTTTTGAATTTATCTTTTGTCATTACAGCACAGAGAGATTTATGGTAAGCGCCAGATAAATGTGGAATAACGGTAATTGACCCACCTACATTTATTAATAGACACACTTAATTGCAAAAACAGAAATAATAACATAAAGCTGTCCTAAATCGACATCTATCGTGATCCTCTTTTCCAGTAATGAAAAGCGATTCATTATTAACTGTCCGGAGGTACCTACGAAGAGATATTAGTGAAAGGTCAAAGTACTTTATTCCACATTTTTTGGCACCTACCATATTCTTGCTTATTTTCTACTAATACATTACAGAAGCTCTTGCTTGTTATGTATTAATTATTAATCAGGGAGTAAAGGACGCAATAAAATATTAAAAACTGACCTTTGTGCAAGACAGAATGTTGAACCAAAAGTGTTGGCGCTTAGCCACATTTTAAATAGTGAAACTGTTGCAAAATTGTAACGTTACGACTCACCCGACTTGATACAAGATGAACAGTAACGCGTAAATTATGGATGAGTTCCTCGTATCCAGGGATCCTAGTATCTTGACGGTCTTCTTCACCATGAAACAGGTTCAATGTTCAGGTTCAGGTCTCTACATCATGTAGCAGAGCCAGTTGTTGGCTTCAAGTATGAGTTCAAAAATGAGAGTCGGTCGTGTGCCGGGTGACACCAAAGGATCTTCAACCCAGTCAGGAATTAGTTCCTCAGAGAGGACAGTTTCCAGTCACTGTCATTCATGGAACGTCTCTATTCGAGCTGAATGAACCTTGGCGTGAAGAATTGTCTCGGAGCGCAACCTCTTTTGTGATACAGTTTAATTATTTTACATGTGCCTAAGCGCCAACTCTTTTTGTTCAACATTCTGTACATTTGAAACTCCCTCAATGTTCTGGAACGTAAATAACTAAAATCCTCTTTGTCGCCAAAAAGCTTGACTTTTGTCGCAGTTGTAAGATTAAATGCAGTGTAATAATGGAAAATGAGAACGTTACATTATGGAAGCCGGTTTAAAAATTTGTATTTTGGATTGCCATAGTGTTTTATGTCGTATTATTATAGATAAACTAAGATTAATAACGAGGTATGGTTACTCAAAATTAAGTCTACTGAAAACTAAATGAATAGGGTAAAACTCGGACAGTTGCCACACATTTTGAAACAAAACTAATTGATAAAATAATAACAGTCCTATTATCTTTTCTCCAAACGATGTGGTCGCAATGAATTTTACAAGAAAACGTCCAGAGGAGGCTAACCGCTTTAAATCTTCAAAGAGACGCTTTCCTTTCAATTCTAAGACTTCCATTTTGTCCGTCTTCTTGTGGCCGGTTTGAATTTTACTTTCAAAATGCAATTTTAAATGTTTTGTCGCCCTAGAAAAGCCTTTGAAAAGCCACGTGCGTAATACGTAGGTACAAGTTTTATGCAGCGTTCGGGAAATTGAGGTGATTTTGACAGATTACGACTGAGATTCGAATGAGAACGTTGCTCTAAAATTAGTAGAAGTGGCCCTTTGAACGAGTAATGTCGCGTTCTATTGTTTCTATCTACCCCAATGGGGAAAACGCGTCAATTTATATGTGACGGCGCGCAGCTAAATTAAAAGTTAATCCAAAATTTAAGACGAGAGACTGATTGTGTTATTTTGTTGAACAGTAATTATTGTTAAATTCAATATTAAAATGGTGATTTATTTCAATTGGTCGAAAATATGTGGTGATTTATAAAATACGAGCGGGTAACCCCGAATAGGGCAGCAAGTTTGCGTCTACGTCGTGACAGCTGGCATTCTTTTGACAGACAGCGTACGAGGTGCACGCGTGCTAACCTATTGGCTCGTAATCTAGTTTCATCTTGTGTTTTACCGTATATTTTGTTTACAAATGTAATCGAATAAAACGAGTGACTGTTATGAATCACGAACGTGCTGTTATTTCAACGTTTCTTCTATAACACGCCCATGATGAATGACTATCACAAAGACCGCTCCGCTGCCCATCCTGATACTCCGTTATATGCTTTTATAGCAGTAGCAGTTGCTAGATCAGTTGTTGAGTGGCGTTTTCGAATACGACTTCGAACAAAAAGTTTTTAGAATTCTTGTTCGTACCAAAAGGTTAGGATTTAGAGTAATTTAAAATGTCGGCGTCGAGTACAGTTACATTTTGATTAAATTTAAACAACATAATTATGTCGTAAAATATTGCATTGTATTTTAGAACAGGAGAAGAAAATATAAATAGTAATGTGTCTGAATAAGAGGAAATACTTGACGCAGAAATTAAAATGTTAATTTTATTAGCTCTCAGAGTAGTTACATTTCTTGGTTTTCATTTTATCCACATCATACAATACGAATATTCTATATGTTCAGACCAGTCATTTTCAAAGTAGATACTCACAATCCCGCAAGGGGTCAATTCTATGTAAAAAATAGTGTTATATTATTGAAAACGATGTATCCAGTGTATAAGTTATAATAATTATATGTAGGTATGCCAGTTAAAAACACCATGTAAAATAATAAAAATTAAGACATTTTACCCAAAAAAATCCGGCAGCCGGAACTTGAATATGGGTTCTGTTATGGTCTAGGTTTTTCTGTAGTTCTAAAGTCAAGGTTTTGCAAACGGAAATTCGGAAACCTACAAAGAAAAAATAGTAAGGTATCCAAAAAATGGATAAAAATGTTTAGTGTTCTCTGGTCTAGACAAATATAATAGCAAATCTCGTTTCCTCTTCAGTGTAGTTGATAGACAGGTAACGTTACAATGCGATCCACAATGACTTTAATAGCTGTCTAAATGGATTCCCTTTTGTGTAAGCTAAAAGATAGCCCGAAGATAAAATCATGTGTCGTTATAAAGACAAAGTGGTTTCAGACGACTTTTAGATTTTATTTCATACTTGCTATTTCTCGTGACTTCGTGTAGAAATCTTTATTTCCACGGACGGGAATTGAACCCGAACTATTTACAGCAAAGATTGAAGCTTAGCGGAACAGAGGAAGATGAAATAAATAATGACTCGCGATAACGACAATTATTATATTGACAGAAATTTACATTACAAATCAAAATAAGCAAGCGAAAGCAATAAAGCAAAGTTAACCGCGGCGCGGGTAGGTGGGCTGGTAGCCAAATGTAGACTGGCGCTCGCGGCTCGGCTCCCTCACCGGTCGCCTGCGCGCACGCCGTCGCACCGCCGCTCAAGGTCCTTCTTGCCGCCGCCAGTACAAATATCACGCGCGCAGTGAGTGAGCGCCACGCGTGTATACCCTCGGTCATTAGCCGAACAAAGGATCGTATGATTTCTAAGTATGGCCCAAGGTGCATGAGCGGAGCGATTCCGCTCCGAAATCAAAGGTGGCGGTTTAGGTGGAAACTGATCGTGCCACAATTCCCCCCTGCCAGACCGTAACTACGGTCGATAAAAATCTGGGAATCTCACTCGCCGTCCGCTTCTGGTTCTCTTTTCTTCGCCCGTCGTTTCTGTGGTGGTAATAGCAATTGGTGTTGCCTCTGGCTTTTTTTCTTCTTCCCTCATCATGAAGGCTGGTTTGAGTCTGTCAACAGAAACGTTAGTTTTCTTCCCTTTTACCTCTATCTTAAAGTATTTTGGGTGTCTTTCGAGGACCTTGTATGGTCCAGCATAAGGTGGCTCCAGAGACCCTCGGACATGGTCACGGCGCAGGAAGACGTGTGAAGTGGTATGAAGGTCTCGTGGTATGTAGAAAGGAGAAGTCGTGTGCCACGACGTAGGCCTCGGAGTGAGTTTGGCCATATGTACTCGGAGACGCGTGGCATACTGAGTGACATCGGCTGCGGTGAACTGCTCTGTAGGAGATAGAAATTGACCAGGTAGTCGTAAAGATTCGCCGTATACCAGATCTGCAGGTGTAGCTTCGATGTCCTCCTTCCAAGAACTTCGCATGCCGAGTAGTACCAGTGGTAGGGCTTCTGTCCACTGTGACGAGGAATGGCACATAATGGCTGCCTTGAGCTGTCGATGCAGTCGCTCGACCATACCATTTGCAGCAGGGTGGTAGGCAGTGGTGCGAAAGTGGCGCGCACCAACCAGGGTAGTGAGGGCCTTGAACAGGTGGCTCTCGAACTGGCGACCCTGGTCCGTAGTCACCCGTGCGGGACAGCCGAATCTAGCTATCCAACCAGATACCAAGGCTGCAGCACAGGCCTCGGCAGTGATCTCCTTTAGAGGATACGCCTCAGGCCACCGAGTAAATCGGTCGATGACAGTGAGGCAGTACCTGTAATCATAAGAAGGGGTTAGGGGCCCTATCAAGTCGAGGTGAATGTGGGAGAATCTGGTGGATGTAGTTGGGAATGTGGAAAAAGGTGAGGTAGTATGGCGGGTAATTTTGCTTGTTTGGCATTTCAAACAATGCCTAGCCCACTCTCTACAGTCTTTGCGAATCCCAGGCCATACAAAGTTTTGAGTCACCAGTCGCACTGTAGCAGAACATCCAGGGTGGTGTAAGTTGTGCAGTGAGTTGAAGACTTGCTTTCTTAGCTGTGGTGTCACATACGGGCGAGGGTTTGCTGTAGAAGTGTCACAAAAGATGAGCTTGCTACAGTTCAGTGTTGCAATCTTTTCCAGCTTGAGCGATGAGCCGTTTTGGATTAGGCCTTGCAGTTCTGAGTCTTTGTTCTGAAATCTTGCAAGGTCCTCGTAGTTGATTGCTGCTGACACTTCTTCCACCCGTGACAAAGCATCAGCGACCACATTTTCTTTGCCTGGCAAATACCTGATGTCTGTCGTAAACTGTCCGATAAAATCGAGGTACCGGAATTGTCTTGGCGGTAAGTTGTCCCTGTTTGCCTTAAATGCGTACACCAATGGTTTGTGGTCTGTTAATATGGCAAAGACTCTGGTTTCTACCATATGGCGAAAGTATTTCACAGCCTCATATGCCGCTAATAATTCGCGTTCATACGGGCTGTACTTCTTCTGTGCGGGGCTAAGCTTGTGAGAATAAAATGCTAAGGGTTGGTAGTCGTTACCGTTTCTCTGTTGTAGAACGGCTCCTATAGCAGTGTCAGATGCATCGGTCACTATTGCCAACTCAGCTGATGGATCTGGATGAGCCAGTAAAGCTGTGTTGCAGAGTGAAGTTTTGGTGTCTTCAAAAGACTTAAGTAGCTCTGAAGTCATGACTACAGGATGGCTTCCTTTTATTTTGGGGCCAGCAAGGACGGCATTCAATGGTGCTTGAATCTTAGCTGCTTGAGGGATGAATCGGTGATAAAAGTTTACCATGCCTAAAAATCGCCGCAACTCCTTGATTGTCTTAGGTACTGGATATTCCTGGATGGCCTGTATTTTTGTTTTTAGAGGCTTCGTACCTTCCGCTGACACACAGTATCCCAGGAAAGTCACCTCTGTGCGTCCAATGTTGCACTTTGCTGTGTTCAGTACTATACCGTAGTCTCTCAGGCGCTCGAACAGTTTTCTTAAATGTTGTTTGTGCTGCTCGGGAGTTTTCGAAAAAACTAATATGTCGTCAATATATCCGTAGCAAAAATCTAGGCCAAGCAACACTTCGTCGATAAATCGCTGAAAAGTTTGTGCAGCGTTTCGTAAACCAAAGGTCATGTACCTAAATTCATAGAGGCCGAATGGTGTTGTTATGGCGGTCTTCGGAATGTCATCAGGGTTGATAGCAATTTGGTTATATGCCTTAACTAGATCTATTGTTGAGAAGACTGCGCACCCTGCCAACTGGTGGGAAAAGTCATGAATATGACGGATAGGGTACCTGTCTGGAATTGTTCTGGCGTTTAGTGCTCTATAGTCACCACAAGGTCTCCATCCGTCGTCCTTTTTCCTTACTAGGTGAAGAGGGGCCGACCAAGCACTCTCCGACCGTCTGGCCACCCCGCTCGCAAGCATGTCTTCAAATTCCTTCTTAGCTACCAACGTACGAGTGGGATCCAAACGTCGGGGTTTGCATGACACCGGTGGACCAGGCGTCGTCCTAATATGATGCATAGTGTTATGCTTACCCGGTAGGTGGGTTCCTGGCGGCCGTGTTATCTCTGGGTACTCGCGCAGAATTTTGTGGTAGTCTGTGTCTCCTACTACAGCCTTCACAGATGCTATGTCGTCCGATGACCTGCAATGTACTCCAGACACTGATAGTGACGTTACATTGTCTATCAAGCGCTGGTTTCGGCAGTCAACGAGTAAGTGGTAGAAGCTAAGGAAATCTACTCCTATTATAGCTCGCGACACATCGGCTATCGTAAACCTCCAGGTGTAGTCCCTTCGTAGACCTAAGTTTAGTCGCAGCTGTATGGGTCCGTAAGTATGAATGACAGTGTTGTTAGCGGCGACTAAGTCAAATTTTGATTTTATTACTGGCGTCTTGACTGCCGACCGCGGGAAAACACACAAGTCAGAGCCAGTGTCCACCAGGAACTGGACTTTTGTGGTCCGGTCGGTTATAAATAGACGGCCTGTTGAAGAGGGGCAGTCGTTAGCCGCTACTTGCGACCGCCCTTGGCGTTTTCCGTCGTAAACGTGCAGGGCTGCTTGCATTTATTCGCCTTATCACCGTACTTGTAATGATAGAAGCAGTGCGGGTGATTTGGAGGTGGTTGTTGAGATCTAGTACTATTGGAGCGGTCATACCTTCTGTATCGGGCCTGTGAGCGTGAGCGTGAACGTGAGTGTCGGTTCCCTTGATTCACCTTCGAAGTAAGCATAGCTACTTGCTTCGTGAGCTCGCTAATTTGCTTGACTAAGTCGGAAGTAGCAGCGCTGGTAGACGCAACTTGCGGAGTTGATGGGGCTATCTCGTGCACCCTGTCTGCGATCTCGGCTAGTTTTTCGACCTGTAGTTCAGTAATCTGTGAAGCAATAACAGTTTGAATATTTTGCGGTAAGCGACTAGTCCATACACTTTTCACGAAATCTGATGCTCCGGAAGGACCAGCTAAGTTTTGTAAATGGCGAAGAAACTGCGATGGCCTTCTATCACCGAGCTCCTCGTGGACTAACAGTTGCTGTATTCGCTTCTCCTGCGATGCAGAGAGGCGGTTTATTAACTCAGTTTTGAGTTTACTGTATTTATCTGACGCGGGTGGGTTCGTAATAATATCCTTAACCTGCAGTGCATATTTAGTTTCCAGCTGTGTAGTAACGTAATAAAATTTTGTCGTGTCGCTGGTTACCTTTGAGAGGACAAATTGGCCTTCTAACTGCGCGAACCATAATGCCGGTTCTTCTGGACAAAATGGTGGACAGCGTACTCCCACTCTCGCCACTTCTCCCGGTGTTACCGTTACTACCTCTTTGGTATCGGCATCTGAAAATTCCTCCGCGTCCGACATCACTTCTTAATAAAAAATCAAATCGCTCACCGCTTGTGCTTGGACCACAACCAACCTCCGATGTATGCAAACTTGACTCCTGTTGATTTACTGCTCTTCTTATGTCACCGGCAATGCTTGTAACCTGCTGCTCCTGAGTCCTCCGTATGCGCGGTAGTCGAGGGTCACCAATGTAGAAATCTTTATTTCCACGGACGGGAATTGAACCCGAACTATTTACAGCAAAGATTGAAGCTTAGCGGAACAGAGGAAGATGAAATAAATAATGACTCGCGATAACGACAATTATTATATTGACAGAAATTTACATTACAAATCAAAATAAGCAAGCGAAAGCAATAAAGCAAAGTTAACCGCGGCGCGGGTAGGTGGGCTGGTAGCCAAATGTAGACTGGCGCTCGCGGCTCGGCTCCCTCACCGGTCGCCTGCGCGCACGCCGTCGCACCGCCGCTCAAGGTCCTTCTTGCCGCCGCCAGTACAAATATCACGCGCGCAGTGAGTGAGCGCCACGCGTGTATACCCTCGGTCATTAGCCGAACAAAGGATCGTATGATTTCTAAGTATGGCCCAAGGTGCATGAGCGGAGCGATTCCGCTCCGAAATCAAAGGTGGCGGTTTAGGTGGAAACTGATCGTGCCACACCACACCTTCCACGCACCACACCTTCGCCACGCGTGTGGGTATAGTATCCAAAGACGCGTGGTAGAGATACATGTATCTCTACCACGCGTCTTTGGATACTTGGCAAAACATTGCCTTACCACACTATTTTTAATTATAATGTGTGTAATTTAATTGTACATGTAAACCATCCAGGTGGAAAATACTCTAAATAATAGTGAAATGTGTCTGTTGTTGTTGTGTGTGTGATGTTAATGTGTTTTGGAATGCATGAAGGAGTCTCCTCGTGTAGCGCAACTTGTTCCATCAGACACTCAACTGAACCGAGCGCTCGGCGCATCCTGGACAGTCTCACCTAACACCTTATAAGACTGGCCAATCCTTCCCTTGCGGTGGTAGGGCTAACACCCGCCTGGTTCGCGACCACCCTCCCACCGGAGTTCGTGTTTCGTCGACGCGTGGGAGTACCAGTGCCGCAAGGCATCTTCTGGGCACGCTCGCTTCATCATGGACCTCATCCATCGCTTTCCATCAGGCGTGATCGTGGTCAAGACCTAGCCCATTAATAAATAAAAAAAGTAAAAAACGCACGCTTCTAAGCGCACCTACAGAGGGACAGACGGCGGAAAACGATTTTGTTCTATAGGTAGTATGTTGTACCTGCTTAGTTCTTACTGTCGTGAGAACTAAGGAGTAATTGTTTTTTGGAGGTAGCGGAACAGAGAGTAAAGTCCCACATACCTCCACTGGAAAGAGAGGATCCTCCGACCAGACGGTTGTTTGTGTCTGGTGGGCAACTGCCCGAGAGTTGATATTCGGGCTTTGCATATGTTCAAATCGCACGGTAAACTCTGATATCGCGATTTAGGATTTTGTCAATTAGTTCGCAGCTGTCGAGATAGATGGCGCTGCGAGTCTCATTTGTTGTGATGTTGATTCTGCTACGTTGATTTTTGTGGCGGCATGAATGCCGCTACATCACTCCCCTCCGGAGACCGGAGGTCGATAGTGGATGAGTCGTCCATACATCTCTTGAGATGCTTGCCAGGCCAGTGGAAGGTTGGTTCCAGTGAGTCGGAACCGGAAGTCGCAGAGTTCTCGGTGAGTCGGAACTGTCTGCGTCGCAGAGTTCACGGTGAGTCGGAACTGTCTGCGGTGCCCCGATGCTGCTGCTGGCGTGACTGCTGGCGTCGACCAGGAGAGGTTCTTCAAGGCTCTTCATGTGACTGGCCGAAGGTGCAGTGTGCTTGCCATGGTGGGTCGGAGCTGTGCGACGTGCTGGCGTGACTGCTGGCGTCGACCAGGAGAGGTTTTTCAAGGCTCTTCATGTGACTGGCCGAAAGTGCAGTGTGCTTGCCAAGGTCGCTGAAGAGGTTGATGATAGAGGCTGAGGATGCTGACCAGGAATGCGCGTCCGCTGCATGCTGGTGGTCAGGATACCCGTAGAAGCCGAGGGTTCTGGCTGGCTGTATGACTCGCTGCTCGAGAGCTTGAGGTCAGGATGAGGAGAAGTGATGATGATGATGATGACGTCATGAAGAGGTAGCTGCACGAAGGCTGCGCTGACGTTCAATGTCGAGGGTCACCAGTTTGGAGGTAGCGGAACAGAGAGTAAAGTCCCACATACCTCCACTGGAAAGAGAGGATCCTCCGACCAGACGGTTGTTTGTGTCTGGTGGGCAACTGCCCGAGAGTTGATATTCGGGCTTTGCATATGTTCAAATCGCACGGTAAACTCTGATATCGCGATTTAGGATTTTGTCAATTAGTTCGCAGCTGTCGAGATAGATGGCGCTGCGAGTCTCATTTGTTGTGATGTTGATTCTGCTACGTTGATTTTTGTGGCGGCATGAATGCCGCTACAGTTTAAAGAGGATTTTAAATATATTTGACCTCATTTTGACACCTTACCCATAGGTAAATGGAGCTAATCACCATTTCGCGTGATTGATTTGTTTCTAACAATAACGTGAGTAATGTAATAATGGGCTTCGTTTCGCCCTAGCCGCTAAAGAGTTTTAAGTATACCTATAGACATCATACCGCTGCCATATGATATTTAATGCCATCATGAGTACAGTTCCATATGTCATCACGAAACGTGATCGCTCACAATGGGCTTCATCAGACTGAGAGGCTTTAAGTCACCCAAAGGGCAATGAAGAGGGAAATGCTAGGAGTTTCCTAGCGTGATCGAATCAGGAATGATGATATCCGTAAAGAGAACCAAGGTAACCAACATAGCCCGAAGGATCGCTAAACTGAAGTGGTAGTGGGCAGGGCACATTGCTCGCAGAACAAATGGTCGATGGGGCCGCAGCGTTGGAAGGCCTCCTACTAGATGGACCGATGACCTGGTGAGGGTCGCTGGTAGCCGATGGATGCGAGACGCACAGGACTGACCGATTGTTGTGTCGACACTTGGGGGAGGGAGGCCTATGTCCAGCAGTGGACGTCTTTCGGCTGATATGATGATGATGATGATGACTACAGTGCAAGAGAGAGACGGAGCCATACATGACAATCGCCATCCGTTTGTCGGATCGAGAATCAGGATGACAATAACATGGCCCTTGGTATTTGCTTTGAAGTAATTTTTAAAGGTCTATTAGCAACTCATGCTATTTTTATAACATAGCCTTATGGTTACCACCTGGGCGACAGTTGAAAAATGAAAATGAAAAAATGTTTATTTGTCCCAAAAGCAGTTGCATGGATTGTAAATGAGACATCCCCAGTAAGTAATTGATAATACTTGTGTTGGGACATATCTCGCTCTTTCCCAATTACTTATTAACAACATTGAGACTTTCACAATTTTTACAAAAAGTGACAACTTTAAATTTAGGAAGAAAAATGAACAGTAGGTAAGTTATAAGTAGACAGTTAAGAGTAGTAAAGTTAAGAGTGAGTCAAATGAAGTTCTAAGTGGTGCTTCATCGCCGACCTTAACATTGCTTTCCATCTTAGATTGTGTCCAAAAAGCAGATCTATCAACATTAAAAAAAAAACTTTGTGCCAATGAAGTCGAATGCTCATTGTTTTATAGGTTAAAACTACATTTTGTATGTGTGTTTATCTTTTCTTCCAAATGTTTGCCTTTCACACGCCATCATATTAAGCATACTTTTGCCCAATTAGACGTTCACTGGAAAAGAATTACCAAATGATTCAAAATATAGAAATCAATAACAATCTTCCTACGTTAACAATAATTCTCCCATTATTACCTTAAAAGCGTTTCCATGTGATCTATGGTAACACAATCGATCTTCATGACAGCTTATTATCTGTGGTGTTAAACTCGCTGGCTCCCTGCCCGTGCCGTGTCGGGTATCGCGTGAATTTTCACGAAAAAGTGCGCGTGAAAATGTGTCCTGTCATTTGAGTTTGACAGATAAGGTCGAGAGTTGTTGGAGGTTGATATATGGGTGGTTCGTTTTTTAGGTTTTCTTTGGCCTAGTTTTAAGAGTCCAACTTTGAATCATTCCCAAGGTGTGGAATTCTCTACTGGTGTTTCCTGAAGCCCTATTCTCGTTCTTAAAAAGCGCTCAAACTCAAGTCGCAATATCACCTCAGCGATAATTAATTTTAAAAATGTATCAATATGTAGGATAGTCTGCGACTGGGATGCGAATGCTCATTAAAAAAACAAGAATTCCCTGGGAAGTTTTTGAGCCAAGAACGAGGGAAGTACCTATTTTTAGGCAAGCAGACTCCGCCGATTACAAATTGCTTAGCAGCAGGTAAGATTTGGATAAAATTCATCCACTGCTGCTGACTTAGTGACTGACAGACAACGCACAGTCGAAACTACCGGTCGTAGAAAGCTGAAATTTGGCATGTAGATTCCTGGAGAGTATAGGGAGGAGATTCCCCAAAATTCGCGGGCAATTATTTGTCTGAAGCGAATGAATAGGTAAATGTCTGCTGAAGATTTACGCACATGGAATTGGCATAAATCATAGTTACATAATAAATACCAGTGGTACAGTAGGTCTGCACTCAATGATTTAAGACTACAACCCCAAAGTACGGAGTAAGTTGGCGTACAGTTAAGAGCAGTAATAACTTGCATGTGTATATAGCTTTTATTTTAAGGAAAAGATGATTGAACAAAATGTGTGTACATATTTTGTTAGTGAGCAAATGAGTAAGGTCTGGCGGCTCTCAGATCTCAGTCCATAGGATAACCTATCCTGTACCACAAATTTCGTTACCTTATTCCGGACAATTTTACACTTCTTTGAAAATCAGTAAAGACTGAAGCTCAAAATATTGTTCATGATATGCGTCAATATCATTTAATTTTTTTTTTCAAACAGCTCTTGACATTCGTCTATTAGATACTTATTTTCAATTTACTATGAACTATCTGTCATAGTGACAATCTGGAAACTTTCATAAATTATGATGGTCACTTTGAATAGCTCATAATCCCCCCGACCAAATTTCGGTCACGGTAGCCAATCCCAACGGAGATAAACAAGTACGCTGGAGATATTATACATGTAAAACTCTATGTGTGACCCCTGAATTGCATAGAAAAATTAAAACAAAAGAATCATCGTTTATCGTAAGAACACGTAAAATAACAGGTATATCCCACTATTTTTGGGGCAAAATAACTTGGAAACATGCTGGTCCTGCTCCATGGACAATCATGGGTGTAGTGTAGGCAAAATCAAACTGGTCAATTTATATATTAACTTTACAGATGTAAAAGAGTTTTTATTTTTCTGTTAACACACTCTCTTTTATTAATGGTTCCCAGATTTGTAAATATGTGAGTACCATGTACTATGATCCTATAAGTAGTATACTCTAGGTGCATCGACCTCACATTATTAAAATTAATTTTTGTACTCAAAATATTGTAAAACATTGATTTGAAAAGAGTAACTATGGAGTTTCTTGTCCGTTCTTCTCCATAAGAATCTACCCTTGCGAACGGACAGTAGAGTCACTTTATATTATTTTTAGTGTAAATGATGACGTTCATAAGTGCCGTTTAATGGCCTAATTGAAATAAACGTTTTGACTTTGACTTTGACTTTGATTTCTATTAGGTATTTTTATTGATAGAAATACTGGGCTTGATTCAGACTGATTGTCCCACTTTTTCTATTGCTGTCGGCTGCGACGAAAAAAAACGCTGCATCAACTTTTATGACAGCGGCGTGCACATAGAAACTTATTATTTATTTATTTCCTCTTTAGATAAAACCTCTTGTTGCCTAAAAGGCGTAGTCAGAGCACCGCTTTGCGGGGCTCAAGGGTTTAAAAAAAATAACCACGAAGGGGAATGGCGGGGTCATTCAGACACCGCCATTCCCTTCTAACCTAACCTGTCCGAGTCGGGGTGCCCAAAGTCCTTTGTTAGAACCGAACTATCGCAACTGAAAGTTTCAGTAGTTCGGTCAACCGGACTAACAACCGAACTACTGATACTAGAGGCGAAATTCGAAGTGGTAAACTTTTCAAATAACATAACTGCGTTTTTTAGTCGCAATAGAAATAATGGGATATAATTTGTAAAAAAAGCTGATCCCACTTTTCTATTTTGTATTTCCATGGAAATAGTGGAATACACCCAAAATAACTTATAATAGGTACTGTTAAGTAAAACTTAAAAAAAACAGCCATGTCATATCAGGAACGGACATTAACTACTCCGCCTCTATGGACCACACCAAAGACAGAAGAAGTATCGTATTGTCTATGGCATGAGACGTCCGACCCTGACTGACAATGACAAGATTTAACAAAGTACACAACTATTTTAACTAAATCACTCATTTTGATTTTAGGTTCACCAACAATTATTACTCTGCTTAGTTTTTTACAATGTTCATAATAATAAGTAGGTAATCAAAATAGTTTTAAATAAATAGAATAATTTTATTCTAAATTAATAAAATTTTGCATGCCTTGAGGCAGATTGTATAAAGGGAATCAAAAATATTGTAACACCTGGGCCAAAACCACCAACTCTTAAAGCAGTATTACTATAATACCTATTACTTCCAGTGGGAAAGAGACGGAGCTATACGATCTGTATAGCTCCGTCTCTTTCCCACTGGAAGTAATATTGAAGTAACACTGCTTTATCAGTTGGTGGTTAGGCCCCTGATTGTATTAATTTTCTACATTCTATGCAAATAAATAAATCTATCAATCTACCTATAAATTTACAGTGTTACAATTGGGTACCCGTACTTATAGGTAAACACCACATGCATAAAATAAGAAATACGAAAGTTAAGCTAATTTACGTGCCAACTTATTTTAATATTAGCTACTTTTGATGCTGACTGTACAACGAGTGAAGATTACACATTCATACGACGTACTTGGTGCTACAGCTGATTCATGGCTATCTGATTTAACACCACCACTGGGACTTTCGAAGATATATTCCTTTCTTTTTGTTCAGATATCTTAAAATTGAACGTTTCTTTTCTTGATTTCATCGTGGATTCGTAGTTTACTCGGTTTCCCTTCCCATCTGTCCCCGAATGGAGAAAAATGGGAACTTTCGTCGACGGATGATACAAAAAATTCCCAGTTGTCCCCATTCGGGACATTCGAGGACAGATGGAAATACTCCGTCGGTTGTCTTTATGTGAGAACTAGATCTACGGCATTAGCTCTCTTGCCCTATTCCACAGGAACCGTGGATTTTGTACGTGCCAAATACTCACAAATACTCAACAGTGACGTAGTTTTCTATCAGTCGTTGAAACTATTTACGCAATCGGAACAGTGAGCTTAGTGCGAGTTTTTCAACTCGCATTCGCGTAAACGTTCACTTATATCGATTTGTGTAGAAAAGAAAGGTTTTTAACTATGGACTAGCGATTGGTAATTTACCAATCGCTTGTCCAGTTTCAATACAAATTGACGTTTGCGATCGGTTACGAATAAAAACTCGCACTAGTCCCTCAGTACTATTCCAGAGGTGGATTTTAATAAACTTATGCTCGTACAAACAAACTTATTTACCTCTTCAAAATATTACTTTATTAGTTAAATAATTCAACATTTTTGTAATTTTGTTGTCGCATTATTTCTCGGTTTATTGCAATAAATCTTACATGACTTCGTATTAGTATTTATGAGTTTACTTTAAGATGAATGGTTGGGTCTTCGCCAGAGTTTACATTGAGAATATTATGTCATATTTTACAACATGATTCAGTACACAATTTTGGCCGTATAGAATTCGCATTGGGCTTCATATCCAAGTAATAAGTCATATGGGTTGTCCTACAAGGTTAAGCAACATTTGCCGAGGCCGATGGGTGATACACTATTTTAAATCGGGATCGGAAAGCACCTGCGAGCTTCGGACAGCACATTAAGTCGTTGGTTTTGGCTGTCATTTATAGATTTTGGACATCGTTTACGGGTTTATATTTAAAGCTCGAAAGTCTGACCACTAGTCTTACCAAGAACCTCAGAATTTTGCTCTGAACCCAAAAAAAATAAATAAAAAAACCAGTCACGTGCGAGTCGTCCGTACCATTATCTATAACAAAAAACCGCAAAAAATCACGTTTTTTGTATGGAAGCCCCACTTAAATATTTATTTTACTCTGTTTTTAGTATTTATTGTTATAGCGGCAACAGAAATACATCATCTGTGAAAATTTCAACTTTCTAGCTATCACGGTTTATGAGATAAAGTTCGGTGACAGACAGACGGACAGCCGGACAGCGGAGTCTTAGTACCTAATATCCCGTTTTTACCCTTTGGTACGGAACCCTAAAAATACTACTGGCACTAAATTATAGGAACGTACAACATGATCCAGGATCTTAAGTCAAAAATATACATTCGAAGACCAAAATAAACTCTTCAATACCAGAAATAACACATAATCAATCAAATAACAGTCAGTCAAATGTCAAAATCGTTAAAGTCTATTGAACTTTAGCATTATAAACATATGGGTACACAGAACACAGAAACCGTGAAGCGCCGCGCCGTCAACTTTACGCCATTCTATACTTCTACGAGTATATAATATTAATATAATAAAGAGGTAAAGTTTGTGAGTTTGTGAGGTTGTAGGGGGTAATCTCTGGATCTACTGAACTGATTTTGAAAATTCTTTTATACTAGCTTTTGCCCGCGACTTTGTACGCGCATATCCCGTTTTTTCTCGTTCCCGTAGGAATTTTATCATTCCCGTTCCCGTTCCGCCTTCCTCATGAATGTGGTTATCGTATACAAAAATATTTTTTTTAAATTTGACTGGTAGGTCCAGAGTTCATACAAACAAATAAACAAACTCTTCAACTTTATTATGAATAGTGAACAGAGTGCCAATTCTACTCATTTTCAAGCAACGTTCTCATTCGCATTTCAGTCACAATCTGCCAAAAATTTATGAAAATTAATGCTTTTTTGACAGATTGCGACTGCAATGCGAATGTTGTTTAAAAATTAGTATCAATTGGCCCTCAGGTTACTTCTAGGTAAGCGTGCTCCATTGTCGACCACATCATCGCTTACCATCAGGTGGGATTGTGGTCAAACGCGAACCCATGAATGAAAATAAAAACAACTTGCGCGAAATACACTTTCCTGAATCCATTTGTCTGTGTCAATCCATTGTATTGCATCCGAAATTAAAGTTATTTTGTACTTTATAGTGTTTTTTTTTTGGAAGTCGATTGTATTTTTTTTGTTGTAAAAGACTTTTTTACTTTTCACTTTCATATCACTGGAAAGTCACAGGAAAGCAAAACACGCAATTTCGTTTACTTGGATGACATATTTTTTCCAGCTATTTGGATTTAAAAACCAAACTACTAAAACCGATTTTGATGAAATTTCAATGGGACCAATTGGGAAGTCCTTTCACATTAAAGAAAAAAAAATCAAATCGGTTTATAAATGACGGCGTTATGGTGTAACAAACATAAACAAAATACAACTGAATTGAGAAACTCCTCCTTTTTTGAAAACGGTTAAAAATACAGGATTCGGATGCCATAGCCACAGTCAGTACGGGCCGTCAATTAGTAATCGGTGACACTCCGTGACACGCTTGGTTTGTATGAAAAGTTTTGACAATATCGTCTCATAAAAGGGAAGTAGAAATTGTTTTTTCTTTCCTACTCCTCCGCTGATATTTTCTGATTAATTTTGTTGCGGGATCCAAGACAGTTGAATCATTTCTCTGGGACTTGTCGAGCTTCATTGACTCGGCGTTTTTCTGGTGGTCGCCACTGTTGATTCTGGCTTTAAGGAGTTGCAGTGGTTTGGGAATGTGGTGTGGCGGGCTTGTCCCATAAAAAAAAAATATCGTCTCGTAGCTGCCACGACTAGGCGCCTCGGTGCTCTATGGGCAGAAACCTATTTCAAGCAAAAGGTATGTCGTAGACAGGTTGTACACAGACAGGCTTTTTACCTCGTCATTGCGTTTTCGAATATGAATAGAACTTGTGGGAAGTATTTAAATAGTAGTGGGGAGTCGAAAAGGTCGCCATAGAAAGTGAGGCACGCTATGTTTTTTGTGAGTCAAGGAAAAGAAAATTACATAGCAAATAGGCATGACATTTATAGGCAGCTGACAACCTAAGGACCTACTGTATTGGTCGATTATGCCTACAGGCTGACTTATTTTGTGAACTACAATATTGTTTTAGCAACTTCAAATAATCGATCGATGGGGCCGAAAAGTTATGGAGTGGCGACCGCGTACCGGAAGACGCAGCGTTGGAAGGCCTCCCACAAGGTGGACCGATGAGCTGGTGAGGGTCGCGGGTAACCGATGGATGCGAGACGCACAGGACCGGTTGTTGTGGTGACGCTTGGGGGAGGCCTATGTCCAGCAGTGGACTTTCGGCTTTCGGCTGATATGATGATGATGAACTACAAATTAAAATTTAATAATTTAAAAAATTAAAAACCCGACTTATAATTTAGTGCCAAAAATCCGTCTAAAGACACTTGGGTTTTTGAGACGAATCTAACGACACCTTAACTATCGAAATCCATCCAGCCCTTTGGAAGATACGACGTAATAAAGAAATTTACATACAAGATACGCGCAAAAACATAACCCTTCTTTGGCAGTCGGGTAAAAAGAATAAGTTAATTTTACTTCAAACTATACAGGGTTTAAAGTGTGCGTGGATGGCCAAATCTGAAACTATTAGGAATATCGAAAAACACTGAAAGGTGTCTCGAGCCCGATTTCAAATAAATGGTTTAATTATAAAACATTTTAGAAACTACATAAATTTTAAAACTTCAACTCTCAACTGAACAAGCAACATAGATGGATAATAACTTAAGAAACACGAAAATTATTTGCTTGATTTATTTCTAGGAACACAACAATAAGAATGACGTGGCCAATAAGGTGGATTGAAATGGAAATGTGCTGGACCTTTCCAAAGAGTACCAGATGAAAGGTGGACGAAAATCATCACGAACGGTCTCCGTGGTCGAGTGGTTTAGGCGTTTGCCTTGTGACTCGGTGGTCGTGGGTTTGATTCCCACGGAAAGCATACTTTGTAAAGTTGTTTAGTTTGACTAGAATATTGCAGGCTTGAATCACCTGATTGTCTGATAAAAAGATGATTCCGTGCTTCGGAAGGTACGTAAGCCGGTGGTCCCGGCCGCCAAATGGCGGTCGTCAAACCATGTCAGAGGCCCTTGAGGTGGTTTAGAAACTCTGACACTAGGGTGTGTGGGGTCGTTAGACCTTACTGCCCACACGAAGAAGGAGAAGATCACGAACGGTACTCATTTAACAAAAAGCACAGACAAGGTCGACCACAAATGAGATGGAGCGACAATATTATAAAAATTAGTAGGAAAAATTTGGAGTAGATTAGCTAGAGACAGAATAGCATGGAAACATATGGATGAGGCTTTCACCACTATTAGCTAGCTAAGCTGTCCTTGTACATATTACACTAAATAACGATACAAATATAAATCAAGAAAAATATTATTCCTAACATTTACACTATGACCCCAACTTTATATATTTACCAAATGCAACCCCATTTCATGTCCAGCCTATTCTCTTTCCATACCAGGTTGCCTGGAAGAGATCGCGGAATGCGATAAGGCCGCCAATTGTATATTTTTTAGTTTAAGGTTTTCTTTATGTATCTATATTTTGGTGTACAATAAAGTACATATAAATAAATAAATGTGAGTTTTTGTAACACTAATCATTAGTTAAGGCGAGCCTTACTTGAGCGCGTAGGCATCTAACGCTTACCCCAGGCCCCGCAAGGAGTAGCAATACGTAATAAGTTACGATGCGCGGGAGACGCGCGCACCAAGCGCACCGCTCGCTCATGAGTTCACGGGTAGGTACTAAGTTCCGTCACAGGATAAAGTAATGCAGTAGACCAACTTGATTTGATTAGTATAAGTTTATTTTGTTTTATTTTTCTATTTAGTATTTTTTAAGGTTATAGATAGATTAAGTACGTATTGTACAAACTTGAATCCAATTACTAATCATTAAAAATCAGTAAGAATACTTATTTATTTTAGAGTATTATGGTGGATTTAAAATCTGACTGACACGAAAATTATGAATACGAGTACGATACAAAACTACGCGTCGCGCGCTATTTGGCTTTGGTGCGATACCTTCGTAAAAATCAAGTAGTAGGTAGGCACACTTACTTTAGGAAAATTATGTTACAATTCTTGAATATGGGACTGACATACGCATTGCCATCATAAATGTCCCTAAATAGATAAAGAAAAAAAAATTAAAAATATCTTGAATATTATAATTCAAGAAAGCTTAGAAGTATAAATGGTTTGGAATTTGCCTAGATGCTATTAAAAAATAAACAAAAACGTTTTTATATTTTTTAATCAAATAGTTAACATAATAAAAGTTACCAATGCAACTGGCTAAAATTCGTTGAACTGTAGCTGTCTCGGTTTGCATGGACCTAGCTGAGTAGATTGACACGGAATATGGTCCTTGGATTTGCTTGGACCTGGCTGCACAGGCTTATCATTAACATTTTCTTTGTTTTCTTTCAATATTATGTCTCGTATTGGCATACCGCGATTTTGGCGCGGATCCACAATCTCTGGCAATATACATTTCAAATAAAAATCTATAATTTTTTTCTCCATATGCACCCGCCAAAATTCGTTATCTCTTGAAATATTTTCTACTACTGGTTTTCACCGGACCATATTCCAAAAATGCATTGGTTCCTTTCTGTTACGTGAAGTTGACCCTGCACTTGGTAATACCAATTACTTTTTTTGTTTATAACCCTGGTATGTTTTATTCTATCGAATTTAAATATATGTATTTTATTTTATTCAATAGCAGTTTTAACAAAACTGGAGATGCGAGTGACAAGAGCAACTACAGGCCTATTTCCTTGGCCACTATCATTGCAAAGGTATTGGACGGTCTGATTGATCGGCAGCTGGATAAGCACTTAACACTTCACGACGCCCAATTTGGGTTTAAGCCACTTTTATCCACGGAAACTGCTATCCTCTGTCTCAAGCAGACCGTTCAATATTATGTAAGAAGGAAAACACCTGTGTATGCATGTTTTCTGGACCTCTCCAAGGCTTTCGACCTCGTGTCTTACGACTGCCTATGGAGGAAGCTATCAAGAGTTAAAAATCTTCCAAGCGATCTCATTACAATGCTAAGGTACTGGTATAATAACCAATACAATTATGTTAAGTGGGCGGGTGTTCTGTCGGATGCATACGGGTTGGAATGCGGGGTGAGGCAGGGGGGACTCAGCTCGCCCAAGCTTTTCAACTTGTACGTAAACGAGCTGATCTGTGAGCTCAGCAATACCAATATTGGGTGTTCCATTGACGGGAAATGTGTCAATAACATCAGCTACGCTGATGATATGGTATTGCTGAGCCCATCGATCAGTGCACTTAGGAGGCTTCTCCGTATTTGTGAGGATTATGCGGTGGCTCACGGCCTCAGGTACAACGCCACAAAGAGTGAACTTCTGGTTTTTAAAGCGGGTAACAAATGTTACGACACCGTCCCACCAGTCACCCTGGGGGGCGCTCAGCTTTCCAGGGTGACGAAGTTCAAGTACCTGGGGCATTGGGTCACCGATGGTCTGTCCGACGATGTGGACGTGGAGAGGGAACGCAGAGCATTGGCAGTTCGATGTAACATGCTGGCCCGTAGGTTTGCACGTTGTACAAGGGAGGTAAAGATTACACTCTTTAGAGCGTATTGCCAATCTTTGTACACGTGCGCCCTATGGATCGGCTATACAAAAAGCTCGTACAATGCTCTGCGAGTCCAATATAATAACGCCTTCAGAATTATGTTGGGGCTACCGCGCTTTTGCAGTGCATCGGGGATGTTCGCGGAGTATGGCGTACCTGATTTTTACGCTCTTATGCGGACACGAATAGCATCCCTGATGCGGCGAGTGCGCGATAGCTCCAACAGCTTGGTGGCCATCGTGGCTGACAGAATGGACAGTCCAATGATGTGGCACTGGATGACAACTCATCGTGCGTCATTCAAATATATAAAATAATATTTTTATGGGATGTGTGTATCGTTATGTGTGTATATTTTTGTGTTTGTGTGAAAAATTGTTGTATGTTTTGAATATGGACTCTTGGTCTGAATTAAATTTTATTATTATTATTATTATTATCTTATTATTTCCCTTTTCTAAATGCCGTTATTGGACATTTAATTTCAACAATGGTGTCTTTCCCAACTATACCGTCGGGGGTCACCCCAATAAATGAGTATTATTTTGGAGACAAGTCATGCCCTTCCGCATGCTCTATTGACCTGTAACGCAAATTTTGATTTGTTGGTAATTAACAAGTAAAATTTTAAAAACTTACAAAATATCCCTGTTCAATAAAGATAACGGAGCTACAGTGCCAAAGACAGATACACAGGTACACAGACGCACATACACAGAAACATAGAAAGCAAACCGTTATAAATAAATAGGATAGAATTGTAATTATTACGTAGGTATGTACTTATGTTGGGGTGTATGTTTAATTTCTTTATGTATTTTTATGGTGTTACAAGTTACAATAATGATAATGAGATACTATTTTTTTCAAATCTATACTAAATAATATTATAAAGTGGAAGTGCGCTAAGTGCGCTGTGGTAATAGCTAATTATACGTAAGTACCATGTACTACAAAGATATTGTTTTTCATTAGATCTAAAAAAAAGTCCGCGACGTTACACCTATATCTATCTCTTATAAATAAGCCACATTAAGGCAATTTTATGTCAAATAATTTATTTAAAAATTAAAGGTGGTTTTTCAGCATTAATATTCGGCAGGCATATTAATCCTTACTAGCGAAAGTTAGTACTTCATCATCAAGACAATTTTATGAAGATAAACTTTGTCTTTTACAGCATGTTATTTGAACTCACCGTTTAGGAGATAACGTAAAATTAAAATAATTCAACAATATTATTAAGTCGAACGGGCGGTGCGCGAGACGCGGCCACCAAACGAGAACGCGTCGAGCGTGCGTGACTGCGTGCGACGCGGTGCGAGAAATTCTTTTTTGTATTGTGATTATGAATTTATGATAGTTACATTCATGGGGAAGGCTGTACGGCTATACGGGAACGGGAATTCCTACGGGAATGAAGAGTTCCGTTACCTATCTCCGAAGTTCTTCATCAGATCTTCACCAAATTGAAATGGGATCAGTCCGGGAAGATACACTTCTAAAAAAAAAATAGAATCATCAAAATCGGTTGACAATTGGCGAAAATATCGCTGAGCAAACATACAACAAAAAAAACAGTCGAATTGAGAACCTCTTCTTTTTTGGAAGTCGGTATTGACTATTGACTGTTGTATTGTATATTATTAAATATACAATACAATAGTCAATTAAAAACAGTTTAGTGTATGTAATTTATAATTTCTATACATATTTCCTCTTGCCAATAAACACCGATAAAGTTACGCATTGGATTGGAAAAACTATCCAAACTGACCACATAGTTTTTTGTATGTCTTGTCATATCTTGATACATTGTTAGTAATTAGTAAGAGGATGGACTCTAGTGTACAGCGCATAAATGAGCTGGTCCGGTATCCTAAACGTTACCAAAAGTATGTTATTATAATATTTTCATAGGAAATGGTCATACTGTAACACTTTCACACTATGGCACGCGACTCACGAGTGCGCTGCGCGTATTGGTTAGCATAGACGAGACCTACACAAACGTTGCAGACGCCATAAATATTATTATTTGTTGTGTTGTGGTGGCTGTGAGTAGGTACCCACCTAGCGTATAACTACACTTATATTTCTTCTCTACATGAACACCAAAACATTATTGCACCGATATTCAACTCTCATGTAGGAAATACGAGCTATTATTTTGGCATTTGTTTAGGAGTAAGATAAGTGAAAACGGACATTTCTAATAAATAACAAATATTATAAGACTTATACAAACTCTCCGAAACCATCAAGACTAACGTAGCGGGGTGAACTACCTATTTGACATTTGAAAACAGTAAATCATTGTATCATGTGCGCGCGAGGTGGCTTTATGCACTCTGAAATAGGGTTCAAATTCAATTGTTTTACATACTCGATGCGGTTGGTAAATCTATTCCGCGCGAAAACTAAACCACTAAAGCGCACGTCTTTATGCGTATTGAAATAAGGTTTAAATTAAACTGTTTACACACATGTTTGCGGTGTGTAAATTTATCTGTTTCGTGTCGGTACTTACCTAGTTAGTAAAGTAAATTATGTATATACCTATATACCTTTTTGTTTATTCAGCCAAAGTTTATAAAAAAAAGTAGTCACCGCTGCAACGAAGAGCCGTGACAACTTTTTTTCCCCCATTTTTTTTACAAAATTATAGCTACATCTAATAAAAACTAACTACTTATATTACAACTGTTTGAACACTAAATTGTATACAAGTATTATTATTTAACCGCTCGACACGTGAAAATTCCAAAATAAAAAATAAATCTTACGTAAATAAACATAAACATTAAATTCGCGGCACACCGGTGTGCCGGCAGTGCTCGAGCGGTAATCAATTTAGGCTTAGCCAGTAACAGAACTTAGCGGGGGTGGCGGGATCGCAAAAATTGGCACACGTCCGACCTCCAACACGTTCCGCTCGGGACTAAATGACACGGGGCGCGCGCATGAAAAGACAAAATCACTTGATTTTGGAATTAGTGGGATACGTATTTTCATATTTCACATTATGACGGCCGATTTATATCACATTTTTTACGACCTTTATTGTGGTATAAGTTTTATTACTCAAAACCTTATATAACTCAAATGAAATGATAATTACATCTTGATTTTGACTTGTCTTTGCGATTTAATTGGATGCAGTAAAGTGCAAGTAATCGTGTATCGCACGGCCGAAATAGCTAGATCGAAGTGTGAAATATGTAATATATTTTTTTCAAAATTTAAATCCGTGTTGTTTACGAATAAAACACAATTTTACACAATGCAAAACAACGTTTTTCCGGATAACCTGGCCTTAAGGCAAACAAAATGGTAGAAGGAAAATAAAGCTATTTTTATTTTATTTTATTTCATCTCAAAAGGTAATCCAAACATCAGTAGGTAGGTACTTTCACATAAATTTTAAGATTCTGAAAAGCTATGAAAAAACTGATGGAACAATCAATTTTTTATGAAAAATCTCTCAAAGGGTAATCCAGAATGAACTTCAGATGATCTACACTTTGATTTAAACATCCATCACCTTTTATTTGACCGCATTAAAACATCAAAACTAAACCGAGACTCCTAATCTTTTAAGTTCTCCTAAAACCAAAAGGTTCGAGTAATCCCCCTCCTACTATGACGTGTCATTATCGTCATGTAGCCGTTATGGAAAGTCTGTTGTGCTATTTGTTTTGTGTAGCTCCGTCTCTCTCTTACAGCATAATCATGATGACATTGTCGAGTTATAGTAGGTTGGAATCAAAGTGACACTCACTTTGAGTCTTTGAGTATCAACAAGGTCAAATCAAGTGAAAACACTCCGTTAATCCTTCAAAGAGGATTAAGAGGAGGAGGATAGCTCTCACTTAACGACACGGCGACTTCGAAAAGGTATTTAGAATGTCCTTTCATCTCATTTTTATAATTTTCTCTCTTTTTGTGAAAAATCACATGGTTGAATTTCATTTCTTGGATTTTGGCGGTTAACATAATACAATAAGTTTACTAGGTATAACGTTTTCTTTACTTCATTAAGGGCTGGTTATTCTGTAGCCGGAAAGACAAATTAATAGAATAATGGCAATTTGACATTATTTCTGTACAAAAGCTATTCCGCGGTCAACCCGATATTTTTACTCGTCAGATAAAAACTATCTGACTTTTGAAAAATCAGACCTTTGGTAATAATATTTGATTTAGTATATTATTTTGATACAATATGTATGTTTCGACGATATTAAATAAAACAATTCCCTGAGATGTTAAAACAAAAACTTATTTACTCTTTTTAAAAGCAGATAGGTACCCAGTTAATACAACAAAAGCTTATCTACCCTAAACAAACGTCAAGTAGTTTTAAAAGGTTTTAGTGCCGAATTTATTTACAAGTAAAGTGTACCTACCACTAAATTTATAAACTTGTTCTCAGTGAGAATCAGTGCGAGATATACTTTTTATATCGAAAAGCAATACCATAACCCTGTACAGGTTAACTGCTCCATTGGTCGCAAGCGTGACTGCCGAGCGTGGAGTACTGGGTTCGATTCCCAGGTCGGGCAAAAAGAGTTATTGAGCTTCGGAGTATGGGAGTTAGTGTTGTGACACCCCTGTGCCTCGAAAAGCACGTTAGGCCGTTGGTCCTGCGCCAGATCTCTCCGGTCGTGTCTGGTTGACCGTCCCATCGGAATATGAGAGTGATGGAAGAGGGAGTGCACCTGTGTTTGCGCATACGCTTATGTCCCGCACCGCCATGACCGAAATCGGTCAGGAGCACTATTTATTACGTTAGGCATAATTATCTACCCATGTTTTAATATATTACCACATGGATGACATTGATATGTCGATACCTGAAGTATCAGTTTACGTAAGTGGCATTTATCAAAAATTCCAAAATGTCGCTTACGTTAATTGAAACTTCTGGTATCGATGTGTGTAGGTACTAGCAGTCCCGATAGACGATATTCTGCCTAAACGTTGCTTTTCGTGAGATTTCGCCAATTCTACAAATTTTTAAGCAACGCTCCCATTTGCATGCAGCCATTCTGTCAAAATTGTTAGGAAATTGCCTTTTTGACAGATTTCGACTGAGATGCGAATGTGAACGTTGCTTAATTTACTTATTGCAGTCCCACCTACGAGATCTAATTGTCAATCACTCAAACACTAACAAACGGTACAGCCGTTTATGAGTTTAGTCCACACAAAAAGATTAAAAGATGATTTTTGGGGTTCCGTAACCAAAGCGTAAAAACGGGACCCTATTACTTAGACTCCGCTGTCCGTCTGTCTGTCTGTCTGTCACCAGGCTGTATCTCATGAACCGTGATAGCTAGACAGTTGAAATGTTCACAGATTATGTATTCAGTCGTCAAAATTGTAAAATCGGGGGTAAGTTGGATAAAAATGTCGAACTCTATAGTATTTTAACAACAATATTAAAGAGCACGCCTTTCACTATGGTTACGGTAAAAAAAGCGCAATAAAAATCTCCCAGCGCATTTAGCGTTTCATTTTTCTACCTTTCATCCTGTTTTTCGAACTTAACTTTGTTTGCTGAGGAACGCACGGCAAATTGGTATAATTAAATATATTGCTGATGGATGGTATAGCTCGTTGCTAATGCTATATTGTGAAGCAAGGTTGTGTTTTGAGTGTATGATGTGCATAATACTTTATTGTACACCAAATTAAAAATACATAAAGGAAACCATAAACTAAAAAAAATATACAATGGGCGACCATAACGCGTTCCGTCGTTGCTCTTCCAGGCAACCTGGAATCTGGAATCTGGAATCAACATCCATCGTGATCTCCTCTACATTCTCCAATCATGAAAAACGATTCAAAATTTATTTTTCTGGTACCTACGAAGGGATATTAGGGAAAGAGCAATGTACTTTATGTGCTACGAATAAAACTATTGTGTAGCATTTTATTGTTTTCTTGCTTCGGGTCTTTGATCAAAGATTATTTCAGCGAGAACCTAACACGGGACACCAAGCGGCATGACATAACATGCGTAGATAAGTTCAAAACATGCGATGGACAGAATTATATTAATGATATTTTTCGCATAAAAAGGTAAAAAAACCCGACTTTTCATTCAGTCATAACTTTTTACAGACTTCACATTTTTGATTGCGGTCTGGTCATAATGACTCAGTATTTAGTAGACTATTTTATAACATAGATCTCGTTAGTGGTGAACATTTGGACAAAGCTCCATATATTTTTGGTCATTCTCCTTTATCTGGTGCCTACCATAACTCTTAAAAGATAACTCTGGTTTGAGCAAGTGGTCCTAAATAGGCTGCCAGTCATACAGCTACCTCTAATCATATACCCATGTTACTTCAGTTAATTTAGAACATGACAGGGGTCTCTGTGCCGTGTTTCGTGTTATTAGGTACCTACCTGTGTGTCCCGGAATTCATTCGTTATTACAAGGCCCTTCACGAAATGGAGAACATTTAGAGAGGACAATTAAATAATTGTTAGACGCACACATCTGGAATTGCTGCCAGTATTTACCTTTAAAATATGGAAATGAGCTCAATACGGAAATGGAGATTCTGAGTTGAAGTCCTTTCTTCGTAAAATTAAGTCCAAACATAGACAATGAGACGTTTAAATTACTTTTGTCGAGTTTCCAAAATAATGAGAGATTTTTACTATTATTTTTTATTATTGATAGGCACTTGACCACTACTTCACCTCATGCTAGGGGATGATATTATATACCTAATGATATAGTCTAGTGGAAGAGAAAACAAAAAGTTTGCCTGGTAAATGTTCACCTGATGATGACTTCTTCAGCTCTGGGTGGAGCGGCGTGTCAAGGGAGTGTCAGACTCTTACTGAGTAAAACCCATCCATGTTCCTTCCATTGTCCTTGCGTTCCAGTACCGCGGTAAATCTTTCGAACATATTCCGCAACCTTGCTTGAAACATTATCACACAATAACCATTTGATAATTTCATTACAAGTAAAATTGGTACCTACCCAAATAGAAATTTCAGATACAACAAAATTTTTCAATCATTGTCCTTTTTGTCCGAACGAACACAACATTCAAAAAGAACACTCAAAAGCTGCCCTTGATTTGTCGAAAAGCGTTGTGGGGAAAGCAAAAAACCCTTTTATTAAAAGGGAACTAAACGAAGCCAATCACAGTACTTTAGGCTTTATGAGCAATAAAAGCAATTCGGCCAGCGGGGCAATGTGTCGCGATAGCTCCAACCCTTGCACTCAATGGGGCTTTTTTCTTTCTTTATTTACGCACTATAGCGTCTGGGTTTCGCTCTTGAGATTTTATTATTTTGAACGATTTGGGATTTTATTTCTGTGTGTGCTCGTGGCTAAATAACAATAGCGACACGGGTCGACCTTCAAGGTTAAGCAATGCTGGCCGAGGTTGGTGCGTGGATGGGTGACCTTTTTTTTTTCTTCTAGAAATGGGAAGTCATCAAACGACTCCTTCCGCTCTGTGCGGAGCGAATGGGAGTGGAAGAAGTCATATGATGATGTCCCATCCATAAAAAAGGGAGATTGATTGAATTTGGGATGTTTTTTGTGGTAAATTTCACAAGTATTGTTTCTTTTAACTAAACTGCATAAAATTACAATACGGGATAAAAGTTGGTGTGCTAAGTTTGTCATTTCTGAAAAAAGGAATCGGGCACGGGTCTTCTAAAAAACATTCCATCTATTAAATTAATGGTGCCTATAAAACGAACTTAAAGGAATTGCGTCATTAACTTTTAATTACTTTGGTTCAGTTCGGTTTGGTTCTTATATTTACTTCCGTATGGTGTCGGACGTAAAAGAATAGCACCATACCATCACTTCCCGTGGGTGTCGTAAGAGCCGACTAAGGGACTCGCCAGAGAATGGGCAGCAGAATTCTCTGTAGGTACATTGCTACAGCTACACTGCGATCGCCTATGTCCAACAGTGGACGTCTTTCGCCTGATATGATGATGATGACTGGTTCATCCATTATTAACCTACAATAGGAAGAACTTAGTTGGCTAACCGCTAATGGATTTCTTAAGACTATAAAGAAGGTCTTCATAACTTCAGTAACGACGCACGACGCAGTGGTGACACCGAGCGTCCGGCTCCCTGCCTATGCGACACAGGAATCTCCCGAAGCAGCCATGCCCCGTGAGGACCTGTGTCGCACGAAACGACAGGGAGCCGTGCCTTCTCCCGAGCCACAGGTCGAGCACTTGCCGGATGGCCTCGATAGTGACGAGAGGGTAGGGCGTGAAAGCCTGTTCCGCCATTCCGCCACCAGGACCTCGCGCAGCTGCGACCGACGCAGCTCAAAATGTCGCTGCGTCAGTCGCTCCCCGCGCGCCAGCGCGTCCTCGCGCCCGCGCGTCCTCATGCCCGCGCGTCCTCGCGCCACCGATGCATTGACGTGAGGACTTTTGCCTCCAGGTCCCAGGGCGGAGATCCGGCCAGTGCGCAAGCCGCCTCGTAGGAGATCGTGCGATAACCCCTGATGACTCTGACGGCCATCACCCTCTGCGGCTTCCGCAGAACAGAGATGGTGCCGGCCGTCAGGTCAGCCGCCCAGATCGGGGCCCCATACAGGGCCATCGATCGCACGATCCCCACGTACAACCGCCTACAGACGGTGCTCGGGTCCCCGAGATTGGGAAGCAGCGTTGACAGCGCCCCAGCCGCGCCCAACAACTTGGGCGCCAGCCGTCGGAAGTGGGGTCCGAAATCCCACCGGCTGTCGAGCACCAATCCCAGGTATTTCATGGTGGACTCGACAGCGATACGAGATAGGCGTTAACTGTGTCAACAACAGAATCTGTGACATCATTGCTGAATTCAAAGCCCAAATTTGCACAAGAAAAATAAAAGGAAAAATTCATACCGTCCGCACGTCCTTCAGTAGGTACGTGTCCATCACTAATCTCCTAATCCCGAGATTGCAGGGGATCCCGTTAATTTCTACCGCGTTGTTACGGATAATTTTATTTATTGCAATGGGGATTCCCGAATAGGGTGTTAGATTAAACGCCTTTCCCGTTTTTATGATCCGTAGCGATCGCCGCGAGGCCTGAACGTTCACAGATGTTGGTAATAAAGGAATTTCGTTTTATTTATGGGTCGTTTGGTTACCGTACCTTTTCTTTCATATATTCCAAATTTCCAGATTTCCAGGGCCTTTTTTTGCCGTTAAGTTAACGACAAAAGAACGTAATCTAAAAAAAATGTTTTCAACTATTAAACTTTTTTACTGGCTGGGATTATTGAAAGCGAAGGTCCGATAAGAAGCCCATATCAAAGAAAAAAAAAGAAGAAAAGTCAGTCTTCAGTTCAAATGGCCAGTATGTTGCTTCTTTCAGTTTTTTTTTCAACATTTGAAAAATCCGACTGTCAAGCGCGGTTTTTATTAATTACTTGGATAAAAAAGTGGCGTTAGCATCATAAAGTCCTTGGGTAAAGTTGGTAAATTCAAGTAGGCAATATTACAAGAACTAACAAACAAATCTTGACCCAAATAAATCAAAGTTAAGTTCACTAATAACTGTACCCATTTTATCCTCCTATCTTCAACAAAAACTGAAGTACCACCACTAAACAAAGGGACGGATCCTTAAAAAATCATATGATACTCGAACAACGATAAAACTTATGTTTATGGCGACGTAATATCGATATAACATTGACATTATACCCATAGAGTATCGATAGAACACATCGTTGTGAGAACGACCCTATAAATCCCAAAATTCTTATTTCGACGTATGTTATGGGTAAAGAAGTGGGTATTCATGGGATTATCCGATCAAAGTTGGCAGTACCATTTTTAGGCAAACCCGAAATATGATTTATATAAATTTTCCCTTTTTTTATACGATGTAGCTCCTACAAAAGCCTGTTTAGAGAAAGTGGTCTCTGGATAGACATTTCTACATATGAAATATGTTATAGAAAAAACTACGACAAAAAATAACATCCTTTCTTTGTTTTCTAACAAATATTTTTGAAAAACCATGATTGAAATATCTTGGCTCGCCGTCCAATAAGAACCACGTTCCAACGAACGATGAACCATGTTCCACGCCACTCAAAGATAAGAGATGTCAGCATAGTAGACGGGGTCCGCTAGTGCCAGTAGCCAGGATTGCGGAATTTGTTTCAAAACGTCAATTCGGCCCTGGAACGCAAAGGGCATTTTAAGGAACACGGATGGGTTTTTGTCAGTAAGAGTCTGACTCTCTGCCGCTCCGGCTAGAGCGGAAGGAGTCATTAGATGATTAAAAATAAAAAAATGGTTGATATACCTGAGCAAAACCTTTTTAGGTTTATTTGACACTTACACATCAACTAAACTATAAGAAGATCAAGAAGATATTGTATTTAAAAAAATCGTAACATTAATACCACCCGTAAAAACTGGTACCTAAATGATGTATAAACTGACATAAATATCGATATCAATATACGCAAGTGAGCCACATAAACCTGAGCTGTTTATACCGGCATAAAGTGAAAAATATACAATAGCACGGTTGCGTTGGAAGCGGACGAGTTATAGCTCCCCGGTGAACGATTTACTTGAGCTCGAGCCTCGAATAAGATTCAGTGGAAAGACTGACGCACATCACGCACATTGAAAATGATGGTGTGCCTTTTTCGTCACTCGAGTTGGCACGAGCAGTCATGATAATCATTATAATTTTTTCCAGCCTTTGTACTGTACTGTACTAACTGTACTTTGTACCTACTTTCCACTGTAGGTGAATACTTAAAAAAAATTGCTTGAAAAAATAATCAAACTCATCCCGTCATTCTTTTCTGGGACTACCACGTCGCCGTTTGCGGCTATTTGAAATCCATTGCGGTTATTGTTTTTTTATTGCTCATATTTCCTCCGCCTAGTGACAGACCTGGCCAGTCCAGTTCCATTTCATTTGACAGCCATGTGATCTACATCAACAATTCGCCTTCGAACGCAGTAGCAAGTTCTTTAAGTGATCAGTGAGTTAAACTCTTAGGGTACTGGGTTTCATTGCTCGCTGTTAACATATATGTATTTGTAACAATAGCATACAACAACTAACACGTTGATGCATCTACCGGACGCATTAGTCTCCCGGAGCGACCACTATTTTCTCACTGTCCTGGTCATAGTTGGTACAGTAAATTGCTTATCATGTGACCATAACGTGCGCAAGTCTAAACCATTCCTTTGCAACAAAGGGACTCAACTCTACATTCCAGCAATTCACCGTCCCATCTGTTATTCCCTACAGCCTGGCATTTACATATCTACGTTCCGGTGGAACTTAAGGAACCTATTTCTAAGTTCTGGGCTATTTTAAGCTACATCATTTCTGGTTAAAAGTCTCTACCGATTATTAATATACCGATGGAAAAAAAATATTGACCAATATTAATGAAGATCAAACCAGCCATTAAGTAATATGTGTTTGGAGCCGATTTTTGATTATTTAAAGAGTTTTCCGTTTTATTGTTCGGTTTATATTTTTTTTTATATTTCCTTTTTTTTTTTGGCAGTTTATTTTTTTTTTGCCAAACAATTTTTATTACACGTTATTATGAAAAAGATTCAAAAAGATCTCACATCATTCGATCAGTGTACGCCGTTCTTTAAGCCGCGGAAACGTCTTACAACGTTTGAAGGTTGAAGCTACAATGTAGATGCTATCATATTCATTGCTATACCTACCTACATACACATAGCCGATAGCCGTATTAATTCTATTGAAATATTGTGCTCGAAAACTATGAAATGGAAGGCAAGATAAAGATGCTGTTGGCGCTCCACTCTTTTTATATTTTAAAAGAGATAAATGCCTTAGCATTTATTACAAGAAAAAACGGTCTGAGGCTCAGCAGTGGGCAAAGTTTTGTTTAAGGGAACACATAATGTGATTTTAAATACGGCTTAGCTCAATAGAAAATATAGCAAAACACCGTGTAAGCTTTAAATAGGCTGTAGTTATCTTATGATTAATAAAAACCAGCTAAGTGCGAGTCGGACTCGCGCACGATGGGTTCCGTACCATTATCTATAAAAACAACAAAAAAACACGTTTGTTGTAGGGGAGCCCCACTTAAATAGGTATTTCTTTCATTCTGTTTTAGTATTTTGTGAAATATGTGAAAATTTCAACTGTCTAACTATCACTGTTCATGAGATACAGCTTGGTGACAGACAGACGGACAGCGGAGTCTTAGTAATAGGGTCCCGTTTTTACCCTTTGGGTACGGAACCCTAAAAAACAGTCCATTGCGAGAAGGTGACGAAAAAAAAATAAGACTCTCACATTAAGCTCTTTTATCTGGCAAGTTCCACCGTACGGTTTGAAAATAAACCTATTTTACCTTAGTAATTTGTGTCAAAAGGTGATTAGTGTGTGTGATAGATAAAATAGGTTTTTCTTCTGCGTTTAGGTCATAAAAGTTCATATTGTGTGTATCAAATTTTAATCAAATCTGTTCAGTGGATTCTAAAAAAGTTGGCTGTTACAGACGGACAAGAGACAGACTCTCGAGATAAAATAAGCTTTCCGTTTTTTTATACGGAAATAAGGGACCCTAAAATTGACCCCTAATATTAAACATTTATTTAAACTATATAAGTACACCAAAAATCCTAACTAAGTTAACCCTAAAATATGTCGTCAAAAAATTTATCCGCATCGCTGTCGACTGGAAGTGTGCCCAAATGTCTGGCGGCATTGCCACGTTGTATGTCAATGCTTAACCTTTGTCCATGGTAAAAGCCAGCCCTTGGGTCACCCCTAGTTAAATTAACGTTATTTCTAAACGTTATAGCAGCATTGGGTATGAAGAAAAACCAATCAATCAACCCTCATTCTTCCTAGCCTTATCTGCGGCTCGTATACTTTGGGAATGGACTTCCAGGCTAACCGGATTCAAGTGAATACCAGTAGTTATTTTACGCAGACTTACTGCTTATCTGACTTTCAAGAATATAGTAGAAATTGTTATATAATTATGTGCATAGGTAGACTGACAGCTGGTATTCGGATCAGAGCTTCTGACTGCCCATTTCAACTGTCACTGAAATTCATATTTCAGTTGGACGAACGACCCTTTGTTCTAATGTAATAATAGGGTACATTTAATATCAAGGAGGGAGCCATCTTATAAATTCGAACACATTTTCATGATGGGGGTGTGTGACACATACTTCATTTGAATCGCTCATTTTGAGAACTTTATGGCGGCACTTAGTAGAACCGTTGGGGTAACATGCTGTAAGTACAGAAATAAAATTACATACCAGGTTTTGCCCGCGACTTCATATACCGTTTTTTCCAATTACCGTGAGAATTTTGGGAAACCCTCTCTTAGTGCTCCCATACACTCCGAGGAACCTGCATGCCTATCAGCTCTCTACGACCAGTAGTTTTGGCTGTGCGTTGTCTGTCAGTCACTCAGCAACGGAACGTTTTATATAATTGTCCTGTACATAACATCACGCCTGTATATCACAAATGTTAATGCAGACGTGCACCTCAAAATCCAATTAAAATAAAATCAGATTATGCTCGAAGATTTGACAATGAAAAAACCTTTTATATCCATTATAGAAAACAAATTACCCCACGGGCTTTTGCCATCATTTTCATGGTGGTCATAACATGGGACACGAGCATAAACAAGGTGTAACATAAAATGTAACATTTGAAAGGCATGTTGCACAAATAAAACTTTGATGGCTTCCGTGTGTCCAGACTTTCAGTATAAGACTGTATGTCTTATGCTGAAAGTCTTGGATAGATAAAATATGTTTACTTTTTGTAGGTATTAATAATAATATTATTATAGTTTCTAATCCTGATTGAATTTTGTTCATGATTGTCAAATTGCAGCAGAGATGGCAAGCCAACGACGCGAGAGGTCCAATAGCAGCAGAGATGGCTAGCCATCAACGCGGGAGGGTCAATTGCAGCAAAGATGGCAAGCCACCGATAAAAAAAAATGCAGCAGAAATTACTAGCCATCAACGCGGGAGTGTCAATTGCAGTAGAGATGGCTAGCCATCGATGTGGGAGGTCCAATTGCAGCAGAGGTGGCTAGCCATCGATGCGGGAGGTCCAATTGCAGCAGAGATGGCTAGCCATCAACGCAGGAGGGTCAATTGCAGTAGAGATGGCTAGCCATCGATGCCGGAGGTCAAATTGCAGCAGAGATGGCTACCCATCAACGCGGGAGGTCTAATGGCTGCAGAGATGTTAAGTTATTTTTCACTTTGCAGTAGTTTTAAGTCCAAAATCTTTTACCTAAATCGTTACCAAAAATACAAGGTAGCCCAAATACCTCATCCTCATATGAATCATTCATAGTAGGATTGGTCCTTTGTGAATATAAATTATCATAATTTAATTTGCGTTTGTGTGAAAAGGTGAGCTATTTATAGAAACTATTTTCTGATAACCAGGACTTCAAAGATGTGTGGGACTTTGATGTTTGGAATGATCTACTTACTGTTTAATGTAATAGGATATTAGTCGTTTTTTTGTCCTTTGAAATACTTCGGTTCAGGTATTTTAATTATCTTTACTAATATAGTGAAGCTGAAGAGTTTTTTTGTGTTTGTTTGAACGCACTAATTTCTGAAGCCACCCGCCGGATTTGAAAAATTCTTTTTGTATATGATAGCCACATTCATGAGGAAGGCTATACATATAAGGGATCGGAAAATTCCTACACGAATGGGAAAAACGGGATATGCGCGTACGAAGTCGCGGGCAAAAGCTAGTGTGATATAAGTTTTTTACTTGTCGATGTTCTTAGTGGCAGCCTGGAGTCAGAACTTTTCACCCTTCTTTGTTCTTAGGACCTATGAAATGATATGAGATTACTAAAGAAATCTAACGAGTTCGTCACATACATTTCTGAAAAATAATGGACACGTATTTTTCTTTTTCCAGGTTAAGAGGCCACTATTTTAGAGAAAATAGTGGCCACTATTTTCCTTTATTACTATTATAATAAAACTAAACAATTTAAAACTACCGTTTCATCATCATCATCATCATATCAGCCGAAAGACGTCCACTGCTGGACATAGGCCTCCCCCAAGTGTCGCCACAACCACCGGTCCTGTGCGTCTCGCATCCATCGGTTACCCGCGACCCTCACCAGGTCATCGGTCCACCTTGTGGGAGGCCTTCCAACGCTGCGTCTTCCGGTACGCGGTCGCCACTTCAAAACTTTTCGGCCCCATCGACCATCTGTTCTGCGTGCAATGTGCTCTGCCCACTGCCACTTCAATTTGGCGATCCTTCGGGCTATGTCGGTAACCTTGGTTCTCTTGCGGATATCATCATTCCTGATTCGATCACGCAAGGAAACTACCGTGTAAAATAATATTAACGTATAATCTTGTGGAGCACTTAACGTGCTTAGTTTCTGCATTTTCTAAAATAAAAGAAGTAACCAAACAAACGATGAGGGCGCCACTGCGTGCTCGGCGCCCTCTTAACAAAAAAAGGAAGACGATACAGTACGTTGAAAACTCGTGTAACGTCAAATGTTGTGGACTGTATTTGGTTCTTCGTTCTTGAATCCGGCTCGAAGGACCAGAGAATACACTTTTAACCTAAACGTGACGTCACAAGCCCCCACTCCTGATGCGCTTTATCGTCGCCAATTTTTATTGATTTGATAAAGCTCAGATAAGTAACGGACTAAAAAGAATCATTTTTTAAATCAGAAATCATCACTATAGTCGTTTTCTTAAACAGGCCACTTTGAAAAATGATAACTTCGGTTTGACTTAGAATTATAAATTTTAAATAAAATATTCAAGACATGTATTTTTTTAGGTTTATCATATAGATTACAGGGCGTGCCAAATAAATAGACATAATACGCACACATACGCTCGACAATCATTACCGTATTTTGGGGTAGTCGGGTAAATATATTTTCTCTTCTTAAAAACTTAATCATAATACTATTTGTTCCTCCATCGCAGCTTTATGCCTAACCCAAAGAAATTGATACCCTTCATTCCCTCGAATCAAGGAAATTGCCCATCAATCCCCGAAAGTAAGATTGGAGGAGGGATAATAACGCAATGATGAGAAATGCGCAGTTATCCTTCGATTTCACTTACCGAAATATTTCGTTATCCTTTGTTGGGCTTTGAATGAAATAACTGACTTTCCGAATTTGCAGCGTTCCTTGAATGCAGAAACGTTTTACTACAAGGTGTCAAAATGACGTACCAATCTGTATGTAAGACGAAGCCAAAGTTTCTTCACTAAACTACTCTCGTTCTTACTTCTAGCTCAACACAGGACAGTTCAATGTTATGTTCAACCGACAGTTCAACTATATCTTTTCGAGTTTTAAATTTTATAGACCGTTTAATTAAGATAAGTGAACCCCCACGCAGCATTGATTTTCGGTTAAAACAACTGCCCAAACTGTAATTATCATAATTAATTAACTTACCTATACTATCTAATAGTACCTACGTAAATAGGTACCCATAACTAAAATCTTAATATCTAATATTGTAAGCAATCAAAACTTCACAATTTTGTCTGATGAAAGGGTTAGTGGGTTGTCCTGTTAAAGGTCTAATTTGGTCTGTGGGTCTAATAACTTTGAAATCGATTCCTCAAAGTGACACTCTTGTTGTCTCGCAAAAACTTAAAACTACATAGGTACCTACCCCACAAAATAAAATAAAGCTGGTTTTACACTAAAGCAATATGGAATCGAGTCGAATTGTGGCATGTGTATTGTGGCATGGATGGCTAAAGGGCGACACATTGGGACATAAGAAGAATAATACTACAAATAATATAAGACTATAATTCACTAGCTGCCGCCCGCGGCTCCGCCCGCGTGAATGTCGAAAATTATCCCAAGGGATCATACTCCCGGGATAAAAAGTATCCTATGTGTTATTCCAGATTATAATCTACCTCTGCGTCAAATTTCATCAAGATCCATTCAGTAGTTTTTGCGTGAAAGCGTAACAAACATACATCCACCAACATTTTCCACCTTTTGATCTGCGCCAATTTTTCGGCGATTCAAGATCTTTGATTTAATATAGTTATATATTATGACTTGACTATGTCACTTTGTCGCTGATTACACGCCGCAATTAAATGAAAAAGGCTTTTAATTAAACAGCTGATTAAGCTAGTTGGCTGCGACATAATATATATAGTGTCAGTAATAGTACATTCAGCAACAGATATGATTAGATAAGATATTATCAGGATAGGGTTAGTAAGATAAAATTATGTATCTTGGTTTTTTTATTAACAAGTTATTTGAGACGCCCACTGCGGCTTCGGCTATTTCATCCTTGACAAATAGATGTATTTCTGTCAACTCACTTGATGTTACGTCATCCTTATAGACAGAGACTCAGCTAATAATTATTATCCATCAATCACCAATAATCTTTATGCAAAACTTAATTGTGCATTTGCTAGTTAAAATTTTTTGAGGAGGTGTGACTACAGGCTAATAGTAGATTATGCACCGAGGGCCTAAAGCAGAGACTTATGTCACGGGCTTCACATTTCATCCCAAACGCAATGAAGGATTCGAGAGTTAACTCCCGAGCTTAGCGATGGAAGCAAGGGTTGCAAGAATCCTGAATGCAGCGAGGGATTTAAGCTAGCCTAAGGCAAATACTCCATTATCCCTGAGGAGCATTCTTTACTTTTCACAACTACTGCAAGAAAACTGTGCACAAGCCATGAAGAGAGGTGCCTTGTCGCGATCGGTGTGCGTCGGTCTCCACTGCTAGGAGCAGGTCGCGTGTCCGAAGCTGTGCCTCCACCCTACCGCCGCCGGGCAATATTGTGATTAGCGGGCTATAATAACAAAATTTATATTAGGTTTGCCTGGCACGTATTTTGACGTTTTTGTGCAGGTGGTGTATAAATAATAATATCGATGCAGGCGTCAACAGCGTCGACTTAACATCTGCAATATTGCGAGAAATAATTGTGAGATGTTGCGCAGTGTAAAGCCAGCCTTACGGGGAAGCGTTATCTCAGCAATGTAGACGCCCTTGACACGCCACAGTCCATCGTGACGATAATAGGAGTAGATCAAATGGAAGATATGACGTCTGCACCAGATACTCGTGTTACACGGACTTAGAGGAAATGGGGTTTCTTGAAGATTTTCACGTTATTGTTGTGATGAACCTTGGGCGTTGTGATGACAGTCATACATTAATGATACTACTGAGGCGCTATGCCTGAGCCTACTTTATTTGATTGTATATTTTTCCAAATAAAAAAAACACTACAAAGTACAGAATTACCAAAACACTGACTTGCGAAATTATTTAGTACTTTGTATTGTTTTTTTCTGGAGTCGTTTTTTTTTGTGAATAAGCTTACAACCCTAATCTCTTCAAAAGTTAGAGTGAACAAGCTCCTTCTGGATAAGCTTGCTCCATCGTAGACTTTATCTCTGTCATCTCTGACATAGACTAGAGTCAAGAGCAAACCCATCACTAATAAAAAAATAATAAAAAAAAGTGTTTTATTTGTCATATTTTAGTGGTACACCACTAAGAAGACACAGGAAAGCAAAATACGCAATTTCGTATACTCAAATGGATGATTTTTCCACGTATCTTTTCCTGCTATTTGGTTTTAAAAACCAAACTGGGTGGTCCCATTGAAATTTTATCAGAAGTACTATATCAGTAGATGATAGAACTATCTTATAGCTGGAGTCGATGGATTAAGAATACTTTTACCGCCACGGCTGCAACTCAAACAGTAAACTGAACCTAACTAGCGTCATAAATATTGAATGACTGCATTGAACAACATTCATAGAGGCTAGGCTTAAAGTCTTATAAATAACTAAGTAGATTCGGTTTGTTTACCCATTACTGTCGAATAACATTGAGACTGTGTGTACTTACTCGCTTGGTAGGTCTCAGTAAAGACGGGAACATTGCTAAAGGGTATTTGTGGAGGGGAAATAACAGGCAGAAAATTGTCTTTTGGTGACAGCAATGAAATGTTATACGTTGTTTGGATGTTTCCCTCGAGGTTTTGTAGTTGTAATAAGCTGAGGTTTTCGTTTTATCGCTTAGTCTGCAGTCATGTTGGTTTGGTAAAGAAGAATGAGCGGTTTATTTATTTATTTTAGTACATGGAGGACTACTACCTACGGCTAATAAAAACCATAATCACCAAAAAGCCAAATACCAATCCTCACGTATCCTCCTTGTTTCTGCTGCTAGGTAGAAGTTGTTCCTCACATTTTGTCGAGTAGGCGCCCATTAAGGCGCTATGAACAGTAACAACTAAAAAATTGCTGGTTTTGTACAAGCTGCAGAAAAAAATGTATGTTAATTTTAACTATATTACAACAAACTCTGTTGTTTCCGAAACATGTTTAAAAATAAAATCCTCGATAAAAATAATCATCAAAGTTACCTCTAAACCCGTGTTACTAGCCTAATTATGCCGGTAAAATTTATACCTTCTATACAGTCCGAGAGTGACCGAGTTTTTGCTGATCACAGCGCCTTAATGTACGGAACAACATTTTTGGATATTTCAGAGTTGATTCTGTCGTAAAACTTGTTTACATTGATATTACTTCACCCCTTAAAAGATTTTCAATGAGTCATCCGTTATAGCCCACCTCAAGCTTAAAATGACATCATCATTTTAAGCTTGACCTCATCATCATATCAGCCGAAAAACGTCCACTGCTGGACATAGGTGAACCCAAGTGCCGCCACATCAACCGGTCCTGTGCGTATCGCATCCAGCGCCGTCATTCGTACTAAAATACAATCTTTCAACGAGCCATGTAAATAATCTCATGACGAAACACTGAAGTAGTATTGTAGGCGTAAACCAATTTAGACATCATAATAAACATTAGTCGGTACCTACGCAACCCTATTCTATCAAAGGAATATATTAAATTCCTGTAAAAGAAAAGCAGTGGTCCTGAAAAGGTTGCCCGAAATAAAACGAGTCCGTATTTGAAGAGGTTTTTATTAAAATCCTTTTATTTTGTGTCACTGCTTTATATTCTAGTACAAGTCTTAAAAAGTAGGTAGAAATTAATTTTAAATTTAAAGATGGTTGGAAAGGCGCGAATTTATCTAGAGGTTTGATGTATTTATCTTACGAAAATGAATAAATGCATTGTCGTCTATAAGTACTTGATACTTTACAAAAATATTCAAATGCAAGTGTGCATCATTGTTAGGTATAGCTGTTGTGCAAATCTAATCAAACAAATAACATGTACTTATTTCAATAAAAAAACATGCATATTAAACAGTATAAACTTCAGTCCCTTGTCGATAACAATTCGTTAATTAGACAACACCTCACTGTGTTTTCAAAAACGACAAAAGCTTTAAAACGATGACACATAATTTGATCTACCAGACTTACAAGTCGCTTATCAAAAACACCATCCCCTAATGCATTGTTTACAACACAATAACACATTTTCAAACAAACATCATTACATATTCATTGGTTTGAACGAATGGAACGTACATTTGAACGAATGAAAAATTGCAATGACCTTAATATCCACAGAAAGTTCCTCGTTCAACGAATCGTGCAAAAGAATTAATGTCCCCTTTCAAAGTCAAAGTTGGTTCAAATTGAGCAGTTTGTAAAGTAAGTAATAGCTAACTCAACAACGCATATACGGAGTTTGAGACTAGTTCCAGTCTTCCCTTCCCATCCCTCGTCTGGGATTTCGAAACTAGTGCAATGCCATGTTAGAAAACGATGAATTTGAGGCAAGATCTGCTTTACAAAACAAGAAAGTGATGGGAAAGCGGACGTACATATGTTGACGCTGAAAATCAGTGGAAAATAAAAGGCTAAATTAATACAGAGGTAAATGGGTTGTAGAGGTCTGGTAGGCAGCCGCTCCACGTAAAATATTGGTATTCAGCTGAATCCGGTTTGACTGGAAGCCGACCCCATTCCCAATAAAGTTGGGAAAAGGCTAGGCAGATGATAAATCAACAGTCTTTGATAAATGATGGATAAAAGCAGATGAAAACCAAATCATTTTCCATAGACGATATATCGTGCATCATTTTGATAAGTTTTCGATTCCAATTACACTGATTTCTTCGACATAATATATTCAGTACTTTTCTAACAAAAAGCCCAATCATTTTAAGAAAACTTCTAAGAATCGAGTAATTAAAAAAGGCTCAATTAGGTCACGGCTGGAGTTCTGGGACAAAAACGTTCAAAAACAATGGAAGCAAAATATATAATCAAAAAGCTAGAAGAAATTCAGATTTTTCCAAGAACGTTTAATATTGCTATGAAGCCATAATTTTTCTGAACTAATAATGGCCATGTCGTTAGAAATTTCAACCTTTTTGCTGGTAAAAGAATTTTCACAGTGCAGTGGAATTCTCAAAGGGCTACAAATAATTCAGCGGTCAAATATTTTGTTTGAAAAAAGTAACTTTTCGAAAGGCATGCGATGAACTCAAACGATTTGTATGTGCTCGAGTTAGATGAAATTAATTGTAATCTGATTTGTTAAAATAAATAAATGTTGAAACCCCGAATGTCTGTCCAGAATAAGTTAAACTAATTGATAAAGCAGTCATTTCTTTTATAAACGCCCTCCCTTACATAACTAATATAAAAGACGACCTGTTTTGCAACAAAATGGAAATTTGTTGGGTCACAGTGCCACAGTTGAGAAAATTTTAAAGGTCAGCTTTATTTTAGTAGCTGCTACTGCTACAACTCCGAATTTAGAATGTATACCAGGTCAAGCGACGACAGTAAATTGAGACTTCGTTTTTAGAGAAATTCTCTTCTCAGGCGGATTAAAAAGTTTTCGGGGAAGAGTTGGTATTAAAACTTGGTGTTTCTTTACGACGCTAGTTGAATTTTCCACGAACGTGAATCTTGAATAGCTTGGTTGGTTTTGATTAAAGGTGATAAAACCAAATATTTTTTTTTTAAATTTCTTGTCCTACATAAATTTCAAATCACATTACAAAACTCATGTTAAAATAACACCAATTTAGAACAAAAAAATAGAAACACAACACAATGATGATTGGCAGACTTGCAATCGTTCTTGAATAAACAAGAGATTCAGTTAAGAATAATAAGGCCTGTCAAAGATATTTGGCAGTTCAGACAGACTGCACTGGGATTGACTAAAACGATATGTCCTCTGGAGACTAAATTCAAATGCCGCTCGAACACAGAAAACAAATCAAAATATGAATCGAGCAATTGGATGATGCTGATGGTTATAGAACAATCTGACAAAGAAGTGATAGGAGATGAAGAAACAATAAATAACGTAGGCAAATCTAAGAGGAGCCGGAATTTAGAGACAAAATTTACTTGAAACTAACTGCTCAAATTAGAATAAGCCTAAAAACAACACGAAGGTGAAATAAAGTCAAACTCGGACGGAATGTGAAGATCTTACACGATTTTGATACGAGTAATAGGTAATGAATGTAAAGTCAGTTATATTTTGCCAAATTGACTACCAACTTAAACTGTACATATTATTCAATCACAACTGTCATTCACAATTGTATGAACAACGGGCCAATTCTACTTACTTATGAAAGCAACAGAAGGCCAATTCTCGTTCTTTTAAGCGTTCAAATTCATCTCAGAGACATACAATGACAAAAACTTTTTTAAATGTCTTCTCTTTCTGCGATGCAAATGTGAACGTTCCTTAAAAATACGAAAATTACTCTCTGGCATGTCATGATAAATTCACGTAGTTGGTTTGTCAATTTGATAAAAAATAATTTCCCTGATTGTATTAGAATAATCTTAGTTTAAATCTAAATCTGCCTCTGGTTGTTGAATGGCACAAAAATATTTCTCTTTACACGCGAGAACATCGCAGGCACGATAGATTTGTGAGTTCTCTATATATTTACATAGGATTGTAATTGATTCTGTCCTTACAGGGTTAGGTATAGTATAATAAAATATATTTTTACCTTAATCAGCTATGTACATGTTAATTTAGACAGTATTTGGGTTTCAATGACAAACGTCTCGTTATCTAAAGATAGATTGTATCGATTTAGTTGGGTGCTACCATGGTCTTGATTACATAGCGATGTGAGTTGTGATCGGAATTTGAATGCATTCTTGTATACCTAAAGATATTGATAATGTTATAAGTGACTATGATTTTCTTATTCATAACGTGTAAAATAAATTCTAAACAGAAATTAATAAATCAACTAAAACGCCCGATTAAGTTATCAATTAGATACTCATTATTACCATAAAATGACAAAGAGTAAATAAATTGATCATAAACCTTGCGTTTTTCTCACGAGTTTACATCAGTTGTTACATTTGTATCGAAACTCATGGTAGCGCTACTGTTATGCGGCATTTTATATTCAAATTGATGTACAATGTGGTTGTTTGCTATTGTGAAGGTTATTTCTATTTTATCATTATTAAATTTAATAGCCCTTACGTAAGTTAGGTCTCTTACGTCACTTTCGGGTATCTTAATTACAACAAGGACTAAAATGTTTGAGGAATGTTAAATAAAGGTTTTCATTTTGATCGATAACTATGAACTTTAAATGCATGACTGTTTTAGATTTAATGTTTTCTTTGCCCTTTCAACTTTTTTTCCGTTTATATTTGAGACTAAGCTTATAAAATATAATAATAATTATGATAGTAAGTAACTAGCCTTTGTATATCAAATTAGATTTTAAACTTAACGTTTACACTACACCCGAAAGTGTAGTAATAGAATGTGAAATAATTTACATTTTAAAGCTATTATGTACAAAGATATAACAGTATTTGGCCATTAAAATATATTACTACATTATTTAGAATACTCGAGCAAGAGTTGTAAAATTGAAAAATAAAGGATTGATATTAATAAAAGCAATTAGTACGCACTTGATAGATCAGCTATCTCTAGAAGAAAATATAACGCGCAATCAAGAAATAACAAAAGCCACAATGTGGCATCAGCTTAACGTTAAATAAAAGCAAACTGTTATTGCCAACTGAGATAAAAATGATATTGCAGAATATTTTGAGCAGAATTTATTAATATCAACCTTATCTAAAATTAATAAGTTTGCTTAGGATATTAGCGTAGACACGAAGGACGTACTCGACAGGGCCAAAATATTCTTAGTAGATAAATGAAACGTTTCTACATAACAAATTATATTTGTCTAGTAATGTACAGAAAATATACACTCGTTCCATAATGAGGTAAGCAAATTTTATTGAAAAATCAATGGAAGAGATATACAGGCAATACAAGCATTTAGTCATTTATTTCTGGTCGAAATAAACAAAAGTGTTAATAACAAAATAAATCTTAACAGTACTGACAAAGAAATTGTTGACAAAATCAATAGTTATGATACTTATAATAGCACCACACGTCTAAGATTTGCGCTTAACGCACTATTATAACTACTAGTATGTATACAATAGATATGATGAAGAGAAGAGAAGAAGACTAAGCTACTGGAAATATAGAAAGTTATCATTTATCTTATATCTATATTCAATAATTAATTGGTACCTTTCGAATCTCACACCACTAAAGTTCAATGAAAGCATATCAAAGCATTCAAAACTATTTAATAAATGAGTCATTATTAATTTTTCAACTCTATTTAAAGCTACATTTCAATGCGCTTAGAAATAATAAATATTTAAAGAAAATTATTCTGTACGAAAATAACATTTATCAATTCGAGAATTCCTTTTAATTGAAAAATCTTTCAAGCGTTATCTTGAAAAATAGTGAATATCGCTTGAAGTTCACGTTGGAAAGTTACAAAATGATAACACATAACCTTGATGGTCATAGATTAAAATACATATTGGTCCTTGAAACCACATGGAATCCCACTATTCGCTTAAATTACACATTAGTTATCGTCAGCCGCCTTGGACTTCTTGGTCTATTTAAGTTCGATCCTGACCCTCTGACATGGACTTGGACAGACCCTGGAGGCATATCCACAGCTGAATGTAGACTTGCAGCCCTCGAAGTTCTTGGCGATGGAGCTACTCTGATGTCTACTGCGCTGTGTAGGCTGGCTGCTCTTGAAGACCTGGGCGTGTGGTGGGACATTTCTGATGGTGTGACTAGAGCTGGTATGTCAGCTGCTGACCGAGAACGCCTTGGAGGACTTTCGGGAATGAGCGCCATACCGCCCATACCCATGCTACTTACGAAGACCGAGTTCTAAAAGATAGGAAGCGCAAACAATGATGCATTAGTCTTTTGTAAAACAAAGGTGCAATGTGCAGTAAATTTTCCGTTCTAAGGAAAATTACTAGATCTACGTGAGACACATTAAACGCGTTTAAAACACATGGAACTTGGTGTTTTTGTCTATCCAAGCTTGTTTTGTATGCTACTTAAAACCATTTACTGTTTTCTATTTGCAGTAAGTATCTAAACACTGAAAGCAAAATTTTTAACTGTTATTTTTCCAATTTTATGTTTTTCTTCTCTAAGTTGTTTTGTAATAGAAATCTGATAATTTAGTACGTCCTTACCTGCCGCGGTCTATGGGACAGGTACCCGCATGGTTGATAAGATGAGAATGATGCCCCGCAGTCGTATGACACACAGCCGCGTGACAGTGATGCTCGGTGCTGTACAAAGCAGTGTTTCATTACCACAGGTCGGATAGATAGTGCAATATTAAAGTGTCAATGACGAAGTCCAAAATATTTGAGATTGACATCGTGACTTAGCAATATTTGAGATATTACGCATATTTAAGCTAGCACAAGTCAATCCTATCCATTTTGGATTTTTTAGTGTCGTTAACACTCATGTTAATAATAAAGGCACGTCAATATTAAAATTTGTCGTTAAATTGCACTGCCTATTCCGAGCTACGTTCATTTCTATAAAAAATCTTACCAAGCCAATCCTAAGGTGATCAGGGGAAGTGCTTGTGAAGAACCTAAACATTATGTATTAATGCCAAAGTTTCATTGTGTGTTTATTTTGCTTGGTGGACTGTATTTTCTGTTTCTGTATTAATGTTATCTTCGTTTTTAATTGTCACATTATCACCTGGGATGCACACCATTTGCTTGTTTGGTGAATTCTGGTCATATCTGTCTCACGGAGAGAATGTTTATGTCTGATGGCTTAGTGTGAGTTTTTAACGTTCGCTTATGTCAAATTGTGTAGAAAAAAACAGGTTGTCCGTGAGTGTCACCAGACGGCGCTTATTCAGTTTCAATACAAATTGGCGTTTACGCTAACGCGATCGAGAACGTTAAGAAACTCACACTAAGGCTACTGAACATTTAAAACATAAGGCCACGTTTCTACTCGAGTGCAAGTTTAATTACATTATGGGGCACTATTGAGCGATTGATCATATCATACATGTACCTCGGTAACCTGCAAAGTAAAACCACTTGCATACGGGCTGGTTGCAGGTGCAAACATTGCCCGGGATTTGATATACAAAACGCTCCGGGCGTGCGGCGACGAAAATGTATGGAGTTTAGCCACGCGGCCGCGACGCTAAAACAACGACACTGAAACAGTTTCGTGATGCGCGCGATTTTTGGATAAAACTAGTGTCATGCAACTAATATCATCGTATAAACGCGACGTGAAACTAGTGTTACGAAAGCGCCTGCGTTGATATGACGCGTGTTTTTTAGTCGTGCTTGCTTTCTTGCTAGCCAGCCTCGAATCCAGCAACATCTTTTCTTTCGAGACAACCTTTTCTTAATTTTAAACAATAGATAACATTTATATGACTACATTTTGTAACGCAAAATAAAGCTTTGATGTTGGCGGAGCCATGGACACAGACAAACTGTGGGTTCCACGACACTATTACTTTAATGAAACTAGTTTCACAGGTACTGAAAGTAGTGTTATGAAATTAATTTCATCATGCATAAAACTTGTTTCGTAATGTAAATTCAGCTTAATTATATTTCATTGATTTGACGCCCATACATTTTATCTTGTCAGCGCCCTGTCCGTTTTGTATATCAAGTCCTTTATACCCTTAGGTATTGCTAGAAAGTACAGTCCACCAAAAATGAAACGATTGTCTCTTGTCAATCTAAAAAAACAGTGTTCGTTCGAAATGAGTCTGGATTGCGTGTTCACTAATTAGGAGGGAGAAATACCTTACAATATCATTATAATTTAGGCATTCACTTTCTGCAGTTTGCTGTAATAGAAAAGGTTTGCGTTGTACTGCCTGCAAAATAATTTCCATTGTTGCTTTTATACACGTCACATGCTATATCTATGTGATTTTAGTGCTAATTTAAAATTGTATCAAAACATTTTAAGTTTTAATGATGTCACTTCTTAAATGATTTGATCGGATTTTACAAGAGTAACATTCGGTTTCTGAAACGAAAATCAACCCAAAATAAGATACCAGAACGCCAATTCTCGTACTTAATTAAAAAGCGTTCGAAATCAAATCGCAATACCATCTCAGTGACAAGCAATGACGGAATTTGTCAAAATACACTCAACACGCTCTACATAAACAAAGGCGGCTGTTTTTGACAAATTGTGACTGCGATGCAAGAACGAACGCTCTTTTTAAGGACGAATATCGTCAGACGCATGTCCATGTTCAATGCTATGACAAGTTGGGTTTAAATTTGGTCAGATTGTTGTTTTTTGTCTCAGAACCGTTGTAAGTCAGTGCCAGCATACACAAACGGCAGGTAGTAACTCACATGAGGAGGCACCGACACAGAGTTTTCAGCTAAAGCACAACTCTGTCGATGCTGCTGCTGGAACTTCGGCTGATACGGCTCCAGCATTCTAACGAAAACAATATTTATTAGTATTCTTGTTTAGAGAGGTAATCTGTTTAAGTCCGAATATTTTTTTCATATAAATCGTTAGAATAAAAAATAAAAAGGGTTTTTTTTAAGGAACATGGGTTGAATGAACCAAAAATGCCAGAATGCTATGGCATGTCATTATAAATGATTATGCTTCAATCTAAACTAACCCAAATCTTATTTTAGTGATTGCTCTTAAAAGCTCTTTATACCACAATCAGAATTCTTAAAATACTATTGTAGTTTAAGGTCGCCCATTGCTGTAGAATAAACCTTTCCACTAATATTTTGATCAAACTATTTACTACAATTTGCGACAAAGCTCTATAAGTGAATTAGGTTTTTGTGCCTATCTTCTGAAAGTTCTGGAAAGGTATAAAACCTGGATGAAAGTGTTATTAACTTTTTATAGGCACTTTCAAAACGAATTAAGTTCATGACTGGGATGAAAATTTTAGTTTTGAAACATGAAAAGTAATAACGCTGGGCTGGTTTATTCTAAAATGTTTTGTTATTGAATTGAATTACATAGTTTGAGATACCTCGGCCCAGTTTCTTGTATGAAAATTGTCACAAAATTATTGTGAAAAATTATCAAATGTGCGTTTTCTAGTCGTGATTGGTCGAATGAATTTAGTGACGAATGCAAAAATGTTGTGTATGTTGGTAAAAAAAAAATGTTTTTTTTTTTTGTTTATGTAAAGATAAGAAAAAATGTGTACCTAGACTCTTTTTTACTACGCTTCCGTTAGAAGATATTTATTCAAGAAAAAATTGTGTTTTTTTTCATCACGAATAATGATTAACTAGAATTCGCTCAAGTGTGTGATGTTGAAAGTTTGTTCTATATCCTATTCAGCTGTTATTGTGACACATTCTTGGTATGTATATTCTCTTATCTTAATTAATTGCAGGCACTAATTAATATTAAAAGTAGGTATAACAGTGAGGGTTCTGATTTTGAGCTTCAAACAGAGTACGTTAACGAGCGTATTGTTTTTCAAAGTTAAGTTTCTTCAGAACTTTGGCTTAAAAAAACAAAGTTCGTCTGCTGTCAGATTTAGTTTACGTAAATAGCTTACTTTGAAACTTCAGCTAAAAGTTCACCTAAGTGCAACTATTTTAAAAAGAGACTGAGCACAGATTATCGTTAAGACCTTTAGAACTAGGCTGTCAAAAAATGAAAATAAAACTTTTTAATTACTTACAGACCAAGGACCCGAAACATTAGGGTTGATTCTTAAAAAACAAAATTTAGTCCGTCAGTAAGATTGTTAAAAAACAAATATTGGACGCGTATTTTTTCTACCAATTTCTTTATCTATCTAGAAATGATATAACACACCATTCTTGATTTTTTATCCGTTTATCTTCGTTAATTTTTATTTATTTGATAATGCAAAACAAAGAGTCCCTTTTTTCATTAACTGTCGGACAAAATATATATTTTTTTAAATTCTGTAAACATCACTAGTCACGTTGTCGTTATATTCGAGCTGTTCAAGTTTCGTACTAAAATGAAGGCAAGGCCAATGGTGCTTAGCGCGGTGAAGTATTCCACCTAATCCTCTCATCATCTTGCCAAGAACTAAGAATTTAAAGTAGAATATTTGCCAAATTCTACTTTAGCCAAAGCATTTGGCATGTTTCTAACTCCAAATAACCAATTCAAAAACCGGCCCTATAAGTCTACTGTCAGTCGTTAAATCTTTGCCAATGTCTGTGTTCAGTCTCTCTGCTATATAGTGCATTAAAAATAAAACAAAATAATACTACGTACAGTTTATAGACGCACCTGATCTTGCCCCAACGATTGAAGAACAGTGCTATGGCAGCCACCCACAGGAGAAGGACAAAGGCTACTATGAGGGCTTCTTCTGCTCTCACTACGACACCACTGCCATCTGTTGGAGAAAAGGATCAGTTATTTTAGGGCCAAACAACGAACATACTGGCTGGTATTAAAAAAAACAATGAAAGAGCATAGGCGAATGGTGATGACAAATAAAATAACACAGTTGTCAGTGTCAATGCCGCAGCCAATTAGCTTAATCAGCCGTTTAATTGGTTGCCTAGCCTTTTTATTTAAATGTGCCGATTTTTAGCGACTTAGGTGACATCTTTTGTTCAATATCGTTTAATGACTTGGCCATGACACTTATGTCGCTGATTAAATGGCACAGTTCAATGAAAAGGCTGCGACATCAATATTCCTTAGCAATAGTGACTTCTGACTTCTCCTGAAACTGAGTTTAGATGTGCTGACTGCCTTCAGTTTCATCTATGAAATTCGTTATAAGAGACCCATAATAAATTATTAGCAGACTTTGACTGCTGATAAAAAATTGTATCATCATCTGCCTAGCCTTTTCCCAACCATATTGGGGTCGGCTCCCAGTCAAACCGGATTCAGCTGAATACCAGTATTTTACTTGGAGCGGCTGCCTACCAGACCTCCACAACCCATTAACTGGGTAACACGGTACTTCGTGGCAAGACTGGTGTCAGATTTTCTGGCTTCTGACAATCCGTAACGACTGCCAAAGATCTACAAATGACAGCCGGGACAAACGGCTTAACGTACTTTCCGAGGCATGAAGGAGTATGTTAATATGGTCAACCATCCACAGATCAACCTCGGAAAGCGTTGCTTAACCTTGAAGATTGGTCCGTGCGGCTGTTATAATTTAGCCACGAGTTATATCAAGGGTAATATTTTATTTTAGACCAGTCAGATCTTTTGTGGGCAGTTACCACGAAACTTATAGAAATTATATAGGTACTGTTAATTTAAATTATACACGACTTTTTATATTTAATTTCAATATAAAAAGTCTCGAAACTGTAAACAAACACAAAATGGAGTGTCCTTACGAAATACTGAAACAATCGTCAAAATAATAAAACGACAAGGGCCCAAGCTAGTAAGTTGATGCAAAGCGTCCCTGACAGCCATTGTGTACCAATCAATTCCATCAGGCTTCCTTTGTGTTAGAATTTGGAATAGGCACACTCTGTAGTGGCGCCCTCCACCTCACCTCGAATATCGATATTTAATTTATTTCGGTTGAATAAGAATGTGGCCCTTTATTTGAATAGAAAGTATTCCGGCTCAACTAGATGTGGTATCTGTTTGTGTGAGTGTGTACATAAATAAAAATAATACTAATTCAGTAGTAAGTAGCTCTGGCGGCTGATTATTATATAATATGTAGTATCGTAGTTAAAATCTTTCGCGGTAACGTGCATTGAAGTCAAGTTATATCGCAGTGAAGATCTATCGCGGTAACGTGCATCAAAGTGTAGTGGCTTCGCAGAAACTGTCTTTCTTAGTAACTTGCATCGCAATTTTGTAGCATCGTATTAGCATTTATCGATATTTTGTGCATCGAAATTCCGTATTCTACTCCTTAAATATGACAACGCACTTTTGGAACAGCCTGTATTGAAGATCGAATATGTACAAGATATAGATAACTAAGTGAACTCAAGCTCGGTATTGATTCGATTTATATCCACAAACCGTGAATTGACAGGCCGACGTCTACACAGTTAACCCAGAAAATATTGTTTCAGCCCCAGTTAACGGGTTTAACCTCAAATATAATAGACCACTGAAAACTGATTTTATATTTACACTTTCTATGGCCGCTGAGTGGTTCTAAGCCAAGATTTTTATATTTTAAACATATTTTTCTGGAAATATTTAAACCGGGTACATAAATCCTTTGAGTGGCTTCCTTAAAGGCCACTTTAGCTGACTTGAGGACCTAAAACCACAGGTAACAGGCTTAGATGCTAGTATGAACTGACTTTTCATGGCTAAAAATAGGAAGGGTTCGGGCTGAGATTAAAATAAATTTTCTGAAATAGCAACCTGCTCCAATGAAAAGCAGGTCAACCTAGGTAGAACACAGATTTAAAATACTTTGTGTTACAATTCAGGGTATGGGATTCTTCAAAGCGAAGTTTGAGAAAAGAGGAAGGTCACCTATGTTTCGCCGACTGCAAATAAATTCGAATAAAGGCGAGAGAAAGATAATGTTTTGCTCTTATCATTACTAACAATACTCTTTTTTCTTGCAAATGAATCAACCTAAGAATAGTTTAGAGTCAGTGAGAGATTTTGCGTATGTTTATCAAGTTTCATTCAAATCGGTTCATTCATTTCGAAGAACATATAAATGAAACATCGAAAGGAAAAATCACTCCTAAGGCTTTATTGTATGTAACGCAATGCGATATGTAGGTATTGCATTAACCTTTTTGCGTTTTTCCATAGACATGAGATCTTGCACACACGTGCGTTAATAACGAGAAGTAGGACGCGAAACAACATGTGCGTTTTCCATGTCACACTCGATATTAATCACGTTTTTTTTTTTCTAATATTCTTGGTACAAAAAAACCCTCTAATTTCAAAAGAGACACAAAGACATTTAAAAAAATTGTCTACCAACTTGAATTGGCGCCGAGATGAGTATTATAAGTAGATACGAATATTGGCCTTGATAGTTGCTGTATGTTTAAATTTTTCCTTGATTTATAGTCTAAACACTGAACACAAAGAAGCTTGAGGTCAATTTATTGTTTACTATTCTGTTATCGAGCAAGTCATCACCACTGTATCTTGGCCATTCTATCTACTCACCGATGTCAGCTAGGGAGGCGTTGACTCGTGAAGTGGACGAGGGGGGGTGCAGCCGCAGCACCACTTCCGCGGGGGGACCGCCCGTCGCGCCGCTCCATTCTGTAACACATTACAAGTTAGACAACTGAAATCATGTGACATTTGTGAAAGAACCATACTCAAGTCGAAAAAGGGGGTTTTTTACTTTTTAATGTCATTGAATAGAATCTCTGACAATCTTTGTCGTGGATCAACCTAACACTATTACAATTGGGGATCAACCAAATATAGGCCAACATTCAATTAGTTGTCACAGTACCCCAGTATATTGGTTACAGTAAATCAATCATTTTTTTCGCTGTATTATTAAGTTACTCAAAATAATTTGAGTGGTGTTGTTTTTACTAAGGTACAGTCGCCAGCACATCAAGCTACAACAATCTGTCAAACTTTAGTGGATTTTCAACTTTATCGCTTAACCATTAGGTTCAAGGTTGATTGGGAAAATTTGACAGTTTCGGGTAGCTTGATGTGCGGCGTCTGTACAATCATATAGATCTTTTATTAACTTCTTTCATAAAGTTGGCTATAGGAACCTCAGAAAAGTTTAGGTGTTCCCACAACCACGTTCCATCATTTGGAAAATTCTCTTATTTACTAGTTTTTCATAGTCATTGTTGGCTGCGTCTCGGCAGCGCGCTTCTAACGGTGTATCGCACTTAATATATTTCACGAAAAAACCTATTTTTCGGAATTTTTGAACGCTGTAATTCTAATAACTATGGGGAAACCTGAAATAAATGGATTTTATTTATATTTTTTTATTAGTCACGTTGAAGACGTGGGTCCAGCTAGTCTATAAAATCGCCTCTTTGCTTCAATAACGTGATAAGTCCGGAAATTCTTTTTCCGGACTTATCACGTTATTGAAGCAAAGAGGCGAAATATAGATACAGTTGTAGCAAACCTGATTGCAAATATTTTCATTGATATGTATTATGCAACTTTCAGTGAGCTTTCGTGAAACAACGGTCTCTAAAAGAATTAGTGTTTCAGAAAATCTATTGCTTTTTCTTTCACAACACATTTACAGAATAATATAGTGACAGTTTACTTGAAACTTAAATAAATAAATTTAAAACAAATTAAATTACAATGTAAGTTGTAACCCTCACATATATTTTTAAAACAATTTATGTCCCAAGTTCCAAACCACGCTCTAATTTTACGTCTAGAACTTGTGTGGTATGCATCGGCCATAAACATGGCATGCAGTGGCCATAAATTTATCGTTATTTACGACCACGAAGGCCTCTGGTAACAGAACAATAAAAGGCTGTTCAGATATTTCAAGTGATATTTTGTCACCTACAGTCTACACTGGAACATTCACTTTGGTCTACGATAAATGTATTCTTCATGAAATAATACTCAGTGGTTTGAGTGGAAATGTGCATTTTGTGACTACCTTTTTGATAACTACTATCATGCATAATATTTGACAGTCTTCGTCTTTGTTCGCCGAAGAAACTGACGTATACTAGTCGGACAATAAACTAAAATGACGCATTTGTCCAAAACAAAACCCTGTAAAAATAATTATATCTCAGATGTTCTTTTCGGCGGAACTAATCAATCAATCAATCATTTATTTCTTTGCAGACATGGGTAATTGGTACATAGATGTTCTTTTTACAAAGTAAAGTCCTCCAGATTCTATGTCGCATGGGCATGCAAATAATACCCATTCAATTCTAAAATTAAAATCAAATTAAAAAAATAACAATACGAATAAAGATATGTCAAATCATAAAAAAATATAAATTTCTAATTTAGTTAAATAAATGTCATGTTTAGGTTACAACAAAAAGAAACTGAAAAATGTCGGACTGGTTACGCTAGTAAAAATTATCACAATTATTATTATGTCAAAACAAAATTATAAGGGCGAATTTCAATGTACGTTTGTCCAGCACGGCCCCCCAGAATTTGCGAATTAGGTGTGCACCAATGCAATGTACTCGCCTCTAGGAGTATATGTACCGGTTTCTTTTTCAATGTACCTCTGTACTTTTGAAGAAATATGCAAAAACAGGGGGCCGTGCCAGCCAAACGTTTTCAGCACGGCCCTCGTGTAACTTGAAAAATAAATAGCGTATTCAAAAGTTTCTTAAACTCAACGAATGTACCCTATTAACACGTCATATGTGCCGCAACAGATATTGTGAATTTGTAATAACAAATAATATATAGACGTAGATAAGGGGCCGTGCTGGAAATAAGGAATATAAGAAAATATCTAAAAAAGACAAGACAACCTTAGCCAAAAACTATTAAAATATAATTGATATTTGGCAAGTAACATATGTAACGCATTGGTGTCTCATACAACTTGCTAAATTTGAAAAATAAATCAATTTTAGTTCATTCAGCACGGCCCTCTATATTTGCCTATATCTTTTTAAACATAGCATGTTTCTTTACAAAATTCGACTACCTGAATTATGTGCAGGAGTACATTCGTTCCACATACATTGCGATTCTGCTGTGTCAGTACTTTAAAAGATAAATTGGATCAAACATATCACATAATACAACTGATGGGGTGACCATGATTCCATATATTAGGTAGGTACATATTCTGTACCTTTATTAATAAAATTATGTGACTACATTAAAATACAAATTCTTTTTTACATATTGTTTTTTTTTTCTTCGAAATTAATATTATCAATGACATCTTGTAAAGGAATTATGTCAGTTAAGGCCAGGTTTTCTGGAAAAACGTTGTTTTGCATTGTGTAAAATTGTGTTTTATTCGTAAACAACACGGATTTAAATTTTGAAAAAAATATATTACATATTTCACACTTCGATCTTACGATTTCGGCCGTGCGATACACGATTACTTGCACTTTACTGCATCCAATTAAATCGCAAAGACAAGTCAAAATCAAGATGTAATTATCATTTCATTTGAGTTATATAAGGTTTTGAGTAATAAAACTTATACCACAATAAAGGTCGTAAAAAATGTGATATAAATCGGCCGTCATAATGTGAAATATGAAAATACGTATCCCACTAATTCCAAAATCAAGTGATTTTGTCGTTTCATGAGCGCGCCCCGTGTCATTTAGTCCCGAGCGGAACGTGTTGGAGGTCGGACGTGTGCCAAATTTTTGCGATCCCGCCACCCCCGCTAAGTTCTGTTACTGGCTAAGCCTAAATTGATTACCGCTCTAGCACTGCCGGCACACCAGTGTGCCGCGAATTTAATGTTTATGTTTATTTACGTAAGATTTATTTTTTATTTTGGAATTTTCACGTGTCGAGTGGTTAAATAATAATACTTGTATACAATTTAGTGTTCAAACAGTTGTAATATAGTTAGTTTTTATTAGATGTAGCTATAATTTTGTAAAAAAAAATGGGGGAAAAAAAAGTTGTCACGGCTCTTCGTTGCAGCGGTGACTACTTTTTTTTATAAACTTTGGCTGAATAAACAAAAAGGTATATAGGTATATACATAATTTACTTTACTAACTAGGTAAGTACCGACACGAAACAGATAAATTTCCACACCGCAAACATGTGTGTAAACAGTTTAATTTAAACCTTATTTCAGTACGCATAAAGACGTGCGCTTTAGTGGTTTAGTTTTCGCGCGGAATAGATTTACCAACCGCATCGAGTATGTAAAACAATTGAATTTGAACCCTATTTCAGAGTGCATAAAGCCACCTCGCGCGCACATGATACAATGATTTACTGTTTTCAAATGTCAAATAGGTAGTTCACCCCGCTACGTTAGTCTTGATGGTTTCGGAGAGTTTGTATAAGTCTTATAATATTTGTTATTTATTAGAAATGTCCGTTTTCACTTATCTTACTCCTAAACAAATGCAAAAATAATAGCTCGTATTTCCTACATGAGAGTTGAATATCGGTGCAATAATGTTGTGGTGTTCATGTAGAGAAGAAATATAAGTGTAGTTATACGCTAGGTGGGTACCTACTCACAGCCACCACAACACAACAAATAATAATATTTATGGTGTCCGCAACGTTTGTGTAGGTCTCGTCTATGCCAAACAATACGCGCAGCGCACTCGTGAGTCGCGTGCCATAGTGTAAAAGTGTTACAGTATGACCATTTCCTATGAAAATATTATAATAACATACTTTTGGTAACGTTTAGGCTACCGGACCAGCTCATTTATGCGCTGTACACTAGAGTCCATCCTCTTACTAATTACAACCTCTCCTCTTATTAATTAACAATGTATCTAGTTATGACAAGACATACAAAAAACTATGTGGTCAGTTTGGATAGTTTTTCCAATCCAATGCGTTACTTTATCGCGTTATGCGTTTATGCGTTATATTTATAGGAAAAATGTATAGAAATTATAAATTACATACACTAAACTGTTTTTAATTGACTATTGTATTGTATATTATTAACCGACTTCCAAAAAAGAAGAGGTTCTCAAATCGACTGTTTTTTTTTGTTGTATGTTTGCTCAGCGATATTTTCGCCAATTGTCAATCGATTTTGATGATTCTATTTTTTTTGGAAGTGTATCTTCCCGGACTGATCCCATTTCAATTTGGTGAAGATCTGATGAAGAACTTCGGAGACAGGTAACGGAACTCTTCATTCCCGTAGGAATTCCCGTTCCCGTATAGCCGTACAGCCTTCCCCATGAATGTAACAACTATCATAAATTCATAATCATAATACAAAAAAGAATTTCTTGCACCGCGTCGCACGCAGTCACGCAGGCTCGACGCGTTCTCGTTTGGTGGCCGCGTCTCGCGCACCGCCCGTTCGATTTAATAATATTGTTGAATTATTTTAATTTTACATTATCTCCTAAACGGTGAGTTCAAATAACATGCTGTAAAAGACAAAGTTTATCTTCATAAAATTATCTTGATGATGAAGTAACTTTCGCTAGTAAGGATTAATATGCCTGCCTAATATTAATGCTGAAAAACCACCTTTAATTTTTAAATAAATTACTTGACATAAAATGCCTTAGTGTGGCTTATTTATAAGAGATAGATATAGGTGTAACGTCGCGGACTTTTTTTTAGATCGAATGAAAAATGATATCTTTGTGGTACATGGTACTTACGTATAATTAGCTATTACCACAGCGCACTTAGCGCACTTCCACTTTATAATATTATTTAGTAAAGATTTGAATAAAATAGAAAGTATCTCATTATCATTATTATAACACCATAAAAATACATAAAGAAATTAAACACACACCCCCACATAAGTACATACCTACGTAATTATTACAATTCTATCCTATTTATTTAAAACGGTTTGCTATCTATGTTTCTGTGTATGTGCGTCTGTGTGCCTGTGTATCTGTCTTTGGCACTGTAGCTCCGTTATCTTTATTGAACAGGGATATTTTGTAAGTTTTTAAAATTTTACTTGTTAATTACCAACAAATCAAAATCAAAATTTGCGTTACAGGTCAATAGAGCATGCGGAAGGGCGTGACTTGTCTCCAAAATAATACTCATTTATTGGGGTTACCCCAAACGGTATAGTTGGGAACGACACCATTGTTGAAATTAAATGTCCAATAACGGCATTTAGAAAAGGGAAATGCTGCTATTGAAGAAAATAAAATACATATATTTAAATTCGATAGAATAAAACATACCAGAGTTATAAACAAAAAAAGTAATTGGTATTACCAAGTGCAGGGTCAACTTCACGTAACAGAAAGGAACCAATGCATTTTTGGAATATGGTCCGGTGAAAACTAGTAGTAGAAAATATTTCAAGAGATGACGAATTTTGGCGGGTGCACGTGGAGAAAAAAATTATAGATTTTTATTTGAAATGTATATTACCAGAGATTTTAGATCCGCGCCAAAATCGCGGTATGCCAATACGAGACATAATATTGAAAGAAAACAAAGAAAATGTTAATGATAAGCCTGTGCAGCCAGATCCAAGCAAATCCAAGGACCATATTCCGTGTCAATCTACTCAGCTAGGTCCATGCAAACCGAGACAGCTACAGTTCAACGAATTTTAGCCAGTTGCATTGGTAACTTTTATTATGTTAACTATTTGATTAAAAAATATAAAAACGTTTTTGTTTTTTTTTAATAGCATCTAGGCAAATTCCAAACCATTTATACTTTTAAGCTTTTTTGAATTATAATATTCAAGAATTGTAACATAATTTTCCTAAAGTAAGTGTGCCTACCTACTACTTGATTTTTACGAAGGTATCGCACCAAAGCCAAATAGCGCGCGACGCGTAGTTTTGTATCGTACTCGTATTCATAATTTTCGTGTCAGTCAATTTTATATCCACCATATACTCTAAAATCAATAAGTATTCTTACTGATTTTTAATGATTAGTAATTGGATTCAAGTTTGTACAATACGTACTTAATCCATCTATAAACTTAAAAAATACTTAATAGAAAAATAAAACAAAATAAACTTATACTAATCAATTCAAGTTGATCTACTGCATTACTTTATCCTGTGACGGAACTTAGTACCTACCCGAGTCTGTGAACTCATGAGCGAGCGGTGCGCTTGGTGCGCGCGTCTCCCGCGCATCGTAACTTATTACGTATTGCTACTCCTTGCGGGGCCTGAGGTAAGCGTTAGATGCCTACGCGCGCAAGTCAGGCTCGCCTTAAAACTTGATCAATAAACACCTGAGTGCAACACGAAGTAACCGCGATACCAGCGCATCTTCAAAAATTACGGTAGCTTCAGTGAACTAATAGCGACCGCACACGGCAAGTTTTAACTAATATAATTCCTTTACAAGATGATATATCAAGATGATATATATCGATAATATTAAATTCGAAGAAAAAAAACAAATTGTAAAAAAGGGTTACCTATCAAAAACCCAAAAAATATTTGACCGAATTTAATTTCAACTAAAACTTTTCAACATAATAGTTGAAAAGTTTGGCGTTTCGTTTTTTTGTTACTTCATCGAAGTCACGTTTTTCAGTTGACTATTATCAATTCGATTTTTTTTCGTTACTCCAAGGTTTCATTTGGTCGAAAAATTTTTTTACCTAAGTTACACTTAGCCCAAATAACATTTGTACGGCCCCCTGTTTTTGCATATTTCTTCAAAAGTACAGAGGTACATTGAAAAAGAAACCGGTACATATACCCCTAGAGGCGAGTACATTGCACTGGTGCACACCTAATTCGCAAATTCTAGGGGGGCCGTGCTGGGCAAACGTACATGAATTTCACCAATGAAACTGAATGCGATCAGCGAATAAACAAAGTTTATGAGCTGTCAGTGTCATTATTTTTCAATAGAATATTGACGCTGACAGCTGCTTTTGAACGCTCTATAAATGTGTACTGATATTACGCGTTCAGTTTCATTGGTGAAATCCGCTCTAAAATCAATCAGAATAAAAGTTTGTCAAACAGGATACTTTGTAGCAGTTATAACAATAATAAAAGAAGTCAATCAGTCAGCGAAATATTTCACTAGTGTTAATCGAACTGACAGTTCGTCGAAAAATATAAAGATGTTTAACAAAATTTTTGGGCCAATTTTCTTACTTCTGGCTTATTATTTTCTTCTTGCATAAAAATGCTCTTTCTGATCTTTAGTCCAAAACGCATGTCAAGCAGTAACAAAAAAATGTATAGTCCAATAAATGCAATGCAAAATTGATTGCCAGCCGTACATCTCTTGGGCTGTACTAGCTGCTCGAATCTAACATGCTTTTGTGCTACTATACCTACATTTAGTCGTGGCATATATACTACAGGCTTTAGCTTGAGGTATCTCTGGGTATTATGTATTTCTATAATATACGAGTACTTTGTTAATGTAACTTCGGACTTACTACAAAAATAAACAAGACAAAATCATAACAAATTGCAATTGATTTCTATAGGTGCGTTTCCACTGAAATTGTTGGCAGCTTTTGTGTTGCCAACTGTTTGCAACCCTGCAAAAAGACACCAACCTTTGTATCCGTTTTGTCTACATCGAATTGAAACAAATGGCCAACCATTCGAGAAATATTTTAGCTGACAACTAGCTGTCTTCACCAGTACTATTGTTGCCGACATGTCTTCGAACGACGATGATATTATACAGGCAGCCGCAGTATTAAATATTGGGTACGACCAAGCCTCAAAGGAAGTAAAGTACATTGAAGAATTGAGATATTACTTAAACGCTTTGAGAAGAGATAACTTATTAGCAAGCCGCATTGAAAATGGACTAATCAGAAACTTTCTTAGTATGACTGACTCTGATTTTGAAAGGCTGCTGAGTCTCGTTGGACCAAAAAAAACTGAAACTGTTTATAGGAAAGCATGAAACACATGTTTCTGTTTCCGACTAATGTTCTCTAAATAAGCGTATTCACAAAGTGAATAAATATCGGTAACAAGCGCGTTCTTTTGACGTTTACAGTCAAACACGGAATCGCTTTGCTGCTAACACAATGTAATAATTACACATACTATAAAATCACCAACACATGTTGACAACACAAAAGTTAGCAATTTTTCTTTGGTGAAGACCCCACCTTAAGAATTTCAATCTAGCAACCTATATTAAATTAGTTACGATTCCGAAGAATTTATGGCCTTGCTGGATCACGATTGCATACCCGTATATATATTACACGCGCTTCCTCGACACTCAAACAAAATAAGTACCCATTTTACTTAGTTTTCTTACTACCACTGACGAAAACCAATAAAGGTAGCACACAACTAAACAAAGACGGTGAACGCGTCAATGTCTAATGTCGCAGAGTGTCGTGAGACTACCAAATACCAAACTGTAGCGTATTCAGAGTGGAACAAAGCACTCGTAAAATTAGGCAAGTTATTGGACAGGTATTTAGGCATAGTAGGCCGTAAAATATGCCTTTGTAGTGGCATACTGAGTAGGCAATTATGTTGTGTATCGTGTGATGGTATTTTGGCTGATAAATACCTGGTTTTGGTTGATATATTTTGGTTGGCTAACAGAATTTCATTAATAAAGTCACCGTACAAGTAAAATGTTGATATTTCAATGTTTTTTGGGCCATTTGATAATAGGCTGTTTTTATCCGAGGGGTAGGGCAGAAAAAACTACGCGGAGTCGGTTTTGATTTTCGGTTTGTATGTATGTACTATGTAAGTATGTTTGCATGTATATTTCTTCGGCACACTCTAGCCTAAACGGCTTGATGGACTTTGGCTTGAGAGGTGTCGGTAGATTCGCCTTGATTGTGAGAGTAACACTGAGTATATCAAAATTTAAAAAAGTCGATTTTAGGCGCCATATTATTTCTTAAAAAAATGTTTTCCTCTAAACCTGTTGAGTGGGATATCAAAATAAAGGTCTCAAGGAGGCGATTCCAAAAAAGAAATATGTTTTGAAGTGAGATACCTATCTGCTATATCTACTATATTTTATTGCAGCTAATTAACAGTCCGACTGTAGGTAGACTGTAGTAATAGTTTCTAATTTTCCAATGAACCATGCATTTTATAATGGCTAATTATTTTTGAGGCGAATAACAACTTATTAGGCTACTAACTAATTGGTTACAAAAAATAATGACTTGGCGGCTAATATTAACAGTGGGATGTCATACGTATATGTGTTTTAATTGGTGTAAGAGCGAGCGAAGCGAACTCGGGACTTGGGGCACCCCGACTCGGAGGTTTTTTTTAAACCACCCAAAAATATTTATTTATTTATACTAGAATCACTGCCAATTTAAATTTAAACAGAGCTCACAACTCTATATAAAGCTGCTACTTAATACTTAAAATGCTACTTCACTGTAGCTGCCAACTTATTATTTAAAAAATATAATATAATTATTTTTAAAACCCTATAACAGGTTAGTTTGTCGCCGCGTTAAATACATGCCTTTTATAATTGATGCCAACAAAATACTTTATTCTGCCTCTACAGTGCATTATACCGCATTGATCGTGATCAGACTGATAGTACAAGTTTCCTATTACTGATTGTACCGGTTTTACTGACACTATATGGACAGAGGGTCAATATTTTCGTTGCTGCACTATGCGAAATATTATTCAACTAATATCGATCATTCTCCTTCTAATAATAAGTACTGCCAGTCACACTGGTCAGTCACGTCAAAGAATTTACGGAAACTTCACTCGTACCACAACCACACCACATCGCAGCCACAAACAGTGGTCTAGCAGTAGCTACGAGTGAATAGTGTTGCTTTAGCTTATTGCAGTTTTGCGTTGTGGTATCTAAAAAACCGACTTCCAAAAGCACTACAAAGTTCAAAATAACTTTATTTTCGAAAGTCGGTGTCAAATAACGAAGAAGCAACCAAAACACCGACTAGTCGGTAAGTCGGTTTCTTTTTTTTTGTGAAGAAGTTTTTTTTATTTTTCACTTTTTAGTGGTACTCCACACCTAACAACACCACTGGAAAGTCACAGGAAAGCAAACATACGCAATTTCGTATACATGGATGATTTTTCCACATATTTTTTCCAGCTATTTGGATTTAAAAACCAACCTACTGAACCGATTTTTAAAAAATTTCAATGGGACCATTTAGGAAGTATATTGGCAATCCATTTAGGATTTTTTCAAATCGGTTGGCAAGTGACGGAGTTATGCCCGAACAATCATAAAAAATAAAAAAATAAAAAATACAAACATCCGAATTGAGAACCACCTCATTTTTTAGAAGTCGGTTAAAAATGTCGATTATGTGGTGGCTAGTATTGGCACAGTGATCGACTCCGGCGCGAGGGTCCGTTGCGTTAACGCAATGTTTTGTTTACGAGGTGTCCGGTGGCTAGTGCACGGTGTCCCTGCTGATTGCGTCGTAGTTGCAATGTGCTCGGTATTCCCGCACACTGTGAAGGTTGGAACATTCATTTTCATACAAATTAATGGCCGCCCACGTGTTTGGGTGTGGTGTGGTTACGGGACGCATGAATTCTCCCTTACTTTTGTAGAATTTGTCACAACCGGCATTTCAGTCATTCATATATGATCATTGACTGATCGGTGACGTAATGGCTACGTGGGATCCAGTACTCTTGCGTGAAAGACATTTCCGCGAAAGACTTTAGCGCGCAAGACACTTGCGAGAATCCACACGAGCGAAGAACAGTGATTGTACGAACCCTCCCGGTATGGCTTTTTGTTGCCGCCATCTTGGATTTCGGTTTCGACCTCATTTTTTTTGTATCATTCTCGTAGGCCATACCATCAGGGTTCGCTCAAGAGTTTTGTGCGTTAGTATCCATTTGCGGAAATACTTTTCGCGCAAGTGTCCTGTTACCATCTACGTGACTGGTGTGTGTGAATGAACTGTTATGTTGATGATAGTGTAGTGTGATCTAATCTATATTCAACTAGAGGAAGCTTTACCGCTCTCACCGGCGGAGATGCGCGACGAGTGCGGCTGACTTCTCCTGGTCGAGGACTTGTCCGCCAAGTCCGGCTCCTCCGTTATGGACGTTATTGTATCTGTAACAAAGAAATAATAGATATGTACGAAATAGGTGAATAGTAAATAGGTTAGTACGAAACTGTTATGGAGTTCGTAAACACGCCTTCGTCTTTTCGTGTCGATTGACTCAAATAAAATTTGGTCCAACCTGTATTTAGTTACTTTTATAGCTTTATTGTCTAGGTCTGTTGATGGGTGACCATCTTAACAAACCAAGACTCTAACTAGCCTCGGAAAGCATGTTCAACCGTCGGTCCCGGCTGTCATCTGGAGATCTTTGGCAGTCTTTACGGATTGTCAGAAGCCAAAAAATCTGGCACCAGTCTTGCCAAGAACTACAGAGTTACCCAGTTAATGGGTTGTGGCGGTCTGGTAGGTAGCCGCTCCACGTAGAATACTGGTATTCAGCTGAATCCGGTTTGACTGGGAACCGACCCCAATATAGTTGGGAAAAGGTTAGGCACATTTTACAACTCTATCACAAGCCTCGTTTAAGCCTCGTTTAAAACCAGGAAAGTTTAAGGGATGGTTTCTCTGGTCGATTTTTTTTTAAAGTTGGTAATTTTTCCTATATATTAGCTAATCATAATCACCCTTAAATATTATGACCACGCACTTCTGGAACACAGACACAATAAGCATCAAGTTAGAGGGTACGTAAGTATGTCGCTACAAGGACTTATAAACTCGTAAATAGTTTCACGACTTGCTATTAATTAGGAACTTGGCGAAACTCGCAAGTTTCGTGAAGCCTAGGCATCACGCAAACTTATGAATTCTATTGTGCCTGGACTACTGTTGCTTAGTCATATACTTAAGCATTAGTGCCTCTTCTGTGTAGTGGTTGCAAACCGCGACTGCTGAGCGTGAGGTGTCGGGTTAAATTTCCGGGTCGGGCAAAGTGTTTTGGATTTTTTTAATAGGAAGTTCTCCTCCAGTGCCTCAGAAAGCACGTGAAACCGTTGGTCATACCTGATCTGTCCCCGGTCGAGTTGGATTGCTATCCTATCGGAGTTCAAGAGGAAAGTACTTGAGCACTTAAATTTGTTGACCTGAGTGCCAATTTTACTAATTTTCAACCATTGTTCGCATGCGCATTTCAGTCGCAATCTGTCAAAAATCAATGAGAAATGAGGGTTTTTTGGCAGGTTGTTATTGATATGTGAATTCTATAATAATATCTCCTATATAATAGAGGCTATCAATTCGTATGTATGTAATTATAATTTTTTTTAATGTATAGCTCCATCATAAATATTATATATCTAGACGGATTTGCAAAATTACTTTTTTGTTCTAATAGGGTCTCATTTACATTTTGTGAAGATCTAATGAAGAAGCGACAGACAGACAGAAACAGAGATAATTAGCCACCATGGTCGATATCGGGAGGATTATTTATAAGTGCAAATCGAAATCGGACTACGAAGTATTATTTAAATGCTATAAATAAAAGATTAGGATCCTTACCCAATCTAATATTAATAGGCATGAAGTGGCACATAGGTGCAAGTAGTTAGGGCTTCAAAATGTGAATTATTTAAAAGGGTTGGTTGTGCGGCCTTACAATGAATGAATGAATGTAAATTACTAACTGTTGCTACGGCTTCAAATGTTAAGCCGTTGGTCCCGGGTGTCATTTGGAGATCTTCGGCATTTGTTACGGATTGTCAGAAGCCAGAAAATCTGACACCAGTCTTGCCAATAAGTACCGTAACGTGTTACCCAGTTAATGAGTTGTGAGGGTATGGTAGGCAGCCGCTCCACGTAAAACAATGGTATTCAGCTGAATCCGGTTTGACTCAGAGTCGACGCCAATATCGTTAAGGAAATGGCTAGGCAGATGCTGATGATGATGCTACGGCTCGAAATAAAAACTTTTGAAATTAATTGTTTCTTTGGCAAAAACAAAGAATATGTTGGAAACATTTTGTAAGTGATATACTACAAAATTTATTAATTGACATAACGCCCCTGGGTCTTAGAAATCCTAAATGTTATCTGAACGAGTCCAGTAGATTCAAAACAAATGGCTATGACAGGTGAACACACACGGACGTTCGAAACCTTAAAAGTAGAGATTATTAAAAAAAAGTATGAAAACGCTCCCTAGTCTTTTTTATTTCATTTTGCAGCACAAATCGTTCCTCTATGTGTGTACATTCTTATATTAACCACAATCATAATAATTATTTTATGTATGGAAACAGTACGACGCATCTGTTCACTAGAAGCATTTCAAGGTCTAACTTTTTTTTCTAATTCGCGCCAAAGCATCCATTACTCACAGAGTTTTTATCCCCCCTCCGTAAAAGCCTCCCTTCTGTGCCCTGTCCCCCTCTGTGGCCTTGTTCCCCTTTGTGTCCCATTCTATGCACATTGCGAGATAATACGTCACGTAGAGACGTGATTTAGCGTAAGGCAGGTATTTTTTATCTGTATCGTATAAATGCGAATGCAAGCTTTACTAAGCTTCTAGAGTGAAGATGGAAGAGGTAGTCGAGAAAATGGATGGAGAGGATTTTGGTGGAGGTTCTGTATAATGATGGGGGAGAAAGAAACTCTTATTTTGGAGAATACAGTTTGTTTTATCCATCCAACATTCCCAAGCATAGGACGTTTTTTTTTGTTCTGTACTTTCCGTCCGTCCGTTTGTCTGTCAGCGGGTTGAATCTCAAAAACCGTAATAAGTACCTGTACAGTCAAAATTGCCGCTATAACAAATAAGTAATACAAATTAAAAATTAAAGGGGACTTTTTCGCTATTTAGGTAAGTGTTGGTCTCATAGTACAATTTATTCATAATGATGAGTAGAGTGACCGCTTTTCAGGTATTGCGTTTATTTTGTTACACGCACTTCTGAAATACACTGTACAACTGAAAAATTGTTTTACAGATGCTCGTAACAAATAAAATTATGTAAAATAACTCAATCGTACCACAATCAGTGTTACCTTTGTGGAAAAACACAACCCACTAGAATTATAACTTATCACGCACTATATCAAATTAGTTTTATACATAGTCGTCCAATCCTTTCATATTGGAATATAGAAGTAATCACTTTTCTATTTTACGAATACGTCTCGGCAATCAATGTCTATCTATGATAGGAGTTTTATGTTGGGTATTATGTATCGTTAAAACTTTATGGTCAGGTCTATGAAAAGAAAGTGGCCATTTCCCTTGGGGGTCCTGAGAAAAGCCTAAAGGATTTATCTAGAAAATGGGCAGTGACAGCAAACTTTTTTTTAATTTGAAATCATCAGACGATGTTCCGCTCTGGGCAGAGCCTCTAAGAATATGAGACTAAGAATATGAGACTAAGAATATGAGGCTAAGAATATGAGACTAAGAATATGAGACTAAGAATATGAGGCTAAGAATATGAGACTAAGAATATGAGACTAAGAATATGAAACTAAGAATATGAGGCATTTTTACCGACAGCAAGAGTGCTCTTCAGCATCTGGCACGTTGCGCCTCTGGGCACAGAGGTGTACCGATTGCTTATGATGTGCTGAGAAAATTACACTCACTTCTTTTAGGTAACGTCAATATAGTGTTACAGTGGATTCCGTCACATATTGGCCTGAGAAGAAATGAGGAGGCAGATAGGTTAGCGAAAATAGGGTCAATTTCGGGTTTTGAAATTTATATTTTTCCCTTTTATTCGGAAATACAGCGTAAATTTAAAATTATTGTTATGTTAAATGGAAGGAACACTTTAATGAGCAATCAAAACTAAAAGGCGTATGGTACAAGATTATACAAAATGAGCCTCCTCGTATCCCATGGTTTGATAGCAATACCATTAGCCGAGGTACTGTTGTAACTGCTCATCGGGTTCGTTCCGGCCACATGCCGTTAAGAGCTTTTGCGTATCTTATGCAAAAAGAAAGTTCACTTAATTGCGAGGTATGCGGTAAAAGAGAAGATGTGCAACATCTCTTAGTGGAGTGTGTCAGGAACGAGTCTGAGAGAAATATAATTATTAGGGAGTTAAATATAAAAAGATTAGACTTAGGCATATTTTATCATTTTCTGGCTTGACCTTTGTCCCGTGAGGCTAAAATGATTTGCTCTCTATTTAATATTTAAAGGTTTTTGTTGAGTTTAATTTAGCTGTTTTGTGTTTTTGTAAGTAATTTAAGGTTAGTTTATGATGGGGCTGGCGTGAACTGTGTTCAAAAGCCCCTTAAAATATAGATTAAAAAAAAAAAAGAATATGAGGCTAAGAATATGAGACTAAGAATATGACACTAAGCATACGAGACTAAGAATATGAGACTAAGAATATCCGGCTTAGAATATGAGACAAAAAATATGACACTAAGCATATGAGACTACATCAACCTCGGTGAGCTTGGCATCGTCGGGGGTCTCCGGCTCAGGGTCACCATGACCGGGGCCAGGATGCTCGAGATCCCTGGAGCAGGCAGCGGTCCGGCCGCGGACGCTCTAGCCGAAAGGCTTAGGGCGTCCTTGGGCGCGGATGACGTCCGAGTGTCCAGGCCCACGAAGTGCATAGATATGCGCATCTTGGGCCTGGACGACTCCGTCACGGAGGAGGAGGTGTTGGCCGCCGTCGTCGGGACGGGGGGGTGCTCTGCGGAGGAGGTGAAGGCGGGCACCATCCGTCCTGACAACACGGGCATGCGAACCGTAGTGGTGAGCTGCCCCGTGTCGGCGGCCAAGAAAGTCTCGGAGGGCCGAAGGCTTTTGGTGGGCTGGGTCTCCGCGCAGGTAAAACTGCTGGAGCCCAGACCTCTGAGGTGCTTCCGTTGCCAAGTTGGCAACCACGTGGGAGTACGCTGCACCTCGGAGGTGGACCGCAGTGACCACTGCTTCCGCTGTGGTCAGCCCGGTCACAGGGCCGGCTCGTGCGACGCCGCGCCGCACTGCTTCGCATGTGCGGCAGCTGGCAAGCCGGCCGATCACTGGGCTGGGGGCAAAGCCTGCGGTCCACCCGCCAGGGCCGGGTCGAGGAGAAAACCCTCCTCCACCGCCGCCGCCGCCGCCGTCGCTTCCGCCGCAGCCGCCGCCACCGTCGCCGCCGCTGCCACTGCTCGGGAGGGGGCCGAAATGGAGTGCCAGTAATGGCCTCATTTCGCCTCCTCCAGACGAACGTCGGTCGCTGCGCCTCTCAGGAACTGACGCTCCTGGGCAAGGCGCAGTGACTGACGCCTGCGGACAGCGAGCAATGGGTAGCTCGCTGTCCGATCAGGTCAGGCCAGAGTCGACGGCGCGTTCACTCCAAACGCGCCGTCAGCAACGAGCAGTCAGCAACGGAGACGGGGCCCGCCAGGGCCAGAGCCTGCCAGGGTTGCGGAATTGTTCGAAAGAGTTACCGCGGCCCTGGGAAGAAAGGCACTAGGAGGACTAAGGGTGGGTTTTAGTCAGTAAAAGTCTGACACTCCCTGCCGCTCCACCCAGAGCGGGAGGGGTCATTTGATGATTTCCCATCCTATAAAAAAAAAAAAAAAAAAAAAAAAAGCATATGAGACTATGAATATGAGACTAAGAATATGACACTAAGCATATGAGACAAAGAATATGAAACTAAGAATATGAGACTGAGAATATGACACTAAGCATATGAGACTAAGAATATGAGACTAAGAATATGAAACTAAGAATATGAGACTAAGAATATGACACTAAGAATATGGCACTAAGAATATGAAACTAAAAATATGAGACCTCTAAGAATATGAGACTTCATAATATAAAGTAGCTACGTACACTTATGTTTGAAAATAGTCCTATTCTTATGAGTTAACTAGCACTTCGCCCGCGACTTCGTCCGCGCGGATTTAGTAGGTACTCCACAAACTTCAACGCCCCCTATACCCCCTTATAAAGGTTAGTTTTGGACAATTAAGCACAACGATTTTCATTAATTTACATTTATTACTTAGCCATTTCTACTTATTCTATGGTCTCAGGTTCAGCGCAACTGTTCACCCCGTTCACCCCGTCAGGAGTTGATTATGCAAAAATTGTTAGGTACGTCTGTTTCAATAATCCCATTTTTAGTTTGTTCATAGCATCCCGACGTAAATTAAAGCAAGCAATAATGTCCTCCCCTAAAATCTTAATCACCCCTGCTTCACCCCTTATTATGTAGGTATGTAGTTTATTTGCGAAAAATCCAAACATTTGTTATTCTTATTGTTTTATCGAAATCATTTTCAACTTCATCGGACCAAGCATTGATATGATTCTTCTCAGTTCGCTCAAGCCGCGACATTTTTCTAACTCCGAGCATGTTTATTACCGTCGTAACTTTTGAACGAAAGGTCCGATTTCAATAATTTAAATTGTAATTTACACGGAAATAATCAACCTTAATTATCAAACCATTTAAATGGATAAGGATTGATATCATGACACCAAAAACACCATTTTTTCAAATCACCAAGGATTTGCTTGAATAATTTGAACAAAAAGCGGTCATGGTGACTTAACCATAATAGTTAGACATATGGTATCCCGGACTTTTTTGTAGACATTAATGACCTCTATAAAACTGTAGTAAATCACTTTGCTCTATTATCAATAGATTCCGCAGCGTACGCGATATAAGGATTTTTTCTCACACCTTGGGTTACATTATCGAAGTTTTCATACGGATCCCTAACTTTTTTGAAAATATTCTATAGCCTATGTCCATCATCGATAATGTGCAATTCTACTGGTGAAAGAATTTTTCAAATCGGTCCAGTAGTTTCGGAGCCTATTCATTTCAAACAAACAAACAAACAAACAAACAAACAAACAAACAAACAAACAAACAAATCTTTCCTCTTTATAATATTAGTGTAGATGTTGGTGTTTGTATTTTTTGAATCCTTTACGGGGATTCGGGCATTTTATTATATTATCCTTTTTTTTTTTCTTTTTTTTTATTAAATTCGTTACAAATTTGTATCTTCAAATAACATCTGCCAAACTGCAAAGCAGTTTGTCGGCAGTAAGCTCTCGTGGATTTCGCACGAGGTCATACTAACAATACAAAACAATGAATATAAAGTAAAATCTAAGTTTGATTTAAAACGGCTAAATTAAACTAGGGCTAACTATACTAAGGCAAGAGGCTAGATGGCTTTTCAAGCAACCACTTCGTACGTGGGTACAGAGTAGTTGCCCACACAGCCACAGCTTACAAATACAACATAAGTATACAATACAACTATGGACACATAGACAGGTAGTGTTTCATCAACACATTTTTAAGGTGGTTTTTATTTTTGGTTAGATGTATCACTCGTTCAGGTAACTTATTAATAATAGTAGGTGTAATCCATCGCCTCGCACGCTTACCATAATAATTATTCACCTTAGGGACCTGCAGTTATTTCGTTTCTCCCACTTTGGGAGTCAGATTAACGGTCAATATTAGGAACATAGTACTGCAATACTAAACACAAATCGCCGACATCACCCAAAAAACAGCCAAGGTAAAATGGGATGGGGCAGGTCACGTCTGCCGCGTTTCGACCAGTACATGGGTTAAATCAACCACAATGTGAGTTCCAGAACATGTCTGCCGACATCGCGACGAAGAAAGGAAGGAACGAAGGCCTTTGCCCTGCCGTGGGACAAAACAGACTGAAATAAAACATTAAAAATGGTATCCATGCTAGATAAGTAGATATAATCATTTGTAAGTACATGTAGATGGAAAACGTTGTCCCTAGAATATTCAGAACGGCCGCCAGGCGGTTTGGGAGGCACGTGACCGACCCTCATCATTTGGGTTTTGTAATCTCTCTGTGTCAGTGACCTCTGTTTGACCATGATGGTACTTATCAGAATAATTAATCTGCTCTAGGTTTTTCAGTGATAGGAAGATGGTGTTTAAGCCGAAACTTCGGTTACCGTGCATTTGTAAACTGAATTTTTCTGTTCGTACAATTAACCAGAAGATCATTTCAGATTAACATCTAAATATGTCATCTTTGTAACGAAGCTTACTTTGTAATTTAAATAAATATTTTATTGGATGATTACTTGGTAATTTCTCAGTAAACTGCAAGTTTGGATTTGTATTCGGTTTGCATGTAGTATCGCCACCATTCATACATAAATGTGTGCGTGTAAGAAGCCACTGCTGAGCTGTGGATCAGGACGTGAAGTCTCGACATACGAGTAGTTACCGATCGCCTATCAACCGAATTCAGTCGTGGAAGACAAATCCGAAAAAGACACTTGCAAGAAAGATAATTCTGCGAAATTCACTTGCGCGAATCAATACAGTGCGATTCTGTAAACATGTCGAAGTGAACACTTCGTCGGGTTACACGACAGGTGAGTTGTCAAGCCATACAAATAAGATGGAATGACAGCTCTATTGTCGTTCACTCCGCCTAGGTGTACACCGTGAGATGTCGACAGAATCGACCGGCTGTGTTTATGACATGGTTGTCAAACGCCAAATAAAACTCAAGATGGCGAGCTATATTTCATCATGGGTAGGTATGGTTATTAGCGACCCATACGAGACGAAAACCATGAAATTAATATTGACGGTTATGAATTCGGAACGCCACGCTACGCTCAAAAACGGGCATCATAGACGGAGAAGAAAAGGCTGCCAAGCTTAAATTGGGTTGGGCGGGTCACGTCAGCCGCATGTACAGTGACCGTTGGGCAATAGCTTCCACAAAGTGGGTGCCTGAGGATGGGCGGCGCCACCGAGGTCGACCCAGGAAGAGGTGGCGAGACGACCTGTCTGAGGTGACTCGGGACAAAAAGATCTAAAAGGAGTTGGGGGAGGCCTTTGCCCAGTAGTGGGACAGAATAGGCTGTTAAAAAAAAAATGAATTCGGGCATGTATCCTGTTACCACCTCTGGTTAGTCTGTCTCCCAAAACCCGCAAAGCATGTTTTTATGAAACTAGATTGTGCCCGCAATTTCGTTTCTGTAGGAATTTCCCGTATAGCCTATAGCCTTCCTCATGAATGTGGCTATCACATACAAAAAGAATTTTCCAAATCTAACTGGCGGTTCCAGAGATTAACGCGGTCAAAAAACAAAGAAACTCTTCAGCTTCATTGTATTATTAGCACTATGCCCGCGACTTCGTTCGCACATATCCCGTTTTTGCCGTTTTCGTAAGAATATTTTATTAGTACATACAGATAAATTGGCACCTAACTTGCTATCGAAAAAGATCAGTTTTCTTTAGTTCATTTCTCGTAGGTTCTGCTAATAAATCAAACTGCAAAAGTCAAGTTACAATAGAAGTTTGTTGTTCAGAGTTTACTCTGTATTACAAATTGCGAGGTATATGAGTAAGTAATAAAAAAGTTTTTTATTCACGGATATTATGCAGAGTTCTGCTGACTGTTAAAGCGATGGAACTCGTTAGTAGTACTGTACGGAAGTTAAGTATATAGACGTGCAGTTTAATTCTTAATAGTTAATATTGATTCTTAATTCTTTATTGTACAACTTATCAGCTTATTAATTACAGTGATGAAAAGTTCATATACAAAAGCGAGCTTAACTCAAAGTTGAGTTTTCTCCCAGCAAACCTTTGAGTTATAGAGAGAGATCACAAAAGAGGGTAGGATCCAGTGCACATGACTACATAATTATTTTATAACTAGCTGTTGCCCGCGACTTCGTTCGCGTGTATGTATTGTAAAATGATGTGGCTAGGTAAGATCAATGTGTTCGTATATCTAATACGAACAGTCAATATCTATCATTGCTTGCCTCCTTTTTTATGTATGGGAAAACATCAAATGACTCCTTTCGCTCTGGGCGGAATGGAGGGGAGTGTCAGACTCTTACTGACTAAAACCCATCTGTGTTCCTCCTAATGCCCTTTGCGTTCCAGGGCCGCAATGGCCCTAGCTGGCCTCGTCTTTATTCTGACATCTTTTTGTGACGCGCGTGGAACACAACGCGCCGTCGAGTATCACCTCTTCTGTTCAAATAATTTTTCGTGAGAAACGTTGTAATGATAATGCTTCTTTCATTTCATCGAAACTATTCACAGCAGTCCTAGAAGATGTCGTTAAAAATGTGGGTATAGATTGGGACTATAGCGGTATTTACGTCAATTTTCTGCCCAACTGTCTGACTTAAGATTTGCAGATGACTTTGTGGTTTTCACTGATAACTTCGATGACCCCAGAAAATGCTTCAAAATCTTTAAGATGCTTCTTTTAAGTTGGGTCTTGGGATGAATATGACCAAGACGAAGGTTATGGCAAACACCTTCAGCGATTCAAATCTGGAAATGAATTGTTGGAGATGATTAACCGAAATGTTCATCTTGGCCTTTCAATTGGCAAAGAAAATCAACAAACGGAGGGATCGAGAGGAACACACCTTGGATGGGCCGCTTTTATCAAAATCGACGACATTCTGAAGCCTGCCAAATTTCCGCAATGTCTGAATTCCCGCCTTTATAACCAGTGTGCTTTTCCCACCATGACTTACTTACTTACATGGACGCTCACGCAGGAGGCTCTTTACAGACTGATAGTTGCACAGAGAGCCATGGAGCGTTCCATGCTTGGTAGAGGTACGTCGTCGAGATCCGAAGACGTACGAAGGTTTTCAACATCGGAAAACCAATTGTAGAACTAAAGTAGAGCTGGGCAGGACACTTGGCAAGGCGCGGTGATGATAGGTGGAGTAAGACAGTGACTGAGTGGAGTCCGAGGACTGGAAGAAAAAGTATTGGTCGGCTGGCGGCGAGATGGGCGGACGATATTGTTGCCATCGTGGGTAGAACCTGGATGAGGCTGGCACAGGAACGTGGGGATTGGCACACGAAAAGAGAGGCCTATGCTCAGCAGTGATCGAAGTTGGACTGTGGATAATGATGATGATACACGATGTTGATGAAACTTGCTAAGTTTGTTAACACGCCATAGAGCTACATAAAGTTGTCCATGGGAAAACCAACCAGAAGAGAAGTCAACCCCCGCAGAGGACACGGCGGAGCATACGGTGAAGGTCTGCCCTGCTTGGGCGGTGCACCGCCGTGTCGTCGTCGAGGCGATCAGCGACGGCGACCTCTCACTACCGGCTCTGGTTCACTCCATGGTCCAGAGCGCGGAGGCGTGGAGAAGCCGTCACCTCCTTTTGCGAAACAGTAATGCTAGTAAAGGAAGGGGCGGGCCGCGTGAAGGAGAGGCAAACGTCACGCCTTAGCCGCCGAAACAGAAGAAGACGCCCCGGGCGTTAGGAGTCGCAGGGTGATTCTCGGCCACCGTAGGCACGGGCCTGCAGACGGCGAGCGTTGGGTGGCTCGCGGCCCGATAACAACCAGCGGCCCTACCATGACGTGTTAAAGCGTGAGTCGTTCGAGCGAGCAGGAGGGATGGAGCTATACAGCCTATATAGCGCCACTCGTCCGGGTCGACGAAGCGTTGTGTTCCATGCGCGCCTCCAAGAGATGTCAGCTAAGTAGACGGGGCCCGATAGGGCCAGAGCCTGCTAGGGTTGCGGAATTTGTTCGAAAGAGTCACCGTGACCCTGGAACGCAAAGATCATAAGGAGAAACACAGATGGGTTTTAGTCAGTAAGAGTCTGACACTCCCTTCCAGTCTACCCAGAGCGGAAGAAGTCATTTTGATGATTTCCCATTCATAAAAAAAAACCCCGCCACGGATAGAGGACTCCGTTGTGCGTAGGGGTCCTGGCTAAGTTTGCCGGCCCAGCTCCGTCCAAGTGTACAGAAGCAACCAGGGTGCTTTACAGGTTGAGTGGAGAGAATTAACCGTTCAAAAAAAAATTAAAATAACGTCAGTCAGCAATCAGACCAAATCTTTTTTTTATGTTATGCATCAAATGCATATCGGTAAGTTTTGTATCAAAAGAATCACTGTTTATGACGTTTTAAAGTACCATTAGTAACTAAAAAATATATTTTGGTGTAATTCTCATGCTTTTGATAGTTAGTACTTTTTTCGGCCAACAGATGGCATTACGGGTATCTGAATTATGTAGATAATAAGTTGATTTCTTCTAGATTGCTACAATTCCTATCAGGTTTATGAGTAAAAATTATCTAAATGGTTTTGTAATTAACTAACATTTCATTTTGTGCATTCAATTACGAACAAAAACCTTTTAAAATCAATATTGCTTACCTCCCATAACATACGGCGTGATAATATGTAGCCTAAAGTATTCCTTGGTTTACAAAGAACATTTTTGCTGAATTTCAATTCAATCTATCCAGTAGTTTTGGCGTGAAACCCTATCATACACACATACAAACAGACAAACAGACAAAAATTCTAAAAAGTCACTTTTTGTCATCAGTTACGTTTTTCTAACAAAAGCCACTTATTTTTTCTCGAAAATTCTCAATGTACAGTTTTTCTTTCGTTACTGTTTTATTATATGTATAGATAAATAAATAGACTTACATACATAACTATAAATATATACACATACATTTAATACGAATATTTTGTCAAAACTGAAAGGAAATGCTCTTGAACTTTCCTCTTGAAGCCTTGATGTCTTCAAGAGGAAAGTTTAAGAGAAGGGCTATCGCGTAGGGAGTGTGGGAGCGGGTTCTAGAGACGTTCAAGTACCTAGTTGTTTTTGTAGATTTAATAAAAATAGTCCAATATTTTTCTATTGTCTAACTGACGAATTAATTAGATTTTTTTAGTGATCTACCCTACTATTGTAGGTACTTCTGCCTACTATCTGATTATTCAGACCAAGCGACATCTATATCACACATACCGAACTAAAAAATAGACCAAACGTCACACAAATTTAACATTCCGCTTTCAAATTCTCCACACGGTTTAAACATATACAACCGCACGACATCTTACTAATAACGGGTTGTTGCCCACTAGATAACACTAACCTGGTCGGGAGATCCTTCCTTTGCAGCGGAGGGATTTTACACCTTGTTGTTCTGCATACCTCTATACTAACTTTCAATCGTACCATGACTTTACAATAAACTTTTACGTACAAGTAACTAAACGTACCCCTAAGCGTTGGACACACAGAAAAGACGAAAGACGAGGACGGGATGCGGACAGGGCCCAGACGCACGGTGGGTTGATTTATATACGTAGTGGACTTAGGACATTAAAAAAAAAGTCATCTTATTTTTACTGATTAATGATGCAAATTTGTTCTACTATCTAATACAGTAAATTATTGTTCTATGACTTTTTATTTTACGCATTATTTTTAGTACTACAATTTTTTAAATATTTTTTTGTATAGAAAAAATCATAAAATCTAAAGAATCTCAAAAATCTGAAAACATCTCCAACTGCGATGTATATATTAAAATAGTACTATTTATTAGCTTATTTTTACAACTAGTCAGCTACTGCGCTTTGCTGCGATTTAGGAGAATTTTTTTTTTTTATTTTTTTTCTTATTAAAATCGCATTTAAGTCTACAAAATCTCAAATTTCTTCCAATTGTTGGATAAGTATTTTAATAGTACAATTTATTTGCATCTAATCGTCTACTGTAGTTTACTGTGACTTAGTAGGTAGTTAGACTTTTTTAGATTTTTTTGAACGAAAATATCTTAAAAGTCACCTAAATCTCAGAATACTTAGCAGTGATAATTATTGTATTCTCTATTCCACACCACCCCAGAGGTAGAGAACTAGGCGCGTTTTTTTTATCAGTGGTCTCCCCAATAGGCCTAATCCACGACTACAAATCTGTGTTCTGTATGTGTGAGACTTACAAAGACAAATTCAAAATTCAAATCATTTACCAATATGTTTAGGAGGGGCCTGCACCATGCTCAACACCATGCTCTGACAATAACGGGTCTTCAGTTAAAACCCCTAAATTTTCTTGATCATCATCGTCAACAAATGTATCCTTAACGATCAACAAAGCTGTTGCTTCTTCTGAAAAGGCTTTGTGTTTTCGCACCAGTTTGTGTCGTATCTTTGAAATATGTGGATCAGAGCTGATTAACAAATTGTTCAAAATATCTTCATTAGTAGCTTTTCTACAGAATTTCCTCGAATTATGAGCACGATATCTCCGAAAATCTTTGTTGCGTGCTTCAGCTGCTTCTTCGGATAATTTTCCAATGGGCACTATACCCAAGCTTTCAATAATAGCTGCTCCGTGAGCTAAAACTTTGTGAACACTTGCAGGCATATAAAACCAATTATATAATTCAATGTATAGTTCCATGGTGGTTTCGGTATAATCTTTAAACTTCAATATATCAATACGGTGACCCGACGAAATTGCTTCTAATATAGTTTTAAATCTTTTTATTAATTCTTCATTTACTCCTGTGATCGAAGCTGCAATATCGGGGTTTTCGAAAAATCTCCTCGCAGTATTCCCATCATTTGTTGTACCATGACCCTGTTTCACAACATCAATTAAAAGTCCTGTTTCGGATTTAAATGCTTCCTGAATATTTCTCTTTTTGCTCTCCATAATAGCTTTACTGTCACCTTTCACCATCCATGTCTTCAAATCTAATCTGTACGCTATAATGAAGAATGCATTCCATGAATCGTATCCAGATGTGTAACGACGATAAACCATATTTATATAAATCGACATCAATTTCTTTTGCCAAAACCAAGGACAAATCATTCATTTCCTTTGGAGTAGCTTTACATATGTCACATCTTTGTGTTGATGTATCGCAAAGAACTGCAGTCGCTTTACCATCTATCATGGTTAGTATTAGGTTGTGCGAGATGGTCAAATCATCAACCACTGTCTTAACTAAATTGTTAATCTCTGCCTCAATCGCATTTTTTTCTTGCAAAATGCTGAATTTGTTTTCCTTCATGAATTTAAAAAACAGCGGACGACACCATAATGAGGAATTTGGGGAATCATTTTCCCATATAACTCTGTCACTAGACACTAATTTGATAGGAATCAAACTACCCATAAATACGCTAGAATCGTCAAAGTCCTCATCTTCTTCATTTTCTCTTCCAACTTTCTGCTTATAATTGGCTTGATTCGAAGCTCCGTCAAATCCCCATTTACTAATCAGTGTCAAATCTTTACAAGTTTCACTAATTTCGTTTGACATTATAATTCTCTTCACAGTAATATCCAATAGTGCCTGCAATTCTATCGTAGCCGTTTTATCTGTTACTACAATAGCAGTTTTAGGTGGATAACATTTAATTTTTTCATTTTGCAGTGCGTAGTAAGAGGGATATACGTTGGTACCAGTTACTTCTGCGATACTTTTTCGTAGCGTATTATATTGCCATTTTGACAATTTCAAAGACAAAAACAAGCCTAAAGCTTCATCTGGAGAGAATACTGATTTCTTTTTATTTCCAAAAAGACAATCTTTTACTTTTTGCACGTCCTGTGGATGCTTGAGCAGATGCTGTAATATGTCAGCAACATCTTCCTTTCCTTCTGCTTTTAAGTTAAAAACATGGGCATGTGACAACTCCTCTGAAGCAATAGTTTGCGTAGTAAGTTCCGTACGTCTCTTTTTTTGTTTAGGACCTAATTCTGTAAATGGTTTTCTCGGACTTACTTGAGTTGATGTACCAACAGACACCTTTTCATGAGATGTAGTTGATGTGCTAGGAACTGGATCGTCGTCGTTTTTTGCAAAATCTTTCATAAACTCAGGCCAAACTATCTCCGATGCCAACCAATCACTGTATTTACTTCTAAATGTATGTTCTTTTCGTTTAGCATTTTCCCATTTTTTATAAGTATTATAACAATACTTTGCGCAGAATTCCTTTAGCAAATTATCATTATCTTGATTTAAATCACACAATTTTGACTTGATAGCACTGTATAAAAAGTTATGATCCTTAATACTACCACTTGATTTCAATTTCACAAACATATCAACATTAGTAACTAAATCACTAAACATTTTCACAAAATTCTCGAAAATCAACTTTTAACAAAAATCAAGTAACGAGCGGGTAGTCCGTATGTAAAGGGTGGTTACAACGAACTGATATCATTGTTTTCAACTTGCTACCCCAAATATTTTTTACCTGCAAATTTACTGCCCTCTGATTGGCGCACGTCACTAATGACGACTCGTCTACTGATAAGAAAACCGGTTTTGGTGTTGTGGAAAGAGTGGTGTGGAATGCAGTTGCACAAAATATTTACAACAAACTAATAATAATAATCCTAATAATATGCACCATGCATCGAATTCTTTGTTTTATTCATACAAATTAAATCTCTGAAATTTTAGGGTAATAACCTACTTTAAAAAAAAAGTTCCAAAACATAAAAGTATGGTATAAGTATATACAATGCAAATATATATTTAAAAATCCTTAAGTCCCAACTTCGCGATTTCAGCCCACCGTGAGACGGGGCGCCGCAAATTTATAAAACATGTAGAAAAACGAGACACGGACGTGTCGCTGGGTGCCGCGAGAGATGACGGTTTTCCACCAACTTCATTCAACCGTCCGATATTGACGCCCACCCGCCCGCACCCCCATTCTCGCCCGTCCCTCGTCCGCTCGCGCCCGTGCCCCGTCTTTTCTGTATGTTTTTACAATAGGGCGCAAACAAGTAAGCGCCGTGTCCGTATCCTGTCCTATCTATATGTTTTGCGTCGCGACGCTTCTTTACATTTTGTATAAAAAGGACGCGGAAGAGACAGTATGTCCGCGCCCCGTCCTCGTCTTACGTCTTTTCTGTGTGTCCAGCGCCTTAGAGATACATCCGAACAAGGTTACGTCCAATCACAACCGAGCAAATCCAGATAATTTATAGGTAACTCGAACATGTCGATAACGTAGGTACCCCTCGACATCGATGATACTCCTTGATTTATCTCCACAACGATTTATGAGGCTCTGTTTTTTTTTGCACCAGTATATTTATCTTCTTAGCCCTTAATCTGTACGAATTTAGAGGTTTTGTGGTAACCTGAATGCCTGGAAAGATTTTCAAAGACTTAATGTATCTTAGTTTAAAAACCTTAAAAGATTTGGCAAGCACAATGGAATGGTATCAATCGTTTAATTGGATTTTTTTATAAAAAGGCAATTAAATTAGATGAGCCCTGTCGGTTCATCGTTTTTTTTATTTTTTTTCAATCCATCGCACATCTCGAAAATGGGGCATTTATTTAATTTTTTAGGCTCATCAACAATTGTTAACACATAAAATATTACTTACTATACCAATAAAAAGCAAATATGCCAAAGTTTACGAAATACTAATGTAAGTACTTAATTAAATTTAAGTAACAAATTATAATTAAGCGATGTAATAATAAATAGGTATTACGTTATATTTTATACTATGGAAATAAACACTACACAATAAAATACATCTAAGTAGTATGTAACTTGTACGGACATTTTAAACAACCATTCTTACATGTCAATTAACATTGTGCGCCACTAGAAGAGAAATCAAAATGGCGATGCGGTTACTATGTCAGCTTCCATGGAAAAAGTTCAAACCTTTATCCGTTATCTAGGATCTTAAAATAATAACCTTAGGATACTAGACATAATAGTAGTCACATATTCGTTAGAAGTTGGCACTAGTATTACACAATGGCAATTTTTTCCAAATACCTTTTTGTACTAACTGTTTAAGTATTTCGTGTACATCTTGTTAATTTGAGTATTTATTATATGTATATGTATATATGATATTATATGTTTATATATATTATGTATATTATTTATTTAAATGTTTGTATTTAAATAATATCAATCGCTTATTATAAATTCTCTTTATTGCACAGTGTTAACTTTGGGTGATGCAAAGAATAGTGGTAAGTACTGTACCTACTTTGCATCCCCCAAAGTTAACACTTTAGCACATAAATGTACAAAGGCGGACTTAATGTCATAGGCACCTCTACCAGTCAGTAGAGAATGCCTATGGCATTAAGTCCGTCTTTGTACATTTATGTGCTAAAGTGTTAAATAAATAAACGATACGAAAAAAGTTATAAAGAATTGTATCATATTCTCTTGATCCCAACTTTATAAATTTTTAAAAACATGAAACGGACTTAATTAGTTTCAGTATCACCAAAGTTCGCTGCCCTTACTCAAGGTCATTTTACGATACCAACTATTACCTACTGAAAATTATCCATTATTACATCCAATAAATAATTAGTTCTTTGAAATAACGTAAGAGACGTTTTAGTATTGACGTTGTACTGTATATTGTCCATTAAACGGTTGCCTAGAGCAGTGTATCGATTGACCCGAGGTCACCCTTAGGATGGAAGGAAAAGCCTTGAGTATGGAAGACGCGTGTTTGACGCGTTTGATTGGCGTTTCAATGATATACTAGCTTTAGTCAGCGACTTCACTCGCGTGAATGTCGAAAAGTATTCCACGGGGAGTACTACCGCGAAGAAAAGAATTCTAATTATTTACTAGAATTGGCCGCGATATCTTCTACGCAGATTTAATACAAACGATTTTTTCCCTTTTTATCACCTCAAAGATTGAATTTACAGAAATCCTTTCATGATGCTCACCTACATCATAACATTCTAAAATTCCATGTTCCTAATCCCAGTCAAAGTCAGAAGTCATTCATTCAATTTAGGCTGATTGGCAGCACTTTTTGAACGTCAAATTTTACATAAAGACAGTCCCCCAAAACGCCCGCCCGTCACCACTTCCTAGTTTTTTAGCTGGGAAGAAGAAGTGGCGCAAAAAAACTCCCCAGCAACACATCTGTCTGTTACGTAACGTTTTTCAAAAATGTTCTGGATATCTAGCGTATGCATACCAAGTTTCATTAAAATCGGTTCATTCATATCGAAAAATAAGGACTTGAAAGTTTGGATGAAATGCCGTAGGGCGTAAACGCTCTTAAATAAATAAACGACGAAGAAACTACTCCAGAAACTTTTAATAAGTATCTGTCTATCCACGGCCATCCTCTTCAAGAAAAAGAAGAAAGAAAACACTTTTATTCTGCATGAAATGACGCACAAAAAAAAGAAAAATAGATAAAAAATTAAAAGAGCACACACTTATAAAGTAACTAAAACAAAACTATAATAAGTTTCACTACCACACCAGCAAACACTACAGGTGAGAGGTCTACCCTTTTTAAAAAAGCTTCTATCTTCAATAGGGAACATACAATATTTTCATCTTGCTTACATTCGAAAGAATGCCATGTAAAATAGACCATAAGTACTTATGTTAAAATGCTTTAATTTATTGGCAAAATTGCTGTTTCAGGATGACAGTTTAAATTTTCGCGCAAAAACGGACGATGAGTCATTCCTATCTGTCAATGGTCATGAGCTGTCATGATTCACAGATTTAAGGTCGTCTTTTCGTTGTCATACCAGCAGTGACGTCACTAGACGCTGATTGTTGTACTAAAATACGTCCCGTTTCACGTTATTTTGATTCATAATTATTGTTATAAACTTTAAATAATATTATATATTATAAATAATTTAATCTACTTTTTTATCAATTTAATCATAAAAATCCCTATTTTTTTTTTTCCCTATTTTTGTTTGAAACTGTCTATTTCGTCAACAGAAAGCATCGTATACAAGATATAATACAAGAGGGTTCTTGTCTTGATACCTCACTCAAGCCTCCACTGACAAAAAGGTCACCTTTTCCTTGTGGGGTAAAATACCGAAGAGTATAATTATTCCCAATAAAGAACTCTATGTATGTCGCTCACGAAAACGTAATGTATTAGTAGAAAGGTCGCGCTAAATGTATTGCGACTAATTAACATAATTCACGAGTTAATAGTGGTTCGAAGGTTTCGTTACTTGATGTAGTGTATCGGTTTTAGGAAAGCATAATGTGTTTGGAGTTCGTGGCTACGGGTCGATCTACAAGGTTAAGCAACGCTTGCAAAGGTATGTGGATGGGTGACCATCTTAACATACCGAGACTGCTCAGAAAGCACGATAAGCCGTTGGTCCGGGCTGTCATTTGTAGATCTTTGGCAGTCGTTAAGGATTGGTTGGAGCCAGAAATTCTGACACCAGTCTTGCCAAGAAGTACCGTGTTACCCAGTTAATGGGTTGTGGATGTCTCGTAGGCAGCTGCTCCATGTAAAATACTGGTATTCAGCTGAATTCGGTTTGATTGGATGCCGACCTCAATATATGTAGTTGGGTAAAGGCTAGGCAGATGATGTTCATCATCTGTCAACTGCCCACCATTAAAAAAAGTCTTTGATTTTTGTTTTGACAGTCAACCTTTGTAGCCTCTTACCCGATTTGTTAAGGTCGTCGGCAAGATGGTACGACACCATAAAGAAGGCTGCTGGAGACAGCATGTACAAAGCGGTCCACATTGCAGAAGACCGCATGGCTTAGAGACGCGTCGTATGTGGTCGCCATCCTGAGCAGTGAGGGAACAACGCAGAACAAGAATATCTATTATAATTTATTATAAGTTTAAAATCAATAACATAACATAAAAAGATGGATACTTTAAGGTAACACAATGATATATTAATATTTTCTGAAGTTAAAATTATATTCAAAATTAAACCTTTATTAAAAAAAAGTTTACACTCAAGGTCGATAGATGGCGTTGTACCATTTTCTGAATCGCGCTATGGTTTCGTTACATGAATTTGGTTGGGTGCCAGCTGTGTGACTGATCGTTGACACGCTCTCAAAAAAAACTGTTATTATTTTTGACAATCCCGAGGTGAAACTGCGCCTTTGGGATAAAATAATAATATTCGACCATACAATTACTGCTGAGCTTTTTCTCAACAGTGGTAATAGTGATATGCGCCAGATAAACTTGCAATACAGTACATTGACCTTTCCCTAATATCCCTTCGTAGATTCCCGAACAATAAATTATGAACCGTTTTTCAGTACTAAACAACGTAAAGGATCACGATAGAAGTTGATTCAGGACAGCTTTGTCTTAATTTCTGTTTTTGATATTATGAAAGTCAATAAATGTATGTGGGGCAATGCCTGTTATTGCGCATTTATCTGGTGTTTACCATACAGTAGGGTCAGCCACAGTTTCACCGGATGCATCTGAATACAAGTTTTTACATGGAGCGTCTGCCTATCAGCTGACATCCACAACAATAACTGGGTAACACGATAGTCGATACCCACTGGCAAGACTGGTATCAGATTTTTGGCTCCCATCTGCCCATAACGACTGATACGACATGGATAGTCACCCATCTAAGTCCCGACCTCAACAAGTGTTGCTTAACCTTGACAAACATCCATGCGGTTGTTACTACTTAGCCTCGATTTAAGTTAAATAATTTCAAAGCCAAATTATTCTACCAGGACCGCATAATGCTCTAATTGCTCCACATTACACCGATATTGTTCGCCGCACGTAAGCATGCAAGACTTCTAATTGCGTTACTTAGAAAGTTCAAAATGTTCTGCATAATTTGCTGTCTTGCTTATAGAAACGAAGAGTGGGTTCACACTTGAGATATTTTATAATATTCTGTTGCGTACAGACGAAATTGAACTACAGTTATAAAATAATACAAAACAGAGACGAATTTCTAAATATCCTGTAGGCATATTTGGCAGCATAGTTTCCCAAAGATTCACACTAAACACACATCCTTGTTCTATTCTGTGTGTAAAATAATAGCCCAAATAGTCGTACATAATTCTTTGAATATCTTAATGGCAATCGAAATAGCTGTTTTGCCGCTAAATGACTTAAAAAAAGAAACCACAAAATAGGGTTACTGAAAAAATCTTATTAGTCCGTCAGATAGATTTCCAAAAAATATTGGACGCGTATTTTTTCTTTTTTCATGTAAACAAAAAATGAAGACGATAACGATACAGTGCGTTGAAAACACGCGTGACGACACGTCGGCATCCACTCTATCGTAGCCTAGCGCTCTGGCTTAGCTCAAAGGAATAATTATCAAGAAATATCTAGTACCTACCTACCTACCTAGCAAACGCGTCCATTGAACTCACTTTGGTACCCCCTCTAGTGTAAATCATCCCTTATATGCCCGCCCCGTATTTATAGAACTGTATTTTGACACATGCTTCCGACTGAGAATTATGGCCAATTTAGTTTTAAAGCACGAACCTTGCGTTATTATGTAAGTTAGTATTATATAATTTTAGTTTTTTAACACGAATTATGTTAAAATGGAAAATGTGTTTTCCATTTTCTTTTACAAGCTTCCTGCATTTAAATGCATGTGATGTTTTCAACACCGTTGAATTAAAAAACAGTTGGTTGCTAGAAAGATCATCGCGTGATCGAATCAGGAATGATGATATCCGCAAGAGAACCAAGGTTACCGACATAGCCCGAAGGATCGCCAAATTGAAGTGGCAGTGGGCAAGGCACATTGCTCGCAGAACAGATGGTCGATGGGGCCGAAAAGTTTTGGAGTGGCGACCGCGTACCGGAAGACGCAGCGTTGGAAGGCCTCCCACAAGGCGGACCGATGACCTGGTGAGGGTCGCGGGTAACCGATGGATGCGAGACGCACAGGACCGGTTGTTGTGGCGACACTTGGGGGAGGCCTATGTCCAGCAGTGGGCGTCTTTCGGCTGATATGATGATGATGATGATGAGAAAGATCATATCATGAACGGTGACTTTTCATTTGAAGTACACACGATTACATTTACCAGGGACAAACGGTCCAGTTAGGTAGGTGTAACTTTGAGAAGGAGTCCAACTGTTGAATCCGACTCGGTGGACATCTTTCGGCTGAAATGATGATGATAATGGCCAGACTTATGCGGAGCGGAAGGGAGTGTCAGACTCTTACTGACTAAAACCCATCTGTGTTCCTCCTATTGCCTTTTGCGTTCCAGGGCCGCGGTGACTCTTTCGAACAAATGCCGCAACCCTGGACATCTAACATAACTACAACTCGAATAAGGAAACGCTAAAATCATTAATAAACCCAATTTTACCTTTTATTTTTCTACTGCCTTCCACTACCTAAGTATCAGAAGTACTGTTGGCTACATCCACACTTTTAATATTTAACTTAACTTCTCATATACCTAAGCGCTTTTCTAAAATAAAGACATTCCTGAATCGACTTCTATCGTGATCCTTTACATTCTTTAATAATGAAAAACGGTTCATAATTTATTGTTCGGATATCTACGAAGGGTTATTAGGCAAAGGTCAATGTACTTTATTGCAAGTTCATGGTTGATTCACACATAGCAGGGCCGTGGCCGTGCACGTTCGTGTGTCGGCCCGGGCACGGAAGCTCCGGCGCTTGCCCGGACACGGACGTGTGTGAACGAGTTCATACAAAATGTATGCAACTATATTTTTACGAGCTCCGGACGGACCACGGCCCGGCCACGTCCCAGACACGGCCTGGATATGTGTGAATCAACCTTAATCTGTCGCCTATCATAACCTAACACGTTACAAAAATCCTTTAAAAAAAATAACCGACTCCAGCTACACTTAAATAAAATATGATTGTTGCCATAACAGATTCAATTATCCAATTAATTTAAAAACGCCAGAAACCCCAGTTAACAGGCTATGCCTTTCCATCATCTGAATCACTGGGGAATTACTTTCCCTGGAAAAGTTTCCATTGTACAAAATTAATTAAAAGTAATGACTTTTCGTTACGTCAGTTATTCCCTGACGATGACGGTGGGTTTATTGGTCTTTGGTGCAATACAAAGGCTGTCTTTAACGGAACTAATATTATGAAAATGTAAAACTGTTTGTTTGTATTGTAGGCGGGGAATCAACCATTACCAACAGGTAATTTAAAAGGGTAAATTATAAAACGATCGAATAACTTAGTGACTGATGATGAGATACTGTTTTAATAACTTGCGCGGTATGAATTTCAGTAAGCTTACAAAAAGTGGGTTGTGATTAATTCATTTCAGATATTTAAATTCTAGCCGTGCGACTAAATTACTAAGTGAGCGACTAGAAATACAGAGAGGGCAACTTCAACATTAAGATGGAGTAATTTTCAATAATAAGTGTTTTGTTTGGTGCGCAAGAGCTCGTGATGCGAGCTCGGGATTTGGGGCACCCCGACTCGGACAGTTTAGATTATTTTTTTTTAACCAGCCAGAAATATCATTAGCCAAATATTGAAAAAAATGCAGGACGTACGAGTAACGTTGACACTCAAACAAATATTAGGTCGCTCAAATATTATGAAGCTTCTCATTTTGTATTTTAAGTAACTCAAATTAATGTTTGTAAGTTGCTGTTCGGTTGATTTCTCGTCACTCGCAGTCAGTCGCTCACTTAGTAATACTATAACGTAAATTAATTATTTTTGTCACTTAAAACTATAATTTACAGTCACTCGTTTAAATACTTGCCCTTATAATACCTCACCTGATATGATGGTAAACGATGATGTGGTCGAAGATGGAGTACACTTGCCTAGAAGTTTTCTTGGACTACCCATTTAAAAGGTAATTTGTTAAAAATGAGCGCTTTCCTTTAGTTAGGCATATGTTATTACTTCCCAGAATTTGATCCCTATTAGCGATACTTTCGGTTGGTTAAATAATACAGGATGTGTTTTTGTTTTCAAAATCAACCGGTTCGATTCCTGGCTAGGTAAAACCATTTTTCAAAAATTCAATGATGCAGTTTTAGTTTTCATCAAAATTGGGCTCGAGACTCCTTTCAGTGTTTTTCGATATTCCTCATAGTTTCGGATTTGGCCATCCATGTACACTTTAAAAATTCACCGTTTAAATCCTTGTAAGTATTAATTAAATATCTATTAGTATTTATCGCGTTTCTTTATCAACATTGCACCTACCTCTAATTTTCTCTGCATCGCCCAAAGGTTGACTGGTAGAAAATGACCATCAAAGCATTAAGTCAGTCTCTGTAAATTTGTGTGCATGAAGTATTTAATAAATAAATAAATCTCTTCCGATACGAGGTCGCTACTTCGTTGGACTCTTACAAGTTGGACACCAGTCCAACTTGTAAGAGTTGCAACTTGTTGTGTGTCCTGTGCGTCTCGCATCCAATGAAACACCAGTTCCATTGGATGCGAGACGCACAGGACTGGTCTATGTAGTGACACTTGTGTGTGGCTATGTCCAGCAGTGGACGTCTTTCGGCTGGGATATTGATGATGCAGGGCACATGAAAATTAACTGCCTGAAAATTCTGTTATCTACATCGGACATAGATATTAATAGGTAGTCATTGAGAATTAATAACCTAGGTACTTGATTTATTTACGTTACATTTTATTGTAGACAAAAATATATTATGGCTATTATTTTAATCACTATGTACACGAATAGCTATTTATATGTTGTATTACAATTTGTGGCATCATCGATAGGTAATATTTATTTTGTCAAACACAAAATTGCTTTACATTTACAAATATTAAAATAATTGTTTTGATTTGAAGCTTTTCCATAGTTTCTACTACATACTGCATCATAATATAACCATGTCGAATGATTGTGTCTAAACACGGATCTAGTGAGCTAATAGCACACTTTTCACTTTTTAAGGCCTTATTCTAAATTCTTAGGCTTATTCTTCTACTTTTTCTGAAACTTAAATGTACTATTATATTCTACTAACTTTTGCTCGCGACTTCGTACGCGTATATCCCGTTTTTTCTGTTCCCGTACGAATTTGGAGAAATCCTTTCTTAGTGATCCCCTTTTGTTTTTTTTATGGATAGGAAATCGTCAAATGACTCCTGCCGCTCTGGGTGAAACGGGAGGGAGTGTCAGACTCTTACCGACTAAAACCCATCCGTGCTCCTCCTAGTGCCCTTTGCGTACCACCGCGGTGACTCTTTCGAACAAAATTCTCAACCCTTGCAGGTAGTGCTCTCCTACACTCCCCAAAGAACCAACGGGTACATACCAAATTTCAGCTTTCTACGATCAGTAGTTTCGGCTGTGCGTCAGTCTATCAGTCACCAGTAATGGAAGAATTTTATACAACGTGTAACAGAATAAACGCAATACATCTTAAGGGGTCATTGTACTCATCATTATGAACAACTTTTACTATAAGACCAACACTGAAATCGCGAAAAAAAACCGACTGCTCCATACATTTCTGTGAGCATAACTCGACAAAATGTACTGAAATACTGTTTTTTTTTGCGTTTATTCTGTTACACGTTGTATATGTAGGTACATAAATTGATTGAATATTTGGGTTTTTACAGTGTAAAACTAAAAACATACCAACCCAGTATTCTGCAAAATTAACCTTGAAAAAGACGTGTTTTAGGTCTGCTTTGTGGCAGCGAAACACGAATATCTGCGACGCCACGCCATCTCCATATAGCGCAACAAAATTATGCGTGGCACGGAGTGGCCCAAAATTACAACGTCCATTGAGAGTACACCGGGCACTTTGGTATTCCCCTAGCGTACAAATGCAGCATAGGAGATTGCTGTGTTGATTTAGGCAATACGATACACAAAGGAAATGTTGGCAATGCTGCAGCTAACTGGAAACTGTCACAAGAAATTACGATACTATATCCAACATTGTTGCATACCACAGACCATTGAGATGCTTCAGGCAGTCGATGCTAGATACGACACTGTCAATGTTCCCATACAAATCAAGCGTATTACCATTACCATTTCACTCACATTATGAATCAAAAAGCATACAAGTTGTAACAAAAAGGCTTAATCATATTTTAAAAACTACTTTCATTATGGAAATAACAGTCATTAAAAAAAAAACAAATGATTTTCCCTAAAAAGTTATCCTCAGCTAATCAAAATTGGCATGAGATTGGCTATGACTTTCTTGAAGTAATTTATTCATTACCATAGGCTGATGCAGTTTTTGAAATATGACAACACCTTTTTGTTTTACGCTCTACAGAATCTTACAGGATTTGAATGGCGAAAATGACAGATGTCATCCGCTCAATGCACTTGAATCGCCTAGAATTGTATTGGTATGGCCGATTCTAGTCGCTGGTGGTGCGGCAACTCTAAGCTCTGTGTTACAAATGAAGTGTTTCCCGTAATCAAAGCCATTACAAAATGCGAACGTTGGCACATTTACTAAGGAATTTGTGCCAAAATCTTTGGCAAAAAAGGCACAACCTTAGGCGCCAGTCTGTTTGGCGCTTGGAAACAATGCATGTGCTGCGCCAAACGTCAGGAAGCTAGCCAATTGCGATGCATTCAGACTAATTGAACAATATTTTAGTTTTATTAACCTGCTTTTATGTTATTACCTAGAAGACTATATTACTTAAACCTACTGCCCAAAACGGAGTGTGCATGTTTTACTTTCCATACTAAAAATAAACCAGGAATGAAGTATCTACATTTAAAAAGTGCATCAAATCCTACAACCAAATTTAACGGTTTTGAAAATCTAAGAACGATGGACCGCCGCCATGAGAACGGATGAGTCCATACTGGTGGAACTCAACATCACCTAACGGCTTTCTGTAATATATATATTACGCCAGGAGCGTGTCCTCAGCCTTTTCGGACATAATATAGGTATGCGTTCATCTAAGCATAATCTGGAAAGGTTCATGATATTGGGCCGGCTTGAAGGAAAACGCGCTCAAGGTAGTACACCGGCAAGATGGTCCGACGCCATAAAGAAGGCTGTTGGAGGCAGCATGAACAGAGCGATCCACATTGCAGAAGACCGCATGGCTTGGAGACGCCGCGTCGTATATGGTCGCGATCCTCAGTAGTGAGGGAACGATGAAGAAGAAGAAGAAGAACGCTTAATTTGTCAAATAAATGAGACAAGAAAAGAAAAGAAAAGTGTTATAAAGATTTATCCTGAAAAACGTACAACTTATTAATACGAGTGAAACCTCTGAACACAGCTCAGTATTGGCTTTCAATTTCAGAATTTTGGTAACGTTCTTGATTGAATTTCCCGTTTGTTTTCAGTTTCAATTTTATTCCGACGTACTTAAGGTCGATTTTGAAATATTTTCAGATGTGACAGAAAGTTTGCGTGGAAACGTGTGACTAAGTTGTTATTGATTTTTAATTAAGTCCAACATTTTCAGAGGCAAGCATTTTTATTGACCATTTCGTAATGTAGTTTACTGTATCACAAGTAGGTGTTTTGGTGAAACTGTTTGGTATTTTACGGATGATATTAATCTTTGTACAACGTGTAACAGAATAAACGCAATACCTCTTAAAGGGTCATTGTACTCATCTAAGTATATGAATAACTTTTACTAGGGCGCTAACCCCGAAATCGCGTAAAAAAAAACTGCTGTTCAGTACATTTTGTCCAGATAAGCGCACAGAAATGTATGGAGCATTCGATTTTTTTTTTTGCGATTTCGGTGTTGGTCCCATAGTGAAAGTTGTTCATAATGATGAGTACAATGATCCTTTAAGAGATATTGCGTTTATTCTGTTACACGTTGTATAATGACAAAAAATTAAACATTGTGGATCATACATAACATACATTAATAAACTTCAGAGTTTTGTTATTTTTATTTTGTGACCATCCCGCCACACATTCCCAACCACTGCAACTCCTGAAAGCCAGAATCAACAGTGGCGACCACCAGAACAACGCCGAGTCAATGAAGCTCGACGAGTCCCGGAGACAAGATTCAACTGTCTTGGATCCCGCAACGAAATTAATCAGAAATGAATAGCGGAGATAAAAAATATAATTTCCACTTCAGTATAGTCGACTTATCAGATGTTATCCGAATGTACTGAATTTTCATAAGGAAGTCAGTGCCTATTACAATATTCTCCCACTTTCTGTGGTACATGGAAAATGAGTGGGTCACGCGAGTTTCTTCTTGCAGCGTTTAACATTCCGTTGCCCTCTTTTTTTCTCATTTTACTATTATAATATCTCACCTGATGGTAAACGATGTGGTCGAAGATGGAGCACGCTTGCCCAGAAGTGGAAACCAGCTCGTGGGAAGATAAAAGTACAACATCGTAAACTTTTGAACAAATTCCGCAACTTCATTTGTTTAACCGGTGTGGGACTGAACTGCCAAACGTCAACATCCTATAAAATACCCTACTATAGTAATAATAGAGTTTTAAAACGCGTGAATCGGGTGGCACACGCCTAGTAACACAGCGAACTATTTGCAGCTACTGACTTTTCCACACATTTCCAATCACACAAACCAGCATTTAGTTACACAACAAAGCAAACAGCACAAGAGTAAATACGCTTCCAATTAATATATTTCCCCCTGGTATCTCGGTACTATATAATCCGGTTTGTGCCACATAATCAGAGCAAGCTGAGCTTTTGCTTCATAAACAGTCGTTTAATCTTTGTACAGATAATTAAGTCGGGCTGCAATGTCTAGTGTGTGGAACGCAGCTAGATAAGGTAATTTGTAAAGCTACTGTGTTATGTGCTGGTCCTGCTCCACAGCCACTAGGGCCCACAAAGTAATCTGTTAGCATTTGGAAATATTGTTGGACCGGATGAAGATTGTAAGAATGCAATATGTTTCATTGTATAGACTCAATTTATTTAGCATTGTATAATTTCATGCATTAACGGCACATTTGTGAGTACTATGTACCTTAAATTTAAACGGGAAATTATAAAACGATCGAATAAAATAATAACGTAGCGACTGATGATGAGATACTGTTTTAATAACTTGAGCGGTATGAATTTGAGTAAGCGAAAAATTAACTAAACTAACGACGAATATTGATTAATAATAAAATCCAGAACGAGCTTACAAAAAGTGGGTTGTGATCATCATCATCAGATATTAAAATTCTACCCGTGCGACTAAATTACTAAGTGAGCGACTAGAAATACAGAAAAGGCAACTTCAATATTAAGATAGAGACGATTTTTCCAATTGAGGTTTTAACATTTTGCTCGCATCACTCGCTCTTGCGCACCAAATATGTTATTTGGTGCGCAAGAGCGAGTAATGCGAGTTCGGGATTTGGGGCCCCCGACTTGGACAGGTTAGGTTAGAAGGAGATGGCGGGGTCAAGTGAGCGAGCGAAGCGAGCGAACAGACCCCGCCATCCCTTTCGTGGTTATTTTTTTTTAAACCACCCAGAAATATCATTTGCCAAATATTTAAAAAAATGCAGGACGTAACGTTGACACTCAAACAAATATTAGGTCGCTCAAATATTATAAAGCTTCTCATTTATTAATGTTTGTAAGTTGCTGTTCTGTTGATTTCTCGTCACTCGCTGTCAGTCGCTCACTTAGTAATACTATAACGTAAATTAATTATTTTTGTCACTTAAAACATTAATTTACAGTCACTCGTTTAAATACTACCCAATTTAAACTATAATGATCATTTTGAGTAGGTCTATGACTTGAATGTACCCTGGCGATTGGGAATGTCATGCTCACTCAAAAGTCTGTCTTATGGTGGCGCGTGCGTTGGATCATTTGGCTCCCTTAAAAATGGTTGAGCCAAATGGTGCTAGCGTATGCGTCATGTTCGTGAACGGGCGCCGTCAGCTGAGACTGGTCATCCCTTGGCTGCCATGGTTTATTTTAATTATTTCTTTGAACTGTTTCTTTTTACTCGGGACTCTTTTATCCTGCACGTCTTTTACATTGTTCTCACATATGTATTATTTTAATATAAATGATGTAACCATAATTTTGTAACAAAATATTTTTTTTTTAAAAGAGTGTCCGTGGAGTTTCTTGCACGTTCTTCTCCATAGAGATCTACGCCTTGGAACGTCCAAATAGCTTCATCTTTTTGACCGACCGACCTTGACAATTCAAAAGTGCCTGTAAATGGTTTAATTGAAATAAATGCTTTGACTTTGACTTTGTTTTATGGCATGCGCCAGATAAACGAAGAATAACAGTCATTGACCCTACTACATTTATTGACACACTTAATTTAAAAAAAAGAAATAATGACATAAAGCTGTCCTGAATCGACATTTATCGTGATCCTCACTGTTCTAGTAATGAAAAACAATTAATTTATTGTGGGGGGGTACCGACGAAGAGATATTAAGGAAAGGTCAATTACCGTTATCCTTCATTTATCTGGCGCCTACTATAGTTAGTTATGTTGAGGTACTGCCAATAACACTTGGTTTCTTTGAATGGAAATACAGAGTTGTATGCATAGTTTAAATAGTAAGGATTCGTTTGCTGATGCACGTGAACCATATTAACACGGCATTTTTATTATTACTAAATTTTTAAAGTGTCGCGGAAAGCAACCGCTTCCCGAAAACTACCGACCGCATGGCGTGTTCGCTTCGGTTTCGGTCAGAAAAACGTGTGGTCCGGCCAGTCCTTACTAGGTATAATTATAATTCAATGATAGTATTTTTTGGCGAATCAGCCATTAGACCGGTTGTAAACCAAGAGCTAAGTAGCGCTGTAGTGGTATCGATACCGCCACAAAAATCTAACGAAGCGAAATCTACACCGCAACAAAAAATAACGCAGCGGCATCTATACCGTCATCAAACCTGCATCGCGGTATCAAAGTTTTCCGTGCGATTTGAACATATACAGCAGCCCAAATAAAAAACATCGAGCAGTTGCCCACCAGACACAAAAATTGGCTGGTCGGGGATCCTTTTTTGTCTACGGAGGTTTGCGGGATTTCACACCCCGTTCCGCAATCCTTTATAGCGCGATGCAACGATGCTTTGCAGACGAGGTGTGCAAGTGCCAGATAAAGCTGGGTTTACATTATTGTGTCATTTCGTGTCTAGGCGCCAGTGGCGCCGTTAATGGTTTATAAAACTCGTAGATTCGTTTGATTGGTGCCCACGATAAACACCGAAATAGTAATGTCAATCTAGCTACCTTTACCTAGGCCTTCCTAAGCTCAGCGGCTTCACGATGGGCACAACTCGCGGGCAGCGAACTTATTTAATGTGGTTTGCGGTCTGCACACAAGTATGAAAGATTACTTCAGTTATGCAATGTAAGCTCCAGGCTCCATCTAACTTAGATTTGCTCTTGGTCAGCAAAAAAGGCTTACTTGGTTCTTTCTACTTACACAAAAGCAGAGAAGCACTCTACCGATTTGTACTGTCTGCCAACCCGGGTCTATGATTCACCTCAAAGAATTTGAAACCTATGAAGCAATTGAGTAGGTATATGAGGCGACATAGTACTCGTAGGTTGCATCTGTGTCAAAGCCATACCATAACATCATCAGCATCAGTAATTTCCGAAGAGTTAAGCAGAATTGTACCTATGTCACACCCACATTCTGGGACCCTTACCCGTATTGACCGATGTTACGGGGTGTAATGTAACACGTTACAAAGCAAGCATTCGTGCAGTCATTACGTGGAAACGAGCACGAACATGCGCATGTTACATGCGTATGTGTTTTGATTTACACTAATTTTAGGACACGGTGTAATATAACATGCTCGCTGCGAATGTTACATTAAGGCCTGTGTAATACCGATCAGTACCTAGTTTTAGAAATACCAGACGTCAAAACTGCCTGACCCAAAAATCGAATCTAGTGGCTTATGAATTGCCGCTTGCTCCAACACTGAACTAACGAAGTAGACACCCAAAATAATTCTACAAAAGCCAAAATCCTTTATCAAAATCCAACGAGAATTGTGGTCTAACCTCGACAAGCTACTTCTCTTCTCCACTGAATTTCCTCGAAAACTGAAGTTGTAACTTGGGACTCTAGTTTATATGTTAATTAAACCTGTGACAGCCTAATTGTAATTCAGAAAGTACATACTAATTAAAAGTTTTAGTTCAAGTGACAATGTGCACTGCCAAGGTCTGAGAGCTACTTTGTTTCAGTGACATTGTGTCTGTAAACATGTCGAAGTGAAAACTTAGGCGAGTTGTCAAACTACACAAACAAGATGGAATGACAGCAGTGCGATTCTGTAAGCATGTCGAAGTAAACAGTTGGGCGGGGCGCACGACGGGTGAGTTGTCAAACCATACAAATAAGATGGAATGACAGCGCTCTTGTCGTTCACTCCGCCTAGGTGACCGTGAGATGTTGACAGAATCGACCGGCTGTTCACTTGTCGTTCACTGCACATATGGGACTTGATATACCGGCTGTAGCTCTGTAAGAAGAACTTGAGGCAATATGAATGAGAATGAAAATTATACGAGTTAAATTCGGCGAAACGTTTGACTATCTTGAACGAAATTTATCAGCAAGGAATTTCAATTCCACACTGTTTTTTTTTTGTTTTTGGGTCCATTCCGACACAATAATTCCCAACCTGCAGTGGTTGGGAATTATTGTGTACTACTCCAGAGAGCCAGAAACAGTAGCGACCACCAGAAAAACGCCGAGTCAATGAAGCTCGACGTTTCGAAAAGAACATTCCACAGTGGGTTTGTTTACCACAAACCAATTATTTTCTGCTTTTCGAAGAAAAAATAAATGAAAATAAAAGCTTAGTATAGTGACTTAATTATCTCACAGCCCTCGGGAGTAAATTGAGCACAACGACCTGTGTAATGCGATTAGTTGGTTAGCTGTAAATATACTGAACATACCATAATTTTTTCACCACATTTTAAGGGAAAAATTAGCCAAGGTTACAATTACAATGCTTTCCAGCTCTGCCTATTTTTTACATGTTAATCAATAGTAAAACATGGCATGTTGTTGTTATAGCTTTGCAATTTAATGATAATGTTAATTTGCTATTTTTTTGGTTGTTGCCATACAAAATTCTAGCTCTATAGAGCTTGCCCTTCTCTGATTTATGAAGAAATCGAACCCGCAACGCGTACTACAAAAGTCAATCGCAAACAACTGCGCCTTAACTGTGAAACGTCTATGTATAGGCAACACATTTCTACATAGATTGTTATTCACTTGGTTTAAAAACTCAAAATACTTGCGACTTATGACATCTCATCATTACCTCATATATACACCAGTACATGGATTATTCAGATTGAGGAGCTCGTGGCTAAATTATAACAGCCACACGGACCAATCTTCAAGGTTAAGCAACGCTTGCCGAGGTTGGTCTGTGGATGGGTGACTATATTAACATACCGAGACTCCTCCGTGCCTCGGAAAGCACGTTAAGCCCTTGGTCCCGGCTGTCATTTGTAGATCTTTGGCAGTCTTTACGGATTGTCAGAAGCCAGAAAATATGACAGCAGTTTTGCCAAGAAGTACCGTGTTACCCAGTTAAGGTCTGGTAGGCAGCCGCTCCACGTAAAATACTGGCATTCAGCTGAATCCGGGTTGACTGGGAGCCGACCGCAATATAGTTGGGAAAAGGCTAGGCAGATGACACAGATTATTCATACTCGTATACTTACCGTTAACAAACTACATATCTGTGAACAAAAACTATTTTGATAGCACACTATGATTGTATTGTAAATATGTACATAATTATAATGAATAAACTGTGTTTCAATGTAACAGTCTATTTATGTATTACGTGGACGCCCGTATCGTTTAAATAATCGTTACAAATAAATGTAATTGGTCTATTATGCTGGTCAAATAATTATGGTGGATGTGTAGCCGAATGACCTCTGTTATTTGTGGTGCGATTATAATTCCGTACTTAGTGGTCGAGTCCTAGGGGGGATTTTGAGTATGTTCGTCAGAAGATTACAGTCAGTTTAAGCTAATGTTAATGTTATAGCGAGTTTTTGATTATTTATATTCCGTGGTAACAGATCGAGGTTTGTTTAGCTACTATTATCTTCTGAAAAAATAACTAAGGCGAGGGGTCTGGCATCCCCACTATTGATAGGTTATGGATAAGACGTCCTGTACTGAAATTCCCGATCTAATGTTAGGGAATATGCATTAAATAAATGTTTATTATCTAAACAGTTTGTCTAGAAATATACAAAAATATAATACTAACAGTGAAAATAGAATCATAATTGACCGAAAAACAAACGAGATATAACTATTTTAAACAAATATACACTTCTGGACACATCTATTGGCCCACCTTAGAGTTTAGGTTTCGATGGCCCCTACCGAAATATGATTGCTAGATTGAACAAAAACTGTTGATGCAGTTTTAAACCTGATACATTTTACCATCTTTTTCGATCGTATTGTTTTAAATTTGAATTCAGAATACCATACGACATGGAGCTACGCCTAACAAGTCGGATATGCGCCTTGTTAAAGGCAATTGATTTTTGAATAAAAAACATGTTTTATCAAATAAAGGTTCAATTTAATAACGCGTGTTGCCTCCATGGGCATCTACCACAGCTCTCATACGATTAGGCATAGAGTTTATCAACCGCTCTATGAAATTTTGAGGGATCATCTCCCATTCCTCTTCTATGGCAGTTTTCAACTCCTGCATCGTCTGGGCAACTGGCCGACGAGCCCTAACACGTCTTTTTAGCTCGTCCCACATGTGCTCAATGGGGTTCATGTCTGGGCTTCTGGCTGGCCAGTCCATAACTGTGATGTTCACATCCCGAAGATATTCCCTGACGATGCCGGCCGCATGGGCTCTTGCATTATCATGCATAAAAAGGAAATTTGGGCCCACATAGTCCGCGTATGGTATCACGTGAGGTTCTAAGCACTCACGAATGTACCTTTCAGCATTTAATGTTGGCAGCCGTGGTCCTGTAACAACCTCAAGTTGAGTTTTGCCGCTCGCGGATATACCGCCCCAGACAGTCCATGAGCCACCGCCATAAGCAACCCTCTCTTCAAAGCAGCATTGTGCGAAACGCTCTCCCTTACGTCGATAGACCTTCTTCCTTCCATCATTGCCATGTAACACAATTTTAGACTCATCAGAAAAGAGTACACGGCTCCAATCTTGCTGTGTCCAATTTAAATGACTGCGTGCGAAATGAAGGCGCGCTGTTCGGTGGGCTCGCGTTAGTTTGGGCCCATTAGCTGGCTTGTGTGGTACCATATCGCGTTCTTTTAACCTTCTCCGAACAGTTCGAGCGCTCACAGATACTCCGTGGAAGTCGCGAAGTTGGTTTTGTATCTCAATGGAGGTAAGGTGACGATTTCTCAAGCTGGTCGTCACGATGAACCGATCCTGCCTTTCAGTTGTGACCCGAGATCGTGGCCTTCCTTGGCGACGAACAAAGCCGCCAGTCTCTAGGTACCTCCGATAAACATTTCGGACCGCAGATCGACTTAAATTAAGTTGAGCACTCACGTTTCTTTGGCTGTGTCCGGCCTGAATAAGTGCCACAGCTTGGGCGGCGACTTCAGGTGAAGTATCCATAGATTATTGATAGAACCTCACCTTAATGTTAAGAATAAGTAATGTTTGTTGCAAAACCAAAGATATCAATCACTTTTTCAAGAATTAAATCCAAGTAAACCAATAAAACCAAGTTTTCTTAGTATTCGATTGTTTGATATCAACAAACAGGCTCCAAATTGTCTTTTGTTTCTTTAAATTCTGTGTTCGAAATTCAAAAAAAGACTATTGAATGAAATTGTGAATGTGCCAGGTTCAAAACTGCATAAAAACTTTTTGCTCGACCTAATATAAAATTTTAGCTAGGAGCAAACGAAACTGAAAATACAAGGTGGGCCAATAGATGTGTCCAGAAGTGTATCTATCCCTATCGCGATAACGCCGTTTTCTATGACAGCTGTATAGGCGTCATGGTATTTGACGTCAGAGTTGGTATCGGACTTCTCTTTCTAATTGTCAGCTTTGAAGCTTTATAACTTCATAGCATATTTTAAAAATTATTTCATATTTTAGTTTCCAAATAAAAAATTGCATGCATATAACCGGTTCGTCTTCACTAGTAGGACTAATCAGAATGAAAGATTGTTATTAGAACTAAGCTGATTTTTCAGTACATTTTGACATCTATGACCATCATTAATTTTTCAATAAGGATAATGCAATGCTTTTTTTCTTAACACAATATTGTTTTCATAAAGCCTGTCTCATAGACAGTGTTAACTCAGTCTACTAAAAACCTAAACAACTTATTACACTGTGTTTAGATTCCTATCCACTTCAAACACTTAAAAGCTGTCAAAACACAGACTGATGAACAAACAAACCTAACAAAATAATTTAGTAGGTAGGTACTACCACTGTTATTGTGTACTAGATCAATAACACTTTGGAGGCGACGACACAGGTCGATACACGGACATATTTTGTACATAGGTATAGGTATGGTATGGTCATATCCATGGAGACGGATGGGTGTAGAGAATAGCCTTTACCACCACATACCTAACAACACCATTGGAAAGGCACAGGAAAGTAAGTAAATCTAAGGAGGAGAACGTGCAAGAAACTCGTCTTCTTGTATTGCGGTGGCTGAGGCGTCAGGTTCTCATCCTCACGCGGCACGTCACTCGTTTAGGATCATGACTTCGTTCACTTGGACTAAACCCTAAGGACCGGCTGCTTCTAGACCCAAAAATTTAGGATGTGTGTTATCTGTTAGTGAATTTAGGACACTTATTAAGTGAGAGAGGTTTGATAGGAAATGACCTACTATAATAACAATATTATCAGGTACCTACAGTATGCTACTCATCAAGTAAGTACAAGGCCGGCCACGTCCCAGGGGTCGCGGCTATCAATTAGTTTAGTCGAGCCTCTAATATCGGGGTGGACACTACGTGGTTAGTTACATTACTGAATAAATACGTTATAACGTAGGTATGTTTTAAGAGATTTTTCATGAGACATTTTTACACCATTGACTTAAAACATTATTAATAGCGCAACGATTTTTAACTACCGGTCTGCTCAATCCATTTAGGAAAATATGTACCAGTTTTTTAGGCTTAAAAATCATCATATTTAGGTTTCAAAAAAGTCATTTTTCTAGCAGTCTGCTGTTGGTAGCAACAAAAATACCTTTGTTTTTATTACATGGCACTGCTGGCCCATTAATGACGCATTTACATATTAGCTTAGGAAGAAAGAAAAGCTCCAATTGTGTGTAGATACAGGTACAGGCAAAATAATAATAATTGGAAAGTACTTTTTATCACGAGTTCATGATTCAGTGGAACATTTACGATTGGAAAGCAAAAACATCTAATCGGTATTTAACGAGATTCCCTTCGAATCCCGACAGTCGAATAAAGACGTGAATTTCCATTGATAAATGGATATCCTTACCGTCAAACTTTGTATGTACCAGTTGCTATTGATTTTGATTTAATTTAGGTGTGTCTGTTTACAAGGATGAACAAGGACTTACAAAGAAATAATACTTTTATTGTGGCCAATCCTATAATTTTTTAAGCAACATTCGCATTTATATCTCCGTCGCAATCTGTCAAAAAAGTCTCAATTTCCATACATTTGTGACAGTTTGCGGCTGACATGCGAATCCGAACGATATATGTACTTAAAAAAAGTAGAATTGGCACTCTGAACAAATGACAGCAGGGCCAGAGAGCTAGCCTTTTTTCGGGTAAGGAATCAGTTCTGTCATCCAACGTGGCAATGCTGCAAATGTTTGTAGCACTTTTCCCACTGCAGCAATGTGGACGGACTTTTCGATGACCTATGAGTTCTTGCCCTTCCCTTTTTATCCTGCTCGTACAGTTTTTCTCTTTAATTAACTTAAACATTCAATCATATAGTTTCCGATTTCATTCAAATGGGGCCCGAAACTCTTTCGAGTTTATTTCGGCCACTTAAAAAACTCATCCCGTATTCATACTACGTAAATTATTATAATAGTCGATGTAAATAAATTAATAGTAAAAATATAAATAATAGTTAGACAGCCAAGAATTATACAAGGAATTCGTTTTATATGTAAATCAATAGAGTATTGTTAAGTAACTTTATAATTGATTTCTAACCTTTCTATTTTCTAACGTACCTAAAACATGAATAATAAAACGTATTTGGGATCTAATAAAATACAACACAATAATTATTACTGAGTAAAGTTTGGTTTTCAATGTAGGTAGTGATTATGTTAAGCTCCCTCAATCGTGAATTTATTGGAAATACATGTATGAACACTTTCTAATTTAATCCGAGGGATAAATCCCAAAGCACCCGAAAGTTTATTAAAATTTATGTTTGATTCAGCTCATCATATAGAGGGATCAGTACTTTTTATTTGTGCTCATTCTACGCATTCTCTATTTTAACACAGATTGGCATAATTTCTATAAATGAGGTTAGTATAAAACACAACTGAAAAACATAAGGGTAATAAATAATTAATAATATGCAAGTAACGTTTAGACAATTTTAAAATATAAAATTGCAACTTGGTACTTACCGATAATGTAGCTTACAAAAAAATATTTTTTAAAATAGAATGAGCATTTCCAGAAATTCCTATTTTCAAACGAAGCAACAAACAATTTTATCTCCATATCCATATACTATCTTCGTATAAACTTTTATTTAGTATAGATTTGAATTTGAATGTCTCTGAATACGAATGTTTCCCCAATAAAAACTGCATAACTACTCATAACTTATAAGATATTCGCTTTGTACAAACCATAAACCTACTGAGAGAGGCGATAAAGCTTAGTGCAGACTCTCCGGAGACCACATCAGATAGAAGTTGCCAACAAACGCGTTACCAGCCAATTTGTGCGACCATGTGTGTGCTACTTTATTAGCAAAGTTAATTGAACCGTGTATAAACGGGATTGGGTTAAAATAAGGCTGGGTTTATTATAAATATTTCGGCTTTATATTTGGCGTGTTTTGGGAATTAAAGATTTATGGTATGACATGTTTTTGTGTCGTAAAAACGTTAAATTAAATTTCCTTTCTTTGGTTTATGGTTTTATGTCATCGAGATCAAAATGGTAAAATTGTGTGGTATTTTTGAATCGATTACAAACATTTTTTCGCTACCGTGAAAAGTAAAAATATTTTTTAAAACCAGCTTTATTAGGGATAGAGAAAATTTGATACGTATACAAATTTCGTGTCTGTACTTGTTGACTTTTGAGGAGTTCCTTCGTTTGGAGACAACCCTAGATGGAGAATAAGATCATAGTTATCAAATAAATTAACTGTCATCGGAACTGAACCAACATATCAACGTTCAACTCTGTAGAATAAAATAAAGTGGTTCCAATTTAGCTAGCAAAATTTGACCCAGACTAACTGGAAAACATTGCAAGTTAAATAAAACTTGTAAAAATGCTTGGTTCCTACAAAACTAAAAAAAGTAAATAATAAGGCCAATAGGCCCAAAAATGATGATAGTTGCAGACATTGAATTTGCTTCAAAAACAAGCACTACGCCAATGTGACGGTTAATTCGTAATTCGTAGCAACTTCGTAGAGGTGCTACGAATTTCGTAGCGCGTCTACGAAATACTTTCATTTAAACTTCGAAAATGAACATACCATGACTGCTTTCATCAGAGGGACAATTTCGATTAATTTATAAGCAAAGTTCGTATGACAGTCGCAATATGTCAAAAATGCATGGATATTGAGGCTTTACTGACAGATTGGGACTGAGATGCGATTGCGAACGTTGCTTATAAATTAGAAGAATTGGCACTCAGATATTGAGACATTATATATACCTGCAGGAAGTCTCCACTTCCTTTGATTTTTCACCTTGATTACGTCTATGAAAGCTGAAATTAGACTGTGACTGCGTGTCATGGTTGTGCATAAAATATGGTACGTACACCTTGGGTCCTAGACAATGTGCCATTCAATTAGCGAATGCGATTGTCGAAATGCCAAAATGTGGGAATTTGATCACGTCACGGAATTTGATAGAATCTGTCAATCCTATACATTTTTGATGTATAGACAATCGCCTTCGTCACGCTACCGTTGACAGAATGTCACTTGTCTAGAGCCCCGACTTCAAATCCTTTCGCTTAATGAATTGCACTCTTTAATTTTAATAGAAATTGATGATTGCTTAAATCGCTTACCATACTACGGACACTCTAGACAGTTTCATTATATCAGCGGTAACGATTGTAGAAATTCCTAAATGTTTGGGTTGACCTTGTCAAACGGTAGCGCATGAAAATTCCAAACTGCCACAACTCATCGAATAAATTTTAAATAAATATAAGAAATTGAGCGACATCCGGGAACTCAAGCGCAAGTGGTGAAACAGGCCCTTATTCCAGAGCCATGTAACACAGTTGCCTGAATTACATAAAAGAAAACTGTTCATTTCATTCAGTTCCGACAAATAATAACAGTTATTACTACATAGTTCTGGTTTGTAAACAAAAAACCCGAATAAAATTGTCAAATCGGTCAGTGAGTCTCAATTTCGATGCGCATACTAAGCGACTTACAAACTCTTTGTAGACGAAACTATTCGATGACGTAGACTGGTACTGGCAGTTCGATTTGGGGCACACCGGTATGCATAAATACAAATCTATAAAATCTGAATTTTTAAGCTTTTATCGTAAAATATATCCCCGCTGGCCGAAACACTAGCAGACAACTCGTTACATGCATTGTCGGTTTTGCATAACCATAATCTGTAAACATAAGCTCGTATTTTTGCAATTTTTGGGTCACCTACAGTTTTAGGATGCTTGATTTTTAACTGAATTGGATACTACGATAACTGTCTCCAGTTTTACATGTCGGTTAATGTGCGTTGGAAACGCATAATAAACGCAATTCTTCTTGCACTCATCATTATGAATAACTTTTACTATGAATATTTATTTATGTGCGCATAACTAGACAAAATGTACTGAACAGATGATTTTTTTTCGTGATTTTGGGGTTGTTCCCTTATTAAAAGTTGTTCATAATTTTATTATGAGTACAATTCTGTCACACGTTGTGTAATTTCGACAAGCTTGTTTCATTTTCGGATTACAAGACATGTCCGGAGCCGGAATATGTGTTAGTAGTTCTTAAAATATGTTAGTAAAGTCAAGTTAAAAATTAAATAGAAACAAAAATAACGCATGTATGTCGTGGTTGTGGTAAAAATGCTTCCGGACGTTACCCTTCGGGTACAGAACCCTAAAAAGTATCATTATACAGAAACTTACCGAAAGGATATTCACAAGAAGTGAGCCTCTGTCATTCCAATATTTTTTCACATAACCGGTGTAAAGTGACGCCAAGGTAAGCATTCACACGACCCATTGAAACGACACATCACACAGGTCATAAATCGCACGTACATGTCGGACGTTTGTCTCACATTCATATATCGCGGTCGCACGACACACAAACACGAATCCGATCAGTTTGACTGACGTGATTGATGATCGGACCCGTTGCCGATGTCATGGCTAGTTTTCGTGGTCGGTTTTTAGGAATATTCGGAGAGGATTTACAGATTTGATTTGTGACATGACATTGCGCCTGTATTTCTTAAAAGGGTTAGCTGAGATGGGACCACAAACAAAAAGAAGAAATAAAGCAAAAATGTTTTTGGGCACAAACTTATATATACAACACAAGTTTACATATTAAATAGAGTCAAAGTCAAAGTCAAGTCAAAGTCAAAGCATTTATTTCAATTAAACCATTTACAGGCACTTTTGAATTGTCAAGGTCGGTCGGTCAAAAAGATGAAGCTATTTGCACGTTCCAAGGCGTAGATCTCTATGGAGAAGAACGTGCAAGAAACTCCACGGACACTCTTTTAAAAAATAATATTTTGTTACAAATATATGGTTACATCATTCATTTTGAAATAATACATATGTGAGAACAATGTAAAAGACGTGCAGGATAAAAGAGTCCGAAGTAAAAAGTAACAGTTCAAAGAAATAATTAAAATAAACCATGGCAGCCAAGGGATGACCAGTCTCAGCTGACGGCACCCGTTCACGAACATGACGCATACGCTAGCACCATTTGGCTCAACCATTTTTAGGGGAGCCAAATGATCCAACGCACGCGCCACCATCAGACAGACTTTTGAGTGAGCATGACATTCCCAATCGCCAGGGTACATTCAAGTCAAAGACCTACCCAAAATGATCATTATAGTTTATATTTAAGGTACATAGTACTCACAAATGTGCAGTTAATGCATGAAATTATACAATGCTAAATAAATTGAGTCTATACAATGAAAAATATTGCATTCTTACAATCTTCATCCGGTCCAACAATATTTCCAAATGCTAGCAGATTACTTTGTGTGCCCTAGTGGCTGTGGAGCAGGACCAGCACTGAGCCAAGCATTTTTATCTTCAATATACTCCCCTAACTTATAATATGCTTGCCTGCATAGTGTGCGTTTAATGCAAGATTTAAATTTTGTCTCATTTACTTCTAATATATGGGGAGGTATTTTATTATAACATTTTAAACAGTACCCCATAAAAGATGAGGATACTTTAGCCAGCCTGAAACCTGGTTGAACTAATTGGTCCCTATTTCGAGTAGCATAATTATGTTTGTCGCCTCTTTTACTAAAAAGGTGTAAATTCTTTCTAACATACATAATGTTTTCGTAAATGTATTGACAAGGTACGGTCATGATGTTAATATTCTTAAACAGTTCCCTTAGAGAATCGCGTCGTCCGAGTTTGTATATGGCTCTTTTCTGCAGAATAAAAATAGACTCGATGTCTGCAGCCCGTCCCCATAGTATAATACCGTAAGACATGATACTGTGAAAGTAACTAAAATAGACCAGTCTCGCGGTATCAACGTCCGTAAATTGGCGGATTTTCCTAACAGCATATGCTGCTGAACTTAGCCGTTCTGCAAGAGATGTTAAATGAGGACCCCATTGTAGCCTTGAGTCAAGCGTAATTCCCAGGAAAACCGTTTTATCGACGAATTCAAGTTTTTCCCCGTTCAATACTATGTCACAATCACTGCCTTTGACATTTGGTAAGGCAAATCTTATGCATTTTAGAAAAATGCAATTTATTAAAATTTTAGAAAATTTAAATAAATTGCAAACCCCGTAAGATTGTAATAAATCTATAATTTCTTGATATATTATGGAAAAATCGTTTTGTATACAATACATGCCATCCAAATTCAATAGTTTCCAAATATATCCGTGTCTTATTAAAAAAAGAACAGTTTATAATTTCACGGGATATTTTACAATCTTACGGCGTTCGCAATTTTCCGGTGACATATAATCTAAACCAAAGCTACCATTTTGAAAATGAAGTTTAAGTCCTGTGATATAAGGCGAGCTTAATTCCACTAACCAGGCCCAAATGTCGAGTAGGTACAGTGGGTTTACTCTCTAAGCCCGAAGTCCGCAGTTTAGATTAGTCCCGAACCCGAACTAAGAACAACTTTCAAATCGTCATTAATTCTAAGTTCGGGTTCGGGACTAATCTAAACTACGGACTTCGGAATTAGAGAGTAGACCCCCATTCTTAGTTCGGGCTCGGGACTAAATCGTAAGTCCGTAGGTGATACGAAGTAGAAAACGCCCGACACTAAGGCCGAAACTACGGACTTCGGTCTTAGAGAGTAGACCCCTTGCTACTGAGAACTTCTAAGTATAAAACCCAAAATTAAGATGTTAAATTAAATTAGTTGAACTTAATTTGAAAATGCTTTCTCACCAATATTAATATCTACTCCTGACATGAATCCAAACAAGATAATAAATTTGAAAGATTTATCATTCCTTAAGAATTCATTGAGCGAGAAATATCGTCATTTTTAAGAAGATCATTAACCTAACAACAGTACCAAGGTAATTGCCGAGAGTCAGCACAGATGTGCTGACGTGTGCCATAAAATTATCGCCGTTCACGTATTATTGAACGGCTGAGCAATTTATATTAGGTACCTATTCGATAAACGAGGCGCTCGATTATACGAGTGTACTTTGAATTGTCAATTGTGTTTGCGCGATGAAATTCTTTCTAGATCAAGGGAAATAATATGGCATCTTTTTTTTTTTTTTTTTTCTACGCTTGCGATCATTTGTTTTAACTTCCATGGCACTTACAACCGATTTCTGAGTTAAGTTATTGAAGTTGAGTATCCGTCAACCTGTAATTTAGCCAGAAAAGCTGTATTGATTTGGCATTTAGGATAAACATTGTATTAAAAACTGTGAGGGCTAATTCTACATATGCAACGTTCACATTCGCATGACAGTCGCAGTCTGTCAAAGAAGCCTCAATTTCCATAAATGCTAAAGAAATTGATGCTTTTTTGTCAGATTGCGAATGGACCTCTGTCCTTTCCTCCCTATTGTATTTTTTTTATCTTGCTCTGTTCGTATGTTTGTAAGTTGTCCATCAAAATTTGCAAACCATTTTTTGGCCATTTGTTGGTATCCGATTGAGCTGAAACCTGGTGATACATTAAATTATAACAATATTGTTATTGTAATAATTTTAATATTGCCGCCGCTCCAAGATGGCGGATTACATATTTTTCTCAACACCTTAATATGAGTATCAAACGCCTTGAAAAGTAGAAAACAATGAAGTGAAGAAAATAACACTAAATTCAATATGACCGCTACATAAAAAGAAAACTTATTATGATTTAAGTAACGGTGCTATAATTGCATGATGTGTTTTTCTTCCGGTTTTACAAAATAAATATATTATCTCTCGATCTTACTTAACCTAATTTGTAACAAAACAAGAATAACATCCCTATTCCACGTAATAAAACTGCGCTCCTCATCTCAAGTGGAGCCACAAAACGAGAATACTGCTTCTACTAACTACTATGTACCTCATAAACTATACAAAGTTGCGGTTAGAAGAGTCTGTAAGCGCGAGACAGACATCTTAATATTTATAACGTAGTAACCGCCACATGAACATCGGCTATGACGCTTGCTAGTTCTCTCTGCGTAAACATATAAGGCGGCGTGTCCACTGGAGATGAGCGAGGATGCGTAGCGAGGGATGTGTTAGTTATGAACCAATAGAATCGCTTGCGCTGAGCGAGGCAAGGTAAATGAAGTGTTTCTATTGGTTCTTGACAAACGCATCCCTCGCTACGCATCCTCGCACATTTCTGGTGGAAACGCAACCTAAATCTGCATATTATGTTGCAGGGATTTAGAAAAAGGAACTATTCTGAAAATACTATCTTTTGCCTGCGGTTTCGTCTCTCAAATTCATCATGCTCCTAGAACGTAAGCAGAGTGAAACGAGAGATACAAACTATTCATAGCAGTTTTAAGGGTGTTTAAAAAAACATTGATTCGATTAATAAAGAACGAAGGAGCTTGTGGCTAAATTATAACAGCCTCACGGGTCGATATTCAAGGTTAAGCAACTCTTGCAGAGGTCGGTTTGAGGATGGGTGACCATCATAACATACCGAGTCTCCTCCGTACCTCGGAGAGCACGTCAAGCCGTTGGTCCGAGCTGTCATTTGGAGATCTTTGACAGCAAAGATAGTTACGGATGGTCAGAAGCCAGAAAATCTGACATCAGTCTTACCAAGAAGTTCCTTGTTACTCAATTTATATTTTGTGGAGGTCTGGTAGGCAGCCGCTCCACTTAAAATAATGGTACTCAGCTGAATCCGGTTTGACTGGGAGCCGACCCCAATTTAGTTGGGAAAAGGCTAGGCAGATGATGTCATAGCGCCTAGAGTTGCTAATTATTGTGTTGAAATCTTTTAATCAATAAATATTATAAATAATAAAACATTCTTTCATTATTTTTTAAAATTAATACTATACTTTTACTTTGTCAATTTCCTTATTTACTAAATGCCAGCGACACACGACATAGCTGTTATGTAGCTGTATATATTCTTCAATGTGTCTTGCAGTGATATGCGAGATGGTACCCATTTACATGAGAGACTAGTTTGCATGTACAGGGTGTATTTTTATGCATGAGCAACTTAGGATTGAAGTTATATGGAGCGTGGATTTTGACCTTGCTCCTATTTCAGGAAAATTCATTTTGTTACAATGCTTAGTATGAATGAAATTGTGTCCTTGGAGATAGATTTTACTAAGGAAGGGTATTTCCTAATAATTCTGACTATAGATCCGTTTTTACGTAGTACTTTGAACAAAACACTTTGACACGACCTTTTTGGTAAATTTAAGCTACAGGAGTCTGGTGTTTCCTGTGAAACACTGAAATAAACTCAAAGGTCAAAGTTTATTTTAAAGACCATAAAATCCGTACTAGGCCTAAACCACCAACTCTGAAAGCAGTATTACTTTAATATTACTTCCGTTTAAAGAAACAAAGCTATACGTCCTGTATAGCTCCGTCTCTTTCCCACTGGACGTAATATTGAAATAATACTGCAGTAAGAGTTGGTGGTTAGGCCCCTGGTCAAATCATATGAGAACTATGCAGGTTAATGTCGGAAGTGATTTCATTGAACCATGTAAGTTAATGTCAGCTGCCAGGGTTGCGGATTTTGTTCGAAAGAGTCACCGTTGCCCTGGAATGCACAGGGCACTAGGAGGAGCACGAATGGGTTTTAGTCAGTAAGAGTCTGACACTCCCTCCCGCTCTGCCCAGAGCGGAGGAATTTGATAATTTCCCATCCATAAAAAAAATGGTTAGTGTCAGAGAGTCGTTGACATCCCTGTTTAAGTATGATTAAAATAAGCTTGGGCCCTAGAGAATGTGCCATTCAATTAGCGAATGCGACTGTTGAAGTGCTAAAATGTAGGAATTTGATCACGTGACATTTCGATAGCATCTGTCAATCCCATACTTTTTTGACGTATTGACAATCGCCTTCGCCACGTTACCGTTGACAGAATCTCAACTTGTCTCGAGCCCCTTGTGTATGATTTATTAACCCTCGTTTTCGTTATTTTAGCAACTAACAGTTGCCAGAATAGTCAACACTGGTTCATTTGCCAATTTACTCGTAAAACAAAATAAAATACGTTTGGAAACAGAAAAGCAAGAATCATGGAAAATGGGAATAAAATATTTTCTGATTTAAAATCGTATGTACTATATGTTAACTGCTCTCAATATTTCTCAATCAAATATCTACTTTAAAAGTTGCAAACCATTTTTGCGACGATATTTTACTTCAGTGTACATCAAAGCACCCAATGGAGACGATGCCTCGAATCATCTTAGAAAATATTTCATATATTGCGAATATTTCAAATTGTAAGGCATATTCGAAAGCGTAAATAATTTTATTTTACTGTACATTTCTACAGCAATACTTTAGTTACATTTATTTTTTTATATCTGTTTCTCAGGTACTTAGAGAGCAAAAATGTTAGGTAAGGCATTTAAAATATGTTTATCTGACTGTTTGGTTATATAAGATATTTACACACAAATAAAATAAACTTTATTCATGTAAGTATTCACAGTAAAGTAAGTCGTCACACAAATAGTGTTCTTTCAATAACCTTAAACAATCATCACACCAAGATTGGTGGCTATGGGAGATTCATTTGCCAACACCACACACGACACGGAGAATCCTAGTGTTGTTTTGAGAAAATTTATAAAAACTATCACGTAAGGATCCTATGTAACGCATTATTAATTATACGCATAACTATAAATAGGCCACTGTCATCTGCCTAGCCTTTACCAGACTATATTAGGGTCAGCTTTCAGAATAGAAGAGAAGAAAGTGGAGAAGAAAAAATAAAGAAAGAAGTGGAAAGTGGAGTGGAGAAGATTGAGCTTTTTTTAATTGTAATATTTCAATAAACGCAAGTTGAAATAAATAGTTTGAATGTTCTATTAGTCCTTCCGGATCCGGTAAACTATAAATAGGTAAAGAAAAAGTTAACTTACCTATCTGTCTTCTCGCTCTAACTTTGTGTGGAGCATGTCGCCCTCTCTTTGCCCGCAGAGCTTCCTTTCTTCTCAGCCAATGGCCGCCCGCAGCTGTCAACAAAGTATTTCTAAATTAATATTTACTAAAAAAAAAAACATCCAATTAGTCACAAACCTTGAAGAGCGGGCTTTTGTGCTACTTAGTAAGGAATTTATAAAATGCCTTTGCAATTTATTACGTTCACCAAAATTATTATGGGAAAAGAAACATTTTTTGCTTTTAAAAAGGAGGTCAGCTTTGAAGTCTACATAATGGTATGTGCTTATTAAAATTTAATCTCATTATTATGTTAAAAATATACCGAGAACCAGCCATTTTAACTTTCACCCTAAAATATACCTACTCTAGGTTGGCATAAACTAAGCAACTATAATCCCTGTATAAAACTCTCCCTGTTTAAAACTCATCCTGTATAAGCAAGAAGCATAAATAATATGCCTTGCCGTAAACTGAAACTGTCATTATGTTAAAGACAAGGAACAAGCGCGAAGTGATAAAGCAACGCAGATGCGACAACCCAAATTTTTTGAATTGTTCAAAGTTAAAAAATTTGGGTTCCTCTTTCAAAATGAAACATTAAATTGTTTTACTATCGCCTTTTTATTTATTTTTATTGAGGAATGGGATTCCTCTTGACCTCGATTACGCCTGATGGAAAGCAACATATGAGGTATATGATGGAACGAGCCTGCCCAGAAGATGCATGTCATTTTAAACCTTTTTGTATGAAATCTAAAGTTTTTTTGAATTTATAATTCCAAGTCAAGTCGAAGTCAGTCTTTTAAAGTAACCTGTAATACCAAAATTTATTTATCCATAGTTTCCTAACTAATAACGTTTTCTGCATTGTCGCGACGCGCCTGTCTGCAGAACCTTAAATAACGGTTAAACAAAGTTTACATTAATACCTATAGCTTTGCTAGTAATTCTTAGTTTAGAGGTTAAACGGCCAGTTCCAAGTTTAACTTTAAACTTCCCGAGTAAGTTTGGTACGAAAACGCTGAAATGCTAATATAATCTAAGATTTAAACCGCAGACAGGCTAAGAACTAAGAACATCTTGTACAGTGTTAGTTGAAAACTTAGGAATTTACCGTTCATAGTTTCAGTACCAACTGAAAGTTTCTAAGTTTTTAGCACATACTTTGCATCTTATTATCACCGAGATGCAGAATACGATTGATTTAAATATTCTATCAGCTGAGTTATATTAGGCGTTCAAATCCTTATTTTGATTCCACGTCGTACCTATACTTTCCGATCCGAGATCTCCATTCTTCTTCGATACACATGACCTGCCCAATGCCACTGAGTAGCGTGTCGTGAACGTCCTCCTTTTTTATGGATGGGAAATCATCAAATTCAGACTCTTACTGACTAAAAACTTTGTGTTCCAGGGCCGCGGTAACTCTTTCGAACAAAATCCGCAACCCTGGGTGAACGTCTGATAGATGGATTGACGACGTAAAAATGCAGCAGGGCCGGCCTGGATGCAGAATGCAGAGAACCCAGTATTGTCGCACAGCTTGAGAAGGGCAGGTATGTCCAGAAATGTAATGGTTACTTTTCAGAAAAAAAAAGCTTTTTGATATACCTGCACAGTTTGGGTCTATATTTTATACAAGTCTTTATAAAAAACTTTCTATATATAAACCAGAAACACAGAGGCGAACCAGTGCCGTTTAAATATATGTCGTAGATTGATGGTGCTACTATGGGACTACGGATAGCGCCATCTAATAAATTGTTTTGAAACCTAATAATCACGTGATCGGAAACGCAAGCGCGCCCTACCGCTTGGACACGATCGTCGGTAGAGGGGACAGTGAGAACCAAAGACTACAATCAAAGACTACAATAGTATACTGGCCATGCTATGGCAACTTAGAACAAAATTGAAATTCCATTTTTTTATTGAAAACAGCGCCATCTAGTTTTTAGTTAAGGGAAACAAATTGCGGTGTTGCTACGGTTAAATATATATATTTTTTTGGGAGTTACTTTATAACATTAATCAAGAAAAATAATATAATTTCATGATCTTCTTATATAAAAATAATAGAATGAATTAGTACATAATTAGGTTTTTAATTTGAGCTTTAATAGTGAAGAACTTATATTTTGGTATTTAAACGTGCAGAAGTTTGTTTTTGAATGGCCACACTTGAATTGCAAATGGCTGCGTGAGAGTGTAACTTCTTGTGCGCATTTATTTTCCTTTTGCAATAGAGTTTATGTTGTTTCGCTAGTGCATCTGCAGGTTGAGTTGAGCTTTCGTTTCTCTACGTTGTTGAGCTACGTTACAATTCGTTCGTACGTTCGTGTTGTGTTGTGATGTGATGTGTGTGTTGTTGTTGTAAACAACTGGTGCAAAGATATCAATAATGTTCTCACTGGCAAAACAACCGATTGGGATATTAACGATTCAATGAAAGATAAGGCTAATCGGCACTACCCTAATCATAAGGGACGAAAAAGGCGAACATAAAATTTTATTGTAAATGTGTGATGTTTTTCTAAATAAATTGGTTTAATATTCAATTATGTGGTTTTTTCCTTTATGTAGTACGTATGTTTGTAGTATATAGCGGATACACTCATCTTTCTACCTAATATCATAAAGGATCAGACAGCAGCTATATACCTACCAACCTATACATTTATTTAAATAAATTAGTTCCCTTAACTAAAAACTAGATGGCGCTGAGTTCGACTTACTAATATTAAAAATAAGGTAGAGTTGCCTGTCTATAGCCAGTATACTATTGTAGTCTTTGATACTGGCTAACTACAATAGTATACTGTGACAACTGGCGGAGCTAAGGGGAGGTCGCCCCAGCGCTCAGGCACTCTCGCACACAAGTAGGTTCAGACAGGGCACTCTCATAGAGAAAAATCGACTCGCCTAAGGTTCACATATCATGAATGACAGTTTTTTTTAGAATAGGTATGGCATTGCATCCGGTACAGAACTTTAGGCAAAGGCATGGTATGGCTTCAGCCTGAAAGGGTTTTCTTGCTAGGAATTGGTAATTTTAGTTTTACTTTATGAGCGTATTGCAATTATTGCAATATACTCGTATGTTTTATGAAAAAGTTAGAAAAGGAAGGTTAGAGTAGAAAAAACTTTTCTTATTAATATCGTTTCTTTTTATTTATACATTTTGTTTCATATAAGTAATGAAAAGTTTTTGCAAGCTCATGGCTTTGTAAACTTTCACTTTACTACCCATTTTTTGAGTCCTCACTTTTTGGAAACATGACACAGCACTTGTTGTACATATTGCACGATAATATTACAGCTTCAGAAATTGGGAGGATAAGTTACGGAAATAAATCAATGTAGAACTTCATTCCATCAACTTTGTTACTGAAACTTCTTCAACAAAAGTTTTGACAGATCAAGAAACATGGCGTCATACAGACAGAAATATGGAAAAGGTGGGAGCTGTCAAATGAGATATGTGAACCATTGACATAAGGTTGAGATATTTTACTTGAAGATTACCTGACCTGCACTCTCGGCTGAATGCCCAACCACGCACGTTGTCTGTTTCCTGTGTAAACTGTTGGTCTGAATAAAGTTATTTTAATTTAAATTATTGCATGAGAAATAAGCATTTTCATACAACTTCATTACTATTGCCTATCCCCAAAGGATCGGTTTTTTTGGGGATAACTAAGTACTCGTAGCTTTTTTTATACATTTTCTAAACTAGAATATTTCCAATACAGAGAAATCTGTACCGACGACCATTTTTCATCATTCCCATAATCGTAGCCATAGGACAAGAAAAAAAGCGTAACAAAAGCTAGGTTACTGCAAAACCATTAGTCACCCACAACCACATGTCACAGACGAACGGTGAAACCAGTGGAACAATACCGCAACACGGATGGCTTCAAACGCGTAAAACTGCGATTAATTGACTGTACGTCTATGTGTTTCATTATTTGTATTGAAAACTAGCTTTTGTCCGCGGGTTTGCTTCTATGGCACATCCCCCAAGATCGAATGAAAGAATTTTGTAACCAAAAGGGCCAATTCTACAATTTTTTAACCAACGTTCAAGCAACCAAACATGGCCTTGGAAGGCTCATTTAATTGGGCCGGGTCGAAGGAAAACGCGCTCAAGCTCAATAGCAATATTCTGTGCTATTGAGGTATATTTTCTGTCAAAGATGGGGATTTCGTGATCCGTACGTGATTTTGAATGCAGAGATATATTCTCTGCGCAGAAATCCGCTAATGATTATACAACGTGTAACAAAATAAACGCAATACCTCTTTTGGCACCATTGTACTCATCATTATGAACTAGGTATAGGACCAACGCCGAAATCGCGAAAAAAATCAGCTGTTCAGTACATTTTATTGACTTATGCGCACGTTAATGAATGGGGGAGTCGATTTTTTTTCGCGATTTCAATGTTGGTTCCGTTCATAATGATGAGTACGTTTATTCTGTTACATGTTGTATTTTTAACTAGTTTATTTTATAATAACTTCTCACATTCCTGTTGTAGTAAAACCTAAGTCCATCACAGTCCTATAACAAGCAGAGTCAAAAGCCATTAACACCGAACCACCTACCCTATAACAGAGCCACACTTACGGCCATAAATATACCACATCACACGTCCCAACTCATAAACCGCGTAGTTGTAGTGTAAGCCATCTTCAAATCATCATTAGTGAGTGCTTCTGATAGTATCATGTAGGCTAGTCACGGCAACATTGAACGGTAATGTGTAATCTACATGGCTTACTGTTTTGGGGAAGGTCTTTTTGATTAGAAAGTATTGGGTACTTAAATCTTAGGGGCTAATGAACCTTAAGCTAACCTAGGGTTTATTAGCCCCCAAATTCTCTCTTTGAACCCCGCAAAGAGCTCACTCTTTGCGTGGTTCAATGAGAGAATTTTAGGTTTTATTTTGAATTACTGCCATCCATAGCCTCTGGAGTAACAGTCATTGCGTTCTAGTGTAAGCCATCTTCAAATCATCATTAGTGAGCTTCTGATAGTATCGTATTGGCTAGTCACGCCTACATTGAACCGTAATGTAGCAACATGGGTTACATGGTAAGTCTTTTTAATTAGAAAGTATTGGGTACCCACTTAAATCTTGAGGAGTCATTAGCCCCCAAATTCTCTCTTTGTAAAAACTTTACAAAATGACGAATTACATATTTTTTCACAACTCTCTTTTTTATGTGTAGTTACATGTGTAACTCCTTTATTAAATTGCGCAATAGTAACCAGTAAGCCATCGTAAAATCATAATTATTGAGCTTTTGATACTATCATGTATTCATGTAGTCTAGTCACGCCAACATTGACCGGTAATATGCTTACAAGGCTTGTTGTTTGGGATAGCTCTTTTTAATTAGACTTAATGTGTACTTAGGCCGTGAAGATTCGAGATCTATGACCCAGCGCTCTACACAATTTAAGGTATCTATCAGCACTGCCCACTATTATCATCATATCAGCCGAAAGACGTCTGTCTGTTGGACATAACCCTCACCCAAATTGGGAGGGGGGGGGGTTTGCCTTAATCGCCATGCTTGGCAGGCGGGTTGGCGATCGCAGTGTAGCTGTAGCAATGTACCTATAGAGGGAAGGAGGGAGGCCTTACCAGAGAATGGGCAGCAGCATTCTCTGTAGGTACTCTGCCGTCTATAGCTACCTTGAATTGTGCAACCCTTAGCGAGAGTGACCGCGGCCCTGGAACGCAAAGGGCAATTGAAGGAACATGGTCAGTCGGTAGGTAGTCGGTAAGAGTCTGACACTCCCTGCCACTTCACCAAGAGCGAAAGGGGTAATGATTATGACTTTTATCATCCAAAAAAAGATATACATTTTTATATCAGTAGTAACGAAAAGTTGCTATCAGCTAGGTAGCAACGATAACGATAACTCCTACTTGATGGGCTGAAAATTTTTAGTCCAACAAAATCAGAACCATTGGTCTCACGACACATTACCGATAAAAGTCACTAATCTACAAAACATTAATGGAACTAAACCTACTATTATCTAATGACAATATTCCAATCGTAATAAATACTATTGGTAAACGTCCCTTTAGCAGTACTGCACCGTATACTTTTAAAGTAAGGTTGGATTTTGGATGGCAAAGATTTCTGAACTGTATTTTATGTTGGCTTTTATGGTCATAAAGTTTATGGGTCCTTAAAAATATAGTTAACCTATTTATGATTGACGACGGTAATGAAGTATTGTTAAAATGCGTGACAAGGTTTTATGCTGATTTGCGAAAGTTCAGAAACATTTAGTACGATAGCTTAGAAGGGTGTCTATTTTTATAATATAATTAGCTTTTACCCCTATACTCAAAATCAATTTATTGACGTAACACGTCCGTATTTGGGGCACAGAAGTTCATACCTGTACGAAATTTTAAAAAAAATCGGTTTAATAGATTCTGAGAAAATTGGTTGTGACCGACGGATATACAGACAGAGAGCTACACAGACAGACACCCAACTGATCCCTAAACATTCAAAGAGGTCATCCAAAGTATCTCCTAAAAGTGAAAGTGAGATTTTTTGTTAAGGTTTCACGCCTGAAAGGCTGAACCGATCCTGATATTGGATACATTTTTTTTCCTGTGTCTTTAATTTATTACTTTGCATACGATTATATAAATTCAAATTCTTAAAACGTAACAGACAGATGTGTTGCTGGGGAGTTTGTCGCGCCACTTCTTTTTCCCGGCTAAACCATTAGGAAGTGGTGACGGGCGGGCTTTTTGAGGGACTGTCTTTATGTAAAATTTGACGTTCAAAAAGTGCTGGCTCACAGCCTAATTGGAATAAATAACTTTTGACTTTTGTCGAAGTTTGATACAGAGATAAATAACTGATTTTAAAATACTACTTGTGGTCAGAAACGACTCCTGCAGTTAAACTACTCTATACAGTGATACTACCACACAGTAAGTAGGTACTTTTTAGTACAGTGTTTTCAAGTTACTCATTCCGAAAAATCGAATGTAAAATTCAAGTTAAAAAGTTTCAAGTGCTCGCGTAAAACTTTTCGAGTAGGTAAAAATGTTTGGAACTTTTTGGAAAAAAGCCTTTTTTGTTGAGGGCAAAAGTCAATTTATTCGTCATGAAAAATTAAATAATATGGTTTTTCACATCGAATCTCTATCTTATTTCGACTAGATTTTTCAGATAACTTTTTAAAACTAAAAAAGTTTTCTAAAAATCACAACGCTAACTTTTAAGAAACCGACCATAATTGGTCGGTTTAGTATGGGAGTATCATCTAATGATGATGCTCCCATACTATTAGAATGACACGCATGTCAAGAAATGGCGCATCACTGGCGTCAACTAGATTTGGAGCTAATTTTTGTTATTGCAAACCCAAAAACTACGAAAATGACATCCCATGACGAAAGAAAATGCAAATTTTTCGATAACTCCTGTTAAAACAAGTTCAATACGAAAATATCCGACTATGAAAGACCGGCTTTTCCACATGACGTGGCTTTAGCAAGTCCGAGCCTTTAAACAGCGGTCTTTTGCACGCTCCCAACCCTCTCTTTGATGTCCGTAAAACACTGAATTTTACATGCATATGTTTTACTATGTCATGCGATAATTCAGCTAGAAATTCTACTTTTAATTGTGACCTAATTTGTTTTGTTTATGATTCTTATGTGATGACCTGTAATTATTACAAAATACTATATTTTGCCCGCGACTTTGTACGAGCATATCAAGTATGAAATATACTTTACGACCTATTCTCATACCTACCAAATTTACATTAAAAAAATTATAAAAATCGGTCGAGCCGTTTCGGAGGAGTGCGACCGCAAACACCGTGACACGAAATTTAAATCTCGTGTCTGTATTTCTATATTGTACCTAAAAACCTAAAAGACGATCATTACGATCGTCAATTTGGGTTAATTTAATATTTAAGCACTACTGTCGCTTAAATGCACCTCATTCTTTGTTACGACACTTTAACATAGCACTCTTAATCGTGAACCGATCATCTAATGATGTGAGTTTAGGAGATGTTCATACAGCTACATAGTACATTATTAAAATGAAGATTAAACTAGCAAAAAAAACTACCAGTTGAGTTTACGCTATATCACATTATTACCTACCAAACATACGCATGTACACATTCAATGAAAACGTGGTTATTAAGTCAGCCCAAGTTGCTGGCTGGCTAAAATTTATTTACAACATGAGCTATTGTCATACTATCCCAACTTTTATAAAATATGTCAAAAAGAGAAAAGAAGAATAATTTCCGTTCCACTGTCAAACAATTATAATATTTATGTAAATGCTGGCTTCAAAGTTCAAACTTAAGTATATTCTGGTCGCCGAACTACAAATATAACTTATTCAAGGAATAAGTAAGGCTAATAACTTCCCACTATACAAACTTCCTTCGTAACATAAAATAACTAAGTTAAACAAACTTAGGTATACTTTAGACAACTTGTCAACTAAGTGTTATGTGTTCGTGCTATGTAGCTTTACTCAAAGTAAAAGTCCTCTTATTGACCGATTTCGATCTTGACAGGCAAAGCACCAGGGGGCCTAGCCCGCCTGCCAGGGTTGCGGATTTTGATCGAAAGAGTCACCGCGGTTCTGGAACGCAAGGGGCACTAGGAGAAGCACGGATGGGTTTTAGTCAGTAAGAGTCTGACAAACCCGTCTGCACCACACAGAGCGAAAAGGGTCATTTGGTGATATCCCATCCTTAAAAAAAAGAAAAAAAAGGGGACCTAGCCCGCAGCTACTTATCTGGATGTAGTAAATAAAACACAGATTGTGATCAATCGAGTAATTATGTCATCTGGCTTAGAAGGTAGCTAAGTCATGACTCACGTTTAAAATCAATACGTAATTAAACATTCATAATTCAAATTCTATTTATATTTCTGCCAGACTCTTCAAAGTTCCAACGACTGACTTGCCTGCCAGTGACCTGCAGCCAAGGAGTTCACAATATTATAGTGCACAAGTCTGTGCACAAAACACAGGGGCTTCCCTCTCCCATCACTCTCGTAATCCAATGGGAAGGTAATGCGACACGACCAGGTGCAGGAAAGATTGAAGGGAAAAATTAGTTGGCAGGACCGACGCCTTAACGTACTTTTCTAGGCATCGGCGTGCTACACTACTGGCTCTCATACCGAAATTCCAAATGGAAAGATCAAAATTTGCCCTATCTGGGAATCGAACCCCATGCTCAGCAGTTGAAAGTTTTCTGCGTGACTCTGATTTCCTGGTATGACTTCTATGTTGCATTATGGAAAACTACATTCGAAATAGTATATCGGTACATATATTATACGACTTTCATTGGATGAGCATGAATATGAGTTAATGCCTGTAAGTACATTTACGTTCGAGTTACAATTATTACTGCAAAAAAAATCTTCATACATTTCGTGTCGCAACTGTTTTGAGAATGCCATAAACCACCAAATGTTTTGTATTAACAACAAACAATGTTTTGTATAACATAAGCGTTTATTCTTACACTGGCGATAAAATAAACGTTTGCGTTGCACGCAGTAAAGCTCAGTAAAGATGTCGAATGACTTTGCATTTAAGATTTTTACTTATTTTGTAGAACAATTTGTAAGTTAAGGCACGCAGATTTGAACAAATATTGCCACATCTGGGTTTAATTGCATTCCCTGTAATACATAGATCATAAATTAATACTTAGAGGTAAGATTACATCACAGTAAATTAGTTTTAGGTGAATCAACATGCAATTTAACGAGCGCATTTATTTTTTACTAAATACACACACACGGTTTTCGCAAAAAAAAAAGTATAATATCCGTCTCTCTATGTCTGAACCAAAATTCATCAACATCGGTTTAGCGATTATGTTAAAAACAAGCGGTCAAGATATAGTCAGGATTACATAATGATGTTAATTTGTAAGGTAATTTCTGTCTCAAATAAGCTAAGAACCAAATTATGCTATTATAGTTTCAAACTAGCTACAGCCACAAATGGAACAATACTTAATTTTGATATCACCAACCCTATTAGTGCCTCATATTAAGCTCTACTATCGAATCTACATTTCTGAACGTGATAGTTAGCACATAGGTATCAAGCACTATTATTATAGTTAATTTCAGTACTGCAGATAGTGTAATACCTATCTCAGGCTACCTAGTTAGGCTACCTAGTTAGGTTACCTAGTTAGGTTACCTAGATAATTACTTTATTGAGTACGCTTGGCTATCGGGATCATGTATCGTTTAGCTATATGGAATAGCGCAATAGGATACTAGTTGGTACACTTAAGTAGGGAATTGATATGATAGTCATGAACTCAGGAGGTTCTAATTATTTTTTAACCGACTTCTAAAAAAGGCGGAGGTTCTCAATTCGGATGTTTGTTTTTTTTTTTTTATGTTTGTTCGGGCATTACTCCGTCGCTTGCTAAACGATTTCAAAAATTCTTTTTGTTGGAAAGGGTATACTTCCCAAATGGTCCCATTGAAATTTTATCAAAATCGGTTCAGTAGTTTGGTTATTAAATCCAAATAGCTGGAAAAATATGTGGAAAAATCGTCCATGTATACGAAATTGTGTATTTTTGCTTTCCTGTGATTTTCCAGTGGTGTTGTTAGGTGTGGGGTACCACTAAAGAGTGAAAAAAAAAAACTTTTTCACAAATAAAAGAAACTGACTTCCAAAAACACTACAAAGTTCAAAATAACTTTAATTTCGGAAGTCGGTGTCAAATAACGAAGAAGCAAAACCAAAAACACCGACTTCCGAAATTAAAGATATTTTGAACTTTGTAGTGTTTTTGGAAGTAGGTTTTTCTTTTTGCTAACTTATTTGTGTCCTGTCCTGTCCGTATTGGGCAAAGGTCTTTTCTTTTTCCATCGGTACCCCTCTTGATCCTGTGCGATGTTAAGTCTACCTATTTGTGTTTACAATAGGTTTACATTAATATAGAAGAAGAGAAAGTGGAAACTCTTGTTTTGAAGAAAAGAATTTGAAGTTTGTTCACGCAATTTAAACTTCTAAACCCTTCAATATTATAGTGGTAATTGTTTTTTGTTCATATTATTTTAAGGGTTTCGTACCCCAGTCGGTTAAAACGGAACCCTTACAGTATCACTTTTATCTGTCTGTCTGTCTCTCTTTGAAGACTCTTTTTCTCAGGAAAGCGTGGAGGAATTAAGCTGAAATTAATATCAAATACTTCACTGCTCCAAGGGGCATCAGATCTGAATCTGCTACTGCTACCCCTTGGAGTAGTGAAAAAATCAAACTTCTAAGTCAACACAATCTAAAGATATGGTCACCCATCCTCAGACCAACCTCGGCAAGCGTTGCTTACCCTTGAAGATCGACCCGTGCGGCTGTTATTATTTAGTCACGAGCTAACCTAGTTCATAAAAATAAAACAACCTCCTGCTTACAATCGATGCAGCCAATATGAAGTGATCAAACAAATACGAGTGAAAAAGAGCTGCCTCGTTATGATCTCATTCGAATAATGGACGCCACTCGATGCTTTCCAATGATTGAGTTGCAAATATGGGTGCAGCAATTAGATTTTACTTCCTTTTAAACATGAAAAAAATTGTAAGCAATATTATAAATAGGTGCGAAAGTAAGTTCGTTAGATGTTCTCGCCTAACGATTTTGCAGAATTTTGGTACGGATAAGGGCACTCAACTGAACCACGCGCTCGGTGCATCCTGGACAGTCTCACCTAACATCTTATAAGACTGGCCAATCCTTCCCTTGCGGTGGTAAGGCTAACGCCCGCCTGTTTCGTGACTATCCTCCCACCGGAGTCCAGCGTCAAGCAGCCTGCTGTGTTTCGTCGACGCGTGGGAGTACCAGTGCATCAAGGCATCTTCTGGGCACGCTCGCTTCATACACCTCATCCATCGCTTTCCATCAGGCGTGATCAAGGTCAAGAGCTAGCCCATAACTCGATAAAAAAATGTGAAATGGCTTGGTAGTTTTAATAACTACTCACAAAACGGTAAGTATCTACTCCAAAAAACAAAACAGAAGCTTGTTTAAAAAATTTCAATCTGTTCTGATTCTACTAACAATGACTACTGAATAAAAATATGTTCGGTATTTATACATTTCCTCACAAAAGCATAGCATAAACATTTAATGTAGTCATAACACCAGACATTATCAATTTTTTAATAAAACACATTTGAACAATAATATTATCAATCTCAGGGGATTGCTCTCAAACTTGGTCCAGAAAATTACGTAGGTAGCTGGAACATACACAAGTGTAAAATGTGACGCTTACACAAATTAAAAAGCGATCTTCTCCTAAATGGTTCATAGATTTTTTATGTTTTTTTAGGGTTCCGTACCCAAAGGGAACGGAACGGAACCCTATTACTAAGCCTCCGCTGTCCGACGTCCATCTGTCAGTGGGTTGTATCTCAAGAACCGTAATAGGTAGACGGTTGAAAATAAAATAAAGGGGGTAATAGTAAAAATTGAATTAAATTTGTGACAGGCCTGTTGGTCTAGTGGTTAGTGACCCTGACTGCAAAGCCGGAGGTCGTGGGTTCGATTCCCACCCAGGACAAACTTTGTGTGATGAGCATAATTGTTTGTTCTGTGTCTGGGTGTAATTTATCTATAATATGTATGTATTCATAAATTATATAAGTATGTATATCAGTTGTCTGGTTACCATAACACAAGCTCTGCTTAGCTTGGGATCAGATGGCCGTGTGTGAGTTGTCCCAAGATATTATTATTAGTGGTTATAATCCACACATTAGTAATAAATATTGACAGTGCAGTGGAAATTCATATTTGAAAGAAAGAAAATAAGTTTATTTGGCACACACAGATACACACAATGTAGGTAAAAACAGAATAAACTTGAATTTTTAAACAAAACAAAATAATATAATTTAAAAATTTAAAGGTCCCATACGAATAGAAACGTGTTTTTTTCGGTATACATGGGACGTTCGTTTTTGTATCACGTTTGTGGGTTAAAGTTGGCCAGACATCGCACAGGATAGAAAGGGGTACCGAAGGAAAAAGAGAAGGCCATTGCTCAATATTAGGACGCAAATAAATTAACAAAAATAATTTTACAAAAACACTTGGTTTGACCGCAATTATAAACCCAAACTAATAAGAAAAATATTTTTTTCTGAAAGTTAAAAACGGCGTAACTTCAGATGAATTGTTTTTGTATGTTGTGCGGTTGTTGTCAACACATTAACGCTTTCTATTTGGTTTGCAACGTTTCCAGACTTGCTATTACAATGCCTTCGTGTTAATTGAAAAAGCCTTTACCACTTAGAAGTGCTACAGATTTAGAATTTTAATAAAAATGCTATGTAACTGTGTTTTTTGAGAGGTGCTTTTATTCGATCAATGAAAATTTTGAGTGTAAAATGTAAAACTATAATTTATAATACAATACACATAACTTAAAAATAATAATTTATGCTATAATATTGAATCTTTTTCATTATTCTTGCTACTTTTACTGACATGGCATCATTGTTAGGTATTGATCGCTATTTTATATATAATAATATATTATTATTTTAAATGAATAGAAATATTTTAAAATTATTTTTGATGTGTACCTACTGCTGAAATGCCTAATCTAAATACTTGTACGGCTGAAATGCCGATATAGAGAAGGTCGAGAGTATCTTGAAAACTTAAATTAGCTACCTATATTCTTGTAAAAAAATAAATCATTTATTCAATGATTGAAAATAAAACTTTTTATTTAGTTAGAAGATACTGTAAAAGGTGGCCTATGTTGTTGTATAGTTCAAAATCAATATGAAAACCTAAGAAACTATAAATATTCATAAATTATTATGTTTCATTACTAACTATCGACTACTCTGGTGTCCACTTATCACCTCTATGTAACTTTAACCAAGCAAACACTTAAAGAATTCTTATTGCATACCAACAAATCATGTTAAACAAGTAAAAGAAAACAATTGCACAGAAAATGAAAGGAATAATGTAAAGTAAATAAAAAGCAATGAAACAAATGCATTGACACATTTTTATTACAATAGTGACAGTCGCAAGAGAATGAAAACAAAACACTAGAGCAAATAATAGAATGAGCATGTACTTTTAATAAAGACCACTTTATTGAAAAACTTCAGTAGAATATTAATTTTAATTTTTTCCCACACAAGGCGTATTTCTCTCTTGGTTGTATTTTTTTGTAAGAAAGCTTATTTTTTTTATGGTTATTAGGTACTATAACATTTATAGTAATTCTTAACCACCACTGAAAAGTCACAAAAAAAGCAATTTCGTTTAATTAGATGACATATTTTTTTCAGTTATATTGATTTAAAAACCAAACTTCTATACCGATTTCGATGACTATTCTATGGCACCAATCAGAAAGTATATCCTTTGATATAACAGAAGATTTTTTTCAAATCGGTTCATAAATGATGGAGTTATGAGTACTTATGGTAATAAAAATAAATAATAATTAAAAAAAAAACGAATTGAGAACCCCCTCCTTTTTTTGAAGTCGGACCTGTGAACAACCGGTCCGCGGACGTCGAATAAAAAGCGTTCAATTCATGTCACAATATCATCTTACCGACAATCTATGTCAAAAAAAAAACTAGTCCAAATTAGACGTGTTTAGAGGTGTTTTGTTACAATTTTCGATTGCAATGCGAATGCGAATGTGCCTTAAAAATACGAGAGTCGCCCCTCTGAATGTCTATTACGTGAACAACACAGTAACCAACGCAAATCCTAGTTGGTATTGCAATAAATCAGGCAAGGCCATTAATCATGGAGAGTTAAAAATGCTTACTCATATACTGTATTCCAGATAAGCCAGCAAACTAACTGGTCTGCCTACTTTGGTACTTTTGGCAACTTTTCTTGCAAAACCAGTCAAAAAATAATTCAGTTCATCATATCAGCCGAAAGACGTCCACTGCTGGACATAGGCCTCCCCCAAGTGTCGCCACAACAACCGGTCCTGTGCGTCTCGCATCCATCGGCTACCCGCGACCCTCACCAGGTCATCGTCCCACCTTGTGGGAGGCCTTCCAACGCTGCGTCTTCCGGTACGCGGTCGCCACTCCAAAACTTTTCGGCCCCATCGACCATCTGTTCTGCGAGCAATGTGCCCTGTCCAATTCAGTTTATTTTTTTAAATTTAAAAATCTATGCAATGGTTCGTTTAGACATACTGTACCCAGATTAAAAAAATGCGGTCGAGGACAGTCCGAGCAAAATGGATTTGTGCCAGACTGGCTGTCCTGTCAAAAATCCTGATAAAATCCAAATAACTATTTGCAATCAATCCATGCTCATTTAATCAGCAGTAGCACTTGCGACCAGCGAGGAAGTCTCATAAATTTTTGGTTCACATATGCATATCATTTATGTTTAAAACCTGGTCTTTTTGTCAAGAGTGATTAAGTTAGTTCTAGGCAAGCGTGCTTCATCGATGCTTTCCATCAGATGAGGCTATGGTCTTAATACGAGCCTATCAATAATAAAAAATCAGTTTACATATTTTTAGGCTTCCGTAAAAAAATGGTAAAAAGGGACCCTTGTGGTGCGACTCAGTCTGTCTGTCTGTCTCTCTGTCTGTCACAGCTGGATATTTCAAGAACTACTATTGCTGCTACTAATCTGAAATTATTCTATGTGATAGAAGTTTATGTAAAGATTACAGGAAAAATAAAACCATGTAAATAGCACACTTTTTCAGAAATGATCATGATGGTACGGAACCCTCGGTGCACGAGTCCGACTCGCCCTTAACCGGTTTTTATAAGTCGGATAAAATCATTCGTAAAAAAGAAAAATACGTTAATAAAACATTCAAGCGACATCATCCATTCGCGCAGACCACACTCCTCTAATAAGCCTCATATATTCCTCTAAGTGCTCCCTCGTTTATTAGCTGGATACCGACATATATATCCATTATATCCATATATGTCGCCAGTAATTCTGTGTGGTATGCCCTAATGAAATTCGCCAGACCAAACGCAGACGGTGGGATGTCCGGAGAGTATGTGCCTAATTTTGGAATCTAATATTTGTGGATCATGAACCTATATTGGTGGATTTTTTATGGTGTTAGTGTTATAATTCTGATGTCAATGCTCTTAGGGTTTCTGTCTATTGAAGCTGAGGTATGACATACACGGTATTGAAGTTTGTAGGTTCAAACAATAGGTAAGCGTCATGCTTGGCGCAAATTAAGTCTTCCTCTTTTCTTTCAAAGTAGGTAGATAAAAATTTAATGACAGAATGCAATTCAAACAGTTATTATTTCATAGCCATCGTTAAATCTCATCTCTGCCATGAATTCAAAATTGAGCCCGCTATTGAGTTTTCACACACATGTTGCAAAGAACAATAGTGTTGTGAAGGTAGTTTAATTATTGTGAAAACCATAGATTTATAAAATATCACGGTCGATACTGTAGTCTCGATAAATTGTGAACAGAATATTTTTCTTCTAAAATAATAGTGTCGTGTCAAAATTGTGAACAGACATGAACTGGCGACAAATCAGTGCGCAGTTCTACAATCCAATCTTCTGTGATTCGTAAAATTGTGAACATCCACAATCCGAAACCGTCCACCATTTTACAGCAGACATTACCTCACTAATGTAATCAATCAATCCACATTAAACCTTATTACCTATGCAACTGCGTCCAAAATTCCAGGTAAAATCCACTTCCACTCAGATTCGCCTTCTCTTGCCCAATTTGCACAATTTGTATTGTAAAAGCAGATAATTTGCTGCAATACATTCGTGCCTACCGCTGCAATTAGGCACGAAACAAATGGGGCATTAAATGCATTTGCTAAACGGCGACCATTTTGGGTGCTGGCTAAGCTGTTGGGGACTTTGGGAGTGTTATTATTCTGCTTTTGTTTAGGATTGGGTGTAGTTTGGCTTTGAAATGGACTATTTTATTTTAGGGTGTCCAACTTGTTTTAAATCGACAGTGTTTTGACTTACCGATTGTTGTAACTATATTATGCGCCAGATAAATGAAGAATAACGGTAATTGACCCACCTACATTTATTGACACACTTAATTTAAAAAACAAAAATAATGACATGAAGCTGTCATGAATCGACATCTTTCGTGATCCTTACTGTTCTAGTAATGAAAAACGATTCATAATTTACTGTCCGACCTACGAAGGGATATTAAGGAAAGGTCAATGACCGTTATTCTTCATTTATCTGGCGCCTACTATAGATATGTGAAGAGTGCTTTTAGATTTTATGTCTAGTGTGAGTAAAAACTATCTAAAATTTGTTCAAAAACGTTGTGGTTGGGTTTTCCTGAATTAACTGTTTAATAAAACTTCTGGTTGGCTAGCAATCCAGTCAATATCAAAGATCAAGAATTAATGATCCATTACGAGTAACGTTGACACATAAAGCTGACGTATGTTTACATGGGGGTAGCCAGAAACTACACACCACAGGTCTGCTCACATAGGGTCAAACCCGGATAGATGCCCCAGTAGTACTGGTGTCCCAATTGTAATTTCTTTAGTTTCGCTGAAGAATCGATCTATCGAGAGACTTTACAAGTCTCATGTCTGTGTGAGATTGATTGCATGGGAAAGCAAAGTGCGATCAAAGTTATTTTGGGATAGATGCTTTTGGTCGATGGTGATGTTTCTCAGCGGTTCGTCTATCCTAAACGTGATTTATATAGACTAGGCAACTATCCCATTTATGGGGTAGATGTCCCAAATGTAGAAGTCTGCAAAAATCGCTAATAATCTGGAGATATCCAAGATAATGGTTTTTACTTTTCATGTAGATAAAAATCAAAGTACTAGCCAGCAGTGCGATTCTGTAAACATGTCGGAGGAAACACTTGGGCGGGGTGCACGACGGGTGAGTTGTCAAACCATACAAATAAGATGGAGTGACAGCTCAGTTGTCGTTCACTCCGCCTAGGTGTACACCGTGAGATGTCGTCAGAATCGACAGGCTGGTTTGCAAATAAAATATTTTGATACTGGGAGATATAAAATTATTTCGAAAAGTCTGGCACTTATCCCGATTTTACCCTACTTACTTTGCTTCATTTACGTTCATTAGACTGTTGTCACACACTCACGCAGCATATACCACAACCTAATCCTACTCTCAATCACCTACTTTATCCTCAAACTACATTCACCCAATTGTATAAACCGACCAAAACCTTGGAACAAATCCGTGCACAGATTAATTCTGAAACAATGCAGCGCATTAAGTCCCTGGCACATCCGCTGAGCCTCAATAATATCCAAACACCGGAAACAGACAATAGGAACGTTAATAAGCACTAAATTGGTTTGTGTTATTTGAAATTTCAATTACTTACCCTACTATCCCATTTTCTGTCGATATTATTCATGTGAAAGTGTGTTTGATATGTATGTTCATCAAATCAATCATGCTACAACGGTCGAACGAATTCGGATTTTTGGAGACATTCAGATTTAGTCTTTGTAGGATATAATTTATATTACAGTGCAAACTTTCTGCCAGTTCTGCGGATTTTGTTCGAAAGTGTCACCGCGGCCCTGGAACGCAAAGAGCACTAGGAGGAGCACGGATGGGTTTTAGTCAGTAAGAGTCTGACACTCCCTCCCGCTCCACCCAGAGCGGAAGGGGTCATTTGATGATTTCCCATCCATAAAAAAATTTTAGACCCTCTTTGTTCTTTAAGCAAGCAAGTTAGTCTGATTAAGTCTTTAAGTCAATAGTGAATAGGTTGCTTTTAAGCAAGCGTGCTCCATCGTCGACCACATTACCGCTAAATCAAGAAGTGGGATACGATTTTGGTACTTGAACAGGATACTTGTCATCATCATCTGCCTAGCCTTTTCCCAACTTTATTGGGGTCGACTCAGATTCCAGTCAAACCGGATTCAGCTGAATACCACTATTTTACGTGGAGCGGCTGCCTACCAGACCTCCATAACACATTAACTGGGTAAGACGGTACTTCTTGACAAGACTGGAGTCAGATTTTCTGGCTTCTGACAATCTGTAACGACTGCCAAAGAGCTACAAATGACAGCCGGGACCAACGGTTTAAGTGCTTTCTCATAGGCACGGAGGAATCTCGGCATGTTAAGATAGTTACCCATCTACAGACCGACCCGGGAAGTGTTGCTTAACCTTGAGGATCAACCCGTGTGGCTGTTATTATTTAGCCATGAGGTTTTCTTGAACAGGATACTAGTAATCCCGATATTTATCGACTTCGCGCAGGCGATTCTGCTGACAAAAGCCAGTCTACTAATAAAGTAAGGATTGTCGTCAATATTAATGATACGATCAATAAGTACATACAGGTTAATGAGGTGCCCAAAGAAGTTGGACAAAACTAATTACTTCCGCCTTGTTTAGTGGAATCTACTGAAATAAATAATGAAGGCAATGCTTGGGTGTCGATAAATATAGGTATTTTAAGGAAAAGATCAATTATATACCGACAGCTGGGGACGTTCTTAAGAAAGGTCAGGTGTGTATTATATTATCTACTACACACAATCGAAGTGCGCGTATGATATGAGGGCCATGGTGACGTAACATTCCATCAGCCATAAAGATTATAGATAAGAGTAAAATGCATGGAATTCACAATGATCAAATTGCAAATATTTAGGAATTTTAAAAACACCAATTTTACAACTTAGGCTGCAAGGCGTAGCAAACAGGACCTTATATCAGCATATCATGTTGGCCACCAGACAGGGCAATGTTATGGTATATTATTGTACCACTCTTTTTAACCGACTTCAAAACCAGGAGGAGGTTCTAATTTCGTTTGTATTTTTATGTTTGTAACCTCGGATCTTCGTCATTAATGAAACGATTTGAAAAAAAATATGAGAAAGGATTTTGATAAAGTTTTGAAAGTTTGGTTTTTAAATCCAAATAGCTGGAAAAGATATGTGAAAAAATCATCCATGTATCTGAAATTGCGTACTTTGCTTTCCTGTGACTTTCTAGTGGTGTAGTTAGGTGTGGGGTACTACTAAAAAGCGAAATATAAAAACTAAAAAGTACAAAGTAACTCTAATTCCTGAAGTCGGTGTTAAATTACGAAGAAACAACCAAAAACACCGACTTTCCGAAATTAGAGTTATTTTGTACTTTGTAGTGTTTTTTTTTGGAAGTCGGTTTTTACTCTATGATATGAGATATTAAAACGTTTGCGTCGGAGCTGGGTTAATTAAAGTAGGATGAATCGTCTCCTTTTTAAGGTTATACATATTCAGGTTTTTTTTAGTTTCTTTTAAACTCCATCTATCCACGAACAAATTAAAAAAGCTATTAATAAGCAAATGTTATTACAGTGTAAACGAATATTTTAATGATAAATCCTTAAAACTCATAACTATAAAATATTTACAAATGTTTTTAAATTACGTTAGAAAGATACTTCATCTCCACATATCTTCCGTTTGCTGTGCCCGACGGGGTCCACGATTGTTTATTTTCCAAATGTTTTCCACCTAAGCCTACATTTTGTCAACGCCGCGCCAGCTGGCAAGCCAGCTGATCACTGTGCTGGGAGCAAAGCCTGCGTACCACCCGCCAGGGCCGGGGGCCAAGAGGAAACCCTCCTCCACCGCCGCCGCCGCTTCCGCCGCAGCCGCCAACACCGTCGCCGCCCCTGCCACTGCTCGGGAGGGGGCTGAAATGGATTGCCAATAACGGCCCCATTTTGCCTCCTCCAGACGAACGTTAGTCACTGCGCCTCTCAGGAACTGATGCTCCTGAGCATGGCGCAGTGATTGACGCCTGCGGACGGCGAGCAATGGGTTTTAGTCAGTAAAAGTCTGACAGTCCCTGCCGCTCCACCCAGAGCGGAAGGGGTCATTTGATGATTTCCCATCCTTAAAAAAAAAGCCTACATTTTGTGGAAATGTAATAAAGAATTGAGTATTGAGCATTTATGTATACTCAACACAGTATTTCAATATAGGTATAGCAAGAGAGGCTACTCGTACATGAAACTTGTACTAATATTAACACAGTATCATTACGATAGAGAAACCCAATATTTTCGGGCTTGGCCTATGTTAACATACTTGACCTACACGTACTGCTCATTAGCAAGGAGGCCTATGTCGCCTATATTGGAACAAGTGACAATAGTGTAGAATTTCCACCCGAGGCAATGTTGGGTTCTAGTACAATGGGTGGTGATTGCGGCCCAATGACAGTGTGATTACTAAGCAAACTAGTGCCGGATTGTGATCACCTTGATCAGCCATTTTGGAGTTGACAAAGATCTGAAAGGAAAAGGCAGCGTATTCGACTCTCGCTCAGAATAACATTTGTGTGGTCTAAAAGACGTTGATGGCCCAATTGATTAAATTCGCAAGCCTATGTTCTTGGAAACATATGGATCGATTATTACGAAATACACATAGTTAAGACAACAAATAGTTAAGAGACCAAAATAAACAGAGTTCAGTGGGAAAGATAGAGTAATTTTTCACTTTCTTTAGAAAACTTAAAATCACTCTATCTTTCTCTTTGAACTCTTTTTCGAAAATGTTCTCTACTAACTATTTAGACCTGAATATTTAGCGTAGGTATGTATATCAAGTTTCATTAAAATCGGTTCATTCATTTCGAAAAATAAGGACTTGAAAGTTTGTACGAAGTGCCGTACGCCGTAAAAATTATCATTTCAAATTAGGATTTTCTGTGTCTAAAACTACGCAGTGATTGGATTTTCCGTTCGAATCCAGATAAAGCTGAAATGCCGGAAGCCGACATTTTGAATGATTAGTTCCCTAATTCGATTTTAAATAGATGCTGATTCGGCACTTGGGATGTGAATGTTAGCTAGCAAATCGTGAATAATTGCAGGTCGGTCGGAGGCTCTTGCTTGTTGTGATAGTCATTAAAAATACAAAAGTTAGATTCTATTCATACGACAACAGGGGTGAGCGGCGGTCGTACTGCGCAGAGCACTTCACAGCCTATCATAGCTGTGTGTACTTATAGCCATTTTACTTCGTGTATTTGGATTTTCAACAAGAACGAAGAAGCGTTTAAATTTTCAACTGTTCAAATACATTAGACTTTATATTGATTTTTTCTTGTGTTACTGAAAACGGGAAAATCATTACCTACTGGTCAAAAAAAAATACAAGTAACATGAAATTGTTCTATTTAATAAAAACGTTCTATCACTACCGTACTCATTTTCTGAGAGAAACCTTGATTGCTTCACTTTTATTCTTCACTTCACTTTACTTGTTTAAACAGCAAGCAATATTGAGCCACTCTGTAAACTTGAGGCCAGACTGCTCGATCAGCCTCGTAATTGTCTGTAAAACATTTAGGTAAGTCTCGGGCATTCGACAGTCCATTCTCACACAATAGGCTTATTCTGGCTATGTATATCTTCAAGATCGAAGCTTAGCCACTCACTTTTAGAATTCCTAACTAATGTTATAAATGGGAAAGTGAGTTTTGTATTTGACGTATAGAGGTAGCAGAACAGAGAGTAAAGTTCCGCATACCACCGTTGAAAGGAGGATCCTCCGACCAGACGGTTATTGTCTGGTGGGCAGCCCGACCGTTATGTTCTAATCGCACGGTAAACTCTGATATCGCGATTTAGGATTCTGTCAAGTTAGTTCGCAGCTGTCGAGATAGATGGCGCTGCGAGTTGATTCTGCTACGTTGATTTTCGTGGCGGTATAAATGTCGCTACAGACGCTTTTATGCCTAACTGATCGAAATGAATTTTGATTGCAATCAATCAGGGCCAAAATTCATTATAAGCGCGGCTTATAACCGTGTCCAGGGTACACCCTGGATACGGTTATAAGTCGCGCTCAAAAGAATTTTAGATGAGGCAAAATAACGGGCAAACAACAAACAATTTTAAGCATTTGTATAATTATTATGGAATTAATTCTTAAATACAGAGATTATTATTGAACTACTAGCTTTTGCCCGCAACTTCGTACGCGCATATCAAGTATGAAATATACTTTACGACCTATTCTCATACCTACCAAATATACTTAAAAAATCATAAAAATCGGTAGAGCTCTTTTGGAGAAGTGCTACAACAAACACCATGACACGAGATTTTTATAGGCTAGTTTGATTATTGTTTCCTACTTAGTTTCTAATAAAAAATATGCACTGTTTACACCCCTTTAATTAAATAAATTCAATAGTTTCAGCCCAGCCTGATATCAGCTTAAAACATGTTTGAACAGGATAGTTTTCGTGGTTTAACACTCTTATAAAAGCAATTTCTAGTACCTAATAGTTAATGTATAATCAGCCTTACCCACTGCTGGTTCATACGTATGTCCCAGCAATTTTCAGTGTGAGGATTCCAGAAATTATAATAAATTCATTGAATATAATAATTTAATCTCTCACAAAGTTTTCATGCTATCTTCATTCGTATACAGACCATTTCTTCGTAACTTTTTAACCGTTTTTTCTGGCCGAATTTAAAAAAAAATCTTTTTTTATGTTTTGTCATTTTTTCCTTAATGTATCCAGCTACCCAACATCACCCTTAATCATGAGAAAGGCAATAGGCTATACAGGTACGGGAAAGAACGGAATATGCGCGTACGAAGTCGCGGGAAGAAGCTAGTTTTAATTATAAACGGGACACACAGAAGCGAAATAGCTAATTTTCCACTAGCCGTCCCTTTACGGTCGGACTCATACCCCGTCGGTCTGCAAACGTATAAAAACCATAAGCGATTTGGCACACTGGACGTCACGCGGTTGGTTTTTGTGTTGAGTCTGATGAAGCACGAATGTGATATGAAATAAATTATAACTACTATTAGATTTTTAACATCTGTTCTGTGATATTGTAGCAAAATTGGTCTCTAAGTTTTGTTTTTTTTTTTTACTTTTCCGATCGTGTCGTATTGACGTCCCAATGGCGTCTCTGTGTGTGACGAGTTTTTATTTGCGTTACATTTGTTCACTAACAAATCTCTTACATTAATGACTAGTCTCCACAAGGAGATCTGAGGACCAATTCTACTATTTTTAAGTTCTCGTTCGCATTCGCGCGTCAGTCGCAATCTATCAAAAATGTATGATAATTAAGGTACAGTTTGCGAATGACATGCGAATGTGAATAGTAGAATTGGCCTTCTGACTAAAATGTAGGTTGGAAAGTTGAATAGGGCCCTGAATGGTAAAATCTAAAGAGGTAATCCAAAGATTGCAAGCTCCAGTACAGTGCAAATATATTGGCACGTCTGGTACAACGCGTACGACGCGTTTTACGACCGTTTTTTCCGCGTCTCACCCAATGTGTGGTCTCCCTATGCATTCTCAGTGCTATAGGAAGGTAGTACAGAGGCATGACATTTCTGTTTCTGTTGAAATATTTTCCAAGATGTACGATGTTGTAAAAGGATTTTTAAAGCTGCAACATCCATTAGCTTACTAAAGTTCAATTTTAATGAAATGTGGCGTCAACTGGACAAGCCAAACCGCCGTGTTGTTTTGTTTTGTTTTATTGAAAAGAGGAAAAATGATGTGGCATATGAATAAATATTGATAGGCTTTGAATATTTAAAAGCTTTCGGTATATTTGGGCAGAGTGCAAATAAAGGTTTTTAACTTATAGCTGCATATTATATACTACGCTTGGTTCTATGGTAGGCTAGATGGACAAAGATATTGTTGTTACCAAGCTGGTTTTAAAGTAGTCGCTCTTTGTAAAATACTGGTACTCAACTGCATCTTGTAAGACTGGACGCCGACCCCAATAAACTGATAGTTATTTAAAAAGTTATTTGGTTTTTGTATGAACTCAGTTATATGGCTTTCTTAAAGGATGGGAAATCATCAAAATGACTCCTTCCCAAATAACTCGCGCAACCATGTAATTATACACGAAACCACCGCGAGCGCTGGCAGGCAATGCCCCAGATACCGTGAGGGTTTGAAGGTAGCGGAACAGAGAGTAAAGTCCCGCATACCTCCGTTGAAAAGGGAGGATCCTCCGACCGGACGGTTGCTAGTGTCCCGTGGGCAGCTGCCGGACAGTTGATATTCGGGTTTTGCATAATTATGTTCACGGTAAACTCTGATATCGCAATTTAGGATTTTTTAAGTTCGCAGCTGTCGAGATAGATGGCGCTGCGAGTCTCATTTGTTGATTCTGCTACGTTGATTTTTTGTGGCGGTATTAATGTCGCCTACAAGGGCAGACGTCGTTGACGGTTTTAGTTCAGCCTGTACCACATTTTATAGATTCAAATTTAAGGTTTGGTACTTGGGTCCACAAGATACAGACTCTTGTCTGTATAACTCTAGATAATTACAAAAAAAAAACATACCGTCATTTTTTAATTAGAAGAAAAAAACAGCTGTTCAGTACATTTTGTCGAGTTATGCGCACAGAAATGTATTCATATTCATCATTTATTGCATTCATGTAGTTTACAAGTTGTTCAAAGTAAGTATATAAGTAAGTATATACTGGTTCATACATGAACCCTGCTAAGGTACAGCAATGTAAATATATATGGGAGTCGATTTTTTTTTGCGATTTCAATGTTGGTCCCATAGTAAAAGTTGTTCATAATGATGAGTACAATGACCCCTTAAGAGGTATTGCGTTTATTCTGTTACACGTTGTACATATTAATATTATTTTTGTCTGAACAAGTAACTCCTCTACCACCAGACTCAACAAAATAAACTGTAACACCGATCAAGCTCTTTGTATCATATAATACGGATATCCTAGCTCAGGTCACGTGAATTTTGCAAACAAGGAGACGTGACACGAATTCATACGAACGATATTTTAAAAATAACTTTTTCAGCGGAATTGCAGCTTTGTTTCCTGAGTTCTTGGTAAGTGTAAGTTATTCTGTTTTATCGATCGATTCTTGGAATCTAGTTTGTATTGGTAGGTAGGTAATATATTGAAGTTTGTTATTCAGATAGTTTTATAAATGGTTTATTTGTGAATGAGAAGTAGCTTCATCCTTTAATAATCTTAATTTTAAGGCAGATTTCTTTTATGTAAATATTAGACACCATTCTGTTGTTGTTGTTTTTTTTTTAAATATACTTTTCAAGCCAAGGCAAAGGCGGTCCAAATCAATTGTTTGTGCCTAATTATGAATTAATTACTTACTTGTTATATTTCCAGAACTGCACAGAAAAGTGTAAGATGTAGAACTTGCTTGGGGAATAATATTTCTATTATTTCTTTTATCCAGAAAAATACCTGTTGTACCACTATACAGGATGTTTCAGAAGTCCATGGTCATATTTAAGGGTGATGTTCTGTAATAGTACCAACTGTTGTTTTTTTTTAATTGCGACCGCTACAAACGACCAAAAAGTTTCAAAATAATCATAATTCAAGCAGTATGATGTAGTTGTTGGCGTTAATTTGAATTTAATCACAGATTCGAAGCCATCAACTGCATCAGACTGCTTGAAAAGTGTTTTTTTTTGCTTTTGGTCGTTTTTAGCGGTCGGATGTAAATATTTTGATGATATTTCTTTACTGTAAGTGTAGCAGATACAGAACACCACCCTTAAATATGAACACGCACAACTGGAACGGCAGCGCGTCTACCCTTGACTACGGTAGCCGTCAAGGGAATGACGATATCCGCAAGAGTAACCGACATAGCCCGAAGGATCGCCAAACTGAAGTGGCAGTGGGCAGGGCACATTGCTCGCAGAATTGATGGTCGATGGGGCCGAAAAGTTCTGGACTGACAACCGCGTACCGAAAGACGCAGCGTTGGAAGGCCTCCCACAGGATGAACCGATGACCTGGTGAGGGTCGCGGGTAACCGATAGATGCGAGACGCACAGGGCCGGTTGTTGTGGCGACACTTGGGGGAGGCCTATATCCAGCAGTGGACGTCTTTCGGCTGATACGATGATGATGACTTCTGGAATACTCTGTATAGCGTCCACTACTAACATACGAGTAACTTCGATCACCAATCACCCTTCCTAAATTTCCTGACGCCCGCTTATTGTGCCGAAATATCGGAGGCCATGTACCGATCTATATTCACTATGCTGGCTAAGAATAGATAGTCAATACTGAACATTGTTTCTGAGCCATTCTGGTGCTACAAGGCTTCATTTTAGGCATACGTTAGGTATTCATAGGTTTTATCCAAAATAACCGATAACCTTTAAATAATGAAGATAAGTTTTCGGCATGATGATGCTATCGCAGGCTTCATCTATCGCGAAAAATAGTTTATAATTTCACGCGATATTTTACAATCTTACCGACCGCCCCGGTCTTTGCAATTTTCCGGTGACATGTAGGTAAAACTCTTCGGTTACTGTGTGACTGACAGACAACGCACAGCCGAAACTAATGGTCGTAGAAAGCTGAATTTGGCATGTAGGTTCCTTGAGGAGTGTAGAGGAGACTTAGAGAGGATTTCCCAAAATTCGCACAGGAATGGGACAATCGTTATAATTATGGGCGTACGAAGTCGCGGGAAACAGCTAGTTTGTTATAATCTTCAGACCAATCCACTAACGCAATATTTTCTAAAGTATTCTGATATCTCTTTACTAACACTTTTAGTATGTGGTAGTATGCATAAAATGATAAATGGCGTGTCTCTTTCCAAGGCTGTCTGCAGAATTGATGATTAAGGTTGCATATATGTAAACAGATTTAACATACGATGAGATGCTTCGAGTTGTATTCGTCTTCCATTTGAATGTAAATACAATTATTCAAACATGTTTAATGGCTGAAACTACGTTTGTTTACACTACAGTGTTCACACATAGTCACTCTTACCACTATTACATGGCACTCTGACAAGCTGATTCTCGACTCATTTTAATACATAGTTAGTTATCGATCATTTATAAATAATAACAAAGATTAAACCAAATCGATACATTACATATTTTTTTTTACAAGAAAATACAGCCGACTTCCAAATAAAAAACAAAATTTTAATTTCGGAAGTCGATGTCAGACTTCCGAAATAAAAGTTATTTTTTACTTTGTAGTGCTTTTTATTTGGAGGTTGGTTGTATTTTTAAAAATGATATAGGTAGTACTATTTTATATCATAAAACACAAGTACTATTTTATTTTTAATCCGTAACCACCACTGGAAAGTCACTGGAAAGCAAAATACGCAATTTCGTTTACTTGGATGACATATTTTTTTCCAGCTATTTTTGATTTAAAAACCAAGTTACTGAACCGATTTTGACGAAATTTCTATAAGACTAATCGGAAAATACGCAGGTACTTATAATAGGTATCCTTTTATATTAAGAAAAAAAAACAAAATGGTTCGGAGTTATGAGGTAACAAACATAAAAAAATTATAAAACCGCATTGAGAACCTCCTCCTTTTTTGAAGTCGGTTAAAAAAGGTAATCTTTGAAAGACATAATATATTACGAATATAAAATAGATTACGGGAACGAAGCCGAACAGGGATTTAGTTAGGCATAACAAGTAGTATATGAGGTTTTTTTAAAATTTTAGAAAGCTTACAAGAAGAAAAAATGGATTTTTTTCATAATAAGTAGTATAAGGTATTTCTAAGGTACAAAAACAAGATCGACACTTACTTCAACACCAACCTCCCAATAATCCACCGGAGATAAACGATTCGATTCCTTTCATCGAATCTCGGGATTTGCAAACGTTTAATTTTTCATTCGGTTGGCAGCCATCTTTATTTGTATTTGGTCACATCAAGCGAATAGATTTATCATGCTTGTGACAGTTCCATTTTGGTAATAGTTTTTTTTTATATTTTCCGTAAAACCATGTCGTACGTTACACTGTCTGTTTAATTGATTAATGGTACGTTTTGAATTTTAAATTGGGGATTTTGTACCGTGACGTTTATTGGTCTATATTGGTATGAATTCAGTTTCTGATCTGAGGGCTACACTAGAATTATTTATCTTTGTAGCAAAGATAGTGTAGTAGCGTGAATGACGGACAGAAATAGGTCAATCGTCGAATCCGGCTCGGCTGGGGGGCGTTCGTGAAGTTGCGTGATATCTTCTCGTCTCACATACCACAGAGTCTCAAGACGAAAGCCTATAACCAGTGCGTGTTGCCAGTGATGACTTATGGAACCCAAAATTTATTAAAAACTTAGCTGAGGCCTTACTCCGGCCGCGGCCAGCCATTCGCGGCGTCCTTTCCAACACAGGATGTATCCAATAACGTCTTTTCCTATTACATCTTCTCCACATCAAGTACAGGCAGGCACACAATTTCTATGTCCATACTGTTCGAGCTCAGAAAAACAACTGCAGCAGCTCGACAAATGGCCGCTTTACGACCAGTCGTGGTCGTGGCCGCAAACTTGGCCGCAGCCCACCTTGGCTTCTGCGACCAAGGTTGTGGACCAGGCTGTGGCCGTCTGGTGCGCGAGGTGCCTTAAAGTCATCATGATCCGTTGTGAAAAAGGTATGGTGCTATGTGTATTGTGCAGCTCCGTCCCTGTTTCACACAAGAACCATGTTGGTCTTTTTTTTTTTTTAAGGATGGGTAATCATCATCCAGAGCGGATGGGTGATCCCTTCCGCTCTGGGCGGAGCGGCAGGGAGTGTCAGACTTTTACTGACTAAAACCCACCCATGCTCCTCCTAGTGCCTTTTGTGTTCCAGGGCCGCGGTAACTCTTTCGAACAAAATCCGCGACACCATGTTGGCCTTAGGACGTAAATAATACTAGTTTACAAAAAAAATGTGTCAAAATGTCCCTGAATATTCATTTCTTGCGGTCAAACCTCTTGTCTTTCATGAAAACTACCGAAACGCCAGCGACGAGCACCGATACCGTTCTCACTAGAACTTGGAACTATTTTATCAAAATATTAGGGACACCAGAGGGCCAAATCTACGAGTACAAATGTTCAAGCAACGTCCCATTCGCATGTCAGTCGTGAACTGTCAAAAAAACCTTAATTATCACACATTATTGTCAGATTGTGGCTGAGATGCGAATGCGGACGTTGCTTGATTTGTAGAATTGGTACTAAATGATCAGTTATATCTGTTCCTAGGTAACCCTGGACAATAAATTATGAATCGTTTTTCATTACTAGAACAGTAAGGATCACAATAGATGTCGATTCAGGACAGCTTTATGTCATTATTTCTGTTTTTGAAATTAAGTGTGTCAATAAATGTAGGTGGGTCAGTGACCGTTATTTTTCATTTATCTGGCGCATACTATAGGTGTTTATTTCTGTTACATTCTAAGACATCTAAATGAAAAAAAAAATCATAATCAACATAATATATACCTAGTTAATTTTTAATCTTATAAGATTTTTTGCCACATTAAATCTTTGAATCTTTTCGAAACGTGACGTGTTGGAATCTCTCTATATTTCTTTCTAAACTTGCAGCACCTCAATCTATAAGAATAAACCCATTTCGATTCCAGGAAAGAAACCTTGTAAACTAGTGTAAGTAATTAATTGCTGTCCTCAAGCATATAACAAAGAAAAACTGACCTTCCAACGTTTAATTGTAGAACACGGAATTCAAACAAGGGTCACGGTGCAATAAGACCATCATAGCCTGTACCCAAATAACCATGAATATAAAGTACAGAGAACGGTCGCAACCGTACCTACCTAGTACAGAAATGTATCATAACTGAGTGGGGAACAATAGAACCAAGGACTGTATGTAGATCTAAGAAATGTTGGAGAGAAAATTTTGACCTTCCAGAAAATTATCATAAACTGATCCACGTCATTTTAATTTTGGAGCTGTTCCATCGCTGGTATCCCGTAAATTTAAATACCGCTGTCAACCTTACACTAATATTTTTTTTCAAATTTCATACAAACTTTCAAGTGTTTTTTTACGAAATGAATGAACCAATTTTAATAAAACTGCGAAAAAGTAGAGAACAATTTCCAAAAAGAGTTCAGAGGGAGAGAGAGCGATTTTAAGTTTTCTATAGGTAGTGAAAAATCACTCTATCTTTATCCCTGCACTCTTTTTCGAAAATGTTCTCTACTAACTATTTTGACCTGGATATCTAGCGTATGCAAACAAAGTTTCATTAAAATCGGCACATTCATTTCGAAAAATAAGGACTTGAAAAATTGTATTAAATGCCGTAGGGCGTAAACGCTCTTAAAAAGTTTTTATTTGGGCAAGCCCACCACAGTTTTCCCAACAATCCCAACCACTGCAACTCTTGAAACCTCTAAATCAACAGTGGCAATCATCAGAAAAGCGCTGAGTCAATGAAGCTCGACGAGTCCTAAAGAAACCATTCAACTGTCTTGGTTCGCAACGAAACAGCTTTGTATGAAATTTGAAACACGAGTAGACCATGGTCCGCTTTGGTACATCGATACTTTATTTCCCCCAATACATTTGTGTATCGTTTTCGGAATTTACCGTGGCAACGCCTAGTTGAAATGGCCAGTGACATTTTTTTTTTAATATTTTGTCCAGCTGTCTGTGGATATCAAAAGACTGTTCTACAAATTTCAAAATAAGCCACCAATATAGGTACCTATAAGTCATACAATAATCTTACGCCGGTAGCACACAGCCCTTCTGCCAAGCTTTCTAGCTAGGAACAGCAATTTCCTCATCGACCGCTCATGGCAGAAGCAATTTCAACCCCACAAATTGACATAGACTTTACTAGTAATTATGACATCCTATGTTATAAAGTGCGTAAGTCAGTTTGTTTAATCACCAAAAGTACGGCAAAAAAGGGAACTGAGCTTGTTTGTTATTACGCTTTCATGGCTACATCGCCAAACCAATTATGATGCATTTTGGATGATGGGACCCTGGAGACCATCTGGAGATGGATAGAGGATAAAGCTAGTTTTTAACCGACTTCCAAAAAAGGAGGAGGTTCTCAATTCGACAGATTTATTCGACAGATTTTTTTGTAATAATGTTCTGCGATATTGTCGCCAGGACTGGTCTTTCAATTTGGTGAAGATCTGATAAAGAGCTTCGGAGATAGGTTACGGAACTCTTCAACAAATGATAGCAAACCTGCCGGGATTGCTGAAATCGCATGTCTGATATAAAACCAAATATAAAGTTGCCCCTATTTAAACGAGCCATGTTTAGGAACAACTCCGCTCGACGCAATACCAGTTGACCTCAAACAAGAATATAGGCCGAGAAAGTTATACTATTTCGCCTAACAACGTTTCTGAGAGTTTTTTTGTTTCAAATAAAGGGTAATGGAATGCCTGAGTAGTAAATAAAGCGACCCGTAATATAACCAACTGGCGGGATTGATCATCTAAATTACTGAATGCTGCAAAGTGTTCTTATTCCTAAAGGCCTTTCTTAATCAGTTAATAAATTAAATTATTTATTTGATAAATATGGGTAATTAGAAGGTACATGAATATTTAGGCATCATTCAACAAAAACATCTCTTTCATTCAGAGAGCCAATTCTACTACTTTTTAAGCAACGCATACGCATATCAGTTGTTATCTGTCAAAAATGTATGGAAATTAAGGTTTTTTTTTGACAGATTGCAACTGACATGCAAATGCAAACGTTGCATTACTTAAAAATTTGTAGAATTCTGATTGAAGATGAAAACAAAGTTTTCATAATCTTTATAATCAAACATCTAGTTCAAACTATTAGTATCAAACCTACGTTAGTAGGTAGGTAATTGAAGGTCTACCCCAATAACCAAATCAATGCTTCAAACGGCAGAAGCAAACACGAAAAGCCTTCAGACTAAATACTAGTAATACTCGGAAATCTAGATTTCTAACATAACGATGTCATGTGGAGTTTGTTTAAAGCCTGAGAACGTGCTATCAGGCTTCAGCTGCCTAATAATCTAACTGAATGATGAGACAGTGAGTTATAGGTATGTTGTGTTGTTGAGAAATTTGTTCGAAAGACTCACCGTGGCCCTGGGGGTCTACTCTCTAAGCCCGAAGTCCGTAGTTTCGGCTTTAGTGTCGGACGTATTCTACTCCGTATCACCTACAGACTTACGATTAGTCCCGAACCCGAACTAAGAATAAATGACAACACGATTTGACAGTTGTTCTTAGTTAGGTTAGAATGGAAAAAAAAACGTGTTACGCCGACCCCAGATAACATGGGATAAGGGCAGGAAGATGACGATGAACTCGTGGCGGTGTATCTTAATCCCTAATATTATAAATACAAAAGTAACTCTGTCTGTCTGTCTGCTACGCTTTCACGCTAATACGGCTGAACGGATCGTCATGAAATTATAGCAGATATAAAGCCTGGGATATGGAGAAGGACATAGGCTACTTTTTTACGTGATAACCACATAAAAAAAACTTAGTTAAGTCTTCCACAAATTAATTAAAGAATTGTGTCTGTAGACTATTTAATTTCTTTCTTTGTAATTTGTGGTAAGAAAATAAATAAATTATTATAAATTATTATTATTATTATTATAACCGACATCCACGCGGACGGAGCCGCGGGCAAAAGCTAATGTATCTATTTAATTAACTCTTTTTCTGTTATCTGAAAAAACAACCGCATTCCTATTACGCATAAGCTATACATTACAATGAAAGCCAAATGAAGTCCAAACCCAGCCAACTATACAAAGTTGGGTAAAGTGACAAAAACTGGAATCAACACAGGCGCGGTTGTTTGTCGTTACTTCGGGGAAATAGAGCTGATGTGGCTGTATTATGGGTGTATTTGAACATTCTTGGAACTAGGTTTTTTGGGGTTCTGTAATTGCATAGGGAACCATTTTGTTCGGACATGTTTGGCTATACTTACTTTGGGTTTTTCGGTAAATATTAAACAGATAATAATATTGTCATAGTGATAAGCAGCTCTGGTAGGCCTCCTACAAAGTAGACCGGTGACCTGTTTGCGAGTAGCCGGTGTATGGGAGACGCACAGGACCGGTTGTTATGGCGACACTTGGGTAAGGCCTATGTCCAGCAGTGGACGGCTTTCGGGTGAAGCTCTAGACAAAGTGACTCTCAATTAGCGAAATGAATTGTCAAAAAAGTGACTTTAATTACACTATAATTTCCAGTAACCGCTTTTACAATTGCGATATCTATGTTTCTAAATTGAAAACTTGGGATATTCGTTCACTACGGAACCAAGGTTAACTACAGTTCTTATTTCAAAAGTCTTTCGCAGATTTTTTCTATTAAACTTTGACAAAGTTTCGAAGCATTTGGGAATACGACTTGAGAACAAATATTCTGGTCACGTGATTTCTAGGATATCTAGAGAAATAGAAAGTGCTTGAAACTTGTTACTGAAACTGACGCTAAGATACGAAGTATGGCACATTGGTAGTTTTATTTCAAATTCTCTGTACGATTGTTTTTTTTGTAGGTTGATACCAAAGTAGTATTCTTGTATTTGATTAAAAGACGTTACCTTCATTTTGAATCTAGTTATGTTTAGAATTGCTTTTAAGAATTCAGTAGCTAATCTGTTTTCGATTAGTTTAATATAATGAATTTCTAACCCAACAGTTGAAATTGCTGTTTTCCAAATTTGTAAAACATGTATTATTTTTAGGGATAATATAATTTTTATTATTATATTAAAAGTTAAACATTTTGTTCGATTTTTTATTCCTCAACAAAAATTGATTTCTATTGAAAGGGTTACAGTGTAGTTATACCATATTGCACTATTGTTTTCGTATTCAATAAATAAATATCATAACTAAAAGCAACCACACAAAATAATAACCTTTATTTCGTTTTAAATTAGAGGAATGTATAAAATACCGCCCAAAACGTAATAGAATAATTTATTTGCCAAATGAGCCTTCATGAACCATTAGAGAGTTAGTTTATTATAATATAAAATTAAATAAGGGTTTTAATTACATTCAGGCTGCGGGGCTGTTTATTTAAAATTGTTAATTTAATAATTGAGTGGGACTGTTAATTGTAATTATACGAGCACTTAACGTCTTATATTACTGTATAATAGTCGACAAATAGTAACGAAATGACATAGTCTACCAATGTACCAAGTTTCATCCATATTGGTCAGACGTGAAAGGTAACAAACAGATAGACAAAGTTACTTGTTGTGGTTGTTTTCTTTTTATAATATTAGTATGGATACTAGCTGAAACGAAAACCGAAAACGCACTTCCAGACTTTCCCTATTACGTGGTAATTTTTCCAATTTTTCTTTCTCTAAAAAAGCGTGTGAAACCCGTTTTAGAGAATTGCCATACAACGTGGCAATGCCGCCAGTCTTTTGGGCACACATCCAGTTGACAGCGATACGAATGAATTTATTGACGCCACATTTTTGGGTTAACTTAGTTAGGATTTTTGATTTTTATTTTTAGTGTATATAGTTAGTTAAGTATTTATTAAAACAACTGTTAATAGTTAGGTATTCATAAATAAATTTTATAACTATATAATTGTTTTAGAGCATGAAAAAAAAACATGCAAAAATATTGGTACATATTGCGTACCTTGTAATTATTTCATAACGTAGGTCAACCTACATTTCCGGAGCAGATTATAAACTTATTTAGATTTGGCAAAGTTTTAACCACAGATATAGATAGATAGACATAGATTACGCAAGTATCACGATCTGTATGAAAACCAAGCGCGCCATTTTTTGACTACCTACTAAGAAGTCATCACAAGCACTATTAGGTGATGGGAAAATCAAAACGATTCAAAGACGCCGCCACGTGTAGCACCTAACTGACCTAACCACATAACTGACACCTAACTGACGTCCAACTAGCGTGGCACACCGATGCAGACTGAGCGCGAAAGTGGCGGCTTACGATTTTTGATCGCAAGATGGGCACCGAAACGGGCACGCGAAGTATTTGCTCGTGCGTTATCTATGTCTATCTATATCTATGATTCCAAAGTACCTACACTACATATATTGAATATTTTGTATTCAAAATCAAACTAACGAGTATAACATGACAATTAAACTTGACTTTAAGCAGTCTCATTTTAAATTATTTATGTGTAAATAACAAAGCCTTGTTCTTCTTAAGTTCACTTTTAAATCATTTAATATTAATTTTCATTTCTTCGTTCACTGACAAAGGATGGCGTTCTATTTCAGTTATTTTGCTTATTATTACAATTGGTTGAACATTGTTATTTTCACCCTTCAAGGGAGGGATTGTTGGATACGGCAGACCTATTACGTTACAGTCTCTCAATCACAATCACTTGCAAAATCAAACTCGAAGCATTTTTATAATTATACCGTTTCTGTATACATCACTGTGTTAAAACAGCCATCGTACCCATTCAGTTATGTTTTTTTTAAGTGTTATGTAACTTTCTTTATTTTCAATAAAGTTATTCTATCTACAGGCTTTTTAATAACAAAAGAGTAGGTCAGTCAAAAAGATAAAGCCGTAATGTACCATTTCCAGCGAGCATGTATGGCATACGCCGTGTCCTAAAATCCGAGTAACATGCGCGTGTTCGTGCTCGTTTCCCCGTACTGACTGCACGAATGCTGGCTTTGTAACATGTTACATTAGACCCCGTAACAACGGCCAGTACCTACACATCTTTATTGCACATTTCAAAGCGTAGATCTCTGTGGAGAAGAAACTTTATGAACACTCATTTAAATCAATATTTAAGTAAAGATTCTATAAAATTAATTGCACTATAATTGGACTTTGTCGATAAGAGTAAGGTTTTTTTTTTGAAACAGGTAGGCTGTTTAAAAAAAAATACCATGCGAGAAAAGATTAAGAGGCCTCTTCAAAATAAAGGGCTTGTAATTATGCATGAGTAAAAAAATGAGATCAAGTACCAAATAATTATATGTATTATTATGTGGTACTTGATCTCATACTCACAATTACTTGACAAAGACAATGTTTGTATGTATTCAGTATTCATTGCGTAAATTACGCAGTCGACATTTCTCAAACAAATTAAGCGATCAATTAAGTTATACATCGTAATTTTATTCATCACACATCAATAAAAAACAGCTGTTCTGTACAGTTTTGCTCGATTACTCGATTTTTTTTTTTGTGATTTGATAGTTGCGAAATTCGTAATGCCTGAAAAACATTTTAATAATGATAAAAAATCAGGTTGTATTGTTCAAACGAATGGGGATTGTGAAAGTGAGAGAGTTACAAAATAAGGATGCAGATCTGGCCTGACCATGGCCTGTTTACTGAGGCTTATGGGGAAGGGCAGAGAGCGGATGCCTTCCGGATGATGTAATATACGAAACGGTTCTTTCATAAAGGAATTCGTGGCATTCTTTTGTTGACCTTAAATGAACATCTCACTTGGAATAGCTGAATGGGTTTAATTGAAGAAAAAATAAGTGGGTTAGAATGACTATTATTGAAAATGCAAATATTTGTCCAAGAAATTCCTGTAATGATTTGCGTGAACATGAATCAAGGATACTACGCACAAGACTATCACAAAGTTGACAGAAATATAGTTTAACTAAGTTTTGCCTGCGGCTTCGCTCGCAGTAATATAATTTTTTGCATAAAAAGTAGCATAAGGATTTTTGGTTGTTTCTTCGTAATTTAACACCGACTTCCAAAATTAAATTTATTTTGTACTTTCCAGTGGTGTCGTTACGTATGCCTAACAACACCAATGGAAAGTCACAGGAAAGCAAAATACACAATTTCGTTAACTTGGATGGCATATTTTTCCAGCGATTTTGATTTAGAAACCAAACTACTGAACCGATTTTGATGACATTTCAGAATTATTCGAATCGGTTTGTACATGACGAAGTACTGAAAAAAAAAATATTAAAAATACAACCGAATTGAGAACCTCCTCCTTTTTTTGGAGTTAGTTAAAAAGTAGCATACAACTGTCACCAGGGCTGCGGGATTTATTCGAAAGAGTCACCGCGGCCCTGGAACGCAAAGGGAGGAACACGGATGGGTTTTAGTTAGTATGAGTCTGACACTCCCTTCCGCTCCGCCCAGAGCCGAAGGAGTCATTTGATGACTTCCCATCCTTAAAAAAGGTCTCATCTATCTCTGTACCAAAATTCATCCAAATCGGTGCAGTGATTTAGATATGAAAGCGTAAGAAACGAAATCCCTTTCGAATTCATAACAGTCACATTATTTATTATTTTAACTGTAAATGATGATGTTAAGTGTCGTTTACTGGACTAATTGAAATAACACACACACACTTTTGCATTACGGACGCCTGTGATGATAGTTGTATGTCAATAAATAAATAATAAAAGTTTTGACTTTGACTTTGAATATTTGTTAGAATATAGTTTCGTTAAAATGACGAAACAGTATACCATTCATCATCATCATCATATCAGCCGAAAGACGTCCACTGCTGGACATAGGCCTCCCCCAAGTGTCGCCACAGCAACCGCTCCTGTGCGTCTCGCATCCATCGGCTACCGAAGTGTTTAATTTTTGTGTGCAAACTGTCAACGTTGATAAAGTTTCATAATATTTACAAGTCTAGAATAATGCTTCTAACTTCATTTTAGGTCGCTTTCTATTAGACTAGTGAGAGTTCAGCAATTTGCTGTTTCTACTTACACTTATGTAATAAATAATAATAAAACAGTAATTTGGTAATTGTGATGTTTGACCTTGTATAGAGACGTCCTCATTATGATAAAACGTAGGCGAGACATGACGAGATAATGTTCTAATTAACACTGAACCTTATCGTGTAATTACATTTGTGTGTTACATTACCTACAAATAATAAAGTTGTTCGTTCACCTGTTTTTTAAGGCCGTCTCTAAAAAGAATGATCCGATTAGGAAAATAGTTTCATTGCCTCACAATAAAATTCATCCGGACAAAATGCACGGTTCTTGTGGAATAGGCCAAGGAAACAAAACCGCGCTTCAAAGAGATGTCAGAATTTTGGGAGTGGAAGAAGTCATTTGAGGATTTCCCATTCATAAAAAAATAATTTCGAAAAAAGAACACTGACTTCTACTGTCGCTGAAATCATAGTTTTTCACCAATTTCGAGATAGGATTGGAATAAAGATAAAAAACAGTAACAAAATCAGAGGTTCGCGTTCGCGGGCACCACTATCACACCTGATGGTGAGCATTATTGTGAAAATAGCCAGGTAACTTATTTTTTTAACGACATTAACTCAAATTGTTAAAAATAATTTTAGGTTTTGAAAGTAAAATGATGTTCCTACTTTAACCATTTGAATAAGTAAAAGGCACTCATACTTTAATTGAACTTATAAGGACTTGAGAGAGGATATCTTTATACTAATAACACTACGTATAACATCTCATCTTTGAGTCTTAAACATCTTGTTATTTATATTTAGTTCAAATGTATCAGTTTCAAAGGGAAATGAGCGTCTTTTTATCTGTTATTCTGGGATTAGATGGCATACAAATTTGTATCAAAAGTTACTATAGCAACCAGCTCTCGAGCCCTCTGTTACATTTTATAGGGTGTCCCAAAATAAACGCAAGATTTGATTTTACTAGAAAACACAGTTTTTCTTTTTAAAATAGTTTTTTTTATTAAATCATAAAGTATGCAGGGTAGGGTTATGTACGGAATAGTACATCGGGCAAATAGTCTCCAAGGATTTGCATACATACTCACTATTGTATCAAAATTTTCCATTACCATTTTGCATAAATGTGGCTGAATCTCCTCCTTCAATGCAGTGGTGGTTGTGGATTTTTTTGCATAGGCCTTTGATTTAAAAAAAAATGAAATCCAGTGGAGTTAAATTACATGATCTAAAATTATAGATTTTCTGAACTTTGACCACTACTAGTAAAATGTTTGAGGATGAAACCGCGGCTCCTTCGAGTGGAACTCCATTTTTACTAACCCTAAACTATCAGCTATTAAACTGTTATATTTTTGGTTTTGCCAACACTTTACTGCACAAATGGCGGCAAATTCAAATCTTGCGTTAATTTTGGGACATCCTATATAAGCACTTACAGATACGTCTTTCTATATTCTTAACTAGCCGCCCGTGGCTCCTCCTGCGTGGTATTAGTTCTTCCCCCTTAATAAATTATAGCCTATTACATTCTGATGTGTCAGCTGGAACGTAAAGTTTCATCAAAATCCGTTCACTGAAACATGTCCCAAATAGCAGATTTTTTTATCCAGTGCTTAGGACAAAAATAAGCCAGAAGCAGATAAGAAATGACCAGTCTGACATGTCGTTTTTTTTTGGTCACGGTCATATCGGTATGGCACATTCAGCACTATTTTATTGTGTATGTTATGTTATTGTTCTCTTTTTTAACATGTGTTCGTTGCTATTGTGTCTGTATTTTATATTCTATTCCATTTAATTGCTCGTAGATTTCGATTGCTGCGAAGTTTCACTCATTCATTTGATTTGACTGTTCACATACATTTTTGTAGATTTTAAAAGTACATATAATTAGAAGTCGACATTTTCTAAACTAACTTGTGTGAGTGTGGATGCTAGCCCGATTCAAGAAAGATGTGTTACGCCTCGTTCATTCACTTAGGGTTTCTGAGTGAGTCTTTGGCGTTAAGAAAGTGTCAGACCCCACATTAGTTCCAAAGTCTGCGAGCTTTTGAGGTTAAAGTAGAGTTTGACAAAGACTCATACTCAACTTCAAACACTTATTTCAGAAATCATCGTAATTCTTACTTACTGTTATAAATGAGAAAATTTGGATAAATGGATGTTTGAAACTCATCACGCCAGACCAGCTAAACCGACCTGGATCAAATTTTGCATAAAGATAGATTATAGTCTGGAATATCACGTAGGCTATAGTTGATTCTTATTATAAAGCTTCGTTTATATTAATAAATCCATGCTAATATTATAAATGTGAATTGGAAATCATCAAAAGACTCCTTCCGCTCTCCGTGGAGCGGGAGGGAGTGTCAGACTCTTACTGACTAAAACCCATCCGTGCTCCTCTTTGTGCCCTTTGCGTTCCAGGGCCGCGGTTACTCTTTCGAACAAAATCTGCAGGACTGGCAGAGCTCTTCACGTCTTAACGGATTTGGATATAACATGTGCAGTTGGACATAGTTAGGCCAAGTTCTGGAATAAGACATACAACACTTTTTATCCCGGGAGCATGTTCTTTTAGAATAATGTTCAACATTCACGCGGGCGAAGCCGAGGGCAGAAACAAATCACAAATAATATCAATTTCATGAGCTTTATCAATCCGAGCTGTCCGACATTTTACCCACATAACGCACAAATCTATGTACCTTACTAAAACATTAATGACCCAACACAATTCCATTTAGATTGATATCTGTGACAGATTGTGAACATATCAATAGGCAAGACTCCGTTTAAATCGATTCAAAAGCTTGTAGGTAGTATTATCGACCAGTTCTGAATAAAACATACACCGGTAAGGCTATTGGGCTTCTCTGTTCGATTTTATAAGCTTTTGTTCAAGCAGCTGACGTAGATATGATTTCTGGGTATTGTTGGCTGATATTGGGTTTTCAATATAGGTTTTTGTAGGGTGATTTATCTGGTGTTAAAATAAGTTCGTTTCTGTGTTCTGTATTTGACTGGATGTTTGAACGTACTCGTAAATGAAGCAAAAAGAGTTTACAAGAATTGGTGGCGGTTTACAGTTTCTGCCTACTCCCATTGTACGTTGGTAAAACATAGTATCATGGTTTCTATAGGTATTCTACTTTTCAATCAGGAAATTAAAAACTGGACATCAAAGAAATCCATTACTTGCCGTCTTTACTTCGATATATTTCTCTTATACTAATGAAGAAATGAAAAGGAGTTCTAAAAAATAAAGTATGAGACATATTTAGGCTTTTGATAGGCAACTATTAATCAAAGCTTGCCGATGTTGGTTTCGGATGGGTCCCATCTTGACATACCGAGACACCTCCGTGCCTCGGAAAGCACGTTAAGCTGTTGGTCCCGGCTGTAATTTGGAGATCTTTACAGTCGTTACGGATTCAAGAAATATCAGAAGCCAAAAATCTGACACCAGTCTTGCCAAGAAGTATCGTGTTACCCAATTAGTGGGTTGTGGAGGTCTGGTAGGCAGCCGCTCCACGTAAAATACTGGTATCCAGCTGAAACCAGTTTGACCGGGAGCCGACCCCAATATAGTTTGGAAAAGGCTAGGCTGATGATGATGTTAGTCGAAGTCCACTGGAAAATAGTAAACACCGTAAGATTGTAAAATATCGCGTGAAATCGTAAATTAATTATTCTCAATAAGACACGAATACATTGAAAATTATTGTATTTAGATGTGATTTTCCCATCCAATTCTTTTTTCTGATTAATAGGTGGGAATTGAACGGTTGGAGGCTACCATAATATATCGAGAAGTTATAATATAAAGATTTATTACAATCTTACGGATTCTGTAATTTTCCAGTATTATGACTTTCACAAAAATAGGTACTAATCAAACGTATTAATTAAGACAGTATTCTAATAGTAAAGAAAAAACTAATTAGAAATCTACGCTTTGGAACGTGCAAATAGCTTCATCTTTCTTGATAACTGACTCCACGACAGTTCAATAATGGCTGAGAATGGTTTAATTGAAATAAGTGTTATCGTGTTTGAGTTTTCTTTCTATGGCAATATGTCCATTTTACATTTTATTCACTGATTAGTTTATATTATTAAGCAGAAGTGTTCTTAATTCTAAAACGACAACTAGTATCACACTATCATCCTATCTCTACTATATAATATTATAAATGCGAAAGTAACTCTGTCTGTCTGTTACGCTTTCACGCTAAAACGTTTGAACGAATCGTCGTGAAATTTGGAAGATATATAGCCTGGGATATGGAGAAGGACATAGATTACTTTGTAACGCGATAACAAACATTTGCACGGGTGGAGCCGTGGGCAAAAGCGAGTTAAGTATAATTGATTAGAACAGACAATCTCGTTTTGAACGTACAAAATCTTTTAGCTATCAACTCAGTTGTCACTATCCTTGTATACAGATAATTATAACAGCATTACTTTGGGATTGGTATAGCATTTGATGAGTATAAAATTGTTGCAAAGTCTAGGGTCGTACATTTAGAAGTAAATTGTACTATAAAAGTTTTATAAACCCCAATAATGAATAGAAATTAATGATAACATTGCGTGCTTTTATATATTATTCGTAAATTGTGCGTGTTAGATTACGTGGGTTTTCGACAAGGATCTCTAACCGTAATTGTTGAGTTTACTACAAGTCAAGTTAATTAAACTATTGGGTAAGTTGTTGCTATGCTGGAGTCCGTTGGAATAAATGATGAAAAATTTCAATATATTTTAAATAATTATTAATAAAATATTAATTAAAAGTTTATAAGTTAACCTATTATTTTAATTTAGCTTAGTTCAAAAACATCTAGAACATAATTAATAAATGTCCACTTACATTTACTGTCAGTTTCAATCTTCGCTTCATACTTCAGTAAATTCAAAAATTCCACACTCATTTTAGTTGAACCATTTAAGTTAACCAACAACTAAAAAGTTTTAATTTTTAAATCAAAAAATTTAGTAACAAAACTTCACTTAACTATTAGTTAAAAATAACGAACTTATTTTAAAACTTAAAAATATATTTTTTTAATTCACGTTCATACTACACAGAATTTTTCGTATTGAATCTCGTAGCGCGCGGCTACGAAGCGCAGCGTGTGGCTACGCCGGCCTACGACGTAGCACTGGCGTAGCGCCGAACATTGCGCGATTGCTCAGATGACACAAACGTGGGTTTATTTAAATTTAAATTTAGAATACTGCTTGTGACATTTTTGTGATCATTGTCTAATAGAGACAGAGGTGTGAAACATATATTAATAATTGTATAAAAGAATTATTTTTATTTTTGTCATCTGTCACATTTTGTCAAAATGATTCTATAAAAGTCACATCATTTAAATCTTTGGCACATAATTTCACCTTATCCTTGATCAAAGGTTGGAATTAAATTACAAGCCTTCGGGATGAAGGTAGGGTAGATATTAGAATCGAAAGCCGGATACCGCTGTAGAGAAAGCCTGTTGTAAGCCCACGGAGAAATATGACAGGGTCGGCCCTTACTAGGAGTATCGTATGTCGCTGATTCAAATTACTAATGGACTTGCTCTGTTCGGGAGTTTGATAAGGTTATACAAAGCTTTGTAGTTCTCGACACAGATAATGGAATGAATGACCTATTTTCTTTTCGATGGGCATCTGCAGGTTGTTTCAGAAGCTCCCATATATTAACCCAGATATTTATTTTGACTCAAATAGGCTGCATCTTTCTATAAATAAATAAATTTGCTTACCGAAACTAGTATACCGTTTGCCAAGCTTGCAAACCAGTATTTCCTAAGGTTGTAATTCAAAGACTATTAATTTTACAGCAAGCAGGATTATCAAAATTTTATGAACTAATCCCTAATTTCCAAATTATGCTTTTGTAGTTGAGTATTTTTAAAACTGTAATTAAGCTTGAAAGCCTGTCAAAATATGGCGTTTAAGTAGGGAGTATTTTGAGAAAATTTCTAGGCCTCCCACAAGATGGACGGATGACCTGGTGAGGGTCGCGGGTAGCCGATGGATGCGAGACGCACAGGACCGGTTGTTGTGGCGACACTTGGGGAAGGCCTATGTCCAGCAGTGGACGTCTTTCGGCTGATGTGATGATGATGATGATGATTAAACTCAAAAAACTCAATTCAGAAGCCCGCCTTTAGATTACTAACCACATAGTATTATTGAACAGTCGGTTCGATTAATGCTAATATAGATGAATGATAGATATCATATAGAGGTATTTTATGTTCGATATCGAATATGTAGGCATGACAAGTGGTCACTATTTATTACATAAGGCATCACACTTAAATTGTCATCTGACATTCACAAAATGTCATTGACAGTGCCAGAAAAGTTTGAAACAATCAATATTATTTGATTATTGAGTGAACTAATGAAAGTCTATAGTTTATAGTATATACCTACTGTTTTACAACTATTGTTTGTTAACTGCATCTTATAAAACTGCAACCAGAGGGCCAATTCTACTAATTTTTAAGCAACGTCCGCATTCGCATGTCAGATGCAATCTGTCAAAAATGTATGGAACTTAAGGTTTTTTTGACAGACTGCAACTGACATGCAATTGCAAACTTTGCTTAAAAATGAGTAGAATTGGCACCCTGTTCATCAGTAATCGATAATAGTCATAAACGAAACGCCTCCGTATGGAAACGTCTTATTAGCAAAACGATCCATTCGCAAATCGTCCTATAAAGGCCCGTTCCCACTTAGACGGGTCGTCGGTTTTAACCGGACGTGAACCATGCACCATTCATCATCAATCATTTTGCATTCAGTCTTCGTGCACGATGGACGACTATGATTTCGCAGTGCTGTGGTAGTATTTAAGAAGAAAAATCACGTAAAAGAAACTGTTGTGCGCATCCTATTCTACGAGAAAAACTTTCAGCAGGAACTAAGAAATAATGAAACAACACAAAAAGTTTCTTAACTACTTCCGAATGTCTCTTTCTTCTTTTGATGATCTCTTTGGTTTAATTTCAATGGACACGATGACCGAAATGATGTTTGCGAGGTGATTCGCGGGGAACTCACATTGGTACCTCATCGGCACACTTATTTACACTATATCCGATCCGGGCGTATAGGCGGCTCTTTGCAGTGGCAAAACGTCCGTCTAAAAACCCTGATTGGTTATTTTTCTCAGATCCATCTAAATGTGAACATATACAGAAAGAAAGAAAGAAACAACATTGCATTTATTGGCACAAAAAAAAACACCTTACAAATAGAAGAGATAATTTAACCGCTGCGGCCCCGACATGTGAAAATTCCCAAAAAAAAAAATCTTATGTAATAGGTAAATAAACATTAAATTCGCGATTAATTCGCGACACACCGGTGTGTCGCCGGGGCCGGACCGGAGTAAAAACAAAAATACAGAATTGTGCCAAAAAGGCCTCAGCTCAGCATAATGTACTGCCACTAGCATATCCGTTTTTTTACACGGACCATGAAAACAGTCGGTCCGACATGGTGAGAACGGGCCCTTAGCAGAACATCCAGTCATATCACACATTAATAATTATATATTTTTTAAATTATACCCGTAAATACCGACACATTTTTTTTTCGCGATCAATTTATAAAATAGGCATATTAATCAATACTCGCTTCTGCTCGCAACTTCGTCTGCGTAGTTCTATTCAGAAAAGGCTCAGAATGAAATAAAAAAAATGTATTATCTTGCCAGCTTCATCCAGGAATTCTTCTTCTCTTTACCAGTGGTTTGGTTCCAGCCGCGGAATTACTTATTCATGATTCTTGTCTCCTGGTAGTTTGCGAGTCTTTGCGGCTTTAGATTTCAGCCCGTCTCCGAATTGTTGCTTCTATCATAGTCTCCGTTAAGCCTCTGTACCTACTTGGAACATGCGATTGTACAAATGTTGTCGGGACAGGTTGTGTCCCCACCAGAGGCATAATATCTCTGTTTCGTTATAAAAAAGCGATGAAGAAAGACCGACAGTAATTTTTCATCCGACTTTATTTTCACAATAGGACGTTCTGCTAATAGAACGTTCTGCGAATAAACAGGTCGTTTTGTGAATAGGACAATTTGCTATTAGAACGTTTTGCGAAAAGTACGTTTTGATACGAAGGCAACGAAATATGTATTTGTTCAGGTACGACAAAACAATATTTATTTATTTCACGAAAGAATTATATACTAATATTTTTTATTAGGTATGAGGTGCCCGTGGCTAAATAATAACAGCCGCACGGACCAATCTTCAAGGTAAAGCAACGCTTGCAGAGGTTGGTCTGTGGATGGGTGACCGAGACTCCTCCGTGCCTCGGAAAGCACGTTAAGCCGTTGGTCCCGGCTGTAGATCTTTGGCAGTCGTTACGGATTGTCAGAAGCCGGAAAATCTGACACCAGTCTTGCCTAGAAGTACAGTGTTACCCAGTTAATGGGTTGTGGAAGTCTGGTAGGCAGCCGCTCCACGTAAAATACTGGTATTCAGCTGAATCCGGTTTGACTGGGAGCCGAACCCAATATAGTTGGGAAAAGGCTAGGCAGATGATAACCACTAGCAGGTTAACACGCAAGGGCTATTAAATGCTTAACCGGACTATGCCTTACTAATAAAATGTGAATTTTAATTTAACTGCTTAAGAAAATAAATTTATTTTTGGTCAGGTGTGAAAAACATTTGGGCATATAATTTAATTAGATCGGTAACAGTCACCATGACATTTAGAAAACGTCATTTATTTATTTATTTATTTTTTTTGTTTTTTTTTTGTCCCCAACAAAAAAAAACAAATCATCATCAGTATGTAAAAAAAAAAAATCGATGACCGGTTATGGTCCGTTATATTTTCCCACAATAAGTTCATAAATAATGCAGGCAGTAACAGCCGGTTGCACCACGCTAGTAACGTTGATTAATGAGCAGGTTAATATTTTATAACGTGTTCGCTCTTGACGTGTCTGAAGAATGGGTCACTGCGTTTCTTTGTGTTTGTGTATTGAGCTGTTAAGAAATACCATTTTATTTTTTCTTTAAATTAAATGACTTAGATTTAAGAAAATGTATTAGCACTAGCTTTTGCATTTTGCTTTGTCCGTGCGAAAGTCTTAAATTCATCTACAGTTATAGAGATAGATCTGAATATATACGGTCTAGGTTTATCTGTGTACCAAGTTGCATCCAAATCCTTTTAGCTGTTAATACGTGATTAATTGGAAAACATCCCGACTTTCAGATTAATTTAAGATATTAGTAGTAAAAAGCTACCATTTTATTGTAGGTACTATAATAGTACGTGCCAGATAAATGTGCAATGACGGTCCCACATACATTTATTGACTTTCTTGATATTAAAAACAGAAATAAAGACATAAAGCTGTCCTAAATCGACTTCTATCGTGATCCTTTACGTTCTCTAGTAATGAAAAACGGTTCATAATTTATTGTTCAGGTTTCTACGAAGGGATATTAGGCAAAAGGCCAATGTACTTTATTGCAAGTTTATCTAGCGCCTACCCTCGTTATTTCGTACGTTCCTCTTTATTTCTGTGAACTGGTTTTTGCATTAATTGTTGCAAGCAAAAGTCGAGCCTATTAAAGATCAATACCCATCATAAAATAGTTCGTCGAAAACAACATTTCAACTTTTAAAGCAGTCTCAGCAATGATGTATCGTCGCTAAACTTTTACTAGCATACAGACCCGCGGGAAAAAGATGAGTTCGAAAATCTGAGCTTAGGAATCCCAGATTAATAAAAATAGTGATAAAACTTAAACAGCCGGTCGTAAAGCTGTTATGGTGCCAGCGACCGCCAAACTTTTGATTAATTAAACTTGCCTAGTACGAGACAGTTTGAGTGTTTATCTGAAATGAGTTCATAGTGTATGAAGATTTTTAAGTTAAGAATTTTAATCTTTTTTACTACTTGAAACTCCATGTTTTGTTTTGTTCTATTACAAGTTTTAAGTTGTAGGCCAGTCATAGTAGCTTTGAAATTTAAAAAAATACTAACTCGTATTTATTTTTTTATCTTGAATGGTGTATTTGATCTTAACTCTTCTAATAATAACCAAAAATTAAAGGCAATAACCTCTTAAAGGGTCGTTGTACTCCATTATGAGCAACTTTCAGTATGGGACCAATGCTGAATCGCCAATTCGGGGTTGGTCCAATAGTAAAAGTTGTTCATAATGTTGAGTACAATAACACCTTAAGAGGTATTAAGAGGTATTGCGTTTATTAAACACACGTGTTACACGTTGTATAAGAAAAAGAAGAAGAATAATAATATAGTAACCAAGACACTTGTATTATTAAATAATAGTCTGCAAAATTATAACAGCCGCACGGACCGATCTTCAAGGTTAAGCAGCGCTTGCCGAGGTTGGTCTGTGGATGGGTTACCATCTTAACATACCGAAACTCCTCCGTGCCTCGGAAAGCACATGAAGCCGTTGGTCCTGGCTGTCATTTGGAGATCTTAGGCAGTCGTTACGGATTGTCAGAAGCCAGAAAATCTAACACCAGTCTTGCCTAGAAGTACCATGTTACCCAGTTAATGGGTTGTGGAGATCTGGTAGGCAGCCGCTCTACGTAAAATACTGGTATTCAGCAGAATCCGGTTTGACTGGAAGACGACCCAAATATAGTTGGGAAAAGGCTAGGCAGATGAGTCATCTACCTATATGTATATTCGTGAGACTATCAACGTCTGTTTCCTAGTTTGTGATAACTTACTTTGACAAGGCAAGATATTATTCCACCGTCAGTCATCAAGGCTCTGACATACCATATACCGCTATTGAGAACTAAGTGTAAAGTTTGGACTCGAATCAGGAAGCTTGTCAGGTGCCTCCTAACTTTGGTGGAACGCAGTATTGTGTTCAAAGGTGTAAGTAAGTATGAAGGACTATCGTGTTAGTTAGATAGTTCATTGTCTTGGGAAGAGAAAGCCTCGTTATTTTCGAAATAAACAAGAAGCTCATCGAGAAATGTTTCTGTCAATATCAGAATTGGATTACTTGGGTTCTTAGAATCGCATGCTTTTAGCTACTTAGAGCAGAATTCACCAATGAAACTGAACGCGATCAGTACATCTAAACTGCGTTCAAGAGCTGTCAGTGTAAATATTCCATATAAAAATAATGACACTGACAGCTCATAAACGTGGTTTATTCGTTGATCGCGTTCAGTTTCATTGGTGAAATTGGCCCTTAGAGATCGTTTATGAGTTAATCTTAACCAAGGGAAGTTTTGAGGATTAATGCTTTAGAATGTACTGTTCTTGTCACTGAAAGACAATTCTTGTACTTATATAACGTTTATATCCAAGTCGCAATATTAACTCGGCCGGCGACAATCAATGTGAAAAACTTGCCAAAACATAGGGAAACTAGAGGTATTTTTGACAGTTTGCGACTGATATGAACGCGCACGTGCCCTCAAAATACAAGAAATGCCCGTTTGGTTGCAAAATGTTGTCCAGTGTAAGTTAGTGGACTTTATCTACATGCTATTTTTAGGATGCATGGAGCCTCCTCGTGTTGCGCAATTTGTTCCAGCAGGCACTTAACTGAACCGAGCGCTCAGCGCATCCTGGACAGTCTCACCTAATACCTTATTAGACTGGCCAATCCTTCCCTTGCGGTGGTGTTGCTAACGCCCGCCTGGTTCGCAACCATCCTCCCTCCCACCGGAGTTCGACGTCAAGCAGCCTGCTGTTTAGTCGACGCGTAGGAGTACCAGTGCCTTAAGGCATCTTCTAGGCACTCTCGCTCCATCATAGACCTCATCCATTGCTTTCCATCAGCCGTGATCGAGGTCAAGAGCTAGCCTATACTAGCATAAACAAAAAATGCACATCTGCTACTATTGAGATATTATTATACTAGTTTTAATCTTCATTCCATTATAGAATACTATTCACCAACCTTCATTTCCAGTTCACCGTACAAATAACAAGATAGAGTAGAAAGTATTAGATTTTATTTCTGTTTGTTTCCCTGCCGAGCGCGGCAATTCTCTGGAAATCAATTACTGGTGGCGATGATTTGCCGCCTTTTTGTTCAATGGCGGCCATATTGAACAGTAAATGGAATCTTCTTACAATTATCTCGAGATAAGAACTGTTTATTTTGTAGGATTGCTGGGTTGGTTGGTATTATTAATGGATAGAATATTTATGGAGTAAGAGGAATTTTGAGAATGATACGGGTAACTGGGAAATTGTCTGGAAAACGATTGTCATGGTATATGGGCAATGCGCATGCGATGATGCGAAGAATGACGAGAATGTTGCAAGCAAAGTTTAGAGTATAAATAGAAGTGGCTAAAGGGTAAAATAAGACCAAAGAAACGATGAACGGATTCTGTTCAAGATGACTGGAAAGGGATATTGCGATGGCCGACCTATAGCAGGAGGATACGAGGAGAAGATATTCTGTGCCATTTCCAAATATAATCGGATAAGGTCTGGAGGATAATAAAATGTTTCGCTGATGGTGGCGCGTATGTTGTATCATTCAGTTCCCTTCAAGATGGTTGAGCTAAATGGTGTGAATACACGCGTCATGTTCGTGAACGGGCGCTGTTATAGTTAAGACTGGTCATCTCTTAACTGACACTGGCTTATTTTAATCTTTATACTTTGAATTGTTTTATGTAGTTATTTTTCCTTTGCATTGCCTCATATAGAAGCAACACTGATAGTTTAATCATGATTTTTGTAATACATAACAGCTGATTCCAATTTGTATGGGAGTATCAATATTTTTTTTTTTTTTTTTGTTTCAATAAATCAACATACATTTCTGATCGTACAAATTTATTACGATCATCTCTTTAAAATCTAAAATTCATTTTAATGATTTATAGTCAGCTCACACTTTAGTGCGGATGGTTCACGCCACATATTTTCTTGAGACGGATGTGTGGAGTAACGAGAATGAAATAAGTAAAAATGACTACATTAGAGGCAGTTTAAAAGTGGCGCCAGTGGCGGAAAAGTTGAAAGGGAACCGCTTGTCTTGGTATGGTCATGTGAAAAAGAGGGAAAAACGCATGTAACTAATAGGGTTATGGATATAAATGTGGATGGAAGGAGAGGGGGAGAAGGAGGCCAAAGAAAATATGGATGGATTGTGTAAGGAGCGATATGAAAGAAAAGGGAGTTGGTGATAGTGTGACGGTTGATAGGACAGAGCGGGAGAAAACGTGTTGCGCCGACCCCAAGTAACATGGAATAAGGGCAGGAAGATGATGATGGTGTCTTGACTGTTTAGATACTGATTGGTACATTCTAATCTAATTGAAGAATCTGCTAATCAGTCGTTAAATAGTTCAGAAATTGCAAAAACTAGATATAAATAAAACTGTAATAATTCAATATTTATCAGTTAAAGATCTACACGAATAAATTCCTGATACAGGAACATTCTATCTCATATCCTTCGCACCCCTGCTCTGAGCTCATGTTCATAAAAATCTCATCTACTTACCCAAAATAGGACCACCGAAAAGTGTCCGATAACGACGCGTTTACAGCGGATGATAAACAGTCCAAATCCGGCACGTTGAAACCGTCCAAGATTTATAACTTGGCACAACTTTGTTCCAAACTCCTGTGCGTGTGATATTTTAGGGTTATGAAGTATGAGGCCAAGGTTAAGAACTGAAAAACGTGTGGTTACGACCTAGAATACCTATAGCTTTCGAAATACCTTACCTTGGAAATGGTCGTTAAAAGAAAAACAATGTAGTTTTTAAAATGAGCTTAATTCAGCAGTGCTACAATCACTCATACGCTTTTCATTTAAGGATGGAAAATCATCAATTGTCTTCTTCCGTCTCTTACTGACTAAAACTCATCCGTGATCCTTCTTTTGCCCTTTGCGTTCCAGAGCCGCAGTGACTCTTTCGAACAAATTCTGCAAACCTGGCAGGCTCTGGCTCTAGCGGCTAGCGGGCCCCGTCTACTATGCAGACACAAAAACCGGCCAAGTGCGAGTCGGACTCGCGCACGAAGGGTTCCGTACCATTTTCTATAAAAAAAACGGCAAAAAAATCACCCCACTTAAATATTTATTTTATTGTTTTTAGTATTTTCAGCTGTCTAGCTATCACGGCTCATGAGATACAGCTTGGTGACAGACGGGCAGATCGACGGACGGACAGCGAAGTCTTAGTAATTTTACCCTTTGGGTACGGAACCCTAAAAAGTTAAAAAAACGTCAAAATATTATTATGCCATGTAAAAAAATAATCTGGATGAAATTAAGTAAAGGCTAGAAAGGAGCAACAGATAGTTATGTATGTAAATGAATCCAAGTTTTCTCTTGGTTAAGTCATAACTTGAGAACGACTTGAATGATGTTAATAATATAACAACTTTTTAGTGGTCTTTGTTGCGAGGTTTGTATGAAAAAAAAAAGAAAAAAAATTACATCCGGGCGAAACCGGGGCGGGCCACTAGTGTATAAGTAGATCATTTTCACACGAAGAAGAAAGTACACTGATGGAAAATCCCATTCGAAAAAGTTTCTACAATTACAATTAATGAAACTCAGAACTTAAGATTTTCATAGGAATTATCACTGCATATCACAAAGTACAGTCAGTCTAGACAAGACAAGAAGATGCAAGAAGTGATATAATTTAAACAACTTTCCTAACTTTAAGTCAGTAGGAGTGCATTTCGTTTATCTATTTCAATTACGTGTCTCCATTATTCTGCTAATTGTACCTGAGAGAAAACGAGAAATTGTAAAATAAAAACTAGTTTTTTTTCTGTTTTGCTTGGGGTTAATGAAACCCAAAATAATATTGGGCTTCAGCCACACTGTTCAAGAACTTAAAAAAGGATTTTTTAAGTTTTTACTTTTAGTGGTACCCCATATCTATCAACACCACTGGAACGTCACAGGAAAGCAAAATACGCAATATCATTTACTTGGATGACATATTTTTTCCAGCTATTTGGATTTAAAAACCAACCTTCTGAACCAATTTTAATCGGAAAGTATATCCTTTCACATTAAATAAATATTTCATAAATGACGGAGCTATGAGGGAACAAACATAAACAAAAAATCAAACCGAATTGAGAACCTCCTCCTTTTTACAAGTCGGTTAAAAATAACCCTTATGAACTTATAAGACTGTCCACAGGAACGAAAACTGATCTTAGGTATAGTAGGTACCAGGGTTGCGGATTTTGTTCGAAGGAGTTACCGCGGCCCTGGAACGTAAAAGGCACTAGGAGTAGCATGGATGGGTTTTAGTCAGTAAAAGTCTGACACTCCCTCCCGCTCCACCCAGAGCGGAAGGGGTCATTTGATGATTTCCCATCCTTAAAAAAAAAGGTATAGTAGGTATGTCCGACTTGCTCAATAAACTTAACCTTAAACTTAGATATTTAATAACACCTCAAGAGACATACATCCTAAAACTTTTCTCGTACGAGGTGAAAGTTTGACGTGACGTACAAACTTCTGTTTGTCGTGACGGAAAAGTTTGGGTACAAATATGTCTTTTTCTTAAATATCTTTTTTCTTTTCCGCTTTCGCCTTATTGGGTAAAGTTCTAAATGCTGTTGCTAAGCGAATTTAATTTGTCTTGTTGTTGCGAAAAATGCGCAAAATAAAAATAATGTGTCCCTTCAAAATTTGGTGCTTTGCAAATTGCATCAGGCAATATTTAAGGGATAGCCCAATAAAATTTAATTAGTAATTAGTAAAAATATAAAATAAATAAATAATGAATACCTAATCTAAAAATAAACAGAATAAGCAACTTACTAACAACTTCACTAATAAAAAATACCTGTACATATCACATTAAACACCCAGTGCTCTTCCTCCTCTCTCCTACTTGATCTATGCTGTGTCCGACAGGGTCCATAATTGTGACTAAGATAATTATTTTCTACCAACTTTATACATTATGGTACGCAATAAAGAATTGAGAATTGAATTGAATTATTTGGTCTATGGAAAAAAAACTGTAACAAAGATGCACCCGCAGTGGAGCGAGTTGTGAGAGTATGTGAAACGTCTTGTGACCATCCAACGACTGTACTGCTAGGTAATCGTTTGATGTATCACTAAATAAACACTGAATCGTCATGGTGGGCTCGATCACAGCATTATTTACAGCAACGACGAATGCTTCTATCCTCTAAATGATGGTAATAAAATAATGCCGATGGGTGTTTTTAGTAATAAATCTACCAATAAAGGGACTTGATATACAAAGTGGACAGGCCGCTGACAAGATAAAATGTATGGCGTCAAAGGAACGAAATATGTATACTTAGCGTCGCGGGCGCGTGGCCAGATGCCATACATTTTTGTCACAGCGCCCGGAGCGCTTCGTATATCAACTCCCTAACATTATTTCGTTGCTTATAGTTATTCAAGTGACTTCCTACAGACCTTATATATAACCAGTAAGTCAACAGACAACATCATCATCACATTATCATTATTTTAAGACTTAAGAAGACGTCTGTCATACAACAACTGTAAATTTGTTAAGCATTACCACATCGACCGGGCCTGTCCCTCTCACATCCAACGCTGAAAACTGAAGCTGTCTCCCGCGGCTTCGCTCCCGTCAACTGGCTACCTACCTACCTACCCTACACCTCCCCTACACTTACCCTACACCTACCCTACACCTACCCTACACCTACCCTACACCTACCCTACACCTACCCTACACCTACCCTACACCTACCCTACACCTACCCTACACCTACCCTACACCTACCCTACACCTACCCTACACCTACCCTACACCTACCCTACACCTACCCTACACCTACCCTACACCTACCCTACACCTACCCTACACCTACCCTACACCTACCCTACACCTACCCTACACCTACCCTACACCTACCCTACACCTACCCTACACCTACCCTACACCTACCCTACACCTACCCTACACCTACCCTACACCTAACCTACACCTACCCTACACCTACCCTACACCTACCCTACACCTACAAAAGTTGTGATAGCTCGGTTAATATACATGTTATAAAAATAATTTATTGCCTATAACACTCAGGAATAATGTAGCTTTCTACCAGTGAAAAAAATTTTAGAATTGGATCATTAGTTCCAAAGATTACCCCCTGCATACAAACTTGCAAATTTTACCTCTTTATAATATTAGTATAGATTAATTTCTAGTACAATAAACTCACATCTATCAGAAACTTTTAAATGTAGAGAAAAATAACGTTTACAAGAGTGAAGTCTATAAAACCTCGGCTAGTTTCCCCTTACTGAAAGCATTCTCTTTGCTTTTGATTTGCAAAGTTTACATTTCATTTGCTACGTTCCAACTTTCTGTCACTTAATTTTGTACTTGTGTAAAAATAATATGACTCAGATTTCGGTGACATTTTTTTCCTTCATTATATAAGGTCCCATTAAAATAGGTGGACAAACTTTTAGGAATCATTCAGACCACCAAAATAAGGACAATGGTAAAAAAATATGTAAGAAAATCGCATTAGATACATACAATTAAAATAATCAGCGAACTAAATACACTTATAAATGTTGGTTACCCAATGCATAAACACATCCCTTGATACTGCAAATGTGCAGGCGCACGTGACCACGTCACCGCATACCTACCCCTATTGGATGGATGTGTTTATTCTAGAGTGCCAGGTATTTATTATTTAAGGTCAAAATAAAATAATTTTAATCAGTGTTTTTTTTGCTTGGATATCTTTGGTTAGACCTACTGAGCGCTGTGGTAAAATTTGTCCACCTGTTTTAATTGGACCCTATATATTATCTGGATCCTTCCAAGCTAAGGATCAAAATTCTCTGCAGGAATTTGCAATTCCTGGTAGCTACAACCTGAGGGTCTTCGCAAGCGTGCTCATCGTCAACCACATCATCGCTTTCCATCTCGTGAAATAGTGTTCAATCGAGAGCCTACCATCATTTGCCTAGCCTTTTCCCTACAATATTGGGGTCAGCTTCCAGTCAAATCGGATTCAGCTGAATACCAGTGTTTTACGTAGAGCGGCCGCCTACCAGACCTCCACAACGCATGATTTTTGGCAAGATTGGTTATCAGAATGTCAGGTTTTGACACCTGTAACGACTTCCAAAAGACAGCCAGGACCAATGGCGTAACGTGCTTTCCGAGGCACGGAGGAGTCTAGGTATCTTAAGATGGTCACCCATCCACAGACCGGCCTCGGCAAGTGTTGCTTAACCTTGAAGGTTGATCCGTGTGGCTGTTATTATTTAAACACGAGATTTCAAGATAAACAAGTGCGAGTCGGACTCGCGCACGAAGGGTATCCGTATCTATAAAAAACGGCAAAAAAATCACGTTTGTTGTAGCCCCACTTAAATATTTATTTTATTCTGTTTTTAGCAGCGGAAACTGAAATACATAATCTGTGAAAATTTCAGCTGTCTAGCTATCACAGTTCATGAGATACAGCCTGGTGACAGACAGACAGACAGACGGACAGCGGAGCCTTAATAATAGGGTCCAGTTTTTATCCTTTGGGTACGGAACCCTAAAAATGAAATATTGGACATTTTGCATTCATAATAATATAATATTCCACTCATTGACTGATCAAAAGGAATTTAATTTAATATGAAAATGTTAGCTTATCTATCAAAAATCGACCTGCCTAGCCGTCCCCCAACTATGTTGTGATCAACTTCCAGTCCAACTTGATGCAGTGACACCGACTGTCCACTTACCTCTAAATTTGGAGACAGATTGTGACACGAACGGCGGCCATTTTACTTTCGTCATTGAAAATTAATAACTAGGGATTTTTAATTCGTCAATATAATGTATAACTTGCATGTGTTAAAATTAATAATAGGATAAAATGAATTCCTTTTGGTAACGCAATAAATAATATATAAACGCAAACTCTTTTGGAATCTTTTCAATACAACATCTGTTGAAAAAAGTTTACCATCAAGCTCGATAGATGGCGTTGAACCATTCTCTGAATCGCGCTATGGTTTCGTTACATGAATTTGGTGGGGTGCCTGCAGTGCGACTAACCGTTGACACGCCTACGACCAACGGCTGAAAAGTTTTCTAATATTTTTGTATCCCTAAGTGCAGCTCATGTAGCTGCATTATCGGGATTATACTGAGTAAAAAAATATGGTTCTATTTGGTCCATCAGTTAGATCCTCGGCCACATCATCGCTTACCAAATACCATTAGGTGAGATAGTGGTCAAGCGCGTGTCTATCATTAATAAAAAAAAAATGAAGATAAAGCGGGTCAAAGTTCAGGAGTGGGGGCTTGTGACGTCAAGTTTTGGTAGAAAGTGTACTCAAATGTGACGTTACACTATATTTCAACATGCTGTATCGACTTCTTTTTTTGGTTATATGAAAATTAAAAAAAACCTGTCCAATATTGTTTGGAAATATATCTGACGGACTAATTAGATTTTTTAATAATCTATTGGTTATAAATATTAATAAACCTGGATAGCCTCTTCCCAAATAAATTGCAGCTACATACCAGATACCAATATTTTAAGTGGAGCAACTGCCTATTTGACCTCTGTTCTGTGTATTACGGTACCTCTTGTCAAGACTGGTGTCATATTTTGCAGGCTTCTGATTGTCCATACAAAATCATGGTGGACATCCCATCCACACGCAAGAAACGTTTTGGGAAGACATTCATTGTGCGTACAGCTAAGGAGTGGAATTCCTTGCCAGAGTCTGTGTTTTTCCAATAGCTGCAACCCGGGAGTCTTTAAGTAAAGAGTGAATAGGTTATTTCTAGGCAAGCGTGGTCCATCTTCGACCACATCATCGCTACCATCAGGTGAGATAGTGGTCAAGCGTGTCAAAAATAAAAAAGACAGCTGAGACCAACAGCTTAAAGTCAATGCACGGAAAAGTCACAAATTATGTAATGAATGGTCATTCACGACCTTTGGAAGCGTCGCTAAACTTGAAGATCCACCTGTTATTACTCGTATTTAGCCAGGAATACCTCTCAAGTATATAGTATATCTTTAAGCTAATAAATCAATGAACATCAACAAAAATTAATTTAGACCAGATTATCACACAATCCCAAAAAGACAGTGTTCCATTTCATTCCTGAGACATCAACTTTTCAATCAACAAACGTTCTTCAGTTCAAGGTTCTATCAACAAAAGGAAATGAATGGTTCTTGTAAATAACTTTTGAATCTAACAAATCCTCTAAGAAAAACATTTGTTTTCTGTTTATTTTCGTATTGTAATCTGTCTGGAAATATTGATTGTTTATTGTAATATGAGCAGCTAAAGATGGGCCTAAAAATAGAGGCGAGTTTTGCTTATCTTTTGTTTTTGATTTGATGTAATACTGTTCTTTGATGTTAAAGAATATGGAATTTCATAGACACGTGGAAACCAAGGCCTTGGATAAGGTATCTTTGTACTGAAGCCACTGGAGTGAAGCCGCGCGAATAAACTAGTGGTTCAAAGGTAAATAAAGATCCACCTTTGAGCCACTAGTTTATTCGCGCGGCTTCACTCCAGTGGCATGTCCTTAGGATCCGTGAGTTTTTCTTTCTTTTTTGTATCAGTGAAGTATTTTCTGTAATCAGATCAGTATATCCAGAGATACTCAAACAAACAATTTTAAGTTTCTAAGATATTAAGTTTACTCCTGCAAACTAGAATTAGACGTGAACGAGCAAACCCGTATATCTCAATTATTTAATTTTATGATGACATCGACGCGCAGCGAATGAATAAAAATCACACGTTTGAATAAGCATTTGTTTAGTACTTGCATAGCATCGTTGGAATACTCATTCGCTGCTGGTCGATCATTTATTTATTTATTTATTTGGATCTCCAACAAAAGAAATATACAAATATAACAGAAGTCACTGTGATAAAATTGGTTCATTTAGGTGTGATCCTTCAGTTATAAGAGACCACAGCATGCACATAAAACTAGATTTACTTGGATATGGTAATGGTTGAAAAAAGGATAAAACATTCCATTACAGTAGAGTAAATTATTCCAATAAATTAAATTAAAATGATTCCAATAAGTTAAATTAAATTATTCCACTTAATAAAAATTAAAAAAATATACTGTTCTAAATTACATTACTAAAATAATAACACGTCAAATTTATAATCAAAATTAATTATACAAAACAATAACGTCAATTTACGAGTACATCATCTATCAGTTTCGGGTTTTAACTCAATACACAAATTGAACTTTAAAACAGTTGATCATTTTATATGTATCTTACCCAAAAGACGGTTGATGCTGAATGATGATGCAAATATTTGTATGAAATAAAAATCGAGTATTTCTTCTAACCTTCCGGACTGCTGCTTACATACGAGTACAAGCCAAACAAATATGAACTATGATTCATACCCTCGTATTACCTATAAAACCTATAGCTAATCTTTCGTGGAAGTATATTATGAATATTTTATAAACAGCCCTCGTTCAGTAGGGCAGGCACATAAAAATTATATTATCGCACTCAGCCGTCAAATCGAGCTGAGGCCGTTTGATCAAAGGGTTTTACGATATCCGATATTTTGAGGGTCCTAAGTACGTGTCTTGTTGTTTTATTATGTTTTGCGCGAGGTGTATGTCGTGGCACAGATTATTTTAGGAAGGTTTTTTTTGCGTATTTTTTTGTTTTGGGGTTCCGTTAAAACTCCAGAAGCTATATTGTTACGAGTATCATAATGTTACTGTGAATTTCCGAAATACAAATTTTCAAGTCCTTATTTTTTTAAATGAAAAGCATTTTAAAAAATAAGGACTTGAAAATCTGTATTTCAGAATCAATCAAAATCTGTTTTTCTTCTGGAGTTCAGAGATATTGTAGGTTTCTTATAGTGAGAGTCGGATCAATCCTTCAAGATTATCAATATTATTTAAAACATAAAAAAACAGTTTTTTTTAGTTTAGAACTTTTTTCAGTCCAGTTCAGGCTTTTTCCCGTGAATCATAAATTCTATTACTTATATCAAGACATACAATATTTTGTTTGAATATAATGTTGTTCCTGACAGATACCGTTTCGTTTACGTTGGTACAAAGATTCTTGAAAACTGTACGTCCAATACACTCAGTACAAAACTACACAGTGCTAACTATTAGTTCTATCGAATACCACGAACTACTACAAAGTTAGCAGTAATTAGTGGCTACCATGCTTCTCAATTACTGGCTGAATGTGGTGTAGTACCCCATGTTTAATCAAAGAGTTTGTACAATCAACTGCACTAATAATTTGCCATTGATAGCGCTTGATATTCGTTGCAGTAAGAAAGCAATGGTGGCCTGGTGCTAACGTCCACGAATTACGTGTAAAGTAGGTTCGAACCCAGGCGGGCAATGGACTTTGTGCGATTTATTTTATAACCACTACATCTCTAAACGACATTTTTGTTCATATTTGTGGCTCGGAAAGCACATCAAGCCTTGATATACAAAGAAATTGAAAGAGTTACGAACATGTCAAAACCTACTTCAATAGAAAATTTTGACAGGATTCCAGGCTTAAGTAGAGTTTGAGAAATACTCAACTTAAAAGGCATAATTCACCAATCAGAGGTTTTTTACGGATGGGTAATCATCGAATGACTCCTTCCGCTCTAGGCGGAGCCGAAGGGAGTGTCAGACTCTTACTGACTGAAACCCATCCGTGTTCCTTCAAATGCCCTTTGCGTTCCAGGGCCGCGGTGACTCTTTCGAACAAATTCCGCAACACTGGCTGGACCAATCAGAGGTATGCTTTTCATAATTAAAGTGTTCAGGTGTTACCAATATCGCGTGGTTGACTGTACCCATTCAATATTGCATGTTGTATTGACCTGTAAATGACTGTGCAGGTAGACTTGTGTTAGACTTATGGCTTTTTGTGGGAGCAATAAACTATAGTGGCACTTATGACATTGACATATCAAGGGCTAGGAATCGATTATGCCGTATGTGTCTTTTGTCAACCGACTTCCCAAAAAGGAGGAGGTTCTCAATTCGACTGTATTTTTGTTTTTTTTTAGATTATTTTTTTCTGTTTGCTTTAAAACTTTAAGATCTGAATTTACTTAATTCGATGTTAAGTTTCGTGCCAGAAATACTTTTAAGACTGAAACTACGAGTATAATTATTTATTCCGAATATTCAAAGGGCCATTTAAACTATTTCAATAAAAATATTCTAGAATACATATAAAAAATATAAATAATTATTATGTTTTTTAATCCGGCCTCATCTAGTTTAAAAACGACAGAAAAGATTGATGTTTTTTTTTATTTATGAATGAGCTTGCTCTTGACCTCGATCACGCCTGATGGAAAGCGATAGATGAGGTCCATGATGAAGCGAGCGTGCCCAGAAGATGCCTTGAGGCACTGGTACTCCCATGCGTCGCCGAAACACAGCAGGCTGCTTGACGCCGAACTCCGGTGGGAGGGTGGTCGCGAACCAGGCGGGCGTTAGCCCTACCACCGCAAGGGAAGGATTGGCCAGTCTTATAAGGTGTTAGGTGAGACTGTCCAGGATGCGCCGAGCGCTCGGTTCAGTTGAGTGTCTAATGGAACAAATTGCGCTACACGAGGAGGCTCCTTCATGCATCCCAAAAAACGTGTAAAAGTTTTATTTACAACCTACTTACAAAATAAATATCATTTATCGTTAATCCACTACGGTAAAAGTAAGTCAATAAATTGCTAAAAAAAAGTTACAAAGATCAACTGTGCCCAACGAATTACATAAAAAATATATAAAGTAAGTTATCAGCAGTGGGTGTCGAATTGAAGGGCGCACATCGCCAATCGTGGAAACAATTAAAACTTTTTCAATTTTGTATCCTGCGCTTTAACAGTAGATGTTGGCGATCGTACACACTGTGGGACAAGTCTTAGTTTTAGATCTCCAGTGAATTTCATTGGCAAAGAGCCAGTTATCTTTTTCTGTGGGTCAAATTTAGGTGACATCGTGTGGATGCAGATACCCATTTATTTGATTTTAAACGTAGCAGAAAAGTTTATGATGTAGTGCAGAGCTCTCGTGAATAGATTCTTGAATAGATTTCTTCCGAGGTTATTCCACCACAATACCTTCATTTTATCTTACGCGGACCGCACTATGACCTGCACCGTCGTGCACCTAAGACTAGAAGCCGACCCCAATATAGTTTGGGAAAAGGCTAGGCAGATGATGATGCTGCATACTATCATTTGAATCATTAAAAAAAACAAAAGAGTGTGAACCATGCCTTTAAAAAGTTTACGTAAAAATCAGATATTTTATCAATCTTGTCTGTTTCAATTTGTATCTACGACTCCATCACGTGATAACTGAATTATTTAACTTTTGAATCGGAAAGCAATTAATGTTTTTATTGGTTTTCGTTAACTGTTAATTGGGGTTTCAAGGTGGGCCTGGCTTGTGACGTAGGTAGATTGTGTTAGACTTGTTCAAATGTACGCAATAAAATATCAATTAATATATATAAAACTCTCAATGGGCCTCATCAGAAGGCTTAATGTCACCCAAAGGGCAATGGAGAGGGCAATGCTCGGAGTTTCCTTGCGTGATCGAATCAGGAATGATGATATCCGCAAGAGAACAAAGGTAACCGACATAGCCCGAAGAATCGCCAAACTGAAGTGGCAGTGGGCAGGACACATTGCTCGCAGAACTAAAAAGTTCCGAAGAAATTACTTTTCATGCAGACTAATGCAGTTAGGTAACATCAATTCATCTCTCATTTGTAACAAACTGCTTGCAGTCATTTCTTCGGAACTTTTTAGTCGTTTCTGCCTACCTTCAAAGTTGAACCAGAAGGAGCCTCCTTCTGGGTAAGCTCGCTCCATCGTAGTCTTTGTCTCTGTCATCTCTGACATTGACTAGAGTCAATAGCAAACCCATCTCTAATTAAAAAAAAAAAATAAAACCTGGCCTTTTCCCAACTATATTGGGGTCGGCTCCCAGTCAAACCGGATTCAGCTGAGTACCAGTATTTTACATTAATCGGCATTTTAGACGTTTGTCTGGTTTAATTTTTCATTCATTTTAGTATTTTTTTTTGTTGTTTTGCTATTTTTTATTTATTGTATATCAGCTACTCAACACACCCTGTATAAACAATAGTACAACTTTACCTCATAAATGTGAGTAAAGAAGTTGAGATATTTAAGATGTATTAGGAGTAAGAAGGAAGCTTGGCTTCCGTTTCCTTTGGGTTAAGTATTGATTAATTTTATGACAGGTTATATATATCAATGACAAACTCCAATACGAAGACCTGCTCCTCCCACATTCCTAATACAGATTTCGCCCCATTATATCACACCCATACACTCATACACACTCCCCACCCTCACAAATTACTCACACATACCACGACACACTCACTCCCACTCCAACACCTACAATTTTTTGTATTAATTTTACTTCTTTTTATAATTTACTTATATAATAATTTTAAAGTTATATTAGCCATGTTACTGGAGTAAACAAATCTTATGTTTTTGTATGGAATCACTGGTCCCCAAGTCACAGGCTATAAACCTAGTTTGGGAACCAGGAGATAATACCTTTTGCACTTTTGTTGTGTAAGATTAATTGTACCTGTACCCTTTGTTAACAAATTATTTTGGAATAAAATTATTATTGTTTTTATTATTTTTATTATACATCGTCGCCGCGCGTAAGTAACGTGTCAATTAGTAACGGGGACTATATTTCTTGTCACCAAAATTTATATTTGTCATCAAGTTGCATCACCTAATAAATAGATCTATCGCCACGAAGTATTTTCGTTCTCAGATATATAAAAAGTGTCGCCAGGTATGAATTACTAAATTAATGCCAATATGTATGTAAAATAAGAGATGGATTATCAATAAAATCGTAGTTCATTCCTTGGATAAAACTTTGTTCTCAAAATAATAGGTTTATTCCTTTAACTTCGTACTCAGAAAGGTATATCTGTCACCAAATATTCGAACATAGGGCACAGGGAGCTTAGGGCACCCCGACTCGGACAGGTTAGGTTAGAAGGGGATGGCGGGGTCAAGTGAGCGAGCGTAGCGAGCGAACAGACCCCGCCATCACCTTCGTGGTTATTTTTTTTAATCCACCCAGTAATATGGTTTACTTCCCGTTTTATAATAAATCCCAACCTATTTATTTGATACTTGATAATATATCCCGAGGATTACATGTGATTTATTATGGAATTGCTTTTTAGAATTATTTGGTAACTACATTTTGGTGACAGATCCACTATTTTGAGGACAAACCCTATTATTAAAGAAATTCAAAACGAATAAAATTGGCGATAGCTTAAATCATACCCATTAGTAACCCGTCGTAACGCTTTGTTTATCAAAACCTTAGGGATTCTTAATCCTACTTCCTACTAATATTATAAAGGTGAAAGTTTGTATGTTTGTGTAACAATCAGGCAAAAACGGCTGAAGGGATTTGGATGAAATTTGGCACACATGTAGTTCATATCCTGGAATGAGACATATGCTACTTTTTATCCCGGTAAGTGGCATGGATCAATGAAGACTGAGGAGAAAGTGGAAATTCAGAGCCGCTGCTGCCTTAGTACTACAGATTCACAAGTACCAGGAGACCAAAAACATCAAGTACCAGGAGACCAGAAACATGTCATAGTATTTTTGGGCTGGTATAATTATGTAGGTAGGGTAGGTGTAGGGTAGGTGTAGGGTAGGTGTAGGGTAGGTGTAGGGTAGGTGTAGGGTAGGTGTAGGGTAGATGTAGGGTAGGTGTAGGGTAGGTGTAGGGTAGGTGTAGGGTAGGTGTAGGGTAGGTGTAGGGTAGGTGTAGGGTAGGTGTAGGGTAGGTGTAGGGTAGGTGTAGGGTAGGTGTAGGGTAGGTGTAGGGTAGGTGTAGGGTAGGTGTAGGGTAGGTGTAGGGTAGGTGTAGGGTAGGTGTAGGGTAGGTGTAGGGTAGGTGTAGGGTAGGTGTAGGGTAGGTGTAGGGTAGGTGTAGGGTAGGTGTAGGGTAGGTGTAGGGTAGGTGTAGGGTAGGTGTAGGGTAGGTGTAGGGTAGGTGTAGGGTAGGTGTAGGGTAGGTGTAGGGTAGGTGTAGGGTAGGTGTAGGGTAGGTGTAGGGTAGGTGTAGGGTAGGTGTAGGGTAGGTGTAGGGTAGGTGTAGGGTAGGTGTAGGGTAGGTGTAGGGTAGGTGTAGGGTAGGTGTAGGGTAGGTGTAGGGTAGGTGTAGGGTAGGTGTAGGGTAGGTGTAGGGTAGGTGTAGGGTAGGTGTAGGGTAGGTGTAGGGTAGGTGTAGGGTAGGTGTAGGGTAGGTGTAGGGTAGGTGTAGGGTAGGTGTAGGGTAGGTGTAGGGTAGGTGTAGGGTAGGTGTAGGGTAGGTGTAGGGTAGGTGTAGGGTAGGTGTAGGGTAGGTGTAGGGTAGGTGTAGGGTAGGTGTAGGGTAGGTGTAGGGTAGGTGTAGGGTAGGTGTAGGGTAGGTGTAGGGTAGGTGTAGGGTAGGTGTAGGGTAGGTGTAGGGTAGGTGTAGGGTAGGTGTAGGGTAGGTGTAGGGTAGGTGTAGGGTAGGTGTAGGGTAGGTGTAGGGTAGGTGTAGGGTAGGTGTAGGGTAGGTGTAGGGTAGGTGTAGGGTAGGTGTAGGGTAGGTGTAGGGTAGGTGTAGGGTAGGTGTAGGGTAGGTGTAGGGTAGGTGTAGGGTAGGTGTAGGGTAGGTGTAGGGTAGGTGTAGGGTAGGTGTAGGGTAGGTGTAGGGTAGGTGTAGGGTAGGTGTAGGGTAGGTGTAGGGTAGGTGTAGGGTAGGTGTAGGGTAGGTGTAGGGTAGGTGTAGGGTAGGTGTAGGGTAGGTGTAGGGTAGGTGTAGGGTAGGTGTAGGGTAGGTGTAGGGTAGGTGTAGGGTAGGTGTAGGGTAGGTGTAGGGTAGGTGTAGGGTAGGTGTAGGGAAACTGTAGGGTAGGTGTAGGGTAGGTGTAAGGTAGGTGTAGGGTAGGTGTAGGGTAGGTGTAGGTTAGGTGTAGGGTAGGTGTAGGGTAGGTGTAGGGTAGGTATAGGGTAGGTGTAGGGTAGGTGTAGGGTGGGTGTTTCCTGAGTAAAAAATTTACAATATAAATCAGGAAACCTTGCTATTTCCAATATTCACGCGGGCGAAGCCGCAGCTGATAGAAGCTAGTTTAAAATAAGTAAAGATAATAAGGATTGCACACCTAGTTAGTTAGCCCCGCCATTAATTTACCTGGATAGCTTATCATTCAACTGATGGCCTAGCCTGATTCTTATGCTTACTCGATCGCGTAAAAGTAAACATTCGCTAAAGCGTTAAAAACGTATGGAAAAAATGAATTATGTCACCAGGCGGCGCTTCTGGCATTCAGTTTTAGTATATCAAGTACGTTTTAAAACTCGCACTAAGACCACTGGCATATTCAAATTCACAGAGAATAACTATCAAACTAAGTGAAAACGACTTAGAAAAGTGACCATTGCGAAGTTTTACTGAACTCTTCCACCATAAAATCTAGCCCATTAAGATTTCAGCAATTCCAAATCGATATTAAGTCTCGCAACACAGACTGCATCGAGCGCAATAAAATGTGTCGTAAAACATTTTTATATTGCTAGAAATAAAACTTTATAGTAATCCACTTCCCAGGCATTAGTTATCTATGGATAGATCGAGGCATAGAGTGAAGAAGAATTGGATAGCTGACGTCATAGAGACGTCCTAGGTATGCTTTGGGCCTGTCGCAACAACAAGACCCGCAACGCCATCTATCCCGACAGCTGCAAACTAACAACGAAATCCTGAATCGCGATATCAGAGTTTACCGTGCGATTCGAACAGATACAACAGCCCGAATATCAACTATCGGGCAGTTACCCACCGGACACTTGCGGGACTTTACTCTCTGTACCGCATACCTAGACCTGCCAGGGTTGCGGAATTTGTTCGAAAGAGTCACCACAGCCCTGGAACGCAAAGGGCATTAGGAGGAACACGGATGGGTTTTAGTCAGTAAGAGTTTAACATTCCCTTCCGCTCCACCCAGAGCGGAAGAAGTCTTTGATGATTTCCCATGCATAAAAAAGGTAAGCTTTGGAACGTGCAACTTGCTTCGTGCTATTCACCGAGTCGGTCTTGAGAGAAAAGTGTCTGTAAATGGTTTAATGAATGATTGCTTTTGAGTTGTAGTTTGATGCACTGTGGTTGTTCCACACTTTTTGCTTCTGGATTTTTGTCGTCATCACTCGATCTTCATAAAGTGATGAAAATAAATGAGTGGATGGATGGAGAAAGAGACGGAGGCCAAAGAAAAGATGGAACGCTTGTGTGAGAATTAAAATGAAAGAAAAAGCAGGAAATGATAGTGTGATGGTTGACAGCGGAATATAGAAGAAAACGCGATAACGTGGTGCATCGATCAAAAGTAACATGGGTAAGAAGATGTAGAGACGATTTCATTTGATTTTTTGGAACTCATATTTTTCTACGTCCAATAATATAAAATGTTTTGCGTTCTACATATCTACACAACCTCACCTGATATTCACTCTTGACTTAAAGGCTTCCAGGTTATAGCTCCACGTGACAGTAGACCATGGTCCCACATTGTTACCTTCAGCGTTCATAGCGTCCAGTCAGCGATCGTCTCAAGCCATTATGCCCCTATGAAACGAGCTCTTACTTTGACTCTCAATGGCTTCTCATGTGTATAAGTATCCCATTTTTATGACTTCCAAGGCGGACTCGACTGTAATGTTTACGAGTCTATCTGAGCTTCGTAAAAGCACTTTGACGGCACGATCGCGGATTTGTTCGGGGGATAGATCGTAAATTTGAAACACGTGAGGCCTGGAGGCGTTCTTGTATGGATGTAATTCATTGGTTTTTATAGTGGATTCGGGTTTTTAGTTCAGGGTGGAGTTTTTGTTGAATGGGGCATCGCTGGCCAGTTGGAAAGGCTGCCGTTTTTGGCCTCGTACGTGTTTAATTTGATCAATGTGTTTATGTTTTTCTATTTTTTATTGTGGAATTGGCTAGCTCTTGACTTCGATCACACCTGACGGAAAGCGATGAATGAGGTCTATGATAGCGGGAGCGCGCCCTGAAGATGCCTTAAGGTACTGGTTCTCCCACGCGTTGACGAAACACAGCAGGCTGCTTGACGCCGGTCTCTGGTGGGATAGTGGTCGCGAACCAGGCGGGCGTTAGCCCAACCACCGCAAAGGAAGGATTGGTCAGTCTTATAAGGTAGGCGAGACTGTGCCTGACGGAACAAATTGTGCTACACGAGGAGGCTCTTTTATGCATCCCAAATACAAAATAACTAAATTGAATATTATCTAATTATTTATGCTAAACCTAACTAGGTAATGTTTACTTAGACGTCGAAGTTCTCCTTCTCATCACTGTTATCTGGAGCATCCCAGCCTAGAAGTCATGGCATCTCACAATTTTTGCATGTTTTGTTTCATACATTTTCTGATTTACTCTGTTTTTGCAACGGCTCTTGTCACAAAAAGTGACTACTATGGCAACATTTTTTAACAAATTTCGCACTGACAGTTTTATTACAAAAAGTTCGATGTTGTAAGACCTCGCGCAAAAATTTGATCCTATCTCATACCGTCTTTAGTAGAATTCCAAGAAAACAAAAACAGTTGAGATGAAGCAGCTGTCACATTTTCTTCCCTTAAAGCCTACAAAATTGGATTGGAATAACACATGGCCTTATCTTGAGTACTTATTACGTGTGAGTAAGTATTCTTTTAAGCTGTCGTGAAGAGGTTCTAAGCCCTACTTAAATGTTCGTTTCTTCATGATAATTAGACACATATTTCACACGTGCTGTGTTTTTGTAAGAAATAAAAAAATTCTGAGGAGCTTGTGACTAAATTATAACAGCCGCACGGACCAATCTTTAAGGTTAAGTAACGCTTGCCGAGGTTGGTCTGTGGATGGGTGGCCATATTAACATACCGATACTCCTCCGTGCCTCGGAAAGCACGTTAAGCCGTTAGTCCCGGCTGTCATTTGTAGATCTTTGGCAGTGGTTACGGATTGTCAGAAGCCAAAAAATCTGACTCCAGTCTTGCCAAGAAGTACCGTGTTACCCAGTTAATGGGTTGTAGAGGTCTGGTAGGCAGCCGCTCCACGTAAAATACTGGTATTCAGCTGAATCCGGTTTGACTGGGAGCCGACCCCAATTTGGTTGGGAAAAGGCTAGGCAGATGAATAAAATTTCTCCTGAGGTATATTATTCCGTTGTACGAGGTACGTTCTTTGTTTTTCAACGCGTGTGTTATAATATTTCTTGTATAACGTAGGTGTATTATTAAATATATTATATTCACACGAGACTCCACATCATGTCTTCCCAAAATAATATTATTATTTTGTGCTGGCGACACGATTGGAATTAATCATTCATTGTTAAGACCGAGTGTAAATGACAACGGTTCCGTTCAAGTGAGGTTCAGACTTGGGGCCTTAAAGATTGGAGAGGCAGGAAACTCTTTGATAAACGACCACTTTTCAAAGCTTTTGTTTTCAACTGAAACATAATAGTTTCAAAGTAACATCAATGACCAGATGATGTAAATTTTCCCCTAAAATTGCGAAAGACGGAACGAGTTCGTGGGAGACCACCTACCACCTGGTTGACAATGGTTGAAAAATACCTTAAAGAAGCTCAACCGGAAAATTCTTCATCGTGTAGGTAGTAAGGTCTAAATGACCCGACACACCCTGAAACGATGAAACCGCACAAAATCATACTTAAAAAAAATAAATATAAAATCTTTTTTATAAAAAAACAACCGACTTCCAAATAAAAATACTTCAAAGAATGAAATGACGTTAGTTTCGGAAGTTGGTGTTTTTGGTTGTGTCTTTGTTATAGTGTTTTAGGGTTCCGTAGTTATCAAGGAACCCGTAGGCCGCTTGTACACGGAAGAATTCGTGTCGTTTCTACACACGAACTGTGTAAACTGCGCTAGTAAATTTATATACAGTGGGCCACAGCAAGATAACTAAATAGTCCGCTAAATATAGAGTAACTAGGTATCATTACGAAAGCAAAAAAAAAAATGCTGTCAGTAAAAAGTTACATCGAAACAAAAAAATAATTTTATAATAGATTGATGTGACTTCAAAATGCAGGTTGAAAGAAAAAACTGCATATTATGTTGTAGTTATTCATTGTTACGAATTTCTCAGATATCATCAGTTACTTCAATCATTCTTGGAAAACCACCCGGGAACCGCTGAGCATTTAAGGACTTCTGGCATCACAGGAGTTTTCAAGGCACTGTATCTTCTTCATTTTTTGTTTACGTGAAAAAGAAAATATACGGGTCCATTATTTTTTGGAAATCTATCTGACGGACTAATTAGATTTTTTTAGTCATCTACCCTATTGTTGGGTGAGGGTGCAGAGGGCTTAGTGTGAGTTTTTTAACGTACTCGATTGCGTTAACGTAAACGGTTGCTTAAGTCAAATTGTATAGAAAAAACAGGTCGTCCGTGAGTGTCACCAGACGGTGCTTATTCAGTTTCAATACAAATTGACGTTTACGCTGACGCGATCGAGAACGTTAAAAAACTCGCACTAAGGTAGTTGTTCATAATGATGAGTACAATGACCCCTTAAGAGGTATTGCGTTTATTCTGTTACACGTTGTATAAGTTTGGTGTTATAGTAAGTGATACGTCGTTCAGACGTAGTTCTTGCGAGTACGCAAAGAAAATATTCTTATTCCAAAAAGTTTTTATTTCTTCTTTTTCCAGTGATAATTTGAAATAAGATATTAGGTATTGACTGCCAATATAAAACTTAGATGAGAAAAATAAAAGTTAGTCAAGCTTGCTTTTCAATTTTACATACAACAAAAGGCAAGTAGCGTCAACAAACAAAATGTAAGTACTTAATAAAAAAATAAAATATTATAATTTTAGGAATGATTAGCAAGTTTTTATTTACAAGTGAAAAGAATTCAGAAACTCTAATGATCGTTCTAGCTTTGGAATTAAAATTAGAAAATGCAACGTGAGTTTCTTCGAGCGAATAACAAAAGTTAATACAAAAATTCAAAAAAATACATGATCCGTATACTACGTAATAAGGATCCTATTTTTCATAGAATTTAAATAACTTAGTTTAACCACCTATACTTAAACCTTACTAAGTTAAGAGCCAATTTTAAAAGCAGATTATTTTTTGGCACCTCTTACAAAATATTAACTCCAATGGACCATTCATAGAAAGTTTATAGAAAAATCTCAAAACCATCAACCATTTTTGCGAACCGTATCTCGTAAAGTGACAGGTGCCATTCGCTTCATACAAAATGAATTAACGATGTGTCGCGGCCCTTATTGAAATAGATCGAAATGTCTGAGTAATAGATCCATCCTGTGACTTGTCATTGTATTCTGAATACCCCCTTAGTATTTCTTTTGAAGGTTTGCTAGCGTTTTTATGAGGAACACAACGTTCGCTATATAAAGCCCGAATCAGATTTTTAAAAATAATAAAAGAATTACGTTTAACATCATTGATGTCTCACTTATCCGGAGAATATTTCGTGAATCATACACACAATGAATAATAAAAATAACCCAACCATAAAAACATGGATGAATGTTTGTTACTCTTTTACACAAATACTACGGAACAGATTTTGTTTACCAACTTTTAAATCGTTATAGATCCTAAATAGTCATTCGAATTGAATAATCTTAAGAGAAACCTAAATTTGATTTTTAAATCCCTATTGAACGATACCCCAGTTGACAAAGTTCGTCTACTTTATTTTTTTAATTTTCACAATATGGCGTCTGGCGGTCGCCATATTGAATTTTCATTACTGTCATGTGACATTCGCAGGATTAAGTCAAATCGATTGAGGTAAGAATCATCAAAGTCAGCCCACGCCTTTGGTCTCTATAGTGCCACATAGGAACAAACATACATACATAGGATGAGAAACACATTATCCTCCTTGGGGTCGCGCAGTCGTGTAAAAAATAACAAACATTTGAAAATCTGTTAAGTTGTTCTCAAGATATAAGTGCACTAACGGATAAACAGAAAGACGTGTTACTGTAAATTTCCAACAAAAATAAACAGCATTGCCCTTTGAGAACACAATGCAAAATATTTTCCTTTTGACATAATGGAAGTATATACACTCTATGTCTTGAAAACTATCACACGCATACAATAATAATATGATAGATAGAAGTGCAGAAACCGATCCACCCATCATAAAAATATTTTGAGAAAAAATAGCGAGACGTGAATCTTGAATAGTTATAGTGGTCCATTTTCTTTTTTATTGTTTGCACTAAACCAGAAATAGATTCTGAAACAGACACAGTTTTAGTATTATTTTAAGAAGGAATAAAGACATCGAGGAGATCGTCTGAAATAAAAAAAAACTGGAAGGAAGGAATAATGCCCCGTGATGTCCCGTACGCTGTCTGTAATTTTTTTCGTTCCATCATTTGGGTCCTGCATTTTGGGTTACTTTTAGCCTTCTGATGAGGCCCATTGTACCACCAGAACTAAATACGCGCTGAAAATGTAGCACGCAGTAGTGATACGACGATCAGACCCCATTACACGAATGGCTTCAAACAAACTAATTAGGTACTTTAATTATGATTTAACTTCAACCAAAAACTTCGGTAGCGCTCCGTTCTGAGAAGCGAAGTTATATTGTTTGCAATTAAGGTTGTGTGTGACCACAGGTGACCGTCTAGACGAATAAACGAGACCTCATTCTTGATTAGTTTCAGTTGTTTTGGAATGAAGAAAACTTTAAGGTGGGTTTCCACTATGTTTGTGGAAAGGAAACGTCATCACCTAATGTCATTCCCATACATTTTGTCGTCAGCGTCTGACGTTAACGCTACAGATACAGCCGGTCGATTCTGTCGACATCTCACGGTGTTCACCTAGGCGGAGTGAACGACAATAGAGCTGTCATTCCATCTTATTTGTATGGTTTGACAACTCACCCGTCGTGCGCCCCGCCCGGGTGTCCGGAAGCAGTGGACGTCTTTCGGCTGAAATGATGATGATGATATGGATGTATCAACTTTAAATTTTCCCTCACATGAACTCAGTTCCAAGTGTTTCCGTAATATTGTTGCGGAAACCCAATTGTGTGGGTTTTTAAGTGAAGTAGTAAGCTTGCATGTTTTGTAGCACCTATTTGCCACACGAATTGAGGCAAGTAGGTGCTACAAAACATGCACTTTATCTTTTACTATAGCTTTTGCCCGCGACTTATACGAGCATATCCCGTTTTTTCCCGTTCCTGTATGAATTTCCCGTATAGCCATTTCGTGCCTTCCTCATGAATGTGGCTATCATTTACAAAAATAATTTTGCAAATTCGACTGGAAGTTTCATGGATTAGCGCGTTCAAACAAACTCTTCAGCTTCATTATATTGGTATAATATGTAGATTAATATGAACGACAGCTATAAACATACTTAAAATTTTATTATACAGAGTTATTTGTAAAACATCAACAACCTTTCAGTGGGTGAAAGTACTCATGATTATAAACAACTTTTTTTATGAGACCAACCCTGAAAAATCGAAAAAAAAATCTACCGTTACATACATTTTCATCGGGTGAATATTGCATTTTGTATGGAAAACCCGATTTATTTTTTGATATTTCAGAGTTGGTCCCATAGTAAAAGTTGTTTATAATCATGAGTACTTTCACCCACGGAAAGGTTGCTGGTGTTTTACAAATAACCCTGTATTATTTTCAGTACTTCAGTATTAATCTGGCCAAAACAAACACGTAAACGAATGAAACCGTAAAAGAAAAAAAAAACTTCTTGGCAAAATTAGAAACAGAGCATCGAGAACATTGAGAAAATTCACACATTCATTACGTCATCACATAAGGATAATAAGAAATATACTCTACAAACGTTTTCCTTTCAGAATATAAACGATTCGCAATACTAATATTAGGATAGGCAGTATAAAATCAAAGGAAATCCTCCTCAGGAATTGTTATAGGAGATAATTGGAAGAGCTCCCTGGGGGCCTGGGAAACGAATACTTGGGTATTCCGGTTATAATTCAGTATTAAAAAATTTTGAATCTGTTTTTTTTGGTGGAGAGCTTGCTATGATAAACTGTTTTTTTTTTCTGTACTTACATTATATTGAGCTTTCCCAGAAGGGATGAGTAGAGGTGTTTAGAATGTAACTGTCGTAGTCACATCTTAGAATTGGTCATTTCACGAAGTTGCCTACTGTTATGTGAAATAGCCGACCATTTCATGAAGTTTCCAAATCAACAATTTTGCTACGACATACAAACAATTTACTTAGCAGGATCGGTAGCACTGTCTTTCTGTTGCAGAATTTCATCAAAAGAGTCACCACGGTCCTGGAACGCAAAGGGCATTTGGATGAACACGGGTGGGTTTTAGTCAGTAAGGGTCTGACACTCACTTCCGCTCCGCCCAGAGCGGAAGGAGTCATTTGATGAATGCTTAAAAAAAGCAGTGTCTTTTTGTCTGCAAAATTGCATTGTACACCTTTATGATATGATGAAAAAATATCAAGAATTATAAACATCAATCAACTAAACGTGCTGTTTAGTGCTATTATCAGACCTTCCGAAAAAGCTGGTGACACTGGCGAAAAATACATCGGGCATTTTCAATGCAATAAAACATGAACTAGTAACATTAACTTCGGCAGTTGCTTTTAAGTCGCATTTGAAGTTACGGCAACACACAACTGTTGTGTGGCCAAAGATTACCTTCCATTGTAACAAGACCGGGAAATTAACCTAGTTAGGCAATTTGAGTTTTAGAGATACTAAAGTACAACTGTGAGCCTGCAACTTAATGAAATGTCTGTTAAACAGCTACGCTACGCTACGGAACTCTCCTCGAAACCCTGTCATAACTGAAATAGGAAGAGTTGATAGTTTTTAACCAACTTCTAAAAAAGGAGGAGGTTCTCAATTCGGGTGTTTGTATTTTTTTTTTTTTAATGTTTGTTCGGGCATAACTCTGTCGCTTGCCAACCGATTTGAAAAATTATTTTTTTGTTGGAAAGGGTATACTTCCCAAATGGTCTCATTGAAATTTTATCAAAATCGGTTTCGTAGTTTGGTTATTAAATCCAAATAGCTGGAAAAAATATGTGGAAAAATCATCCATGTATACGAAATTGCGTATTTTTGCTTTCCTGTGACTTTCCAGTGGTGTTGATAGGTGTGGGGTACCACTAAAAAGTGAAAAATAAAAAAAAAAATTCACAAAAAAAAAGAAACTGACTTCCAAAAAACACTACAAAGTTCAAAATAACTTTAATTTCGGAAGTCGGTGTCAAATAACGAAGAAGCAACCAAAAACACCGACTTCCGAAATTAAAGTTATTTTGAACTTTGTAGTGTTTTTTGGAAGTCGGTTTCTTTTTTTTTTACTTGTATTGTTAACTAGCTTTTACCAGCGACTTCAGCTTATCCCGTTTTTTCCCGTATAGCCTATAGCCTTTTCACGCTATCATGTACAAAAATAATTTTCCAAATGCGACTGGTAGTTCTAGAGATTAGCGCGTTCAAATAAACAAACAAACTTCAGCTTTATTATAATATACACTATCATTTACCCTCGACTTCGCGTATATCACGTTGTTTTCCGTTTCCGTATAGCCAATAGCTTTCCTCATGAATATGGCTATCATATACACAACGTTTTTAAAATCGGTTCAGTAGATCCAGAGATTACCCCCTTCAACCTCACAAACTTTATCTCTTTATAATATTAGTACCTATAGATAGGTGCCGTTAGTATACATTCTTACCAGATGGAAGCGATGATGTGCTCGATAATGAAGCACATTTGCTGCTTGTGGCTATCAGGTAACAAAAACTGCGGTAGGAAATTCCACTCCCAAGCTGTACGCACAATGAAACTGTAAAGTACTTTCTACTCTCTCTTAACAAAAAAACTTCCTTTAGTCAAAAATATCAAACAAACAACCAACCATTACCATAAAATAAACAACCTGAAACATAACTGAAAACAACCCAAGACAATTACCTTCAACTAAAATTAGAAAACATACCTTAAGGTACTAAAAACATCGAATCCTACCTTTATCTTCAATATCAGTTTACCAAAAAATTCGAACTCGAATATCAGAAATTAAATTAGTATATACTTATCGGCCATTTATAATCAAGTATCGATGTTAGCCAAATTACTACTTATTTTTAAATGTAAACCAGAGAGTACAGTCAACTACATTCAGTAGTAACAATTGGCTTACGAGAACTGGACTATTGCTTTGAATTAAAGGCGATGTGAATGCCAAATTGATAAGTTGGTAGTTTGGTTGAGTGTACTCGGGTCGAGTCCGTGCCAGTTCGTCGAATTGACGTAAACAGCGGTTGAAAACGCGACATTACTTACAGAATCAATATTCATATTTTAATCATGGAACTTTTGCTTTCTTGGATATTTGGGTGTTGGGTACGTGTTGAGCGACAGCGATGAGCGGAAGCGATTTTAAAGAAAAACTATTTCCGTCGGGTATTTTTTTTATTGAGGAATGGGCTTGCTCTTAACCTCGATCACGCCTGATAGAAAGCGATAAATGAGGTCTATGATGGAGCGAGCGTACCCAACCACTACCTTTTCCTTAAGTGGAAATTATAATTTTTCCTACTCCTCCGCTGTTATTTTCTGATTAATTTCGTTGCGGGATCCAAGACAGTCGATTCGACTCGGCGTTTTTCTGGTGGTCGCTACTGTTGATGATGGCTTTCAGGAGTTGCAGTGGTTTGAGAATGTGTGGCGGACTACCTTTTTTTAAATTCCCAGTAGGGGAATAATATGCACACCTTCTTGTACATTTTATCTCTGTATTTTTTTAATTTATTCATAAATGTGTCCAAATAATCTGACCCAAGAAATATCGTCATCCAAGAGGTACTTAGATTTATTTCTATGTCAACTCAATCTCTCTGAAGTTGTTTTCCAACTATGCTTTATAACAAAACTGAAAATATTAGCACCTACATAATAAGAGTCACTTACAACCTAACTTGACGACTCCACATTAAAATGTTTTTAAATAGAATACCTTAACTGTCCCCAAGGTATTTATCGCCACTAAGCTAACAATCTAACAATAATTATCTTCTACACGACATCCTACTTTCATACGATTATTGGAAAGACAAAACAGTCCCCGTGTTTCTATTTATTACTTTTCGGAGAATGCTATTAAGCTAATGCAGGGTCGTTTGTTTGTTTAGCATTTGTCAGCAGTGCGATTCTGTAAACATGTCGAAGTGAACACCCAGGCGGGGCGCACGACAGGTGAGTTGTCAAATCATACAAATAAGATGGAATGACAGCTCTATTGTCGTTCACTTCGCCTCGGTGAACACTGAGATGTCGACAGAATCGACCGGCTGTTTTAGTAAATAGAAAATATTGCAAGCATTGCTTTGTTTTCGCAGAATATGTGTGAAAATATTACCCAACATCGATCGTGGGCAGTGCAATGGGGAAATGAAGAAGGCTGTGCTGTGGTTTCCCAGATCTGATCACATCAGATCAGAAAAGGAAAGATCCGCAAGAGGACCGAGGACATCCACGTGACCCAAAGACTAAATTTGGCAAACAGGCATCATTGCTCACAAAAGCGACGGTGACGGTCGGGGAGTGGCTTGGAATGACGGCGTTCCAGAAACGTAACGTTAACAGTCCTCCCACAAGATATATAAATCCGCGAGAAACACAGGACTGATTGATCACTTAGGTAAGGCCAAAGTCCAGCAGTAGATGAGGAACAAGACGAGATGTCTTGGGTATGTTAAAAGATACAAGGGAATAAGTGCCGGTTTCTAAATTGAGTAGGTGGGTACCTATCCAAAGGCATTGAAGTAAGTATCTACTTTTCAGGCTTAACCTCTCCAGCGCCATGTGAAAATTCCACATTATATGACGACACGGTTGGCGCAGTGGTTGAGCGATCGGCTGCTGCGCTGCGTGTCGCGGGTTCGATTCCCGCACGGAACAAATATTTGTATGGCCTACAGATAGTTGTTCCGGGTCTGGCTGTTTGTGTATGTGACTTTGTATGTTTGTAAACGCACCCACGATACAGGAGAAATTCCTAGTGTGGGGCAAAGTTTTAAAAAAAAAAAAAAAAAAAAAAATATAATAAATCTTGCATTATAGTAATAATAAAGATTAAAAACGCGTAAATCAGGCGACATACCGGTGTGTCGCCGGGGCTGGAGTGGAGTAGATTTTGATAAATACTCAACTTCAAATTCTTTAGCCCGAAGTCCGAAACAACATGCAAGAGAAAAAAGGGATTAGCCCATTTTGTTGCGGAATTTGTTCGAAAGAGTCACCGCGTACCCTGGAACGCAAAAGGCATTAGGAGTGACACATGAGTGACACGGATGGGTTTTAGTCAGTAAGAGTCTGACATTTATGCTCCGGGCAGAGTGGAAGGAGTCATTTGATGATTTTCTAGTTCGAAAATCATCAAATGACTCCTGCCACTCTCTAAAAAAGGCCATACATTTACTATAATAACAACACTGAACAAAAACACCAATCATCTTCTAACAACAAGGAGTGCTGATGAGTAACGCCTCCCTACCCTCATTAGGACAATCTCCAACACAGCGCATAACTATTACTAAAATAAAACATTCACTCTTTTGCCGGGCGTGAGCTCAAGTTTAATGAACACATTCGTCCCGCCAGCCTTCGTTCACTATGGTTCCTTTTGTAACACCGAAGTTTTTGGTGCGAGGGAAAAATGGCAGTCTTTTGTTTATTTTATTAGTAAATACGCTTCTTCATATATCATGTTATTAGGATGTTTTAATACGACATAGGTAGTGGTTGTTTTTGGACAGGCTTATGGCATTTCAGTCAAGAGCTCAATAATAAATTATATTTATGTTGTAAGTTGTTTTTAAAAATAACACTTTAACACGTTGGGTAAGGAAAGATTAGACTGATGCTGATGATTCACCGCTATAGATTTATGCTCCTTCTATGTAGGAAAGTTTAACAAAAAAAATGTTTCTTCAGATCATTACCGAATCAGTTTATGAAGCCTGCACTTAATAGCAAGGGCTATCATAACATGACATTTGGCGGAAATAAGTCCCCTAATGCCATCATAAGTAAATTTCACGGATCCCTTTCGAGCGTCATTAGGATAATGTTATGTCAGCTTGAAATTTTAAGAGGTATACTTGCATTCCTAATAGTGGTACGTAACTTGGATTTTGATGTGCTAAGAATAGAATAGAATTTGTCATATTTATAGTTTATTTTACAAAGCGGCACGGGAGTGAAGACACAAATATTGTAGGCGTCGTTACGCCATCTTTGGCCGAGACGCCATGGCTCGTCTCGGCCAAGAGGCGCAACTCTGTGCCACTTGGAAATCTTCGTACAACAAGCATCCACCGCAGCAGCCACCGCAACAGCCTCCGCCAGGTCCGCACTTTTTGTCCTATTGAGAGTGAAGAGTACTTCAGGAGAGATAATAATGGTCAAATAGACCTTTAAGTTGTGGAAAGTAACTATTTTTCTAAAGTTCTAGAAAGGTTAAAGCTTTTTTGGGTCTTAATTTACAATATAATGTGTATTACGCAAGTGATTTGATTTATTCGAGCATCCAAGGCTAAAAAAACTGTTAGTAAAATTTACAACTACGTTAGTAGGCACTGATAAAAACAAAACAACGCGACAAATAAAGGTGGATCACTGCTGCGACAACCCATGAGTAATTGCACAACAGGGGCTCACACACAGTCCAGGCGACTTACAATCATGCTCAAGATACTAAGGATTAATTTGAAGACGTAAAAACTCCATAAATACACATCCGTTAATCCGTCCTACCCTTTTCCCATCAACCAAACCAAACCCCCTAGCTTTTTCCAACTATGTTAGGGAAAGCTTCCAGTCTCACTGGATGCACATGGAACGCTTGCTTATCTGACCCCCACAACCCAAAAACTGGGTAATACTACTGGGTAGACAAACACGTAACGAATCTTCAAATGCAGTGCCTTCCGTTGTCCGGCCGGTCTATTTTATTGACATCTCACCGTGTACATTTAGATGGAGTAAACGACCAGTAAGCTGTCATTCCATCTTGTTTGTATGGTTTGACAGCTCACTTGCCGTTCACTTCGCCCAAGTTTTCACTTCGACATGTTTACAGAATCACACTGCTGTACAACAACGCGTTCCGGGCGGTGTTGGGGCTGATGCGCTACAGCAACGGGGTCGTTTCTGTAGTGGATCAGGGATGTTCGCAATAGCTGGCACTGATTGTTTCCACGGTTCTATGTATAAACGGTGTGGCCTGACCTGGTGCGCCGGGTGAGGGCCAGCCCCAATGCTATCCTGGCATTGGTCGCCAACAGGCTGGATCATACTGGTTCCGTAAGGAGTCCGGATGTAAAAGAATAACACCATCCCATCACTTTCCGAGGGTGTCGTAAGAGGCGACTAAGGGACTCGAGACCAGCCAGACAGACCCACCAGAGAACTGCGATCGCCAACCCGCCAGCCAAGCGTGGCCATTTGGAGGAGGCCTATGTCCAGCAGTGGACGTCTTTCGGCTGGTATGATGATGATGATGAGGCTGGATCATTGCCCTTATGTCCTGTATTGCTGTGGCAGGCATGTTGCTATTCCAATGCCCGGTTAGAAAAAAAATTATAATGATTGTGTTTATTTTTATAGTTATGAGTTTTCAATGACCAATAAGTTTAATGAATAAGTTTTTGTATGTTTGTATTGTTATTGTAACTGTGTGCATAATAATACGAGCTATCTTTGATAGCCACCCATCCACTGACCAACCTCAGCAAGCATTTTAGCTTGAAGAACAACCCGTGCAGCTATTATTATTTAGCGAAGAGCCCTGCATTTTACCCATTGTAATGAATTAATATAGACACTATTAATAAATAGATCACATGTAGCGGTGTGACTACACACCGTTAAAATCTTGCACACTACACATAGGTCAATGCCCTGGGTTTGCTCATCTACTGAATATTGTACGCTGACACGAGATCCCAGAGGAAATAGAGGATTGAAAAAGCTTAGAGAAACCGAGAGGAATGGGACAAACTCACGCGATTTTGAAACAATCTAAACATACTTCAATTTTAAGCGTTTTGTTGGAAATTATGCACTTTGTGAAATGTGGGTCGTTTTTCTGGGGAAATAGTATGTTTTAAAACGACCAGGAAAGACCGTATTGATACTGGTGTTACTACATGCTGAAATATATATAGCATATTAATATAGACTGTTAGTGGCTAAATTATAAGAGCCGCATGGACCGATTTTCAAGGTTAAGCAACGCTTGCCGCGGTTGGTCTGTGGATGGGTGGCCATCTTAACATACCATGCCTCCTCCACGCCGTCGGAAAGCACGTTATGCCGTTGGTCCTGGCAGTCATTTGGAGATCTTTGGCAGTCGTTACGGATTGTCAGAAGCCAGAAAATCTAGCACTTAGTCTTGCCTAGAAGTACCGTATTACCCAGTTGTAGAGGTCTGGTTGGCAGCCGCTCCTCGTAAAATACTGATATTCAGCTGAATCTGGTTTGACTGGAAGCCGACCCCAATAAAGTTGGGAAAAGGCATAGGCAGATGATGATGACTAGGTATAGCTAAAGATATTAATACATTTTATACCTACAGAGTATTCCAGAAAAGCGTGGTAATATTAATTTAGGGTGTTGTTTTGTTTCTGCTATAGATTAGAGAAACAATAGCAAAATTAAAAAAATATTGACTTTAAAAAAAAAGTCGGCATGAAATTACTAAAAAGTTCTAAAACAATCACTTTTCAAGCAGTCTGATGCAAATGGTGGCGTTTACCTTTGTTCAATCACAAATTCGATGCCACCAACTGCATAAGACTACAAGAAAAGTGTTTATTTTTTATTTACTCGGCTCCCTAAAAAAGGGAGTGTTATGTTTTCAGGTATGTATGTATGTATGTTTGTGAGTTTCTTTATTCCATAGGTGTGCGTTAAAAGCGGTGCGTTATTTCGGGTAACGTAGGCGGCAGTATTTTTTGAGGTCAGGTTTTTAAAACAAAAGTCAATGTATTTTATTTTGATATTGTTTATTGACATGACCAAGTACTGCTGGAACACCCTGCATGTATACATAATCCCAGTCTGCACACTGAGACTGCATCTCTCATCTAACTCTCCACTAGATCAGGGGCCTAAACCACCAACTCTTAAAGCAGTATTACTTTAATATTACTTCCAGTGGGAAAGAGACGGAGCTGTACGTCCTGTATAGTTCCTTCTCTTTCCCACTGGAAGTAAATTATATTATTATATTATACAAGTTGTTAGAAAATTCTGTTGAAATAAGCAACATCTTTGTGCTCAGAAGAGCACTAATACTGAGTTTGTTTGTTAAGTTGCTTGTTACACTTTTACCCCAAAATTGCCGAACCGATTTTAATGAATTTTGATCGAAACAGAGATAGATGGGACGTAGTACCCTGGAGACGATTATAGGCTACTTTAAGGGTGCATTTCCATAAAAGATGTGCAAGGATGCGGAACCAGTAGAATCTAGCATATAGCGACGCTAGGTAAATGAAGCGATTCTATTGGTTCTCACAAACACATGCATCGCTACGAATCCTCGCACATATCTGGTGAAAACGCACCCTAATACGATCAGGGTTGCAGAATTTGTTAGAAAGAGTCACCGCGGCCCTGGAACGCAAAGGGCATAAGGAGGAACACGGATGGGTTTTAGTCAGTAAGAGTCTGCCACTCCCTTCCGCTCCACCCAGAGCGGAAAAAGTCATTTGATGATTTCCCATCCTTAAAAAAAACTCTGATACGACCAAAGCTAGTTTATTTTGGTTAGCGGCTGGTGCCTACTAAAAGCATATTATTACAAAATCATTATTCTGAATAAACAATGTTTGCTGAAATATCAGCAATGATTTCACATATGAGTTCAAATGTAAATAAACTGTGAACATAATAATGTTAGCGCAGCAAACGCTGAAAGAGAATAACTAATTAGTTTACATTCCATAATTATGTGTGGTTTTGGGTGCGTTGTAACAAATCAAACATTAATACGGTTTCGTGCACGGGCCTTGCATTATTCAATTATTGGGCAGTTGCTCTCCATAACTCGTATTATTCTACGGTGTGTCACACGATAAAACAAGAATTTTAATTTAACAAATTGATTTTGACTAAAGTTTTTAGAGACTGTATACACTTCTGAGGGCTAGCACAACTGTTTTTAACATAACGTAAAGTTTTACTACAATTCTATTACTCGTTTCGCACAATTTTTCTATTAGGGTTCCGTACCCAAAGGATAAAAACGGGACCCTATTACTAAGACTCCGCTGTACGTCTGTCTGTCCGTCCGTCTCTCCGTCTGTTTAAATGATATGATATAAATAACTATAAATAAAATAATTTCTACATAATACTACAAAAAAAAATAACTATAAACTACTGCACAAGAAGTGGCGGCGTCGTGTTTCGCTGACTGGTGTTTTACACCAAACACCCCTTTTAACAAAAAGCAAGTCTTATTTTCTCCACCAGCAACACAATATAAATCAAAACTTTAATCTACGAACAGTTTCCTACGAGACCTTAAACAGAGGATTAAATTCGAAGCTCCGATATTAGAAAATAAACTACTATTCCACTAGTGTTACAAGTAATTTATAACTTGACTCCAAGCAATTTATTTTAGAACCAGCTCTTCCTACATTTTGCGCTGTTAGAATGCCAACAACTCGTGTAAATCTTTTGAGAACCAATCACAGACTGATCAGGGATCGTATTTTGTTGATTTTTATATTGACAGCTACGACTAATTGAATTGTTTTAATAAATTGTAAGTATTGTTTTACTTGTCAAAACCATTTTTATTTTATTTTCTGCATGTTTTACCCGCCAAATAAATCAGTTTGTTAATGAGTTTCGCTTGTTTATCATACAAAATAACAACCTTATTTAAAAATCTAATCTTATTATTAGTTAAAAGACAGATTAAAATTGTCTAATAAAATTTAAATAATCTGTTAATCACTACTAATGTGATTCAATTAGTTTTTTTTATGAATAAAGTCCGTAAATAATTTGCGGTCATAATTTTGCTATTTCAGCCAACAGCTGTCACATTATTCTTAACTAATATTAGATTTTAAATCCTCCATCACACACATCATGCAACAAAGATTCTTGTAAGTAATACATATTTAATAGCGAACTAAATGTATAACAAAAATTCAAAAGAACAGCGGTCAACTGACTAAAATATAAAAGGTACTTAACAATGAAAAGCAATATCATCGAAGAAATCTTATAGTAACAGCGATTTTTTCAAATATCTTTATTCATAGGCAGATAACACAAAAAGCCTTCTAAGTACTGCCAAACATTTGCACACTTAAGGTTCGACCACACTAAAGAAGCAATTACTGTACGTGTCCGCTAGTCTGTTTTGTCACGGGCCATAAATTTTTAAGAAAGACGGCGGAGGGCTCAAAGTCACCCCGGGGGCAATGGAAAGGGCTATGCTCGGAGATTCCTTGCTTCATTGAATCAGAAATGAATATATTCGCAGGAGAACCAAGGTTACCGTCATATACCGTGATACAGTGAAACGGTTGGATAATTACACGATATCATATTTGGAAAGTTTTAGTTGCTGGCGAGTTTGTTGCGCAACTTCTTATTCCCAGCTAAAACACTGGTTTAGGAAGTGGTGCCGGGCGAGCGTTTTTGAAGGACTGTCTTTTGTAGAACTTTGATGTTCAAAAAGTGCTGGCACCTTGCCTCATCATCATCATATCAGCCGATAGACGTCCACTGTTAGACATAGGCCTCCCCCAATTGGGAGGATTTTCCATAATCTCCACGCTTGGCAGGCGGGTTGGCGATCGCAGTGTAGCTGTAGCAATGTCTACAGAGAATGCTGCTGCCCACGGGAAGTGATGGGATGGTGCTATTCTTTTACGTCCGACACCATACGGAACGGCACTAAGCCTAATTTGAATAAATGACTTTTGATTTTGATCAATGTCCAGCCATAGCCGTCATGGATTATTGATACTTTATGGTTGCAACGTGTTTGCAGCAGCGAATTTGAAGCTATGACCTTCAAATTGGCTGCTGCAAATACGTTACCAATTAAAGTGTACACTTAACATTAGGGCCCAAAATCGTCGCTCAACCCGATTGTATGACGTAGCCTTTAGAACTGAATAGCGTTTAAATTCGGCTAACAAAGTCCCAGATCGGGCCGAGATAGACCCGTAATGACGAGGGTATAATCAAATTACTATTTTACTGTGTGCTCGGAATTATATGCCCACGTTTTGATTTTTTTTTGTGATACCTTACAGGCTTGAATGGAAATTGTAATGTTGCATAGGTAAGTACTTTATTTCCTTTGTTGATTTATGAGACTATGTAATTAAGAAAAGGCGGAATGTTGGCTCACTAAATTGTCATTGAATTACTCATAAATCTTAAATGATTAAAAACGTTATACAGAGTGAATTTTTAAAGGGTGTTTGGATAGATTTTTGAAAAATTGGTTTTCCTAGCCAGGATCGAACCGGTTGACTTTGAGAAAAAACACACAACCGAAAGTGTCGCTACGTACTAAGGATTCAGGATTCAGGGAAGTAATTAGATATGGTAAACTAAAGGAAAGAGCTCATTTTTAACTAAATACTATTCCTCCTCCACTTTTCATCATTTTCTTGAGTTCCTCTCTGATTTTCACGATTTTTACTTTTACCATTTATATTCTTTATCGCACAGGATAGGACACTTGGGGAGGCCTATGCTCAGCAGTGGACGTATTATGGCTGAAATGATGACCTGGAAAATATACTTGCCAAGAGTTCGAAAAACATGTTTTATAAAGTTATTAAATGAAATCATTACAAAAACAGAATACCCAAACAAAATTCATGATACCGTTTTACAATTTTGCAACCATTTCAAAACACAACATGGGCAAACCAAAATGTATAATAAACCTCAATACTGCTTGCTTCAGCAAAGCAATAAAAGCAGCCAAGTTCTATCATGCAATGGACATAACACTGGATAAAATGATCGCTTTAAAGTTTAGGATAAGCATAAAATTTAGCCAATAGCTGTCCGAACGGTTCAAAGGGTGATGCAAATTTTACATCAAGTTTACATGTCACTTTGCTATTTTCTACACGTTTGCAAGAGCAAAACATAAATATGTAAATTTAGTCTATACCAGCACGGTATTTTTAACCAATTTCTACAAAAGGATGAGGTTCTCAATTCGGTTTTATTTTTTAACGACTCCAGCCCCGACATGTGAAATTCCCAAATAAAAAATAAATCTTATGTAATTGGTAAATAAACACTAAATTCGCGATTAATTCGGCGCACACCGGGTGTTGCCGGTGCTTGAGCGGACCGATTTGTAATAATCTTCTTTTGTTTTTAACAAAGTTCTGTTCTGCTGATGGCATCCGTGAGGAATGAAGGGAACTCCTCAAACATTGTAGACAGATATATAACGATTTTGTTCGGTTTTTCTTTTCAGTATTTTTTGTCAGTTCCAAAAAAAGAACCTTCAAACCAAAAATAACATAGATCCCGTGTCTTTTTAACATGCAGGTTCAGTCCCCAAATGTTTCACCCCTACTTTATAAAACTGTACCCTATTTGTATTCCGACTCCAACATATTGGAATACACCTCTAAATGGAAAGACAGGATGTTTCACAGAAATAGTTTTATTTTACTGTTTTGTACTGCTTCGGGTTATGATTTCAATTTTGTTTTGTGTGCTTGGATATATAGACCATGCAGCTTATTTTGCATGAAACTAAAATTCAGAATTCAGTATTTTGAGTTCAGAACGTGTCAAACCCTGTTTTAATGACAAATGATAGATTTTCTGGATAAATAAAGGGTTTCTTCTTCTTCCTCTTTTTTTTAAAAAACGCCCCACTATTAGGAATTTCTCCTGTATTGTTGGTGCGTTCACAAACATATAAACTCACAAACACAAACAGCCAGACACGGAACAACTATCTGTAGGCCATACAAGTATTTGTTTCGTGCGGGAATCGAACCCGTGACACGCAGCGCAGCAGTCGATCGCTCAACCACTGCGCCAAATATTTGATGGTTTCATAAATACTCACCTTAAATACTCATGCAGAATCAACCAACCAAGCATACTCCAAAAATACATGTTAAAGTTCCTACTCATATTTTTACATTTTATAGTGTAGCTTTAATTAAAGGCTGCCACGTATAGATAGAATACTCCATACATTAATTTATAAATTCATAAAATCGCGCTTTTTTCCCATGGGGTAGGCTGAAACCACAGAAGGCTTGCTGCTGCTTTAAATTACTTATTTTTGATTTTACATACTAAGTTACAAATATGAACTAAGCAGCTCAACAAATTAATATTAACGTTTTTATTTACATAAATTGATGTACAATCAAACACTTACGAAAAACTACAATGCAAGAAGAACAAAGACATAATAGAGAGTAACAATCGTGTCAATAGTATTTTTATTGAACTCTGGTACCCAAGGAAAGATTTAACTTGTGTTATTTACATCAAAAGTAACATCAGAATCAGAATCCTGTGTTTCCAGACAACCCGGAAGTCTTTAGGTCAAGAGTGAATAGGTTACTTCTAGGCAAGCGTGCTCATCTTCGGCCACATCATCGCTTACCATCAGGTGAGATAGTGGTCAAACGCGTGCCTATCAATAAAAAAAAATGAGGTCAGAAGTTGGACAAGTGATAATTTGAACAACAGCCCTTTTGTGTTTGAGTGTAGTGAATGAAGAGTTGTGACTTTGTGTGTTGGTTGTTGCACTGAGAAGAATTCTTGCGTAATGTCGTGTGTTAGAGAAATTATAACTTTAGGAGATTTTGTGTTTCATTATAGATCTGTAACCAGCCATATACAGTTCTCTTACATTTCTTTTCTTTTGGAAATAGTTATCAGCTGTTTGCAACAGCTGATAACTACAACCTGGGGGCTTTTAATTTAAATTGAATAGGTTACTCCATCGTCGACCACAAATAGCTTACCATCAGCAGTGCGATTCTGTCTCACCGTACAAACCTAGGTGAAGTGAATATGAAATGAGCTGTCAATTTATACAAACAAGATAGAATGACAGCTCACTTCACGCAAGTTTACACAGTGAGAAAAAAAACAGCAATAAAATAATAATTGATAAAACAGCAAAGATTACACATACCTATTATGTGTGTGTTCTACTCCGAAACTTTATCACCTACTAACTCATAATAATCTGAACCAATTCAAACTCTGACTAAGCTAGACTCGTTGTCAATAAATCACACAGAAACAAAATATCCACACGATTTAACTGCAATAATAGCAGTAAAATGAGTGATAAATCATATTTTACGCAAAAGAAAGCTCCTGAGGTTTCATTTTTTTTTTTCGTTAGCGTCAGATGCAGCGTGGGCAATTTATACGAGGCCTCCTTTTGGGGCCATGAGAACCAGTATTTATAAAATATTTGTATTGTTACCTTAGACTACATCCATGTACAATTTTATTGTTGTCATTTCAGCCGAAGGACGTCCACAGTTGGACGTGGAGTTCCCCCAAGCGTCGCGATTCCTGCAGTACCAGAGGGCCAATTCTACTATTTTTTAAGCAATGTTCGCATTTGCATCTCAGTTGTAACCTGTTGAAAATTACTACAGATTTCCCTACATAGACATTATTCTATTGCGCTTTGAGTGAATTTACAAGACCTATAGAATTTGCTATGATAAAAACAGTGGAACTATTTAAATTTTAAAAGTGCTACAATATCGCATTGGATCTAGTTTGTAAGGATATTTGTATATGTTTAGTTTGAATAAATAAAATTAATACATTATGACAAATTGCGACTAAGAGTCGGCCCGCAGATTATCAATCCCAGTTGTGTTAGGCTCTTTTTAACCGACTTCCAAAAAACGAGGAGGTTCTCAATTCGATTGTATTTTTTTTTGTGTTTGTTACCTCATACCTCCGTCATTTATGACGATTTGAAAAAATATTGTTTTATGTGAAAGGATATACTTCTCGATTGGTCCCATTTAAATTTTATTAAAATCGGTTAAGCAATTTGGTTTTTAAATCCAAATAGATGGAAAAAATATGTGGAAAAATCATCCATGTATACGAAATTGCGTATTTTTGCTTTCCTGTGACTTTCCAGTGGTGTTGTTAGGTGTGGGGTACAACTAAAAAGTTAAAAAATAAAAACTTTTTCACAAAAAAAATTAATTTCAGTAGTCGGTGTTTGGTTGCTTCTTAGTTAATTGACACCGACTTCCGAAATTAAAGTTATTTTGTACTTTGTAGTGTTTTTTTTTAAGTCAGTTTTTTTTTGTGAAAATGTTTTTTAGGTATGTACTTGTCTTGAACCTACCAAGAACAGGGAGTTATATTTCTTTACCAGTAAATGCATGACAAGACCGTCTACCTTTCTCCAATTAATCAGTGGTTAATTAATCAGTTTTCTAAGTCACGTCACTGGTTTACTGCAAAGATCCATCATGAAACGTTTCAGTTGCTCCAACTTGACACGTGCCGGCGAAGTTTCAGCCACAACAAACGTGACAGTACTTTTAATGTGATAAATAAAAACTACTCGAGCAATTTGGTACAACATCATGGGTTGGTGATAGTAAATATTCTTTCATTAGTGATCCACTTAAAAGTATCACTAAGTAGCATTATACGAGTAGTACGATGTATATAGGTCTATAAAGGAGAAGAAAAAAGATGGATCAACTCTGTGAAAGATAATAAGGCAAGAGAAGGGTTGGCTATTCAAATGTCAACTAATGGAGAAGTATGCTGCCTAAGAAAAGAAGACATATTTACACAAAACAAAGTAGGTAACCAATTTCCGACATTAAGAAAATAACTAAAGGTCGGAAATCGATTACTTCATTTTTTGTAAAATACCTCCCCAGATATTAGAATTAAATGAAACAAAATTTAAATCTTGTGTTAAGCGCACACTATGCAGGCAGGCATATTATAAGTTGGGGGATTACATTGATGATAAAAATGCTTGGCTCAATGCTGGTCCTGCTCCACAGCCACTAGGGCGCACAAATTAGTTATTTAATTATTTTTTATTTTTATTTTTAGCAGTTGTGAGACCCGCTGAATATTGAAAGAACAGATTTTTCATTGTATAGACTCGAACTAATTTTGCATTGTATAATTTCATGCATTAACGGCACATGTGTGAGTGCTGTGTACCTTCAAGTCAAACTATAATTTTTGGGTAAGACTTTAATGTGCCCTGGCTGTTGGGAGTGTCATGCTCACTCAAGTCTCTCTGATGGTGCAGTTTGTGTTTCATTCATCATTTGGCTTCCGTCAGCTAGGACTGGTCATCTCTCAACTGCCACGGTTTGTTTTAATTTGTTAGTATTTTGAATTGTTCCTTTTTTGCTTTTGTCGTGCACGTCTTTTTACATCGTTCTCACATGTCTATGAATAATTTCAACAAGAACAATGTAACCACAACTTTGTAATAATTAATTGATTTAAAAGAGTGTCCATGGAGTTTCTTGTACGTTCTTCTCCATAGAGATCTACGCTTTGGAACGTGCAAATAGCTTCACCTCTTTGACTGACCGACCTTGACAATTCAAAAGTGCCTGTAAATGGTTTAATTGAAATAAATGCTTTGACTTTGACTTGACTTTGACTTTGTCGAAAAGTTCTTTTCTGTCAGCGATAAGACTCCATTGTACCCATACAATTAAGTTTGTGAAAAGAGTTGTGTTACTGTTTTAGTGTTAGTTTAAGTATATTCTATCAAATAATAATATTAAAATCAAATAAATTGAAAATGTTAGTTTGTGGTCCGGAAATTGATGATGAATTTATTATTGATCCACACATTAGCGATCTCATAAAGACAAAAAACATACATGAACTGCTAAAACCATAACCATGCATAGTCTTCCCGTTGACTAGCCCGTAGTTGAGTAAAAAGACACAAAACCTCTTACCTACTGGCCCCAGTTTCTTCCACTTTCACGCCCCTCACCCTTGATTAATGGCCTGCATTTGCTAACCAACACATCTCTGTCATTACGGCCCCTAATTCTCAGAAACGTTGACGTTGACGATGCAATATATTTTTCTTTTCCACGACGTCTGCATTTTGGGTCGGTTGCTACGTGTTTTTTTCTTTTATGTTATCATCGATATCGCGAAAGTACCTCCAGAAATGTTCGAATTATTAAAAAATAAACTTACTGACCAGCAACGCACAGTCCAAATTGCTAGGCCTAGATGGATTGAGCACATGCAAAGTGAGTATATAGTTCCTTATTAAAACGAGGAAGATCACAAAAAAATTTAGTTCATCCCTTAAATAGAGGATGAAAGTTTGGTAAGGTGTTCCGTATTTTTGCCGATGGAAAATCCAATTTGGCACAAAACTTGTACCTAGATGAAAAAACTATTTAGGTTGTTATGTAGGCGTTGAAGAACCTTAAAACGATACCCACGAATTACTCGTAGTTCTTTGTTTAGAACTAAGACAAATCGCTGCTGGATTTTTTATACGGCATATTACGGAAAGTATGTTATGAAAAACTAAGTCATACTTTTTTTTACTCGGTACAGTTGGCACCAGGCGGCCAAAGGCGCTCAAAAATATTTTATCATTTTTCTTTGAAGAGTTTTCAAGAAAACATTTTGTTAATATCACTAACTTTTAACATTTTTAATAAATCTTTCGTAAGTTTTCTTCGAGTGAAAAATAAAGGTTATAAAACTACTGAACTGATTAAACTGTAATAACTCTTAAAAGTTTTGCTGATTAATGCGTTTAATATAGCTCCCAACTCCCAGTGACTTCAATATCATGCAATTTATCAATTAATCATAAACACATAAAATTGTATCTTTGTAAATGGTTATCGCTAGAAGCGAGGCTCTGAGGCTCTAGACAAGTGACATTCTGTCAGCGACAGATATTATCGACTGACATTCCGTAGCGTGGCAAAGGCGATTGTCGATGTCAAAAATGCACAGGATTGACAAAATAATGCTGTCGAAGTATCTTGTGATCGCTTATTTTGTAATTTGGAGAATCGCCATCGCTGTTAAATAACATTGACCAGCATGTATTAGGTCATTACATATGAAATTGGCGTTTTGTAAGGGAGGAACATATTATAAAGTCGTTTTTTTTTTAAATATAATATATTTATTTAATCAAAGTATGTACCCAATACTCAATATTCATCTATGCACTTTTGCCATCTCATAGGTAGGTCATCGATCCCTTTACTAAAAAAACCATTCGGACGGGAATCAATCAAATCTTTGAAGGTGCTTTGGACTGCCCCATAGGAGTTGAATTTTTTCCCTTGCAAGAAGTTATCCAAATTTCGAAAAAAATGGTAATCTGTTGGAGCAAGGTCCGGGGAGTACGGTGGATGTCTTAGACATTCCAATTGAACCTCCTCTAATTTGGTAGCCGTCTGTTGTGCAGTGTGTGGTCTAGCGTTGTCCTGAAGCAGCCGTGGCCTAGAGCGATTGACCAGCCTCGGCTGTTTAGCAGCTAGCTTTTCCATCATGGTTTGCAGTTGCTGACAATAGACATCCGTCGTAATCGTGTGGCCAGATTTAAGAAAGCTGTAGTGAACGAGACCGGCACTAGTCCACGAAACGCTCACAAGTAATTTTTTTTGAGTCAATTTTCGCTTTGGGCCGGATTTGGCTGGTTCACCAGGGTTCAGCCATTGTGATGAGCGTTTCCGAATATTGTACAGGATCCACTTTTCATCACAGGTAATGATTCGATTTAAAATCCCTTCATTATTGTGCCGGTTGAGTAATGTAACGCAGCAGTCGAGGCGCGTTTGTCGGTTTGCTGCACTTAATTCATGAGGTACCCACCTTTCAAGCTTTTTCACCTTCCCAATTTGCTTCAAGTGGATTAAAACAGTTTTATCACTAACACCTACCTCTATTATTACTATACTCACACCGCACACCGCACACCGCACCGCACCGCGCCGCTCTTTGCTAACACCGCAGCCTGCAGCTAACTCTGACGTGGTTTGCGATAGATCCGCTTCCACAATAGCCTTCAATTCTTCATTATCAACTTTGATCTCCGGCCGTCCACGGGGCTCTTTCTGCAGGTCGATTTCCAGAACGAAAACGTTGGAACCAAAAACGCACTGTGTTTTCTTTTGCGACACCGTCGCCATACACATCATTAATCCTTCGAGCCGTTTCTGCAGCACTGGTGCCACGATGGAACTTGTACTAGTAAATATCGCGATTCCGACCGATTTCAAGTTTTCAATATTGTTAACTGACTGGCGCAAAGAAAAAACCAAAAGAGGAAAAAACAAATGAATTACGGTTTTCCAAACACAAAAGCATGAGTAAATAGCTGTATAAATATAAAATTGGAATTCCAAACCAAAGAGGAGATACTGGAGATCAAAGTGGCCAGTACGACAAAACGCCAATTTCATAGGTAAGGTCCTAATATTTCGGCTGAAATTATCATGAAGACATGTCATATTAATAATAATTCTGTTTAACTTGCAGGTCCGCCTAATTAAGACAGTAATTTAAAGAACGGAACGTGTCTGATAAGCCACCTGACGTGTCTGGTACCTGTTAGCTATAGTTACCTTGAACGTGTTGTATTTATAAATAACAGTTATTCTGAACACAATGCGATTTGACAATGAATATGAAGGATAGTCGCCTTACTTGTCGCCTATAAGTAGTTCAGGGAAAATAATTGCATGTAGGTGCTGCATCCTAGATGTCTGACGGCAAACCTAGACACGTGGTAGATGGTCTGTCTTGAATACATAGTAATAAGTATAGTTTTACGATTTATAGTTAAAGGTCATCTTCATCTGCCTAGACTTTTCCCAACTATATTGGGGTCGGCTTCCAAGGAGCTCGTGGCTAAATTGTAACAGCCGCAAGGGCTGATCTTCAAGGTTAAGCAACGCTTACCGAGGTTGGTCTGTGGATGGGTGACCATCTTAACATACAATGATTCCGCTATTCCTCGGAAAACAGTTAAGCGGTTGGTCCCGGCTGTCTTTTTGAGATCTTTGGCAGTCGTTACGGATTGTCAGAAGCCAGTAAATCTGAATCCAGTCTAAATTCGGCAAATGTAGTGAAGATGATATGCAGGTGCATTGTTTTATTAGTGGAAAGCAAAAAAAGGTGTATAATCGTATCGAATTCATGAATGCCTAACCAACTCTTAAGCCGGATTTACATTACGAAACTAGTTTCATGCATGATGAAATTAATTTCATGACACTACTTTCAGTACCTATGAAACTAGTTTCATTCAAAATAATAGTGTCGCGACACCCACAGTATGTCTGTGTTCATGGCTCCGTCAACATCAAAGCTGTATTTTGGATTGCAAAATGTTGTCATTCAGCTGATGTTATTGTACAAAATTAAGAAAAGACTGTCTCGAAAGAAAAGACGTTGGTGGATTCGAAGCTGGCTAGCAAGAAAGCAAGCACGACTAAAAAACACTCGTCCTTTCAACGCAGGCGCTTTCGTGACACTAGTTTCGCGTCGCGTTTATACGATGACATTAGTTGCATGACACTAGTTTTATCCAAAAATCGCGCGCATCACGAAACTGTTTCAGTGTCGTGAAATCGATGCATGCATTGTAAAACTTGACGTTTACACGTGAAATTGTTGGTGAAATTAATGTCACGAAACTACTTTCATGCCACTAGTTTCGTAATGTAAATCCGGCTTTAGATCAGCAGCGTAAGTGGATTGACGCCAGTTGGCGTCACCTGGGGCGGCAGACAATGATAAATAAAGTAACTTTGTCAGGGCCGCTCCGCAAATGCTTTAATCCGTAACTGCGGGTTACGGATGACGCCAATTTGGAGAGCTCCAGGCGTATAATCTGTCACTTTTTGCAAGAAAAGTCCTCTAAAACACTCTTAAAGTCTTGGTCTTGGTTTTGTTTAAATTCGTGGACTTCAAAATTTTAGGCGATTTAAGATGGTTTTATCAACCCGACTTGAGAGAGTGGGTATGAGAGAATGACTAAAAAAAAAGAAAACGACTTCCAAAAAACACTACTAAGTTCAAAATAAATTAAATTTCGGCAGTTGGTGTTTTTTTGGTTGCTTCTTCGTTATTTGACACCGACTTCCGAAATTAAATTTATTTTGAACTTTGTAGTGTTTTTTGGAAGTCGGTTTCTTTTTTTTGTGAAAAAGTTTTTTATTATTCACTTTTTAGTGGTACCCCACACCTAACAACACCACTGAAAAGTCACAGGAATGCAAAAATATGCCATTTCGTATACCTACATGGATGATTTTTCCACATATTTTTTCCAGCTATTTGGATTTAAAAACCAAACTACTGAACCGATTTTGATAAAATTTCAGTGGGACCATTTGGAAAGTATACTCTTTCCAACAAAAAAAAAAAATTTTTTAAATCGGTTGGCAAGCGACGGAGTTATGCGCGAACAAACATAAAAAAAGAAAACAAATACAAACATCCGAATTGAGAACCTCCTCCTTTTTTAGAAGTCGGTTAAAAAGTCACTTTCTCTACTCACTTTCCATGAGTTCACATCCAAAGCTGCCAAGAAGTAATCTAAGCCTTATAAGAAAGATTAAACTCAGCCCGCCATCTCGGACTGGGCCTGTCGCGATGTCGCTTAAAAAGAGACCAATGAGGGAAAATAATGGAAGAAGGCATTTTGTTGCAGAAACAGAAATTAAAAATCGGTCCACAATTGGCGGAGAAATCGGTGAACATACATAAAAAAATATATCCAGTCGAACATAGAACCTCCTCCTTTTTAAAGTCGATTAAAAATGCATGCTTCCGTTGTCTTGTCTGTGAAGGATCATAGCACGATTTTATAGCAAAAACAGGCAATGTCCTTTAATCTGCGATTATAAAGCAGTATGTTATATGTCGCTCACAATGGGCCTCATCAGAAGGCTTAAAGTCACCCAAAGGGCAATGGAGAGGGCAATGCTCGGAGTTTCCTTGCGTGATCGAATCAGAAATGACGACATCCGCAAGAGAACCAAGGTTACAGACATAGCCCGAAGGATCGCCAAATTGAAGTGGCAGTGGGCAGGGCACATTGCTCGCAGAATAGATGGTCGATGGGGCCGAAAAGTTTTGGAGTGGCGACCGCGTACCGAAAGACGCAGCGTTGGAAGGCCTCCCATAAGGTGGACCGATGACCTGGTGAGGGTCGCGGGTAACCGATGGATGCGAGACGCACAGGACCGGTTGTTGTGGCAACACTTGGGGGAGGCCTATGTCCAGCAGTGGACGTCTTTCGGCTGATATGATGATGATGATGTTGATGTTATAAGAACCCGATAAGAACCACATTATGCAAAACATCGAAGTCTGCTAACAATAAATTTTGTTCGATCACAGCTAGGCCTCTTGCACTGAGAACTAGCTTCTTGATAACCTTTGTATAACCTATGTAATACGTATTTCTAGTATTGCTGCTTACATTTTTTTTATTATGATGTATAGACACGCGCTTGACCACTATCTCACCTGATGGTAAGCGATGATGTGGTCGAAGTTGGAGCACGCTTGCCTAGAAGTAACCTATTCACTCTTGACTTAAAGACTCCCAGATTGTAGCTATCAGGAAACACAGACTCTGGCAGGGAATTCCACTCCTTAGCTGTACGCACAATGAATGTGTTAATATAATTGGTACATTATATTTAAGTAGCTTTTGCCCGTTTATTGGTACATTATATTTAAGGAACCTACATGCCAGATTCCATCTGTCTACGACAAGTAGTTTTAGCTGTGCGTTGTCTATCAGTCAGTAACGAAAGAATTTTATATAAATTTACTGTAGTGGGTATCAAAATAGCTGTTTGTTGTATTTGCAAGGACTAACTAAACATAGAGAATACATATTTTTTTTCGACACTAATTGAGTAAGAATTTCAAAACTGGCTATACATATATTGTTGAACTAGCTGTGCCCGCGACTTCGTTCGCGCGTGCATTTCGTATTTAGGAAGATATTAAGTACACAAACTCACTAAATGTATATAGGGACTCATCGTGATTATGACATGACTTACAAAATTACGAAGAACGAACGAATATTAACACTTAAAACATTTCTTCGTAAACAATATTACTTGTTATGTGATATTCATCAGAACGTATAAACAGGCTTTGCGCGCTGCTTACTTGCGACAAAGCGACATACAGCCTGACCGTGCGAGATACAGGACTACCGCAGATCCACACCAACACGACTAATAGTTTGTCCCTGAGCTTGATTAATGGTCATGCCGAAACTATCAGAAGATAAGTCTCCGCAGAGGACATGGTGGAGTATACGGTGGAGGTCTGCCCTGCTTGGGCGGAGCATCACCGTGTCCTCGTCGAGGCGATCGGCTGCGGCGTCCTGGTTTACTCCATGGTCCGGAGAAGAATATAAGAATTAATGACAGCACGATTTGATAGTTATTCCTAGTTCGGGACCAATCGTAAGTCCGTAGGTGATACGGAGTAGAAAACGCCAAACACTAAGGCCGAAACTACAGACTTCGGGCTTAAGAGAGTAGACCCCCTCAGCCGCCGCAACAGAAAAAGACAACCCGGGCGTTGCGTCGGGAGTCGCAGGGCAATTCCCAGCCACCCTAAGCGCGGGCCCGCAGATGGCGAGCGTAGGTTGGCTCACTGTCCGAACACTAACCACTGTTGCGGAATTTGTTCGAAAAGTCACCACGTCCCTAGAACGTTAAAGGCATAAGGAGGAATACGGACGTGTTTTAGTCAGTAAGAGTTTGACACTCTCTTCCGCTCCACGCAGAGCAGAAGAAGTCATTTGATGTTTTCCCATCCATAAAAAAACCCACAACGGATAGAGTAGAGTAGAGACTCCGTTGTCCTGGCTAAGTTTGCAAGCCTAGCTCCGCCCAAATGTACAAAAGCCACCAGTGTGCTTCACAGGTTGAGCGGAGAGACGACCGATAATACTCAAGCCGCAAGGGAGTGATAATCTGAGATTAAAGTCAGCTCAATCACTTAGCACTCACAAACCTATATTTACCACCTGTATGTGTACATTATGGATTGCAATAAACGATTTGATTTGAAACTTGCACCTCACCGTCCCGAGGATTTTTTCACGTCGGAAAGTCATGGCCAGGATGACGTAGCCGGCGTCGAAACAACCTCCGCAAATTGGCCTGTCTGTGGTGCATAAGTTAAAAAAATTTAAGGGCAATGATCCGTAATAATAATCCCTATTATAACGGAGGTAATTTTTACTTAAGCTGAGAAGTCATTTAGTTAGTCACGTTTATAGACTTGTCATTGCCATTTTTCACTTTTTTCACCATTTGTTGTCATGAAGTTCAGTTGTTCTCTGGCAAATTCATGCTCGAAACTGTGTGAAAGAAAGAAAGAAGGAGGAGCGGGTACGGGTTCAGCACTACCACCTCGAAACCTATCTTCGCGAGTTCTTCTGTGGCGTCATTGCCCAGGGATCCACAGTTCCCCTTGAAGCTCTGGAGTGTGAAACCCGCTACTGGTAATTTCTGGCCCTAGGCTGGTCACGACGAATCACCAGCTGACTGGGAATTGAACAGTTTTGTTTCAAAATAAACAGAAAATAATTAGGAATGAGGGAGATCCTGGGAAAGAAATTCAAGAGGTGAAAGGCTCACCGATTCGAAGCTCCAATGTCTTGAGCATCGAAGCCGAGTTTTTAGCCTGTCGGTTTTGTATCGGTTGCATTTTGGGGAGTGTGCGACGGAATTGCATAGTTTAATTCCGCCAAGCTCGTTCCATCATCGGACCACAAGACGTACGGCGGTACGCCACCGGTACACGGTGGACCTCACACCCACATGAACAAAACGTTTTGGAAACACATGGCGTGGAATTCCCTGACTGAGTCCGTGTTTCCGGATAGTTACAGCCTGGGAGTCTTATCAAGAGTGAATAGGTTACTTATAGGCAAGCGTGCTCCATCTTCGATCACATCATCGTTTGCCATCAGGTGAGATAGTGGTCAAACGCGTTCCTATCAAAAGTAAAAAAAAATGAAAACAAAGTCAGTGGAGCAATTTTTTTTTTGCATTAGATGCGTAACGCCTGGTAAGTATCAAAATAATCTTTAACTAAAATATACTTTTTGGTGTAATTCTCGTGCTGTTGATGGTAAGTACAGTTTTGCTCAACAGATGGCATTGCAAGTGTCATTAAAGGTACTTACCCCTACTTACTATGCATGTAGATAATAAGTTGATTTCTTCTAGATTGCCATAATCCTATCAAGTTTATGTGAATGTTTTCTACATAAGTTTTGTATTTTTTATCGCGATGCAAACGAAACAGAATACATATAAACAGAAAATAGGTTCTGCTTGTCTTTCTAAAAAGATATGCAAAATACAGCAATAACATATTATTAATATTTGAAAATATTAGGTTTGGTAGGAATAAAAAAATAAGGAAATAAATAAAATAAAAATAATTAAAAAATAATTACAAAATTTGTGGGATTTGAACCCACACCTAGTCTTTCGAGAGGCAGGCTTTAAACCAAGCGGACTATGAGATCTGTTGACAATTGATTAAAATAGCCGATAGCTTAGCTCCCTGAAAGGGTTCCACATCAGGTGCTCTAGACTTTCATTTTTTTTATGTCGAGAGACAGTACTCATCATGTTGACCAACTATTCCTTAAGCGGTATATTAATATCTCTTATAGATTAGCCGGGCTGCTAAGGTTCCACGTCTTGTATTCAGATCTTCAAAATAAATTATAGCCTATATGTTGGCGAGGACTAATAGCTATACAACAAAAAAAGTTTCATTAAAATCCGTCCAGTGGTTTTTGCGTGAAAGACGAACAACAGACAGACAGACAGACAGACAGACAGACAAAAAAAGAAAAAAAAATATTTTTGGCTTCTACTGTTTGTATAGAGCACCCCTGGAGTATTTTTTTTAGTTTATATTCAATGTACAGAATTGACCTCTTCTACAGTTTTATTATATGTATAGATTTCTTGTTGGTTCACACTGTTTAATTATTTGTTATTATAATGTTCAATTTATTATATTTTTACAATAGATTGGGTGATGCCCTTGTAAAATCAAAAATTAGAAAAAAATACGTATTAGCCATTTCTGACAAATATTTGTTCTTCACAATAATGTTAATAAAAACGTCATTTGCTACGCATGGACACTAAAAACGTACTATTACCTACCGTCTTTTCACAAGAAAACTCCACATTTGCCATCCCACACAGCTATTTATAGCAACGCGTGTTTTCGTGGTGTTTACAAACCTCCTCGGGGCGACAAGCGTAAAGATTATGAAGTATACCAGACAGACGTATCCCTAAGGACAGCTAACAAAACTGGGACACACACGATAAGGTTGCCAAAGGCTATGCTAGTTTGTGAGTTAGTACACAACGTATACAACTTTTGGGGAACATTGCATCATTATGGTAACCAGGATTCTCAGGAGGTATTTTTTCTTTCGCCCGGATATTTTTTTTTATCTATACAATTATTAAATAGAGGTAAAGTTTGTGAGTTTGTGAGGATGTAGGGGGTAATGTTTGGATCTGCTGAACCGATTTTGAAAATTCTTTTTATATATGATAGCCACATTCATGAGGAAGGCTATACGGGAACGGAAAATTCTTACGAGAATGAGAAAAACGAGTACGTACGAAGTCGCGTGCGAAGTGCTAGTTATTTATATATTCGTTTTTTCACCTCAGTATGATATGAATTTGCAATAATGACTACAGCACACAAATAAAATGCAAGTATGGCAATAAAATTAATGATTTGCGTTCAGTTGTGGGTGAAAAATGTTTGTTCGTGTAACAAAAACCACAAATTAATACCATTGTTTGTTTGGTTAATTCGGTGCACAGGTGTTTCCTGAAACTGACTATTTATCAATGTAATAAAAACATGCTAAAGGCACTTAGTTTAATTTTATGAAAGTAAAAGCGTAGGTAATTTTGTATTAATTTGCTACACAGAGACGCTATTACAATTAGTAATTACCTACTATTCGTGACCACGCAAATTGCACTGAGGGCTAGTTCCAGTTGCTACAAAATGTTAACAAAATGGAAACGCATTTGATATGCATTTGCTAAAACCCGTATTCGTTCATAGCGCAAAGTAAGTGAACTTTACAGATCATTTCCCAGCAGACCATAAAACTAACATCAAATTACAAGAAATTGACTAGAAAAACTTCACTGAAAATAAAGTTTTCCTTTAAATAAAAATCAAACGGTTTGAAAGCATATTTTATCAGCCAGTTGGGGCCGTTCAGAGACTCGTAAAAACGTCGAAACCTATTAGAGTGGCACAAAACTTATCAAGTCCGCCTCGGTGCATGCGTAATGGCTGAGAGCCATGGAATATAGAAATAGGTAGTACAGACAAACAGTATAATCAAATGTAACTGACCTAATACTCTGAGAATCCATTATTGTGAATGATAAAATAAAAAAAAATGTTTTTTTTTGTAGGTTTAAAAAATGGTGTCCGATTGTCTGTGAAACGAAATTATCAAACGTTTCGATTTTTCATAGTTTTTGTATTTTTATTACCGTTATAACATAACAAAAATAAAAATTACAGGGGTCCCACATTAAAGAGCTAAGGCACTCTTCGTGTGGGAGTCCGACTTGCCTAGTTTTATTTAGTGAACTTATGTTGCATTCCAGACTTGTAATTTTCAACAAGTACATAACAAGATGTGAAAGGTTAAGCGATTGGTCTGTAAAGACGTGCAAAGAAATAATGCTACCAAATCTTTTCGTCCCTCAAAGTCATTTCTTTCAATTAAACCAGTTACAGGCAGTTTTGAATGGTCAAGGTCGGTCAGTCAAAAGAGATGAAGCTATTTGCATGTTCCAAAGTGTAGACCTCGATGGAGAAGAATGTGTAAGAAACTCTACGGAAACTCTTATCAAACAATATTGTTCGGGATCGCCCGAACTCCGTTGAAATGAAACACAAAGATAATTGTTCAGAGGCAAACGGCGGCGAGGACTTAATGGGAAGCTGGCTGACTTGACGGACAGAGGTTTCTCTCACTGAGCTTGTTGAATCGAACTACGGCGCTGCTAAAACACGCAGCTCCTTTTATACAAAACCGTTTTGAGCTGGCCAGCGATCCATTTTGCTGGCCAGCGATCCATTTTGCTGGCCAGCGATCCCTTTTCCTCACCCCCGATAGCATTTATTTACTATACTTTTATTTACAGGCACCCTGAGCTGGCGCGTCTCTATTTTTCTAATAGAGAACCTTAAAACCTATCTTATGACCTATTGACCTTACCTCTACGACGTCCCATCACGCTATGGCGCGAGGTCTTTTTTTTTTTTTTTTTTTTTAGGTATGACCACTAGCAAGTTAACACACGTGGGATATTAACTGCTTAACCGGACTAACCTGTGGTGGCTTCAAATGAATTTAAAGCCCCCAGCCAAGGCAACAAAACTAGCTACAAGCTAAAAACACTACTGACCGCTCACTAAGGGCATTCCCTGTGGAATACGACCTCGGCTTAGCGGCGTCAGTTTGGGACAGCAAGGGACAATCAGGCTGGGTCGTTTTATTATTTAGGGGTTATTAAAGCTAAGGGCTCAGCGGCGCGGGCTGGCTCGTTTGCAAAAGTCGGGGAGGGTTTTGAGTGGGTCGTCGCGACGGACCTCGGCGGCGAGGTCGGTATATGGAACGCGGTCTGTATCTGTTTATTCTAAGGGTGCTGGTTTCCCTACAGCTTTCCTGTATCTTTGTGATCTCGTCGTCGGATTCGACGAGTGTATGCCGAGGACGGCGAATCTTACTAATACGAGAGGGAGTGTACTGGGTTGCCTTTGAAATCAAAGGGTTTTGGTGCTTTTCAGCGGATTCGAAGAAACGCTTTGTAAGGCGTTTCATAAACTGTTTTAGGGTCGGGATTTTAAGGTCGACATGAAGTCGTTCGTTCCGTACATACCACGGGGCGCCCGTGGCTTTTCGGAGAAATCTATTTTGAATAACTTGCATTCTGTGGATTTGCTTTGGCTTTGTGTGTGCGAATACAGCACACGCATAAGTCATAATCGGTCGTATGCACGTAGTGTAGATGCGCAGTTTACATTTAAGTGATAGCTTGCTGCGTGCATTCAGCATTGCATGGAGTCTACCCAGAGCGAATGCAGCACGGAGGTCAAAGTTACGGGCATATTTATATTCCCCCGTCCCCCGCTTCACTACTATAAAAACGACATGTGGCGCCCCAAACTTGTTTATTCTTGTTGTGGACGTCGTAGAGGCAGGATTATTGAAATACACAGTGGTATATACCTTTATTTTCTCATTTTACATTCTTACATAAGTTTAGTAAGTTTATTTTCACACTACCTGATTCAAAATGTCAAATTATATGTCATGCTAACCTAACCTAAAGTGAGTCATTTTTGGCCGGTGGCACTGCCGGGCAATAATATTGTACTGGATTTCATTATAACCCGCTGGTCAATAATGTGATTTAAATTTGGAACCTCATCTGTCTGCTCAATTGGCGGTATTAGGTACTCACAACGCCTTCTGTCTCTGTCTCTCTCTTTCTGTTCCAGAAAGAAGAAAGATATTCTCGAAACTCTTACTACTTAGGGATGATATTCTCGAATTTCTACAAAATCATAAGGATTGACCAGGGTCCAGGATTGAAGACAATATTATAAGAATAATTGGTTATGTACGGATTATTGTATAAAAGGATAAGAATAACACTTAAAACCCATTTATAGTCGATTTATTAATTTAAAAACTATTTTCTCGAGCATCTCCTATGACGTTCTAAATTCAAATTGCATACAGCCAAGCGTCCGAACCCATTCTACCAGCTGATATAAAGCTCTGTATAAAGCTTTGTGTACACATAAATTGTATTAGGTTGCTAACATTAGGCCTGCACATATTTACTTACCCACAGAGAAGTAAAAAAAAAAACGAAAATCGAGTTGGTCGTGGCCGCTATGTGGTAGGCATACCGAGTGGAACGCAAAAAAGGCGCGGATATTGCAAATCCGTATGGTATTAGAACTAACTTTTTTTAAGTAGGTATACAGTATAGTTCTAAATACATATCTCTACTTAGTGTTTGTAAATTTAAAATATTTCGTTTTTCGTATTATGGCTTCTTATTTTCTCACAGGAGGTGTGAAAAGTAGAGTATCCTCCTCGGGGATAAAGGTGTCTTTGCCTTGGGCTAGCTTGAATCCCTCGCTGCATTCAGGATTCTTGTATTAACTCCCTCGCTTCACTCGTGAGTTAAACTATAAACTCCCTCGCTACGCTCGGGAGTTAACTCTCGAATCCTTCATTGCGTTCGAGATTCAATATGACGCCCGTGACACAAGACACTGCTTTATCCCCTGGGTGCATAATCTACTATTACATAATTTGAGTGAGTATCAAGTATTTAATGCACAATTATTGCTATTTTAGTTGCTATAACTAACATATGACTCTAATTAATGCTTTTAACAACTTAAAACTTTATCTTATACAATAATTAACCATTTTCTAACTCTAAATTAGTGTTTTACATAAAATAATAACAATTTACATCAATTACACACACATTCTTATAAGACTCCTATGATCTGATTTGTTTATGAGAAATTATTATTAGATTGCCCACGTCGCTACTTGCGCCTACTACCGAGGTTACCTCAGGGCGTCGTGCACAAATATTTTTCTACAATGACATGGTTACATCATTCGTGTGAAAATTATACAAACATAAATGTGAGAACGATGTAAAAAGACTTGCAGAATTAAGTGTCCGGAGTAAAAAAGCAAGAATTCATAGACACCTAATTAAAATAAGCCGTGGTAGCTGCGAGATGACCACTAGCTGACGACGCTCGCTCACGCACATGATTCCTGCGCTAGCACATTCGGTTCAACCACTATAAGGGGTGCCAAATAATCCTATATGAGCCACCATCAGCCAGAATTTTGAGTGAGCATGACACTTCTAACCGCCAGGACACATTCAAGTCAAAGAAAGAACTCACACACACAACTGTTATAGGCAGCTAAAAACGCCTTATTGTATCACTTCTGCACCAACAAGAGAGTTACTCTATGTCTCAAACCTCGTAATGGCCGACATGCCGTCCTGAAACTGGGAGAACTGTTAATGAGAGCAAGTTCTCACCCGGTGATGCAGCGTTCGTTGTTTTAGTAGTAAGTCTTGTTGCTTCCTGTTTTGGTAGTACCTACTTCATACTACCGATTCATTGAGTTACAATGAGCTTTTCTTCGGTGACTGACCGGAATAATAAAATTTATCTAACCCTCATCACAGAACGTATCGACTTCCTGAACTAGGAGATCCATGCATGAGCAAACGGTATTCTTCTGTAGGTACAAGCAGCGAGTGAAACGATACGCACTTGAATGGCGGGTTTATAGAGCTTGGGAGCGACCCAACCAAGGTGCGACTGATACGCGTCCACCAGGTGATAAATAATCTAGCGCAGCATCTGGTCGGTGCTTGTCAGTCACATCGACGATGTTTGGACTCGGGGGGTCTAATCATCGTCGGTGTGTTGAACGCGCGCACCAGTAATGGGGGCAATTATCATCAACACTCAAGATGTAACTCGTCCCCAGACGTACTTTTAAATATCGTCTTTTATAAAGGCATATTACAATCGAGTACCATTATAACTTACTCTCCTTTGTAAAATATCCTGTTAAGTTGAAGTTCAGTTCTAAACGTAGGTATAGGTAGAATTTACAAACACCAGCTACCGCGTGTTGATTGCATACAGCCACTTCGCAATTTCTTTACATTCCTTTCAAACAAGTGAGCATCAGCTGTTCTATACTTTGGAAAACGTTTTAATATATAGACAAATACTTTTTTTTGTTAACAGGGGATCCAAAAAAGTCCCTTTTCAGTTTTTTGTAGTTGGTGGCCTGTGTATGACTGAACTAAAATAAATCCCAACAGCTGCTTGAAAAATGACTAGTTTCTTAAACTAACATTTTACTCTTCAATTTACAGAGGTCTAAAAGAGCCTGAAGTGTCGCGTTTTACTAGTATGCTCGACCTACGTAAGACGCCACTGAAAATTCAAATCAATAAGCAAATAGCTTTAGAAGTAACCGTTTATAAATAACTCGCGACTACTATAACTAGCGTCCTTCAGTTGACTTCTACTCAAAAGGGATGAATAAGCACTTTGTAGAATACTCTGAAGGTTTTATTTAGTTTCCTAGAAAAGATTACCAGCTCATTTTGCTTGGTAAACGGATGTTTCAGGGTTAGCGCAATTTTTCATAAGGGATTTCTCGCTGTCAATTCTTAGATGAGTGTTCTCTTAAAATCTTGAAAAAAATACAAGTAAGTACCCCTCATATTTATATTCTCCTAGTAAACACCTTCAAAGTCAAAGTCAAAGTCAAAGTCAAAGTCAAAGCATTTATTTCAATTAGACCATTTACAAGCACTTTTGAATTGTCAAGGTCGGTCGGTCAAAAAGATGAAGCTATTTGCACGTTCCAAGGCGTAGATCTCTATGGAGAAGAACGTGCAAGAAACTCCACGGACACTCTTTTAAAAAAAATATATTTTGTTACAAAATTATGGTTACATCATTCATATTAAAATATTACATATGTGAGAACAATGTAAAAGACGTGCAGGATAAAAAACTTCGAAGTAAAAAGAAACAGTTCAAAGAAACAACGCGCCGCGCGGCGTGACTGCTGGCGTCGACCAGGAGAGGTTCTTCAAGGCTCTTCATGTGACTGGCCGAAGGTGCAGTGTGCTTGCCAAGGTGGGTCGGAGCTGTGCGACGTGCTGACGTGACTGCTGGCGTCGACCAGGAGAGGTTTTTCAAGGATCTTCATGTGACTGGCCGAAAGTGCAGTGTGCTTGCCAAGGTCGCTGATGACGTTGATGATAGAGGCTGAGGATGCTGACCAGGAATGCGCGTCCGCTGCATGCTGGTGGTCAGGATACCCGTAGAAGCCGAGGGTACTGGCTGGCTGTATGACTCGCTTGCTCGAGAGCTTGAGGTCACGATGAGAAGTGATGATGATGATGATGATGACGTCATGATGAGGTAGCTGCACGAAGGCTGCGCTGACGTTCAGTGTCGAGGGTCACCAGTTTGGAGGTAGCGGAACAGAGAGTAAAGTCCCACATACCTCCGCTGGAAAGAGAGGATCCTCCGACCAGACGGTTGTAGGTGTCTGGTGGGCAACTGCCCGAGAGTTGATATTTGGGCTATGCATGTGTTCTAATCGCACGGTAAACTTTGATATCGCGATTTAGGATTTTGTAGTTAGTTCGCAGTTGTCGAGATAGATGGCGCTGCGAGTCTCATTTGTTGTGATGTTGATTCTGCTACGTTGATTTTTGTGGCGGCATGAATGCCGCTACAAATTAAAATAAACCATGGCAGCCAAGGGATGACACTGTCTTAGCTGACGGCGCCCGTTCACGAACATGACGCATACGCTAGCACCATTTGGCTCAACCATTTTTAAGGGAGCCAAATGATCCAACGCACGCGCCACCATCAGACAGACTTGCATGACATTCCCAATCGCCAGGGTACATTCAAGTCAAAGATCTACACAAAATCTAAATGATCTAAATGATCATTATAGTTTAAATTTAAGGTACATAGTACTCACAAATTGACACTGCTGCCGGAGTCAAACTTTCTGGCTTCTTTCTTACTGACTGTCAAAAATCAATTAACAAAGGGCTTAACGTGCTCTTCGAGGCACGGGGCTCGGTATGTAATGGATGGTCACCCATCCACAGACCATCCTTGGCAAGCAATGCTTAACCTCGAAATTTGAACCATGCATGTGGCTCTTATTTTTAGCCTCGAGCTCCTTTTAATAATAAATCGTCCGTTACATTGGTATGTTACGGAACATGTAATTATAATACAACACACGCTATACATACTCGGTAACACAAACCCTTTTCTCAACACGTTGGACACAAAAGGTCCACTGACAAATGATCCTTATTTTATCTAGAGAACCAAATCGGAAGAAAAACGTAACAATATCCCGAGACAAATGATACATTTTATCTGATAGATGTTGATTGTCGGCTCCGGTTGTTGTCCAATGTTTCAACGCCATCTGGGTTCTGACAACGCTGGGCGGCCATCTTTGTCAATGGGATTCACAGTACATTAGAACTTTTAAGTATTGCACTGTTCATAAAGGCTGCCTGTCCATTGACGCGGAGTAACGGAAAATGCAGAGCGGGGTTGCGGACTGTGTCTGTCCATTGATGAGGAGCGAGGAGTTAGAGAGAAGAGTTGCGGACTGAGCGGAGGTCACGTGACGAGTTATTTGAACGTGCGGCCGATTTTTTCCGTATCCCCACTCCGTTTCCCCGCTCCGCTTCTGCACTCCGCTTCTCCGCTCCGCTTTTCCGCGGCGCTGCCTCGCTCCACTTCCCGGTTTTGTATCAATTTTTGAACAAGTTTACAAATCCCTGTCCACCGTTGCGGATCGGAGATTTTATGCGATTCCATTGGTATCATTGGCACAGCTCCACTCCGCTCCTCTCCTCTCCGCTCCATTGTACAGTCAGCCTAAGAGCGGCTATTATCGTAATTTTATGGAGATTTCGCATTCGACAACAGTCGGAAATTGTCGAAAACCATTTGTCAAGTTTTGACATTGATTATCTCTAAGATGATAATTATATTGCGACTTGAATTTGAACGAAATTAGCCCTTAATACTAAAATCTAGAATAGATTCTCTGATGTAAAAATGTACCTAAGTTTATTGTAATTACTTGAAGCTTCTGCCTCTTGATCGGAACGCACAACGCTGCGATATGCGGTGCCGGAGACATACTTCTCCTCGCCGCTGACGCATACTGTGACGGAATTAGATAGTATAAAGTACCTACGTACAAAGGTATATTAATAAATGTACAAACAAACCTTCGTAAAAGTATAAACAAGGAAAAAGCTTTTCCGCAAACGTAACAAATTGTTCTACTTACAAGATTTGGAAACTCAATTTGTGCTTTGTTTCTTCATAAAACTCATCATAACATTTGGAACGAGAAAGAGTTGGTAGGTACTCGTACAGTCAGCAGCTGAAATATAGAAGTTTGATAATTATGTATTCAAGAATCAAACTCAAAAGTCATTTATTAAAATTAGGTAAAAAGTATGAAGCCAGTTCTCCAAAACGCCCAACCGTCACCATTTACACCTACTGTTTTAGCTAGGAAAATGTGGCGCTTCAAACTCCCCAGCAACAGTATTTATGTTTATCCGTTAAGAGCGTTTACGCGGTACGGCTTTTCAGAGTTCAGGGGGAAGGATTTAGTGATTTTTCACTTTCTATAGAAAACTTAAAATCGCTCTCTCTTTCCCTCTGAAATCTTTTTCAAAAATGTTTTCTGATAACTTTTTAGACCTGGATATCTAGCGCATGCATACCAAGTTTCGTTAAAATCGGTTCATTCATTTTGAAGAATAAGGACTTGAAAGTTTGTATGAAATGACATACGGCGTACACGCCCTTAAGTAATCTGTCCCTAGATAAAATCCTAATTACAAAAGGTAACAACAAAGTATTCAAATGTTATTGTTAGCATCCTATACTGACAGTTTTCTACGCAATATTTGAGAATGGGTGTGCTTACCTATTCAAGAAAGCTTTGCTTTGAAAACTTATGTAGCAAAGATGATTGAACCTCCTATGAAATGCCATTATCTTCATGAATCCGTTGTGCAAAAGGGATAGTGCTATTCGTCCTATAATAGTTCCGTCTTTCTCTTACAACGTAATCAGGATGGCTTAGCACGTCATAATAGTGTCACCTGAATTGCTTAGCTATTTTTGTGGCTGACTGTACACCATTGTACGCCTGTCGCAATTTTTGCGACGTCACTGTTTTAAATCGTCGTAAAATTGTTATGAGTCTATAAAAATATCCAGAATCTACGACGTCAAATGCAATGAAAATTTTAAAGCCGTTCTGTCTATTTTTGTAAATCGTTTTAAAATTTAGGCTGATAACATTAGCTATGTGGCTGTCAAATGTCTAAATATATTGATAAATGGTTGTTAATGGCTTTTAAAGTTTCATTAGTTTAGAATATTGAGACATTTTAATATTGAGTTTATAATATTGAGAAAAGGTTCGAAGATTTTAATTTGCAAAAAAAAATTGTCTTCTGAAGGATTACTGAAATAGAGATCTAAAAATTCATTTCATTTTAAAAGACCTCTATTTACGAATATAGCAAGAAACTGTTTAAAACTACAGTAGGTACATACTCGTAAAATAAAACAACGAAAACATAACACCCTTTCATTACCTATTTGAAGCTCTTCAAGAACCATTGCGCCTGAGGCCATAGACAACTCCCTATTTCATAACGAAATAGATACCTAGATATAACTACGCGAAAATCAAATATTTTTGTTGATGTCACATAAGCATAAATTTTACACAATTATGGCTAAAACCGAGATATCGCCAATTATTACGATTTTCCAGATAAATATTTTGTCACCTCAAAATGGCACCATATCAAATGCACGACAAAATATGAGTTTTCTTCGAACCTCTGACAGTTCCGTTGTTTTCAGTCTAAGTGTGCTTCAATTGCTCCGCCACAGAACATGAAATTCAATTTTCTATGTACAATAATTAAAGGTTTACCAAGCTTATCCAGAACGAAAACTTCTTAAATAAATGATTAAATATATTGAAAAACCACATTCCTAGCTATCGATTTAAAATAAAAATAATAAAATCATTCCAAAAGTTAACACGCAATCGGTTTTTATGGAAGAGAAACAACAAACGACCTACTAAATAACGTCACGTTTTTCAACCCTTATTTCTATTCTAAACAATTTCGTATAAGCCTAAACGTAATTGAGCGATTAATCTCCTTAATCACCACAGAGCAATCTAAATAAGCCTGATTATCATCAGGGAGAAAAAAAGAAGACAATTTATCTTCGCAGTGAACTGTGATAATTAATTTGTCAGAGGAGTAATTACTTGAGCTTAGAATGACAGCTGTCAGTTCGCTTCAGGCATTCGGAGCCATTCGGACGGGGTCGGACAGAATCGGATAAATCGTCTATTCCGTTAGTAGGTAATAGATTTTGTTTATTTTGTGTAAAGTAAGGGATACAAAGATGATGATGATGTTGGAGATTTTCATTTGCGAAAGACAGGGAATCAAACCTATTTATTTATTAATTAAAACTTTATGCACCCGTAAAACACTCTGCAATTACACGTAACCAAAATTAACAAAGTAATTGAAAAAATCGACTCCAATAAATCGAGTCATGTCTTTTCAACGGCGGCGTGACGGGAATTCCGATTTTAAAAAAACTTCTCGATGATGTCTCAACATAGGACCCGTATCAAGAAAAAAGCCAACATCGGAATAAGTGCATTACACAATTAATTTAGCAATACATTTGGTTAACGAGCGTAGGTACTGTTTGAACAACGATTTTCAAACAAAAAGCTGCGTTTTTTTTATCACAGCAGAAATAATGAAATAGGTTTTTTTGTGGCCTGGCACAGCTCTTTTCATATTTAATTATTATAATAATAATCATAAATCATTTAATTCGAGTATCAAGACTCATAGTGTTACTAACAATGTAGGTACTTAAAAACTATGTTAGTAATACAATTACATAGACAAAAACACAATTGGGTACACTAAAACTAAAACAGACAACAGATTGCGACATCATTGCCGCAAGGTGACAGGCCCAGCCGAAACCCTACAGCAGTGGTTCACAATCCAGCCATAGACAGGATGCTGTTGGCGCTGCCCCGCATCCTACGGACCAAGGATGCACACCGCTTCCGCATCACCGTGTAGAAGCAGTCTACGTGAGCTACAGCAAAAATCCCTAACGCGCTGCAGTATTGGGGCAACCCTATAAGCACCCTAAATGCGTTATTGTATTGGTCGCGAAGGGCGCTGTATGATTTTTGAGGAAAATGAACCCACAAACAGCAACTGTAAAAAAACGTGCAGTAAGCAATAAATATAGTGCGCTCGACCTCTTTTGAGGCACGCCTGAATCTGCAGGCAATCGTGTTAACTCTCACACACAGCGCCCTCCGCTCCCTGTCAATATCCTCATCGTCCTTGAGGTCAGTGGTCAATAAGTGACCCAGATGTTTAAAACGGTCTACCCTCACAAGGGGTACACCGTTTAACTTCACTGAAGGTACTGTTTCTGGGTACCCCTGGCTCCAAAGACCATGACTATACTTTTCTTAACATTATATGCGAGACCATGTAGTCTGGCAAATTGCTCGCAAGTGGCTACTAGTGTCCTTAGACCGCAGATTGACGCGCTCAGCAGCACCGTGTCGTCGGCGTATCTAATGTTATTACAACACACGCCATCAATATGACACTGGATATTGTCCGCTTTTATTCACTCAATTTTATTTCATTGTTTTCTTTCAACGTATAATATTCAAACTGTCTAAAACCTAAGTCGTTAGAGTCTAGAATTCTACATATTATGATTGTTTGTCTAAGTTCTACAGTGTACAACGTTTTGCACTAAGACTTGTCACAAATATGAGACAGGCTGATTTAATCACTTAGGTATGACTTTATGAGACAAGTCAAGGGTATGAACTTTTGAAAGTGATATTAGCTTTATGTTGAAGTATTTACTTAAATATTTATACTATCTTCCAACATTTCCAAAGAGTTAATCAGTGTCAAATTTCAGAAATGTAACGATTTCATTTCATAATAATTCATTTTGGTCGTAATAGAAAAACCAAAGGTACTATTCATGCCGGAAACAAAATTAGAAATACGTCAACACGTAGAGAGAGAAAACCCGGTTCAGCTCAGTAATTTTCAAGATTTTATTAAATTTTAATTAGGTAACCGAGACCGTGCTCATAACGAACATTTATGAAACAAAACACAAAAATGTAGACGACGTCAAAAAATAAATTCCAACCGAAAAGTTTTTTATTACAACAAAAAATGTTTCAAATAGAATTTACGTATCAAAACCAACAAGGTCGCAGTTATCGTATATTTCAGTGTAACCTGGTGACAGCTAGGGACCCCAGACGAGGGTCTTGGGGTCACAAAAAACCCCCAAGGGCCCATCAGACCCCGAACCACGGTAATTCCTAATTAACAGGTCTGTCCTTCAAAACACGCAATTTTTCACATCGTCGCTTAAAAAAACGACTTGGATTAAACCGAACTGGATAAGGTGCAAAATTGTTTTTGTTAATTTAGTTAAATATTAGGTTAAATGAAATAAAATTTATACTGAAGGTTGTTAAAAAATACTGATTTTCAGTTTCCCATCAATAAAAAGGGTAATTACTGAATCTAGATAGACAGCGAAAAGGCCATTCCTCTTAAGACATAATATTAGTTCCCCAAATAAAATCTACAAAAAAAAAACGCGGGCATCTGCAGACTAAGTATAGATTACGGTCCCCATCTTTACTTCTCTTACGATCATAACGCTATACAGGCTTGCTGCCTACCCGTTTTATAGCCAGTCGTAATCATAAAGCTGTACTAGCACTCTCCACTTTATATTTTAAGATTGAAAGGGCAGTTTTAAGCTTTATTTCTACTGTTAAAAGGATCGTTAGAATGATCTCTTAATCTTATTATTTCTTTTTTGTCTGGACGCTTTGACAGCCTCCTGTTTCTGTCCACAAACTTTAGGATCTTTGCTTCCCTTTTCAAAATTAATTGCAAGTATCCGCTTTTTATGGGCGGTTAGGTTAGTTGACGCGCGTTTTAGAAACGTGCGTCGACGGCGCACTTTTATCCTACAGAGCTCTACAGGCTGCGTCTGACTCGCGTGCGTATCGCGTCTGTATCGCTACAAACGCGCTTCAACGGCGCGTTTAAAAAACGTGGTGTGCACAGGCCCTTAGGAAGCTGACCGAACGGTCTTCTTTCGTTTTAAAAGGCTCGGAAAATCCGTAGTAAACCACGTGTCATATCAAATTTAATTTCGGCATCGACGAAACGACAGAATTTAAGTATGTGATTTGAACTGATTTCACACGAGGAGAGAATTTCTGGAATTGGCAATAATTGTGGTTCGAGGTTCCATGCTTTAGCACCAAGTTCGGTGGTAAAGTAGGAAGTTATATTTTCCCAGCAGTGGAGCGATATACACCTAGACGGTTAACTAAGAAAACATTATAAAATATGTAGATAGGCACGCGTTTGACACGTCTTTTCTTCATCTCACCTGATAGTAAGAGATGATGTGGTCGATGATGGAGCACGATTGCCTAGAAATAACCTATTCACTCTTGACTTAAAGACTACCAGGTTGTAAGTATCAAGAAACACAGACTCAGGAAATTCCACTTCTTAACTATACGCACAATGAATGTGTTCCAAAAACGTGCGTGTGGGTGGAATGTCCACCATGTACCGATGGCGCATCGCCGTACGTCTTGTGGTTCGATGATGGAACGGGCTTGGCAGAATTAAACTATGCAATTCCGTTGCACACTCCCCTAAATGCAACCTAGCAACTCGGCGTCGACGCTCAAATCTTTGGAGCTTCAAATCGACGAGCCTACCATTGCCGATGATCCTCTTGGCTCGTTTCTCAATTGACTCAAGGGCATCAAACTGGTATCTGGCGATTCGCTCCAAAGATGAGAGCAGTACTACTTACACGATCGAACATGCCCTTGATAAAGTTTAAACAGCTGATCCGGCGCGAAGTACCGTCTCTCTGGACTTCTTCTTTGAATACTTTAAAAGTGTTTTATTTGTATTACGTGTAATGAAAAATGTTTTTTCCACCAATTCGATTGTCAAGAACGTGACGCGAAATTCAATATATTGAGAAAAGGCTAGAACCTGAAAAACGGGCTCCAATATAATGTCATAGCACCTGAATAGTTTGGCAAACAATTGCCTTATATTGCTTTCTGTTATTTATGTACTCTAGAACCCGCTTCTAGAATACCTAGTCGTAGTTTGATGCTATGTAAACTTGTCGGTTTATGCTAAGGTGACTCGAAGAAGGTAAATTAAAATTGACGTTAAGGTTGGTGCAGTGATTTGGATTTTTAGTACTGAGAAAGTAGACGTGTATTAGATTCCGGTCGGAACAAAATATTATTAGCAAGCTCTGCAACTCTAGAAATAGCTGTGATCAAGGTTAGGTTTCTATTGGCAAAATTGTCACTGTAATCTAAGTAGATCATACTTAGATTACAATTTAGCCTTTTACAAAGAAGCGCAAAATTCAGCGATAAATATGAACTTAAAATAAGCGGTACATTCTTTGTTTGTAGAAGGTAATATTTAAAAGACCAGATCCGATTGTAAAAATCGTACAGCGATAGAAAGAAAGGGACACCATCGTTCAGTATCGGTCGAGACAAACTACCTATCTGTTTAATCAAACACAAGTGAACCATCCCTCGCTATAAATTAATAGAACACCCACACTACCCACAGCACACATCAATCATTCAATAAACCGAGATATCAGTTGAACAATGCTCTCTTATCTAGATCTTCTAACACATTAGTCACTCACTGTCGGATACACTCATTAAGTTAATCCGATTCGCTGCAGTAAGGTTTGTTTACACAAGGACAGTTACTCGCCCGTCGAGAAGCCAGTCTTATCACGCATTTGCCGCAGTCATGGTGTTATTTACAAACCGCCTTTCTTAGGGAGAAAATATCTAAATGTCATCGGATTATTACCAAAAATATTTCACTGATAGAAAGCTACATTACTACTTTTAGGCTACTTTTTATCCCGACAAAGGACACCTGTAGGATAGGCTAAAGGAACGCACCCGTAGGACAAAGTTAGTAACTATATCATTTCGATTGAGACAAACCATTAACACTCATTATGTTAACACGATTCACTGCAGTAAGATTTGTTTACATGAGGACAGTTTCTCGCACGTCGAGAAGCGAGAATTTTCATGCGTAACTCGAAGACGATATCACCATTTTGTGTATCGCTCTAATCATTCATTATTTCAGTCAAAATACGTTCATTGCCGGACTTCGAGTGGTCATCGGTCTTCCTTGGCTGAACTCACCAGGTTATTAGCGTAAACGTAGGTTCACTTTCAAGCAAAATATAAAACTCACCTACGATTAAAATTTACCACCTTTTCCTGCGACTTCGCTCCTGTGGCTGGGAAGGCTAAGAGACCGTAGGAACCGATCAGTATTTTGGAATAAAAGTAGACCATAGCCAGTAGTAGTAGATTATAGCTTTAACACACAAACAATTTGAGTCATCAATTTTTTTTATTGAAGAATGGGCTAGAATAGTCTTGACCTCGATCACACCTGATGGAAAGCGATGGATGAGGTGTATGATAAAGCGAGCGAGAAGATGCATTGAGGCACTGGTACTCCGAAACACACCAGGCTGCTTGACGCCGGACTCCAGTGTGGGAGGGTGGTCGTACGTATGTACTTATTTTTCAAAAGCGAAGTACCTTTCGCTATGCGACTATCGTACGGACTGTTTACGAGTCTTTTTTCAATATCCATTCGAAAATGGCATATTCTAGGCGAGAAACTTTCCCCGTACGAATGTTAGTCAGCCATTCAGTTAATCCGCCTGACTGTTATCTACAGCTATTACATTAATTGCGTGCTTACAGTGTAATCCTCACGAAGCGTTGTGTGAAGAATTGTTAATGGAATAATGGGTAACTGGTTAATTGGTATGTTTAATTGAATATAGAATGAGGAAGGCGCGTTTTAGGGTTTTGCTTCATTTACATTAACACGGTTAAATGAATTGCAAGATTTTTGTTTCCTATTTGAGTAAAAGTATCGTCTAAAGTATAGGTAACTATTTAGAAGTAACAAACACTCGTTTTTTTGATAATCGTGTAAATACTAAAAATATTTTTTTTTATCTTCACCTGGCCTGGTTTTCTTTGATAATTATTATTCTACGCTTGTTTTCGTCGCGGATTGAACTCTTTGTCGCGGATTGAACTTTTGTCGCGGATTGAACACTTTGTCGCGGATTGAACACTTTGTTGGATTCAACTACGTAATTACATTTTAGGGTACCTGTAAACCATGGCCAATATCCTAATATATAAAATTCTTCCGTTACTGAAGACTGACTGACTGAGTGACTGACAGACAACGCACAACCGAAACCGCTGGCTTTCCCAAAATTCCTACGGGAAAAAAACGGCTTATGCACGTACAAAGTTGCGGGCAAAGGCTAGTTCAAATACATAGTTTTCATAGCGCTTAACGAAGCCGAGAGTCAAAGCATCGATGACGGCTTTGTGTTGGGTCTTTTTACACCCTGTATAACACATAGGGTTATCTTCATCACTGACATAATCAAAACAATTATCTCACATGGAGCCGCGGGCGCAGCTTCACTTAGAATCTCATAAAAGCAGGATGATACCACACGCAATTTTCCTGTTGCCCATAATCCAAGCTTAAGCCAACACCAAGGAGAGGAAAATTAGATGACAAACATTTTCCGTGTTTGCCCACTTGTTGTTGAACGCAATCTAATAATAAAACTTAAAAAAAAAAAATTGACTATAAGGTCCATAATTCAGTTAGTATTTTGGTGTTAGTAACAATGGTGCTTAAATAAGTAGGTTAGTATTGTTAGTTAGTATAACACATTATTATTTAAGTTGACCTATGACTACAAATACTTGTTTCTTTACTGAAAAATTTACAGTTAGGAACTACAACCAAATGCTGTAGACAAAATATCTAATTTTAAATCCGTGTTTAGTTCGCAGATCACGTAAATTCACAGTAAAACTATTTTCTTAATGTCGATAAATCTAAGAACAGATTTATCGACATGAAAATTAGCATTCGTTTGTATTCGAAAATGCGATGATTGCCGAGGGACATAAAGAAAATAGTTGTACCTACTATACGCTTCTATGACGTAGGGGTTATGGCACCCATAATATTATCTGACCGGAATCATTCGTTATTGTTTAATTATCCCTTCGAGGAATGTGAACAATAGTGCATGTTTTATAATAATAATAATAATAATCATTTACTTCAGACTTGGTCCATATTTGTTAGTAACAATATGCTTAAAAACTAATGTTAGTATTACAGGTTCTACTACACTGCGACATGAAGCCTCACCCACCTTTGCAGCATGGGGGACTCCCACCTATCTGCAAAAACACTCAGTATAGTGTTGGTGCTGCCACGCACGCGAGTGAGTAGGGAGGCGCATCTTTTCCTGATTATAGCGGCAAAGCCATCAACCCGCGCCTCGGCAAACATCCCTGACGCACTGCATCGCCACGGCAGCCCCAACAGTACCCTGAGTGCATTGTTATATTGGACACGAAGGTCGCTGTATACCCGCTGCGAATAACCGACCCATAGGCTACAGGTGTAAAAAGATTGACAAAATGCTTTAAAAAGCGTGATCTTCACTGAATTCGTACACCGTGCAAACCTGCGGGCCAACATATTACAACGTACAGCCAGCGACCTGCGTTCCCTTTCAATATCTTCATTATCGCTTAAATCATCGGTGACCCAGTGACCCAAATATTTAAATTTAGACACCCTACGTAGTGGAGTGCCACAAAGTGACACATTCGGAAGTGCTGGGTAAGAAAAACCACTTGCTTTAAAGAGCATCAGTTCACTCTTCGTAACATTATATTTGAGCCCATGGTCCACCGCATATGATTCACAAATTGCCACTAGTTTCCTCATGGCACCGATTGATGGACTCAGCAACACCATATCGTCTGCGTAACTAAGATTATTGGTACACACTCCGTCAATATGACACCCGACCTTGGTGTTGCTGAGCTCAGCAATCAGCTGGTTCATGTACAGGTTGAACAGGCGAGGCGAGCTTAATCCCCCCTGCCTCACTCCGCATTCCAACCGGTACATACTCGATAAGGAACCATTCCACCTTACACAATTGCGTTGATTGCTATACCAATACTTGAATATTGATATAACTTCAACCGGTAAAGAAGTTTCAGATAACAACTTATTCCACAGCACGTCATAATTTACAAGATCGAATGCCTTCGATAGGTCCAAAAAACAGGCAAAGACAGGCGTTTTTCTATCCTTGTAGTACTGCACCGTCTGCTTTAGACACAATATAGCGCTTTCAGTGGACAACCCCGGCCTAAAGCCAAACTGAGCGTCATGTAGTTCGAGATGATTAGCCAACTGTGTGTCAAGCAGACGATCCAGCACCTTGGCTGAAACAGTTGCCAAGGATATAGGCCTGTAATTGGAGACATCAGAGGCATCCCCAGTTTTATTTTTAATAATAGGCACCACAACGGTGAACATGAGGCTATTTGGTAAATAGCTGTGACTGACACACAAATTAAACAGCATGGCTAGGACACGTGTCAAGTGCACCCCTGCATATTTCAGATGTTCGATGCTGAGCCCATCATGACCTGGTGACTTTCCCCCTTTCATAGATTTTACCACTGACGCAACTTCCTTAGGGGTAAACCGAACATTAATGTCCCCAGAAATGGCCTCAGCATCGACAACCCGCCCAGTACTTGTAAGTGGTGACTCAATCTTAAAGCGCTGCCTAAATAGGTTTGCTATTTCTGTTGGCTCGTGCACGCCCGCCACGCTCACCGGAAAGCTCGACCGTGGATTTAATTTATTTGTTGCCTTCCAAAATGCACCAAATTGCTTGTCTGACTGATTTTTAGCAATAATATCCATTTTAATTTTTTGCTCATTATCTTGGCAATATTTTAGCTTGTCTTTAAAAAACTTTCTGGATTTGCACATATTTGCATAAAAATACCCCGATGTGGGTTTATTATGTTGCAACCACGTCTGATAATGCATGCGAGCCTCCCTGTGAGCATCCCGCACATGCACATTCCATCCAACCACATATTTTCTTTTAAAGCGCGCATTTTCAGTACCTACATACGTGTTATATGCACCTTCTTTCAAAACACTTATAACTGCATCGTACATCTCATCTAACAGTCTGTGGTGGCTAGTATCAGAACACATTCCCCGCGAACATAACATAACACATCTATTATTGTAGGTATGTCTCTACGACCTTTATGTTAAACAAATGAATAATTATGATTTATGGCGTGTAGATGAAATACCTATGGTAGGCGCCAGATGAACTTGCAATAAAGTACATTGACCTTTCCATAATATCCCTTCGAAGATACCCAAACAATAAAATATGAACCGTTTTTCATTACAAGAGAACGTAAAGGATCACGATAGAAATCGATACAGGACAGCTGTACGTCTTGATTTCTGGTTTTGGTATTAAGAATGACTGAGAAATGTATGTGGGTCAATGACCGTTATTGCACATTTATATGGTAACCCACTGTACCCAATAAAAGATTGACCTTATTTTCGAAAAAAAATCTACTTACTAATAATAAAGCTGAAGAGTTTGTTTGAACGCGCTAATCTCAAGAACTACCCGTCAGATTTTGAAAATTCGTTTTGTATATGATAGCCACATTCACAAGGAAGACTATAGGCTATACGGGAACGGGAAATTCCTATAGGAACAGGAAAAAACGAGATATGCGCGTACTAAGTCGCGGGCAAAAGCTAGTAGAAAATAAAATGGCAGCTGCGACAACAAACTAACGACAAACTTACTTGGATGATGAATGAATACCTCACAGTTTAGTTCATTATCACTTTATAACGTGAAGTGTGTCATCTGTTTCCGAGTTGGATGTTATAAAAACTTTGAGAGACTTCCATTTATTATTTAATTCCATTTATTTTAGGAGAATTTCTTTTTAGAGAAGATCGTGCATATGGAGGGTTGCGGTTTTTGTTCGAAAGAATTATCGCGACCCTGGAACGTAAGAGGCACTAGGAAGAGCATGGATGGGTTTTAGTCAGTAAGAGTCTGACACTTGATGATTTCACATCCTTAAAAAAAGGGACTCCATGGACACTCTTTTATATCAGTGTTTATGTTGCAGTCAAAACTCTTTACCAGTCAAAAGTACTTTTGACTGATTAACACCTGTGTTCAGATAGGTCGACGGAGCCCCGCTTTGCGGGTTCTTATTTCTGGGTGGTTTAAAAAACGACGACAAACGACGATAACGCCTTTTTTAACTATTGACTGGTTAAGAGTTTTGACTGCAACATTTACAAAAACTACAACAGACTTCCTAATAAAAACCACTACAAAGTACAAAATAACTTTAATTTTCCAAAATTATAGTTAACTAGCACTTCCTTCCTGAATTAAAGTCTAGCAGTTCTATTCGTAAAAACTTTATAACAATAACGAGAAATTCAAAATTTCCATGGAAAATTTTGAATAAAGATTCTGTTTAGTTGATCACTATTTTAGCTAAATACTGGTTATAAAGTTGAATACGGAACATAAAAAAAAGACGGTGTTTTTTGTTGTTTCTTCGTTTTTTGACGCCGACTTCCGAAATTATAGTTATTTTATACTTTGTAGTGTTTTTTGTTTTGAAGTCGGTTGTTTTCTTTTCGTAAAAAAGTTTGTTTTATTTTTCACTTTTTAGTGGTTAGCTTTAACTAAACCCAACGCAAAAAGAATCATCAAGATCGGTTTATAAACAATAAAGTTATTCCTGAATAGATAACCCCAAAACCATGGTTGAATTGTACACATCTACGTACCCCTTCAAAGCGTACCGGCGTGACGATATGTTATGAACTGGTGTTAACAATAAACAGACATGTGATTTCAGCAATCCCGGCAGGTTTGCTATCATTTATTGAAGAGTTCCGTCACCTATCTCTAAAGTTCTTCATCAGATCTTCACCAAATTGAAATGGGACCAGTCCGGGAAGATACTCTACCAAACAAAGAATCGTCAAAATCGGTTGACAATTGGCGAAAATATTGCTGAACAAACGTACAAAAAAAAAAGAAAAAAAAATCAGTCGAATTGAGAACCTCCTCCTTTTTTGGAAGTTGTTTAAAAATGGTTTTGAATGCGGCTGTTATATAACTAAAAAAGCACCAACCCACGCCACGGTTCAAAACCAGGGAGGTGAGCGAGTTAATAGCTTATGTTAACACTGCCGCAATTCGTCAAAACACATTTTTGCACATTAGTAGCAGTAGCACTGCAAGTATATATAAATAATACAGGAAGAATACTCCACCATAAAAATCTAAGCACGACACAAACGCATGAAAAAACGAATAACTCAAGACTCGAGACGCACAACGCTCGAGGAATAATGTAAGAAGGCGAAAAAACAAGATTGGAATAAATTATTTTAACTTTCAACGCTTTGTTACTGCTGCCGGAACATATCACAATTCTAGCGTCTGCCCGCGGTTTCACCCGCGATCTTGTCCTGAGGGAACGTCCTACTTATTTTTCTCCTTTTAGTGCCGATACAGTCCGGGGAATGTAAGGTACTCTCAGTCCGTCAGCTCTATGGTCTCGCTCAGTATTTAGAAGACACACCTACCAATATTCCTCTAGACACACAGCAGAAAACCTCATTCGCCAGATACCAATCCAACATACTTAGGGCACACATCTACAAAAAAAAAACTTTTTCACAAAAAAAAGAAACCGACTTCCAAAAAACACTACAAAGTTCAAAATAACTTTAATTTCGCAAGTCGGTATTTTTGGTTGCTTCTTCGTTATTTGACACCAACTTCCGAAATTTTTTTTGTAAAAAGTTTTTTATTTTTCACTTTTTAGTGGTACCCCACACCTAACAACACCACTGGAAAGTCACAGGAAAACAAAAATACGAAATTTCGTATACATGGATGATTTTTCCACATATTTTTTTCCAGATATTTGGATTTAAAAAGCAAAATACTGAACCGATTTTGATAAAATTTCAATGGGACCAGTTGGGAAGTATACCCTTTCCAATGAAAAAAGAATTTTTCAAATCGGTTGGCAAGCGACGGAGTTATGCGCGAACAAACATAAAAAAAATGACAAACATCCGAATTGAGAACCTCCTCGTTTTTTAGAAGTCGGTTAAAAACTCACCAAGTCATTAACATTCGCGACCGCAATAAATACAAAATAATATTAATAATAATATTATTATTAAAAATATATATTTCAATATTATTTTCGTGTCGATAGTATTATTTTTTTATGAATGGCAACGTTATCCATAGTAGCCTCAGTGGCGCTTATGAGTTCCACTAAAGTGCAGGCGGATGGGCACTTAATACAGCTCCAGCATGTAATTCAAGCTTTGGACAGAACATGCTACTCTTTATCCAGATCATGGTTTCCCCACGTGCCAAGTTTTATCTAAATCCAATAATGTGTTCTGTCTATGGTGCCACTATCTTCCAGACTATGATCTATCCCTGGGTCAAATTTCATTCAGATCCGTTCAGCCGTTCCAGCGTGGTTGAGTAACAAACATCCATTCAAACCATCAAATTCATTATAGTAGTAAGAAGTAGGATTTTAAATTCGTTATGATGTAGGTACTCTCGAGACGGTGTGCTGAAAAAAGAATGACGTCATAAAAAGGGAAAAATGTCGGCTGAAATGTTTATTGTATTCTACGTAGTGAAGACATCTTTGTGGGTATAACTTAGAAATTGCTGGAATATTTACTTTGAGTGTCGTGTTCATTTTCTTGTATGTCTTGTATAATTTCTTGGTAAGTTTTTCTTGATAGTTTACTACGAAAAGCTGAATACGAGGAAATCTTCACGTTTGATGTCCGCCTAGTTAACGCGTTGTAGTATAATAGTCATGGTCAACCATACAGCTTATTAAAACTATATTACTTAATCAACAACTAGGCAATTAATTCTACAATTAATAATTAAACCTTGTAAAAGGACATGTTAAGATTCGTTTATGTCCATATATCCCCGTTTACGAGTACCCTAACATTTCCGAATGAAAAAATATAATCACAAACTTTATAACCCATATTTTTGATCCAAAAAAACCAATTCGTCAATCAAATCACCGAAACCTGAAGAGAATATTGACAGGCCAGGCTGCGTTTCCTGGAGAGAACCAATAGAATCGCTTGCGAGGCGAGACTTGCCTCGCTCAGCGCAAGGAATTAGCGATTAGATTACTTAGGTAAATGAGGCGGATTCTGCACAGCACACGCTTGAAGAGTGCCCTGCGTGGGCCTCTGAGCAGCGGGTCCTGGTCGCCAGGATTGGGCGCGACCTGACTCTGCCAGCAGTAGTTAAGGCTATGCTGGCAGATAAGGAAAACTGGAAATAAATGGCCTCTTTCTGTGAGACCGTGATGGTCCAGAAAAAGGCCGCCGAGCGGGATCGTGAGTGAGCTGATCCCGCGATTGTGAGAGTGCGTCTCGCATCTATCGGCTACCCGCGTCCCTCACCAGGTCATCGGTCCACCTTGTGAGAGGCCTTCCAACGCTGCGTCTTACGGTACGCGGTCGCCACTCCAGAACTTTTCTGGCCCATCGACCATCTGTTCTACGAGCAATGTGCCCTTCTCATTGCCACTTCAGTTTGGCGGTTTTATAAAATATATAGATAGCTTTTAATACAAGAAAATACTTTTTACTGAAATGAAATTTTATTTAAAATCCATAAGCAGTTGGAGATCACGGAAAGTAATTTGCACTTCACTCGACTTCGAGTTTGTGGCAGACTGATTTTAACGGAGAGTCTTCGAACCAATCTATAAATGCAAGTATTAAGTAAGTAGGGTACATACCGACTTAGGTACGTCCTTCAAATTATGAACCTTACTTCTAGGAAACATGAAACGCAATCTGCCAATTTTCCAAGGAAAGCTTTGGAAAAAGCTTTTATGCACGATCTATTTATCTATTTCTAAATGTAATGTCCCTAAGTTAGGTAGCTAGAGATACCTAACTTAGGTACATTACATTATTATTTAAAAAAAAAAAAACAATAAAGACACACACACACTACACTTATACACTATATTGTTGTTTTTTTAAATTTCCGTGTGAAGTATAAAGTACTTAGTTCTGAATTCAGATTATTATACACTATAAATCTAATAATTGATGGACATGCAAATTAGCACTCGCAAATGCGATGATTGCCGAGGGAAATTAAGAAAATAGTTGTAGGTACTGTGAGTTTCCATGTTATTTTTCCACATCATTGTAAAGCATTTTCCACAAAACCCACCGTCCGCAGCTACATAAACATAAATATTTGTTTCGGTCCTCATATTTGCGGTGTTGATTGGCTCGTGAAAAAAAATAAACATTCTGTTTTACAATGTACGTGAAAAAACAAAAGAGAAGTTCGTATCTGTTTTTGGTAAACATTGATTCAGATGAACACTGGCATGTTCAATTGTTTGGGGAATAGATACAAATGAAATCACAATTTGAATTTAGAACTCAATATTTTCTGCAGCTTTTTAAACAAGAGGCCAATTCGGATACTGCCTGAGAGAGCCACAATTCCAACTCGGATTCCCAGGAATAACACTTATGACTTATTTTGTAACAGTGGCTCTGAAACTAACCTCGGTCAATTGCGCTGCTGTGCCGAGACTTTGTAGGCAATAATATAATATTTTGGCTAAAACTACGGACTTAGACATCTGTAGGTCTTTGTCAATATTTCAAACATGTTCGATTGAGTTTATTTAAATTTTCATTTGTAAAAAATATTGTTTATTGCTTTTATCCTTTAAATGCTGTCTGTTCAATGTTTTTTTATGAATTAATATTGTTCTGCAATTCATTTCAATTGTAAATCAATTTTTCTTTTTAGGGTTCCGTACCCAAAGGGTAAAAACGGGACCCTATTACTAGGACTCTGCTGTCCGTCTGTGTGTTTGTCCGTCTACTGTCACCAAGCTGTATCTCATGAACCATGAAAGCTTGACAGTTGAAATTTTCACAGATGATCTACTCGTATTTCACTTTACACCTACTCGATATTTAATGTAACTTTTTATTTATATGTCATGTGTTGTGTATATTCTTTGTTGGATATCCTAAGTAAATAAATAAATAGTTTATAATTTCACGCGATCTTTTACAATCTTACGGCGCGGCGTTTGCAATTTTTCGGTAATATCCACATGACATGTCGGTAGCGCATGTCAATCCCATTCTAGTTAAAAATTTTGGTACTTAATCGTTTTAGCTGACGAACTAACGACCGAAGCCCTGAAAAACTAACAAAATGCAAAATTGCTTCATTATCTGCCTAGCCTTTTGCCAACTACATTGGGGTCGGCTCCCAGTCAAACCGGATTTAGCTAAATACCAGTATTTTACGTGGAGCGGCTGCCTACCAGACCTCCACAACCCATTACCTGGGTATCACGGTACTTCTTGGCAAGACTGTTGTCAGATTTTCTTGCTTCTGACAACAATCCGTAACGACTGCTTAAGATCTCCAAATAATAACCGCAGGCACGAAGGAGTCTCGGTATGTTAAGATGGCCACCCATCCACAGACCACCCTCGGCAAGCGTTGCTTAACCTTGAAGATTTGCGTGCGGCTGTTACAATTTGGCCATTTTGCTTCATCTACATACACGTGCCTAAAAAACATAAAGTTAAAATAAATAACCTATAAATACGTCATATCCCAACTAACATTAGGCGCTAATATAAGAGTTAGAACAGATATATAAAAGAGCTAAACAGATCCTAAGGTCATCAATAAGTGCTATCACATGGGAGTTATAGCGAGCTATAACTCTACTATACCCCTGGATTGGGCACAAGTTCTTATGGTCTTAGGTTCCATTATGGCGATGTAGTGGAGTAATAAAAGAAATTAAGAGATATATTAGAGCAATTGTGGAGGTATAGTAGCGCTAACTGAGACTTAAAGCTCTGTGAGAGTAGTATTTAAGTGACTAGTGACTCCTCAAGCGGTATGATAGAACTACATGCTACTTACTGACTTTTTGAGCGCTATAAAGGGAGCAAATGTATGAATATAATATCCGTAAGGGGTATAGTAGATCTATGATGTATCTTACTAACTATTTGAGCGGTTAGAGGGTGGTAATAAGGTAAATTGTTACACCTTGAGTTGCAGTATGGATATACATTAGGAAATTTTAGCGTCAAAGGATATAATTTTTTACTTTTTTTCATAGCCGGCTATGCGGTATGTATTTTATAACGTTGTTATGAATAATATGTTCCCTTGTCAAAAAACCAAACATTGTGTTTACGAAAATAAATGGCGGAGTTAAGTGCTAAAATTTTAACTTATTGTTAGTGGAAGCTGAAGCGAAATTTTCATTGCGAAGGTAAGTAAACTGTCAATATGTGTATGTATTATTAGCAAATAATTGAAGGGCCCACTCTTTGATGTGTTTTTATCTAAAAAAATGTTTTGCTTTACATGGAGCAAAACATTTTTTTTACTAAATATGTAACAAAACCTAACCTATTGACTTAAAACTGTCGTGACCCAGATATTATATGCTAGAATAATAAATACCTTCATTGTATTAAGTTTTCGTTTCGTACATTTTACTGTATTTAATTAACTTCATAATCTAAAAATGGTGGGCGCATGAATTTGGGGATCCGTAGTCATTTCCCAAAACCACTACCTAGCCTACGCACGACTAGTACACGTATCTTATAGCTAGACGAGTGCTAAATTGTTTGATTCGCACACGTCCCTGTCTGTCTACATATTTAAATACATACTGTACAATTCTGCCAGTTAAAGCCTGAATATTTGTAGCAATGGAGTTTAATATGGTCGTTGCATAAACTACTATTTTACAATGCAGACTGAGATTTTTTTACGATACACAACCCACCTTTTGTGTTTTTTTTCAGACTAACCAATACATTTCCTCTCAAATCATTTTGACTTCAGATAACCAAATCCTGGGTATATTTTCTAAGGTTATATTTGTTGCTATAACTCATTAATTATTAACAATACACAATAACCAACATAATTTTATAACTGATTTAAGTAAGTATAAGTTATATCTTTTAGTTACAAAGACAAATTAAAATATAATTGTTTACTTTAAGCAAGTTGTTGCTATAACTAATAGATGTTTAGATATGTATCTTTGTGTTCTTATCTAAATGTAAACAAAGTAATATTATTATATAAATTATATTAGAATTAAATAAAATTAAAATTATAATAGAAAAACGAATACCTGAATACTAGCCATTTAGAAACATCACTACCAAATAGCAGCTATTTTAGGTTAAGTACTAGTACCTATCTTTTCTTATTTTCTATTAAAATAAACATTGTTGAATAGTAGACAAGAATGTTTATGTTGCGATGCCATTTTATACACGGGACCACGGTACTAAAGTGGTAACGAACTCAATAATTTAACCTTAAATAACATAGAGGCTATACTTGACAATATAAGTTCTATTAATAGGGAGAAATATCTCTATTATTCAGCCCTAAATTATACAAGGGAGTTTTGTATCCCTTTAGGAGTTTATAGAGGCTATACTTGACACTATAAGTTCTATTAATAGGGAGAAATATCTCTACTATTCAGCCTTAAATTATACAAGGGAGTTTTGTATCCCTTAAGGAGTTTGGTGTTGTAAAAGATTTAATGAACACCATTGTAGAGCTAGTAGCGTTAATTGCTCCTTTTGTGCAAATATCAGCGCTCCGAAAGAGTTTGTTGTAGCTTGCTTAGAACTTTAGAAGTTAATAGTATATGTTAATTTCTTATATGGATCTTATAGTCGTAAGATTCGTTCAAAGCTATTACACAGAAGCTTTGGTCTATATTGTAGGGATAATAATCGCTGCTCTACGCGTTTAACCTTCATACATTGCTCTTATAAACTTGCTTTGTGACTATAAGCGTTATATTTTATTACTAACACTCTTTTGTTGTCACACACTATAATTGCAGCTACTAATCTACCTTCATAACACTTTGGGTTCTAAAGTAAGCTCTATTTGCAGCCATAATGTTTGTTGGGATACCACCAAAAACTCGAGTCAGACTGATCGAAAGAGATAAGAATCGAGTGAATTGAGTAGAAGTCGGCTTAAAGAGATTGGCTTCAGTTTATTATAAGCCGAAGTCGGATGAAGTGAACGTAATCATGAAAGCTTTGTCGTGTCGCAATGAATTCATCTGAAAGCCCTGCGAGTGCCTCGAGATTGGCGTTTTATTGTTGAATGCTTTTTTATGTGTGGTGTTTGGGAAAGAAAATAAAAGGGCAAAGACTTGGTGTTGTTGATGTTGATTGGTCGTCATTATCATGATTTCAAATGAAAGACGTCTACTGCTGAACATAGGCTCCCCCAAGTGTCACCACTTCGACCGATCCTGTGCACATTCAGCGGAACCTTTCGGCCGTCACCAGGGCCTAAACCACCAACTCCTAAAGCAGTACCTATTGCTTTAATATTACTTCCAGTGGGAAAGAGACGAAGCTATACGTCCTGTATAGCTCCGTCTCTTTCCCACTGGAAGTAATATTGAAGTAATACTGTGGTTAGGCCCTGGTCATCGGTCCACCTTGTGGCCTTCCTTCTGCGTCTTCTGTTACTTAGACGTCACTTCTCAACTTTTCGACCCCATCGACTATTTTTTCAGCGAGAAATGTGGCCTGTCCTACATAGTTACGTATGTACTAACTTCTGTTACGTAGAACTAGTTGTCGTCGGTTTTATAGTGACATTTTTTTTAATTATTGTTACACGTTGATGCTATTTTAAAATAATTATTGAGGTGAAAATAGGGCTTGTTTTGAGTTCTTGATCAAAAGGTTTTGGAAGTCTATGTATCTATTCACAGTTATTTTACCTCTGATTTTTTTCACAGTGATATTTATTCTCTTTGTGAAAATGTTTCCGCCGTACAGAATCCCGACTACAGCTCAAAAAACATTGATCAGATTTTGACCACTGAGGTGTTAATTGATTCAGGGTTTTATTACGACAAACTTTGAATGATTGCCACTGGTGGATTGATTTATTAATAGGACCGCCAACAGAGGCTGCACAATCATCATCATCATCATCATCTTATCAGCTGAAATACGTCCACTGCTTGACATAGGCCTCCCCCAAGTATCGCCACAACAACGGGTCCTGTGCGTCTCGTATCCATCGGCTACCAGCGACCCTCACCAGGTCATCGGTCCACCTTGTGGGCCCTTCCAACGCTGCGCCTTCCGGTACGCGGCTATAAAATCACATGCATGAAAATACAGATAGGGACTAATATACAAGAGTGCGCTTCCAATATAGGCGCCACATCATTCACTTATTATCTAGGTAGGTACATCGAATTTGACAAGAACGAAAACATTAAAATAAATAAAACAACATTACAAGAAAACAAAATGAGATGAAACGCAAAACAATCACCATCATCATCATATCAGCCAAAAGACCTCCGCTGCTGGACATAGGCCTCCCCAAAGTGTCGCCACAACAACCGGTCCTGTGCGTCTCGCATCCATCGGCTACCAGCGACCCTCACCAGTTCATCGGTCCACCTTGTGGGAGGCCGCGCCAACGCTGCGAGCAATGGCCCACAAAAAATAACGCAAAATAATAATCGCAAAACCATAAAAAAATAATGGACAAACTTTAATGTTAAAGTGAAAAGTAGTTGGGTTCAATCAAAGGTTGACTTGCCTTGAGTTCTAGAGTAAATAGGCATAGGTTAAGTCTCTAAACACCAAAGGCGTGGATTTGTTATTAAAAATAAATGGCATTTCACATTCACTCCCAAAAGGAAACCTTTGACATTGAGATTGAGATACCATATCGAAACATCTATTTACAAATAGCTCTTCATCCAATTTTGATGAGAAACCCTAAAAAAGGGCCGTAGGGTAATCCGATCAAATCAAAATTGTGAGCGAATTCTGCCGATATCTATTTTATATTTTGTCTTTGCATCTTAACATAAAACACATAAAATACAGCCGTACTATGACGTGTCATTGCCATCATTATTACTTCGTGAGAGAGAGAAACGGAGCTATACAAGACGAATAGCATTTTAGGGTTCCGTACCCAAAGGGTAAAACAGGAACCTATTACCTACTAAGACTCCACTGTCCGTCCGTCTGTCTGTCCGTCTGTCATCAGGCTGTATATCAGTTAGACAGTTGAAATTTTCACAGATGATGTATTTCTGTTGCCGCTTTAACAAAAAATACTAAAAAAACAACAAAATAAATATTTAAGGGGGCTCCCACACAACAAACGTTATTTTTTTATAGATAATGGTACGGAACCCTTCGTGCGCGAGTCCGACTCACACTTGGCCGGTTGGTTTACAAAATTAAAATTGTGGCAATGACGCGTCATAGTCTGGCTGGTATTTTGCTGCATTCTGCTGCATCAGGTGACACAAGAAGCCGATGCAACATACCTAGTTAGGAAAAGATGATTTCAATAGTGATTTTGAAATTTTAAATGCGATTTTCACCAACGCGGCAACATTTCATATTGCTTGCAGTTACAAGTTACTAACCCATACATGTTCTTCTATTTTACTTACGAGATTGTTATTGGAATCTGAACCATGTTGCTCTAAAACCAAGCAGTTATTTGCACTCAGCTCAGCAGTATAAATCTTACTCTGAAAACTAAAGTGAAGCGAGACTGTAGTGAGCTGTCATTCCAACTGACGCTAATGGCTAGTTTACACAGTGCGAGCTAGCATGCTAGTCAGCCTGCCGAGTAGCTGCAGTGCAGTAACTCGCATCGTATGGGCGAATCTTGCGAGTGCCACGTGCGAGTTGGATAGTAGCTCGCAACCGAGTTACTTCAAGATTTTTTGTTTTCACTTGCCTGCTCGCCTGACAGTAACTAGCATATGGCAGACTTAGAATGTATTTATTCACTAGTTGCCGCCCGCGTGAATGTCGAAAATTATCCCAAGGGAACATACTCCCGGAGTAAGGCATTTAAAAAAGTATTCTGTGTGTTATTCCTGATTATAATCTACCTCTGTGCCAAATTTCACCAAGATTCTTTCAGTAGTTTTTGCGTGAAAGAGTAACAAACATCCATACATCCTTATACAAACTTTCGCGTTTATAATATTAGTATAGATTTATATTTACTACTTATAGACTACTTGAACAAACTTTTCACTTAAGCCGATAAACTTAATGTTCAATACTCATGAAAGCTCAACACAAGAAACTTCGGACCTAATGGCGAGACCTGGTCCACCACAAATAATGTACAACATAGCTCGTTCAATAACGCTTAGTACTTGTTGAAAATCAATACCTATTAATTGTATCTGTAAATAAATGTTTTATGGCTGGTTATGTGGTGTTGTAATTAAGTGTTCTAGATTATTAAGAAGTTTTACATGAGTTAGTGTTGTTTTGACCAGTAATTGCCTCACTCGGGTTAGATAAGGTTCGCCAAGTTAAATCCCTGTATGTAGCCTGTTTCAGACCTTTTAGGTTCAAGAACTTATCGGCGTTGCTATTGTTATAAATATTTAAATTATGCCTTTATTTGTTTATGTTTGTTGAGTAATTACAATAATTTAGAAGAAATAACGTATCAAAAGTAGTTGTATTGACTTCATGTGATTGGTCGAGACTTTGCGACAGTCTCGACCAATCACAAGCAAGTAAAATGGCGGGAGGTATAAAAAAATAGTCGGCAGGCATTTTAATGATATGCCCGCCATACCCGGCCATTCGTGTTTGGACATCGGTGCTAGTCACTTGCAAATCATTATATATTACTGTATTGCTGTAATTATAGTAATAAAGCTGATCTTCAAAGTTTATAAAGTGTTTCTTTATGTTTAAAATCCTTGCCTCTGATTCTTGAACCAGGTCGGTTCACACTATGGAGTCCAGTACCGTTAGATAAATCAAAATTATATGAGAATGACATGTGGTCAATCCTAAACATTTTGACAAGCGCTAAGGAACTAAGGTTCATAGCACCCTATAAATCTTACGAATGGTGACTTAACCATAATAGTTAGACATGGTGTTACGTACGTATTTTTTGTAGATATTGATGTCCTCTATAAAACTGTAGTACATCACTTTGCTCTATTGTCAATAGTTTCCACAGCGTATGCGATAAAAGGTTTTTTTTTTTTTTTTCACACCTTGGTTTAAACTATCGAAGTTTTCATACGGATCCCTAACTTATTTGGAAATATTAAACCTATGTTCATCAGGGACAATGTAGAATTCTAATGGTGAAAATTTTATTCAAATTGGCCCAGTAGTTTCGGAGCCAATTCAATTCAAACAAACAAATCTTTCCTCTTTTTAATATTAATAGTGTAGATATAGTGTAGATTAACTCGCTGAACAAACCACTAGCAGAGCCACTATACAATATTCAAATCCCAGGTCTTTGGCTCAACATCCAAGCGTGTATACAAACTAATTGTTTTACACAACAAAGGGCAACGTTTTAGAACAACACTGTAAGTTGTAAGTTAGAACTCGCTGCCCTTGAGATTCGTTACTTATTTAGCATCTCTGTTATTTAGAGATGACCGTATAATAGTCTAAGTCTAAGAAATAATAATACTGGAAAACTATTAGACTTGGTTTATTAGTTGTTATAGATGAATACATTTTTACAAGACTTAGTCGTGGTTGGGGTTAGGACGCCATCTTGTCGACCAGTGATGTTCCTTCACAATAGTGACGTTACCTACTCATAAGGTATGAGAGCTAGCGATTGATATGTCTATGCGAAAATTACTCTGTGTATTCGTGTCTGCTTGTAGACTCTTCAAACTTAACTTGGCAAACGGGTTGACCATGTCTTGGGATATAAAATGGAATACTTTTATGTAATAAGACATGAAGGATAATTTTCATCCCGGAACTTTGTTCCCTTGGGATAATTTTTCAACTTTCAAGCGGATAAAGACGCTTTCAGCAGTGCGATTCTGTAAAAATGTCGAAGTGAAAACTGTCAAACCATACAAACAAGATGGAATTATAGCTCACTTGCAGTTCACGGCGTGATGTCGACAGAAAAGACCGGCAGAAGTTAGTCTACAAGTTGTTGTACTAAAATTTTTTGCCAAAGAGATCGACAGATATTTGTCAGTAAGCGAGATATAGGTACTTTTTTTGTTACGTGGTGCGAGAATCTTGCAAGAAATTCAGTTGTACGTAGATCAGTAAATATAGTAAATGTGACATCGATTTTCTTTTTTTGTCAACATATATTGTCCCACTGCTGGGAAAAGGTCTCCCCCATTGCCTTCCACTCATCCCGGTGTGTTGCTCTTTCCGACCAATACGTCAAGAACGCCTCCAATTCGTCATGCCAGCGTTTCCTAAGTCTTCCCCAGCGACGTCGCCCGTCCTCTGTCTCCCACTGCGTAACAACTCTGGCCCATCTATCCTGATGATGCATCCTACATACATGACCCGCCCAATCCCATCAGAATAACCACTATTAGTCTAAATTACATAAAAAAGACCTTAGTGTAGTCATTTCAGTATAACATCGGCCACACCTGAAAATAAATTCATTTGGAATTCTATGAAAGGTTTGCATAGTGATGATAACAGTCCCTTAGAGCCTGTTTCGCAGGACAATACCTTGACTGCTTCGCCTGGTTAAATCCTAACCATTAAGTAATTTTCATACAAGGTGCAACAATGTATAAAAATATGGAGTAACACACGCCTGGGTACCTATTGAAACTCTCGTAATTCTCGGCCATAAATGTGTAGTAGCAGCTAACAGATGACAAGAAAGAGATGCACACAGCAACTTTAAGATCATCTAACAAAAATGTACGTGTTGTCCTCTGAAAAGGGTTTGGTTTGCACCTGTGGTACTTCTTACTTCTGACCGCTTAGCATCAGATGGGTCGCCTGCATGTTTGCCACACGATGACAAAATATTTCTTTCTATGTGTTGAAAACAACGTGCTGCATTGCAAAATATGCAAAAGCTGCCTCTCAGACATAACAAGTTCATGTAGTTTGTTGTAGGTATGTTGTTCATGTACTTAAAAGGTGCTGAGGCATGTATCTATAGTTTACTATGCAAATTAAACATACCTTTTTGATTTTAAATAAAAGCCCTTTAGCTTGTTTCATTCATACCCTAACCTCATCTCACTAGGGATTATAGCCAGTGTTACGGATATTTTCGCACTAAATTCTTTTATCAAAGACCTAGATACGTAGGTTTCATCCCTTGAGGCAACCCTTTTAACGCGAAATAAAGGAAGTAGGTAATAGTCGGAAGAAAGGAGATTATATAATATTGATCGGGGCTTACAAGAATATTAGTTTTTTTGTTAAGCTCCGCAAGTAAGGTCTTGTAGAATGAAGAAGGTAGAGGTCTACCTATTTAAGTTATCACATTTCATTATGGAAGGTTATTGGGGTACCTGCTTCATCTAGACTTGTTGACTAGACAAAGTGACATTCTTTTAGCGAACGAAAATATTAGGGATTGATCACGTGACTTTTCGATAGCGTATGTCATTTCCATATTTTTATGACATATTGACAATCGCCTGTAGGAGCATCAATTTGTACGGCAGCAAAAAGCACCGCAGCGCCATCTATCCCGCCAACGACGAACTACTGAACGAAATCCTGCTTCTGTTCGTGATACCGCATCACAGTTTTACGTGCGATTTGAACATAATATAACAGTCCGAATATCAACTATCGGCCAGTTGCCAACCGGACTGGTCGGAGGATCCTCCCTTTTCTATGGAGGTTTGAAGTACTCACTGTTCCGCATCCCTCTAAACGCCTTCGCCACGCTACCGCTGACAGAATGTCACTTGTCTAGAGCCTAAGGATACCTATTATGCGAAACAGGGTGGAAAGTCCCACAACCTCCATTGAATAGGCTGGACCCTACGACCCAGAGTAGTGTCTGGTGGGAATCTGCCCGATGGTTGTTGTCGGCTGTAGTAGGTATGATGTTCAAATCGAGCAGAGAACTTTGATGATGCTATGTAGGATTGTGTGCTCTCAGGTCTTATAGTAGTTCGCATTTATCGGTACAGATAACACACACCTTCAACACATACCTTCTTCTTTTCCCGTAAGTATATCGGCACAAACTACTACTCGCGCGAGTTAACTTGACACCTGGGGGTCTACTCTCTAAGCCCGAAGTCCGTAGTTTTGGCCTTAGTGTCGAGCGTATTCTACACCGTATCATGGACTTACAATTAGTCCCGAACCCGAACTGAGAACAGCTGTCAAATCGTGTTGTCATTCATTCTCGGTTCGGGTTCGGGACTAATCGTAAGTCCGTAGGAATACGGAGAATAGAATACGGAGTAGAAATTAATGACAACACGATTTGACAGCTGTTCTCAGTTCGGGTTCGGGACTAATTGTAAGTCCGTGATATGGTGTAGAATACGCTCGACACTAAGGCCAAAACTACGGACTTCGGGCTTAGAGAGTAGACCCCCTGGCTCGAATCACGTTTCGTCGTTTTAATATAAATTGAACAATTCGTTTTCAATGAAAATAATATAAACGCAATAGTGATGCTAACTTGTTTATATAGTTTTCATCGAAATCGAATTGTTCAATTTAAATTAAAGTGTCAAAACGTCGTTCGGAATGTGCCGAGTGAGATGTCCAGTTAACTCGCGCGAGTTGTAAGTGAGAATACTTGATAGTCTAGCTGTTCTGGCAAAAATAGTCTGATGGCAAGGTAGCTTTCCACGATTGGGTAGTCAATTTACACTCAGATGAAATATTTCAACTTTTTTTCTGTAAGAACACCACTGGGTTTCCGGATAGGATAAACCAACTTATATTGAATCTGACAGATTACAAGAAGACAGTATTGATGGCAACGTTATCTTGTCTGTTATAAACATTGCGAATGGCGCAATGGTTGAGCGATTGACTGCTGCGCTGCGTGTCGCGGGTTCGATTCCCGCACGGAATAATTTTTTTATGGCCTACAGTTATTCCGGGTCTGGCTGTTTGTGTATGTGAGTTTATATGTTTGTAAACGCACCCACGATACAGGAGACATTCCTAGTGTGGGGCAACGTTTAAAACTTATGTATGTATGTGTAATGAGCAATCCATCTGCCAAGACTAATTAATAGTAAAGATACCTAATGACCGTTCTTTGAATGATATAACTAAATATTTTGTTAATTAAGTAAGTGGACATTACACTGATGAGATCATTTATAATCTATTGTTTACAAATTTACTATCTAAATTCTAAATAGTAAGTCGGTAGTTATTTAGAAATGAAGTACCTACCGCATGAATACGTGAAGAGCAAGCCATACCTACTAATATTTCGTTAAGGGGTGCCCAGGTCAGTCATTGTTTCATACAAACGTAGTCTGGCGATTACTCTACTGATTGCTGACTGGTTTACGTTCAGAAAAAAAGTCACATTTATTTATCTCGGTATTATCTAAGCCTGTATGGAAACAAAACAGAAAAAAAATATTGATGTGTAAATTACTTCTGTTGAAACTTACTTTGGGCGTAAATAAATAACCTATGTAGTACGAAAATGGCAAAATATGAACCATACAGGGTTAGATTATTTCCCTAATTTAACAAATAGGTATTTTAAATAGATACATTCAGCACTTTTTTCATAATATCCTGACTACCAAATGTCTTTCAATAAATTTTACGAGCTCATTTTCGTTTTATCCAGGGCTTGTTAACGTTACCAAATAACAAAATAATAACCGTTACATAACGTTAATTTCAATTGTGATACCATAGTAACGTTACAAAATTTACCGGTATTTGATAACATTACCAGTAATATAACGTTAAGTAACATTTAACGTAAAATACGAGAAATATCGTTTTAAGGCGAGCCTTACTTGAGCGCGTAGGCATCTAACGCTCACCCCAGGCCCCGCAAGAAGTAGCAATACGTAATAAGTTACGATGCGCGGGAGACGCGCGCACCAAGCGCACCGCTCGCTCATGAGTTCACAGACTCGGGTAGGTACTAAGTTCCGTCACAGGATAAAGTAATGCAGTAGATCAACTTGAATTGATTAGTATAAGTTTATTTTTTTTTTGGCTTTGGTGCGATACCTTCGTAAAAATCAAGTAGTAGGTAGGCACACTTACTTTAGGAAAATTATGTTACAATTCTTGAATATTATAATTCAAGAAAGCTTAGAAGTATAAATGGTTTGGAATTTGCCTTGATGTTATTAAAAAAACACAAAAACGTTTTTATATTTTTTAATCAAATAGTTAACATAATAAAAGTTACCAATGCAACTGGCTAAAATTCGTTGAACTGTAGCTGTCTCGGTTTGCATGGACCTAGCTGAGTAGATTGACACGGAATATGGTCCTTGGATTTGCTTGGACCTGGCTGCACAGGCTTATCATTAACATTTTCTTTGTTTTCTTTCAATATTATGTCTCGTATTGGCATACCGCGATTTTGGCGCGGATCCACAATCTTGGCAATATACATTTCAAATAAAAATATGCACCCGCCAAAATTCGTCATCTCTTGAAATATTTTCTACTACTAGTTTTCACCGGACCATATTCCAAAAATGCATTGGTTCCTTTCTGTTACGTGAAGTTGACCCTGCACTTCGTAATACCAATTACTTTTTTTGTTTATAACCCTGGTATGTTTTATTCTATCGAATTTAAATAAATTTATTTTATTTTCTTCAATAGCAGCATTTCCCTTTTCTAAATTCCGTTATTGGACATTTAATTTCTACAATGGTGTCGTTCCCAACTATACCGTCGGGGGTAACCCCAATAAATGAGTATTATTTTGGAGACAAGTCACGCCCATCCGCATGCTCTATTGACCTGTAACGCAAATTTTGATTTTGATTTGTTGGTAATTAACAAGTAAAATTTTAAAAACTTACAAAATATCCCTGTTCAATAAAGATAACGGAGCTACAGTGTCAAAGACAGTTACACAGGCACACAGACGCACATACACAGAAACATAGATAGCAAACCGTTATAAATAAATAGGATAGAATTGTAATAATTACGTAGGTATGTACTTATGTGGGGGTGTGTGTTTAATTTATTTATGTATTTTTATGGTGTTACAATAATGATAATGAGATACTTACTATTTTATTCAAATCTATACTAAATAATATTATAAAGTGGAAGTGCGCTAAGTGCGCTGTGGTAATAGCTAATTATACGTAAGTACCATGTACTACAAAGATATTGTTTTTCATTCGATCTAAAAAAAGTCCGACGTTACACCTATATCTATCTCTTATAAATAAGCCACACTAAGGCATTTTATGTCAAATAATTTATTTAAAAATTAAAGGTGGTTTTTAAGCATAAATATTAGGCAGGCATATTAATCCTTACTAGCGATAGTTCATCATCAAGATAATTTTATGAAGATAAACTTTGTCTTTTACAGCATGTTATTTGAACTCACCGTTTAGGAGATAATGTAAAATTAAAATAATTCAACAATTTTATAAAATGGAACGGGCGGTGCGCGAGACGCGGCCACCAAACGAGAACGATACGATGATCACCAAACGAGATACGGCTATACGGGAACGGGAATTCCTACGGGAATGAAGAGTTCCGTTAACTATCTCCGAAGTTCTTCATCAGATCTTCACCAAATTGAAATGGGATCAGTCCGGGAAGATACACTTCCAAAAAAAATAGAATCATCAAAATCGGTTGACAATTGGCGAAAATATCGCTGAGCAAACATACAACAAAAAAAACAGTTGAATTGAGAACCTCTTATTTTTTGGAAGTCGGTTAATAATATACAATACAATAGTCAAGTTTAGTGTATGTAATTTATAATTTCTATACATTTTTCCTCTTGCCAATAAACACCGATAAAGTTACGCATTGGATTGGAAAAACTATCCAAACTGACCACATAGTTTTTTGTATTTCTTGTCATAACTTGATACATTCTTAGTAATTAGTAAGAGGATGGACTCTAGTGTACAGCGCATAAATGAGCTGGTCCGGTAGCCTAAACGTTACCAAAAGTATGTTTTTATAATATTTTCATAGGAAATGGTCATACTGTAACACTTTTACACTATGGCACGCGACTCACGAGTGCGCTGCGCGTATTGGTTGGCATAGACGAGACCTACACAAACGTTGCAGACACCATAAATATTATTATTTGTTGTGTTGTGGCGGCTGTGAGTAGGTACCCACCTAGCGTATAACTACACTTATACTTCTTCTCTACATGAACACCAAAAAATTATTGCACCGATATTCAACTCTCATGTAGGAAATACGAGCTATTATTTTAGCATTTGTTTAGGAGTAAGATAAGTGAAAACGGACATTTCTAATAAATAACAAATATTATAAGACTTATACAAACTCTCCGAAACCATCAAGACTAACGTAGCGGGGTGAACTACTTGTTTGACATTTGAAAACAGTAAATCATTGTATCATGTGCGCGCGAGGTGGCTTTATGCATTCTGAAATAGGGTTCAAATTCAATTGTTTTACATACTTGATGCGGTTGGTAAATCTATTCCGCGCGAAAACTAAACCACTAAAGCGCACGTCTTTATGCGTATTGAAATAAGGTTTAAATTAAACTGTTAACACACATGTTCGCGGTGTGTAAATTTATCTGTTCCGTGTCGGTACTTACCTAGTTAGTAAAGTAAATTATGTATATACCTATATACCTTTTTGTTTATTCAGCCAAAGTTTATAAAAAAAAGGAGTCACCGCTGCAACGAAGAGCCGTTGATGACAACTTTTTTTTCCCCATTTTTTTTTACAAAATTATAGCTACATCTAATAAAAACTAACTATATTACAACTGTTTGAACACTAAATTGTATACAAGTATTATTATTTAACCGCTCGACACGTGAAAATTCCAAAATAAAAAATAAATCTTACGTAAATAAACATAAACATTAAATTCGCGGCACACCGGTGTGCCGGCAGTGCTCGAGCGGTAATCAATTTAGGCTTAGCCAGTAATAGAACTTAGCGGGGGTGGCGGGATCGCAAAAATTGGCACACGTCCGACCTCCAACACGTTCCGCTCGGGACTAAATGACACGGGGCGCGCGCATGAAAAGACAAAATCACTTGATTTTGGAATTAGTGGGATACGTATTTTCATATTTCACATTATGACGGCCGATTTTTATCACATCTTTTACGACCTTTATTGTGGTATAAGTTTTATTACTCAAAACCTTATATAACTCAAATGAAATGATAATTACATCTTGATTTTGACTTGTCTTTGCGATTTAATTGGATGCAGTAAAGTGCAAGTAATCGTGTATCGCACGGCCGAAATAGCTAGATCGAAGTGTGAATTATGTAATACATTTTTTTCAAAATTTAAATCCGTGTTGTTTACGAATAAAACACAATTTTACACAATGCAAAACAACGTTTTTCCGGATAACCTGGCCGTAACGGTAAAATAATTAGTGTTATTATAGCCAAGGAACTTTCTTGTATTTTTTGCTATTTGAAGGTCAGTGTCAGGTTGTAATTTAATCAAAATGTGATGCGCAACAATAAAAAAAATATGTATTTACATAGATGTTACCATAAGAATCATTTACTCATCATCATGAACTTAGATTTGATGTGTATAATAACTAGATTTCCGAAATCTAGCTAAGAGAAAAAAAAATGTAATTATGGTTATAATTATGTACCTACTTACATATTTTTTACTGTCGTGAATCATATTTTGATCAAGATACAATCTGACATTGCACCACCTCACAGAGATAACCGTTTAAAAATAACGATAAAATTAACGTTAAACTACAAATAACGTTATTAAAGAATAACGTTAGAATGGTGCATAAATAACGTTAAACCTATTACCGTTATTTTAATATAACGTTAACTCCTGTCAATGCAAGGTAACGTTAAATTTTTTTACCGGTATTTAAAGCCCTGATTATACCATCTTATATGATTTGTAACTGTAAATTTGTGTGCGCACTAGCTTCATATCACTCATCACAGCGTTTATTTCTTCCTTTAAATGATTTTGGATGAGATATCATGCATTTAACCGCGTCAATGAGTTCAGCCGTTCGACTAGGGCACCTTTTAAAACCTAAATATGAAGTGACTCTGCCTGACTCTGTCCTATGTCTGTGGTATATAACAAACTTTTCACGTCTTAGCGGCTGATCGGCCTGGAATGAAGCTTGACATTCGAGTAGTCGGTCAGCGGCGTGTTAAAGCGTGAGTAGTTCGAGCGAGAAGGAGGGATGGAGCTATATAGAGTGTATAGCTCCATCCCTCCTTCTCGTTCGAACTACTCACGCTTTAACACGTCATGGTAGGGCCGCAGGTCCCTTATGTTATTATTCCAGGATAATGTCCTCCTCGAGTCAGGCGTTCGATGTGCCATTGGTAGAAGCTAGTTTAATAGATTTATTTTATTGTAAATTATTAATATTTCGTTTCTTTTACTCTTTTTAGTTCAGTACCTATAGAACTAATGTATAAACCTACGACCTACGAAAAGACGACCTTCAATGTTTACATGTGCATTTTAACCTCATAGCTGTTTTTGAATAAAACGCATTCATCAATATTTATTATTATCAGTATTGTAATAACATTATTAGTATTGTAATAACATTATCAGTATTGTAATAAAAATCAAAGAAATAAAAAATTCAACAGCAGCTGCTGGTATTGTATTTCTGTGCATAATTTCAATGAAACAGTAGGACGCAAGGTAAAGGTTACTGCACAACGTGGTTCTACGTGGTGATACCCCACGTACGCATGTAGCATTCAATGCAGGGACAATGACTTGATTGATATCAGTATACAAATATTAGGAGTAACATTTGTTTTGTTGCCTATTCAATTACAGCCGAAGATAGTGTTCGATTTAAATCTGGAATTTTCTTTGGTTTTCATTTTTAGGGTTCCGTACCCAAAGGGTAAAACTACCTATTACTAAGGCTCCGCTGTCCGTCCGTCCGTATGTCACCAGGCTGTATCTCAGGAACCGTGATAGCTAGACAGTTGAATTTTTCACAGATAATGTATTTCTGTGGCCGCTATAACAACAAATGCTAAAATCAGAATAAAATAATAAGTGGGGCTCCCATACAACAAACTTTATTTTAAACGCAACGACAAAAGCGCGCGAATAATGTGAGTTCGAAATTTGAATTTAATGCCTATTGCAATAAAGACGTCCATTTAATACAAATTTGAGACTGTCGATATTCAAATAAAAATTTGATTGAATAAAATTACAACGAGCTTGCGTTAAAGTTTATACATGATTGAACGTTTTTCAATTTGTAAAAACATATTTTAGTACGATCAATTACTTTCTAAATCTTCGAAAAAAGATCGTGTCAGTTTCAATTTAATATGTATGAGTTTCTTATAGGTATTTTACTTACAACAGTTTAAATTCGGTTATGAATGAATCATTAAATAGTGGATCTATTTAACAGTTCAATTATAACCAAAAAAAAACATAATTTACATTTTTTTTTAAACTGTTTCTATTCTTTATCAAAGTAATCAAAAATAACAGTTAAACATGAAATTAATCATATTACGAACTATTACTTTCATTTGCATATAGGTACACTCGACTACGCTCAACATCTCACGTACGCACTGCGCTCCCAAAATTCTTGTACCGACGAACGCGATCTAGCTCACATACGCACCTCGAGTTTCTTAGAACCAAAGATACTGCGTTACTGACGGTGACCACATAGGCTGAACATTTATTCAAAGAATGCAATATGTATTAAAGTGCAATTATTTATTCTGTGAATAAATTGTCAAATTATTATGTGCTACTTAGGTGTAAAAGTGTGAACTTCAAATGAATGAATGGTTTATTTTGTATTTTTTATCTGAGTGTACGTAATATATTTTGGTACAATTTTAAACTCTTTTAGCATAATACTGATTTCAGAATAATGGAAAACAAGAATTCAAACTAAAAAATCTGGCTCACGTACGCAACTCCTTCTCCTTAGAAACAAAGAGTGTTACTGACGGTCGTCACATAGGCAATAGTTCATTCTGTGAATAAAAGGTCACATTATTATGTGCTACATAGGGTACCTATCAAGCCACCTCTCTTGTCCCTGTAAAATTACGCCACCCACAAAAATAAAGAAGTGAAACAGGATTACTTTCTGAAGAACACATATATAAACACGTAACTACCAAAATCTAGACCAAGACCAATCTAGAACTGCCCCAACCAAGTTTAAAAATAATATTATCAAAGAAATGCTCAACAATGTTGATGATACAGATTCTATACAATTTGCAAATTGATTTTATCCTTGAATTCAATTGTTCAATTAATGGTCGAGTTGGACGTAAACAAAGACGGAGAGCAGAGTTCGTACCGTAGTGATGTGAACATCTTGCTTGTTTTGTTTACATATCGATGTTTCATAAGCACGTGCGTTTACGACAACTGCAAAAGTTGAAGAATGTTATACTGAGTGGTATTAATAAAATGGTAGCGTGTTCAGAGTAAAATGGGACTGGATTATGTATCTGCCGGTCGATTCTGTCGACATCTCACGGGCCTAGGCGGAGTGAACAACAAGTGAGCTGTCATTCCATCTTATTTGTATGGTTTGACAACTCACCCGTCGTGCACCCCGCCCAAGTGTTCACTTCGACATGTTTACAGAATCGCACTGCTGATTAGTCATTACGGTCTTATTCAAAGAATAGATGAATAAAGTCCTCAATTTTTCTTTTATTCCATTGTATCGTTCGACATTCTTCTTCTTTCGTATTAGCACCGTCTGTTACTATCACAGAAGAACGCCTGTTGTATTAAAATATGAGTCTAGACAGCAACTTGATATAAGGAGACGCCCTGGGCGTCGGGAGTCGCAGGGTGATTCCCGGCCACCGTGGGCGCGGGCCTGCGGATGGCGAGCATTGAGTGGCTCGCTGTCCGATCAATGCCAGGCTTAGGTCGACGGCGCGTTGTGTTCCACGCGCGCCTCAAAGAGATGCCAACATACTAGACGGGGCCCGCTTGGGCCAGAGCCTGCCAGTGTAGCGGATTTTGTTCGAAAGCGTCACCGCGCAGCTCTGGAACGCGAAGGGCACTAGGAGGAGCACGGATGGGTTTTAGTCAGTAAAAGTCTTACACTCCCTTCATCTCCACCCAGAGCGGAAGGAGACATTTGATGATTTTCCATCCATAAAAAAAGACAGCAAGGTGATGGCAGGTTTTGCCAGCTGCACATTCTAGTATCACATGATGACCAATGTATAAACAATGAAAAAGATGACGTCACAAAGATAAAGGTGATTTGTCAAGCAAATTTTCTATTTGAAATTCTAAGGCAGAATCATTCGTAAACAAAATTCAACACAAAAGGTCAGACGTTAGTGATGAGTTTATCAACCTAGTTTTGTTTACATATCGATATCACCCGTACATCAATTGAGTCATGCTGTAATTAAATGCCATTGACTTTGTACTGAAAATTGATAATCTGTCACATCAGTTTACTGAATTTATAACTTCGATTGATTGATTAATTTGACAAAAAAATAAAATTATTCTTCGTGGATACAATCTTGATTTGAGGTATGATAAATATCTAAACTCACTGGCAAAATTTGTATAAATAAGATAAGAAGGAGTTAACATCATACTCTCATATAAAAATTGTTGATAAGCACAACGCCCACATCGTTTTGACACAAAACAACATACTAATGTCTTAGTATGTCTTAGTAAAATTAGATATCTTATGAGACACATGATTATGTACACTTTGCTAAATGACAAGACAACGGCTGAGTCAAATGTAGACAAAGTTGACCCACTGAATTCTTGGAACAGTGTTGGGTTAACACCTTTCTTCAACATACCTATAGATATATTATGTCGATAATAATAAAAGACTGTCATTATTTCGTTGTTATTTATTTTCTTAACAGTCGTTAAAACATTCATATAAAGTCGTTAAAACATTTGGAAACACAATGTGTGATAACCATTTTAATTATTTCAAAATTAAAATGTTATTTTCACTTCTCATTACGGACATAATAATTATAGTAATCGTAAACTGGCAAGGAATCACTTTAATGATTGCTCTAATTCACAGTTTACGATAAGATATCTGATTTCGATAAAATTGTGGTCTGATGCTAAAAAAATGCAAAACATGTTTTGGATTTTCTAGAATCAGAACACTATTTTTCTTTATTTATTGATTTGACTCTAACAATAGATCAATATTTACAGAAGTAATTATCCGCTTTTCTGAATAAATCGTAAATTTAAATATTAAATTCAAGTATCGGAATTTCTAAGGATTATAGCTTTTATATAATTAAACAACTACAACACAATAGGTTTTAAAATTATAAATTACATAAATATAATTCCAAACCACTAACCATTTACGTAAGTACAGCATACAAGTACAATGACTCCATAAAAATATACAGTTTATCGACATTGCGGAACATCACTACGCAAACCAGTATCGTATAGACGGCGGCTGTACGATCTCTGAATGCATTATCGACTAGCTCGGGCATACGACAACACTGTCCTCCGTCAATAAAAGTTTAAAAAATAAAATTGTGTTTTTATCTGTGTAAACAAAATGTTTGCGATCGTGTGAAGTGACTTTGTGACCAATTTATTTTTTGGTGTTCTTTTTACTAAGTGAAAGTGTTTTGTTTCAAAATGTCTAAATCAACTATTTTGATTCGTCAATCTCTGTGAGTATTTTGTGTTTATTTTTTACATCGTAGCGTTGTTTTATTTTTACCGCCATTTTTATGTTTATTACTATTTCTCAATAACTCAATACGTTACGCTGAAAAGTAAGTTTGGTCAGACATGACATTTTTTGAAAGAATTGTATACTTTAAAAAAACATATATTTAGGTCGTAACATTTTTCTTTTTTCATTTATTTTTTTTAATTATACAGTCGTTTGGTGACGTTAATAATATAATAATATCATTTTTTTTCTGATAAAAATAAAACCGATAATAATTATGCGCCGTTCAGTTCATTTTTATGGCTGAATGCCTGAATGCAGTTTTAATTGAAGCAGATTCCATCTCGAACAATCGTGAAAGATTTTATTAAGATGAGTTTAATACCTTTCTATAATGGTAACTGTTTCATGATCTGTAATCGAAGTGGACTCACCACTTCGATTCCAGGAGTGCGATTCTGTAAACATGTCGAAGTGAACACTTGGGCGAGGTGCACGACAGGTGATTCGTCAAACAACATGAAACATCCAAAAATTGGGATAACTACACAACATTTTATACAATAAATCCCTGTCCTTAGAAATCCCTATAAAACAAATTAAAATTCCTGCGCAGAAAACAATACCATACCTATTATATTACTTTTCAGTGTGTTTATTTAAGCGAATTATAAAAGCCCTTTTTTTCGAACAGGTCTTATTTTTAAAAAATAAGAGAGAAATATAAAAGTAAATATTTTTTAACAGATCTTAACTAAGCAAATTCTTAGAAAGGTTCTCACACACAAAACAGTCCTTACAGACAATTGTTTTTTTTTTTCATCAGAAATGAGTAGGTATTATAAAAACATCGTTAAAAATCCGCCGATGTTTATCAAAACAGCGGACGGAAGCGGTTTCACGAAAAATGAAAACATGTCGTAACGAAGTTCTTTTTCTTAAATAATTGCATCTATTAATAATGGTTTTAAAAGTCCGGTATCCGCTGACATAGGAAGTAGTTACCGATTACATAAGGACTGTTTAGTAACACAGTTTATAACAATCCATATACTTAATAATAAGTATTATAAATGCGAAAGTAACTCTGTCGATCTGTTTGTTACATCTCCACTTCTTAACGGCTGAACGTATTTAGATGAAACTTAGCATAATGATAGGCCATTGCATTTCATTCAACGTTGTGCAATTCAAATGAGTCTACTCCAAAAAAAATCCTTTTTAAGTAACAATTCTTAATAAATCCGAGGTGACCAATATACTTTTGGAATATCTTGGGAAGGTACATGATGTTTTCACATGGCAATAACTCCGATGACCTCTGTAAGATTACACAGTGAGGTTGTACGATTGTTCACGACGTTCCAGGTCAACTGTCTTGTTAAAAATATTTTCCTGTCCTTTGTATATTTTGACAATAGTCTGATGTATTGCGTTCATTACACAATTTTGTACTTCGAACACTTAATAAGTAAGTTAAGTCTTTTCTAAATACAAGAATGAAACCACTAAAAAATAACTAAACTTATGACTTATATTTCATTCAAATAAAGATATATTTTTGTATTCTGGCTATTGAAATAAGCTACTACAACCTGCTCCCGTCCGAGTTTCGATCGCGGTGGCCAATTCCAACAGAGAATAGCCAAGTACACAGGAGATATTATATTGCACAAGTGTGTACACACACAGCTTCCCATACTGTTTTGTGAATCTGCAAAGTCTTATTCACTATGAAAGATTCTCTTACATGCATTGGCGCAAACGATTTCTTTACTACCTTTAAAATTCACAGGCACAATCGCAGGCAAATCTGCTACTAAATGTTTTATAACAGTTATAACTGCCAACGTAATGTCACGGGTAAATTGTTACTCACATCTAACTGATTTCATGGCTACTCTCTACAATTTATTACGACGATATAACGATATACGTATGACTCTAAGCATGATTGATTCGTCGCCCACATTCAACGTAACGTTCCAACTAAATTGACTGATTTGAATGAGAGTAGGTGTGTCTGGTTAAAGTCCATTAGGTACGTTCTACTACCCGTCCCAGTCTGCAGAATCGTAGTAGGACTTGGATTAAAGCTATACCTACAGGGTTATTTGTAAAACACCAACAACCTTTCAGTGGATGAAAGTACTCATGATTGTAAACAACTTTTGTTATGAGACTAACCCTAAAAAATCGAAAAAAAAAATCGAATATTTCATACATTTTCATCGGGTGAATATTATTGCATTTTGTATGAAACAGCTAATTTATTTTTTGATATTTCAGAGTTGGTCACATAGTAAAAGAAGTTTAAATTTTTTTTTCTTGCTTGCCTATGCGTACCAAGCACATGTACCAAGTTTAATTAATGTCGGATCATTCATTTTCAAGAAAAAGGGCTTAAAAGTTTGTATGAAACACAGTGAAGAGCAGGTAAACGAACGGTTAAACCAGAAACGCTTATTTAATCGAATTGGGCATCCTTGACTAAAGTCCAAAGTCTATGTATTATGTCCTACGTTATATATACTAAGGATTAAGTAGGTACCTACATTGTTCGTCTAGAATCGTTGATTGATACGTCATACTACATGCCTAACTAACTAAACCTTCCGACTTCGTTTATATTGAAATGAGAAGTTAATAAAGTCCAATGTCCAATTAAATCACTGCGTCACAGCGTGGAAAGGGCCAAGCGGTTACAGGCGTAGAGGTAGACCAAAGGCACGTTGGAAAGACGAGATAGAAACGGTCGCCGGCAAAAACTGGATTGTTACAGCAACAAATAGAGACAAATGGAAGGCTCTGGAGGAGGCCTTTACCCACAGACGGGTTCATGCATCTTAATCTAATTTAATTTAAATTTGATTCTAGCTGAAAAACCAGATCATCCCCTATAGTCCAGTCAAATTAGGGTTTCACCTCGGAATGAGAGATAAGCTGGAGATTCATCTACACCTTCATTTTGGCGTACTAAATGTTGTGTCAAAAATCTCATATAAAATCTCGTCTGCGTCGTAAGTTATCTTGGTTTTATAGCTCCAATAATGTTAACCGCTCAAGCACCGGCAACACACCGGTGTGCGCCGAATTAATCGCGAATTTAATGTTTATTTACCAATTACATAAGATTTATTTTTTATTCGGGAATTTTCACATGTCAGGGCTGGAGCGGAACAGCTATGCTCAAAATTGTAGAACGTAAAATTTGCCACAGTTTTTATTGCGAACATCTTTTCATGCGCTCAACCGTTCTTGAGATAGGTGGAGAGCGCGCAGCGCTCTGCCATACTGTAATATGGTCAACCGTGAATCTCGGGGAAATCATTAAAATATTAGTAACAATGAATAATTTGTACTATTTATTCAAAAGTCATTGTATTTAACAGTATGTGTCAAAGTGTGTTAAAGTTAACTTCAGATTTTACAAATTTTCACTTAGCTGGAGTAGTTACATAAGTGGAACTAATTGAAAGCTTGTATTTTATCAGAAGGTAAGTAAAATGGCTCGCATGAGGTTGGCATAAGAGCGTGGGGTTTACAAAAAAAAGAACAGTAGACGAAGTCGACTATGTGTGCTGTGGATGATGTTGACGAGGGCAATTCAGAATGGCTGCGTTATTGACAGTGAACACAAATAAATTAAGGCCAAAATTAGCATCTCTATCTACAGTTCAAAGTTCGTGTTATTGCGTCCTACGCTTATAGGACAATAAATACGCACAAGTTATGTGCCTTTTACATACCTAACTACTGTTTTATGTGTACAGTGTGCGTACAGACACAAGCATAAATTCCTGACACTTAAGCAAAAGCAATTTTTGTTGTGAAGTAACGAATATAAAATAATAACGAAGACAAATTTTTTGGATTCTTAATTCGAATTTGAGTAGCAGAAACCCCAGTTGTTTGGCAAAGAATACCTAGCCTGCCTAAGAATTCTCTACCAATCAAGTTATGGCTTCTTAATTCAAATTTTCTTTTAAGAATTTGTGAAAAGAATCTGCTAATTGGTTATTTTTAGGGTTCCGTACCCAAAGGGTAAAAACGAGACCCTATTACTAAGAGCTAAGAGTCCGCTGTCCGTCTGTCTGTCACCAGGCTGTATCTCATGAACCGTGATAGCTAGACAGTTGAAATTTTCTGTTGCCGCTATAACAACAAATACTAAAAACAGAATAAAATAAATATTTTAGTGGGGCGCCCATAAAACAAACGTAATTTTTGCCGTTTTTTATAGATAATGGTACCTACGGAACCTCTCGTGCGCGAGTCCGACTCGCACTTGGCCGGTTTTTTCGTAACAAATTGAACTGTTTTTATACATAAATACTTACGAGGTAATCTTTGCTGAATCCTGCGTAAAAGATATTATTTATGCTCTTGACTGTACATAAACATCGGAGTGCCTGAACTCATATCTAAGTAGAGACTTAGCTTTATAGCTTTGACAAGGGCAATGTACACAGCTGCGAACTCGAGATATTTACTGGCATCCATTTTTAGGTCAGACATGTTTTATTTATAGCTCCGGACCTAAAAAAAACTTGGTTACAAAGTTATAAGTCTGGAATAGGTTATCCTTTTTCTTAACTTTTTCTACCTGTCTGGCTAACGGTGGGCATTTAGCCTTAAATCTTTGCGTTTTACTAATGCGGCCCTACACGTTCAAGTTATTTGATGAAACAGACTGGTCCGAATAGTTTTATCAAATTGGCATGATTGTCTGTCAAATGGCATGAAGAATACGAAATTTCGTAGGTTCTAGTAGTTCTTTTTGATCAAACAGTTTGAACCAGCCCGTTTGATCAAATAACTTGAACGTATATGGCCCGCATAACACTTTGCAATTAGTTAATTAAGGCACTCAAATAACGTCGCGATGCAACAATGCGCCAACGATGTGGCAATGGCAATGCGTCACCATAGAACTGTCCTATTGCTGTAGAACAATTTCAATAAAAAAGGTTGTCGTATCTCTGTCGTGTCGCGCCTGTGTTCGGGAGCCTTTTATTTTGCGTACTTATTAGTTACGTATGTGTTTATTTGCCCTATTGCGCCTGAATCTAAAACCTGATTTGATAAACAAGTTTTACATACTTGCGCAGGCATATCGTATAATGAACAGGCACAATTATTATGTAACGTTATGTCACCGGAGCAAAAAAGTGCAAAAAAACAAATCATAGTACAGAACAATGTGGTTTCGTTTTTATACATAATTACATATACAGAGTTATTTTTTAATGACCGGCCAAATTTTCACAGGGTGTTCTACCCATGAATATGAAACACTTTCACTATGGGACCAACTCTGAAATCACGAAAAAGAAATCAGCTGTTTCATACAAAAGGTTAATACCTACTCGACTAAAATGTATGAAACAGCTGATTTTTTTTTCGTGATTTCAGAGTTGAACTAATAACGAGTTCAGAGTTGAACTAATCTGCTGCACGAGCTCAACTTTAGGAGACAAAGGTAGCAGACATTGCTTTTACATACTCGTACAGGCAACATTGTTTCTTCGTCAACTACTTAGGTACAGTTACCAAATCCCAGTGCACCGAAGTTTGCATCTTTTGTATGAATCATTCTTCGAGATTATAAATAAACAATGTTGAAGCACCTTGGCATACTGGCCGAAAATTATAGTTCCATTGTGAATTTAAAAAATTACACACATATTTCAGGTTAAAAAGGAACAATGCAATACTTGAGCTTGATCAAGGACAAAGTAATGCAATGCAATACATAGATGTCACATGCTTCAAAAATTAAGAATACTTGTTTCTGCCCACGGCTTCGCCCGCATTTAAAGTGTTACAAAAGAAGTTTGTACTAAGTATAGGTATGTAAGTATGTCTTAATCCAAGTCACGGTCCACCCAGGGTTGCGGAATTGTTCGAAAGAGTTACCGCGGCCCTGGGATGAAAGGCACTAGGAGGACTAAGGGTGGGTTTTAGTCAGTAAAAGTCTGACACTCCCTGCCGCTCCACCCAGAGCGGGAGGGGTCATTTGATGATTTCCCATCCTATAAAAAAAAAAAAAAAAAAAAAAAAAAGTCACGGTCCACCCGTATGTCAGGTTTTATACAATCCGCTAGGTGTGAAGAGGTAACAGACAGACAGACTTTTGGATTTATAGTAGCACTAGCTGACCCGCGCAACTTCTGTAGCCTTCTGTGTCTGTAGCCTTCCTCGATAAGGGGCTATCCAACACTAAAGTATTTTTTCAATAAAGAACTAGTCAATAGTTCCTGAGATTAGCGCGTTCAAACCAACAAACTCTTCAACTTTATAACATTAGTGGACCAATCTATTTTTATGATGACAATGTATTTTTCAAAATAATGCACATAAGTAACTACTTAATATTATTATAGCTTTTCCTTCAAATAGTTAGTGACTGTTTATTTTGTAAACAGCCCGTTATATTGCAATTTAGTAATGATTAATGAAGCAATAACTTCCTTCCTCTTATTTAACATGCAGTAGGTACTTGTTTTGCATGTGTCTTTATAGTTAAAAATTGCTGAAATTGCAATTTTTGCAATGCCGAAGAACCAAAGTGCAAAGCCAAGCAAATACTTACTTTCTCAAATCCAGTTTATCGTAGGTAGGTACAATTTACTTTCTAATAGTCACTCGGAAATTAATTATGATCTAGACTGCTGAGTCATTATTGTATGATAACAACAACAAAATATAAAAAATCTGATTTAATTTGCAATGCAAATTAAAAACTTTGACGCAATATGACACAACAATAAAACCTGCTTTTAAAAGCAATCAGTCTTCAAAAATAAAGAAAAAAAACAATCCTTCCTTATTCAAAAATCGAATGCAACATGATGTCTTAAAATTATTCCATCGCTGTATTCGTTATACATCGCTGGTTCTATCCCAGACCCATTCAAATTCCTTCTTTAATGACCAACATAAACGTTAATTGATACCCACTATCGTATTGCAGTCGCAACAGTACTTTACTGCCCTTGAACTTGTACGTGGTTGCGTTTTGTATCAAGTTCGCGTTTTAATACTCCAGCCGCATTCTCGCAAATTCCTTGCTAAACTAAAAGGGACCATATCACGCACCTTGCCAAACAATAAAGAGTTATAAGTTTAAGTAATAAAGTTCAATATACAAAGTTTTCATAACGTAAACACGAACTAAAAGATGTTACGAAATAAAACTGGTTGCCGAAAAATAAAACAAAACAGAATCGCGTCGTTAATGGAGCCGACAATATAAAATGCGCTTGCTTAAATATTTGTTACAGCTAATTAAATTTTGATTAAGAAAGTCGCCAAAAGAAAACTTTTTCTGTACCTGCAGTAGCAAAAAGGACGAACTAAAAGCTAATGAGCTTGCCAAGACAAAAAAAAACCTACAAAATATAAAATAACTTTAATTTCTGAAGTCGGTGCTTTTAGTTGTTTCTTCGTATTTTGACACCGTGTTAAAAAGTTTTTTATTTTTCACTTTTTAGTGGTACTGTGGTGGTACTACCTACCACACCTAACTGCACCACTGGAAAGTCACAGGACATTTCGTTTAGGTACATATATACATACGTTATGAACGAACGTTGCTAAAAAAATAGTAGAATTGGCCTCCAGCTCTGCGTCGGTTTTGCACAGTTTAAAGTCTAAAATTTTTAACAGAAGCAATAGAATATAGCTTCATAACAGAGTAATCATGCTATGTGTCTTTCGTAGATCGTTAATGGCTCTCGCTGACCACAAATTATTCTAATCCATAAAACGATTTCTAAAGGCCACTTCGTCGCATCGTTGTACAATATGTCGCGTTGCGCCTGTGTGCGGCAGCCTCACTATTTCTACGGATTTTACAGCTACACAGATATTCTACCTAGGTACTTCCTTACCTTCAAACCAGGTTTACAGATTCTTATCTATGCAGGTACAATGTACCTACTTCCGAAGTTTAGAGGTCTTAGATTGCTATTGAAATCATTGTACTTTAATATTATTATACTTGTTAGCTGGATAAGATATACTCGCAAAGCTAAATATTAGCTCAATATTGTACTTAACAATCACACTGGATTTTCCGAAGGGTAAGGCTGAAGGGAATCTATAATACACCAATATTTAGCCAATTACGTTAAAGCCCCATGTAATTAATAGGTCGCCGAACTTAAAATCAGAATCTGAGCGTTATTGTTAAATTCCAGACGGAAAACTCAAAACCACGGCCGGACTTGGGAATCAAACCCAGATATTTATCCTCAGCAGTAGCGCACGCCACCACTAGACCAACGAGGGTCAATATTGTAAAACAGGATTACATAATTTTAACATCCCTAATTCAAGCTATTATATAATATACCTATAAACGTAGCGGACAGACACTTTTACATATAAATAAACTAATATAATGAAGCTGTTTGTTTGAAAGCGCTAATCTCAGGAACTACCCGTCATATTTGAAAAATTAATTTTTCATTTTTGTATTATGATAGTCACATTCATGAGGAAGGCTATATATAAGCTATACGTGAACGGGAAAAATGGGATATGCGCGTACGAAGTCGCGGACAAAAGCTAGTTTATAATATTTATAATTATTACCAAGTGCAACAAGAACTGTAGGTACTTAATATATTTATAGATGTGACTAAGTGCACAATACTGCATTTATTTTAAGCCCCGATTAAACCGGGTTATTTAAATTCAATCGCTTGCTGACTTTCATAACGCTTTTTGTGACATATTGTGAACATTGACCCATTTTAGTTTACCCGGTTATTCGCAATTTGGCGAAGTTTATTGAAGGTCGCATTGGCTTTTGAATGAGTCTTTGCTTATTATATTTTCGTAATCTGTGTAAAATGATGGCTTATGTTTATGTTTTTCACGGAATAATGGCAAGCTGAGTAAGATTGTAATAGATCTTTATTAGATTATAACTTCTCGATATACCTGTTGTGAACAGATCGTATAATACTAATATATTATATTATACTATACTACTAGACCTACTCTGGGGAGTTTGTTGCACCACTTCTTCCCAGCTCTAACACTAGGAAGTGGTGACGGTCGGGGTGTTTTTGGGGAACTGTTTTCGTAAACGTTGACGTTTAAAAATTGCTGGCACTCAGCCTAACTTAAATAAATGACTTTTGACTTTTGATCGTTTGCTGGAAAAAATCTCTACATTGAGAGAGAGATTATTCTGGTCGCGATGTTATAAATAGTAGCTACTGCTTTGAGGTCCTACCAGGATTGCGGATCCTGCCAGGGTGCAGGGTTGCGGATCCTGCCCGGGTTGCGGATTTTGTTCAAAAGAGTCATCGCGGAACGCAAAAGAACACGGATGGGTTTCAGACACTCCTCCCCCCCCCCCCCGCTCCACCCAGAGCGGAAGGAGTCATTTGATGATTTCCCATCCATAAATAAAAGTACTGCTTTGACTTAACGGTACCTACCATACCTACAGTGTACCCCATTTTCGTTAAAATCTGTTCAGAATTCCAATTTGAAAAGCAAACAAAGAAACCGACAAGCGGTCTTCTTAATTATTCCAAATAGACTTAATTACGACTACGTCTATTAAGGCTCTAATTAACAACATTATAAAAATGTAAATGGAACCACAACATCAAAGACCAAAGGAATGTATTACCTTGTATTACCAGCAAAAACAAAATGGAGCAACTGTTTAAAATTGAAATGAATTTCTTTTAATGAAACAAACTACTATTGTTTTGAGGTCGTCTCGTTATTATTGAATCCGTAATAATTTCCATCCACGAACAAGTTTAAAACTAGCTTTTCCCGCGGCTTCGCTCTACTAATTCGCGGGAACCGTGCATGTTGTTCGATAACAATAGCCACAAAAGTAATAACGTAGCATTCCTTCAGTGAAGGAATTTTTGAAATTTTGAATTGTATGGAATGGAATGGTATCCTAATAGACCTTACTAGATTCATCTTTTATAGTAGGTACTTATAATACAAACCTACAAACAGTAGCAGTATAATATTACCATTAGTTTAGATGTCTGCTGTCAATTAGATTATAAAGTTGTTTCCAGTTTGGCTGGGACATTGCAGGCTTGAATCACCTGACTGTCTGATAAAAAGATGATTCCGTGCTTCGGAAGGCACGTATAAGGCTGCGTTTACACCAGAGATGTGCGAAGATGCGTAGCGAGGGATATGTTTGTTAATAACCAATAGAATCGCTCCATTTACTTAGCCTCGCTCAGCGCAAGCGATTCTATTGGTTCTTAACAAAAACATCCCTCGCTACGCTTCCTCGCACATCTCTGGTGGAAACGCAACCTAAGCCGGTGGTCCCGGTCGTCAAATGGTGGTTGTCAAACCATGTCAGAGGCCCTTGAGGCGTTTAGAAACTCTGACACTAGGGTGTGTGGGGTCGTTAAACCTTACTGCCCACACGATAAAGAAAGAATTAGATTATGGACACGATAATGAAGAAACTATAGCAAACTTATAATGAACACCCAACTTTTTAATATGCAACTAGCAAAATTATTTTGTTCTCATTAGTGTATTTTATGTCCGACTTTGTTTCAAAAACTTCGTCTTTGCTTTGAATAGTTTTGGTGTTGAAGAAGGAACGGAAGTCTTCCTTGTTTATTTCGTCTAAAAACAATATTCCAAAAGCCAAATACAATTTTAAAACTACAATCTATAATTTGTCCTCAGTTTCAACCGCCAACGACGGCACATCACCGGCTCCTCGTCGCAGCAGACCTCCACGTCGCCACAGCGACGGAATGTGGCGGCTCCGAAGCTGGCCACGGCTGCTGCCCGGCCTTTCAACGAGATCCCGGGACCCATCGCACTCCCTATGTTGAGGCATTCGGCGCATGTGCTGCCTAGGATTGGTAAGTAAAATATTGTATTAAAGATATTTCCATCGAAAAATAGCAGGCTGTCGTAGAAAGCGGCTAAGTTACATCAAAGAAATAGTGGGGAAAATGAGTGCGGTGTTGAATGGGTGCCTGGTTATATGGTAGAATATAATTTACCTACTAGGTGGCGCCCGCGATTCCTCCCGCGTGTAATTGTATTTCCCTCTTATAAATGAATAGCCAATGTGTTATTTTGATTGATATGCTATGTATATTGCTGCAAAGACTAACCGAAAACCGTTCAGTAGATTTTTCGTCATAGGTACCAAATACCCATCCCTCCATCTTCACAAAATTTCACATTTATGACGAAGTGGTATGATTAAAATTTAAAGTAGGATATTTTCGACCCAGCATGGCAGCATTTATAACAATGCATGGTAGGGCCATCTTCTGTCAAACTGCGTTCTAAATGTATAATTATCTTTCTGTTAATAAATATTAGGTAGGAATTTTAAGAGCAGGTTGCATAGGTACTATTGCAAAAGTCTATATTACGCCTACATTGCTAGACCCACATCGCAGCTTCGCAGAATCAGTATATGTTCGCATTCTGATCTGATAAAAGCCTTGACTGGAATGCCCTTACCTAGATTGCAGCATTAGCAACATTACTGGCATATAAACCAGATAAAATACGAGTATAAAATGATATTACGTAACTTTGTAGCAAAATCAACAGCATTTGTGTGCAACTCTGAAATAAATTGAAAAGGTTTTACTGAGTGAAATAAATATCACTGGCATGTTTTTATCAGTAGGCCTGGCATTAGAAAAAAAAACACTACAAAGTACAAAATAACTTTAATTTTGGTAGTCGGTGTTTGGTTGCTTCTTAGTAAATTGACGCCGACTTCCGAAATTAAAGTTATTTTGTACTTTGTAGTGTTTTTTTTGAAGTCGGTTTTTTTTTGTGAAAAAGTTTTTTATTTTTCACTTTTTAGTGGTACCCCACACCTAACAACACCACTGGAAAGTCACAGGAAAGCATAAATACGCAATTTCGTATACATGAATGATTTTTCCACATATTTTTTCCAGCTATTTGGATTTAAAAACCAAATTGCTTAACCGATTTTGATAGAATTTAAATGGGACCAATCGACAAGTATATCCTTTCACATAAAACAAGAATTTTTCAAATCGGTTCATAATTGACGGAGATATGAGGTAACAAACACAAAAAAAATACAAAAAAAAAAACAATTGACTTGAGAACCTCCTCCTTTTTTGTAAGTCGGTTAAAAATGCATTCAATAAACAATACCACTTTTTTCAACGTGACAATGAATAGATTTGATAAAAGTTAACAAGATTTCATCTTCTTTCTTTCTTTCTATTTCAAAAAGTGATTTCAAAGAAGTAAGGAAGTAGAAGGCATGTAGCATTTATAACCATAGTCATCGACGTAAAGTAAGGCCCCCAACAAACTCTCTCAGCAGAATTCTTATCTCCCTAACCACGTGCACTGGAGCACAAGTTCAAAGTTCACACATTAAACTAGTCTAAACTAGTTCAGCCGATAACTCTTCCCTAGTGACACCATAATGACCCATATCCGTGAACCTTTAACGGGGAATAACAAATACCATGTAACTACAGAATCGTGTATTGTTTTTCTAATAATAATTTTATTATTTACGAGAAAATGATCACGTTATGCAGGATTGCAGGAAAATGTTGTTTGTTTCATTTTAATTTAAGTTTTAGTATGCAATTAGGTATGCATGTAAATATGTAGGAACCTACTACAGTCTATACAGCAAGGAGCAAATCTACACGTAATAATCTAATAAAGTATTCTTCCTTATGTTTTTGAAAAAGTTTTTCTACTCGGGTTTGCTCTCGGTGATTTTTCCTTGCTCCCAGCCCTGAGACCCTCAGGCACAAGGAGGTTCGGTATAATATTCCTTTAAAATAATATCTTATAATATTCCTTTTTTTCATTTTTATTTCTTTTTATTTTGTAAATTATTTTAACTTTTTTTAGGCATGGTGGTAACTATTAGACAACTAAGTATTTAGAATAGAATAGAACAGAATAGAACAGAACAGAACAGAACAGGATAGAACAAAATAGAACAGAATAGAACAGAAAAGAACAGAAAAGAACAGAATAGAACATAATAGAACAGAATAGAACAGCATAGAACAGAATAAAACAGAAAAGAACAGATTAGAACAGAATAGAACAGAATAGAACAGAATAGAACAGAATAGAACAGAATATAACAGCATAGAACAGAATAGAACAGAATAGAACAGAATAGAACAGAATAGAACAGAATAGAACAGAATAGAACAAAAAAAGAAAGCAAAAAAAGTTATGGAATAGATGAGTTACCACCAATGTTAATACGACAATGTGCAAACGAACTTACGTTACCATTCTACCTGTTGGTCAATCAGTCTTTTGAGGACGGTGTTTTCCCGGACTACCTAAAGAAAGCTCTAATAAAGTCAATCCACAAAAAAAACTCGAAAACGGATCCAAGCAATTACCGTCCAATAGCTCTCTTACCTACCGCCTCTAAAATTTTTGAGAAAGCTATGTGCAATCGTGTGTACTCTTTCTGCGAAAAATATAAAATATTTAACGAATGCCAAAACGGATTTCGCAAAAACCGTTCCACTGTTCTAGCAGTTTATAAATACATACAGGAAGTTTTAAATATAATAAATGAAAAGAAATACGCTGTAGGTTTACTGTTAGATATGACCAAAGCTTACGACAAAGTGCAATATGACATTCTGCTTAGTAAACTACAAGGTATAGGAATCCGCGGAAAGGCTCACGAATGGTTTAAATCCTATTTAACAAATAGAGAACACCAAGTTGAAATATAATTTTTTAACGCAAATACCAATGAGATCCAGAAGATTCGGTCTGGCATCAAAAAAATTAGCGCCTCTATACCCCAAGGAAGTGTAATTGGATGCCTGCTCTTCCTCATCTACATTAATGACCTTCCAAAAACCATTCAGGGGCCATGCGTCTTGTTTGCTGATGACATTTCACTTTTAACTTCATGCGAGAATAATGTTGACTTGTGCGAGGACCTAACAAGTATACTTGATAAATCAATTACTTGGATGAGTGAGCATAACCTCGAGATAAATTTCTCTAAATCAAAATTAATGCCCTTCCATCCCCGTCAAAAATCCCCATTAGATGTTAACTTCACCTACAACGGCACCTCAATAGAAGTTGTTCACGAATTTACTCTTCTTGGCCTGTCTATAGATACAAACGTTAATTGGAAATCGCACGTCCAGAAAATAAAATCAAAACTATGCAAATTAGCATATGCCCTTCGCGAAATTAAAAAGACTACAAGCCTACAAACCGCGCTAGCTACATACTACGCATATGCACATGCATGGATTACCTATGGCATAATATTATGGGGAAATAGCACAGACGCGCCCTCCGTATTTACCCTACAGAAAAAGCTGATACGTATAATCAGTAATATAGAACAGACGGATAGCTGTAAGCCTTATTTTAAAAAATACAGGGTACTCACATTGGTTGGTATTTATGTCTTGGAGTTATGTAAACTGGTCCGCAATCACCCAGATTCCTACAGAACACGGGGAGACATACATACAAACTATTCGCTGCGCCATAAAAATAGGTTAAATTTGCCTCCGTCCCGCCTCAAGTTACATGCTACTGGTCCATATTCTATGTCGATTAAAATATACAATAAACTACCGGAAAACATAAAGCAAGAAAACAAAACCAGTATATTTTTAAATAAGTTAAAACAATTATTAATAGAAAAAAGCTACTACACATTGGAAGAATTCCTTACGGATAAGTTTTAATAATAACAGGATAAATGCAAACCTAATAATAATAAATACATAACATACTATTCTATCAAAAATAATAAATAAATACATGACATTCTATTCAATACATAATAATAAAAAATGAAATTCTATTAAATTAATAATAATATATAAATGACATCCTATCCTATTGGTAATAAATGAATGAAATACTATCCGATTAATAATAATAAATATATGACATGCTATTCTATTAATAATGATAAATAAATAAACAATATAGTACTCTGTTAATAATAACAATAAATAAATCACATCCTATTCAAATAATGTACTTCCAAGTCAAAGTCAAAGCATTTATTTCAATTAGACCATTTACAGGCACTTTTGAATTGTCAAGGTCGGTCGGTCAAAAAGATGAAGCTATTTGCACGTTCCAAAGCGTAGATCTCTATGGAGAAGAACGTGCAAGAAACTCCACGGACACTCTTTTAAAAATGATATTTTGTTACAAAATTAATTGCATACAAGTTGGACAGGAAATAACAAACTTTTATAAATTATTTAAAGCGCTCTTCCTCTCTCCTAATTATTTTAACGTTTTGCTGTGCCCGACAGGGTCCATAATTGTTTCTATGTATTTATTTTACCACCTGTATTTTGACATTATGGATTGCAATAAACGAATTGAGATTGAGAACAGAATAGAACAGAATACTTTTTATTATGTACACCATATAAGTAACAGAAAATATAGATGAAGAAGACATTACATAGAATGACATTTTTATGCAATATAACGGACATTTGTGGAACTATCGCGTTAATACGCATCATGTTTCACTGCAAATTAGTTCTTTATTTACTACAACTAGTTATCGTTACTTACCACCCCATTTCCTAGGAAAGACCTACACAAAAAGTATGTTTTTACAATCTGATAAACATAACAATTAGCATTATGAATAAATTAAGTATTCATTAATTATTTAAAAAAATCTTATCTATGTAAAAGTGTGATTGAAAGAGTTAACAAAATTGAGCCCATATAATGATTCTAGAAGACAGCTCCATATTGTTAAAGGACAAAAAACAAGACCGAATTATGAACAGCCAAATAAACCAAGTGTTTATTAAGTTATTTATAAACATGTCTTTATTTACTGGCGTCGGAGTCAACAAACCGCAAGTTATGTGATAATAACACAATTACGATGCGGTCTGGCGTCCTTGTTAGTCTATAATCACTCTTTAATTACCGTCTGGCTACGACAGTATGATTGACGCATATTTGCCTTCATAGAAGTACTATGTGCATGAAACCAGTTAGACTTTTAATGAACATCAGACCCGTAAGAGGTTTCTTGAAAAAATCCCAAGAAATAAAAAAGCTGAAGCTATTGTTTCGTATCCCGTCCTTACTTTTTACCTATTATTACGTCTAAAAATAACACACTAACAAGATACAAGCTCCGCCTAGTGTATTTGGACTTAAGTAAAAAATATATATGTAAGTACACTAATACAGGCTGAATTTTTAAAGTGTGCGTGGATGGCCTAATCCAAAACTATGAGGAATATCGAAAAACACCGAAAGGAGTCTCGAGTCCGATTTTGATGAAAACTAAAACCACACCATTGGATTTTTGAAAAATTGATTATCCGTGCCAAGAATCGAACAGTTTCACTTTGAAAAAAAGAAACACATCCTGTAGGTATTATTATTATTACACCATTCGAAAGTGTCGCTAATAAGGATAAAATTCTGGGAAGTAATAAAGCATGGCAAACTAAAAGAAAAAGCTCATTTTTAACAGAAAAAAAACTTGTAAAAAAAACCAACCCATAACAACATCCGAAGGAGTTAATTTCAAGCAGTAACAATTAACGTCCCCTAGCAACCACTTTATGGCTAAAAATAAAACCAGGACCCAATACCCGTTTTATGGGAACTCGACTGTGTATTCGAATCCTTTTACGGTGACTTGCGCGGGCGCAGTTGTTACAGACGACCGTCTCGGCGCCAGGCGCGCCAGCTTCCGCCATTTGCAAATTAGGACTACGATTACTTTCGGTTTTATCTTTCATTTGCATAATATTATTAATGAATATCTACTTACGCCATCGAATCAGGAATGATGATATCCGCAAGAGAACCAAGGTTACCGACATAGCCCGAAGGATCGCCAAATTGAAGTGGCAGTGGGCAGGGCACATTGCTCGCAGAACAGATGGTCGATGGGGCCGAAAAGTTTTGGAGTGGCGACCGCGTACCTACCGGAAGACGCAGCGTTGGAAGGCCTCCCGCAAGGTGGACCGATGACCTGGTGAGGGTCGCGGGTAACCGATGAATGCGAGACGCACAGGACCGGTTGTTGTGGCGACACTTGGGGGAGGCCTATGTCCAGCAGTGGACGTCTTTCGGCTGATATGATGATGATGATGATGACTTACGCCATAGGTCTAGAATGCTACACACTGAGAAAGGTGCTTATTAGGAAAAAAAACACCCTTAATAGATTGCATTGTTACCATGCGTGGGCGCAGGTAGTTGGGAAATGAATATAATTGCCTACTTAACCTAGACAGCTATTTACTCGATATATTAAGAAACTTTTCAAATGTCAATTTAGATGGTGTTACCCAAAAACCCAGAGCCACCCTCATTTTTTTTTCCTTGTCACTTTATTACAGTTAACTGTCGGTGACACAAATAATCGAGAAAGAAACACAATATTCCAATACAATTTAATCAATTTTCAGAAATAAAACATTTCGTTGATAGTATTTAATAGACACTTTCAAAATGCTTTTACAAAACAATTCAATACGCAATTTAGACGACTCCAATAATCGGAAAAGCGACTGTCGACCGCTGTTTGATTGTATCAAATCAAATAACGTTCAGGGTGAATGACTTCGAAATGGTGTTACCAACCAATTTTACAGAGAACCAAGAGCAAAACATTATTTTTAACAACTGAGTCGTTTTGACTTAAAGTTCTCGGGTTTATAGAGGTTTTGGCGAACAGCTATATTAATAAAAAAACACTTATTTAGCCCTTCTCCCGATTTATTTATTGTGTGCGCGGCATGTCTTTCTTCAATCTTCATACATCTATTTTAGTTTTGAAATCAGTAGGTAATCTCTCATTTGAAATGAGCCATAAAGTCGCTACCCTCTGTCTAGCAAACTCGTCTTCAGCTGACACATTTCACCCACCAATCATTTCTATGGTTTTCATCAAGGTATCTAAATCGATGTTTATGTAAAATAAAGAAAAAGTATGTCAAGTTCGAGCTCTGACATGTGAAAATTCCCAAATAAAAAATAAATCTTACGTAATAGTAAATAAAAATTAAATTCGCGATAAATTCGCGGCACATCGGTGTGCCGGCAGTGCTCGAGCGAGCTTATTCGGATGTCAGGAAGTGCTTGAAAAATGGAATATAAATTTCCAACTGGACACACACGAATGAAGGAAGTTAAAAGGCCTTTAAATAATAATGGCAAGTAAAATACGAACAAAAATTCAAATTAATTTCAATAAAACAATATAAAGAAGCTCGTTTAAACTAAAGGCCGCAATAAATCGCATCAACACGTCCGATAGTTTCTCAGCTGCAGTGAGAAGTGGGAACAGTGTGAATGATTTACATTTAGTTTCATTGCCGAGCTTAACCGCTACTAATGTTCGTAGATAAAGCAGTCAGGCTGTCTGTTGTGCGCGGGTCTGTTGTAACAAGATTCTATGCTACTTAATTACATAAGTACATTCCCAAGTTCAGAAAGATAGTTGAAGAATTTTATTTTAGTATTGATAGGCACGCGTTAAAGGTACCATAATCTTAACTGATGGTAAGCGATGATGTGGTCGAAGATGGAGCACGCTCTACTTTATTTTTTACTCACACAGGGTCTGCCATTTTGTTTCTTCTTTTTCGTAATTTTCTCACTGCTGATAACACGACCACATACACAGACGCATTTGCAAAAGTCTTTGCGGACCTGAAAAGTCCGTCTCAAAAACAGACACAGTAGTTAATATTAATTTAACGCTTTCATTTAACCCTTGGATAAAAAGTCAACACTGCGGTAGGTTCTACGGTGTAGTTTTTAACCCAAAAGTTGACAAGTAGTGAATGCCTTGTTACATCCAGTTCGCCTAGGGAAAGTTTGTATGTATGGTTGTTTGTTACTCTTTCACGCAAAATGTACTGAATGGATCTTGATGAAATTTGGCGCAGAGGTAGAATAATCTACTCCCGAGAGTATGTTCCCTTGGGATAATTTTCGACATTCAAGCGGGCAGAGCCGCGGACGGCAGCTAGTTTAACATAATTATATGAACGTACAAAAATGTCTAATAGATTTGCTTTTTCTATCTAATTTATAAAAAGAAACAATAAAAAAATAAGTACTGATTCTTAGCCTTACTTCCATTATATTAATATTGTATCTATTCACACTATACGTACTAATACGTAATCAGCCGTTTCATTAAAAGCCTAGCCTTTTCACTTAAATGCGCCGATTTTTGTGCGACCTAAGTACCTATTTTTTGTTCAATATCGTTTAAAGACTTGCCTATGTCACTTATGTCGCTGATTAAATGGAGCAGTTCAATGAAAAGGCTAGGCTTTTAATGAAACGGCTGATTAAGCTCGTCGGCTGCGACATACGCACTGTCATTATTCTTTATATCCAACTCCATACTGTGCGTGTTTCTCTCATTTATATAACTTTATGGACCCAAATAGCGATAAATCTACGTACCCTGCAGTCCCAGACGTACTTTCGCTCAGTCCAAATATAGACTTGGACCTACTTTCATTCCAGTTTATATCGTTTACGCCACTTGATAGATTCTTATATCTATATAATGTACGAATAGATAGGCGTGAACAGTACCAGATGTGAATTTGCGACTGGTCTTGTGTTATGGAACTTTCAAGATTACTTCGGTACTCGTGATAGCTATAAGTAACCTCCTCCAGGTATAGCTAGATATTAGACCCCCTAATTATGACGTGACATTCATCATCATCATCATATCAGCCGAAAAACGTCCACTGGACATGGGCCTCACTGCTGGACATGGGCCTCCCTCAGATGGGGAGGGGGCTTTGCCATAACAGTGCCACGCTTTGCAGGCGGGTTGGCAGTGTAGCTGTTGCAATTACCTACAGAGAACAGCATGAACATGACATGACATTGTCATGATTAAGTTGTTGTGAAAAAGAGATAGTGCGTGTTTCATCGTCCACCGGGGTCCGACGTCCCTGAGGTGATCTTTACGATACAATCCGACAAACAGAGATCTGGTAAAAAATAGTTTCGTCCTATTAACGAAATACGCATTTACTTATCTCAGGCCAACATGATCAAATCATTTGGATATGTCACCGGAAAATTTCAAACTCCGTAAGATTGTAATAAATCTTTATTAGATTATAATTTCTCGATATATTTTAGAAGAATCAGTTTGATTAGAATAAATCCCATCCAAAGTCAACAGTTTCCAATATATCCGTGTCTTATTGAGAAAAAAAAGAGTTAACAATATTTCACGCGACATTTTACAATCTTACAGTTTTTATATAATAATACGGTGATAGATCATTAGAGAAGTTTTGCCTTGTTATTTCTGAATTTTGCAAAAACGGTTTTAAGAGGTACCTACTTAAAACCGTTTTTGCAAAATTCAGACAACAAAGTTTTAGAAATTATCACATTTAGGTTAAGAAACTATTGTTGGTTCTAAAAAAGGCAACATCTGAAATATTTCATGACCAGTTGCTCAAGTGCTGAAGCAAGTAACGAAGAGGCAACGACCTCTATTAAGGTCAAATCTACGAGTATTTTCAAACCGAACAACATTTTAGACTTTTGCTCATTTAAAAAGAAATAAAATACAGCGCACAACTTGGGAAACAAGTCCTCTATCGGGTCATCATGAGGATATTGATAGATTTTTAGGGTTCCGTACCCAAAGGGTAAAAACGGGACCCTATTACTTAGACTCCGCCGTCCGTCTGTCTATCACCAGGCTGTATCTCATGAACCGTGATAGCTAGACAGTTTAAAATTGTCATAGATGATGTATTTCTGTTGCCGCCATAACAACAAATACCTACTAAAAACAGAATAAAAAAAAAAAATATTTAAGTGGGGCTCTCATACAACAAACGTGATTTTGTAGTCGTTTTTTATAGATACGGAATCCTTCGTGCGCGAGTCCGACTCGCACCGGGCCGTTTTTTTTTCTATTATCCAACTGCTGGGAAAATTTCTCCCCCATAGCCTACCACTCGGGTGTTTGCCTTCTCCAACCAGTCCATCGTAATCGCCTCTAAATAGCCACACCAGTGTTTCCCCTAACTCGGGGACGACACACATCCTCTGGCGCGATGGCGCCCCAGTACGCCACCAGACTGTTTTAAACTCTAGCATTATTATCCAACCATAAAGCTAGGTACCTACTGACCCGTATTACAGGTCGTGATGTAACATTCGCAGCGAGCATGTTATGTTACGCCGTGTCCTAAAATCCGTGTAAAACAAAACACATACGCATGTAACGTGTGCATGTTCGTGCTCGTTTCCACGTAGTGACTGCATGAATGCTCGCTTTGTAACATGTTACATACACTAGTTTGCGCAATGTTAGTAGTGGTGAATGATACTAACGCAGTCTTTATTGTTGTATTTTTTTTTCTAGTTTGAAAATCTCAACCTACCCCTTTTCTCTTCGACAGGTAGCTACCACCACACCGTTGGTCTTGGATTGCTGGAGGGTCTTCGTGCTAAGTATGGTGACCTGGTGCGACTGGCTAAGGCGTCCAGGACAAGACCTGTGCTGTACGTTTTTGATCCTGAGATGATGAGAGAGGTACGTTAAAACTTTTATATTTTTGAAAGATCTGAAAGTCAATTGAAATCCAGAGTCACTGTATTGTATTAAACAAATTGAGACGGATCTTTTGGAATGAATTTACGAGGTTCATTCGAACGAAACTGCCTTCTAGAAAAAAAATGTGAGAATAATGTAAGTACAACTTAATAGCAGATCTGTTGTTCCGGGAGTTTGTTGCAACACTTCTTTTTCCCAGTTAAAACACTAGAAAGCGTTGACGGGCGGGTGTTTTCGGTAACGGTAAACCTGATGTTCAAGAAGTGTTTAATATTTTTTAAGATGTTATATTTTTTGTTGACCACACACTTCTGGAACCTCCTCTACACATAAGATACGGAAATACGGAAGATGAGAACAACAAACAAAATAAACATTTTATTGGAGACAAGGGCCTAAACCACCAACTCTTAAAGCAGTTTTACTTTAACATTACTTCCAGTGGGAAAGAGACGGAGCTATACGTCCTGTATAGCTCCGTCTCTTTCCCACTGGAAGTAATATTGAAGTAATACTGCTTTAAGAGTTGGTGGTTAGGCCCCTGAGGGCCAATTCTACAAATTTTTAAACAACGTTCGCATCCGCATCTCAATGGCAATCTGTCAAAAAAGCCTTAATTTCCATACATTTTTGTCAGATTGCAACTGGTATGCGAATGCGAACATTGCCTAAAAACTAATAGAATTGACCCCCTGTAATAAGATGGTGCGAGTATTGAGTAGGTAATAATATTCTTATTATGAGGGGTGATACAGACAGCAGGTAATAATGTAGTGTGGAAGGATAAATAAATTCTAATGAATTTCGAACGCATGCGGTAATGTTTATTGCACTTTTAATTTAAATTCAATAATCGAGTTGACCGAGCCAGACAAATTGCGCAGTATAGTTTTTTAAAGGTTTCTGTATACAGTGTGTTACAGATAAAACGCCAAATTTTTAAAAAAATACACATAATTATGGAAAACTTTTACCATATGGAAACCAACCCTGAAATCGTGCAAAAAATGCGTTTAATCTGTTACACCTTGTGTGCGTCAGAGCACACTTAAGATAATGTTGGGCATAATCTGCTCTCATAAAGTACATTTAACTCGTTCTTGTTTTTCAGTCGAAGTAGCCTTCTTGCTTTAGCTTCGAGAAGTATTTCGATCGTAGTAAGCAGTTTTTTATTTATGTCATGATTTGCAATCAGCAGGACCAGTAAAGTTTACCCACGTTCGTTCAGAAAAGACTTGCAAAGTTTTTGGGAGTTTTCTATTTATATTATTATTTACTCAACAAAAATAATATCTTTTTAGACGAGTTCAGTGTCTCTATTTTATTTTAATGCATGAATCGTGAAAAAAAATTGATTAGTGACTTTATCTGAGCTGAGACGACACGTGCTTATTTGTGACTTTATCTAAACTGAGACACATGCCGTTTATTCCGTTCCACAATATTACGGACAGGAAAATACAGGTCATATTTATTACACCTTTAATTAATTGGTATCATTTAATATGCAGCCGCCGAGTATGTTGTAACAACTGCGCAGTTCAGGAGTCCATGTTTTGATTACGTGAACAATAAAAATTTTATCCACAACTTGTGCCTATAAACTTCGCGACAAAATTAGCATAAAAGTTGCTTTACATAATATATTCTGGTTTTGGTTGAGGTGGAATTTTGATTGATTGAAAACAACTTTTCTTGTGTGGTTTGAAGTGTCGTCCTATGCTAACAACTACGACAGAATATTCAGACACAGGTCCTGAGGTTAGACTTCGGGTGATGAAATGCCTACCTACCTTTTAGTTCTGCGACGCAGCAACATCCTGGTTCCTGGGTACTAAAATTTACACCCAGTTTCTGTTAAAAAAAAATCGACTATTCTACATCATTATTTAAACGAACGGAACAGAAGTCAAGTTATTTTCGCGATTGCGGTGATAAAAAACATCCAACCAGTCCATGGTAGCTTTTTTTTTAAACGTTGCCCCACACTAGGAATTTCTCCTGTATCGTAGGTGCGTTTACAAACATACAAACTCACATACACAAACAGCCAGAACCGAAACAACTATCTGTAGGCCATACAAATATTTGTTCCGTGCGGGAACCTAACCCGCGCCACGCAGTGCAGCAGTCAACTGCTCAACCACTGTGCCAACCGTGTAGTTAAAGAGCATTTGACAACATCTGTCACACTTCTGCAATAACTTCACCCACTCTGCTGAACCTAAAATAATAAAAATAGTCCTAATAAAACCAACTTACTTTCTCTATTACGTTACATAGAAAAAACTATTTAAAACTAGACTAATTAGTTTCACTTCCTCTACGCGAGACTATCATTGCTATCATGTTGACAGATTTTTTGTTCTCAACATTCTGACCTCATTTCAAGAAGTCTGTCTACGTCTACATTACGTCTCATATTTTTGCTTGTAACCTCTCTTATTTCCTGAGTCGTGTCTGAATATTATATTTACTTACGGTCGCTTTCTATAACATATCTCAATCCCAATCTTGATCCCAATCCTTGTCTGTAACCAATCAACGGCCGAGTTTGTGTCCTTCACCACACAATCCTCACCTTTGATTGGTTACAGACAAGGATCGGGATCAAGATTGGGATTGAGATATATTATAGAAAGCGGCCGTTAGTTTCAAACTTACGTATTACTTTGTATTGTCTAGGACAGCTTATTTTACCACATTGAACAGTAATTTTCACAGATATAGATAACGCAAGAGCAACTACTCCGCGTGCCCGTTTCGGTGCCCAGCTTACGATCAAAAATCGTAAGCCGCCACTTTCGCGCTCAATTTGCATCGGTGTACGCTAGTCGTTTTGATTTTCCCATCACATAATAGTGCTTGTGTTGTTGTCATAGGAGGTAGTCATAAAATGGCACACTTGGTTTTCATACAGATGTATCTAAATAATCTCGGAAACGGCTCCAACGATTTAGGGGCGATAAATCGATCTAGCTAGGTTTCACTTTTAGAAAACGTCGTTCCTAAAAAAAAAACCGAGGTCATCCATGTACTGTATTATAATATAATTGTACATTTTGACTTCATTTCAAGACGTCCGTCTACATTAAGTCTCACATTATTGCGCATTTTTGCTTGTAACCTCCAGACTTTCCTGAGTCGTGTCTGAATTATCATATTTACATAGGCACACACTTACGTATAAATGACTTACAAGAATAATTTGTTTGTGTAGGTGGTTTCACCACAATGTGCTAAATAATTTACAGTTTCGTTACCACATTGAACAGTAATATTTTCGCCAAAATCGAACAGTTTGTCCGTTGCCTATTCAGCAACACGAAATGGGAAAACACTAAATTTCCTGAAATGGAGGCCATAGGTAACCCAGCATTTCAATTTTCAATCGCAGGAGGAGAGCCAATTACATCAATTTTACCAAGGGAAAGTTCCTGGGTTAAAAAGTAAAACGTCCTAATACAGAACATGGTCAACCCGTGTGCCAAGTTTTATCCGATTCCGTTCAGCCGTTAAGACGTTAAATGGTAACAAACAGTTAGATACGAGTTTTATAATACTAGTATGGATCAGACAACAAAATAACACCACTAGGTCTATAGCACGCAGTTTGGTATATTGTGAGTAGGTACTAGGTACCAGCATTATACTTTCTATAATAAAAGTTAGAAAGTAAACAGACCGATCTCATAATCTCGTCGCGCAAAAATATGCCATATTTGAGGTCACTTGCCAAACGGTACATTATTCACTTTCGACTTAATAGCTACGTCATAAGAATGTCTATGTTATGTAGATAAGTGACGCTTCTAGATTTAAAATGCAAATACATTAGTACCTATCAATTAATTTATGAGTCTGTCCATCGTAATTGATTGCTTCAGTCATATTGACTTTTGATTAATTCAAATGCTTCATCGTCTCTTCATTAAAATAAACAAAACCAAGAATTAAAAAAAAATCAGTTTGCTATTATAATGGCCACTGACTACTCCGGGTGTCTCGGGTATTGTCTATACATGCAGCATTTGCTTAAATATCACCGAATTATTTGATTCTCCCAAGCTGCACTGAAACACTAGGTTCCGCATCCAGTCTGTCCAAGCTACCTATAACTTTTATTTATTACAGTTTTCTTACTTTCATCAAATAAGCTTCCATTTCATCAAGATGTGGCTCAAAGTCTAAAAGTGTATCACGAAGTCACGTACCACCCACACGATATTTTAAACCATGCATCCATTGGTTCCAAACGTTGACCTTCTAAATCCTCTTTCCTAATTGCGATTGGTCGACCCCCAAACAGATTCAAAGAAAACATTTTCTTTTAGTCTTTTTGAAGCTCTCAAGATATATTAAAGTTTCAGAAACTAGAAACTAATAGATCTTTGGGAATACTTAGAACTCTCTGAAGTAGAGAAGTTTAACAACTAAATAAAGAGAAAGATTATTTAAGTATCAATAAAGTAAAACTGATATTTTCTGCACTTCAATTTAACAAGGTAACCGATATAGCTAGAAGAATTTTTAAACTGAAGAGCTTTACTCCTCTGTTTCATATAAACTTTCAACTTTCAACTTCTTGGAAATTAATAAACTTATTTTAATTAAACTAGCTACACCTACGCACGATACCTAGGTCTGTCTAGTTGCCGCTAGTCTGGATCTGCCGGGGTTGCGAAATAAGTTCGAAAGAATCACCGCGGCCCTGGAGGTCTACTCTCTAAGCCCGAAGTCCGTAGTTTCGGCCTTAGTGTCCGGCGTTTTCTACTCCGTATCACCTACGGACTTACGATTAATCCCGAACCCGAACTAAGAACAACTGTCAAATCGTGTTGTCATTCATTCTTAGTTTGGGTTCGGGACTAATCGTAAGTCCGTTAGGTAGGTGATACGGAGTAAAAAATGCCCGACACTAAGGTCGAAACTACGGACTTCGGGCTTAGAGAGTAGACCCCCTGGAACGTAAAGGGCACTAGGAAGAACACGGATGGGTTTTAGTCAGTAAGAGTCTAATACGTTCGCTCCGCCCAAAGGAGTTATTTGCTGATTTCCCATTAAAAAAAAAACACTTTTGAAAAACAATGTATCTAATATACGAGTAAGAGCCATCTTACTCGAATGCCAGTATTTTTTCCATTATCACCGAACTATAAATACAAAACAGTATTATCTATGACGCACGCAAAGGTCACCACAGTAACAATTAAACACACTTCGATACTGAAACGAATATCATACTAAATTCATGTAGGAAACAAAATTATCGGTACCGAAAATGTGGCCACCACTACTTTCATGGTTGATATGAAAAATGTATGGTAATAAAATTGCTGTGACGAGTTTGAGTTCATGGTGAAATGAAACATGTACTTACCCACACATATCATCATGCTTGTATTCTCGAAGGGGAAAAATGATCGCGTTGCCTCGCCAATTTTATTGCGTTTTAGGGCCTATGCACACCACGCGCCGTTGACGTTTGTAGCGATACAGCCGCGATACGCACGCGAGTCAGAAGCAGCCTGTGGACCTTCTGTAGGATAAAAGCGTGCCGTCGACGAACGTTTCTAAAAGGCGCGTCAACGGCACATTTAAAAAACGTGATGTGCACAGGCCCTAAAACACATATTAAACTATCAAGATCACTGACTAATAGTACTCGTAAGGGCAGACCAAACGTTTTGACACCACAAATTGGCTCATCTAGACACCGAAGCGAATACGCCACGTGTTCGCACCCGACCGCTCCCGAAGACCCAAAGATGGCAATCTTTGGGTCTTCGGGAGCGGTCGGGTGCGCGACAAGACAATGACGTCAGGGTATCCCGCAGACACTTATTTCGTGATAGTAATCTCAGGCAAGCGTGAAAAAGCTTTTAAAATTATCTTATCTTGTCAATTAATGATGATAGCATCATTGATTGACAAGAGAATTTTAACGCACAAGATAACTAGGTAGCACAATCTTAATAATACCTACCGTTCGAAAGTGACATAGGTCAGACGTCGATATTTAAATTGGTGATAAGCTGTTTTTAAATGATAAATGATATTTATTTTGTAAGTAGGTTAAACATAACACTTTTACACGTCAATGTTTTATTTAAGGTCATTTTAAGCTAGATGAGGCCGGTGTTTCCTAGCTGACTACCCTGAGAAGAAACACCGAAACCAAATCAGAGGTCACAGTCTCTTTTGAAGTCCATAAACTGAGGTGGCCTTTTGAGGAAGGTGCCACAGATTTGAGTGGATCTGTCCAGAGAGTGCAAGCTTAAATTGATCTCATCAAACTAGTGGAAAGATAAACTAAAATAATCTCACCTACTACAATTTACAGCTAAGTGCAAATAACATTAAGATACAGTTTATCATATAGTACATATTATGTCGAAGCCAATTAGCTGAATTAGCCGTTTTATTAAAAACCTAGCCCTTTTATTTAAATGTGCCGATTTTTGAGCGACCTAAGTGACATCTTTTGTTCAATATCGTTTAATGACTTGCCCATGTCACTTATGTCGCTGATTAAACGGCGCAGTTCAATGAAAAGGCTAGCCTTTTAATGAAACGGCTGATTTAGCTAGTTGGCTGTGACATATAAGTTAAGTACCCACTCTAAAGTAGACTCAAAGGATCAATACTAACAGGTTAGTTCTAAAATCTTCAAACACAATATCCCTACGTAGGTGAGTCATCTTTTACATGACAGTAATGTGCACATAAAAATAAAATAATAAAGTAAATAAATTATTATACACAACATAGTTTCATCTCTTAGTTAATTAAAAAGATCATGCTTAAAATGCATGCTACCGTAAACAAAGAAGCTATAATGATAGAAGTATTCAAAGCCTCGAGCCGCGACGCCGAGTTGCTGGCCTGTCGGTTTTCTATCGGTTGCATTTTGGAGAGTGTGCAACGGAATTGCATAGTTTAATTCCGCCTAGCCCGTTCCATCATCGGACCACAAGACGTACGGCGATGCGCCACCGGTACATGGTGGACATCCCACCCACACGCACAAAGCGTTTTGGGAATACATTCTTTGTGCGTACCGCTAAGGAGTGGAATTCCCTGCCGGAGTCTGTGTTTCCTGATAGCTACAACCTGGGAGTCTTTAAGTCAAGAGTGAATAGGTTACTTCTAGGCAAGCGTGCTCCATCTTCGACCACATCGTCGCTTACCATCAGGTGAGATAGTGGTCAAGCGCGTGCCTATCAAAAAAAAAAAAAAAAATAGTATCAGATAAGCTTAAAAGATCACCGGATATAATGTACGACTCCTTAAACAATCACTCGTAAATCAACGGACGGTAATGTTTACAAGGAAACACGTAGTACCTTCACACGTAGACAATACATATTACAATGTTTAAGTACAGATTATAACTTATAAATCCGCTGTGATAATGTTATATGAGTGACGGATAATCTCGTCATTAAAGATAATTGAACTGTGTATTTTTAGTTTTATTTCATTAAAAGATAGGGTGTTGTTTTAGTAACCTAATTATCAGGTTAAAACAGGAATCGCCGAAGTGGGCAACAAGGCTGCCAGACTGAAGTGGAATCGTATTTCTATTATTTATTATAGAATAGAATAGAATAGAAAGTATTTTTTCGACACAGACACAACACAGCAGCAACAATAACATAATAAAAAAGAGAACAATTACAAAACATAAACAATAAAATGGTGCTGAGTGTGCCCAGCCGAAAGGGTTACCATCTCAGCATTTGTTGGGCGGCATACACCCAGCGCTGGTTTTCAGTTGGCACCCCGCAGTGACACACGGACGGGACGTGGGTAAATAAAATAGATACATACTTGCATATAAATAATAAATGTTTTAGAATACATATTTAAATAAATGACGTAAAATTTTTTTTTTAATGTGTGCTACACTGGCCATAGAAAAATTTCAGAGTACCTCCATTATTATTAGAGCAGATGGGTTAGGGTCGTTACACAGTGGGAGCTAGAGGACGGGCGTCATCGTCGAGGAAGGCCTAGGAAACACTGGCGTGACAACTAAAAGGCAATAAGGACGATAAGGCAACACGCCCGGGAAGTGTGGTAGGCTTTGGGGGAGATCTTTACTCTTTTTTTTTAGGATGGGAAATCATCAAATGTTTCCTTTCGCTCTGGGCGGAGTGGAAGGGAGTGTGAGACCCTTACTGACTAAAACCAATCCGTGCTCCTCCAAATGCTCCAGGGCCGCGGTGATTCTTTCGAATATTTTCCGCAAACCTGACAGGCACTGGCCCTTGGCTCTTTGAGGCGCGCGTGGAACACAATGTGCCGTCGAACCGGGCCTGTTTCCTATCGGACGGCGAGACACCCAACGCTCGCCGTCCGCAGGCCCGCGCTGACGGTGGCCGGGATAATTAGGACGAGAAAGCAACACACCGGGAAGTGTGGAAGGCTTTAGGGGAGACCTTTGCGCTGCAGACGCTGTAGTACCTAGTAGCTTAACAAAAAATCAGTACTTAGTAGCATTGTTCTTAAACTTCCCTCAAGTGGCCAATGCTACAAAACCCGCGCAGATTTCGGTCTAAAACGCCTGTTATACCCACTAATAGTGCCACTTTCAGTTTCAGTTTAGTACTTCCAGAGATTACCTTTTACAAACTTATCATCATCATCATCTGTCTAGCCTTTTCCCTACCATATTGGGATCGGCTTCCTGTCAAATCGGATTCAGCTGAATACTAGTATTTTCCATGGAGTTGTTCCCTTCTACAAACTTATAAACGAATAAATAATGTTACTACTTGTTTAATATTTCTGTGTATTCCTATTATGTTAAGGTATTATGACTCATCCCCGTCGCGTCTTTGACGACGAGTTCACCAGTCCGCTTTTGGTGTAAGATTTATTAAATTCCCAAGGAAAGCGTCAGCTGTGTCGTCTTACACAAACTTTAATGCTACATTAATTTCTAAAAGGTAAGAAAAAGTATACCTGAATCTTGAGTATAGATACAAGTAAACGTAATTACCGAATCTAAACCCATCTGCTCATTTAAAAATATAATAATTATTTCCTAAATCCAAGAACAATTAAATTCTATGAATGAATTTCAGTCGTATCATAATATATTATGATCAGGTAAATTGCTAGCTCGAATAACGTTTCAGTTTCACAGACCGACCTTGCCATAACTTTATTTTAAAATTCCTGAGAACTTATAACACGATGAATGCGTAATGCATCCTACGCCTAAGTATGCAATAACAAAGTCATTAACAATCTCATTGTCTCTATTATTGTGTGCAACGCGATAGTCTGGATGAGGTATCATTATTGTCAGTCCGGTCACGAGTAACATACCTACATCGTCTAGTGGCGTCTAGACACTTCTTCGTCGCGTAACAATGCTGCGGTGACATAATGAGCCACGTTATACCACTGATTCTTTTCAATCATTCTCTAAATCTTTGGCTCATGAGTCATGTGACTGTTTTTATTTAGGGGAGGCTAAAGAAATGCGAGTGTGAATGTGATGATGCCGAATAAATACTAAATCTAGATGAATGAAAGGAGAAGACATCTTGCTAAAAGTGTATAACTGAATATATCGAAAGCCTGCCTCCAAACATTTAATCAGCTACAAGTTCGAAATAGTGTAGTGTACAAAGTGAATGAATAATAGTTACAATTATTGTCCTATACATACAACACATGAACTAAGTGTTTTATAAATTTTATCAGACTAAGAAAGTGTTACAGACTTGTGTAAAAGTGCAAATGGACACTATTCTTAGTTTTAGCATAATCTATCACGTAACATATTAAGTTAGAGATAAATTTGTTATTAGTATTTTAGGCTAGATCATAATTAATTATTAAGAATTTTGTTCTTAATAATAAAGTACAAAATAAATAAAATAGCTACAAGTTCATAAATATTCAAGCGTTCAAAAGATCTATATATTGTTTTGCCTATACTGTCCCACTGCTGGGCAAAGCCCTCCCCCAACTCCTTCCAGATACTTAGGTCCCGAGCCTTCTCGAACCAACCCTGACAGAGGCGTCTAGGTCGTCTCGCCACCTCTTCCTCGACCTCTCGACCTCGGTGGCTCACAAAATAAAAACTGCTATTTATGACCCCAATCCGGCAGTACAAATATTAACCAAACTCCCTTCTGCCAAATTAAATATTATGTTAGGTTAAGTATCATATCACTGTATAAATGTTTAAATTACGTGGCCACAACAAACATAATGTCATATTTTGGCAAACCTAAATATAGAACCGCCCATAACCGGTTTGTTTTCGAACACAGAATCACTCACTTACACCGTGTTATATATTTACAAATATAATTTAACGACTAAATTAATGCTTGTGCCCGATAATGTGGGTCAAATTCAAATGATAGTGTAACCTGAATTGACTTGAATATTTTATGCATGGATAAGATTTTTGTGTTTGTATTTTTTAATCAGATTTTGCTAAGCACGTGACTTAAGTTTGTTTATACTTCTCTGATGTGGATTGTGATTTATTCGAAGTCTTTATCTGTGTGCAAATCAGAAAACAGAACAAAAAAAGTTTCAGTTTCTGGTATTGGTATGTTGCGGTATGGCCATTATCATTGTGTTTCAGTCAGTTCAGCGATAGTCTAACTAATGAAAATCTTATTCAATATATCTTTACACACTTTACTGTACCTAAGGTCTTACTTTTCAAACGAGTAACTAGTAAAAACCAAATTAATTAGTTCAGTTCCAGAAAAGACTTTTACTTTTCACAATAAAAAACGGCCCAGTCAAAACTTCCAATCATCACGTTCGAATAATAAAAATTCACAACAATGTTACGTAACGGTGTGACTGGCGACGTTTCACGCCGCGACCACGTGCGGTTGTATACGTTGACTTATCTCGATTTATGTGTCATTGTTCCATGTTATGTTTGTGTTACCGTATGCATAGCGATCCTGCTTCCCCGGGTGAACAGATGTTTGAAACAATGTTACTTTTAAGCCTTTGGGTAGGCAGGCTGATGTTTTTGACGTCCACAATAGCTTTGAATAGATTGCAAACATAGGTAACAAGACAAACTGATAACACCCCTTTTTTGGATCGGGGGTAAAAAAGCGGCCAAGTGCGAGTCAGACTCGCGCACGAAGGGTTCCGTACCATTATCTATAAAAAAAACGGCAAAAGAATCACGTTTGTTGTATAGGAGCCCCACTTAAATATAATATTTATTTTATTCTGGTTTTAGAGGAAACACACCATCTGTGAAAATTTTAACTGTTTAGCTATCACGGTTCGTGAGATACAGCCTAGTAACAGACAGACAGACAGACAGACGGACAGCGGAGTCTAAGTATAGGGTCCCGTTTTTACCCTTTGGGAACGGAACCCTAAAACGAAAAAAAGTAAGGTGAAACAAACATCTTTGAAGACAAGACGGAACTTCATATTGCCGCTTAAAAAACATTGAAGTTCAACCTTTTAAAAGTTTCGAAGAAACGCAGCGAAAGCTCGCTATGAAAACTTAAGTGAAAATTACTGTCATTCCAATTGATGCATATTGGTCAAGCTTTGCAAAATAGTAGGTCTATCTATATAACTGTGACATTATCGCAGTTCAACATGATCTGCAAACAAGCGGAACTCCAATTTTGCACCGTATAATCGGTGCAGGCGACTATATAATTTGACCTAGGTATGTGACTGCACTACTAAAGACTTCAAGACCCAAAGACTGCACTCAAGACCACATTCAAGGTCACAAGCTAACCACGTGTAATACACGTGTCTCATTTCATGTGATTGTTTCTCAAGCAATGTTGACTACACATACCGATAACAATACAAGTCAAGTTATTAAAACTTAACAGACAGATGACACGCTCAGCTAAAACACAAGGAAGTGGTGACGGGTGCCCGTTTTGGGGGACTGCCTTCATTTAAGACTTTGACCTATAAAAAGTACTGGCTCTCAGCCTAATTTGAGAAAATAGTTTTAATTTGTCGGGCCAGAGCGTCAGCGCAGGCGACTATAAATTTTAAACTAAATAAAGGACTCTTTCATCTGCCGGATCTAAAGACTGCACTCAAGATCACATTCAAGGTCAAAAGCTAACCACGTGTAATACACGAGTCTCAATTTATATGCCCTTGTTTCATGGCCAATGTTTACTACACATATAATACGTATACCAACAAGAAAAAATTATAAAACTTATCAGACTGATGTGATGTTAAGGAGTTTTTTACGCCACCACTTCTTCCCAGCTAAAACACTAGGAAGTGGTGACGGGTGGCCGTTTTGGGAAACTGTCTTTATGTCAAACTTTCACGTTCAAAAGTGCTGACTCTCAGCCTAATTTGAATAAATGACTTTCGATTTTGACTACACAATTACCCGCCTCGTCAGAACAGATACCAAGCGTAGGCACCCGTTATTTAGCTGTCCAACTGAATATTTGATAGCTTCCTGCATGAACAAGATTTACAAAGGTTTCATCTAATAATAACTTTATCAAATTACGAAGACTGAGAAAAAGGGTTCCAAGGTCTTCCCTACAGCTTTGAGAGCAATTCCAGGAATGCTCCTGATTGAAAATCATTATATTCATAAGGATTCCCTTAGGCACTGCAAAGGTCCATCGTAACTATAGTATTTTATTTCATGGATCGGAGGACCATTTGCACGCTCCGATTGCTTCGTTAGATAGAATGGAGCTTGTATATAGGATTGAAGTTACATTATGTAAGTAGTGAGGTGGAGGTGCTATATTTATGCTGTGTGCATTTCAAGTTTTACTGGACATCCCAAGGCGTTTCAGATTCTTGTCTGCAAACATGGTATGCTTCGGATTGGTTTCTTTGTGGTTTACACCAGGGGCTCGAGTCTGCTATTGCAATCGTGTTTCAATGACCGGTCATTGATCGAATATTTGACAACTTTGACAGTTTTTGTATGGGAAATGTGTCATAAGATTGACGTTATACGTCAAAAATCGATCATTGAGACACGATTGCAATAGCAGACTCGACCCCCTGAAGTAACGTAGTCTTTACTGTAGCTAACATTCCTCAAGTTAGCCATCAGAAAACTCAGGCTCTGGCAGAGAATTCCACTTTATAAACGTATTACTTAATCACTATTTCAGTTGGATTTCTTAAGTATCATCAATTAAACAACTGGAAAGCGACGTAGGAGCTTTTTCAAGCTCCCGGATTTACAATCCGAGGCCTGACGGTGGCGGCCTGTCAACTTCATCACCCAGACTATAACTCTTCAAAGTGAAATACCGTTTCAGTGACGTCATCCGCCAGTCAGTATTATCCGCTCCATTGGTGTGTCCATTGCAGACATTGGAACAAAGTGTGGGTGCGATTGTAACGTACCAGGAAGGAGAAACCGTTAAATATTTGTACCTTTAATAATGCTGTAGTAACTTTAAACTTAGAAAAGATATTTTATTTTAATGTCAGAGGGATCTCGGTTTTTATGACTGTACATTCGTTGATGAAAACCACTTTTTTTTAAGCCATTACCACGTCATTATAGACTCTGATATCCACGTATTAGTAGATCAGTCTTTCTATCAACCTATCTTAGCACTTAGGACATTCCTATTTAAAAATATATGCAACGTGTAACAGAATAAACACAAAAACAGAGGTCATTATACTTATCATTTACTATGGGACCATTACTACCATCACAACTTTTATAGTGGGACCAAACATTAAATCGCGAGAAATTCAGTTGTAAAGTACATTTTGTCAGAAATAAAGTTAGTCACGTAGAAGGCCAGTATCAACCCAAGAACGGTTCAACCAAGCCTTCATTTTTTTTTATCAGTCTATACTGTCCCACTGCTGCCCAACTTATTCCATATATTTTTGTCCCAAGCCACCTTGAACCAACCCTGGCAGTAGGCGTTTAGGTCTCAAATTAAAAAAAAAAAAACAAATATAATCTCTTTTGTTACAGGTATATGAGAGCTACTCGACAGAACCGCCTCGCTTCGAAAAATCGCCGCTGTACCAGCATAGGACAGGGGTGGGCCACTGTCCGGTGCACGGGTATGTTTACAATGGCTTTTATTTTCATTTCGTACAGTACAGACAAGCTTGGAGCGGTCTGTGCGTGCGGAAAACCTTCGTGGAATTTTCATCCTGCAAGAATTTATAGAGAACCGGGTAAAAGTTTGTAAGGTGGAAGTTCGAAAAAGTTCAAGTTAGTCTAACGTAGATGTTGAAGTTTGATAGAAATTAGACTTCCTAAACGTTAGTTATATCCGCAAGAGAACCAGTGTAACCGACATAGCCCGAAGGATCGCCAAACTGAAGTGGTAGTAGGCATTGCTCGCAACACAGATGGTCGATGGGGCCGAAAAGTTCTGTAGCGACCGCGTACTGGAAGACCGTTAGAAGGCCTCCCACAAGGTGGACCGATGACCTGGTGAGGGTCGCGGGTAACCGATGGATGTGAGACGCACAGGACCGGTTGTTGTGGCGACACTTGGGGTAGACCTATGCCAGCAGTGGACGTCTTTCATCTGTTATGGTGAAACGTTAGTTATGCCAAAGTTATTTTGGGAACTCATCCCGTAATGCCACTGAAATTATGGGAAACCATCTAATATAAGGCACATGGATTTTAATTTTGTAGGTATGTAAATTATGTAGGTGTATTAAGTTACAAAGTATGACCTGGAAGAAGTGTTATACTGTAGCTGGTCCTTTGAAAAGAAACAGACAGGAAACAAAGCTTATAATACAAACACGCGAGACAAAAATACCAAACATAATTGAAACTAATCGGTGATTAATGCATTCACCTTTAACATCTCAATCGAAGAAACCAGTCTGCTAATTTAGCAAAACGACACGATTCATAACTTTTAACCCATTGTTTGACATCCAATTTGCATAACGATAGTTACGTTACAATTCTACATCGTGTAACAAAATAAACACAATGCCAGGGGGCCTACCACAACCTCTTAAAACAATATTATTTTAATATTACTTTGTAATTTCTGTTGTTGGATTTTCAACGCTCGGATCAGCGCCGAGAGTTGAAAATGCAACAACAGAAATTACAAAGTAATATTAAAATAATATTGTTTTAAGAGGTTGTGGTAGGCCCCCTGAAATGGGGTATTGTGTATCCAACGCCTTACGCGTTGTATAAATCGTGACGCGTTGCACTAAATAAAGAATCAGTCGAGACGAAATATTTACCAACAATAAGCATTTGTATCCGAGAACAATGACACAATTTTTTTAGCATATCAGACATGCATTGAATGACTGGCATACTATGTTCCGTCGGCGTGAGAACCACTCTAATCAAACGTGTTTCCTATCGCTAAAAGTATCCATTTATGACCGGTTTTATTGTTCAAAATGTCCATTTACTTATCATGAGATTAGAGGTGCATTAAACTACCGAATTGTTTTCGATAAGGAGGATTTCCGCCTGATATCGCAGGATTGTATGTTTTGACAAGAAATCGATAAAATTTAAACCAGATAAAGTATGTAAAAGGGATTTTTAATATCCCTGTGTATCAGTTTGCACGTGTTGTAAGCGGGCATACCTTTTATGCCTGGAGGGTTAATTAATTTGGTTTACTTGTTAATGTTTTTTTTTTGATGGCATAATGGAGTGTGCTAGCTGACAAGTGTCAGTTAATTTGATTTACTTTTTGGATATATTATTTGTCTGTGTCATTATTGTAAACTGATTTGCATACTACTGTATAAATTCAAATTTTTAAAACTTAACAGACAGATGTGTTGTTGGGGAGTTTGTTGCGCCACTTCTTCTTCCCAGCTAAAACACTAGGAAGTGGTGACGGGCGGGCGTTTGTAGAACTTAGACGTTCACAAAGTGCTGGCACTCAGCCTAATTTGAATAAATGACTTTGACTTTAAGCCATTTTTAAGTCCTTTTAGTTAGGCCTGATGAGGAAACGGCATTGTTTCAATCTCGGGTAGAGGACCATTTAGCAAAAACCTCATCGTGAACTGAGCATGAACTGAACTGGCATTCTTCACTGTATCAGTGAAGAATGCCAGTTCATATTGACCGGTGAGAAAAGATAGGCTGTTCGAGGTTAGCATAGGAGTCAGGAGATTGAAACAAGAGAAGAATGACCTAAGTTTAGCAGTAGGCGAAATCGGACTGTGGATGATAATGATGAGTTAGGCCTATGGGACTCATCCTACCATCAACTCGAATAAAAGAAGCTCTAATAATAATATAGACTTCAATCTTTTAACAGTTATTTCCTTTACAGCGACGAGCCCAAAGCGATATGGGCTGCGATCCGCGCTCTCCTGCAAGACGGCACTCTTCTGAAATGCTACGACCAGGCTTTCGATGATATTGCTGCTGACACCACAAGAAGGTAAATAGCTTTTTAAAATTAACCAGTTTATACATCTGAGGGCTCAGAAAAACCGGCCAAGTGCGGGACGGACTCACACACGAAGGGTTCCGTAACTTGCGTACCATAAACCGAATAAACACGTTTATTTTATGGGAGCCCCATTTAATTTTGAATTTAATTTATTTTTTAATATTAATTGTTGTTATAGCGGCAATTGAAATACAAACTCTGTGAAAATTTCAACTTCTACCTATTACGGTTCTTGACAGCCCGCTGACAGACAGACAGACGAATGGACTGACAGACAGCAAAGGCTTAGTAATACGGTTCCGTAGGTTACCCTTTGGGTACGGAACCCAAAAAAGTGATATTCTATCAGGGACTTTTCTATTATCGATATTGTCGAAAGTCCTATGCGAATGTATAGGTTTGACTCCCGAAATGCTTTGTGTTCAATCCCATATCATTTTCGAACTTATGTCAGTGGTGGTCGCTGACAATGTTACTTTGTGTAAAGCAACTGGTTCATTTATTGAGTCTTGACACAGTACACGTACCATGGGGTCCAGTCTCTTACAACGACTAAAAACAACTGTCAAATCATGTTGTCAATGTTGTCATTCGATCTTAGTTCGTGTTCGGGACTAATCATAAGTCCGTAGGTAGAAAACGCCCGACACTAAGGCCGAAACTACGGACTTCGGGCTTAGAGAGTAGACCCCCAGATGCAAGTACTATCCACCAATGACCATAAAAAGATATCATCACTGATCGGTGATCACGACAGGTTCCTTTCACTCTAGGTAATTAATAATATGAACTACGCAAATCCATGATCACACAGACTACAATAAAAAATGGCGTGTCTAGACGATAATCAAAATGACCTTGATCTTAGCACAAAAACAATATAAGCCATCCAAATACCTATCTCGCTTTACAAAGATCTTCCTCAAACATTTATAACAAAAGATAAAAAACATTTAAGTAGACGAAAACGGTAAATACTATTTGAAGAAATATGTGTCGTTCTAAGGTCGTTCAATACTCAATACTCAATACTACTCGTAATAGTACTCGTTGATCGCACGATAAGCAGTTTTTATTCATATATTTATATTAGTCACCGCAGATGAATGAACTGTGCAAATAAATGCATGACCTAGACAAAACAGGACAAATGAGGTGAAAAACAGTAAACAGTTTCATTAATACCTCATAAGTATTGTTTAAACACGTGTTCTTTTTTTAATTGAGATTTAGCCTTTAGAAACACTTGACTTTGGGGATCATTCGATTAGTTATGGGCTTGAACAGAGTCCTTGGGCTCTAGTCAAAGTGTCGTTAAATTAAATTAAATTACCATTTTTTTGCTGCCGAAGTACAGACGCGCACATCAAGCTACAACAATCTGTCAAATTTCTATACTTAATAGATTTTCTAATAAATGATTCAACTTTACCGTTAAAGTATTAGGTTCAAGGTTGATTGGGAAAATTCGACAGTTATGGGTAGGTTGATGTGCTGGCGTCTGTACCGTGTTAGCCACACAGTGCAAAGTGTTTGGAAAATATTGACTGTTTTTGTGCAAATAAACAGTTATGATTATGGACAGGTACGAATCCACACTATGCTAATCTCAAAAGATTAGCAAATTGCTGATGAATTGAGTACACATTTCGTCACGATCATGATTATTGATGATGTTTGTGATCTAAATTTCACGAAATTTCAAGTGGATTGACTAAGTGTTTCGGTAGCTCATAATTCCGATCAATTTTCGACTTGTTGACAATGGTTGTCGCTAATGATGAATGCCATTAGGTCCCCTAATTGTTTAACTCACTTCAGCCGGTCGATTCTGTCGACATCTCACAGTGTTCACCTTGGCGGAGTGAACGACAATAGAGCTGTCATTCCATCTTATTTGTATGGTTTGACAACTCACCCGTCGTGCGCCCCACCCGGGTGTTCCCTTCGACATGTTTACAGAATCGCACTGCTGGTTCCACTGACGTATATCAAGTCGAATCATCAAGATAAGAAACTATGGTAAACAATAATGTGTTAAATCAAAAATCAAATCGATATATCACTGTGTATTTTATTTCTTAGATCACAATGATCATCAAAAGTCATGTTCGTGACGAAATGTGTACTGAATTCATCAGCAATAAATTTGTGAATTATTTGAGCTTAGCATAGTGTGTATTCGTGTCTTTAATCATAATCCTTTATTTGCACAAACACAGTCAATATTTTTTGTCTGAATATTGGTCGGTTCCGTTTTAAGTACAGACTGAACAATAACTGTTATGTCAATTACACAAAAACTGCAACTTTGCAGCTGGTGTGCAGTTCCAATACAGTCCTTTTGTTTAGACCCGTAAATTTGCAATAACGTTCACTGACCCACCTATATTTATTGACATACATAATTCCGAAAACAGAAATAAAGACAAAACTGTCCTGAATCGACATCAATCGTAATCCTCTAAATTTTCTAGTAATGAAAAACGATTAATAATATTGATTGTCCAGGTACCTACGAAGAGATATAAAGGAAAGGGCAATGACCGTTATTGCAAATTTATCTGACGTCGATCATAGTTGTTGTAGCACCTAGGTTTTGCAACAGATATGTAAGAAAGATCTTGAAATTATAAATCTGTAAAACAGGAGTAATTTCATGGTCTATGTTATATCACAGGTTGACAGACCTACGTCACGCAGAGAACGCGTTAAACGATGAGCTGGAGACAGAAATCTACCGCTGGGCCATTGAGACCATCGGCATGATGATCTTCGGTATCCGGCTGGGCTGCCTCGACGGGCCTGTGCACATACCTACAGCAGAGAACCAGTAAGTTGCTTGGATATTTTGTGTCTGATAAATACTACCTTTATTCATCACCGGCTTCGCCCGCGATGAAGTAGAAAATTATCCAAAGATACCTTATGTCCTATTCCAGGATATAGTGCTCCAGTGAGCCAAGAATCATGCTTAAGACATGAAGAGGAAACAAACAGATATAAGGTAACTGCTATAGTAATTGGCCACGCTATAGTAACTGGCCACTCATAACAAAAGAGGTAGAAACAAGGTAATGGAAGCAAGCCCATGAATGTTAAGGACAGAAAATATTCCTGTATCAGATACTGGAATATTTTTTGTGCATTACCTTGTTTCTACCTCTTTTTATGAGTTGTCAGTTACTATAGCATGGCCAATTACTATAGCAGTTACCCTATTTACTTTCGCGTTTGTAACATTAGTATGGATATTCTAGCAGTCCCCCGCTAAACATAGACTTGACCAATCGCACGCCATTCGCCATTCTTGGCAACTCTCGTCTAGCTTTTACCAGCAACCCTATGAAAATCATCGTTCCACCTTGCCTGAGGGGACCTTTTTCATCAATCTTTCTACTGTTATTCTAGTATGCTCAGCTAGTGCTAGTATGATAATATTGGTACTAGTACTTATGACATCTTCTTTCATACGTCTCTATTAATCCTCATCTTATAAGTACATTATCCTGACATACATAATCGACCACGCCAAGGCTGATGATGGGTTTTGAGCTCTTTGGAGTATTGAAATAAGTTACTAAATTGTAACGACCTATTGAGCATTTCAATGTAAGTAATACGACATGACCAAATCCTCAATGTCTAGGCAGAAGAAAACCAGGCACCTTTGTACAGTGTTTTTACTAGAAAATCTGACTCCAGTCTTGCCAAGAAGTACCGTGTTACTCAGTTAATGGATTGTGGAGGTCTGGTAGGCAGTCGCTCCACGTAAAATACTGGCATTCAGCTTAATCCGGTTTGACTGGAAGCCAACCCCAATAAAGTTGGCAGGACGCTAGGCAGATGATGATGAACAAGTTTTAATTATATAATAACTAAAACCCATCACAAACTGTAACTAATCTTGCAGTCAAAAATTAATTAAAATTAAAATTATTTCTTGTGATTCTTATTTTGATTCAACTAATAACATGACACTATTCCAAGTCCCTGTCCAATCATTGTGATGATTACTTTATTTCAGCAAAATTTTATCATTCATTGCTCGTTTTACAGAAAACCAGAAAAAACCTCCCTAGACGATGAGATCGAAGACCTCTGCTCCCTGGCCAAACGTTCCCTGGAAGAGCTGACTCCGGCTGAGCGCCTGGTGCGAGTCAGTCGTGACATCGCCGACGGAAGCTACCTGGTGCGGAGCGAGGGAACCCTGACTCCTGGGAGTTCCACCTTCAACAGTGCGCTCAAGGCCTTTGACAGACATTTTAGGTATGTTTCTAAGAATTTTATGATTTTTTGTGAATTAATTTCTAAGGGGATGGTACCTCCAGAGTTGCGGAATATGTTCAGGGCTGCGGAATATGTTCGAAAGAGTCACCGCGGCCCTGGAACGCAAAGGGCAATGGAAGGAAACGCAAAGGGCAATGGAAGGAACACGGATGGGTTTTAGTCAGTCTGACACTCCCTTCCGCTCCACCCAGAGCGGAAGAAGTCATTTGATGATTACACAATTTTAAAAAAAAAAAGAAAAGTGAGTGATACCTACAAACTGCTCGTTAAAATTATCTAGGTGTAAAATAAACCTGTACATAAATTGGCAGTTGAAAAAACGGTTGCAAAAGATAAACTCCATTTTTTTTTTTGATAGTCTTAGGAGAAATGCGGCGTAACAAAATTTGCTCAGCACGACTTGACTTTCCTCAAAAAAATATCATTCCAACTTGATTTGATGGATTTACAGCTCATTCACCGAGAGATTTTTACAGAATAGCACTACAGTTACGATAACTTACATTAACAGATAATAACCTTAATTAAACCACAACACAAAGGGTTCCGTACCATTATCAAAAAAAAATCGGGAAAAAAATCACGTTTGTTGTATGGCAGCACCACTTCAATATTTATTTCATTCTGTTTTTAGCATTAGTTGTTGTAGCGGCAACATAAATACATCATCTGTGAAAATTTCAACAGTCTAGCTATCATGGTTCATGAGATATAAGCCTGGTGACAGTCAGACAGTGGTGATAGTCTCGTCGAGTCGAAGCTCCAAAGCCTCGAGCATCGACGCCGAGTTGCTAGCCTGTCGGTTTTCTATCGGTTGCATTTTGGAGAGTGTGCAACGGAATTACATAGTTTAATTCCGCCTAGCCCGTTCCATCATCGGACCACAAGGCGTACGGCGATGCGCCACCGGTACATAGTGGACATCCCACCCACACGCACAAAGCGTTTTGGGAATACATTCATTGTGCGTACAGCTAAGGAGTGGAATTCCCTGCCGGGGTCTGTGTTTCCTGATAGCTACAACCTGGGAGTCTTTAAGTCAAGAGTGAATAGGTTACTTCTAGGCAAACGTGCTCCATCTTCGACCACATCGTCGCTTACCATCAGGTGAGATAGTGGTCAAGCGCTTGCCTATCAATAATTAAAAAAAAAAAAAAAAAAAAGACAAACGGACAGCGGAGTAGGGTCCCGTTTTTACCCTTTGGGGACGGAATCCTAAAAAATTACAAGAACCCGAAAATAAAAATAGTTTAAGTACATGCAAACACAAAAACGCTGTTATAACTATATTGCCCTACCTCCGTACACATTAGAGTACTATTTTGTCAGTGTCATTCATCAGGAGCGTGCTCACATTCACTACAAGCGCCATGATCAGCAAAATAATATACACGTGACACATTTGCATAGCTTGTGCACTGCACATAGTATCGAACCTTATTTATTTCGACAACCATGTTATAGTGACTAATAAAACTACATACTATATTGCCACTTATATCAACGTTATTGTCCCATCTGTGTACACATTATTGAGTACCTACTATTTAGCCAATATCAGCCATCAGGAGCGTGCTCACATTCACTGCCGGCGCGTCATGGTCAGCAGATTAACATACACGTGACACACTTGCAGAGCATGTGCACATAATGTAATACCAAACCTTTTTTATTTCGGCGACCTTATTTATTTATTACCTTGTTTTTTTTTTACCTTGTTATAGTGACTAATATTGAATACATATTTTTGCACATCGTGGTTTGTTTTTGAGTGATGGATTTTCGAATTTGCTTAAATAAAGGTTGTTTCCTGGACAAAAAAAAAAGTTTATTCTATTTAGTCAGTTAGATTATCGCAAAATATTGGACACGAATTTTGTTTTATCAAATCAATAAAAATTGACGAAGATAAAACGCGTCAAAGATCAGGAGTGGGGGCTTCTGACGTCACTTTCCGGTGTAAACTGTATCGGTTTGTGACGTCACACGATTTTTCAACGCACAGTATCTGTATCGAGATCTGCCCGATCTGCACATATCGTATCTGAGACAGGCCTGTTGGTCTAGTGGTTAGTGACCCTGACTGCAAAGCCGGAGGTCGTGGGTTCGATTCCCACCCAGCACAAACTTTGTGTGATGAGCATAATTGTTTGTTCTGTGTCTGGGTGTAATTTATCTATAATATGTATGTATTTATAAATTATATAAGTATGTATATCAGTTGTCTGGTTACCATTACACAAGCTCTGCTTAGCTTGGGATCAGATGGCCGTGTGTGAGTTGTCCCAAGATATTTATTTATTTATTTATCGTATCGTTTTCATTTTTTTTTACATCTTCAGCCGTCTTAATAGCATACACAATAGCAAAACAATGGCGCATCGACTCCAGGAGTCGTCGTTACAGTTAAGAGGAAAAAAGAAGAAATACATGTCCAATATTTTTTGAAACATGCCTATTGTTAGTGCATGTTCCCGTATACATCTAATCATGTGGGCAAAGTCCCACTAATAGGCAAAGGCCTTTTTCGCTTTTCCATTCACAATTTTAGAAGGTAAATTCAAAATAAAGGTTCTTCTTCCATACATTAGAAAACTTGACAGATGTATCAACGGTAGTCATTCAAATAAAAAAACAGCTGATGATGGAGATACACCTACATCTGAAGGGCTTAAATAACAATAAGGAATAATATGTCGGAATATAATACCATGTTACCTTATTATCATTTAAAAATGGGTAAAAATGAGAGTTTAACAGGCCAAAAAGTGCTGTTCCTCGATTTTATTGTGCCAGTAATATCCACCTGATTAAGATACAAATGAAAATACACCGTTATTATAAGCCCTACCAAAACCAGATGTTTTTGAAAGCGGCCCAGTATAATGAAATTAGCATACAGGACTTACCGTATTTTACTTAAAGTACCCAGAACAAGGTCATAGGCAGATATTTAGGATAAAATATACCTTAATGGGACTATTATACGAAACTGACAAAGGAAGGAGTCTTTATATATCTTATTGAAGATATTAAGAATTATAATGTACAGGTGTTCAGCAGTTTAGGCTGAAAAATAACGAACGAACGAAAATATTCACGAACGCTCAACCTGTACAGTCGGAAGACCACATTTTGCCACCAATTTTTCTATTTAAAAATATTTTTAAATATGTAGTAGGAGTAGGCAAAGTTAGCGAGAAAATAGCGTGTTGTAAAATATTTTTTACGGCTAAGCTATTAGTCGTACGAAAAAGACAAATGTTCATATTGTTGTACATGAATCTACAACAAGGGCCTTAAGTAAAATTGCTGAACGATGATGGAATCGGCCTTCGACTTCACAAGTTTTGAATTCACTGTGATAGTCACGAAAATAAAGTGTTTTCCATATATAAGTGTCCCAATTTATCATATTTTGACATTAATTAAATTTATTTATTTATATATGTGTTTATCGCGTACAACTATTATTCTGTAATAATACAACTATTATTCTGTAGTTGTAAGTGATGATTATACAGGGTTATTTGTAAAACACCAACGACCTTTAAATGGGTGAAAGTACTCATGAATATTAACAACTGTTGTTATGAGACCGAACCTGAAAAATCGAAAAAAAAATCTACTGTTTCACATTTTCATTTTGTATGAAACAGCCGTTTATTTTTTGATATTTCAGAGTTGGTCTCGTAGTAAAAGTTGTTTATAATCATGAGTACTTTCACCCACTGAAAGGTTGTTGGTGTTTTACAAGTAACCCTGTATAAATAAATACAACCGAATGCAGCAAACCTAATAATAACAACTTCAATACAACATACAATACAATACTACATTTATATTTTTTCTTTCCAGTCTCACAGAACACTTCTTGCTGAAAGCGCTGGACTCCCTCAACTCTGGAGAGCTGAGGCCGGAACAAGCGTTGTTGGACAAACTGCGGCCGCTTCAGAGGCGGATCTTACCGCTCGCTACAGACATTCTACTGGCTGGAGTTCATCCCGTGAGTGGCTTTCAACAATTGCTGTAATGGAGATTCTGATGGTTTTCAGATTCATAATTTGTTATTGTGATACTAGATGTGCCCCGCGTGTTCATTTGCCGTCTATCAACTGCAAAAATATCGAGTTTAGTTCAAACAAACTATTCAGCTTTATGGTTATTAAAATATTTAATGTCAGAACGAATTATTTATTTAATTACCTATTTAATTTCGTCATTTTCAATACACGAACAGTAATCATTATACGTTATGGTCCTTCTAAGAATATGTAGATGATTAAAAATATTGAAAAAACCCCACCGGGGTGCACGTGTAAGTCTTGTGTGTAGGTAGCAATTTATCCATGGATTTTTATGTTCACATTTATTATTATAATTCATCAGGAAAGTCATGTGCAACAATGATGCATTTAATACCAAATGCACGAATAGGTGGTCATCACGAAAAGTACATACACGTGTAGATTGGTCAAATTTATCCTGATGTTATATTTTTTCCAATACCTACGTAGTTACATTTAGCACATCTAATTCAGTAATGCACGCCTAATCCAGTCTTACAATAAATCATCCTTAATTGAAACCAAAACCTTTCAAACCATACCTACCTCTTTGGATCGACATTTCAACAACCAACAATTTTTCCGACAGCTCGCCCAAACAGCAATCAACATGTTCTACCAGCTCTCCCTCCACGCGGCTCGACAACAACGCGCGCACGACGAGGTGCACTGGTCCGTCGCGTCGCGCGAGGCGGGCGCCGCCTGCGCCGCGCTGCCCTACGTGGCGGCGTGCGCGCGGGAGGCCATGCGGCTGCACCCTGCCACGGGGGGAGTGGTCCGGCGGAACAGGGAGGACATCGTCGTCGGTGGCTATGAGATACCTGCTGGGGTGAGTCTCAATGCTGTTTTCTTTTAGTTCGAACCTTGTCAGGAAAGTTGATTCTAAGATTGTAGGTCCTAAATAAAAAAATAAATAATTACTTGCTAGGGTTAGTCGACATGCTATTTTTCTTCCTGTTTCGTTCCCTGTATGTTGTTGTAAAGCAGATTCTAGCCGACATTAGATTTAAGTCGCCTAGGTTAGATTTGGTAAAGGTTTTATAGTCTTCAGAGACTTTTAGGTTAGGTTTGGTTGGGTCAGTTGGGTGTGGTTCCCGCATCGTCCGGCATTTAGATACAGTTAGCCCAAATTTGTCGGACGCCCAATTTGGTTTTCAAGGTGGGCGTTCGACCGTGGACGCCATTTTGCGTCTCAAGACCCAGGCAAAAGATGCGGTAACGCAAGGGGAGGTAATGATGGCGGTGTCACTAGACATCGCCAATGCGTTTAATACTTTGCCATTCGGCTGCATCGAGGAGGCGCTCCGTTTTCATGGGGTATCCGTGTACTTGAGGCAGCTAGTGGCAGACTATTTGAGGGGGCGATGCGTTAGTTACCAGGGACGCAATGTCCAAATCGTACGGAGGCCTATCACGTGTGGTGTTCCGCAGGGGTCGGTTCTAGGGCCACTACTGTGGGACGTGGGTTACGACTGGGTCCTTCGCGGTGTGGGTTAAGACTGGGTCACTGGACTGTTGGGGCTATCCAGCCTATCCTAGAGGAGTGGATACGGAGGCGACACGGGACGCTCCTTCCGTTTAGTGCAGGTATTGTCGGCGCATGGCTGTTTCGGCAAGTACTTGCACACAGTGGCAAGACGGGAGGCGACTCCCATGTGTCACCAGTGCGGATGCAGCCAGGACACGGCCCTGCAGCCACAGCCCACTCTCGAGCAGTGCCCTGCCTGGGAGACGCAGTGTTGAGTTCTGGCGGCAGAAATTGGGGAAGATCTGTCCCTGCCGGCCGTTGTTAGAGGCATGATCGGCAGCGAAAGGGTATGGGAGGTAGTTGCGTCTTTTTGCGAGGACGTAATCTCGCAAAAGGAAGCCGCGGAGCGGGTCAGGGAGGAGGACCCTCTCGCTGACCCAATTCTTCGCAGGAGGGTAGGACGGCGCAGGCGGCAAAATGCCGACTTGATACCGCCATAAGAGGGGCCAGCGGACGATAGATTTGGGACTCTATCGTCCACGCTGCACGGTCCCTAGAGTTGTGGTGATATCCCAGTGCACCCGGATATCGCTGATAGAGGAGGTAGCCCAGACTCGGGCAAAGAAGAGGGAGCCCAGAAGTAGGCCACGCTGGGTGGGTCGCGAATGTTATGCGTAGCAGTTCTCGCGGTCCACCCATCAAGGCGAAGGTGCACAGGCGAAGTTTTTAGTGGGTTCAAGCCCCACATAACCACGTCATCTCCCCGGACGATGTGGCATGCGTTAGGCATTTTCTTCGCCCAAAAAAAAAAAAAAAAGTTGGGTGTGGTTCCCGTAGCTCCCGGTGCTAGTGTGCGATAGAACACGAGGTGGTTTTAGTCAGTAGGAGTCTAACAGACCCCTTCCTCCCCCCCAGGTTAGAAGACATCCATGAGGATTTCCGCCCCATTTTTTTTATTTAGCCCATACTGTCCCACTGCTAATTCTTCTAACGCGCCACCTCGTACCAACCTTACGGTCAGCCTCGTACGCGTCCAGGTCGTCTCGCCATCTCTTTCTAAGCCTGCCTCGGCCCCATTACAAAAAAAAAAAAAAAAAGGTGGCGAGCTAGCTCTTGTTCTTGACGTCAACTGATAGAAAGCGATGAATGAAGTCTAAATTTAACCAGCTAGCCCAGAAGAAACCTGTTATCACTTGCTTTGAAGGCTTATGGGACAGAGGTGGTAGGTAACACAGACGCTAGCAAGGAGATACCTTTGAGCTTTCTTCTCGATTGTGTTGAAGGTTTACCAGTCCCTGTGAGTTTTAGGTCTTGGCAAAGTCCAGTAACCATTTCCTTACGCTAAATCACTACCCAATCGATTGAAATGAAAATAACACTGTTTATTAAAATAGGTACTATACGGATTTCATGGTATACGTTCTGATTCTTAATAATATGTAGTGGAGTGCTATAAATGTTTGTCTATATAGCTCAAGTGATTTTACAGGCACGTTATCCAAAAGTGCATTGTGAAGTACGAAATACCTAGTAGATTCTCGTCATCATTCATTTTCAAAATATTATAACAATATTATTATTTCAAACCCTGTTTATTGTGTTTCTATTTCATCTCCGTGCATAACGAATAACGATGCAATTTAGACTGTACCCGACCTCCCGGGCGACCGTCATTCATTCAATGATCCCTAAATTGCGGTTCTCATACTTTCTTTATACTAAGAGAGAAAATACAATTTCTGGAAATGATGTTTCGTACTTATTTAACGATGTAGGTACAGACAGTACTGGTGCTCTGAACGATGTTTTCAACAAAATTGCGGAAGCAATTTGAATAGCAAAATTCACTCCTTGTGATAATTAAATTCATAATTGACCATGGTAAGGATTGTAAGCGAGATTACCAAGGGTATACTTAGTATTGGTTCCCACATTTGCATTTTAGTTTTCCAATTGGAATATTCCCAGAAGTTACCGCTACTACGAATTTTCTAATTGCACCTGAAGTTCACGTTGAGTAACAATATGAATACCTACTCACTATTACATTTAGGGTTTGATTATAAGATTTCCTCTTATGTAAGAGGCACCCTTGGCACACCCTCCTCTTCTCTATGTTATACCTCAATGGGGTTACCAGCCTGCCAGGGTTGCGAAATTTGTTTGAAAGAGTTACCACGGCCCCTAAGAGCATTAGGAGGAACACGGATGGGTTTTAGTCATTAATTGTTTGACACACCCTTCCGATCCGCCCAGAGCGGACGGAGTCATTTGATGATTTCCCATCCTAAAAAAAAAGAATGGGGTTACTAGACTAATATACATACAGAAAATATAGGTGCAATTCTACCTATTTTTTACTCCGTTCCCTAAAAACATCAATTACCACCTAACTTATATCTCCTCATTTTTGTTCACCAGGTCGACATAGTACTAGCACACGGCGTCACCAGCAAGTCGGAGAGTCAATGGGGACGCGCAGAAGCCTTCGTGCCTGAGCGATGGTGCAGCGAAGGTTGGGAGCCCCTGAAGGCTTCGAGGGCCCATCCTTTAGCTTCCCTGCCTTTTGGAGAAGCTTGTCCAGGTAATTTGTTGGTTGCAGTAACTTTTTGGTTATTCAATTCGTCGGCTAGGCAATACTTGATTGATGCTAGGAATCACGGTTCATGAGATAAAGCTTGTTAAAGACAGACGGACAGCGGAGTCTTAGTAATAGGGTCCCGTTTTTACCCTTTGGGTACGGAACTCACAAAATCCGTAGTTCACATTTTAAAGACTTCAGCATGATAGAAAATGAATGTCATAATTTCTATAATTAGACATTGCTTGTATGAATCATCCACGTCTGACCTGAGAATAAAGCAGAGGTCAGATTTTCTCTCGACCTCTCAGAATCACATAATGCTAAATCACGTACACGCACTATATTTTTCGTACGTCTGGCAGCCCTGATCTGATTTTTTGGAAGAGAAACTGGAGCGTCTGTTTTCAGCCTTACTCTGCGTGGGACTTTCGTATAAAATTATTAAACGATTTTCATTTGTCTCAAAAAAATGTAGACTACAATTCAACGACTGCTTCGATTATCTAGTGGTCGCAAGCGTGATTGGTGAACGTGGGTGCTGGGTTCAAACCCCAGGTCGAAAAAAATGTTATTGGGTGATTGTTAGTGGGAATTTATACCCGGTTTGTGTCAGTAAAAAAAATACAAACAATCGAATATATAACCTCCTCCTTTTTGAAGTTGGTTAAAAATATAAACATGTTATTTTGCATGCTGCTAAAATCGAAACGAATTGAATAATAATTGGTATTTATTGGATGACAATAATTTATAGCTGTACACTTTTCCCCAAAAATAATTTAAAAACTAAACCATTTTCGTTTAATTACAGGTGCTGGAGTAGTCGGCAAAATGCTGACTTCCCTAACCACCAGGGTCTTAGACAAGTATCGGCTAGAGTGGCACGGCCCCATGCCCACTATGGCCACCACAGGAGTCAACAGACTACATCCGCCTTACTACTTTGTACTGCAGAACGCTGCTTGAATTGATTGTGATATTTTAGGCTTAAGTTAGGTTTAAGTTGCTCTGTTGGGGTTGTTGATGACGGCTTAATATTAATTATTTTATGAAAGCAAAACAGTCTTAGTCATAGAAATTCTCTGAACTGTTATCACGGTCTAGTACACTTGGGGATGCGGGCGGTAATAATGAATATGGAGTCAAAATCAAAATCTTTTGGTTTGGACCCCATATTCGTTATTAGTTTGAAACACAATTTTGACAAGTTTCTAACATAGCCTGTCGCTGAGATGATAATGCGATTTAAATTTGATTGTTTTTTTAAGTACGAGAAAATTTACCTTCAGGAGCTAAACGGTTCAGTGTTTTTTTATGAAAAAGACTGGAAATGGTTAAAACCTTTAAAATTTTCTTTAGTTTACAAACTGGGTTTGACTCCGCCTACTTATAGAATTTAACCCAGTTTGTGTGCTTTTCCCGTGGTATTCACATAGCGTTAACTCATAATTAAATAATCATAGTAATCCTTATTGAAAAAAGTCAAACCGTAAGATCATTTACATTACTGATTAGCAAATTCTAAAATCAAATTCTCCATAGAAAATTTAAGTAATAGAATCTACTAATACAAATGTTCACAAGTTTTCCAACTGCACCCCTGACGAATGTCGCGAAAAAATCATAGAAGCAATGTAATTGATTTATTAGTCAAGTCATAATCAATTCATTGACTCATAACGCCATTTATTAATATCCCACAGGTTCTTCGCAGAAATTAACTTTCTATTAACTCGAGAGTAAAATCTATGTTCCTGGTCTCATTAGCCTTCATTAATTAATCCCCTTTTCTCTAAAACCTTACAATTTTGGGAGTCAATCAATCATGTTACGCCTCAATGGACGCCGAGCCTTATTTAGTTCAGCGTTGTCCTGATTAAGACAGAATTTCTTACAAGCAACAGAAAATTAATTATTCGAATGAAAAAAGTAAGTTTTCTAGAGAAAATATTAGCTTTGAAAGGATAAAAGATATTTCGGTAATTAGATTTTATCTTTTTCTCTGTATCTTTTTTGCTTGTTTTGTATTGTGTTGTAAGATAAGTTAATTGTATTTAAAATTATGTTATTGTATAATTAAAAGTTCCTTTTTAAGAATGTATTTTATTTTTAAGAAATAGGATTAACAATATAAACATTCTGTTTCCGTAAGTGATAGAAATTTTGAAAAATAATGTTCAAGCTATGGGCAATAAATATATTATACAAAGAAAAATCCTAATGTTTCTCAATTATTTCCCTTACAGCTTATTGTAATAAGTTAATTTATTGAAGTTACGCTTCGAGGCAGATGATGAGTATTAAAAAACATCGTTTTTGTAGACCTCGAAAAATTTACTATTCCCTGTCCGAAAAATGCGGCAACCAATCATCGCAGAAACGCTTGCCATTAAATCCATCTCTCATTTTGGCAAATTCATATTGAGATAACAGTGAAACACAATGATGCTTGTTCACTAAACCGTGAAACCCTGATAAACTTGAAACAAAACTTGTTTCCTTTTCGATTTAGGTTGGTAGTAGAGTTCCAGATGAGTACTATATACAATCATCATCATCATCATCATATCGGCCGAAAGACGTCCACTGCTGGACATAGGCCTCCCCCAAGTGTCGCCACAACAACCGGTCCTGTGCGTCTCGCATCCATCGGTTACCCGCGACCCTCACCAGCTCATCGGTCCACCTTGTGGGAGGCCGCGCCAACGCTGCGTCTTCCGGTACGCGGTCGCCACTCCAAAACTTTTCGGCCCCATCGACCATCTGTTCTGGGAGCAATGTGCCCTGCCCACTGCCACTTCAATTTGGCGATCCTTCGGGCTATGTCGGTAACCTTGGTTCTCTTGCGGATATCATCATTCCTGATGATTCTATATACAATCTACAAAAGCAATAGAGTACCTACCTTCGCTAAAATACATACTCTATTTATTTTGAATTGCACTTTAAATTAATCTGAATGGAATCCTGACATTTCAGTTTTTCGCTCAAGTAGTTTTGGTATATTCGGTCCTAATTGCGAAGTGGCGGTAAAAAATAACCACGAATTCATTGGAATTATCTTTAGTTATCTGTGTACTTACTTAAGTACTTAGAAACACCAAAATGTTTTACAGAAAATAAAACAATGATGGTTTCCCTCTAAGATCGTCCTCTTCATTTACTTTTTCTAAAATCAGATACACTCTATTTCGTAGTTAAATACGTGACAAAGTTGAAAGCAGAGTCAATTTGTTGAAAACAGTTTGAAAACTTTTGGGTTCAATGGTTAAAGAAAAACTAAAACTATGTTACTAATAATGTGTTTTAGTGGTTTTGGAGCGTTTTGGGTACGGTAGAGATGTTTGAAATGGCAATTACTTTGTAATTTACTGGCCATTAGCAGCAGGGTGTTCTACTGAAAAAATCGAAATAGTCCGTCAGTTAGATTTCCAAAACATAATGGACACTTATTTTGTTTTCACGTAAACAATAAATGGCGAAGACACAGTGCGTAAAACTCGCGTTACGTCACTACGATAGTACAATTTTTACTAGCGACGTGACGTCAGCATCTAAAATGATAAATATAAAGCGCATCAAAGTTCAGTTCATTTTTAGCGATTTGAAATAAGAAAAAATACGTGTCTAATACTTTTTGAAAATATAAAGTACGATTTCGTACGTTATATTTTAAATTAGAAAAAATTGTGATTAGAAAAAATAAAATTCTACTTATTTATTTAAATAGACCGAAGTGATTTTTTTTGCTTCGGTACATTTATTGAGAAACGGTACTTACGCCTTTTAGGCAACTTTAGATTGTTAACGTACCAGTCAAACAGTTTTTCGAATCAAAGTCATTCGATATACCGGTTTTCGACTCAATGTGTTTTCGAACTGGCGCATGGCGTACCACTCGTATTTTTTTTCGAAATAGCGCATTTGAATTTTCATATCACTCCCAAATTTTAGAGGTACTTATTATTATTTATATTTCTTTCCACCCATAAATTGGTCCATCATTTAATCTTCTTAACCAGGCTTAGCGCAGCTCTGGTTGAAAAGGGCCAGCAGAGCTATACCGTTTCACAGCTTCGCTACGCATACTCGCGACCACGAACATCTTAGATGGAAAGAGTCACACTATTTGACAGTACCGCTAGCCATTCCGCCTCGCTACTTCGCACATCTTTAGTGGTGAAAGTCAAAAACATTTAAGTAATTCAAATAAACCATTTACTGAACTGTCAAGGTCGGACAGTCAAAAATACGAAGCTGGTTGCACATTCTAGAGCGTAAAAAAGCACTCTTTAATTCCTGCCTGACAAAACCCGTTAAAATGCAAAGTGAACCACCGGCACCGTATGAAAACGTGCCATATATTATCTTCTTTCCAGCGCCTGAACATTAGCGGTGACATTAATTCCTCAAGGCGTGTTGTCACTGCATGAGTTATTACTAGAACTTTTTTATGGAAAATGTAGTAGAGTATGAGACAGCAGTATGGAAGGAATAATTGGTGGTTTATTGTAAAGCAGGGGGTCCTTTTCTTGTACCAATAATAAGTAATGTATGACTATGAGCAAAGGCAGAAGGTACTTTTCTTGTATAATGTAATGTATGACTATGAGCTAAATTGTTGGTTAGTATTGTGGAATTGACGTAGATAGGTAAAGTTCTCATTTATCGATGATCTTTCTTTACAGAAAGCAAGATCCACCAGCAGCCTAATTGCGAAAGAATTATTTTTCAGTTTCTATTAAAATCATTAAAACCATTCTGTCTGACTGTCTCTTTAATTAAAACCATTTCCAAAATGTTCTTAAGTAACTTTTTAGACCTAGTTGTTTCGTGCATGCATTTTAAGCTTAATTTAAAACGGTTCAATCAATTCCATATTTTTTTAACTTGCCAGTTTGTATGTTATATGCCTTGAGGAGTAAACGTTTTCGAATTTTGCGATTTTTAACAATGACATCGTTTGTTAAAATCTTACCTTTGTACTTCTTAACTATAATGTTATCTTTTATTATATTTCTGTGTGTATATAAATAATAAAATAAATAAATGTACGTTCACATATCTCACTACACATTCTCGCACATCTCTGGTGGAAATACAGCCTTAGGCAGTAGGTTTGTAGTTAATCCTTCAAAAACTAAATGACCCGAGCATCTCCAGGCTCAAACAAATCGCGGGCTCACTCACATTACAACGTATTCAGTTAGGGACTCCCTAATGTGTCCTTTCTTCGTGAATAAAAGGATCATACGACAATAGGCGGAAGAGGGCGGCATCTTCTACTAAAGCCGATCTTATCTGACGTCATTAATCACAAAAACTGCGCTTTAGTGGTTGACGAGCGGTTCTAACGCAGAGCACGGAACGCTGCGAAATAATAATATGTGTCCATGAAATATACGCATATTTCACTATGGCTAAGACAGCCGAAACCTGATTGATTTCACGACACGCGTCGTGAAATCAATCAGGTTTCGGCTGTCATAACCATAGTTGCAATGGTCACAGCTGGTTAATTTGTGTATGTTAACCAAAGACATTGAGAACTGGACCAAGCGTTTCCTGGAAACATGACGCCAGACAATAAGCCAAAGAGGGGCAAAATAAAAGGTTTTTGGAATATAATATATCGGTTCATAACCGTTTTCATATGCGGTAAGTACCTACACGATTCGTAACGTGCGTTTCAGATCGAATCGTGCAGAAATGGAATTTTTAACCGGACAATCAGTTTCAATAAGAACTTCGAGGCTCTAATGGGCAACGACCCTCCACTGCACCTTCTTGGTAATGCCCGTGGTTCTCTGTCTCGTTGTCAAGCGATGACAGTCAGAAAGAGCGTTCACAGTCTGAAAGGTGAGAGAGATAGAGCGATCGTGCGCCCAGTCAGTCGACGCTCAGTACAGTTCTCCATGTTTGTTGAGGTAACGATGACAGTCACTGACACTGGCTGTGGCCGCTGAAGCATCTCCATGCTCTGTGGGGTCTAATGTGAGCAGCTGCAGACGCGACGAGCTTCAGTAAATTGGATGAGGCGGCCGCTGCTTGAGCTTAAGGCGTTGACGATGTGCTAGATTGAATTAGTGAAGGTATCGTTCGTCGGGATATTGTGGGGAATGAAATCGTGCTAGTTTATCCCTTACCTTTATGATTCATCATCATCATCATCATCATATCAGCCGAAAGACATCCACTGCTGGACATAGGCCTCCCCCGAGTGTCGCCACAACAACTGGTCCTGTGCATCTCGCCGATGGATGCGAGACCTTTATGATTAGTAAAATAAACTTCAAAAGCAACGTTTAGCTTCTTCCTAGGCCGGCCTCGGCGACGTCGTCCATCCTCAATAACCCACTTTGTAAAGACTTGTCCAGCGTGGGCTGTGCGTGCGGCTGACGTGACCCGTACAATCCCATTTTAGCGGCTATGATCCACGTTTTTCAGTGCAGCGTGGCAAATAAATGTTACTAATTGTAACATTGTTTATTTGTAGTTCCTATTTCTATAATCATTTCTTGGTTTAATTATATTTCATGTACCTATGACTACTTTTGTACACCCTAGAGGCAAAACATAGCGCTCTCAATGTATTTTATTTATTTATTTATTTATTATACACTTTATTGTACACCAAAACGTAAACAAAAAAAAGGAAACTTAAAACTAAAACACATACAATGGGCGGCCTTAGCGCATTACGCGATCTCTTCCAGACAACCTGTATTACCAAAAGAACTTATAATGTACCTAGGTACCTATGTTTTACAATAAATAAATGAATCTGAATCTGAACAATTAAATAGAGAAACACAAAAAAAAAATAACATAATGAAATTTTAGGTTGTAAAAGAACGTTTATTTAAGAGAACCTAAGTCAACACAACTGAGTTACAATATTAAAACTAAATTCCTGGTACTTCGATACAGTTTGGTTCACGGATTCCATCTACAGTAGAATTATTGTGGTTGATGCTTTCTTTACATTTATCCACAACTAAGATAGCTCGGAGGAAACTATCACTCGGCAAATCTTCAAACAGTCTTGCTACTGACTTCATAAAATGTTTAAATTTTGTTGCGTTTTCATGTGATACCACTTCTCCATTGTTTGCATCAAGTGAGAATACAGCTTGAATGCATAAATCTGTGCAGTTCAAATTATTGCTTATCCTAAGCTGTATGGTACGATTAAAATAATTATTTAGAAAAAAATCTTGAGCCCGACTGTCGACATCTGCAAAAGCACTCCTCGGAATAGGACGTCCAACATAGGGCGACACAATATATTCTTCAAAGTTAAATTCGCTGTAGTACTTGAAGAATCCGCCCAGCAGTTGATGTAGATTCTCCATGTTCGTCACATTGTATGGCAGCAAGTTGAAACTCACGTCCCAGTCGTCGACCAAAACGCGTTTCGAATCTTTTTGTAACACATAAACGGGAGGTGCCATCCTCTTTTGTTGCAAATAAAATATTACTAACATGTACAGCGTATAGCTTGCCAGTTTCTCTCGCGGACCTACCAATCCGTGGATGTTCAGCAAGTATTTCAGAAAGCGTGCCAAAGTCAGGTTCCTTTCATCTAAATTGAAGTAGTATCCTAAAAGATTGCTAGTTGCAACCGCTTCCTCACCATACATAAATAAATGAAATATCAGGTCAACTTTCCGCTGTGTTGGAATATGGATAAACGAAAAACGTGTAAATTTAGGCGTCTCAACGCTATTTAAATATGAATAGAGTGCAGTTTGTTTCTGGAACAAAAGCCTGGTTTCCTCTAACACGTATGATGATGTTGATGATATATTTAAGGTTGGTAGACGGACGCTGACGTCAAGGTCGCTTGATGTTGTGCCTAAACCCGAGGTTAACGATCCGAAGGCTATTAATTTGAAACCTGTAAACAATAACAACAATAGTTTAACAGGTACACCAGTAACAATTAAGTCTTACGTGTTAAATGAAAGATGTTATAGTAGCACAAAGTGCCCTGAAATCGCTAGATGTCACGGTAGACCACAAACGAAGGTGGTGGTAGAACGACTTGGATGTCTTCCTTGGGAATTGAACACAGAACCGGGATCAATGGATCTCCCTCCATTGATCATTTGCTACATGGGATCGCGGCAAACTGCGAAGACGATGTCGGTATCTTCGAGAATTTGCGAGAATGAAGCTCAATACCGAGATAAATAGAAGTGAGCTAATTCGGGCTAGCAAAAAGGTGCAATCTGTAGAGTTTTTTTTATTAGGTTCTAAAAGATTTAGACACTGAACAGTACCTTGCCATCGCTGGCTGAGCGTGGCCCGCACGTCATCCAGCACGCGAGGTATGAGGCACGCGGGGTCTTGCGCAGCCACCTGCGCGCCCATCACGTGCCGCAGCTGCGCGTCGAAGTCTCCCGCAAGACACAGCGGCGCGCTCAGCACCCCGCCCCCACAACACACCAACACTAAGAGGATGAAATAATAAAATTTATTTAAATGGCACAGTTCATGAGGCCCAATTCTCAGAAATAAAATAAAAAGGATCAATATTTAAGTATGGAACCTCGCGGGTGTGCCAAAAAGGTTCATTTTAGGAGTTATGCCAGATAGATGCTAGTCACTAGTTAACATGATGTTAATAATAATTAAATCGGTTCTCTGGATCTACCATAGGTACATAATATTCGGACAAAACATCGTTTAAATGGCACAGTTCATAAGACGCAAGAAACAACAATAAAAAGACAACTGTTAAGTGCCAGAAAAAAATTGTGTGACGGTGTCATGAAGTGAATATTGATTTTATCTGGGTGCTGGTTGATATGTAACCAATAGAAGTTTTAAAATCCTCACCTATTATATAAGACACGTTGAATGCAACCATATTTGTGCAATACTACCAAGCTTATGTGAAACTCGTTTGTCTTGAATATTACTAGTAATCTCTTGTTAGGACCTAAAAATGAAACATTGTGACAAAATCATTAGGTGCTCCCCAGACTTACCAACTTTAGTATAACGCAACAAACCACTTTTTGAAAGTTTCTGGTCCAGTAGATTACCGAGAAGGACCAGTGTACGATTGATGCTATTGATGTTAAAAAAATCTGGTGCAGAATACTATGGGGGACAAGAAGGTTAGGTACTTGATGTCGCTCGACGCGTTATAGTTGCCAGTTGCGGAAACCAGAAACATAACACAAGTGGTACCAATTTTTCGAGGTATTCCTCGTAGCGCTCCCGTTTTGAAACGCTCCCATCTAAGCGCTCCCGTTTTGTTCCTCCAAGCGCTCCCAAAAGGAGCGCTTCGAGGAACGATTGAAAATATTAAAATTTATTTCCTCGAAGCGCTCCCACGTTTAAAAATAGGGAAAAGCATGAAGTAATGAATTATATCGATAATTTTTAAAAACTCATGTGTGCATCATCGACATCGAAGTTGCTTAACCAAATTACGAAATTGAGAGAATAATATCTTTATGCTTTCGGCACTCTTATGTAACTTATGTAACATTGGTCCTTGTATACACAAGGACCAATGTTATTGTGTAGGTATTCAAAGAGGATGTTATAAATAAAACGCATAGATATACTTAATATAAATTATATACCATTTAATTTTTACCAATTATATACCTGCCATTTTATCAATCGCATAGGTAGCATCACCGTTGAGCGCAATACGTTACTGGATCCCGGCTCAGAGCAGGTGATTTTAGTCAGTACGCCCCGCCTAGGACAAGGAAAGTCATTTCTACCATTGACGTAAACGATAGACACCTCATTGCCTTATTTCTACGAAAAACTTCCGAAAAAAAACATTGAGGTGTGCGGGGAAGGGGGTAGTAATGGGAAACATAATGGAGAGAAATCATAAGCTTTCTAAACAATAAAAAAATATGAATAGGTACATATGTCGGTAGATTATATTCATCTATTTGGTGGACTAAAGGATTTACAATAAAACAAAAAAAAATAATTACCAAACCCGTGCGAAGCAGGGACGGGCCGCTAGTTGTATATTATAACAATGTGTTCTACTTATTATCGATAATTTCAGTTAGTATAGTCCCATCTCTATCCGAAAGTTAATCATGGGAGCGCTTCGAGGAAATAAATTTTAATATTTTCAATCGTTCCTCGAAGCGCTCTTTTTGGGAGCGCTTGGAGGAACAAAACGGGAGCGCTTAGATGGGAGCGTTTCAAAACGGGAGCGCTACGAGGAATACCTCAATTTTTCGGTTGCTAGTTGCATCAATTCGTAATTGATTTAGTTACCAAGTACCTACAGCATTTGAAAACTTTTGTCGATCAACGAAACTAGCAACTTGAGTCGCTGTCTGTGTAGTATAGTATCTCAAAATTATATTAAAATTGACAAAAACTTGAAACTATGCTATACTACATAAAGGTGAAACTCGAATATTTAAGTTGCTCCGACTGCGGCGAGCCTTAATAAGATGTTTTATTTGGTAAATCTTTAATATGCTATCATAAAGGTATGTTGATAAAAGCAGATTTCGGCTCGGTAAAACAGGTAATAAAATTTGTACCTGCAACGTGATTTTTATCACCACTCAAAATAATTCGATGCATTAGGTCAAAGCAAAGACACGGGTTAAATAGAGCATAAAAAACAGCGACAACATTTTATTGTGACTTCGATCGAGCTGACCCGAACGGGAGCCTAGGTTCATTATCACTGGGCGGCGGTGGTCGGAATTGAGCTTGCGTTTCTATAGATTGCAAACGGATGTTTACATTCTTTATCAACGCCACATGGAGAACATCGGGATATTGGTCGGGATCATAGATATAATAAACAATAATAGGCAAGTTATTAAAAATGGTCCATTTATTCAAGATTTCCAAATGGTACATCACTTTCTACTCATCTTTCCACAATAAATATTATTGCTAATTTACTTGCAAATGATCTCATTTTTTATCTTAAAAAGGCACCTACTTCAAGCATCGAAAGTACCGGGTATTCCGGTTCCTTAGCCAGAAGCTCCCAAAAATCCCGGTTCTTTAAAATAGAACCGGTTCTGCATTCCCTAGTCGTTATTTATAATAGCCACAAGAGAAGCTGGTGGCTAAATAATAACCGCCGAAGTTCGATCTTCGAGCTTAAGAAACGCTTGCCAAGAGCGATCAGAGCATAGGTGAGCATACATTATGTACTTTTCCTCTTTCAGAAGAGTTTTGTCGATATACGTGTCGCAGCCAACTAGCTGAATCAGCCGTTTCATTAAAAGTCTAGCCTTTTCATTTAACTGCGCCGTTTAATCAGCGGCACAAGTGACATGGGCAAGTCATTAAACGGTATTGAACAAAAGATGTCACTTAGGTCGCTGAAGAATCGCCGCATTTAAATGAAAAGGCTAGGCAACCAATAAACGGCTGATTAAGTTAATTGGCTGAGACATACATACCGATACTCCTCCGTGTTCGGAGAGCACATAAAGCCGTTGGTCCTGGCTGTCATTTGTAGATCTTTGACAGTCGTTACAGGATAATTAGTTGCAATAAACAGTCAGTCTTGCCAAGGGGTATCGTAATACCCACTGACGGAGGGCCTCATTTCCAGGATTTATTTTTAATTAAACTAAAAAGTCGTTTAGTTATTCGCATTGCCATTTTTGACTGCAATCTGTAGCCTGTGACTATTTGTTGTCAGGAAGTTCAGTTGATCTCTGGCGAATTCATGTACGAAACTGTGAGAAAGAAAGAAGGAGGAGTGGGTACGGGTCCAGCACTACCATCTCGAAATCTCTCTTCGCGAGTTCTTCTGTGGCGTCATTGCCTAGGGATCCACAGTTCCCCTTGATCCACTGGAGAGTGAACCCCGCTACTGATAATTTCTGGCCCTGGGCTGATCATGACGTATCACCGGCTCACTGGGAATTGATCAGTTTTGAAACCAAACAGAAAATAATTGGGAATGGGCGAAATCCTGGGAATGATCCGATGATCCTCCAAGAGGACCATCGGCAGTGACAGGCTCACCGAGTCGAAGTTCCAAAGTCTTGAGCATCGACGCCGAGTTGCTAGCCTGTTGGTTTTCTAACAGTTGCATGTTGGAGAGTGTGCGAGGGGATTGCAAAGTTTAATTTCGCCAAGCCTGTTCCATCATCGGACCACAAGACGTATGTTGTGCCACCGGGTACACGATGGACATTACATCTAGGCAAGTTTTCTCCATGTTAAACCACATCATCGTTTACCGTCAGGTGAGATAGTGGTCAAACGCGTTCCTATCAATTGTAAAAAAAATGATTACAACGTCAGTGAAGCAATCAGACGAAATCTATTTTTTTTTTATGCATCAAATGCATAACGCCAGGTAAGTATCAAAAGAATCACTTTTTTTAAGAAGTTTTAAACGTACTATTAATAACTAAAAAATATGTTTTGGTGTAATTCTTATGTTGTTGATAGTAAGTACTATTTCGGTCAACAGATGGCATTGCGGGTATCTGAATTACGTAGAAAATAAGTTGATTTATTCTAAATTGCCACAATTACTACCAGGTTCACGTGTAAAAGTTATTTACATTGGTTTTGTACTTTTTAGCGTGATGTGATGTGACCAAAACAGAATACAAATAAACAGAAAATAGATTCTGTTAATTATTATCCTTTCTAAAAAAATTGCAAAATACAGCAAGAACATATTATTAATAAGTATTTGAAAGTATTAAGTTTGGTAGGAATAAAAAAAGGAATAATTAAGATAAAAAAAAATAAAAATAAATACACCTGTTGAGATTAGACTGTAGAGACTAGGTGTGGGTACCTAGTCTTTCGAAAGGCAGTCTCTAAGCCGATAGTCTATTTGTTCTGTTGATAATTGATTCAAATAGCCGAACTCATATAAGTCAGGGTTTTTCGCTGCGTAGCTCCCCAAAAGTAGGTATAGCGTGATGATACTCATTGCTTAGGTTAGACCTATAAGTATATGCAATATTGTAATATGTTGTGGCATCTTGTAACAATTCCTCGTTAAACTGTTTGGAAAAATGTCGAATAAAAATTTAAATGTTATTTTTAGTACGCAAAAACCCATATTATTATTTTGACAGTATTATTATTATTCTATTTTATTAGAGATGGGTTTGCTCTTGACTCTAGTCAATGTCACAGATGACAGAGACAAAGTCTACGATGGAGCGAGCTTACCCAGAAGGAGCCTGTTCACTCTAACTTTGAAGAGATTAGGGTTGTAAGCATTTGGAAACACAGACGCAGGCAGAGAGTTCCACTCTTTTGCTGTGCGCATTATAAAACACGTTTGGAAACGCTTAGATGCAGTGCTTGGTAAGATGCAGTGCGTCTGGATGTCCGATGGTAGAAGGGGGCCGGTGGGATGAGGTCGTGGAGTTTTTGGGCACACTCACCGAAGTGCAATCTGTAGAAGACCGATAAGCAGGCAACCTTACGGCGATGAGCCAAGCTATGTAGCTTGGCATCCACCAATTTTACGTCACCGATAAGCCTCTTAGCTCTGCGCTCCACCGAGTCATGCGCGGCAAGCTGATACTTAGCTGAGACATCCCAAAGGTGGCTACAATACTCCATGCAGGATCGGACTTGTGCTTTGTAAAGGGTTAAAAGCTGTCCAGGCCTGAAGTATCGCTTCACCCTATTTAGGATGCCCAGCTTTTTGGCCGCAATTTGGGCTTTATACTCGATGGTGGCGCCGAAGTTGAGACTGGATGTCAACTCCATGCCTAGGAGCTCGAACCGATCAGTCACAGGAACAGATGCACTCCGAAAAGTAGGAGCTTGGTCAAAACGACTCCTTTTTGCGGTAAAAAGACACGCCTGTGTTTTGGTAGCGTTAAAAGTGACCAGATTGTCATCACCCCACTGGGAGACAACGCTTAAGGTCAAATTTGTCCGCTCTACCATGGCCTATAAGTATAGGAACGGACTTCATCCCCGCCGGTTGTTGCGCTGGACAAATATCTCTCTGAAACCGTACTGTCATCTGCGTACCCAACAAGACCAGGCTGAAGTAGGTCATTGACGTGCAGCAGGAAAAGAGTTGCAGAGAGAACAGACCCCTGAGGAACTCCGGCATCAATAGCCATGAGGTCAGAGGAGCAGCCGTCAACGACTACTCGGATCGACCGTTCACTTAGGAAGTCTGATATCCAGCTACAAAAACCAGCTGAGATGCCATAAGCAGGAAACTTGCTGAATTTGTTAAGTTTGAAAAAAACTTGTTTGTTAACGTTGGAAAGAAACTTGCATCAAAATTTGACTCTACTAACGAAGCCGCTTTTACATCTTCTACCCCATCTCCAATTAACTCTCTAGCTATTCCATTAGTCGATGAATCACTTGTTATAAGTACAATTAACATGTTACGTAGTGACTGTGCAATTGGATGGGACAATATCCCTGCAATCATTATAAAACAATCCAGTAGAATTCTGGCCCCTTTCATTTCCCATATTTGTAACTGTTCCATAAACTCTGGAATTTTTCCTAAAGCTTTTAAACGTGCAGTAGTCCATCCAGTGTACAAAGGTGGAGCGAAGGATGACGTGTCCAACTATCGGCCGATTTCAGTACTTACCTCCTTATCAAAAATACTTGAACGAATTCTGAACACCAATCTGACCAAATTTCTGTTTAAAAATAAACTTATTGCTGATAATCAGTACGGTTTTCGCTCAGGAGTGTCTACAGAAGACGCTGTCTCTGATTTCACAAATGCCTTGGTCGAAAGATTGGACAGTCGTCTTAAATGTTACGGTGTATTCTTAGATTTAACGAAAGCCTTCGATACAGTTTCCATTTCTAGACTTTTGGCCAAAATGGAGCATATGGGAATACGCGGTGTAGCCCTTAATATTTACAAAAATTATCTCAGAGGACGTAGCCAATGTGTCAAAATTGATTCCCTGTTTAGTGACGAAGAGTTCATCAGCTACGGTATACCTCAAGGTAGTATTTTGGGACCCACTCTATTCCAAATATATATTAATGATCTCTGTCAATTACCCCTTACTCAGTGTGACATTTTTACTTACGCAGACGATACGGCACTTCTGTTATACGATGAGACCTGGGACAAAGCGAAGCATAGAACTGAACACATTTTACGGATCGTTATGGACTGGCTTTCCACTAACCTACTTACGCTCAATTTATCTAAGACCAAAGTAATTCAGTTTCTTCCACCAAATTCACCCAAACCACCAACAGTCTCAAATAAAATAATAGCGCATCTCTGTCGTGACGCAACGCCTTGCCACTGTAATCACCTAACAATGGTTCCAAACATTAAGTATTTAGGGGTTCATATCGATGAGAGGCTTGATTGGCGTGTTCATGCGGATGCTCTATGCTCCCGCCTCCGGAAACTTATGTATTTATTTAAAGAGCTCAGACATTCGGCTGACATTGAAACGGCTTCGCTTGTTTATCGTTCCTTGTGTGAGTCCATTATCACCTACTGCATACTTGCTACTACAGTGTGGGGCGGCACTTTTAAAACCGTGATGCTAAGGGTGGAACGAGCTCAGCGGGCTGTCCTCAAAGTTATGCATTTCCGTAAAAAAGACTACCCCACAGCCCAGCTGTACTCCGATGCCCAGGTACTAACGGTAAGAAAACTGTACATCCTCCGCACTGTTTTGCGTCGTCATTCCACGATGCCACTAGATACGAACTTGACTAGTCGACGAATTGGTTTTCCAGTCTGTGAATCGGTCCAGTGCCGTTCTGCACTAGCACGACGACATTATCGTGCCCAAAGCTCACAGATTTATAATAGAATCAATAAGAATCTGGCAATATATAAGCTTACCATGCGTAAAGTCAAACAAGGCCTCAAATCATGGCTGATGTCTCTGAGTTACGAGGAAACAGAGCAAATCCTAGTAACACTCATATGACTCAATTCTTTAAATTTAATCTAAATTAATTGAATATGAGTCACACAACATCACACTTTTCTGTAATGAATCCTTCCTGAACATACAATCACACACTACACACCACATACACACCATCACAAAATACACACACACACTTTTACAGGCTTCCAAATAAAAATGTTTTTTTTTGTTTTCTTTTATTATTTGTTTATTGTTTAGTTTTAAATCGTTTTTCTTTTTGTTTCTGATTGCATAAAAACTAATTGTATCACTTTTCGGGAGAGGGCACTGGATCCTGTAACACAGGTTTATCACCTAGCACAGGAGTCAGGGACTTCACTGATTTTGTACCTTTCTTATGCAAATAAAGATTATTATTATTATTATTATTATATTATAATTATGCAGTTCCAAAGATAAAATAAATACAAAAATAATAACAGTGGCTGGGGTTCGAACCATGAGCCAATTGTCGTTCAAAACCGACATTTTTGAATATTGCTCATCCCCCATAGCACTACATAGCGTGATAATATAGCCTATAACCTGACCATACCTACAAGGATTATTTTATGCAAAAGATTAAAATCGGTTCAGAAGTTTTCGGACGGCGGTTTTGGTTGTTTCTTCGTTTTTTAATACCAACTTCCGAAATTATAGATAAGTATTTTATACTTTGTAGTGTTTTTTGTTTCGAAGTTGTTTGTATTTTTTTTTTTTTTTGTAAAAAGTTTTATTAATTTTCAGTCGTCCTCCGTGCCATCTGCTTACCTAAACCTTAAACGGTAGTTATGAGGAAACTGGCTTTGACTCACGGCTTCGTTCGCTTTAAAACTAGCTTTTATCCGTGTCCAGAATCCCATCTATTTCTGTGTCAAAATTAATTATCAAATTCGGTTCGGCGGTTTAGGAGTGTAAGCGTCACGTACAAACTCACTTTTGCATTTATAATATTAGGTAAATCTAAAGGAGGATAGGTACACATTGTTTTGATAGGGTAACCTTTCACTTTTATGTTATCTATCATTCTCAGCGGTTGGGTTTTTAGGTATAATTTTGAGAATACCAATTACAAGGGGTTATCATGAGTGGTCAACCTATATCGTACGAAGTAACGCAGCTATTATTTCGTCCGATTTTCCTGTTGACTCCTCTCTTTAAGTAGGGCTGCCATCCTTTGGTGTGGGCGACCTTATTGTGTACTTAACGTGTTTCGGCAAAGGCACTGCGGTCACTTTGCCAACGATTCGCTACGCTACCTACCCTAGCAGCTGAAGCCGACCAGCGCTGTTGGTAAGGCGCTATGATCCGGGGGCTCAGGAGGGGGCTGAAATGGAGTGCCAATAACGGCCCCATTTCGCCTCCTCCAGACGAACGTCAGCCACTGCACCGCTCAGGAACTGATATTCCTGAGCATGGCGCAGTGATTGATGCCTGCGGAAGGCGAGTAATGGGTAGCTCGCCGTCCGATCAGAACAGGCCCAGGTCGACGGCGCGCTGTGTTCTATGCGCGCCGAAAGCAGAAGTCAGCATGGAAGATGGGGTCCGTTAGGGCCAGAGCCTGCCAGGGTTGCGGATTTTGTTCGAAAGAGTTACCGCGGCCCTGGAACGCAAAATGCTGTAAGAGGAGCACGGATGGGTTTTATAGTCAGTAAGAGTCTGACACTCCCTCCCGCTCCACCCAGAGCGGAAGGGGTCATTTGATGATTTCCCATCCATAAAAAAGGCGCTATGATCCGACAGAGACCGCGCTTACTAGTTTTTTTCTAGTGCGAGTCGGACTCGCGCACGGAGGGTTCCGTACCATTATCTATAAAAAAACGGCAAAAAAATCATAAATATTATAATATTTATTTTATTCTGTTTTTACTCGACTACGGTGAAGCAAAAAGGAGGGTTATGAATTTGAGCGGTATGTATGTTCATCTGTTCCCTCATAACTTCTAAACCATTTCTCATAATTTGACAAAATTGGTGTCATTGGAAGCGTCTAAATTGTCCGCTGGTTATAGGTTATGTTGCAATAAGTTGTGTGGCGCCCTCTAGGGCGCATTAAGACACGAACTATTTTTAGGGTTCCGTAGCCAAATGGCAAAAAACGTAACCCTTATAGATTCGTCATGTCTGTCTGTCTGTCTGTGCGTCCGTATGTCACAGTCACTTTTTTCCGAAACTATAAGAACTATACTGTTGAAACTTGGTAAGTAGATGTATTCTGTGAACCGCATAAAGATTTTCACACAAAAATATAAAAAAAGCAATAAATTTTGGGGGTTCCCCATAATTAGAACTGAAACTCAATTTTTTTTTCATCAAACCCATACGTCTGGGGTATCTATGGATAGGTCTTCAAAAATGATATGGAAGTTTCTAATTTCATTTTATCCTAAACTGAATAGTTTGCGCGAGAGACACTTCCAAAGTGGTAAAATGTGTGTGGGGACACACACTGTAACTTCTAAAATAAGGGAATAATAAAACTGAAAAACATATATGATGCACATTACCATGTAAATTTCCACCGAAAATTGGTTTGAACGAGATCTAGTTAGTAGTTTTTTTTTTAATACGTCATAAATCGTAAACCGCAATTTACCTTTCATTCAATTAACTCAAATATAATTTTCACAGATGATGTATTTCTGTTGCCGTTATGTTATAACAGCAAATACTAAAAACAGAATAAAACAAATATTTAAGTGGCGCTCCCATAATATATATTGTATATTATATATATATTATTGATAAATGTCGAAATTTGAACACCAAAATAATTTAAATAAAAAAGAAGTTCAAAAACTAAAACCCGACTACTGAAAATTCACGTTCTAAAAAGTATGCAACTAGAAAACATAGCTGTGGTCGTTGGCCACCTATTCTGGTAAAACAGTATGTTTATAGTAGGTAATGAAACATCAAACTTTAGCACTAAAGTGTAGGGCAAAGTGGCATAATTATACGGCATTGATACGGCCATTAGCCAACAGGTTCAAGGAGCGCTTCTTTGGCCGCTTGAAGAAGGTTTTTAGCAGCCTTTTGTCGGGCGGAAATAAGGTGCGCGCTTTCTATGGATGGGTCATTGTCAATTATTGATGGTCAAGTATTGATGTACTCTTTCGGCGTACTCAAATGGACTCAAACGGAACTTGACGCCCTGAATAGGCGGGTCCGTACACTGCTAACTGCACATCGAATGCATCACCCACGGTCGTCGGTAATGAGACTGTATATCCCGCGAAAGTGTGGAGGTCGAGGCTTTTTAAATGCTGAGACTCTCCACAATCGCGAGATATGCAGTCTCAGGGAATATTTCCTAGCTGTCGACGTGGGTATGCATCGAGATGTAGTAGCGGTGGACAAGGGACTCACCCCGCTCTCCTTGGCAAAGGAGAACTGGTGTAAACCTGCGGTGCTTGACACTAACAATCGTAGGGCGGTATGGCTGAATAAGGAACTTCACGGACGCTTGCATAAATACAACCTTGCAGCCAGGATTATCCATCAGCAACTTGCTCTGAAATACACTCTTGTGGAATCGGAGGTGCCGTACTATAGGTATGTGCCCGTCCCAGTTCTAGATAATGGCAGTATCACATTGTACTGGGATCGGATCACTGACAGGACTATTGTTGCAAACAAGCCTGATATAGTGGTGGTGGACCGAATCGAGACGCGTGCAATGATTGTAGATATTACCGTTCCGCATGACGAGAACCTCGTGAAAGATAAACAAATCAAATATCTTGACTTGGCTCGCGAGGTTGTCGACATGTGGGATGTGAATACGGCAATCATTGTACCGGTAGTCGTGTCAGCCAGCGGCTTTATAGCCACGGGCCTCGACCAACACCTCAGGAGGCTCTCGTTAGGCAGCTGGATCAAGGGCTTGATTCAGAATATTTTCTATTATATATATATATAATAGAAAAAGAAAGAAATAGTAGATTATGCACCCAGGGGATAAAGCAGTGTCTTGTGTCACGGGCGTCATATTGAATCTCGAACGCAATGAAGGATTCGGGAGTTAACTCCCGAGCGTAGCGAGGGAGTTTAGAGTTTAACTCACGAGCGAAGCGAGGGAGTTAATACAAGAATCCTGAATGCAGCGAGGGATTCAAGCTAGCCCAAGACAAAGACACCTTTATCCCCGAGGAGGATACTCTACTTTTCACACCTCCTGTGAGAAAATAAGAAGCCATAATACGAAAAACAAAGTATTTTAAATTTACAAACACTAAGTAGAGACATGTATTTAGAACAATACTGTATACCTACTTAAAAAAAGTTAGTTTAATACCATACGGATTTGCAATATTCGCGCCTTTTTTGCGTTCCACTCGGTATACCTACCACATAGCGGCCACGACCAACTCGATTTTCGTTTTTTTTTTTACTTCTCTGTGGGTAAGTAAATATGTGCAGGCCTATTGTTAGTAACCTAATACAATTTATGTGTACACAAAGCTTTATACAGAGCTTTATATCAGCTGGTAGAATGGGTTCGTACGCTTGGCTGTATGCAATTTGAATTTAGAACGTCATAGGAGATGCTCGAGACAATAGTTTTTAAATTAATAAAACGACTATAAATGGGTTTTAAGTGTTATTCTTATCCTTTTATACAATAATCCGTACATAACCAATTATTCTTATAATATTGTCTTCAATCCTGGACCCTGGTCAATCCTTATGATTTTGTAGAAATTCGAGAATATCATCCCTAAGTAATAAGAGTATCGAGAATATCTTTCCTCTTTCTGGAACAGAAAGAGAGAGACAGAGACAGAAGGCGTTGTAAGTACCTAATATACCGCCAATTGAGCAGACAGATGAGGTTCCAAATTTAAATCACATTATTGACCAGCGGGTTATAATGAAATCCAGTACAATATTATTGCCCGGCTGTGCCTCCGGCCAAAAATGACTAACTTTAGGTTAGGTTGGCATGACATATAATTTGACGTTTTCGATCAGGTGGTGTGAAAAAAAATTAATATGACTACACAGGTCCAATTGTTAGTAACACAACACAGAAAAAATAAATCAATCTACGGGTTAGCACACACAAAAGACAAATACATTATTAAAAATAAAATGCTATGTAACGAATTTTAAAGTTTTTGTCCGACGTCTCCAATTTAGGTGATATACCAACCCTACATCCGTTGCACGACACCTTGTCATATTTCTTTAAGTTAATGAACCGGGCATTTACTGAGAAGTCTATCAAGCAAACAGGCTTATCTAACAAGCCGTTTCAGAGAACTCATGTTCTGATACAGAAAAATATATAATTAAGTATGTATTTTTAACGCGTCTTTGCATAATAGGAGTTTATTGTACCTACTTACTTATTTTAACCAACAAATCACATTGTCGGCACTATAGTTCTATTGTAACGAACCAATTTATAATTTATAATTGTCTTAAGAATTGTACTGTTTGTTTATGAAGTTCCTGACGAGGCATACAGGCATCGCAAAGTCCCGTTAACACTGACGGACAATAGAAAAACATTCCATATCTATTCGGCTATCGCTATGCTTTTACGTAGGTACATAAATAAACTCAAGCTATTTTTTCATGGTGGTGGTAGGGAAAAACTACAGTACCTAGGTAAAGAAAACGTAACTAAATGACAGTCGTAGTTCAATATCTATTTAGGTACTTACCTACATTTACCCTGTTACCAAAGTTAGATAATGAAAGTATTTAAACCGTCGCTAGTCGTCTTTTGGTTAACAATATCACAGACAATATCCTTATCAATGTTTAGTAATGTTTCTGCTATGTACCTTAGTATACCTACACACTACTTTGAGCGGAATGGAATCTTCGAGTAATTTACATTTTTTATGTTTGTTAGGAATCCTTAAATTGTATGTTACTAAAAGATATATGTGGTTTTCCCTACCACTTTTCACCTAAAAGTTCCAGAAGAAGGGTATTTCACTCTCTCCACATGTAGGTAGAGTCAACTGTCCGTATCGAGGAGGCATGGAAAGCTGTCACCTCCTTCTGCGAAGCAGTAATGTTAGTGAAGGAGGAGGCGGGCCGCGTGAGACAACCCTCACGCCCTAGCCGCCGCAACATAGGGAGACGCCCCGGGCGTCGGGAATCGCAAGGTGATTCCTGGCCACCATAGCCGCGAGTCTGCGGACAGCGAGCTTTGGGTGGCTCGCTGTCCGATCAAAGCCAGACCGGGTCAACGGCGCGTTGTGTTCCACGCGCGCGTCAAAGAGATGTCAGCATAGTTGACGGGGCCCGTTATTGCAAGAGCCTGCCAGGGTAGAGGATTATGTTCGAAAGAGTTACCGCGGCGCTGGAAAGCAAAGGGCACTAGGAGGAGCACGGATGGGTTTTAGTCAGTAAGAGTCTGCCACTCCCTACCGCTCCGCCCAGAGCGGGAGGAGTCATTTGATGATTTCCCATCCGTAAAATAAGGTAGAGTCAATAGCACATTGCATATTACTGGGAAGTGGTAACATATAGGTACTTAAATGGCCTAAATGGTCGGGCTCAGATCGGTAATCACAAAGAAATGAGGAAGGCTCTTGCCATGCCGTAGAGCACTACAGGTCTAATAATATACCGAAACTAGCACTTCGCCCGCGACTTCATCTGCGCAGAATAAGTACAAATGATTTTCTCCCTTTTCTCTTCCTTGTAAGGTTGAATTTAGAAGAATCCCTTCTTTGTGCTCACCTACGTTCCTAGTACCAGCAGTAGTTTCAGCTGTGCATTGATATGTCGGTCAGTTAATTTCCTTTATATCTACAACGTGTAACAGAATAAACACAATACCTCATTAGGGGTCATTGTACCTACTCATTTTTTTAACGCGATTTTCTACTTGGTCCCATATAAAAGTTGTTAATGATGAGTACAATGACCCTTATATGCGTTGCGTTTAAGTATTCTGTTACACGTTGTATACTAATATAATAAAGCTGAAGAGTTTATTTGTTTGAACGAGCTAGTCTCTGGAACTACCAGTCGGATTCGGAACATTCATGAGGAAGGCTATGGGCTATACGGGAACGGCAAACAGCGGGATATACGCGTACGAAGTCGCAGGTAAAAGCTAGTATAATATAAATATATGACTGCCTCGTTGGTGTTGTAGTTCGCAAGCGCATCAGCTTGAGCATGGTATCCTGAGGGTTCAATACCCAGGTCGGACACAAAGATTAGCGTTTCCATCAGGAATTATCAGTTGCACTTTTTTATGGTTGCGAAATCATCAAATGACTCCTGCCGCTCTGGGTGGAGCGGTAGGGAGTGTCAGACTCTTAATGACTAAAAACCCATCCGTGCTCCTCCTAGTGCCTTTTACGTTCTAGGGCCGCGGTAACTCTTTCGAACAAAATCCGCAACCCTGACAGGCTTTGGCCCTAACGGGCCCCTTCTCCTATGTTGACATCTTTTTGAAGCGAACGTGGAACACATCGCGCTGTCGACCTGGGCCTGACTTTGATCGGACGGCGAGCCACCCAACGCATCAGTTCACCCTGAGGTTCTACTGATGCGTTTGGTCTCCTCACAATTGGACCAAATTACCCATTGTAATACTCAAAAGTCATAATATTAATGTAAGTACCTAAATTCTGCAAAATAAAGAGTAGTTAAGCATGCAACCAACTTTATTTATATTCACAATCGACTTCTTTATATGATTGATCACAATGATCACACTTTGAAATGAAAACAATGTCGAACAGAGGGTAAGTATAAAAACGCTTTTGTATCACAAGAATATATTTATGACTGTCTGGCTGTCTATAATAGGTACTTTGAATGTATTGATGTTCTTTATTAATAAGTACTTACCTACCTAAGTCGAATACTTGTCATCGTTATCTTGTCTTCACGTTCGTTTCGTGACGGTTGGTAATTCCATTTATTTTTAATTGAACCAGAATTATTATTGGTATTAGAGCCGTTTTTATCCGGGTTGCAAAGGGTTCCAAAATCCTGGTGCAGACTCCAACAGGGCTTTAACCGACTGCAACCCAAAGACCATTCTATGCTGCCACCAATCTTAAAGTAGGTATCCTTTTTCTGAAAGAATTGTCGTAAAAAAACCTAGCCTATCTTCTAATTCTTGAGGACTCTCTTAAAAAACATTTGGATAGGAAATAATACTAATAAATCTTTATTTAGAATCTTCAAAGGTAAAATACAATATGAATCTATTCCTAATTGTTGTAGAAAATTATAATAACGTTAGATGCCTTTACTAGGATAATCCTTTATCACAGGCTGCAGGAGCTCAAACAATATGCTATAAGCAGGTAGGAAATAGAATCTATAATAAGTTACCCGAAATAATAAAAAGTTCAAATAAATATAATATTTTTATCAATAAATTGAAATTTTTCCTTATAAGTAAATGCTACTATAGTATAAACGAATACTTAAATGATAAATTGTAATTAATTACATATCTAATTATATTAATAAATACTCAAAATACTAATGACATAATAAATAATTGCGTAATAAATTAAATAGAAAATTTCGGTGGGTATTTTTTAAATAATTGTAATTAAATATTGTAACAAACACTCTGTATCCTTCCTCCTCTCTCCTAGTTTTAATGTATGCTGTGCCCGACAGGGTCCATAATTGTGACTAAAATAAAATAACCCTAACATCTATGTAAACATTATGGTACGCAATAAAGAATTGAGAATTGAGAATTGAGAAATGGAGGGAGTGTCAAACTCTTACTGACTAAAACCCAACCGAGTTTGTTACTTTTTTCCGTTCTCGAACCCGAACTAAGATTTAATGACAACATGATTGGCAGTTGTTCTCAGTTCGGGTTCCGGACTATTCGTAAGTCCGTAGGTGATACGGAGTAGAAAACGCCCGACACTAAGGCCGAAACTACGGACTTCGGGCTTAGAGAGTAGACCCCCAGGGCTGCAATAACTCTTTCAAAAAATTCCGCAACCCTAGCAGGCACTGGCCCTAGCGGATCCCGTAGCGGTCCCGAACACAATGCGCCAGGGAGCGCATGCTGAGTTTGGCACCCGGCGCTGAAATTGCTAGACGGTCCTGAATGGTAACTATTATTTAAACATTACCTACGTTTTTTTCCCAATAGGTAGGTACATAACAAACTGGACAATGGGGCTCATTGCTAAATTATAACAGCCGCATGGGTCGATATTCATGGGTAACGCTTGCGGAAGTCGGTCTGTGGGTGACCATTCACCACGACATTTCATTTCCTAAAAATAATAAAATAAAATAAAATATTCCGAGACTCCTCCGTGCCTCGGAAAACACGTTAAGCCATTGGTCCAGGCTTACATTTGTAGATCAGAAAAAAGTGACACCAGCCTTGCCACGAAGTACCGTGTTACCCAGTTAGGTACTGGGTTGTGTAGATCAGAAACGCTGTCCTCCACGATAACTACTGGTATTCAGCTGGTGCTGGTGCTGGTGCTGGTGCTGGTGCTGTGCTGGTGTTCCCGTTTGACTGGGAGCCGACCTCAATATAGTTGGGAGAAGGCAGGCAGATGATGAGGTAGGTACGAGTCCTATATTACAAACTGCTGGCCGCGGCTTCGCCCGCGTGATGATTATTGACATGGGTTTTCTTACTTTTTTTTGCACGCAAACTTACACTTTTCCTCCATTCTGCCAGTGATAGTATCATAAAAATCGGTCCAGCCGTTTTGGAGATTAACCGACGACAAAAATAAATGTTATTTGGTTTGAAATCGTTCTTACATACCTACTTTTCATCTACATTTAGTGTAAAACTGTTATTTTGAAGAAAAACTGTAGTTTTATTACTAGCCCGTACAGTCCCACTGCTGGGCAAAGACCTCCCTCCATTCCTTCCAATACTAACGGTGTTGCGCCTCTTCCTTCCAATTCGTAAGGAAGACATCCAGGTCATCCCGCCATCTCCTTCGCGGTCTGCCGCGGCCTCGTCTCGCTGTTTCAGGGCACCAATCCTGTATTTTACGGGCCCACAGATTTTCATGTCATGCGGCAGACATGTCCTGCCCAGTCCCATTTAAGTTGGGCAGCCTTTCGAGCCACATCAACGATTTTCGTTTTGGAGCGCAGTGTAGTGTTTCGAACGTGGTCTGTTAATTTAAAACCTAGTATACTGCGCTTTATAAAATATTAAAATTATATACTAAAGGCCAATTTCACAAAGAAACTGAACGCGATCAGCGAATAAACCACGTTTGTGAGCTGTCAGTGTCATTATTTTTCTATGGAATATTGACGCTGACAGCTCTTGAACGCAGTTTAGATGTACTGATCGCGTTCAGTTTCATTGGTGAAATCCACTCTTAGTTTTTTTAAACCATACGTTGATTGGTAGAGAACGCCTTATTGCATTATGTCCGCCTAGTGTGCGCAAAGCTTAAATAAATAAAGAAATCACTATTAAATTTATATGAATTAGCTCCTTCTATGAAAAATAGTAAAATAATAGGATTTTATTGGTCTAAGCACTAAGCATCTTATAATCATGTCATTTGTTTGACGAAATGACGTCCGGTTGACCTTGATATTTTATTAAAGTTTATAAAACTATAGATAACCTAAAGCTGCAGCACACCAAACACCTCACTTACTAACAGCAGAAGTATCGTACTTAATCTAGTTAGCTCTGTCTCTCTTTCCTAAAATGGAATCTTGAGGGGATTGGCACGTCATAGTAACAGTTGTCATCAGCTAAATCAGCAATGGTGACTGACGGCTTCCCCCGAAATCGCGCCTGCTTCGGCTATCACCAAAAATCGAGTAAAGTGATAAAGGAGAAGTGGTATAAAAGGGACACGTACCGAAAACCAATTCAAATTTCTGGAGAAATGAAAACCCCAGTGCACATCCATCTCACTTAACTGTAATTTCAAAGACGGCGTTATTCTGCTGGAGTTTTAATTTTATTACATTGAAAAGTTTTTTTTTTACTTTTTTTTTTTTGAAACTATTTTTTATAATGACCTTTAAATACCACCTCTCCCCCTTAACTACTAATTATTGCAAAAATACCTTGTAATAAAGCACACAGGACTTGCTGGCTACGCCATTTTGTACTGTACGGTAATGCTATCGATAACCTAATATTACGCAAAGCTATTATCAGTTTGACCTTTGAAAAGTATATAAAGAAGTGCAATTATTTTCAAGACGTTGTCTGCAAACTTACTATCCACAATGAAGTACTGGATATTCTGTATTTATTTTTTATTTTTTTTCAATTGTAAAGTGAGCGCTTTCAATGAAGTATCCAACGTTTCGACTTCCGTGTCTGAAAGTGTGCATACGGTAAAGGAGGTCTTCGATATTAAAAGAGAATTTGACGACATTTTGAAAAAAAAGAAATCACCTGGTAAGAAAAGATCTCGTCGATACAGCGATGGATCCAGCCTCGCGAGTAGCGATGCTACCGCTACTATCAACAAAGCTACGTCCATGATAGGTGCGTTTCTGACGACGTATGTGTACCAGCCGATCGCTCATGGAAACTTTTTAGAAGCCACTATACGGAGCTACCCGCGTATGTTTCATACCGAGGAGGGACAAAATGTTTTTGGGACTTTAAATGGTGAGTTAAACCAGTCGTTCAGATCGTTGATGACAGAACGTCGCCCTCGCACGGGAGACATCATCTCTTGTCGGATTCCCACGGACAGGATGGCGGAACATTACATGATGGTCATCAACAACAAGATTGCCGAAGTTGGTGTCGTGGGAGGAAAGAAAACGCATAACGGAGTCATCAGTTTCGATTCATACAGAAAGTCGTCGTACATCAATTCCACTGAGTGTTTGTACCACGAGAACCGAATAATTTCAAGAGCGGAAAAAATCGACGAAAAAAACGGCGCAGACACGGAAACCGTTCTTAGATATATGCAAATGCTCGAACGTTTCCAGTGCACTATTAGTGGAAATCATACGGGACAGTTTAATTACGATGTAATGTCTTGCAACTGTCAAGATTTAGTTCTGTACTGGTCGTACGGGTACGTGGAAACGAACTGTTTATCGCAGTTTTTCAGTGGGTGTTCCCAGTACTTGTCGAACCCTCTTGTTACAATATCCAGGTACGTTGACGAGAGTGGAATGATTCAAAAAAGAGCAGATGAGAGAGGGATGGCTATAATCAATGCTGGAAACATTGGGTGAGCGTTGATAAATGGTGTTAATGATATTATGACCTTTTGTATTGTATACTGGCTAGGACATGACAACATAATTTGCATTATTTGAATAACTTTCCGTGTAATAACAATCACAAATTTTCTGTGCTTTTTTTATTATTCTGATCTAAATAATATGTGTGACTGAAGCGGTATTTTGTAAATACTATTATGTAGGTATTTGTAAAATGTTAATAGTTGCTTCCTTGTTTTTATTAATCATGACAACTTTTAGAGATTGTATCATTTAAAACCATTAAGAAGATAAAGTGCTTAGACCTTAAAATATATTATAATCGGTGCATTATTCTTGTTTTTTTCTTTAATTTGCACAACCAATTACAACTACTAAGAGGTCTAATCTGTAGCATATAATAACCATTACTATTAATTAAAGGATCCGTAGTCCCTGCCAGGGTTGCGGATTTTGTTCGAAAGAGTTACCGCGGCCCTGGAACGCAAAAGGCACTACGAGGAGCATGGATGGGTTTTAGTCAGTAAGAGTCTGACCAAAGACTACAATAGTATACTGGCTAGTCTGACACTCCCTCCCGCTCCACCCAGAGCGGAAGGGGTGGTCATTTGATGATTTCCCATCCTTAAAAAAAACAAAAAGGATCAGTAGTCAGTACCTACCTAAGTATTCTCAAATACCTACTTACTAAATAAAAAAAAGTTTAAAAAACTGTAACCCGACTAGAAAAATACGAAACAAGAAAATATTTCAGGAACAAGTCAAGACACAAACTTGAACCTAAAGACAACTACCACTGTTCTGGTCGATGCGAAATTTGGTATTTTGTTACATCAATAGTAGGTACTTATAGCAAGAACATGGTAACCTTGACCTGATGCTGCAGCATGTCCTGAGATCTGCAGAATAACCAACTCTTCGCTTAGTTACAGCATAGGTATCATGTTTTAACTCACTGGAATGGTTTCAATGAAAAGCTTTTAGAAAGAAAAGTAACCTTGATTGATATTGCAGCATGACCTGGTATTTGCAGGATAGGTACCCTACTCGTCACTTACGTAGGTACAGCAGGCGCTTCGCTTCGTTTGGGCTCATTTAAAAGGTCTCTCTTGTAGCCAGGGTCTGATGATGAAGTAGAAAAGAGAAATGAGTGAATATCCTACTTTTTTTTTCAAACGTTGCCATTCTAGGAATATCTCCTGTATTGTGGGTGCGTTTACTTACAAACATATAAACTCACATACACAAACAACCAGACCTGGAACAACTATCTGTAGGCCATACAAAATTTGTTCCGTGCGGGAATCGAACCCGCGATACGCACTGCAGCAGTCAATCCCTCAACCACCGCGCCAACCGTGCCGTCAAACAACATCGGTGAAAGATGCTTAGTACTCGTTCACTCGTTCGATCGATAATATGTTATATTTATATGTTATATTCGAACCTATAATAAACTAAAATAGTTAACTTAAAAGTACCTAAACATACAATAATGTCTAGGTGTATTTCACCTTGCCACACACAGACACACACTCACATATATATCTCCTTTTGTTTATTAATATTTATTCTCTTCCTCTCAATACTTGGAGCTTTCACAATGTTGTAGTAAGTAAGTGCATGTAACCTACAAACTATGTACCAAAATTGTACCTTTTTGAGACAAATAAACAGCTTATTACATATTACAAAAAAAGCGGTCTCCGAAGCCACGACGCTTGGGCCAAAATATTTGGACCTATAATAAACTAAAATAGTTTGGTTTTTGTCGTCACATAAATTAAATTTGAACAATAAACTATAATAGCACAGGCTAAAACCAAGGAAAGAAAAATTACAGCTGAAGCTCGAGCATTACGGACTAGGCAAAATAGCATTAAAATTTATCAAACTTATTTAAATGATAGACAGCAATTAGTTCAAATAAACGGTGTTAATTCCTCGAGATCAAACGTGAAAATGCCGGTCGCCCATTTTCACGTTTTTGAGCCCTTTCTTATTATTAGTAGACGATACTTCTTTGATTTTTAAAATAAATAGACGTATTAATAATCTCGAGGAGCTCGTGGCTAAATTATAACAGCCGCACGGACCAATCTTTAAGGTTAAGCAACGCTTGCCGAGGGTGGTCCGTGTATGGGTGACCATATTAACATACCGAGACTCCTCCGTGCCTCGGAAAGCACGTTAAACCGTTGGTCCCGGCTGTCATTTGTAGATCTTTGGCAGTCGTTACGGATTGTCAGAAGCCAAAAATTCTGACACCAGTCTTGCCAAGAAGTACCGTGTTACCCAGTTAATGGGTTGTGGAGGTCTGGTAGGCAGCTTCTCCACATAAAATACTGGTATTCAGCTGAATCCGGTTTGACTGGGAGCCGACCCCAATTTGGTTTGGCTTGACGACAAATAAAAAAACGACGGATAAATAACTCCCCTATGCAGGTCCAAAATTGGTTCACTGCTAATAATTTGGTTTACCAAATGTCAACAGTAGTGATTGTGACTTAGTGTTGAACGGGGAGAAACTGGAATTCGTCGATAGAACGGTTTTCCTGAGGATTACGGCTTGACGCAAGGCTATAATGGGATCCTCATTTAGTATCTCTTGCAGGACGGCTTAGCTCAGCAGCATATGCTGTTAGGAAAATCCACTAATTTACGGATGTTGATACCGCGAGACTAGTCTATTTTAGTTTTTTTGGCTAATACTTTGACTTGAATATGCCCTGGCTATTGGGAGTGTCATGCTCACTCAAAAGTCTCTGATGGTAGAGTTTGTGTTTCATTCATCATTTTGCTTCGTCAGCTGGGACTGGTCATCTCTCAACAGCCACGGTTTGTTTTCATTGTTAGTGCTTTGAATTGTTCCTTTTTCAATCAAAATATATGTATCGATATCTCCGAAGTTCTTCATCAGATCTTCACCAAATTGAAATAGGACCAGTCCGGAAAGATACTCTTCCAAACATAAAAGAATCATCAAAATCAGTTGACAAGGCGAAAATATCGATGAACTAACATACAAAAAAAAATTCAGACGAATTGAGAACCTCCTCCTTTTTTGGAAGTCGGTTAAAAACAGAAATTAAGATATAGGTCGGTAGAGCTGTCCTGTGTTATTGAGCAGTTTTATTTTTTTTTATTTAGTTAATACTTAACTGTAATTTCAAAGACGGCGTTATTCTGCTGGAGTTTTAATTTTATTATATTGAAAAGAATTTTATTTTACTTTTTTTTTTCGAAACAATTTTTACAATGTCCTTTAAATACCACCTCTCCCCCTTTACTACTTATTATTGCAAAAATACCTTGTAATAAAGCACACAGGACTTGCTGGCTACGCCATTTGTACTGTACGGTACTGCTACCGATAACCTAATATTACGCAGAGCTACTATCTGTTTGACCTTTGAGAAGTATATAAAGTAGTGCAATTATTTTCAAGACGTTGTCTGCAAACTAACTATCCACAATGAAGTACTGGATATTCTGTATTTATTTTTTATTTTTTTTCAATTGTAAAGTGAACGCTTTCAATGAATTATCCAAAGCTTCAACTTCCGTGTCCGAAAGTGTGCATACGGTAAAGGAGGTCTTCGATATTAAAAGAGAATTTGACGACATTTTGAAAAACAAGAAAACACCTGGTAAGAAAAGATCTCGTCGATACAGCGATGGATCCAGCCTCGCGAGTAGCGATGCTACCGCTACTATCAACAAAGTTACGTCCGGGATAGGTGCGTTTCTGAAGACGTATGTGTACCAGCCGATCGCTCATGGAAACTTTTTGGAAGCCACTATACGGAGCTACCCGCGTATATTTGATACCGAGGAGGGACAAAATGTTTTTGGGACTTTAAATGGTGAGTTAAACCAGTCGTTCAGATCGTTGATGACAGAACGTCACCCTCGCACGGGAGACATCATCTCTTGTCGGATTCCCACGGACAGGATGGCGGAACATTACATGATGGTCATCAACAACAAGATTGCCGAAGTTGGTGTCGTGGGAGGAAAGAAAACGCATAACGGAGTCATCAGTTTCGATTCATACAGAAAGTCGTCGTACATCAATTCCACTGAGTGTTTGTACCACGAGAACCGAATAATTTCAAGAGCGGAAAAAATCGACGAAAAAAACGGCGCAGACACGGAAACCGATCTTAGATATACGCAAATTCTCGAACGTTTCAAGTGCACTATTAGTGGAAATAATACGGGACAATTTAATTACGATGTAATGTCTTGCAACTGTCAAGATTTAGTTCTGTACTGGTCGTACGGGTACGTGGAAACGAACTGTTTATCGCAGTTTTTCAGTGGGTGCTCCCAGTACTTGTCGAACCCTCTTGTTGCAATGTCCAGGTACGTTGACGAGAGTGGAATGATTCAAAAAAGAGCAGATGAGAGAGGGATGGCTATAATCAATGCTGGAAACATTGGGTGAGCGTTGATAAATGATGTTAATGATAGTATGACCTTTTGTATTGTATACTGGCTATGACATGACAACATAATTTGCATTATTTGAATAACTTTCCGTGTAATAATGGTCACAAATTTTCTGTGCTTTTTTTATTATTCTGATCTAAATAATATGTATGACTGAAGCGGTATTTTGTAAATACTATTATGTAGGTATTTGTAAAATGTTAATAGTTGCTTCCTTGTTTTTATTAATCATGACAACTTTTAGAGATTGTATCATTTAAAACCATTAAGAAGATAAAGTGCTTAGACCTTAAAATATATTATAATCGGTGCATTATTCTTGTTTTTTTCTTTAATTTGCACAACCAATTACAACTACTAAGAGGTCTAATCTGTAGCATATAATAACCATTACTATTAATTAAAGGATCCGTAGTCCCTGCCAGGGTTGCGGATTTTGTTCGAAAGAGTTACCGCGGCCCTGGAACGCAAAAGGCACTACGAGGAGCATGGATGGGTTTTAGTCAGTGAGAGTCTGACCAAAGACTACAATAGTATACTGGCTAGTCTGACACTCCTTCCCGCTCCACCCAGAGCGGAAGGGGTGGTCATTTGATGATTTCCCATCCTTAAAAAAAACAAAAAGGATCAGTAGTCAGTACCTACCTAAGTATTCTCAAACTAAATAAAAAAAAGTTTAAAAAACTGTAACCCGACTAGGTACAGAAATATAAAAGTAATCTGAAAAATACGAAACAAGAAAATATTTCAGGAACAAGTCAAGACACAAACTTGAACCTAAAGACAACTACCACAGTTCTGGTCGATGCGAAATTTGGTATTTTGTTACATCAATAGTAGGTACTTATAGCAAGAATATGTTAAGAATATGTTGCAGCATGACCTGAGGTCTGCAGAATAACCAACTCCTCGCTTAGTTACAGCATAGGTATCATGTTTTGACTCACTGGAATGGTTTCAATGAACAGATTTTAGAAAGATAAGTAACCTTGATTGATGTTTCAGTATGACCTGGTATCTGCAGGATACCGTACGCGTCACTTACGTAGGTACAGCAGACGCTTCGTGTTTGGGCTCATTTAAAAGGTCTCTCTTGTGGCCAGGGTCTGATGATGAAGTAGAAAAGAGAAATGAGTGAATATCCTACTTTTTTTAAAAAAAAAACGTTGCCCCACTCTAGGGATAACCTGTATTGTGGGTGTGTTTACTTACAAACATATAAACTCACATACACAAACAACCAGACCTGGAACAACTATCTGTAGGCCATACAAAAATTTGTTCCGTGCAGCAATCGAACCCGCGACACGCACTGCAGCAGTCAATCCCTCAACCACCGCGCCAACTGTGCCGTCAAACAACATTGGTGAGAGATGCTTAGCACTCGTTCAGTCGTTCGATCGATATGTTATATTCGAACCTATAATAAACTAAAATAGTTAACTTCAAAGCACCTAAACATACAATAATGTTTAGGTACGTTTCACCTTGCCACACACAGACACACACGCACCCTGGGGCAAGTAGGTGCTCACGCCGGGTGCCTTTCACGGGCTCTGGAGTGAGGACTTATATTACACTCACGGAGAGACCACTATCCAAAGACACACTCACATATATCTCCTTTTGTTTATTAATATTAATTCTCTTCGTCTCAATACTTGGAGCTTTCACAATGTTGTAGTAAGTAAGTGCATGTAACCTACAAACTATGTACCAAAATTGTACCTTTTTGAGAGAAATAAACAGCTTATTACATATTACAAAAAATGCGGTATCCGAGGCCACGACGCTTGGGCCAAAATATTCGGACCTATAATAAACTAAAATAGTTTTGTTTTTGTCGTCACATAAATTAAATTTGAACAATAAAACTATAATAGCACAGGCTAAAACCAAGGAAAGAAAAATTACAGCTGAAGCTCGAGCATTACGGATAGGCTGCTATTTTAGCATTAAAAATTATCAAATCTTATACCTGTCCGGCCCCGGCGACACACCGGTGTGTCGCGAATTAATCGCGAATTTAATGTTTATTTACCTATTACATAAGATTTACTTTATATTAGGGAATTTTCACATGTTGGGCCTGAGCGGTTAAATGATAGACAGCAATTAGTTCAAATAAACGGTGTCAATTCCTCGAGATTTAACGTCAAAATGTGCGCCCCCAGGGCATGGAGCCCTGGGGGTCACCCATTTTCACGTTTTTGAGCTCTTTCTTATTATTAGTTTTTATAAATGTTTTACCCCATTTATTGCATAACAAACTAAACATGGCATTGTTTGCCGACGATACTTCTTTGATTTTTAAAATAAATAGACGTATTAATAATCTCGAGGAGCTCGTGGCTAAATTATAACAGCCGCACGGACCAATCTTTAACTTAAGTTTTGTCAAAATAAACAAGACCAAATTAAAATGGATATATTGGCTTCAAGACACAACAAGAAAGACTTTCGCGGGTTTTGGAAACGCACCAAAAAATTAAACCCCAAGCCTGGCATTCCGGTGTGCGTCGATGGGGTAAGTACGCCCGGGGAGATAGCAAACCGGTTTAAGGAGCATTTTAAAATACTACCTTCGACGTCTGATGTTAACAGTGTTGTTGCTGAGGCTGTAGTGTTAGAGGTACCTGCTTGCATTATGGCTAAGCAGATTAGAACAATCATTAAAAATATGAGACGAGGCAAATCGCCGGGACACGACAGCCTTAGCATAGAACATTTTGAGCACGCCGGACCGCATCTCGCACGACTGCTAGCGTTGTTGTTTACTTTCTGTATCCGACACTCCTACCTACCCGCTGCGTTGATGAAAACGGTGGTTGTACCAATATTGAAAAATAAAACCGGTGACGCCAGTGACAAAGGTAACTACAGACCGATCTCATTAGCAACTATTACGGCTAAAGTACTTGACGGTGTGTTTGAGGGACAAATTAGTAAACATATTAAAATACACGATGCTCAGTTCGGCTTTAGGCCACAGTTATCGACTGAATGTGCTATTTTGTCCCTTAAACATACTGTCGGGTACTATACGAAGAGAAGTACGCCTATTTATGCGGCATTTCTAGACCTTTCCAGGGCATTTGACCTGGTAAGGTATGACGTCCTGTGGTATAAGATGCGCGAAGCGGGAGTGCCTGACGCCATTACAAATATGTTTCAATATTGGTACGGCCACCAAACCAATCAAGTTAGGTGGGCTGATCAATTATCGGAGGAGTATAGGTTGGAATGCGGGGTGAGACAGGGGGGATTGACCTCACCAGCGCTTTTCAACCTGTACATTAACCAACTGATTGTCGAGCTCAGTAGCACTCTTGTTGGCTGTTCTATTGACGGTCTGTGTGTCAATAGTATTAGTTATGCAGACGACATGGTGCTGCTGAGTCCGTCAATTAGCGCGCTCAGGAAGTTGTTGGCAGTCTGTGAGGCCTATGCAAAGGCGCACGGACTTGTATACAATGTACAGAAAAGCAAATTACTAGTGTTTAAGGCAAAGCATAAAAAACCAGCACATAGTATGCCACCTGTTATGCTGGAAGGTGTGGCCCTTGAAAGAGTGCTAGATTTTAAGTACCTTGGGCACATAGTTACGGAGGACTTAAAAGATGATGCTGATATGGAAAGGGAACGGAGGGCGTTGGCTGTCCGATGCAATATGTTGGCCCGCAGGTTTGCTCGTTGTACACCAGAAGTAAAAATAACTCTTTTTAAGGCGTTCTGTCAATCGTTGTACACGTGCACCCTGTGGGTTCGATATACGCAGAGGGCATACAACGCCCTCCGGGTTCAGTATAATAACACTTTCAGGATGTTGTTGGGGCTCCCACGTTACTGTAGCGCATCAGGAATGTTTGCAGATGCACGTACTGATGGTTTCAGTACCATCATACGTAAAAAGATTGCTTCCATGATGCGCAGAGTACGTGGGAGCGGCAATGACATCCTGCAGGTCATTAGTGATAAGCCGTGCTGCACCGTTATGGCGCATTGGTTACGTGTCCATGTACATGTACCCGGTGTGTCTGGTGGATGCAGCAGATATATGAACTGAACGATAGTTTTAATTTTAAAATCTCTTATTCCTTTTGTTACTAACATAGTTTATAAGCAGTGTGTACTACTAACATCATATGGATCAAGGTCTGAAATAAAGTATTTTTATTTTATTTTTATTTTATTTATTTATTTAAGGTTAAGCAACGCTTGCCGAGGTTGGTCCGTGTATGGGTGACCATATTAACATACCGAGACTCCTCCGTGCCTCGGAAAGCACGTTAAGCCGTTGGTCCCGGCTGTCATTTGTAGATCTTTGGCAGTCGTTACGGATTGTCAGAAGCCAAAAACTCTGACACCAGTCTTGCCAAGAAGTACCGTGTTACCCAGTTAATGGGTTGTGGAGGTCTGGTAGGCAGCCGCTCCACGTAAAATACTGGTATTCAGCTGAATCCGGTTTGACTGGGTGCCGACCCCAATTTGGTTGTGAAAAGGCTAGGCAGATGATGATGATTAATAATCTTGACGACAAATAAAAAACGACGGATAAATAACTCCCCTATGCAGGTCCAAAATTGGTTCAGTGCTAATAATTTGGTTTACCAAATGTTAAGAGTAGTGATTGTGACATAGTGTTGAACGGGGAGAAACTGGAATTCGTCGATAGAACGGTTTTCCTGAGGATTACGCTTGACGCAAGGCTACAATGGGATCCTCATTTAGTATCTCTTGCAGGACGGCTTAGGTCAGCAGCAGATGCTGTTAGGAAAATCCGCTAATTTACGGATGTTGATACCGCGAGACTAGTCTATTTTAGTTACATTCATGGTATCATGTCTTACGGTATCTTATTATGGGGACGGGCTGCATATATCGAGTCAATTTTTATTCTGCTAAAAAAAGCCATAAGAGCCGTATACAATCTCCACCGGCGCGATTCTCTCAGGGAACTGTTCAAGAATATTACCATCATGACGGTACCTTGTGCCGATAAAACAACATGTATGTTACAAAGAATCTACATCTTTTTAATAAACAAGGCGACTGTCTATGACACTAGAAATAGAAACCAATAATTAGTTCAACCAGCTTTCAGACTTGCTAAAGTAGCCACATCTTTCATGAAGTACTGTTTAAAATGTTACAATAAAATACCTCCCTAGATATTAGAATTAAATAAAACCAAATTTATATCTTGTGTTTTAAGCGCACACTATGCAGGCAAGCATATTTAAAGTTAGGAGATTACATTGAAGATAAAAATGCTTGGCTCAATACTGGGTCTGCTCCACAGCCACTAGGGCGCACAAATTAATTATTATCTACACTAATATTATAAAGAGGAAAGATTTGTTTGTTTGTTTGTTTGTTTGAAATGAATAGGCTCCGAAACTACTGGACCGATTTGAAAAATTCTTTCACCAGTAGAATCCTACATTATCGATGATGGTCATAGGCTATAGAATATTTTCAAAAAAGTTAGGGATCCGTATGAAAACTTCGATAATGTGACCCAAGGTGTGAGAAAAAATCCTTATATCGCGTACGCTGCGGAATCTATTGACAATAGAGCAAAGTAATGTACTACAGTTTTATAGAAGTCATCAATGTCTACAAAAAAGTCCGCGATACCATATGTCTAACTATTATGGATAAGTCACCATGACCGCTTTTTGTTAATATTAGTCAAGCAAATCCCATGGTGAAATAAAAAATGGTGATTATAGTACCATGATATTAATCCTTATCCATTTAAATGGTTTGATAATTAAGGTTGATTATATCCGTGTAAATTACACTTTAAATCATTCAAATCGGACCTTTCGTTCAAAAGTTACGACGGTAATAAACATGCTCGGAGTAAGAAAAATGTCGCGGCTTTAGCGAACTGGGGAGAATCGTATCAATGCTTGGTCCGATGAAGTTGAAACACCACGGCATTTAAATGTTTTCGACAAAACAATAAGAATATCAAATGTTTGGATTTTTCGAAAATCAACTAGGTACATATATAATAAGGGGTGAAGCAGGGGTGAAAAGTTTTTAGGGGAGGAAATTATAGCTTGCTTCAATTTACGTCGGAATTCTATGAACAAACTAAAAGTGGGATAATTGAAACAGATCATGTACCTAACAATTTTTGCATAATCAACCCCTGACGGGCTGAACGGGGTGAACAGTTGCTCTGAACCAATAATGAGAACCGTTGTGCTTAATTTTCTAAAACTAACCTTTGTAAGGGGATATGTATAGGGGCGTTGCAGTTTGTGGAGTACCTACTATCCCCACGCGGACGAAGTCGCGGGCGAAGTGCTAGTTATTTTATATTTTTAGCAGTTTGAGACCCGCTGGCGCTGAATATTGTATAGACTCTACTAATTTTGCATTGTATAATTTCATGCATTAACAGCACATGTGTGAGTACTAGTGTGTACCTTCAGGTTAAACTATCATTTTTAGCTAATACTTTGACTTGAATATGCCCTGGCTGTTGGGAGTGTCATGCTCACTCAAAAGTCTCTGATGGTAGAGTTTGTGTTTCATTCATCATTTGGCTTCGTCAGCTGGGACTGGTCATCTCTCAACCGCCACGGTTTGTTTTCATTGTTAGTGCTTTGAATTGTTCCTTTTTTAACCAATATATATCTATCGATATCTCCGAAGTTCTTCATCAGATCTTCACCAAATTGAAATAGGACCAGTCCGGGAAGATACTCTCCCAAACATAAAAGAATCATCAAAATCAGTTGACAATTGGCGAAAATATCGATGAACTAACATACCTACAAAAAAAAAATCAGACGAATTGAGAACCTCTTCCTTTTTTGGAAGTCGGTTAAAAACAAAAATTAAGATATAGGTCGGTAGAGCTGTCCTGTGTTATTGAGTAGTTTTATTTATTTTTTATTTTTTTTAATGTAGTTATTACTTTATTTTATCGAAAACACTGACCTATATAGATGTCATTTTAAGGGCAATGTTTTGGGAAACAAAACGTGTCTGCAATACCAGTTCCTTAACTCTTTTTTTTACAGCACCCTTTTATTCGGCAGTTGTTCACTAAACTATGGGTGGATTAAACGTGTCTTTATTACTCGGTGAGTTTTTTAAACTTCTTTATGTAGGTATCTCTTACAACCATCAGCAACATAATCATTTTTCACATCATGTCAACTAGTGAATAGCTCAGACAGCATCTAACTGGGCGCTGTGATCAGCAAAAACTCGGTTACTCTCGGACTGTATAGAAAAGAAAGAGAAGCGCAACGACACAAAGCTTGCAATTTATTGCCAAATGTGAAGCATTTTATCGATTTACTAAAAACTAAATTGAGCTATTAAAAATCTAAAACAAGAAAGTTTTGCATTAAGATTCGAGTCAATATTTGGTATAAAATATGTAGGCTAGTAATGCGGGTTTTTTTTTCTAAGGTCAAAGTTAAAGGTAACTCTGACGATTATTTCTATCGAGGATTTTATTTTTAAACATATTTTGGAAACAACAGTGTTCTTTGAAATATAGTTAAAATTAACATATATTTTTTCTGCAGCTTGAAACTAAACAGATTTGGCTAAAATTACGTTGCCAAACCAGCAATTATTAAATTAACATTTTTAGCGCTGCCGCGAGGCACCCATTTATATCATCACCTAGATGATGATGATGATATATCCACATTTATGGCGCACTGCCAAAGTGTGGAACTCTCTGCCAGCGTCTGTGGTCCCTTCCACATTATAAACCGTCTGCCTTCAAAGTTAGAGTGAACAGGCATCTTCTGGGTACGCTTGCTCCATCATAGACCTCATCTATCACTTTCCATTAGGCGTGATCGATGTCAAGAGCAAGCCCATTCATTAATAAATCGGTTGGATCCAAGTTCCTATCGTAGTAGGTATATTAAACGCTCACCTATGACTGGTCACAACCAATAGCATACGCGCTATGGATTGTTGCTTGATTCTTCATTCCCGGACAATAAATCCAAACAAAACGTGATTGACTTGGGGATATTTTGTCCAGGGATATTTTGTCTTGGGGATATTTTGTCCAGGGATATTTTGTCTTGGGGATATTTTGTCCAGGGATATTTTATTTTGGGGATATTTTGTCCAAATATATTTTGTCTTGGGGATATTTTGTCTTGGGGATATTTTGTCTTGGGGATATTTCGTCCAGGGATATTTTGTCTTGGGGATATTTAGTCCAGGGATATTTTGTCTTGGGGATATATTGTCTTGGGGATATTTTGTCTTGGGGATATTTTGTCTTGGGGATATTTTGTATAGGGATATTTTGTCGTGGGGATATTTTGTCCAGGGATATTTTGTCTTGGGGATATTTTGTCCAGGGATATTTTGTCTTGGGGATATTTTGTCTTGGGGATATTTTGTCTTGGGGATATTTTGTCCAGGGATATTTTGTTTTGGGGAGATGTTGTCCAGGGATATTTTGTCTTGGGGATATTTTGTCTTGGGGATATTTTGTCTTGGGGATATTTTGTCCAGGGATATTTTGTCTTTGGGATATTTTGTCTTGGGTATATTTTGTCCAGGGATATTTTGTCTTGGGGATATTTTGTCCAGGGATATTTTGTCTTGGGGATATTTTATCCAGGGATATTTTGTGTTGGGGATATTTTGTCCAAGGATATTTTGTCTTGATTCGTGACGGAAAAGTCTTACACTTTTTTTCTCCTAGCCCTTATCCGACAAGTTCGTACCGTGCGATAAGGAACTTTGTTCTAAAAATACCTAATTAGTTTTTTCCAATTATGTTAGGATCGGCTTTCAGTCGAACTGGATGCAGCTGAATACCAGTATTTTACATGGAGCGACTATCTGACATAGTGAAAACTGATGTCAGATTTTCCGATTCTGCTGACGGGTCGTCAGTGAACTAACGACTATCAAAGATGTTCAAATGACATCCGCTTTCCGAGGCACGGAGGAGTTAAGATTGTCACCCATCCACAGACCAGCCTCGGCAAGCGTTAACATTGACTCTTTTTTTTTAGGGTTCCGTACCCAAAGGGTAAAAACGGGACCCTATTACTAAGACTCCGCTGTCTGTCTGTCTGTCTGTCTGTCTATCACCAAGCTGTATCTCATGAACCGTGATAGCTAAAAAATTGGAATTTTCACAGATGATGTATTTCTGTTGCCGCTTTTTCAACAAATACTACTACAACTAAAAATAGAATAAAATAAATTTTTAAGTGGGGCTCCCATACAACAAACGTGATTTTTTTGCCGTTTTTTTTATAGATAATGGTACGAAACCCTCCGTGCGCGGGTCCGACTCGCACTTGGCCGGTTCCTGTTTTTTGTGTAATGCGTCATTTTTGTCTCATACAGTGTCTTAAAAATATTTATTTCCTATGTTTAAGGAATCCTGGTGTGTTGTGGAGGTGGAGTGCTGAGCGCGCCGCTGTGTCTGGCGGGTGACTTCGATGCACAGCTGCAGCACATTCTGCGCACGCAGGTGTTGACCGCGCAAGATCCCGTGCACCTCATATCCCGCGTGCTGGACGACGTGCGTGCCACGCTCAGCCAACGATGGCAAGGTAAGTACCCGCAATGTCTAAACCTTGTTTAGTAGGTATCTAATTTTAAAAAAACACAAGAAGGCACTTTTTTGCTTGGGCTTTCCCCCATTCGATTAATTTCCCTCGTTATTGAGCTCATCTCGGCAATTCTCGAAGATTCATCATCTACTCAACTTGCCATGACTTGACATGATTAGAACAAGACTTTCGTATTTAACTATGTGTGTACTCGAATCATCTCGCTGTGGACCGCGAGCAATGGGTAGCTCGGCGTCCGATCAACAGTGCGATTCCGTAAACATCTCGAAGTGAACACTTGGGCGGGGTGCACACAACGGGTGAGTTGTCAAACCATACAAATAAGATGGAATGACAGCTCACTTTTCGTCCACTACGCCTAGGTGTACACCGTAAAATGTCTACAGAATCGACCGGCAGAACAGGTCCGAGTCGACGGCGTGTAGTGTTCCACGCGCGCGAGAAAGAGAAGTCAGCAATGAGGACGGGGCCCGCTAAGGCCAGAGTCTGCCAGGGCTGCGGAATTTGTTCGAAAGAGTCACCGCGGCCTTGGAACGCAAAGGGCAATAGAAGGAACACGGATGGGTTTTAGCCAGTAAGAGTCTGACACTCCCTTCCGCTCCACCCAGAGCAGAAGAAGTCTTTGATGATTTCCCATTCTTAAATTTAAAAAAGGTAGGTACTCATCTTCTTTTTCAGCGTAAGACATGTTACGCATGTGGATGCCTGTTAACTCATCTACCTTAACGCCAAGTTATAACATTGTTGTTTTTGTTCACAGGTTTCAAAATGATCCCCTTCGGATCGCTAACCTCAGGTGTAGGCACAACATCAAGCGACCTTGACGTCGCCCTTCTCATACCAAACTTTAATTATTCAGCAGCATTATACTTCATAGAGGAAACCAGGCAGTTGTTCCAGAAACAACCTGCACTCTATATAGATTTGAATGGCGTACATATGCAAACATTCGCACGTTATTCGTTCATCCACATTCCCACACAGCAGAAAGTTGACCTAATATTTCATTTATTCACGAATGATGAGAAAGCGGTTGCAACCAGTAAGCTTTTGGAATACTACTTCAGATTAGATGAAAGGAACCTGAATCTGGCTCGCTTTCTGAATTATTTGTTTAAAATCCACGGACTGACAGGTCAGGAGACTGAGACACTAATGAGTTATACAGTGGACTTGTTGTTAATATTTTATTTGCAACAAAAGAACATGGCACCTCCCGTCTATGACTTACAAAAAAATACGGAAAGCGTCTTTTTCAGAAACTGGGACGTGAGTTTCAACGAACTGCCCTACAATACGACGAACACAGACAATTTACATCAACTGCTCGGCGGATTCTTCAAATACTACAGCGAATTTAACTTTGAAGAATATATCGTGTCGCCGTTTACTGGACGTCCTATTCCGAGGAGCGCTTTTGCAGGTGTCGACAATCTCCCTCAAGAACATGTTTTGAATAATTATTTTAATCGTACAATACAGCTTAAGATAAGAAATAATTTGAAGTGCACAGATTTATGCATTCAAGCTCCATTTCATCTCAGTGTCAACAAAGGAGAACGCATAACACATGAATACGCGACGAAATTTAAACATTTCATGAAGTCAGCCGCAAAAATGTTCCAAGATTTACCCAGTGATAGATCCTCCGAGCTATCCTAGTTGTGGATAAACGTAAAGAAACGGTTATCAACAACAATAATGCTACTGTGAATTGATTAAATGAAAACTGCATCGAAGTACCATACATTTAATTTCAATAAACAGGTTGTTCTCTTGACTTAACTTCTTCAAATAAAGATTTTTCTTTTTGCAATTTTTATTTTCACTCTACCTGCTCGATAACGTAAATATTCTCAATCAAATCGTAATATCTCTTTCATTCGTATATTAACACGACTGGCCAAAAAGGAGTGTTTTTTTACTCTGAGATTCAGTTTTTGTGTGTAGTTACTGAGTGAAATTGCGTAATTTTAACAACGTGCGGTTGTTAAAATGGCCCAATTTCACGAGGCACCTCCCAAATACATCCAGGTACTTATTTAGGGTAATAGGGGATATATGCTGTCCAGCAAGCTCACGAACGCCCAGCGTCCGTCGCCGAATCTCTGGATGTTCTTTAGGTGATATTTTCAGGTTCGGATTAGCAGAAATAATAACATTGGGGATTTACTCAATAAAACATATCCATTAGCTTCGAGTCGTTCATAGAGAAGAAAAACGTCACCCATTTATTTTTAAAAGTTGACACTTGACCGCTCACGTTTCGTTCAGAAACCTCAACATCCTCCGAACACAGACAAGGAAAAGTAAAATCACAGTAGAACGAAACGTTATACAATTCAACTTTAAGTTTTCATATACTTAGGTAACTATTTATGTCTGGAATAACATAATATTATACATTCTTTTTTCATTTAAAAATTACACACACTCATCAAACAAACATTACAATTCTTTGGAAAGTTGTTTACAAATATTTAAAATTAAGAACATTAGTCAGTCTCACTTCTGTGACACAATCATAAGTTTTAAGTCTCTTTATTATAATATTACAAGTATATTTTTTTTTCTTTTTTAATCAACATTCTTACATACTAGGTAGGTACTTAAATAGTCAGGTACTCAATTTGAATGACTGTAGGTATCCCTTCTAACACAGAGAATAATAATCAAATAACAAGTCAGTAGTCACTGATCAGTAGTAATGTGATAAAAAATGGGTGGCAAACCACATCTCTAATGAAGTAACTAGAATTCAAATGGAAAAATAACAGTATAAGAAATATAGCATTCAATAATAGCTTGTAATTGTCAATATTTATAATTTATACTTACTGGGTATCACTACTCTCCTGCCATGTCGTGTGACTATCTCAGGCTCACTGGGAACATGCGTGGTACAACCATCCTCCGCCTGGACTGGATTTTTCACCGTGCTAGATATAGGAGTATGTGCTACTTTACCTTTTTTTTTTTTTTCTTGGAACAGTTTTATGACCGGCAGATCTGTCACTTCACCTGATGAGATCTCTAGAGAGTATAAGCGTTGTATGGGTCTCACCTTAGAGCCTAGAGCTGTTTTAATTGAAGCCGTCCTATTAACACCATCTTTTCCAGTATATATTTTGGTAACAACACCTAGGGGCCATCGGATTCTTTTCTCCTCAGTTTCTATTAATACTACCTGACCTTCTTTAAGTTCATCGTACTTGCCTTTCTCTCTACCTCTCTGAATTAGTTCAGTCAGATACTCTGTCTTAAACCTGTGGCGAAAATCGTCACGCAGCTTTTGTAGGTATTTTAGGCGAATATTCAAGCTTTTTGAATCAAGGTAGTCTAAGTCAATTGTATCTGAACTAGGTAATGGTTGCAAGAAGCAAGCTGGGGTTAGGGGCTCCAAGGAATTGGCACTATCATCCTGAACATAAGTGAGTGGTCGATTATTCATAATTGATTCACATTCACACAGTAAAGTATAAAGTTCATCATAAGTTACACATGCTTTACCTAATACTTTGCGTAACAGATTTTTCATTATTCTTATAAGTCGTTCAAAAAACCCTCCCCACCAAGCACCAGTGGGTGCATTGAGTTTCCATTTGATTTTCTCAGTACATGTCTCATGCTGAACTTTATCCCAGTCTATACTATCTAATAGGTTCTTAGTACCAGCCAAGTTAGTACCATTGTCTGAATAGATCACTTTTATTCGGCCTCGCCTAGCAATGAACCTTCTTAGTGTCATAAGGAATGCAGGACATGATAGGGATAGAGTAAGTTCTAAATGTACTGCACGGTAAACTGCACAGGTATACAGGACAATCCAACACTTTTCACCATTTTTCAAGAAAAGAGGCCCTGCTAGATCTACTCCTGATACTTCAAATGGTAAGGAGCTCTGCATTCGATCCACTGGCAAGGGCGCAATAGGTGCTTGCATCTGTTTCACTCTGTATCTCTTACATAACATGCAGTTAGTTAATACTGAACTAACTACTCTACGAATACCTAGAATCCAATATGATTTCCTGATGTCAGCAATTAACGTGTTTGAACCTGCATGTTGAAGACGAATATGTTTCTGTTCTATTAACCTACGTACTATCACATTCTTAGCTGGCAATAAAATAGGGTATTTGGTGTTATCAGGCATGTCTGGTAATAATAATAGCCTAGTCTTTATTCTAAATAACTGCTCCTGGTCTTGAAATGTGTGCATGTTTTTACATTTTGACTCTAGGATATTTTTGTTTTCGCGTTGTAGTAGTAGGAATAATCTTGTTTCAGCTTTCTCATATTCCTCACTTGTAATATAATTATTATTTAGTGTATTTACTTTCCTTTTCAGGCATTTATCTGCAAATCTGGTTATCCAAGCAACTACACGTACAATCTTACTATATTTACTGAAATATAGGAGCCTATCTGAGAAGTTCTGATCTGCTGAGATGTTTATAACACAGGTTAACTTAGCTGTCTTTTTAAGTTCTTTTCTAGCTTCTGCTTCAGCTGCTGTCACCGGGGAACTCGGCCATTCTGCAGGATTGTGTAGCAAAAATTTTGGACCTTCAACCCACCGGCTCTCTAGCAATTGCCTTGCATCGCAGCCTCGTGACGGCAGATCAGCCCAGTTGAGAGATCCTGGAATATGAAACCATTTTCCTGTTTTAGTACCTTCTCTTATCTCTTTAACGCGATTTCCTACAAATACATTCCATGATAAATTATTGCATATCCAATATAAAATCACACTAGAATCGGTCCAATAATACTCATCACAGGCTACATTTAAGCTTTTCTTGATTTCTGTCAATAGTCTTACACCAATCACTGCAGACATAAGCTCAAGTCTAGGAATAGAAATTATTTTTGGTGGTGTCAACCTAGACTTTGCTGCGACTAACTGAAGACTGACATCATTGCCTTTTTCAGCCCTTAAGAATATACAACAGGCCATTGCATATTTACTAGCATCACAAAACATATGTAAGCTTAGTTTGCAGTCAATCAATTTATTACTGGCTAATCTCCTAGGTATCCTACACTGTTCTAAATATTTCAAATTATTATACCATCTTAAGAATTTATGTGCTAAGTCCTGAGGTAAAGGTTCATCCCAAGTCAAATCCCGGATCCACATTTCTCGCAGCAACAGCCGTGGGGCCAAGGTGACAGGGCAGGTAAATCCGATGGGGTCAAATATCTTTTGAGTCAATGAAAGTACCCCTCTTTTAGTCAGCTTACCTAACATCTCTGGAAGAGGTAGATCTCCAATGTTACATGAAAGCTCATCACAGACTGTATTCCACTTCAGGCCTGTCCAGAGTCCAGTCCTGTCACGGTTCTCACAGTCCAGTCCTGTCACGGTCGCCAAATGTCCAGCAAGCTCACGAACGCCCAGCGTCCGTCGCCGAATCTCTGGATGAGGTAGATCTCCAATGTTACATGAAAGCTCATCACAGACTGTATTCCACTTCAGGCCTAATACTGATATAATATCCTTACCAGCCTCGTTGATCTGGAGTGGTGATGTTGTCCACATTCTGAGGTCGAAATGTACTGCTTTCATGATTTCTTTTGCTTCCTCTATGAATTCGCGTATCTCCTCTTCAGATTCTAAGCTTGTAAGACAATTATCTACATAAAATGAGTTTTTAAGAAGCTGCGCTGTCCGTTCATATTTACCTGATATGTTGTCTAAGTGGTGCATAATTGTAGCTGAGAGTAAGAATGGACTACATGTTAATCCAAACACCACTCTACAGTGTCTATATTCTACTATATTTTCCAGAGACCCATCTTCCCACCAAAGAAATTTCAAATATTCTCTGTCCTCAGGTTTTACACTAATTTGAAGGAAAGCCTTAGCAATATCAGATGTTACACCAATAGCGCCTTTTCTAAATCTAATTAATAGTTTAAGTATATGTTCAATATAATTAATACCTTTCTCTAAACACATATTTAGACTCAGCCCATTTTTATCCGGACAGGAGGCATCAAAGACTGGCCTTATTTTACTTGTCAGACTAGATTCTTTAAATACCGCTTTATGAGGCAAATAATGACCAAAATTATGACCATGATGCATATCAGAAGTCTCAATAATACCTAACTTTATCCACTCCTGTAAAATCGCATCATAGTCTTGGTACTTACCACTTGAAATCAGCTTTTTAGTGTTTGAATCCAACCTTTTCTTTACAATATCATAATTAGGTAATAAATCATCAAACCCGACCTTGAATGGAAGCTCAACTTCATATCTGCCATCTGATAGTGTTGCCACTGTCTCCTTGAAGCAACTCACTGCTTCGGCCTCCCCTTGTGTTCTAGACTTCATCTCTGCTGGATCATGTATGCCGAGAGTTTCAAGAGTCCAAAAATCTGTCAAATTATTATTAGTAGACACTGACATACAAAACATAGAAGAAGCAGTATTATCAAATGAAGTGCTAATTTGCCTGCCCTGAATTGTCCAACCTAATTTAGTTTTTATAGCCACCAAACCATTTTCCATCACAATTACACTACTTGTCAACATAAATCCTGCAAAATCAGCTCCTATTAAAATGCCTATTTCTGATATTTCAGATTGTATATCAGGTAAGGAGATCTGATGTCTTTTCAAAATTTGACATGTCTCACTAGTTAAATTTAATTTTGGAATATTTCCACAAATTGAATTTTGGCTGAGGGCCTCAATATTCATAGTAAAATTTGAATTAAGATTTTCTACCGTTACATTATAAACATTGTGAGATTCTATTTTAGTTTTTATGTTACCAAACAAGCAATGGTTTAATTTTTCCTGTCTTGTGGGAATTAGATTTAACTCCTTTACTACATTCTCTTGAATATAGCTCCTTTGGGACCCGCTGTCAAATAAAGCTCGAACAGGTAAAACTCGTCCTCCATTCCGCACGTTGATTATTACTGTTTGAAGTAAGGTTTCTGTGTTATAATTCTGTGTAGATAGGTTTGTTGTAGTGGTGTTAGGCTTCTCTGGACATTTCATCTCTTTTTCAGTGCAAAGTGCTGTAGAGTGCCTCTTCTGGCATATAAAACATTTAACATAAGCTCTGCAAGCTTTCGGGTGGTGCCCCAGCTTCAGGCAAATGGGGCATGCTTTCTTCTTCCGTACAATTTCTATTCTTTTCTCCACGGTAAGGTTGTGTAATTTGTAGCAATCAGAACTTGTGTGATTGTTTTTGTCACACCATAAGCAGTTGTTTTGGGGTTGCATATCCTTTTTTGTATTTTTATTATCATGTGCTACAAGGCAGCTAGCAGTGGCTTCTTGGTTATTAAAATCAGTTTGTGCCAGATTTCTGGTTATTTCAACTCTCTGTATGCTCTCAACTTCCGCTTTCAAAAAACCCATCAAACTGATAAGGACCTCCTCTGGGTTCTTGGTCTGAATATGACCCTTCTGTCGCTCCCAAATTTTTAAAATCTCCAGGGGTAGTGCAGACTCTATTAAAGGCAGAATGAACGCCTGGTACTTATTGATGCCGAGACTTTCCAAAGCTCTTAGGTTTGCATTGAGTTTATCATACAGCTCTGCAAGACTACATTTACTTTTTAAAACCAATGCAAGTAGTTCTCGAACATAAACTTCTATTAGTAATTCTTCTCGTGCATACCTTTGTTTGAGCTCCTCCATGCATTTTTTGTAAGCATTTCCTGCTGGAGGGTAGCTCATTACAAGTGAGTATACGTCTGTACCACACTCTATACTCTGCTTTAGATAATACATTTTATCGTCATCGTCTAATCCGGGGTCCGTATCTATTTTAGAAAATTGACCCCAAAAACATAACCAATTGCGAATATTTCCATCAAATTTCTGAAATTTAATTTCTGGGAGCTTAAAATATCTTTTTTGTGTATTTTCTCCACTTGTGTTTGTTTTACATGATTTATTCATAGTTATTTCGTATTTAGTTTTTATAATTATAAATCGATTGCTGTACTCTTCTGCTGACAAAATTTCTTTTTCAAATTGCGTATCCGTGTTTTCACTGTCTAATATTTGGTCTTTTATTTTAATATCTAGATGTGAAATTCTTGTGTGTAAATCGTTTAATTTGTTAAACTCACATTGTAATTCGGTCAACCTCGCCTCATCGGTTCTGAAAATTTCTTCGATGGCGTTGGCCGAGATCGTGAAGAGCCGTCGTAAAACGCTTCTCTCTTTATTGCACTTCAAATTTAAGGATTTCGCAACGTCGTCCATCTTGTGTCGTTGTCGCGTGCGTTCGACAAATTAAAATCTGTAATTACCGTCACGGTCGCCAAATGTCCAGCAAGCTCACGAACGCCCAGCGTCCGTCGCCGAATCTCTGGATGTTCTTTAGGTGATATTTTCAGGTTCGGATTAGCAGAAATAATAACATTGGGGATTTACTCAATAAAACATATCCATTAGCTTCGAGTCGTTCATAGAGAAGAAAAACGTCACCCATTTATTTTTAAAAGTTGACACTTGACCGCTCACGTTTCGTTCAGAAACCTCAACATATGCCAATCCATATACCTAAATTACGTTTAGGATAGATGCGCACAGCCAAGGTGTGGAACTCTCTGCCAGCGTCTGTGTTCCCTTTCACATATGACCCAGAAGATGCGGTTCAAGTGTGAACAGGAATCTTGGGCACTGCTCCATCAATAAATAAATAACGCCGCCGAGAAAGAGGACCCGCAAAAACTGATCGCACCTTGCCTTCCCATGCAATTGCAGACACTTGTAACACGATCAACTTAGTGGTACCTAAGTAGTTGTAGTCTCTCGACTGATTAACATGTGATTCATCCGCGAAACTAGAGTACCTACCTAATTAAAATCGAGGCAACTATACCCCTGGCCCCTGGGGCAACTATCCTGATTTTACCCTACTATTTTCCTGAGTTATCTTGAACTACCTAACCACTGCGGTCTGTCTTAACTAGGTACCTATATAGGTAGCTGCCAATTTGAACGACGGAGGCTGGATCGATGTTGACTAGAGGACTTGAGGAGTGGAGGACACACTTAGAATATAGGTACCTAAGGGTAAGAGGATTTTCGCATTGCGGTGCGGTCTACCCAATGAGCGTCAGCCTTTACAAATCCAATGAAGTCCTGCGTTCGTGGAATTTATGTCTTAGGTAAGTTTAGCGGCGCGCAATTTGAAACATTCCAGTGGTAGGGAATCTGAATATACATAGTTAGGTATGTCTACTTATACTTAGTAATATACATACCTAGCTACCTATCTACTTGATTTACCACATAAACTGTCCTTCGGGATTCGCTATCGCTCGCGAACCCGTCAAAAACTCATTATGATCGTCCTCCGCGCGTCCATCAAGACAAAACCACCCCGTCATCCCTTTGTCCTTATTTCTTCAGCATTCTACAGCGAAACTTTTTGTCTATGATGATCCTTTGTTCTAACTCAATTATACCGAGACATTTTAAATAACTCGCTTAATGTTTTGAAGACACTGGACTGATAATGTCGGGAAAATAAATCAGATTTTTGGCTAAGCTGGATATAAAAGGGTAGGTAGGTTCCTAATTGTGTGGAAATAGTGTGGCTGGCTTGTCCCAATAAAAATGTGCAGCAATATTTACTTTATGCGAAACTTTACAAAGGCAGCCATTACATCATTATCTTGGCAGCACGTGTATGAAGCTCATCGGTGCGGTTTGGTTTCTCCAAGTAGGTACCATCCATAAAACCACACAAGGACTATAAAATGGCGCTAGGAACCAAATCGCTTCGGGATCCGTTCTAACATCCGTCTCATCAAAGGGCCCACACAAAGCTACCACGCGACAGAGACTTGACCCCTTACGATGTCTCTTTCTTGTGAATCGTCTTGTATCGGGCGACGGATCACTTTATTTCTGAACGACTCCTTTGACGCGTGACGTAGGATAGAACTTTTATTGGTCGATCAATGTGTTCGGGTTAGTTTGATGCGGTGCGCCTGACCGGATTGTAGATCTTTTATTACGCCTGTATTCCCTACGCACTGCACCCGATCCGAATCTGTTGAAAATACGGACATAAAAACTCAGACCGAATTCGGATACCTATTGCTTTTCGCACTGCATCCGTTAGGACATATCCAAACATGGCACCTGAATACCTTGGATTTGGATCAGAGATCGGATTAGTGCTTATGCAATATCCGAATTCAGTCCGAGTTTTTTAGACTCTAGATAAGTATTTTGACAATTCGAATCGGATGCAGTGCGTTACCGCTCTTAGTCACATTTCAGCAGTGCGATTCTGGAAATATGTCGAAGTGAAGCCTTAGGAGAAGTGAATTCACGAAGTGATTTGTCAATCCATGTAGGTACGATTAATTGATATTTTTATTTACTGAGTGTGACTTAGACCCAAAGTGACGCTTCTTACATCGCCTTCTAGAAATTAGTTGGAGCTTCTTTTCATACCAACGTGAAATATACTTTTAGTACTTAGACAAATCAACTAGACCCAGACCCACAAATGCCAATATTGAACCAGCTTCACAAGAAAATCAATCACATCCATACAATCTACGTAACGTCGACGAACAAGTAACAATTCTCTACAGACACCCACAGCGCGCCAATTTACCATCCTTCATAAAACGCGGGCAATCTCGCGAAACGTACTAAAGGGACGAAACAATTTGGACAACTGAATATACTCCAACTTTATAGGACCCTAGTGGCTAGATCGTGGACAACACGAAGTTTTTGAAAAATGTATGTTTCACAGGCGTCCCTAGAATGTGGGATACTTCAGAAACTTATTTCGTCGGTAAAAAAGGTCTCTTTAGAGCCCCTGGGACCTCGAGGGATATTTGAAAGTGTTCAACCCTCAGCCTAATGGCGTAAAGGTCAAGACCAAGTCGTTAAATTGACTACGTGAGAGGTAGGCTTATATTTTTAGCTTTTGACTCGGGAGCATTTCCCAGTATGGCAAAGGTCGTAAAAGAAAACGAATTATTTAATTTAACATATTACTTATCGTGTGAAATATCAATTGGCACAGCAATCCATACTAATATACCGTCAGATTGACTATTTATAAATGGGAAAAGGCGTCGGTCGTCCTAAATAGCTAACGATCGCACGAGTTAATGATGCGGTTTCGTCGCGCGATGAAAATGATTTTGTGCTCGTGCGATGATTTGCAAGCTTCAATTAGGACACTCGCATATCGCATCGTTAACTCATACGATCGTTAGCCAATTAGGACGACGCCTCTCTGTTTGCCTTACACCTCCTACGCCTTCACGCCTAAACCGCTGATGCATTATTGATGAATTTTGGTTTACAGATAGGACGATGATGAAAAGCATGCTCCACTTGAGCAGGACAACCAATCATACTAACCTTTGGGTTTCTTTTTAGGTCGTCGTTTCCTAGTAGGTAGATCTAGGAATGGATAGGGATAAGGAACTATGTTTATTTTTTCATTTTAAACAATATAAAGTAGCAATATAATTAGGACGAATGTCAGATGTAGCAGTGTCATTGACTACTATGGCTATGCTAAAACGGAATAACCAAACGCCGCTCCCTGTGAAAATTGTAGATGTTCACCGGCCTTGCATTACCTTTGAAGTGGGCCTTCACTTGGAAGTGGCGACGGACGGGCGTTTTGAGGAACAGCAAATAAAATTGCTGGCTCTCAGCCTAATTTGAATATATGAGTTTTGAGTTTAGGAACTGAGGGAATTGGCTCTCTGATGTAAGGTTCTTATTCCTTGAATAAAATAATAACAAAAACATGATTACGGTATGTATATTCTCATTTAATATAAAAATTATAGATATCCACTATAATATTTACATGTAAGTTAATGGCAAACAACTTGTCAAGATTTAAAATATAAAAAGAAACATACAATATGTGGAAGTATTCACTCCGGGTTGCCAGATATATATATTTTGTAGATTTTAATGCATTTTCTATACATAATACTGTGTACATTCAAACATTGAAGACTTCTCGACGTTTTCTGTCCGTAATATGCCGATATTTTTTTATAAAACATGATTTTGTAAGGTATATTACAGTAAATAGGTATATTATGTAAATGGAAGTTTATTAAATAATGGAAGAATGTGGGATAGTTTCAATTTTCATATACGAACATTAACTATTCAAGTACTAACCCTTTGGGAATATTCCCAAAGGGTTAGTACTTTCCCAAACACATACCTACCTATATAGGTATGTGTGATGTTATGGTACCTATGTAAAAAATATTTGTAACAACAACAATAATATATAACTAGTAACTTAACAGTTCACTAAATTGACAAAATGACTTGACAATGAACTTGTTACATCAATGAGTTGTAACATGTTTGATTACCAATCAAAGGTTTGATTAACAAGTTTGAAACCGTCATTTCTACGCATAGATCATGTTTTGATTTCAACGTACGATGTTAACTTAATATTATTGATGAGGAACAATGTTTTAACGATCACAATATTTTGATTATTGCTTTTCATGTATGTTTCGTAACACCGATTTTACGGACGAATAAATGGTGTTACTTACCTGTCTTTTGTGTTTTCAGCTAGCAATTCAGTAATTGGTTCTTTCATACGATATCGTTTCGAATCTTTATAGCATCGTGTGAAACAAATCTGAAGCACCCGCTAGCTAGTATGCTATAAAAGTAAAATATAATTATGTATATCATCAGTAAAGATATCAAATCTCATAATTATTTTATTTACTACTAAATATAGTAACTATAATGCCCATTTTCACTAAGACTAAGCGTTTCTTGAATGCGCAAATAAACGTGTAATTGTATTTTCGATGCTCGGTTCAGCACCGAGAATTGAAAATCCAACAGCGCGCTTTTATTTAGATTTTGAATAAGTTACTGCTGACTGTTAGTGAATGGTAAGGGCCTGTAACACAGTGTAGACACTATCTACCAGATTAGAATCTAATTGCTAGCTACAATTTAACTAACCGGTCTTTTTCCCGAGTAAGACATGTTACGGACAGAAATTAGACATTCCCCTATCACAGACTAGATACTCAATTTAGATACCAAAAATAATAGACACTTCTATTTTAGTTTTCTGGTAAGAATCGCAATGTTGTTTACGGTTCCCGCTGTTACGGAAGACTTTGCACCACTCACACCCATTTTTTATTGGAAAGCCCAGAAAAACGCCGTTTTCTTTTCAGGCCTTCAAACTATTAAGTACAGTTTCCAGCAATTTGCTCTTCACTAAATTAAGTTTACATCAAAACACATTGAAACAACTTCCTCATTACAAAAATATAAAAATAGAATTTAAATTCCCATCCCTCCTGATAGTTATTTTTTCCAATAAAACTTGAGTTTTCCTGTCTGTGATACATCAAAAACAATTGAAACCTTAAACAGCACTGCTTACAGTCTATTTTCGTTTGAACACTTTTGATGCAACTTGGCCGGCTCAGTTCTTAGTCAATTAGTAATCAACACTCATTTTCTACAATACCAGTGTAGACAGAACTGTAAGTACTAAAATATTTTTAAACTTGCCTTTATTAGGCAAAGATTACAAGTTCTTAAGAAAAGCTGCATCTAAAGAGTCCATATGGTTTTTTAAAATAAAAACTCAGATCTATAATATCATCTAATCTTGAATTTTGATTGCACATTAAACGCCTCCCACACAACTTAAAAAAAAGGAAATATAACTGATTATTTATATGTACTTAAAGAAAGCTTATTCGACGTGACGACTAAAATATAAATCGGTTGAATCATATGTATCAGTAATGTTATGGGTCATTAAAGTTTAGTGAATATTTTAATGGATGATTACAGTAAAGTTGAAAACACTAGCAATTTTTACTACAAATATTTTTGTTAATTCCCTAAGATTTGTGCGAGGATACTAATAGGTATAACTATATTCAACATAATTTCATAGATTGAAAACTAGCATTACTTCATCATCATCATTATCATCTCAGCCTGCAGACGTCCACTGCTGGACATAGGCCTCCCCCAAGTGTGGCCACAACAACCAGTCCTGTGCGTCTCGCATCCATTGGCTACCAGCGACCCTCACCAGGTCATTACTTACTAAAAAAAAACATATTCAACAGAACTTTCTTGAATAACCAATAACACAACTGATAAATACGAAACATACTTTAAACAAAAACTTAAATGCTGGTACCTACATAGAGATTGTACATTTTATTACAAAATCCGCCGCTCAGTGTTGTAAAAACGTTGATATGTACAAGGAATTACTAACTATAGTAAGTAGCCCTTAAAACTAGACTATTATACACAAAAACATGGTTTCTATACCTTGTCATTAACCCACTAATGTCCTAAATTTTAGAACATTCACTATGACTATATACAAATGAATCAATCAGTTTACTTTATTGCCATCGAAATTAAGTAGATCCCCTTGTTTTTTTTTCTATATTATCTATATGACAAAGAACAATAAAATTAAGGCTCTATCGTAAGGCAGACGTCTAAACATTAAATAAAGCTTTCCAATCTATTGGCATTATATTTTTTTTAGTTTAGGCTTAGTTTTTTAGTCCAATATGTTGGCAAAGGATATTTTGTATTGGTATGTGTGAATGTTAGAGAATCTTTGAGCTGACTCTAAGACAGACAGAACCCAGTTTCTGAAATAAAAATCAATTTCATTGGTTGTCAAATCTTCTATATGAACTAACATGAGTGGTTGAGCGTACTCTGGTTAACCACTCACAATGGCTCACATAATATTAGCTAGATTTACTGATAAAATAATTAAGGCACCCATAGACTGGCGCAGCGCGACAATGCAATGAAGGGTTTTCATAAAAATTGCTCGATAATAATTGCTCTTTCACATAGAACAATTTAGATGAAAACGCGTGGACACATTGTCCCGACGTACCTATTTGTGGAAGGCATTGTTTAGGCTTTAGGAATTGTATTTGTACTTATCTATGAACACCAATCTAGTCAAACCAATTTTCTATTTTACATGTCAGACAATCATCAAAATTCTTCCTAATCTTCACACACACCAAATCGCGAATATCCGACCTGCTCCTGCATTTCTAGTAACCAAAATGATCCAATAACAATCCAGCACTCATCCCTGTTCATTGCACATACACTGTATTTACACTCGCGACCACTCGCACTATATTCCTTCACTTTATACAAAATGTACCATTATTATTTAGTTGTGTCACAGTATGCTTGTACGGAATTCTTTATTGGGTTAACTTTTGTGCTTCTCTGTACATATTTTACTGAAATCATTGAAGAAAAACGTTTTTCAGCTATTTTTAATATTATCTGGCATGTTTTTGTGAAAGCGAATCTGTACCTTAATGCATCGAAATAGCATATTGCGTGTCTCGATATCGAAGACTTCTTACAGTCCTCCAATTTTAACCTTTCTTCGGCAAGCAATACAGAACTGTGTAAAAGTCGCTTAAGAAATATCAATTTTGATACGTAAAATAATGCACTACGGTATTTCAATCCATCGAATATTATCTACAAGAAACATAAAAAGTTTTGCCAGTGTTGTAATTTAAACCAATTTAATAGTTGAAGGAAACTCTTACTGCCCAATTGTACTTATAATTTAGCCATTCAACTATTTCCCTTCAATGGCAAATAAGACTAGCGTACCTCGATTTTTGAAGGCAACATGATCTATTTAGAACATTTATTTAGCAATGCCTGTATCACATTATCATGGCAGTGATTTTCTCATAGTTTTAGATCGAGGTTATATTAGCAAATCTACAGAGATTCTAACCTGAACCTTATTGCTTTATACTTATGGCAGTGTACGCATAAATGCCGCAAAAGATTTATTTTCCTCCTGTAAAAGTAATTTTACAAATGTAGCGTCAGTACAATTTTCAGTGCGAAATTGAATGCATGTTTTGATAAGGACCTAAGGCTGTCTTCACATCAGGAGTTGCGCTTGAAAAATAATACTTGACAGGTGCCATAAGATGCTTGATTAGATTCTTCAAAGGTGGGTCAACATAGTGACATTTCGCCGAACCGAACACCGTAACATCCCGGCGGACTTATACGGAAAGTGTGGACGGGTGGAGGTTTGCATCGGATCGGAGTCCGGTGCTCTCTGACACGATCGAACTAGCGATGGATGCCATTTTGCAACCTTAACCAACGCAATGATGTCGTCTCCAGAAGAATTAGCCGAAATAAATTTAACCTCTCAAGTCCCCGACATGTCAAAATTCCAGATTATACAATATATCTTGCGTAATAATAGACTAGTTTTAAAACGCGTAAATCAGGCGACACACCGGTGTGTCGGCGGAGCTTGACCATACTTGGGTCGTACAAGTGCATCATTTGTTTTACGCTGTGCTTTAAAAAAGAAGAGGGGGGAAGAAAAGGAGCTGGAAAGAAACTGAACTTTTCAGAAACAGAAATATTTGTGTTGGAAATTTGTTACTGAGATGACCAGAAATACATGCATTCAACAACCCACCTCAACAAAACCATCAGCTAACCAGCACATGACTCCCGCACAAGCACACGGTCCACACTATCACTAGACGTCACACTAGGACTTGTTCATCCAGACGAGCATGGGTTCGTCTGGTTCTCGCTTCACTCAGTCGAGCTGCTGCACTTGTACTACGGAGGTGGGCGGAGGGAGAGAGATCTCGTACTTGATGAGGCCTGTTCTGCCCGCTGAGAGGACTAGGCCGCCTACTTCTTTTACGTCGGCGCTGTGGAGGGAAAGAGTGTTGTTAGGAAATGTGGTAGGTTCATCACTAGTGCAGTCAACTGCACATTCATGGTGACTATTTAACGTTTACAGTGCCTTGTAGCAGTAACGGCTGATTTTTCAATAGTTGGATAAATTTGACAGCTTTTGTATGGAAAATATGGCAAACGACTCTGGGGAACCAATTGGTTCCAACGAAAGTGAACAATCGCACCGTTTGACGTTAATGACGTCGTGACGTGGTGATGTGGGCAATTCCTTTCGGATGGAGCCCACCACGATCTGGTTGCTATCACCTGCCCTGACCTGTTCGTTAGTACCTGGTGTGCTGCCTGGCATGGTGCTTGTGCGTGAGGTGCGCGATGGAGGGCTTGATGTCCCTGCCCACGATGTGCAGCGGCGTCACCAGGCGCCGGCCGCCGCCCAGGGAGCCCACCACGATCTGGTTGCTATCACCTGCCCTGACCTGTTCGTTAGTACCTGGTGTGCTGCCTGGCATGGTGCTTGTGCGTGAGGTGCGCGATGGAGGGCTTGATGTCCCTGCCCACGATGTGCAGCGGCGTCACCAGGCGCCGGCCGCCGCCCAGGGAGCCCACCACGATCTGGTTGCTATCACCTGCCCTGACCTGTTCGTTAGTACCTGGTGTGCTGCCTGGCATGGTGCTTGTGCGTGAGGTGCGCGATGGAGGGCTTGATGTCCCTGCCCACGATGTGCAGCGGCGTCACCAGGCGCCGGCCGCCGCCCAGGGAGCCCACCACGATCTGGTTGCTATCACCTGCCCTGACCTGTTCGTTAGTACCTGGTGTGCTGCCTGGCATGGTGCTTGTGCGTGAGGTGCGCGATGGAGGGCTTGATGTCCCTGCCCACGATGTGCAGCGGCGTCACCAGGCGCCGGCCGCCGCCCAGGGAGCCCACCACGATCTGGTTGCTATCACCTGCCCTGACCTGTTCGTTAGTACCTGGTGTGCTGCCTGGCATGGTGCTTGTGCGTGAGGTGCGCGATGGAGGGCTTGATGTCCCTGCCCACGATGTGCAGCGGCGTCACCAGGCGCCGGCCGCCGCCCAGGGAGCCCACCACGATCTGGTTGCTATCACCTGCCCTGACCTGTTCGTTAGTACCTGGTGTGCTGCCTGGCATGGTGCTTGTGCGTGAGGTGCGCGATGGAGGGCTTGATGTCCCTGCCCACGATGTGCAGCGGCGTCACCAGGCGCCGGCCGCCGCCCAGGGAGCCCACCACGATCTGGTTGCTATCACCTGCCCTGACCTGTTCGTTAGTACCTGGTGTGCTGCCTGGCATGGTGCTTGTGCGTGAGGTGCGCGATGGAGGGCTTGATGTCCCTGCCCACGATGTGCAGCGGCGTCACCAGGCGCCGGCCGCCGCCCAGGGAGCCCACCACGATCTGGTTGCTATCACCTGCCCTGACCTGTTCGTTAGTACCTGGTGTGCTGCCTGGCATGGTGCTTGTGCGTGAGGTGCGCGATGGAGGGCTTGATGTCCCTGCCCACGATGTGCAGCGGCGTCACCAGGCGCCGGCCGCCGCCCAGGGAGCCCACCACGATCTGGTTGCCGATCACCTGCCCTGATCTGTTCGTTACCTACAACACACGGATATGTCATTGGTTGGCAGGGAAATAGCTATAGCTTGGGGGTAAATCAAGAATCTTCTTTGACCTCCACAAGCCAGGATAACCCGACATCTCTTGATACGGTTGCATGTCAGAGTTTCAAGCGTCTGACTACCCTTTATGCTTACCTAACTTAATTTTTTGTTGTTGTTTGTCATGTTGTGCGATTAAATTATACTCTGGGTCATAGTCAGATCAAAACCTATGATGTGTATTTGTTATTATTTTAATATGATTGTAACCTGTTGTAATTGCCTTGTGAATAAATAAATAGATTTGAGTTTGAGTATAGATGAAACCGTAATAAAACTTACAACTTGTATATGTGTGGCCTGCTGATGGTCCTGTTGGTCCAACTCCAGACTGTTCTGATGTTGCACTTGTTGTTGGTGTTGTTGCTGTTGTTGTTGCACCTGCTGTTGCACCTGTTGTTGCACCTGTTGCGCCTGTTGCGCGGCTTGTTGCGCTGCCTGTTGCGCCGCTTGTTGCGTCACGGGCTGTCCTTGACTCTGGAATTTCATTTGTATTGGTTACCGATTGATACACGTAACTTGGAAAAATGTATTGAATCAAAAATTTATAATTTTTGTTTCAATCGAATATCACGGGTAATTCAGAAGCACACAAAATAAGTATTTTTATGTAGGATATTTAGAAAGAGTTCTCTCTTTCAATTACAACTTTGACAATTCAAAAGTACCTCTGAATGGTTTATTTGAAATAAATGCTTTGACTTGAATTTGACTTTGACTTTAAAGCTTTTCTGTGATAGATGGCTGTTTCAGATGGCAATAACTCAAACTTCAAATGTTAGCTTTATATAGTCAGTGACGAGAAGTAGATGACGACCGACGCTTAGTCGCAACGCGATTTGAACGTTCATTAAACAGTAAGTATACTGTACTTACTGTTTAATGAACGTTCAAATCGCGTAGCCGGCTGTAACTATGATGAACCGAGATTTAAAAAAAATAGTTAAACAAGTATGATTTGACACGAAGCTGTAAAGCTTTGTAAAGTCGGACTACCTCTATAACTCGATACACCATAATAAAATACGGAAACAGTCACACAAGGTATTTGGTATACAGGCAGAAGAAATATTCATCTTTCCATTACACTACCAATATTTGTTTTTATTACGTAAATGGTGAACCGCAAAAATAATGTTACAGTAGTCAGCTACTACATTAAAATATATATTTGCCACCAACATGATAAGAAGATTATGTACTTTTATATTTGACAGGTGGAAAACTAAGTATGCCTAGGGGTGTGTTCCGCAACCTTAATAGGGGTGATTCAAATATAGAATTTGTGAGAACTTTGTGATTAAAATGATAAAAAGTATAAAAGAAGGGTCACTGCAACGTTTTTATCGCAATAATTAAAGAAAGAAAGGGACGTCTTTGAGTTATGACAGTTCATGACCAGTGATCCGTCATGAACTGTCAGACAGGAGTGACTCATTGTCCGTTTTTGCACGAAAATAAACTTAACCGCAACATTGACATTACATTGAAGCGTTTTAATTTATAGTGCGTTTCAACAAATAGTACCTATGGCGTTATGATGGCACACCCTGTCTGTCAAAGTCATTGGCACGAGAAGACGCTCCCGCAGATTTTGTTTATTTTCATTTGATTTTCGACTGAAATCATGCCCAAATCTTTGAAAAGTGGTGAAAGAATGATGGTGTTAAAGGTGAAGAACTTTTGTGAACGTGAAAAACGTAATGATGCCTCATTAATTCCTTTAAGATGTGTTCAGGCTCGTGTTGCCGCCCTTACAGGTAAGTCAATAGGGTTACCAGTAGCAGATAATAAAATAACTTAAAATGCAATTTTCTATTGACTTTATTGGTTTATGTATGATTGTGACAATAAACAAATAAACCGAAATATATGTTTTAGGTGTATCCGAAAAAACCTTGTTTAAAATCACCAAAGAAGGTGAGGTCGCAGCCAGCACGTCGACTGAGGTTTCAACACCTCGCAAAAGCGGTCCCCGGCCTAAAAGAATCGAACTAGATGAAGCATGAACTGAAGAATGTGAGCACGCGAAAAATATTACGCAGATGTTCCAGTTATTGATAGTGAGATGGACAGGTTTTGTCATTGAAGTGGGAGATGATAGTGACACTTCTGATGACGAGGATGATATGGAAGATGAAGATGACGACGACCGCTCGGGTATAAGTCCGTTGGATGAGCATAACTACTCCAAACACAATTATTTTGTCTGAGCATTATTATAATAAAAATAATTAAAATTATGCATTTTATTACTGTGCTGATTTTTAATATGATAACAATAAAAAAATTTGTAAATATGTAAGAATCTAACTAAGAAACATACAAATCACCCTTACTTTGAGGTAGGTTATTATAGGTAATGTGGAAACACTGTAAAACATTGCTGCCAACATAACGCCATAGGTTTTATTATTATTTTACAAGGAATTCTTCAATATGAAAGCAAAATGAAAATATTGCATGTTCCCTATTGAAAATGGAGGATCCTGGGCTACTTACTGCCCAATGGCCGTTGTATATGTTAAATCGCGCGGAAAATTTTGACAGTACGATGTAGGATTTGTGTGACATCACCTCTATTTATTTATTTATTATATACTTTTTTTAGTGGTTCGCTTGTATGGAGGCATAATGCCGCTACAAAACTACCTTCTTAGTATACCAAATATCTTGTCGAACTGTTCATACTACGGGCATCTCTGCTTACCTTGGCGGGGGCAGAGGCGTAAAGGTTAGGGTATTTGCTTACACTTCGGGGCGGCAGGTCCATGTGCTGTCTCTGGTGCAGCATGAGGTGGTTCTTTTGGAAGAATGCCTTGCCGCACTGATCGCACACGTGGGTACGTAGGGTACAGCTGCCGTCGGGGTGTCTGGAAGTAATGGAATGTTTTATTTAACGCGTTAAACACTCATTTCAAAGTTGTCGCTGCACGTAAAATAATGTTATTAAGCTGCATCCGGTTCGACAGGAAGCCGACCCCAAAATAGTTGGGAAAAGGCTAGGCAGCTTGAGTGGCAAGACAGGACAAGGCAGAGATAGACCAAAAATTTGTTTGTTAAAAACACACTCATTTTTGGAACAGGAATACAGTGTCCTTGTGTCAGTTGTTACACAACTTGATACACCAACTCATGCAGTCAATGTTAGGCCAGCCACTAATGAATGTTTGTAGTCTCTTTTTGGTAGGTTGCTCTTTGCAGAGCAGTTGTGGGCACGGAGGCTGTCGAGTTGTCGGCGCAGTGCCACCTCCCCCTGACTGAAGCGCCGCGCTCGCACTCAGTCACTGAGGAGTCAGCGCGGGCCTGCAGGAGTCCGGTCCAACGCATCGGGGAGCGTCATTTGACGTGCCGTATAACCTGCCCGGGGCAACAAGTCTCTCCATGGCGTCGCCTTCATTGCGACTAATGTGGCCGTAGCCGCGTAGAAACGTAGAAGTCGAGAGTGTACTATTGTCGAGTCTTTCTTTTATTTTTAAGCTCGGTTTGTAGCACATACAAACAAAATATTGCCTAGATAGGTATTTGTCAATGGTAGTCGCCAGATATCTTGCAATAAAGTACACTGACCTTTCCCTAATATCCCTTCGTATCGTAAATACCCGAACAATAAATTGTGGAACGTTTTTCATTACTAGAGAACGTATGGGATCACGATAGAAGTCGATTCAGGACAGCTTCAGGTCTTTATTTCTGTTTTTAAAGTTTTTATTTAGCTTGCCCTGTTTGTTTTTTGTTTGGGATTTTTTTTTTGATATTAAGCAAGTCAATAAATGTATGTGGGTCAATGACATTTATTGCAAATTTATCTGGTTTCTACCATAGGCAATACTCTTCTATGCTTTCCCACATCATTCACCATATGGACACCAGGCTTTTTATCCCGAAAGTATATTCCCTTACAATTATTTCCGACGGCCACGCGGGCGTAGCCGCTGGCAAAAGCTAGTTTATCATAAATACCTTCTTTGATGTGCTAATAGACCGTGTTTAGCCGCGAAACCTTTCCCGCAGTCACCACAAAAGTGAACCTTCGGTCTAGGAGTTGTTATTTGATGATTCTGCAACAAAACAGGAATGGTATAAGAATTTTGAAACAAAAAATAGACTATGTCGTTCATTTTGTTTTGAATTTTCGTAATCGCATCAGTGCATTCAGTACTTACAAGAGTTTATACCATTGTTATTTCTACGTACCGTGCGTGTTTTATGCTTTAAATAAATTTCTTCCTTTCAAATTTAATTAATAAAAATACTGAAAAGAGATAAAACTGGTTGTTTTTTACAACCAGTTTTATCTCTTTTCAGTATTAGGTTTAAATCTTTGAACAGTTTAAATAAATACAACTCACCGCTGCTATAACTTGCGTATGGCCAACATTATTTGAATTCGACGAAATAATCTGTATATTAGGCTGATCTGGAATAATGAAACCTGCAAATTATTGATAAATATCATTTAATTAATGAACACAAGAAAGGTTTCCACAGTAAAATTAAACAAAGAGCACTGAAATGGTGATGTGACAGAGGCCTATGGAAAGAAAAAACGTTCTGCAATACCAAATAAATTAGTCAACGAATTGGTATTAAACACCTCGGAGATAGAAATATCATACTGTGTCAAATACAGTTGTGGGACATTCTTTTAGATGGTATTATTTTACGAATAAAGAACGATAAAGGCTGATTTTTATATACTTACTATTTAAAAATCAGACTTTCTCGTTATACGTTATAATATCTGAGGATTAAAAATGGCGGTATGACAGCTTTCGTATACCTACAACATAATAATGATGTCCAACCGCTATATTTGTTTAAACATTATGTACAATAGTAGTACCTAGGCGGACTTAATGCAACAAGACATTCTCTAAAAAGAGTACGCTTTTTCACAAAGACTAGATTTACTCTTCAGTTAAAAGTTATGACTATTGAAAATCAGCCCTAAATACGGGAGGAGTACGCAGAATGGTAGGAAGCTCTCGAGCCACGTCGCCGCTGACTGCAGGGACCACCAGGAAAGTAGACTTATCAATTTTAGAATCTTAGAAACTCCTAACTTCGACAAGTCCACCGCCTAGTGTGTCCCTTTCTTCGTTATTCCCTCACAGCTGCTCATATTACGCGGCTGCAAGTAGTTCTCTGCAGTGTGGAACTGTGGACCGCTCAGTAAAGCTGTCTCCAACAGCCTTACGCACGTGCGGTCGCCCGCGTGTCTGTCCGCCTTGTGTCATGAGTGGATACGTACTGTGCTGCGTGTGCGCGGCGGCCACCAGGCCCGGCTGCAGCGCCGCCGTCAGCGCGCACAGGTCCGTCACGCACGTGCGGTCGCCCGCGTGTCTGTCCGCCTTGTGTCATGAGTGGATACGTACTGTGCTGCGTGTGCGCGGCGGCCACCAGGCCCGGCTGCAGCGCCGCCGTCAGCGCGCACAGGTCCGTCACGCACGTGCGGTCGCCCGCGTGTCTGTCCGCCTTGTGTCATGAGTGGATACGTACTGTGCTGCGTGTGCGCGGCGGCCACCAGGCCCGGCTGCAGCGCCGCCGTCAGCGCGCACAGGTCCGTCACGCACGTGCGGTCGCCCGCGTGTCTGTCCGCCTTGTGTCATGAGTGGATACGTACTGTGCTGCGTGTGCGCGGCGGCCACCAGGCCCGGCTGCAGCGCCGCCGTCAGCGCGCACAGGTCCGTCACGCACGTGCGGTCGCCCGCGTGTCTGTCCGCCTTGTGTCATGAGTGGATACGTACTGTGCTGCGTGTGCGCGGCGGCCACCAGGCCCGGCTGCAGCGCCGCCGTCAGCGCGCACAGGTCCGTCACGCACGTGCGGTCGCCCGCGTGTCTGTCCGCCTTGTGTCATGAGTGGATACGTACTGTGCTGCGTGTGCGCGGCGGCCACCAGGCCCGGCTGCAGTGCCGCCGTCAGCGCGCACAGGTCCGTCACGCACGTGCGGTCGCCCGCGTGTCTGTCCGCCTTGTGTCATGAGTGGATACGTACTGTGCTGCGTGTGCGCGGCGGCCACCAGGCCCGGCTGCAGCGCCGCCGTCAGCGCGCACAGGTCCGTCACGCACGTGCGGTCGCCCGCGTGTCTGTCCGCCTTGTGTCATGAGTGGATACGTACTGTGCTGCGTGTGCGCGGCGGCCACCAGGCCCGGCTGCAGCGCCGCCGTCAGCGCGCACAGGTCCGTCACGCACGTGCGGTCGCCCGCGTGTCTGTCCGCCTTGTGTCATGAGTGGATACGTACTGTGCTGCGTGTGCGCGGCGGCCACCAGGCCCGGCTGCAGCGCCGCCGTCAGCGCGCACAGGTCCGTCACGCACGTGCGGTCGCCCGCGTGTCTGTCCGCCTTGTGTCATGAGTGGATACGTACTGTGCTGCGTGTGCGCGGCGGCCACCAGGCCCGGCTGCAGCGCCGCCGTCAGCGCGCACAGGTCCGTCACGCACGTGCGGTCGCCCGCGTGTCTGTCCGCCTTGTGTCATGAGTGGATACGTACTGTGCTGCGTGTGCGCGGCGGCCACCAGGCCCGGCTGCAGCGCCGCCGTCAGCGCGCACAGGTCCGTCACGCACGTGCGGTCGCCCGCGTGTCTGTCCGCCTTGTGTCATGAGTGGATACGTACTGTGCTGCGTGTGCGCGGCGGCCACCAGGCCCGGCTGCAGCGCCGCCGTCAGCGCGCACAGGTCCGTCACGCACGTGCGGTCGCCCGCGTGTCTGTCCGCCTTGTGTCATGAGTGGATACGTACTGTGCTGCGTGTGCGCGGCGGCCACCAGGCCCGGCTGCAGCGCCGCCGTCAGCGCGCACAGGTCCGTCACGCACGTGCGGTCGCCCGCGTGTCTGTCCGCCTTGTGTCATGAGTGGATACGTACTGTGCTGCGTGTGCGCGGCGGCCACCAGGCCCGGCTGCAGCGCCGCCGTCAGCGCGCACAGGTCCGTCACGCACGTGCGGTCGCCCGCGTGTCTGTCCGCCTTGTGTCATGAGTGGATACGTACTGTGCTGCGTGTGCGCGGCGGCCACCAGGCCCGGCTGCAGCGCCGCCGTCAGCGCGCACAGGTCCGTCACGCACGTGCGG